>OZ022234.1:1830000-3097737 GCA_963978835.1 Tenthredo scrophulariae
TGTAATGCCAAACTTTATATTCGTAAAAGTATTTACTCATATACACATATATATGTGTGTGTGTGTGTGTGTGTATGTGTATGTATATATATGGGGCATTTCATGCCAAATCGACCTGGTACTGACCCTCGACCTCTCAGATCTTGTCTTGCAATTTTTTGTATCATTTTTCCGACTCTAAATAGCGATAAGAATTTTTTTTCAGATTTTTCAAAACAAATTTGAGCGCGTCATGAATTTTCAAAGTTTTTTTTTTCCAACATCTCGATGGCCGTGATCGAAAAATCTGAAAAAATTCTCAAATATTTTGTGGCAGAAATGAAAATTTTTTAACCAAAATTCATAATGTCTAGACTTTTGCTTCAACCTGTCGTTTTATCTTTTTTCGAAGAAGAAAATTGAAAAATCAAAAGCGGAGATGAATACCCCGTGGACTGCTGCTTGAATATTTCTCACGACAGCTAAGGATTTTTGGAAATTCTTTTCAGATTTTTTTATTCCCAATTCCGGAATATCAACGTGAAATTATATTAGAAAGCTGAAAAAATAGATTGGAGCAAAAGTCCAGACATTATGAATTTTGGTTAAAAAATTTTCATTTCTGACACAGAATTTTTGAGAATTTTGTCAGATTTTTCGATCACGGCCATCGAGGTGATGAAATTTTTTTTTTTGAAAATTCATGACGCGCTCAAATTTGTTTTGAAAAATCTAAAAAAAATTCTGATCGCTATTTAGAGTCGAAAGAATGATGCGAAAAATCGCGGCCAGGTTTAAGAGGTCGAGGGTCAGAGCCAGGTCGATTTGGCATCGAATGCTCCATATATATATATATATATATATATATATATATATATAAATATATACATATAATATAATATTATATAATATAATAGACTGTACGGTATAATGTATGAAACTACACACTAATCTGCGCGTATACGCATTCTTATACAATTAGCCTATGTACTACGTGTAACGCTGGGGAGAGCTAACGTCAGTTGGAAATCATATCCGGTGTTGTATAGTAATGCTTCGAACTTTGTTTCTATATACGATATAAACTCCCGTGAAACAGCGATTAGCTTGTATAATATATATATTTAATGTCAAAACAGATTCCTGTGCGGTTATACGTTTATAAGAAATAAACCGCAGACTCCGCACCTAGGATATATAGTATATATCGTGGATCGATTCCTTATCAGGCTCAAAAGTTCATTTATCTCTAGTTCGAACGAAGCATTGATCAAAATTGTAATGATCGTCGATATAGATATTATATAGATAGATACGAGAGAGGTTACACACCGTGCGTGCAGCCGGTTATAATTTTTTTTTTTTTTTTTTTCTACCGCGTGTTCCTAAATGTGCCTATGAATATCTAAACCTTCTAATTGAATGAATTATAACCTTTCGCACGCGATATACGTTGTGTTCAATTATTTGTACATTATAAAGATGAAATGAAGACTTATGTATATATATACATATTATATTTATATAAAAATCGATATAAATATATACATACATCAAGGTGCTCGTTGATTTCATCGTTTTCAAATTTTCAATGCTTTCCATGGGCGCCAGGGCGTCTCGAAATTTATACAAAAAGGGACCTGGGATTTTGACTAAATTTTTCCTTTTTTTTTTTTATATAGATTTAGAGACGTTCCGGCCCGTGGGATCATAGAAATTCGAATATGACCGAATCGAGGACTACCCTAATATATAGTATATAGTATGAGTATCGCGGTTTAATAATCCGATATTATATACGCGCGTTCCTCCTAACGTTAGCTCGCTCCGCGTCTTTAGACCCGCGCTATTCAAAGAAAGTGACTTTGATGGATGCCCTAGCTTTAGCTGATTCCCATACCATTAGCTCGGCGCGTTGGCCCCCGCGATCTACGAGCCCAACCTTTGCATCTAACCACCCATTGTATGTATATTGTACGTGTATATGTATATATACTTATACGCATATGTGGGTATAAATGCGAGTGATGCATAAGCTCCGCAGAGGCTCGTAGGTAATTAAGGAATTAGATGTTAATTCATTATTACCTTACGTAAAAAGTATCTACCAGTAGTAGTACATGTATACATACGCGGACTTGGACGAGGCGGATAAATGAAGTAACGAGGCAGGTGTAACTACGATCGATGCGCAAATTGCTAATTCTAACCTTCTACACACATATACCTTATATATTATATGTATATACTGTGTGTATATATACATATATATATATATATATACATACATACATTGTATATACGACTGAAGGAGGATATAGTTCCTGTCTAAGCGTGGATGAGGGCTGATCCCGGGATGAATAAGGGGCAGAGGATGAGGATGAGGATGAAAATGAAAATGAGGAATAGGAGAATGAGAAGGAGAAGGAAATTAAACACCTGACGATTATCCTCTGTACCGTAACCTATATATAATATAGGTATTAGATGAAATTATCTATATTATACCTTATTACTAATAATCTACGCAGGTTGAACAGAAGTTTATAATAATTATTAAATTATTTATAAAAATCTATAATATAGAGGATAGTCGGTACAGGAATAATAATAATAATAATAATAATAATAATAATAATAATAATAATAATAATAATAATAATAATAATAATATAGTATGAGAATTTTTGACTAAAGAAGAAAGAAAGAGAGAGAGAAAGAAAGAAAAATAATAATAATAATAATAATAATAATAACAATAATTCCAAGAGGCGAAATTTGTCAAACTTTTTAAATAACCCCATCCCGAAAAAAAAAAAAAAAAAAAAAAAAAAAAAAAAAAAAAAAGTTAAATTAAATTGAAAAAAAATAAAAGAAAATACTTATATTGTAAATTTGGTATACCGCTGCTATAAGGTATATAGTTATTATATTATATTAGAGAGTACGATATAGTAGTCAAAGAATATATTATACATACTATACTATATAAAATAATAAGAATTGAAAAGTGAGAGAAAAAAAAAAAAAAAGAAAAAACAAAAAAACTATGTATAATTTAGTTGTATAATGGATATATTACTATATATATTATTATATAATATAATAACGGTTATCCGAGACCGATTAAAAGAAAGAAAAAAAAATGTATAAACGAAATACGCTTGATAAATTACTGATAAAAAAACAAAAAAGAAAAAAAAAAAAAAAAAAAACTGAATAAAAATAAAAAGAAATAAAAAAAAAAAATACAAAAAAAAAAACAAAAAATACAAAAACGAACTAAATGAAAATGAAAATGAATAACCAAACACCTATATCAATCTGGATGTATATACTATACTACATCTCATATATATATATTAGGGTGTTTCAAAAAAACTCGATATTTTTTTTTTCTTGCTCTCCGCCCAAAATATCGTAGAATATGTCCTAACAAATATCCTGTTAAAAGAGGAGCTCATAATTTCAATTTTAAGAGGTCCTTCGTCGAATCTGAAGTTTTGCCGTTTAAATAACACAGAAAAATGACTTTTTTACTTTATTTATTCTTGCAACCTAGGAAGAAATTTTTTTTTCATAAAGTCCATGACTATATCTTACAAAGCATTAAATTTGGACAAAAAAATCTCATTGACCCGAATTTCAATTTTCATTATTTGATTTTTTTCAGAGCTTTAAACTCAAAATTTTAATAATGAAAATTGAAATTCGGCTCAATGAGATTTTTTTGTCCAAATTTAATGCTTTGTAAGATATAGTCATGGACTTTATGAAAAAAAAATTTCTTCCTAGGTTGCAAGAATAAATAAAGTAAAAAAGTCATTTTTCTGTGTTATTTAAACGGCAAAACTTCAGATTCGACGAAGGACCTCTTAAAATTGAAATTATGAGCTCCTCTTTTAACAGGATATTTGTTAGGACATATTCTACGATATTTTGGGCGGAGAGCAAGAAAAAAAAAATATCGAGTTTTTTTGAAACACCCTAATATATATATATATATATATATATATACTATATTTAAAATTGTAATTAAATTGCAAACATTTATTATACTAGTATAATAGTGACGTAAGTTTAACCGTAAGAAACGTATCGTACCAAAAATAGAAAAAGAAGAAGAAGAAGAAAACAGGTAAACCGCGCGGTTGATTATTATAATACGAAACTGCACAGCACTGGTACACCTTCATCTCATATCTCTCTCTCTCTTTCTCTCTCTCTCTCCAACACTTTGTACGAGAATTGTGATGAAGCTGGAGCGTCGGAGAGATGGTAGAGAAAGATTGAGGTAGGGAGAATGAGTGGGATGCTAATGAAAGGTTTTAAAAGACGAGGGACAGGTATGGCTATGGCTCGAGGCAGCGAAAAGCTTATCTTGAAAGCGAAGGGGATACTAAATGTTCGCGTGACTCTCTTCGTTCGTGGCCCTGCAGCAGCAGCAGCAGCAGCAGCAGCAGCAGCAGCAGCAGCATCAGCAGCATCAGCATCAGCAGCATGAGCAAAGGCAATGCAGCGTGAGTTTCACGTTTCGCGTTTCACGTTTCAAGTTTCACGTTTTTCGTCTCAAGATTCAACATATACCGCCAAAAATATTTCGTGGGTATAAGTATTTCGTCTGTTTCGCGTTTCGTTCGACGCCTGATCGCAGCAGCGGGTATATACGCTCTATATACCTCAAAGCTGTATAATCCCATACAGCTATACCTATACACGCACGATTTTCGATGCCATGAAATTTTTGTAGATTCTCTGTATACTATACATACTATGCAGTATACCATAAACCATAAACCACATACCACACCATATGATACACACGCCATATATGTATATAGTTATCGATATAAAAATTGAATTTATCGAGTCTACATATAATCGCGTTGGAAAGAGACAGACGTTATGTTGTATGCCCGCACATAAGTGCAAATTCAGTATATATAATAAATACTGTTGAGCACGAGTTGCGGTCATTTTTTTTATTTGAATTTTCAGATCACCGGATTATATGAATAAAACAAAAGTCAAAAGTCAAAAAACAAAAAGAGAGTAAAAGAAATGGAAAAATTAAATAAAAGTGATAAGAAAAAATAAAAATAAATAAAATAAAGAAAATATTAATAAATAATAATTCACCTACTATAGATATACATACATACCTATATATACTATATATATATATATGTATATTTAAATATACTATACAAAATAATATATAGTATAAGAGTTGAAGAGGAGAAAATTATAAAAACAAAAAAACAAGAAAAAAAAAAAAAACAAGTTAGGCTGACAAACCTTTATATTCTAATGAAAAAAAGCTTTAAAATTCCCTGTATAGCGTGATTGCGAGTGATTCTTAATCGTCGTCTGTGAGTTCCGATATTGATCGACTGGAAATTAGAAAAATTTAATAATAATAATAATAATAATAATAATAATAATAAATAACAACAACAACAACAACAATATACCAATGAAACTATATATTACACAATATTGATAATAATAATAATAATAATAATAATAATAATCCATGATGCGAGAAAAAAAAAAAAATGGTGTATGATAGTTTCGTTGGAAAATGAATAATAGTAATAATAATAGTAATATAGTATAATATATATTTTTTAATTAATTATTAATTTCTCTTATCGAGGCTAATATACCTATATGTTACATATATATATATATATATATATATATGTGTGTATGTATATATGTGAATGATAATTGATAATAATTAATGAATGAAAAAGGGTCTTTTTTGTCATTAAACTTTTTGTACAAGGGGGGTACCTGCGGTCAGGTCTTTATACCTATACCTATTATGTAATACCTACCTGGAGCCATAGGGGAACGCGAGTCGAACGAGACATGAGTCTTTGACGTTGTTGCAATGATGCATATGGATGCATATACCTATATGCATATGTAACCCGCACTTGAGCATAGCGCAGCGAAGCGCCAATACAGTTATACGTATTATACATATATATATATATATATATATGAAGCTCGTGTTTGCCTCTTGATATTTTTACAAGGCTGTATAGTGTATACCATAGCGCTGAAGCGCTCTGCTACTGATTGGCAATTCTCTCGTATAAACTAGTGAATGAAAGACGGTACGGGTCCGACGGCTACAGCTGGAGCGTACCCATAATACATATATGTATGTGCGTATGTGCGTATGTGCGTGCGTGTGTGTGTGTGACTTGTGAGTAAGGAGAAATATAAAGAGCCAATTGGAACACAGGAGCCCGCCACAATATCCCTGCACATATTAGACGTATAATAATGCGATATTATTATATATAGTCTATGTATATGTATATATATATATAATATACTATATATCAAATAAATGCATGTATGTGCGCGTTGCTATAACCGTAGGTATATACCTGAATAATAATACATATATATATATATATATATATATAGTTAGGTGAATAAAAATGACTCGAAATAAATGAAATGAAAATGTAAAACGCGATATAATTACCCGCACCTAACCCACCTATATACCTACATTACGTTAATGTTTGTCAAATGCCCCAAAAAAAAATATCGAAAAATAATAGAAAAAAAAAAAAAGAAAAAGAAAGAAACTACACACGTGGTGAGATTTTTTTGCTTAAATTTTGTCATCGTTGTTATTATCATTATTATTATTATTATTATTATTAAAAATAATTAAAGCGATTCAACGTTATGTAGTACATATATACACATTCATTCGTCACAACCATACATGTAAGTATCTATATACCTATGTACATACGTTACATGCGTCGATTTTTTTTTTATCAATTGATTGATCAAACATACACATATACCTACATAGGTATATATATACATACACATATACACCCCGAAGAAAGAAACACATAAGTCATTAATCGGGTCGTCTACCGTCATTTATAATATATTTTTTTTTTTTATATATACGATATACGTCTATGGGTCTAAAAATTTTTTCCCAAAGCCTCTATTCCTATGCTATTTTGTATATAATCACCCATAATAAGAAATCGTGACAAACGATCAGGGTAGGATTTACAGGGACACTAGCGTCCCGAACTGCGTCGTCCGATCCGTCATTGTACTATATACCTGTATAAGAAACGCGTGGTTCTACATAGGGTGCTCTAGCAAACGCTAACGGTAAGCTTAGTCGATGGTTCGCTGCAGGTCCCGGCCATCGTTCGTATATCTCAGAATCTCCTCGAAACTCCCGAAAGTGCTCTTAACCCGAGGTTAGCAGCGGAGGTTAAGGTATCGATTGAGGAAGGCGGCGCGGCGCGCTGAGCTTACCGAGGTCGAGGGCGCGGCGACGAGGGACGGAGGGAAGAAGAGGGTGCGGAACGTTATAGAAGCCGAGGGACAAAGATGAAAAGAAGAACTTTTACCTCTCGGGATCTCCGCGGGTCTCTTCCGAAGAAGAATGACTGATTGACGCGTCGACGAGGTGCTGCGGGGTCCTGGCTACACCCGAGTGTCGGATAGGCTTACACCTACGGCCTTCACACTCTCGTTACTAAGCCCGATTGACATTTATACCTACAGATACATACCATCATATGTATATATATATTTCATCTTCATCCATCCATCCATCCATCCATCCATCCATTATACACACGCGCGCAACAAAGATCTCTAATTGTTAATGGAAGAAAATTGCCTGAGGGTGAGCGTCGAGAGCTGATGATGTTATGGAATGAATCGTGTGGGCCTGCGGGGCAGCTGGGCGAGAGGATAAGAAAAAATAAAAAAAGGGATTGAGAACTAGGCGTGCATCCAGAAGAGGATGACGTGAGCTAGATCGTATTCGCCTTTAAGGCAGAGAGAGAGCAGGAGGCAGGAAAAGAGCGCAGGTAGTGTAGACGCCCCGCATATAACCGGGCGGCGTGGTAGCAGCACGGAAATTGGAAATCTTTAATCCATACTAATGCCCGGCGCTTGCCGATGAAATACGAGCACGAGATCTGAATCTCGTGAAATTTACGCATTGATGCGAAAAAAAAGTGTATATATTCCGGGGGTTCCGAGGGGTCAGACGAGGGGAGTACGTAACTAGGAAAATCATATTCGTATACAGAATCCAGGTGGAGTTGTTGCGATCTATTTTATTCGCTTCTGAGAAAAATTCTCTCTCACGAGAAACGCGGGATTAATATCGTGACTCTCGAGGCGATGGGGGGCCCCTCGCGAATTTCCGTGTCTTTCGAGTCTGATTCGCGAGTTTGTTGTCCCGGAGAGGCGGACCGCGGACGAAAGAGCCTGAGGGAAAGGGCGAGGCGGAGGGGAAGTGCATCAGTCGGTCCTCCGACCCGGGGAGAGCCAAGTGGTTCCCAGACGGCGTCTCTAATAGGGTTTGCGTGTTTCCTCGCTGCGCCGTGCCACCCAACACCCACCGACCCCCGTCGCAGACAAGAAAGCAGGGAGGCACGGAGCACCACCACCACCGTCGACAGAATGAACGAGAACTTTCTAAAGCTCATTTCACACCGTTCGTAAATCGTATCGCCTCGAATACGATGATGCATCTTTTCGCAGAGAGCGTATCGCAATTTTGGTCAACTCCCCGAAAGCGAGAATCAGAAGAACGGCAGAAGGCCGTACGTACAGGGAATTTTGATCTTTGAAAATTTTGTCTACACACCGGGTATGTGAACGGCAAAGGTGGTTAAACTACGCGAGGTATTTTTACGAGTCGTATTCAGCTGGCATCGGTCGAGGTTCTATAACAATCCTTGGTCGCAGCTTATTCGAACGTTCTTTCTCCGGTTATACGGTGGCGAAAGAAAAAAAAAAACAAAAAAACTTCTGTTTTTTTTTTTTTTTTTTAAATTATGCGTCTAATTTTCTTAGACACGGGTTTATATCTTCAAACGCGGATCTATCTAAGATCGCGTAATATATATTGTTTTCTTCGCGATTTTGAAAAGAGCGAGAAGAGCGAAAAGAATGAGAGAGAAAAAAGAAAAAAAAAAACTCCGGATGGACCCAAACCCACGTGCATTTAAAATGACTTATTAATGCGAGACACGCACAGAGGACCGAACGACGAGCTCGCTGATCCGCATTTAAGTATTTTTCTGAACACACGTGCGGTTTCTCTCTCGCTCGAAACAGCAGAATTCGCGTATTATAACGAGTCTGAAACTACACTTGAGGAACTATCGCAAGTACGCGTTCCACTTTTGCAGAATCGCTTATCTTCCTCCAGATTGCGGCGGCGAGGATATACTATATGCGATCGTTATACAACCACGTGTCGTGTGTGACGGACCACTGCAGACTCTGTGTACCCCGAAGTTTGAACAATATTCAATATTCCTCCTCCATATATGTTGAACGGAAATTATATAAAATACCAAAAGAAGAAGAAGAAGAAGATTGTGATAATTGGGCTTAACTGTTTTCGAAAAATGACTACCGCAGTTCCCTCGTGTACCTGCAGCTGCAGCAGCTCGCGGATGAAAAGTGGAAATTAGCAGGCTGCTACTAAACGCTAAACCCCGGTGTGGATAATAATTTACAGTCGTATATGTGCCTAGAGGCGAGCATAGGGTACTATATAGGGGAATTCCTGAGCCAGAAATTCCCCCGTTCTCTGCATCGGACTGCGCGTATACGGGGGTTGATATTTGAGGTATACACTGCACTACACACACTACTGTGTAGTATACGCTAAACATTGAATTCCAGAAGCAACGATGCGAGGTTATAGTCAAGTGCCCCGCGCCACTGCAGTAATATTATGTACCTAGACCGTGAGAGTAACACGAAACTCGTGTTTAGCGAAAGATATTTCGTTACAACCCGGTCTATACGATAGCTGTAGCTGGTACCTCTACGTCCCTGTAAGAAGACTCCGTGCAAACGGCTCTGATAGACTCCGGTATCACCGCAGCTACACCAACCCCGTAACACCTTGGATAGACTTGGTCAAAGGCTTGAAGAGTAGTTACACGATCGTTTAATCGTTACGGTTATACGGTATAAAATTCGTCAGGATTGAAACGCGACGAAAAAGGAAACGGTTTTGGTATTTAGCCGGGTTTAAGTGCATCCCGCGAGACACCGTCTGCTCGTTATCTTCGAGGTCGAGTTCGGTCGTTATCTTTGATCGACGTGAACGAACGCCGCGGTCCTATATTCGTGCCGAGCCTCTAACGACCCAGAGATTTTACACGCCATCGGTATACCTATAGGGTGTTGTTTTTTCGCCTGAGCAATGGCACCAGAAACAGCAGCGGTATAGCAGCAGGCCCCGTCGTCGGAAATGTCACAGAGCGGATATTAATAGCATTCGTAGGCTAATTTCCATTCGTTCGCATCAACAACGAGATGGATGGGTCCGTACACGTTTGCCATAGAGAGAACAGAACGCGCATTATCGTGTCGAGGGTTATAATCGTATAGTTCTTCGTTTACCGCCTCCCAATTATATCAATCTAGTAGATTGGAATTATTATCCGCAATTTAATTTCGCTACGTATGTAGTACGTATACCTACACACATCGCTGAGTAGATTATTTATAAACGTTGCACTTATATAGAGGCTCCTGGCTCCAGGTAGGCGTGTGTAGGTCTATACACAGTATATACGAATGTAATATCCTGTATGTATAGTTCATGTCTCTATATAACGTGTACAGACCTACCTCCGTTCTGATTCAAATCGATGATTGACGTACATTCGACGATATAGTATACAGATTCGGTCGAAACGCCATTGTGCTACAGCCCCGCGTCGCTGCTTATATTCTCTTATTATGTGCACGTCACTCAAAATATACTCACACGAAACCCACCTATCGCCTAGCTATATTGGGGCGGGGTGGGGACTCGGTTCGTATATTATCATGAGATAAAACTCGTGCTAAACTTTCGTACATAGATAATACGCTGATGGATTTTCAAATTCTTCGAAGTTACGGACAAAACGAAGAAGAAGAAGAAGAAGGAGAAGAAGAATGAAAAATAAGACCCGCGCGCAGTGGCCGCTGCACGCACAACGAATTATTTTCTATACGAAAATCTTAGCGTCTGACCGAATTTCGTCTACTAGGTATATGTAGGGGCGAAAAAAAAAGTTAATTATCTCAGCCCGTACGTATGGTATACCTCTGAAGCCTGAAATTCACGCACGTAACAGGACGGGACTTGGGCTGGCCTTCCCTCCGCATGGCGCCTCGAAAACGGGGACGCGTATCCCACAAGGGACTCGGATCTATTCTACTAAAATTCCTATACGGCGACTATGGCGTGTCTGTATCATCTACAGGGTGGACGATGAATTAATACTCCTTTAATGCTATATAGAGATATTAAATATTCGTCGAATAATAATTCCCCGAAGGAGCGAAAAGCTTTTCTCAGAGGTAATTTAGCCGAGTCCTGCAGCCCGCGTCAAGGATGATCAAGAACTGTTTGGAATCCCTTTGAAAGTAAGCTTTCTATAAAGCCTTGCGCGCGAGAGCAGCTCCTACGGAATTTAGCGTTCAACCCTATACCCACAGACAGACAGACACACACGCACACGCACATAATATACGTATACGATTTCGCGAAGGGCTTCTCTTCTATGGGGCGAGTTCCTGTGGCAGTATGTGCAAATTATGCAAGACGAAGACGAGGCGGTTCGAGCGGGGCTAGGCTCCAGGAAATGTGAGACACAAAGCAGAAAGCACGATTCTCAACCCAGGTAGGTGTATAGATATGTATATGTATGTATACAGACAACGCGAACGTTACTTTGTCCGATTGTTTGAAACGATAAATGGTAATAGGAATAAATTATGTGTATAGTGAATGTGGTCGACGCGCGCGATGAGGCGAGAAGTGAGAAAAAAACATTTGGCGAAAACCGCTACAGCATATCGTATATTATTTCGTCTCGCAAAGACCCTTTGCCAAAAAAAAACAACAATAATGATGATTATCATTATACCAGAAGTATAAGCTCCGTGTCTTCTATGATATACGCGACAAACGAAAGACTTATGTGAATACCGTGCAGGTATGTGGTATGCGATATCCGAAGACAATGGTTGTAAGAAAGAAAAAAAGAAAGAAAAAAAAAAGATAAAAATTCTATTCGCTGCAACAGCCGCAGTGTTTTCCATCGCCGTTCTGCAGTGTGGGATAGGCAGTATACCTACGGTTCCCCCATAAGCCCATCGAGTCTCCTCTTCATCTTCCTCTTCCTCCTCTTCTTCTTCTTCTTCTTTGCGTAAATGCAGACGAGCTTTTAGCTTCTCGCAATTTCCCCTCCTCCCCCCGCAATTCTGGTGGGTAATAATAGGAGCGGGTAGCTCGAGCCACGGTAGGTAGAACGCCTATGACTATGACTACGACTACGACTACGACTATACGGTTGCGACTGGCAACGCGAAAACAACTATTTACCTTTATGTTCCGTCATCTCTTTTCCTTACCCCGCATCGTGCGGTAGCTACGTATAGGTAGAGATAGCGGTGGTCTTCGCTCGGCAACTCTACTCGTTCCTAGTCTAGGTATTATAACCGCAGAATTACGTCATAGCCTGTGGTTTCCGTCCGTATATTCCGGAGGCCTTGGATGTACGAAATGGGATGTGGGTATAGATGTGTGTATACTATATTATACCAATTTTTGTTTTCCACGCGAAATCTCTCTGATGGATCGTCGTACGACCCGGCGCGGCGTCGCGTTGATAAACTGTTTTTTTTTGCCATATAAGACGAAATCTTGTGGATGAAGAAAATTAACGGATTTGAAAAGTTTGTCTACCAACGTCAAAATCCCAGACGTTATAATGCAGCTGAATAAGGTATACCTTAAACCCCAGCAGGCCGGTGTAAACCACAAAAAGGTTTACCCCGAACCCGGTAGCTTCTTGCGGTCGCGCCGCTGTCTACGGGGAACCCGGCTATTCGAAAGCCAACTTCACTCAACTGGGATCCTCTCTGTACCTATACTGTTAAATCTCGGATCCCAATCCGCGGAGTGGACGGGGGTTTACCCGCAGAAAAAGTTTATGCGAGTTCGGCGAATTCAAATATTGCGTTCAACGGAAGACGACGGTATGTCGATAAACTCTATACCGATACATCCATTTTACAATCGTCGATGGTTATTCGGTTATAGCTATGGATTAGGATATACGTGTACAGAGGTCTAGCCGACCCGCTTGAGGAACAATGAGCCTCGAGACTCCGACCTAATTCAGGTTCCACGGGGTCTTCTCGTACGCCCTGGTTATAACCTACTATAATACTAGGCGGTAATTGTTTCCCCGAACAATGCACGCTAGCTAGCCTACCTGCAGTGTGCACCCTTGTGTCTATATGTTATACGGCGAGAGAGAGCTAGGACGAGGCAAAGTTCATACTCCAGCAGCTCTACTCCGCAGATAGGTAAACGTCAGCCGGTGGAGTAAGACGCTAGAGTATAACGCAGCATGAGGAAATCTCATACTCTCCTTCCAGATATGCGAGCGAATAGAAGAGGAATACACGAAAGACCGACAACGGTATACCGTTTGGAACGAAAGCGCCCACGCCGTGACGGCTGCAACCTAACACACATAACAGCTGTGCTCCTCCCCACCCGCGCAAGTAGTAGAAGTGCGTGCAGGGTCAGACAACAAAACACGTTGAGAGCAGTGAAGTCTGACAGTGACAGGGGGATTTCCGCGCTTCTGCACGTGACTAGACAGAATTTACAATAATTTATAACGGGGGTGAGAGACTGCAGGGAAGGGGATGCACGATGCAAGAGAAAAATAAATATAATAAAAACAGATATACAGGGATAATGTGTTTCGATTTAATTTCTATGCATATACATCCTGGGAACGGCAGGACGCGAGTAACTCGATTTGTGTGCGCATAGCTATAAGGACGCCGCTAGATTTTGTGTTTATATTTTCCATAGGCGACGCGATGGGTATACGTATAAGAATATACCTACACGAAGGAGTGTATAGGACGGCTCTTCGCCTTTGAAAGACTGGGGCAGTGACTGCTCGAGGGTTTTCTTCTCCTCTTACCTATTCTCGCCTACCTACCTACCTACTCCCGAGTAAGTCCCCATCCCTGACCCTTTGTGTCACTCGAGATCTACCTACTACAGTGTTCTTATATTCTCGCGCTTCCCTCTTCCGCGTTCAATTTTTATACACGAGAACTGCAGAGCCCTTATTGCCGGTGATGAGAAGACAATGCCCGTTGCATACGACATGATATCACTATCCACTCGGTACCCTCAAACTTTCGGGATAGTAAAAACTTAAATTGAAGACAATAATAGAAACTCGAAATGTTTTATACTATCTTCATAGCGTCGTCGAGGACCAATTCAAGAACTCATTCCTCGACGACTTTGGATAAATCAATTAATGAATGAATGAATGAATGAATGGATAGATAAAAAAGAGTCGGGAGATGTACATGTATATTTTAAGTGATTCGTCATTTTTAGAAATTAACGAGCAGCAAGCTCTCTCGAGTCCGCAGCGTTACGAGCGTCGAGTAACTGGCTCGGGGCGACAGCTCGAATATAGTATGTCAGGCATTGTCGTCGTCCCTACGTCCTACGTCAATTAAAAATATTTCTCTTAACGTGACCGGTGACAGTGGTTCTTTTTAATCACGTGTTATACTAATCAAAGAATGTAATTAATATGATTCATCTACTAACTCGAGTCTGGGGTTGGTACACGTTCCGGGTTTTCTACGCTCGCTGCAGAGTCAGCTAACGAGAAATTATTGCGAGGAAAAACTGATCTACGAGAACCAAGGTGTCTCATAAATTTCAACTTCATACCAACTTACAGTTCTTATTTTCTTTATTTTTTTCTTCTTCTTCATCTCTCTCTCTCTCTCTCTCTCCATCTTCTTTATAAGAGCACGTATGTATGTGTTTAGGTGTTTTTATATACGTAGGCAGGTGGGACGACCTGGGTAACGCTACCTACCTAAAGCTAAGAGAGATGCGGAACCGCGTTTAATTATCGTTCAAGGAAGTCGCCGATTAAGACCAAAGATTTTTCCTTCCAATTACTAAACTCGTCATATCCGACAATTTTCTCGACCGTCAAGCTACGCGAATTCTGATCCCAACGATATATCACATCAGCGGACTGCAGCTAGTATATGAAACGTGAACGAAAACGAAAACTAGAACGAGAACGAATACGACTCTTGATCAGATTCGGCGAAAAATGCTACGCAAGTTCAACGACGAACTCGTGTCCATGCACGTATACGTGTATATGAATGAATGCATGAACGCTCACGTAGGTGTTGGTTAACACACATGGTTGTTCGGTACTCGAAGCCAAAGGACAGAGAGCTCGCAATCAGCAGTAGGTAGGTGGAGGTATACGTGTATGGGTATACATACGGGAAGTGAACACGGCCGGACGCAGTTATCCCCAACAGTGAAAAGTCAGAGTGTATATGGGGCATTCCATGCCAAATCGACGTGGTCCTGACCCTCGACCTCTCAGATCTGGTCCGCGATTTCTTTTATCATTCTTCCGACTCTAAATAGCGATCAGAATTTTTTTTCACATTTTTCAAAACAAATTTGAGCGCGTCATGAATTTTCAAAGTTTTTTTTTTTCAACATCTCGATGGCCGTGATCAAAAAATCTAAAAAAAATTCTCAAAAATTCTGTGTCAGAAATGAAAATTTTTTAACCAAAATTCATAATGTCTGGACTTTTGCTTCAACCTGTCGTTTTATCTTTTTTCGAAAAAGAAAATTGAAAAATCAATAGCGGAGATGAATACCCCGTGGACCGCTGCTTGAATATTTCTCACGATAGCTAAGGATTTTTGGAAATTCTTTTCAGATTTTTTTATTCCCAATTCCGGAATATCAACGTGAAATTATATTAGAAAGCTGAAAAAATAGATTGGAGCAAAAGTCCAGACATTATGAATTTCGGTAAAAAAAATTTCATTTCTGACACAGAATTTTTGAGAATTTTTTCAGATTTTTCGATCACGGCCATCGAGGTGTTGAAATTTTTTTTTTGAAAATTCGTGTCGCGCTGAAATTTGTTTTGAAAAATCTGAAAAAATTCTGATCGCTATTTAGAGTCGGAAGAATGATACGAAAAATCGTCGACCAGGTTTAAGAGGTCGGGGGTTAGGGCCAGGTCGATTTGGCATCGAATGCCCCATATACTTATGTAAGTATAGGTATGTATGAGGATCGAGGACTCGACACAGTGAAACGGGGTTACACAAAGAGGTATATATTTTAGCTCACGCGATTCCGTAATTATCGCATCCTGGTGACTCTCCCCGGCGCCGCTCGTTAAAAATCATTCCACCAACCATTTAAACTGCAAAAGGACTTTGACTTTTCATGGTTGCTAATTGTAATTACCAACGGACTTCAAATATAAACACGCCGATAAATACAAAAGTATACTTTTTATCTTTTCGTTCTTTTTTTTTTTTTATTTTGTAACCAATTGTGAAATTTCAATACTTGTATACAGGCAAAAAGTTGAATACAACCAACGCGATGTCTCTGGCCAATAAACACATGCAAATGTATCAGAGATCCATCGCTGGCTTTCTATAATTAGTATCTGTAATTATTGCTAAATTAAAACCAGAATCGAAATCGTTTGGAGTTTTTCGAATAGTACGAGAAGCGATCGAACAGTTTCAGATATAGTATCGTACTATATTCAATTCCGCGTTCATCAACGAATCTGTGATTCGGTACAGCGCAAATATTTACACCGTTGATTGTGCCGGGTACCTCGTGCGGAGGAAAGTTATCGACTACAAGCAAGAAAGTATAAAGAATCGGGACGAAGGTATGAGAGAATAGGCGATGCAGGGTTTGAACGACGCTCAAATTAGTAAAATTCTTTATCGACGTCGGCGTTAAACGCGTCGTTGAAAACATAACAAGAATAAAATAAACGAAATATTGAATAAATAATCAACCACCGATGTCAATCTTTCGCAAATAATTATTAGAGTGATGCGTAGGGGACGTCGGATCGAATGAATTGTCAAGGGCAGCGACGTATTCGCGCAATCATCCTCCCGGGGATAATTACTCGATCTATAAGCGACAGGGATATCTGGCTAGCCGGGTTCTGTGTGCCTAACACTATCCCCCAGCTACAGCGTAGCTAGGCAGATAGGCACTATACCTACATTGATAGATACATAGAGGTACAGTCAGAGGGGATGGATAGCCAGCCAGTCGAGTGTAACAATCGATTTGGCCAATCAGGCGTGCAGCTTTACTGCTACGGAGACTCGAAACTTGAAATTCACCGTCGATGTCGAGGACGAAGTAAAAACGATCGAGAAAAAGGAGAAAAAAAAAAAGATAGAAAACACAGAACAGTCTAGAATCAGAGGAAATGGGTCTAGTTTCTGTATTTCTATCCGTATCCGAGGATCTAATCGTCGTGATCTCTTTCGCGGCGGTAAATATTGAGAAAAAAAAAAAAAAAGGAAGAAGGATAAAAGAAATGAAAAAAAGAAAAAAAAACGGCCTTGTTACAGGAGAGATTCTGTGTCAAGCGTTAATATGCAGTTTTTTCTCGTTCGTTCCTGAAAGCACTAAAGTATGAATATCGATTCGTATGCAGGCACTACCCTGAGAATAGTTAAACGGGCATAAAACGTGTCAAACGCAGACACAGAGTAAAGTGTACATGGATTTCGAGTGGTTTTTAAGCTCCGGAGTTATCGGGTCGGGGTAAGAGCCAGCAGCTATTTCCTATACGTCACTCTATCCCCGTTCCTCAAATCGTATTTTAGTTCGTTAAATTAATCTGTAAAATGATAAGGAAATGAAATTTAATAAAGAACCTTTATTACATTACGAAACCAAGAAATTGATGAATTGAAAGATTGAATGATACGAAAAAATGGAAAATAACGTATGTTACAATTAACTGATGTACAACGGATCGAAAAATGATACCATATGGAATTAATCGGGGAAATACACGAACTCGAGGATCACCTTTTTTCGCTCAATGCCATTGAACACTTATTTCCACCAACTGCTACCGTTAATTCGGAAATTATTGTTATCACAGGTACTTATCTCAAACTTGTCTTTGAGATTTTGGTATTAGATTTTAATCTCATCCAAAATTGATGTCGGGATCTTCAGTCTCGTCTTCGATCATCGGCTCGTCTTCATTCTCAGCCTCTTCGTCTTGCTCAATATCATTATCAACGTTCTGGTTGTACAAAGTGCGTTTGAAATATATTATAGCATTCAGAGCCCGTTTGTCGGAGGGTTCGATCTACGAAGAAGAAAAAGGTGATAGAAAAAACGGTCAGAATCTGAACCCAAGGAGTTCTCATCTCCCTAAAATTTCCTAAATCCTCTCCTAAAATTGAAGTAATTGATAATCACCGATGATAGAAGCTTCTCAACAGCTTCCTGCAGGCATTTTCTCGTCGAATCATCCTCTAGATCAACCTCTAGGTACCTCAAACTTCGAACTAGCACTCCAGTGTCGATGTCGCTGTCCTCGTTCAAAGCCTCGGCGATAATGGCAAAGGCCAAATTATTATGGGGGCAGTAGGCAAGGGGGCGATTTTGGACCCCAAATCCAGACAGGTGTATAATCAATCGGGCAACTTTCACGGGTTCGATATCGTGCAAGGGGCTTGTGGCGGGAGACTTGGCCAGTATTTTTAAAGTCGTTAGAAAACAGCGCTCCAACATCTCCTGGCTGCGCGGTACAACGACCGGAAAATTATTGAAGAAGAAGCTCAGACATTGGCGGAGGTACGCGTCGTCAATCGTGACCGGATTGTGCCACAGTATAATTAATCGGGCGAGCAAAGGAGGGCTCGAAATTCTTCGGTGTAGTAAAAGCTTGCAGAGACCCTCGGCGGCTATGGTTCGCAAATCCTGGTTCTGAAATTCAAGACATTAGAATACCTGATTCTAAACAAAATATGAATGACAATCATCGAGCATTCACTCACCACATTGTCCAACAATCCGGTTAGAATGCTGATGATATTCTTGTTCGAGTGATTGGCGACCGGTCGTGGTGATTCAGTCATATTGTCGTTCTCAGTGTTATTGAATAGCCGGACTGTCTTGTTCCTCTTGCTTTTATTTGCCTGTGATTCTTCGGCATCATCTGGCTCGGAACTAGTAATCATACCGAGCTGTTCGAGACCGTAACGTAAGAGCAGATCGAACATGCATTTTAAACTAGTCAGCCAAACATCGTTGCTTTCAACTCCAAATTGCATGAAGAATACAAGAATATACTTCTTGGCCAAATTGACGTCCAATAGACAGCAAAGGGCCGTTGCCTTCAGCGCCAATATTATCACGGTGTCCACGGCGTGCTGGAAATTGTAAAAATTTAATTTAGCATGAAATATTGTTCAAGATATTGAATGAACCTTGTTTCTTTTCTTTTCAATCATACCTACATCGAGATTTGGGAGGACTATGTCTTCAAAAAGGGTCGTCAACAGCGGATCAAGAGTCTTGACGCTCTGCATCATGGCCACCATAATCTGCAAACATTTGGTGAGTGTTTCTGCGTCATTTTTCATAACAATTTCTTCATCCATTCCTTCTACAACTGTCTCCCGGCCCAGCTCGTTGATGACTCCTTCTAAAACACGAATTTTTTTGTCCAACTGATCCGCCCTCAAGAAATCTTTATCCCTAATTGCGTCATACTGGTCCTCTTTGGCCTGCAGCAGCTCTACGGTGAAGCGTGCTTTCTGTAAAATATTTAAAAGAATTATTATGGCATATGAAGGCTGAAAATAAAATTTGGAAAGCAGATTTAGTCGAATTTGATAAACAATTCATCATCACCTTCATGTCTCTCTGCTGCATTTCAGCTTCGGATAACGGCACGACTTCCGAGGTTACAAGTGGCAGTCTCATCTCGCTCATAAGGTCAGTCAATAAATTCAATCGGATTTCCAAACTCGGGATAACGACGACCAATTGTTGAACAATGCAGTCGATAAGAGATTCAGAATTGTGGTCAGACTTCAAGATATCAAATATAAGTTGTTCCAAGTTATGTCTGCCGACCTCGTCGGCTAAATCGTAAGTTTTAGTTATTTGAAACAGCTGGAGGAGAATAAATTTCAGCGTCTCCTCCTCCCAGGGTTCGCATTTTTGTTCTTTAATGAATTTTATAAATCCCCTAATGTATTTACAGAACTTTGAAAGATCAGGCAATACTTTTTCCACTTCGTCCTGGCACCCTTCCCTATGCAAATGCTCCACCATACAACGCCAGTAAATAACACTTTCGCCAGATAATTTATCAAACGGAATTAATTTCGTGTCTTCGACAACGGGCACTTGTTCAATGATGTTGCGCAGCGGTGTAGCTCTGTAAATAACAAATGGTATTCAATAATATCTTGTCTTCATTGATTGGAATACACTGTGCCATAGATAAGCAGAAAAACTGTGTTACCCACTTGAATAATATTTCAAGCATCAAGATAGAAGTGTCCAGAGCCTTTTCAGCGTCCAGGGCTCTGAGTAACTTGATGTAGTCACCGTCGTAGTGATCAAGCCAGATGGGAAGCAGCTCATTTTTAACGTACTTGCTGACTTTTTCAGATCTATCGCGTAACCCGTCGCTAAGTAGTTTATCTCTCTGCTCTATTTTCAAAGACCTAACGGTAATTTTGCTCAAAAATTGATAAGCTAATTTCCTAACTCCGTCGTTAATGTCTCTAGTACGTCTTAGAACAACCGCCAAGGTTTCTTTATTTTTACCAATGGTCAATAATATAGCCCGTCTTACTTCCGCCTGCGGATCTTTACAGAGATGAAATAGAAACGCTTTAATAACAGGGCAATTGTCTTCGCTCGGATCCTGCAAACGATGTAAAGCAAATACAGCTTGAGCTCTAATTTTTGGAACTTTATCCAGGAGTCTCTCCATCATACATTTTGTTATTCTATCGCAGAGCGCGTCATCTATGAACGCATTTTCACCCATCGAGTTAAGGAGCATACTCAGAAAGAAAACCATCCTGAATCTTATTGCTGTATCCGCGACGTCGTGATTGGACAATAAAAAATCAAACAAATTGCTCCAAAACGGACACAACTCTTCCTCGTCCGCTTCGTTATTCGACGAGTAAACACTGGCGGCAAATTTAGCTGCAAAATCGAAAGTGTTCTCGACTTTTGGGTGTTTCTCTCCATGGCTTAGGGGCACTGATAGGCAGTTTATAAAAGCCTCTACAAATTCTATCTCATCAACCTGTGAATAAGCAGAAGATTTATTTAGGTATATTCAGGGAGACTAGATGAAGAGTGAGGGCAAAGTAAGCAGAGATGAGAGAGGAGGGGATAAGGACGACAGAGAAAAAGGAAAAAATAATAATAGAAGACAAGGGGTAGAGATACTGAACTCTATATATTATATACCGGAGTATTGAGAAAAGAATGTAGGAAAAAAGTAGAGAAATATTGTAATACCGTAAGATGAGTAATATATAATAATAATAATAGTAATAATTATTATTATAATTACATTATATAATCGGTATTGTCGCACCAGCGGCATAGAAAACAAAACTGAACGTCAGAACGAGGGTTGTGACTAACCAAGCTCACCTTTAGAAACAATTTTTTCATTCTCGCGATATATTGAGGATGATTTCTCTTGTTGTGAACTTCGCGGAAGATCTCCCGCATTTTATCGAGTAGTTCTGGCATTTTATCAGCTCCGCATTTACCGTATTTTTAAATATTTATATTTACACAGTATCAGTTTATAACCAAATGGCAGTTTGGTTTTTGAAATCGATGACAACCGTTTGGCCGCGTTCACTCCGGGTCTCGAGATGGCTTCGAGATTCGATAAAATCACCTCGAAGCGTATCGCTGGTGGTTATATAAGACCGTGAACGCAGCCGTGTAGTCGATCGTCGTCCGCAGAAGGCAGCCGACATTTTTACGTGATCATAAACGTTATTCGTAACGTATTTACGAGAAGAACGGTAATAATGTATAAACTTGTTCAATTATCATTCGAACCGTTGTTCAATCACGGACAATTATTTTCATATATTATGCGATACCGTCGCGTTAACAAACGTCAGATGAGCAACTAACCGCCTACCGTGAGATAGAGAGAATGATTTCATTCAAAAGAAAATTAATCATATCGTCAATTAGCTGACAGATGTATATCCCTATATATTTTCGCCTCGTGTTTTATATTTTGCTGTGCGACTCATACGTTTTGAAAGAAAAAAAAATCTATATGTATAATAATGATCATTTACCGATGTCTAGTTTTCGTAGTGATCGAAAAAATGTTCATTCCACGAACTCGTTCCGTTTCACAATTAATTACATAATATAATTCAATATTTCATCTATTATATCTCTCGGTTTCTGGATGCGAGATTTACGTAGGATTTTCTTAATTTACTCGACGTCCTGAAACGTGTTACTTGATTACATCAAAGTCCTAGCTCCTACGTTCTCCACTGCGTAGAGTAGTGTGATACATATGAGCAAAAATAAAGGTGATCTCGTTCATCTTTGAGGGACGAAATCATCTCATAAATATTAATAATTTATACTAATTTCATGTTGATATCCGTTTTGTTCATTTTTTTAGCAAAGATGTCTGCGGAATCAGCCCCCGTCAAGCGTCCCATGAAGTACCCGTACACATTTACGGCAAAGCTCGCCCAATTCCCCTATGCCTACTACTTCAAGAACCAATGGATCTATAGATACTACTGTTACGCTTTAGTTGTGAGCTTCCCTGTATTCTACAAGATTCACAAGATGGGTAAGATTGAGGGGTTGCATTCCCTGCATAAATTCTAATTCTTCTAGTTTCTTTGAAAAAGAAAATTAATTTTTTTCTTTTTTCTCTAATTACAGCCAACAGCCCTGAGAATCTGGCTAAGTACGCAGAGATGAGAAGGAAGGAGGCGGCGGAACACCACCATTAAAATTCTCGTTAAAAAATCAGATTCTAGATAAAGAAGAAAAACCACAAAGGAAATGTTGTTACGCGAGGAAATCATTTTCTGTAGTCAAATTTCCGAGGTTCGTTAATATCTCTAATCAACGTGTACCGATACTCGTTGAAAAATAAATATTCATCTATAAACAAAGTTTTCGTTACTTTTTCTCTTATCCATTATTAAACCTGGTAATCAATTATTGTGGCTAATGCTGTATTTGTAATGCACAGAGACCTGAAACAGGTAAATCAAAGTTACTGCCACGCCGCGCCACAGCAAGATGTAAGAAAAGATAGATGGTAATTTTTAAGTCATATGACGTACTGATTTACTACATCTCAGGGATCTCTCCAGTATGCATCTAATACGTTGTGATCGGTCCAGCTCCAGCCCTCCCAAGATCCCCAGGAAATCCCTTGCTAGCGTTTAATCTAGAATTATTTATTGAATTTAATCTAAACTAAAGAATGTTAATGAGGACGAAGCGGTGATTGAATAATCAATACGTTTTTGTATAAAAATTATTCGGGAATATTTGTAGAATATAGAGTTACAGAAGAAATTGAAGAGAAACGCATCTCAATGAAGGAAAATCCAGACACGTGTACTTGACGATTGTATCAAACAATCGAATTTATTAGATAGCCGGTTTTACTTAACTCTCTCGATTGTATATTAAATCTGAAATAATATTAATCGTGAGATCATACTAGTATGGGTGTATACTGTATATATCGCGGAAAAGTTAACTTAGCGTGCTGCCCCGTAGCAGTCGCTTCTTCAAGCTAGGAGTACGATCGCATGCTATGAATACTCCAATGTATTTGTCGTCGCTAAAAACTGCAGCGATATTAACGACAATATCAAACGATAAGAGTAGTCGATCGCGCTGTTTGAGCCTTCTGTTCTATTTTACCGCAACAATACGTCGTCGGTAAAGTGGGAAGTGATAAAGAAAAAAAAATACCTGAAATCATAAAAATGAACGGATTTTGTACCAGTCTATTATTATTATTTCTTTTTTTCTTTCTTGTATCTTTGTGAATATGTATAGGTACCTGTATATTATTCAACAATAAGGGGAGAAACGGATACACACTTCCCCTTGTAATAATATTCGCTGAAAAACCGGTCGCAATTAATATCCACGATTCTGTACCTGTGAAATGACGAATTTTAATACGAACTGCAATACCTGTAACCATATTTATTCCAACACGAATATTCCTCTTTAATCACATCGTGGTAAATACTTACAATATGATGTATGTATTAGATGGTATATAGCTGTAGGGAAAAAATTAGTTAGTTTATACGGTCCTGTTCGTTTATATTATGATATTATGTTTACAAATATGCAGCTATCTGCAGTTATGGTATTTTATCAACACAATATAGACTTGATTGAATAATTTAAGAAATATTGTCATTCATAAAACAACCGAAGTATAATAGAGAAAATAATTGTTGATAAAGAGAATTATCTTTCATGGGGTGGAGGTGTGTTTAAAAACGCGATCTAACAATGAGAAATACATAGGTATAGTAGGTAAATAGTCAATGGCACCGCCACGCCACGCGATAAAGGAGAAGAAAATAGGAAGAGAAAGATATAGTTCGTATACAACGGTCTCTCCGCCAGTGCCAATGATGATGAACCGTATTATAATAGCACTGATCGGTAGATGAACCGAGGAATTTTATATCGCATGCGAAACTCACCAACGTGAAGATTCAATGATGCAGTACCTACATGCAAGTTGTACAAACCTACATCGGGCAATCCAAGGGAGAAAGGGGGAAATAATGAATAAATAATTAGATCGTGATGTGATATATATATATACCTATATAGTAGAATAGGACACTGCACTGTGAATATATTATATGTATGGAGACCATACGATCGATGATTTTAAAAACACTTCACTTTCACTGAACGATGATATCATATGTTTTGGCGGGTGGGGGGGGCTCCAGATGAGGGGGTTTAATTTAGGTAACACTTAACTGAATACTTGCTCTTTATTTAAATTCCAATATATGCACTGCACTGCCACTTATAGATAAAGTTCTTAGAAAAATGTTTATAGTTTATAATTGTAGCGATCACACGATCCGATATGCAATGCGAAGGTTTTAGACGCGCGCGATAATGCACTACACAATATAGGTATAAACTATATATAGGTTCCATAACCTGTAGAGAAAAATATAATATATATCTCATATATGTATAAATGCAAGCCGAAAGAAAGGGGTAAAATAATTTCGTGCGGGGTCAGAGTTGCAACAAGATACCGAGGGATGGCGGCAGGACACCCGTTCAATCGCATGTAAATGAATCTATGACGATATTCACAAGCACGACTCGATAGGTAATGATTTTACAGAAGAATAGTCACAGCGACGATAGAAAATGATACTTTTACACATTTTTATACATCTGGAAAAATGGTGACTGGATAAATGAGAAACAATTATACGCGGGGATAGTCAGACTCTGATTCAACGTTCGTCAACCGTCAACTCGTTCGAAAATCCTATAGCCAATCAGAGATAGGCGTCGATACATTCGCAACGTTTTTAATGGCGTCCGCTCATATCTTGTGAAGAAATTCATACGTCTAACATACCGATATTTTTCGTATATCGTTTCTGGAAAATTATATCTTACCGTTCGTAAGAGAAATAATACTTCTGACCGCAACAAACGAGGAAAAAAATAAAATAAATTATGCCTCCGCTTCCCGCCCACATCTTTCCGGCACAATGGCTAGACAACCGGACTACGCGTTCTCTGCAATAATATAATTCTAATATTTACTAGCCGATTTAACTGATTTTAAACCACACGAATTAGCTGCACTTACGACAAGCCCGAATACTTGTTTCGAGAAAAATCGCCGGACGTAGACTGGCGTGAAAATTTTTGGCGGAATAGAGGCTACGACCAAACAACCGAATATCGCGATCTTCCGAATCTAATCTTTACTTATGACAGTCGATTCTACTGACTCGGATCAAGACACGGATTAGATGAATTCACGATAAGCCCGAATGCTTGTATACTTACGGATAAATTAGTGGTTAAATCGCGTGGAGAGACCAATCGCGAAGCGGTTACAGCCCTCTACCCCGAGATAACTGGCCGGTACGTTACGGGGGGCACAAGATGTATTACACGGACACGGTGGATCCACATCGATAATCGATTCAACTGTCTATTCTATGACTGTGGGGCGCCATAATCAAATGACGTATCAAATGCATGCGGATAATTCATATGCATAGATTATGGTTTTCGGATGATTAAACGATCGATTAGAAAAATATTTATCCAGAGAATTTCGGGCTTGCGACTTGGGAGTATAATAAATTATATGAATGATTTTGATTCAACGAAGACGAAATTTCATCCATTTGCTAATAGACGATAAACTCTTTGTGGCGCCAATGCAAATGCAGTAAATAGTCATTCTGAATACTTAATTTAAAAATTATTTTTATTACAGCTTCGTACATCAGCTATTCGTCCCCATCTGTACCGATAATAATTTTCAACATTTTACAGAATATTTTTATACACTTATTCGAGCTGTACAAGCTCCAGATAATAAATAAATATACTTTTGATTCTTTGGTCACAGTCGATCGTTCAGTATAATAAATTTGTTCATCAAATCACGATTCTATCAGACACTGTGACACTCTTCCCACGGAATTAGCCAATTATTGCGTGATTTTTGAAGTACGGTACATTCTGTACTTGTTCTAATCAGCCTTGTTCAGTTTCTCGTGTTTTAGGACGGTTCTAATACTTCTCTAGTGTTACTAGGGACATTTCTTGCCAACCAAGAACTTGTCGCGGTAAAGCAGATCGGAGTTCAAGCGGTAAGCCCCATGTTATCAATCGAGCGTTTCACTAGTTTTAAATAACACCAGAATTTCCGCCTGAAGCAGTGGCAACCCAACATACAATTACGACGTGGATTCTCGGAGAACCTCTCGCCGTGAGGCGGTCGACTTCAACCGACTTGAAACTTTAATCGCGTTAATTTGATAAGCTGAGAGAGTTGCCGGTAGTCGAGGCCGCGACCACACTCAATTTTGTCCGTTTGTTATATATGTATTATATCTAAATAACATGAACGAGATATCCTACCGATATAGATATGTCCCTCATTTCACCTGAAATATATGTTCTTGAAATATTCATTAAATATTCAAACAAAATACTCCGAGAATATTATAGACATGGTTTTCTGGTATCTGAATATTTTATTCAAATATTTTATGAATATTCAGTAAATATTCCCAGTATATAATTGATGGGCTACGAGCACGATACGTGTATATACTATGATTAAAGCTGGGAAAAAGCAATTTTCTTGTGAATTCTCTTAGTCATAATATTATTATTTATTGACAATGTTAAATATTTTTATAAAATTTATATTTTTAGTAGTTAAAAAACATTGATGAAGTTTTCTCAAAATAATCTCTCTGCGACGATAAGAGAAACTTAAAACTAAACCAAAGTCTTGGTAAAATAAAACATTGGACATGGTTGAAAAACCTATAATGAACGTAGTTCATTATAACGATGTGAGGAACTTTTAAGGAAAAAAATTTTCCTGAAAAACTCTAGAGCTGTTGTTCTGCATGGACAAATTATTTCTTATATTGAATATACTTTGAATAATTTCTAATATATTAACGTTTATATGGTATAACGATATTTCTTGAGATATTTGTCCAGCTGTATAATCGTACGATCATATGAGTCTTTCTAAAGCTGTCTCTCCGTATAAAAATAATTGAACATTGTTTATTGACTTTCGAAGACTTATTGTACTCGCAGGTGGTTGCGAAGGGTACGTTGAAACTGTCCATCGAAATTTGGTATACAAGGTAAGGCCATATAATTTGCTACTGATTACACTCGCATTGTTTCAGTTTATTGTCATTTGTCATCTCGCAATTGAAATAATAGTGAAGAAATATGGCGAAATACATTCCCAAGTCCTAATGACGTCGGCTATAAATTGTAAGGCGCATATAGAATGCATTCCAACGATCCGATCCATTCGACGAATTGGTCGAAAAGGATGCAAGTGGACGCGTTCCCAGAATTGAAATTATAATTTGTAGTACTCTAAGCCACATGCAAACAGCAAATGAGATATTAATTTATTTGGTCTCTAGTTTGAAAGGTTTTATTCACACTTGTTTATAACTTTTAGGTCAAGTACTCTAGACGACGAAAATTTTATAGAATATATCATAGTGCTAGCGATAGAGTCGTTCGAGTGTTGTAACGGTTACTGTAAACTTAATCGACTATAATGAGTTCAAAGTCTTGAATGTAAAATACGTTTGGGAGATCCCTTGTTGTAGCCAATCGTGTGGGGAAGAGGCTGACGAACAGGTATCGCGATTGCAAAAAAAGTTAGTTTGAGTCAGACGGACTACTGGATTTTCTGGCTGTTCAGTCAAGGTCGAAAATTGAGTACACGTCTCTAAACTGAAAATGAAATACAGCCACACTTCGCAATTGAGCTGCAATGCTGGTGTCCTGGGACCAAGTTTGGCAGAGATTTGCCAGTCCTCACAGTTTATCGTCTTTTTGTCTATCCTGAACGAATTTATCCGTTCGAATGATAAAATATCAGGAGCATGCCAGCGCGTAAAGCCAATCGAAGCACCGGATGAAGAGTATGACTTCGTGGTGATCGGCGGTAAGGCGTGTCGCGAGATGAAAGCGAAATTCAAATTGCACAGAAGTAAATGACGAACAGACAACGACTATGTGCCTTCGGGTCGACCAATATCTCTTTTTCGCAGGCGGTGCTGCAGGTGCAGTTGTGGCTGCAAGACTGAGTGAGAATCCAGCCTGGAAAGTACTACTTGTAGAGGCTGGTCCCGACGAGCCTGCAGGCGCAGAAGTTCCAGGATTCACCAATTTTCTCATAGGTGAGTGGATACATCGGCTAGGGTTTAATGAATTTTGTTTTCTCATTGAAATTTCGGTAACGCGAATTATTGATCCGTTTTCTACTGCAGGAACAACAGTCGACTGGAATTTCACATCGATAAACGAGAGTCATGCCTGTCTTGGAACAAACGGTTCCTGCCCAGTATCCGCGGGGAAAATGCTTGGGGGTAGCATGGCACATAACGGGATGATATACATACGGGGCAACCCTACTGACTACGACAACTGGGCAGCCATGGGAAACAAGGGCTGGACATGGGATGAGGTCAAGCCATTTTATCTAGTGTCAGAAGACAACGGAGAGATCGAGCGGGTCGGGAGTCTATATCACGCGACTGGTGGACCTCAATCGGTTGAGAGATTTCCCTACCTTCCTTCCTTCGGAAATGCAGTCCTCGCCGCAGCTGTCGAGGCTGGTCACGAAGTTAGTGAGGATCTAAACGGTGAACAGATCACGGGTTTCACAATTGCACAAACCACGAGCAAAAACGGAGTCAGACGAAGCAGTGCCAGAACGTTTCTGTGGCCGGCTAGAAATCGCAGGAATCTTCACGTGTCTCTGAACTCTCTTGCAACCAGGGTGTTGATTAGGAATAACGAGGCAGTCGGCGTCGAGTACTTCCAGGTGATAAATTCATGTTCGATCTCAAGAATCGATGATATAGGAAACGAACGATTTATTCATTGCCATATTCGATTGTGAACAAACCATTCCGCGATTTTCCTTCTCAGAACGGTCAGCTGAAGACTGTCCGTGTATCACGCGAAGTCGTGGTCTCAGCGGGCGCCATGAAGTCCCCCCAAATCCTGCTCCTCTCCGGGATCGGACCTAGAAAGCACCTTGAGAAAGTGGGAGTCAAGGTAGTCAATGACTTGCCTGGTGTTGGCGAGAATTTTCATGACCAGGTAGTCCACACTAACCGTTTCACTATCAATGAAGCCGACGATTATGACAACGACCATACCATCGCTGCCGAGTACCTCGCCAATCAAACAGGTCCCTTGTCTTGCAATGGATTGAATCAGGTGATGGCTACATTGAAGAGTAAGAATGCGAACTCCAGCTACCCGGATCTCCAGATCTACTTCGCTGGCTATTCGACGAATTGTGCACCAGGTGAAGTCGACGCACTTCGAAGCACTGGACGGAGAACCGTGTCAATACGCGCGGTGAACCTTCGCCCACGGAGCAGAGGTAATTTGATGAGATGGATCAGTGGTTTCGCATGAGTCGTCAAAAGACGAAGCGTGCAGAAGAATTATACAAGTACCGCTGTTTCGTATTCTAGGAAGGATCAGCTTGGCTTCAAACGACCCTTCCGAGGACCCAGTGATCTGGAGCAACCTACTGAGTGACCCTAGGGATGTCGATGGTCTGGTTCAAGCCATAGAATTGGGCCTCGCAATGACCAAGACACAGGCCATGCGAGCTTACAACTTCACTTTGTCTACTGCACCCGTTGAGGCTTGTGCCAACTACACTTTCCCATCCACCGAATATTGGACTTGCGCGGTTCGGTATTATTCACCATCTGTCGAACTGCACCAAGCTGGCTCTTGCAAGATGGGACCAACCTCTGACCCCATGGCAGTCGTCGATCCTCAGCTACGAGTCCATGGAATAAATGGACTCCGTGTTGCTGATAATTCCATCATGCCTCAGGTCAGTTTCTAGTCATTGAATAAACACCTGACAATGACTGGCACACATAATGTTCATCTGAATTCGTTCACAGGTAACTTCCGGCAATACTGCAGCACCAGCCATGATGATCGGGGAACGAGCTGCGGACTTTATCAAGAAAGATTGGGCTAGCGATTGTGGCGAAAGAACTTTGACCCAGAGGTGTCGATCGAGATGCAGCAAATTCACAGAGTTCTAATTCTTTAGTTGCACAATAGTTGATGTCAAAATGATTTCTGCATTAGAATAGTCGCAATATTCGCGCTAAAAAAACAATTCGAACCCTAACTCCATCTTCTTACCATCCACCACTATAATACTCCTACATTGTATCCATTTCTCATTGTCGTAGAATACTTTTTTGAAAATAACGAAAATCTGTTTATATACTGATCAATAAAAATTACATTTCCCGGATGCAGAGTAAGAATATTTATTATGTTTGTCACGATTTAGTATACATACTTTTACATAAGTATAAGGTCGCGAATGTTTATATAGTGTAGTTCGTAATAGGCAATCGGCAATAAAATTGTCTTCAGCTTTTCGCCCATCGTACACCTGTGTACTTATTTAACTGTGATCTCGGTTCAATCGCAGAAAAATAAGAATAATCGATAAACTAAAGAGCAAAGTAAAGATGAGAAAGAAATTCGGGTATTGCGATAAACGTAATCGAAGTCAGAATAAGAGATTAACATGTTTCTGGTAAATTGTAAGACCCAGAGGTCTTCAATTTTTGTGATCTTAAGGTCTCATGTGCGGCTTGATAGATTGACAACGCAATAATTATGATGATTGATGAATTCGCCTATTATATTGATATGGTGAGTCCCACAGGAAACTACCTAAATCCTCAGTGTGTAGTTACATCAATACATCCATAATTTATAATCACATTTGATTATCACCAAATGTCGTGTTACAGACGTCATCACATAATGTTTGATCAGCGCTCTACCAATAATACTGATTCAATACCTAATCTGGTTTTAAATTTTGTAAAACATACGTGGGTAGATATTGCTATTCAATATTTGGGTACGTGTGCATAGAAAAGAGAGTAATTAAATATTCCGACGATGAATCGAATCTCCGTTTTACAGACTCGAAGAACATCTGGAATTACACAACGACAAACGAGAGCCACGCGTGTCTTTCTACGAATGGTTCCTGTGCGTGGCCATCGGGAAAGAACCTTGGAGGAAATACGGTGCACAATTCGATGATATACCTACGGGGACATCCCAAAGACTACAACAATTGGGCTGAGCTAGGGAACGAAGGGTGGACGTGGGAGGACGTGGAGCCATTTTTTATAAAGGGTGAAGACAATGGAGAGATCGAGAGAGTCGGGAGAGAACATCACGGGACCGGTGGACCGCAATCGGTTGAAAGATTTCCGCATATACCTCCCTTAGGGCATTCGATCCTTGATGCAGCCAAAGAGGCGGGCTATGCCATCAACGAGGATCTCAATGGAGACAATAAGACCGGGTTTTCAATCATTCAAGCCACGAACAAAAACGGAGTGCGACGGAGCAGTGCCGCTGCATATCTGCGACCGATTAGGAATCGCAAGAATCTTCACGTGTCTCTAAACACCTTCGTCACCAGGGTAATAATCGATAATCACACGGCAGTCGGCGTCGAATACTACAAGGTAATACTGCCAAGTAACAAATCTCGAGGATCGCTAGTATACCATTCGTAAAACCCTTTTAGAATGGCGAGTTGAAGAACGTCTTCGTTACCCAGGAAGTTATAGTTTCCGGGGGTGCCATGGGTTCGCCTCATATCCTGCTCCTCTCTGGGATCGGACCCAAGGAGCACTTGGAGTCAAGGGGCGTTGAAGTGGTTAAAGATTTGCCTGGCGTTGGCGAAAATCTTCATGACCACCCGACCTCATACCTCTCATTCACCATCAACAGCACTGACCCGTACGACAACAACTGGGCTGTTGCAGCAGAGTACCTCGCCTTCCAGACTGGTCCTTTGACCAGCAATGGATTGACTCAGGTTTTGGGTATGGTAGCGTCCAATGCAACGACACCCGACTATCCAGATATCGAGATATACTTCAGGGGCTACATCGCGGCCTGTGCACCAGGTGAAATTGATGCTCTACAAAGCACGGGGCATCGCACTGTGATTATTGGGCCGTCGTGTCTCCGGCCGAAGAGCAGAGGTAGGTTTTTATAGTAAAAATCCCGGGTTATTCCATGACGCGAATACCAAAAATTCATGTCTTAGGAAGAATCACCCTGGCCTCGAAAAATCCTTTCGAACTTCCTCTGATCTGGGTCAACTATATGGGTGAACTTGAGGACCGTGAGCGTATGGTTGATGGGGTGAAAATTATCATGGAGTTGATCAACACGGATACATTCCGGAAATATAATTTCACTTTGTCTGATGCTGCACCCCTCAAGGCCTGTTCCGATTACCAGTTCCTTAGCGATGAGTATTGGACTTGTGTGTTACAGCATAGTCCCTTCATCGTGTATCACCAGGCTGGTACCTGCAAAATGGGACCTCGCTCTGACCCCATGGCAGTAGTCGATCATCGGCTTTTAGTCCACGGACTAAAAGGACTCCGTGTTGTGGATACTTCCGTCATGCCTCAGGTCAGTTTACGTGTTGATAATTTACGTAAATATGAAAATTGTGAGCGCCAGGTGAACGCGGACTCCAAACTGCAATTTGTGCACAGGTAACTTCCGGCAATACTGCAGCACCAACAATGATGATTGGAGAACGAGCCGCGGACTTTATCAAGGAAGACTATGGGTTCAGTTCTACCAAAGGACTTAATAAACACAGCAAATACGATAAGCCGAAATTCTAATTGCGATACAACACATGAAACTAAAAGTAATTAGATCAACTGGTATAGTCACGGCGTGGTTCTACCTTGCAATTTTTGTGGGTGAAGAAATTTTTGGGGAGATGGGTACTTTTGGGTATGAGTAATAAGAATTCTTCGGAATCCCTTGAAATTCGTGTCTACTAGCACCCCCAGGGGTGTGAACGGGTGCGAAATTTCAGATTTTACGGAGACTGCAACTCCTCCTAGTTTCCTAGTTATCTATAGTTTCCCACAACTTGCACCAGCGCAATTTTGCGACTTCGGCACCAGAGTCGAAAAACATCAGCGGGTAAAAAGGGGTGAATTCCTGCTCACTCTTTGAAGTACGCGTAACTTGGAATGCGTATAACTTGAAGTGCTTCGAAGCTGGCGAGAGTTTAAAACATGCAATTTACAGGGCGATTCAATCTCTATGAAAAGTTATAAGGACATTTTGCGATCGGAGGTACCAGCTCGACGGTAAGACGATCCAGACGAAACTCGGCGCCCGGGTAAGTGGACGACGCGCTTTTAGAGTTTTGTCCCTTCTTCTGAACGCTCTATCTCAGAAGCTATTAATCGCCCCTAGCAGGCGACATGAAAATTTCGTATGAAATTTTGTGGGCTACAAGATTGATACTAACTATTTTCTTCGTGAAAGCAACCCTTCGCGAGTTATTTGGAAAAAAACTGAAATATTGCACCCTTTCACGCCTGTGGGTGCTAGCGGAACCGAATTTGAGGAGGTTCCGAGGAATTATTGTTATTCACCAAAATCGCAAAGTATACTCTCTATGCGTACTAACGGAAGATTTGTAAAAATTTTATGTATACCTTACTGCGGATAGATGATCTAAGAATTTAAATAAACAAACTCCATATTATTACCGATTCAACAGTAACAGTACGAGATTGTAAATTTCATTTGATAACGAATTGCAGATATCGTACATATCTCTACTAGGTAACTCTTCTATTTCGCTCTAAGACGAAGTTGCCTTTACTACCTACTCTGTGATTTGACCATTGACAAAAGATTGTGTAAAGAATAATTGAAGTCGTTACATTTACTGAAGAATAGTACTAGCACTGAACCCAATAATATTCTTCAGTAAACAACAAAAAACAAAAATCTTCCTGCAACATTTTCGAATTATTCCCGCCTTGTTTGTTTTTCGTCTTAATCATTATAAATCCAACGTCTGACGTCAGAATACTAGCCAAGATGGCGGTCAGCAGATTTTGATTCTCAATCTAACCTAACTTAACGTAAAAAATGTTTACAAATGTATTTCATAACTTGGAAAATCTGTAAATATGAAGAAATCTTCAATTCCTAACGAAGTGTTAGAAGATCGTCAGAGCTTTGTTACGGGAAGAAACCGCGACTGTTTGGCCTGCAGATTAGTCAGTGGTGGCGGTTTAATCGGCGCTGGAATCTACGTAGCTAATCATTCGAAAAAGTTTAATAAAAATACCGGAAAAACTGTAATGTTTTCTATCGCGGTTGGTGCGTATTTTATCAAACAACTTCTCCCATAACCTTTCATTACATCTTTGTTTAATTTCTTCATTTTTAGTTCTAGCCGGACTAGGAGCTGCTAGAATGATGGCTCTACCTCCATTTGATAATGCTTTCAGCAATGGCTAGCGGACTAACAGCGTATATAATAAGGATGATAAATTTTTTGAAAATAAAATAAAAAATATGTACAACCATTATCATTATCTTTTATAATTCATTATTATGTATATGCAATAACATTTTTTATTATGTTATTTCGCGAATAACCACGAAATGAACAGTATTAATGAAGAGGATGCGAGCTGGTTTTATATCTGTTGTTTTATTTCGTGGTTCATAAGATCACGCTAGTCAGCGCTAGTCAATCTCCGTGATGTAATTAATTAGTTCTTTTGAATCGTTAAGTTCCAACGACATGAAATGATGTGTTAATAAAAGTTAGCGAACTTTGGAACTATTTTTTCTTTCTTCAAATACCAGAGACTAGGATAATAAGAACGATTATCGGTCTTAGTTCGTTTTTCTCTAAACCGTGAAGTCGCAGGCGCCACTGTCGAGTTTAAGAATCGTTCGTTATCGTTTGCCTTCTAAGTAACGTCCACAGCAGTCGTACACCTCGGTGTAATGAAATATCGAAAATTCGTTACGGAACAGAATTTCTGCTACGTAATGATAGTCAGAAAATGAGCGAATCATTCGAAGTCCTATCGGCAAAAGTTTCTCGAACAATTTTTCTCCCCGTATAAATGTAGGACAGAAAAGGAGCGATGACACAGTTTGTCAAAATCGTTCGTACAATACGGACGTGTTTTTAGCCCGACTTAATAGTACGTCAAATAACGACAATCATATACCTGTTTGCGCGTCTCACTAAAACTTTTCTAAATTCGAACCTTTGAGAAAAAAAAAAAAAAAAACGAACGGTGCGCGTTAAAGCAGTTAAAACAAGCTAAATTTAATATGGAGTTTCCACATCTGGGTGAACACTGCTCAGAACGCACATGCAACCGTTTGCAATTTTTGCCTCTAAAATGCGACGCGTGTGATGCGATATTTTGCACCGATCACATATCGTACACTGGTCACAACTGTCCAAGTGCCTACAAAAAGGATATCCAAGTGCCGGTGTGTCCGTTGTGCAACGTCCCAGTGCCTTCAAAACGCTCGGATCCCCCCGATCTCGCGGTTAGTTTGCACATAGACAACGACTGCCAAGCAGATCACGCGAAAAATCGGCGTAAGGTATTCGCGAACAAATGCACATCCAAGGGTTGCAAAATAAAGGAAATAGTAGCAGTGCGATGCGGCGAATGCGGCAAAAATTTTTGCCTCAAACACAGACACCCCGTCGACCACGCTTGCGTTGGTAAAGAGGAAGCCGTAAGACAAAAGAGACTCGATGCTATGAACAGACAAACTGAGAGCAGGGGTAATCAGAACAACCAAAATCCTGCGTCTAGTTTGTTCAGAAATCTTCAAGGAACCCTAAGCGAGGATGAGGCGCTCGCTAGAGCTCTTCAGGCCTCTCTTCAAGACGAGGAGAAAAATTTAACAACAGAATCGGCGCAGGAAGAAGGGCCGTTCGGTAGCAGAGTCAGATGCAGACTGTCTTAATTATTATTTTTATTTAGGTCAATTTTTTACTCTCTTTATCCCGCTGATTCACCTTTTTAACTCTATACACATAACGCGCCTGGATTTTATCTCACATTATATATTTAGGGACTTCGAAGATATTTGTTGAAGAAGATTTATCCAAAATATAATATCTTAGGTAATTTTTCTTATCCAGTATTCCTGATTAGAGTTTGTAGTATGAAGATATGAATTAATGCGAGGAAGTAAGATCGTGGATTTTTAAATGTTAAATTAATTGACTTTTAGTCAGATTTGATACGCAAAATAAACATATCCTTAGTTTTATGATATCATTTCATTGATTTCGTCGAATTTTCTCAACTCGTATACATAGGTGATAGTTTTAGGTATGAATAACGTAATATTAAACCGGAGTTGCCTCCTCCGTGAATAGATTTAGTAAATAATTATAAATCGCGGTTTAACGTTATGATATTGTACATAAATCCACTTTACTTATTCTAACATCGACAAATTTTATCAATAAACACTTGAATATATTAATATTTATAATAAAACTGCCTGAACGCCGCTGCTGTACATTCCTACATCAAATAGCTCTAAATCAATCACAATAAGTTGGAATTAACTATAGGAAAGAAACGATGAAGATAACGAAATAATACAATATTTAACTTTTTCTTTCTCAATTGTTATTAAATACAATAAATATTTATTACTAATTCATAAAAATCAATCTTTTTCTCATATCTATTCCCAGACACACCTTTTTACCTCTGTTGAAGTTAGGAGACAACATGAAGAAGATAGATACGGCGCAATTTTACTAACTACCGTTCTTTACTTTTGTAAATTATCGTCAAGCTCTTAATTAAATGGTCGGTGAAAATTGTTTATCACTATCAGTTTGTTATGGAGTGTCCAAGCAAAAAAGCTAAAGATATATGAGCCCAGAATCAGATCAGCGTTTAGAAACCAACTTTACCAAGCTTAGTGTCAGTTTTGGGATTAGCAGTGATATTTTGTACTCCGACAATCGCTTCATTTATCTGTGTCTGGAGTATTCTGAGATCCTGAATGTATAACAGTCTTAGTAGCTTGGCTGCGTTGTTAAGGACTTTATCCCCCAGGCTGAAACCCAACTCAGCTTCTAATATCGGATATTCTTTACCCTTGACAATGACCGAACTGGGATTCAACAACGCCTCAGAGTTCAGCCTTTTGCAAACCACTTTACTGCAACCCTCTAATGTTGTCAAGTTATCCGAGTGACGAGGCACTCCCAAAAGCTTGGATACTGCCTCAACTCCAGTCTTGAACTCCTTGCTAGTGACTAGAATTGAAAATAAAAAAAGCTTTAGTTCTTTAGTAGATAAGAACCTGGGGTTTTGACTAAATTATTTTGTCTATATTTGGAGACGTTCTGGTCCGTAAGAGTATTGAAATTCGAATATGACCGAATTAGGAAAAACCTGGCTGTAATACTTACAGTCCAAATTATCCAAGGGATTAGAGGACTTTATGCTCGGAGCAGAAGTTTTGTTCATATCTTTTAAACTGCTCCCTGTTATTGGTTGGTATTTTTTGTCTATAAAATTCATAAGTTTTGTGATTAAAACAGGGATAGATATATGTCAACGAAGGATAAACAATTGCATCATTTTTTCTTTGGTTCTTGTCTCTAGTTTGAATGATGAAATTGTTTTTTATTCTAGATCATTCGTATATAGGAAATGCATGTTACAATTATCTTCGAACTCCAATTTAACAGCAAAACCGACTAGCCATTCCAGTTTGTCAATCGGTTCGGTTTTTAACGGACAAGCAACGTCGTCGCAATACTTTTTGAAGGTTTCACCCCAATTTTCAGATCCCATATTCCTCAGGTCTTTACGATCTTCTATTTTGTAGTGGCGGATTTTCTGGTCTTCTAGCCAGACAACTAATTTCCGAAAATGCTGCGGATCTGTACAAAGAAAAATGATAAAACCTTTTTTCTTAGGTTAGGTTATGTTAGGTTAAGTTTTCTTACCGTTCGCGTTCACTTTATCCCAGTCTATATACTCAAGGGCTTTTAGTCTCCTTTTAAACATTTTGACAATCTGATATAAATAAAAAAACAAAATAACAAGAAACCGACAGCTAATTGATGTAAAAGTTTATTTTGACAACCTACTCTCCTGTAATATCAATAACGTTGTATAATGACATAGAGCATGTAGTCTATGACACACCGTACAAGGGTACAAGCCAGAGTGTTCCATAAACTATATCTATGTGTGAGAATAGTCGGTGCCTCGAAGAAAAAAGTTATTATGCTCGGTAAGTTTGGACACTGTTTCATCCCCAAGGGCAATAAAACCTATGGTAGCCGCCTTTATATTCTTGAGGCAACGTTTTAAGTGACGTCATACATAACTCGCAACGTATGTATCTAGTTAGATTAGATGCATAAGGTTTGTTCGTCTTAGCTACACTTTTTACACTCGAGTGTAGCCAGTTCAAATGTAGTGTAGGTCCTCTTACGTGAAAATGAGAAGGTGAACAGTGTACACCTTTCAACGCGACGCAAACGCCAAAAAAGATGGCGCCGCCCAGTTGCAGCCATCCTTAACCCTATTCTGAAGTCTACACTTTTCTTACACTTGCTCCAGACTAGGTGTAGAAAGTGTAGAGAAAACTGCACTAAGTGTAGCTACACTTTCTAGCGCGAACAGCGCGATATGTCGTCACTTCCGCTAACGCGAACGCTTTAGTGTACACTTTTCGTAAAAGTGTAGAAATTGTAGCTAAGACGAACAAACCTAATAACACGATCTCGCACTCTTTCTGTATAGTCATATCCATATGTAGTGTGTTTATGGTCAATTCGAGTTTGAAGTTGTCAGCGTCAGCGCCCCAATTGATCAACGGTTTTAAAACTGTTTGAAAACTGTGAAGTAAGAAGAAAAAGAGGAAGAAAAGAAGACAAATACGAAGTATTAGAAAAAGAAAAATAATAATAAGAAGAAGAAGAATAACAAGAGCATCGTTGTGTTGTTGTTTCCATAATTCCGTTTCTTTATTTGTAAACTAACCAGTGATATTAACCACACAATTATAATAACGGATAATAATAATCCTCCGAGTTCGCTGTGCATCAACGAACGACCGAAATAGACATAAACAGGATAATAAATAAGCGCAAACTACGACATGGTGAGGAAGAAGAACAGTGAGGAAACTGCAGCCGTGGTTCAAGTACAAACTCGTATAACTCGACGGAGTAAGTACGAGTAAAATAAATAATACATGCGAATGCATACAAACTATACGTATATTTTGTCATCGAGTATAATACACATACTGGTTAAAAAAAAAAAAAAAAAAATAGTATAATTTATACGACAATTTTATTAATCATACACGATACATTCCGAGATATGGAAAAGCCGCGAAAAAAACAAACAATGCGGATATTATGATTATGATACAATTTTAAAAACCACACGAATTGACAAACTACACACACCACATATCGTTTTTTGTTTTTATTTTATCTTTTAATTTTATTCGTACAAAAGACGGGCGGGACTGGGGAGATTTAACCCAACCTAACCTAGAAACTTCGTTTTTTTTTCTTTCTTAACGTAAAACCTATTTTAAGGACGTAATATGGACGAAGAAGAAGGAGACGCCGATTCCACTCTCGTCGAAAGATCGAATAAGTCGTCTAGGACACCCAAAACTCCCCCAACAAGACGTCGAAATATTGGGAAAAGTAATTAAAGCCATTCAACTAATACATGCTCAAGCTTCTTTTCGTTGTTTTTTTTTTTTTTTTTTTCATCCATTCCAGTCGTAATTAAAAATAAACTCAATCTTCTTAAGAACAAAGAAGAAACTTTTAAAGGAAGATCAAAACTACTCTGTCTTTTCTCTTCTCTGTACGATTCTATGCAAAAAAGATTCTGAAGACTTTGATTTTCAATTTATTCATCTATTTATTCATTTATCACTTCTAACTCGTATAGTTCAACGGCTTATTCAACTTCTGAAACAGTAATACTAAAGAAAAATCATATTTTTCTGTAACAGTTTTCTCAGCTTTGCCTCTGTTTCTTGAAAACGTTGATCTCGTATCTTTGGAGACATTTAAAAAGCACAGAAATCCTATAATCTACTTCTAACAAAGGATACTTTAATTGTTTTATAGAGCATTTGAGCATCACTGAGGACCTTGTGATATCGACACGTAAGAAGCGGCTTTATTTTTGACAAAATTGACCTTACATTGAATTTTGGATCGATTTTACGTAGAAAAACATTCATTTTATCTCCTAGTTGACTTAGAGCTGTAAAAAAGCTGCCGTTTATAATTTCAATCATTAATCTTCTGAAATTTTAAATGAAGTAATAATTTTAGGAAGTCGGAAAGTCAGAGCGATCAAAAGTTCCAGTGATTCTGACATCGAGAACAATGCTGAAGACTCTACCAAGTCCAAGATGAACAGGGTGGAGCTAACAGGCGTTGATAGTTATCCCACGAGATCCAGATCCAAGAAAGAAGTAACTTCGGCTATAATGAAAGATACGATAAATGTGGGAGTAGAAAACGGGTCGGATTCAGAGCCCAAAAGGGTCTCGAAAAAAAAGCATGTATTAACGCCAGCGAATAACACGCTGATAAAAATTCCCAGCCCTATTAGAGGCCCGGTAAAACCTACTAGATCTCAGGCCAAGACATCGGCAATTGAAATAAACCCAGTTCCCGACCTCCAGAATTCACCGATCCTAAAAAAGGCTCGGAATTCACCAGCAGATAAGAAAAATACTAAGAGTTCAACCCTCAGAAGAATCATCGAGACTCCCAGGAAGGTTTCACCGAGGAAGCGGTCAAATTCTTTGATCAAACTTGCCCCTGACACAGTGACGCCAGAGAGCAGCCCTATGCTTGTCGATTTGACGCCTCATAGATCGACTAAAACCCCAAAAAAATCTCCCCTGAATATCGGCTCGCCTAAAACTCACTCGCAGTCGCCTTTGAGGCAGTCTAAGACCCCTAGGAAATTATCTATCAATGTAGAGTCGCCTACCACGTCAGACAAGTCGAGCGTTTCTATATCGCACCAAAGCGGCACAGAGTTAGATTCTGTCAGGCGAGATCCTTACATCGTTTTAACTGACTTCAAGAAAGAACACCTCAGCCCGAAAGCTCCGGAAGTTGAAAGCCCGCAAAAATTTGTCTCGGCTAAATTGAGGCTCCGAAAATCCCCCCAAAAGTCGTCTGCCACTGCTTCTCACTTAACTGTCGGGGAAATAAGTCCCAAGAAAAAATCACCCAACAAAAAGGCCACGATTTTGGCTTCTAAGATTCGTAAATCGCCGACAAAGACTCCGGCAAATAACAGAAAGGCCGGTTCAAGTACGCCGGTCAAGAGGCAATCCTCTGTTCAAAACGGGATTCAAACCCCGATGAAATTACTAGAGAATTTCATACCGGAGAGTCCTAAGCGGCCTAAATCAACCATCAAGAAACGATCCCCTGTCACATCCCTGGGAACACCTTTGCGGGCTGTTCCTGCAGGGGTTGAAGCTGTTCAGGCTAAATCTGCGGTTTCTAGTTGCAAAGTAGCGCCGAAAAAGCTCAACCTGATAATAAAACTGGAGCATTCATCCCCGCAAACTACTCCGCGAGGTCAGATAAGACGCTCTCTTCACTTGACCCCCGATTTTATCAAATTGTCTTCCGATTCTACGAGCAGCCCAATGCCAACGCCGGAGGGAACTGATCTTGAGAACTCGCAGCTGAAAGTGATGATCAACGAATCTTCGGAGCTCCTAGATGCTAGCAGCTTCATGAATGTCAGCGATGAGCAAGCAGCTCCAGCCGATGGGACTTACGAGTTGTCTAAGGAGTCTGAAGAGGCATCGGGTAATAAGGAGAGCAAAAATGGAGGGGAAAATGCGGATAAGACTGTCGTCGATGATGCCACTTACGAACTGGCGGAGCCAAAGACCCCGAGTCTAAGAAAACAGTCGAAAAAACGTCCGCTGTCTAACGTAGAGCCTGATAAGTCCACGCCTGAAGCTAAGAAACGATGTAGAGTCAGATTCGCTAGCCCCGATAGAGAACAAGGCGTTATTGATTCCCCCGCAAGAACGGCGAGGAAATCTTTACCGACTGTTAATACGCCGGCCAAACAGAGGGTCGGGGTAAGATTGACGCTGGAAAATGGTGGAATTGAGAGTTCAAGGAGAAGGTCAAGGAGCTTGACTAAAATTGATCAGAATACTCCGGCTAATCGAATTGCTGGGAAGAGGAGATCCATTTCGGCATCTAATTTGACCAATAAAACTCCAAAGCTCAATCAGACTACTCAGGATTCTGTTAATAGATTGAGCAGGCCAAGGTCGTTGGTTAATTCTGTGGTGAAATTAGGTGAATATCTTGTTTCTGGTATCATAAAGTAGGATTTTATTTATCGAATATAATAAACAACAGGTACTCGAAATCAGTTTTTCGATGATATCTCGAAAACCGTTGACGATATCGAGACGAAGGTGGATATAAAAAATGAAGCTGATTAAATTCTCTATGGAAGAGGTGGAACACACTTTTCTTCTATCTCCATTGGTTTCGACGTATTCTGACTAATCGTCACATTTCGTGTTCGAATATTTAGTCAAAATATGACTGAACCAATGAAGAAACAGAAAAAATGTATGGAACTTTTTCGTAGAGAATTTAATGGACTTCATTTTTTATATTTACCGATCGATATCAATAAGGGTTTTCGAGATATCATAGGAAAACTGGTTTGGAACACTTCTATCCCTGTTCGACTGGACTAAGAAAGAAAAAAATTGAGATTTGACGTTTTTAAATGGTTTTTCGAACCGAATTTTCAGATGTTAAATTACCAGTACCAAGGAGAGCTCCAAACTTCGCTGAAATACATCAGAAAAAGTTCGCGACTATGGAGTCGTTGGTAGACGCTAAAAAACGGGTCGCCAAAAGGCACGAGGAGCATAACACTCTGCCTGTAACACGCGCTACGCAATGTGAGTATAAAATTCATTCCCAAAACTCAATTTTGGGTCAAAGAAGTTCATAGAGAATAATGAAATTCGGTATAAAAACTAAGAGACCTAATCCAATTATCATTGCAGCCTCTTCAACTGCTGCTGTACCTGAACCATCCGCGATGCTGAATGCGAAAAAGCCAGCGCCTTCAGACACGCAGAATGGCCAGTTTAACAGATTTGGTTTCAAGCTTCGGAAGGCTGAAGCTATGGAAGTGGTCACAAAAAAGCCTGCGGCGTTGTCTAGGTCTGTATACGCGTTTGCTACAAGTGTAACAGCTGATAATTGACAAAGACAAGAAACTAAATTAATTTCGTTATGATTATGTTTTTTTTTTTTTTCGTTTTTTCAGGACTAGAAATCACCAAGAAACTAACAGGTCTATACTAAAAGGCGTTAGAACGAATAGACGATTCGAGCTACAAATGAAAGCACGTAACATGAAACAGTGATTAAGAGGATACAAGATATTGGTAAAAATGTATAATATAGATCTTGATTTTAATAATTATATATTATTTTTATTTTATTCGTATTTTTTATTTCTTCGACATATTATAATAGTATTGTGTAATTTCTCGAATGTACAGTTTCATGTGTTTTTTTTTTTTTTTCTTCATATCTCAAATTGTTTCTTTTTCTTTTCTTTTTTTTTTTCCTTTCTTTCTTTTACATAATTCTTGGTGTACGTTTTTAAGTAAATAAAAAAAAATATTGGTTTGTTGGATTATGATATACTGTGTGAAAAAGCTGTTTTTAATTCTTTTCATAATTACCGCCAATACTAGTTATAGCTGAATTCAAAATGGCGGACGTAACTCGCGCATCTCGCGTCTCTTATGCAGTAGCAGACAACAAATATTCTGCACGTGTATAATTCTCAAATCTATATGAATCTAAAAACGTATTATATTCGGGGCGAGATAACAGCTTAGAAATAAAAAAGAATATGTTTTACGTGATAGGTTTGGGTTTGGGAGACGCAAAAGACGTGACAGTTAAAGGTTTGGAAATAATTCGTAAGTGTGATCGCGTTTATCTCGAAGCTTATACGTCAATATTGACAGTTGGACAGGAAATATTGGTAAGAGAGAAGACATATTTTGAAAATATGCTAATTATTGTATCTGTTAGTCTTCTAAGAACGAAACTAGGCCAATAAACATTGGACAATACACATGTGTAGAAAATTTCATTTATAGGTTATAATATCCGCGTCATTTTTCACTCATAGAGCTTACCCTCTGTGCAACAAGCTCGCGTTCGTGGTTCACTGTTTTGTCGCCAGATGGCGCCGACGTTATTAAATATTTAAATCACTGTCACGCGCGAAATCTCTTCAGTATAGCGCCGACTGCGGTGCGAGATGCCGCATGAGATGTTGACGTTTGTTGCAGGCTGAAAAAATAAAGAATATTTATTGTATGGAATAGAATAAGGAACACAGATTCTCGAAGCTAAATAAATGATAGAAATGAATTTAGTATAGAGTATCTGAATTAAAGATTAGGAAAATATGACCAAGGATGAATTTTATCGACTAAAGAACTTGATATAAAATCAAGATTACCATCAATCATGGTATTTCAGAATGGCTTATGAAATGACGAAGGCTAGGATCGATTTGACTTCGAATTACGCGTCTTCCATGAAATGCCATTGCGAGTTATTCGAGTAATTCACATAGCAAGCTACAGCTTTCTCACGCGAGTTCATAGTTTATTGATTCGTACATAATTACTATGCTACCAATCATCCGAAACAAATCAAATTTCACACATGTATTCTAGATGAATATGCCTACCGTGTGAACTACGGAAATTGCATTATATTCATAAGAAGCAATTTTATTTAAGATTTACTCTATTTCTCATATCAATACGTTCACCAATTTCATTTTAGGATGTGTGACGAAAGTTTATCAACCAATATCAATATCCGTAGTTTACACCGTGCAGAAATGCGTACTAAATAAGCATGACGAACCTAAACCCTGTAGGTGGAATAGATTCTGCGTAATCCTGTTCACAAATTCGCTGAAGAGTTTATATCGCGGTATAATAAAATGTCTGTTGAAAAATGTTAGGAAAAGAACGAGTCTCCATGTTTCAGGAAGAATTTTACGGACGTCCGATAATAGTCGCGGATAGAGAGCTCGTCGAGAGTGGTGCTGACGAAATTTTGGCAAAATCAGACGCCGAAAACGTCGCTTTTTTGGTAGTCGGCGATCCTTTCGGCGCCACAACGCATACAGACTTGGTTCTGCGGGCTAAAGAAAGGGGGATAAAGGTCCAGGTCGTCCATAACGCGTCTATATTAAACGCCGTGGGATGCTGTGGTCTGCAGCTCTACTCATACGGAGAAATCGTCTCCATACCGTACTGGATAGATAATTGGGAGCCGGATAGTTTCTACGATAAAATAGCAGCAAATAGAAATCGAGGACTCCACACCCTCTGTCTCTTGGATATAAAGGTGAAGGAACCGACCCTCGAAAGTATATTGAAAAGGAAAAAGGAATACATGCCTCCGAAATTCATGAGCGTTTCAGAAGCTGCCGATCAACTGATACGAATTCTTGATAAAAAGCTTGAATCTGGTATCAAAGACTTGGGTAATTTGCTTCCAGCAGTTCATCGATTCAAAGATCAGACTGGATCGTCTTCGGCATTGAATACGATACGATTTTAACGAGATTGAATTAATTTACAGCATTCACAGCGGACAGTTTGGCCGTAGGATTGGCGCGCGTTGGTGCAGACGACCAGAAGATCGTTGCCACATCCCTCCGAGATATGACGGAGACCGAGTTAGGGCCTCCTTTACACTGCCTGGTAATCCCAGCCCGGTTTTTGCACCCTTTAGAGGCCGAATATCTCCTCCAGTACGCGAGTGATAAAGAACAATTTGAAGAGATGACAAAGCAGAAGGAGAGCCTGTGAGATCATCGCTTCTTAGCTTTAGATCAAAAAATGATAATTATTGTATCCACGCACACGGTGCAAAGCAAGAGGAGTGAATAAAGATACAAAAATTTTGAACCTGGCCGAATTCGTACATCGCGGTATTTATTTTCCTCGAAAAATTATGAAACCTTTACCCAAATTATGGACAAATTGCGTCCATCGGTAATACGGTTCAAGGTAAGAACGACGCGATTGATATTTTTCGTAAGATGTTTGAGAGTCGTGTCGTTCTTCCTCGTACCGAATATAAATGAGCATTCCCATTCTCCCTGCATATTATTTCCCATCTAGAAACTATACCTCGATGAATAGTTTAGCATACGAAATGGCCTGCTGACGCGTTTCCCCGGCTCCAGTTAAACCCGAAATATCCGCACCCGCAGAGTTCAGGGTTCAGAGTTCAGGGTTTGGGGCGCGTGTCGACCGGCCTTCCATGACTATAGAGGGTACGAACGAGCTCACAATCAGTCCTTGACGATCCATACGGATCGGAGCCTCTGTAGCTACGACATGCATAAGTTGGCATACCCAACACTATCAGGAACACATTTATGTGTATAGAGCAGGTATCAGAACACCTTCACACAAGTATACCCATACTTTTCATATATTGTATCGGTTGGTTGTAGGGGTCGTTTGCACACTGAGTATAACTCTAATCGATGAAAAGCATCGATCGTATACGAGTCCGCTATGCGCAGCAGCACCGGGTTAAATCCGCGGCCGTCAAACGTCCCTCTAGCCTTCGTACGAACGGCGGAATCGTTCACGGACCTTCAGGTAAAGTCCGTTAAACTATCCAGCCCTCAACTTATCGTACAGTTCCTCGTCCTCATATAAGGTAAAATATACACACTGCACACGTATAGGTATATGTGTTTGTTCCATATGTGCAATGGGGTGCATATAGGGATGCACGGGTCACTATGTGCAGTGCTTAGACTTCACACCACTTTTCGAATCGCTATATCGTTCAATCGATTACGAACTGGAGATGATAAAAATCAAACGAAGGAAAGAGTCGATCGAAGTTTTCCTTAGTTTATAATTTTTTGTGTGTTTCAATCCGAATTATACCTACTACGTACGAAGTTACAGTGTAGCTTGTTTGCGTTTAGATTACAACGAGGAATCAGTAACATATTTATATCTAGATTCAGGAACGTACGTGGGCGTTCTAGAGTTCTCGCTTTTCTCTCCTCCTTCAAATTTACTCATTTTAATAGATTCATACATACACCTATGGGGCATGTCGACTCAAATCAGAGGGTCAAAAAATTTGAGCTTCCATTTAAGACCTGAAAAATTATGGTCAAAATCGAAAAGGGTTTGGCCGATAACCCTATGATTCGAGCTGGAATGCCCCATTTATATCAAACTATTATAGACAGAATAAACGCTGAAATTCATTAGAAACAGCTGTATTACTGTATAATGCACGATGTTATATGCCTTGTTTATTATCTTATCAGTATTATATAATCGACGAGCGCGTGGTTGAATTCGGAATAGTACGGTTGCTATATCTCGAAAAAAAAATTTATAAGTATACTTTACACACATGTAGTTGAATAAACTCTTGCCGGAAACAGAACATATGCAACTGTGTAATAAGCAATGCAGTACTGAGATTCAGTTTTTAAAATTCTTCATTTAGACAGAATTTTGAAGTCAGATTGCGTACTTTCCTCCATTATTACTTTGACTCTCTAAAGTGAACCGAATTCTTTGAAATTGAAACTCAAACGAGACGAAAATTGACTACGATGACTTGCTGTCAAAAAACGATTTGGAGCTTCCCAACTTCTCGAAATCATTAGAGGAAAGAACTCGATGTTTCGCATTAAAATTGAAATTCGTGGTAGCGAATTCTGACAGCGGTCAATGCGATTATCAGATTCTTGAAGGCGGTTTAAATAACTACAATTTGATATAGATAAAGTCATAGATTACTAAATTTAAAAGTTATAAATATTTATAACTTATATTTTATGGGATTCTGGACCATAAGCTCACTTTAACTGAACAGAATGAGTACAACAAGGCGAGATCTTAGGACTTCCGGTGACCTGGTGATGGCACCAAGAGTACCACACGGTTTGGCAGCAGCAGTGGAAGGTCTGACTCGAGAGGTGATACGCCACCGCCCAGAAGACATCTACGTATTTGCAGCTCAGCATTTTGAGGAATTGTTAAAACTTCGGGACGAATATGGAGCGGTGACCAATCTCCCTGGTAAAAGCACCAACACTGCTGCATTGAGGGAGATGAATCAGTCCCTGAAGAAGCGGAGTGGAACAGAGAAAATCGTTGCCAAGCCTGCCAGGGAGAAAGGAGGATGGTCGATGGACGAGACTGCGAGGGTTTTGGAGCGACATCGAAGCATATTTGGTGATAAAGGGAAGAAAGTCAGTCCGGAAGAAGTCAGAGCGCTAGGAAACGAGAAGGAAAATAAATCCAGGCGACGGGATGACTTGGAGAGATTCGCCAATACCACCAGTCAGAAGAGGCGAGGATCGAACGAGAGATTTGTTAGGAGGAAAATACCGCCGAGAGACCCAGAGCCGCTGGAGTCTAGATCTAAATCAGACTCTAATGGAAACCCGAAAATTATATCACAGATACCAACCCTGACTCAGAGCACCGGGCTACTCGCTAAAGACATCAAGTCTGAGCTGAGAAAAAACCGAAACAGCAGCAGGGATGGTCGAAGCATTCGCGAAAGAGGGGAAAAAAAGACTTTGGAAAAGACGGAGAGGTCTGAGTTCGCTGCTAGGCAGTCCGGCGCAACGAAGAAGACGTTGATGAGGTATTTTGGGTCGAATTGATTCACATTTCGTTATTTTATTTAGATTTGTTTCCTTTTTTAAATTCCTGACCCAATAAATCGATCGATTTTTTTTTCTTGAACAGATCCTCGCACGAGAGATCTTTGGACAAATTGATGGACGTAGAAAACGAGGCGGAGGATGCTATGTACGCCGAAAAAATTGGAACTGATAATCAAAAGCACAAGACTGATGCAAGCGGCTGGTCGAAGTCGTTTTCAAAGATGCCAAGGACTCTAAGTATGGACAGAGTCAGAGAATTTGTTGTTGAAAGATTCCGTGGATCGGAGAGTTGGGAAGAGCTCAGGTCAACTAATTACGTGGACAGAGTGCAGGAGGTGATAGACGAGGCTTCTCCGTCGATTCTGAGAAGGGTTAAAGAGCTGAGCACTAGATCAGCTGGACGAAGCAGAGGCTACGAGTCGGTGGACGAATCGACGAGCACTTCGACAAGGTCAGATAAATCGAACCAGACAGATGACGTACGGAGCCGAAGCGCCATGTCTGCTTCTAGGAGGTCGAGGAGATCAACACGTAGGAGCAAGTCTAAATCAAAGTCAAAGACCTCGTGCGCAGACTCACTTGAGGGGATCGAGACCCTCGCTTCAGAGACGGAGCAGTTAAAGGAAACGAGGAATGAAATGGATACAGGAAAGCTGAAGAAAGGCATTCCAAAAAGTACTGCTAACGGTCTCTCCGGAGAATCTGATGCCTCGGATTACACCGATGTTACTAGGAAGGCTTCAGCCTCTTCTAGCATATCTTTGCCTGCTGTCAGACCACCGTCTTCCAAAAATCATTCGAGAAGCGTGTCTCGCAGCGACTCAGATAACTTTGTACTGCCACCTATCCCACCTGAAGCTCCAAGGTCAGCTAAACTTCGCGAAGAATTGGTTCTTCCGAGCCTGAAAATTTCCAAGGAAATTCTCAGGGGTGTAGGAGCCCCTGGAGAGGAAGCCGTTTTAATCGAAGACACTGCGGAGGTTGAACTTAATCTGCCTGATGCTCCAACGGAGGAGGTTTTCAAGGATAGTTTGAACGTTACCCCGGAAATAGCCGCCTCACCAAGGCCAGATTCTCTGGAACCAGATGGTGGTGGTGCACGCAATGGTGAAACTGGAGACAATATTGCTGAGCTCAAGTCTCAGCTGAATGAAATTAGCTCTGAGACTGACAGCAAGAAAATTATTGTTGCTTCTGATGATCATGGGGTCGGAGAAGCTGAGGAAAATTCTGGCATTAAAGAGAGATTGAGAGAAATTGAAGAGACTGAAAAGAGGATTGAGAAGATATTGCAGGTTGAGGTCCAGGAAAGACTCGAGAAAGACGGCGATAACTTCGACGCTACTTCAGTGAAAGAGAAACTTATGGAAATCCAGGAAGCTGAAGAACGACTGAGAAATATTTTAGATCCTAGTGCCAATGTGGAGGAAAGTCGAGATTCGAAACCCGAAGAAATTCAGAACGACGCTGGAATGAAAGAGAAACTCATCGAGATTGAGGAAACTGAGAAGAGGATTGAGAATATATTGGGGTCAGAGGCTCAGGAAATTCAGAAGGACATAAGCGAGCCTGGCATTAAGGAAAAACTAAGGGAAATTGAAGAAACTGAAAAGAGAATCGAGCAGATACTGCTTTCCGAAGCTCAAGACATTCAGAAGGATGAATTAGACGATGAAATGAAGAAGGAGCTGATGCCAATTGAGGAAACTGAGAAAGGGATTGAGAAAATATTTGATTCAGAAGGTCATGGTATTCAGACAGACGCGAAGGACCTTGGAATGAAAGAGAAACTGATCGAAATTGAGGAAACTGAGAAAAGAATTGAGAAAATACTGCATCCAGAGGCTCAGAAAATTGAGAAGGACGAGATGGCCGATGGGATGAAAGAAAAGCTTATCCAAATTGAGGAAACTGAGAAAAGAATCGAGAAAATACTGCAGCCAGAGGTTCAGGAAGTACAGAAAAACGAAGTGAACAATGGAATGAAAGAAAAGCTGATGGAAATTGAGGAAACTGAGAAGAGAATCGAGAAAATACTGCATTCAGAGGATCAAGAAACTCAAGAGGACGAAGTGATGGATGGAATGAAAGAAAAGCTGATTGAAATTGAGGAAACTGAAAAAAGAACCGAGAAAATACTGCATTCAGAGTATCAAGAAACTCAAGAGGACGAAGTGACGGATGGAATGAAAGAAAAGCTGATTGAAATTGAGGAAACTGAAAAAAGAATCGAGAAAATACTGCAGCCAGAGGTTCAGGAAATACAGAAGAACGAAGTGAACGATGAAATGAAAGAGGAGCTGATGGAAATCGAAGAGGCTGAGAAAAGAATCGAGAATATACTTCATTCCGAAGTCTCACAGGTCCAGAATGACGAGGCTGATGCTGGTTTCATGAAAGACAAGCTGATGGAGATCGAAGAGGCCGAGAAACGGTTGGAAAATATCTTCGCCGGCGCTGCAGAGGAAGAAGAGAGGCATAATCTAAACCTAAAGGACCCTGAGGAGCAAAATCATGCCACTCCGAAGACGCCCTTCATTCCGGAAATCCCGAGCGAGTATGTGACTAGCGCGAATCAAGTGGAAATAATCGAAGAAGAAGATAAACATGCAGTAGTGGCAATGGAAAATGAATTTTCCAAACAATCAGCCAATCCTAATGACACGCAGAAGGAAATTGCAGAACGTAATGAGACGAAGGGTCAGGGGACCGAGTCCAACGTTGAACAGTTTTCATCGGGAACACTAGATTCGTTAGGGAATTCTTACGTTCTTACTGAAGGATCTCCCTACGACATACCAGACTCTGTTACAACTGTGATTATCCCTGAGAGGCAGATGGATACGCCGTCTTCAGATATACTAGAAATCGTACTAGAAGACGACCTTGGAGAAGGTTCGAGGGCATTCCATGTAGTCAATACGACGGCGTGTGACGAAAGCCCTGAAGAAGAGAGCCGCGAAATTTCGTTAAAAAATATTCTCGATAACTTCGGTGAGATTGTTCACCAAGATGCCGCGGTAACTGGATCCTCTGCAATGGACGTCGACTACATCAAGAATTTGAAAACTTCGAACGACGTCGTTATCACCAAAAAAGATCTCGGACTCATAACGGAAGAAGACGACAAGGATTTAACCGAAATTGTGGTCACCGAAGCGGCTAAAGATCCCGTAACACCAACCTTGCATGATATTGCAGAGAGCGACGAAATCGTCGAGATTGAAGAAACGCGAGACTCGCCCAGCGCCATATCCCACGATCCTGAAGAACGAGATGGCGAATCTGGCCACGAAAATGTGAGAATAGAAGCGATTGAAGTTTCTGGAATTCGCGAAGCCGGATCTCCAGAGACTTTAGAACCCGAAGAAGATGTCTACGACCTCGAAAACGGCAATTCGCGTAATCGCGAGTCTGTCGACGACCAGCAACCTTCCGGAGATCGAAAAAAGAGGTCTTTAGAGACAATTGATACTGAAGTGACCTCTCCAACTACAACAGCGATCGGGTCGCTCCAGCAGAACATCACATACTCTGCTAGAACGGAGTCAACGGATGAGGTGAAGGAAACGACGATATCAGATGACGGCGGAAACACAGCTGTTGAATCATCAGTAACCTCGCCTTCGTGCGCGGAGGAAATGGGTGCCAGAAACTCTGAGTCGTCGAATGAGGTGAAAGAAACTACGATAAGCGATCAACCGGCAGGTGGAAATGGGAAAAACTTATTCAGTCTTGTCCCTCAGTGTCATGGTTCGATGCCACACGTTCCAGAGTTGAATTTGGACTCATTGCAAGATATCACTGTGTCGTCGTTCCAATTATCCGATGACGCAAGTGCCCAAGAAGACAGTGACGTTGGCCAACCACAGAGCGATAATGATGCTTCAATGACAACTGGGCCAGCCGAGGCACACGTATCTCAAGAACACGAGCCAGTTAACGAGGAAATAATTTTCAAGGAAAAAGTCGTCGTTGAAGAGGATCCTTGCACTAAAGTCACCGCCTACGTCACAGAGCCGACCACTGAGAACCTCGATGCGAATACCACGGAATTGGACAACTTGTCGACTAAGGGAAAGGCAGACACTTCGGAACCTGAAGAAACGGGACTTGAAGAACCTGAAAAGGTTAACGAACAGGTAGCTACGAACGAACCTCAAGAGATAATCAGAGACGTAGATGATACAGTACCTGAGAAGGTAGTTGAAGCAGAACCCGAAGAAGTACTTGTCGAAATAGCTGTAGACGTTGATGAAAAAATACTTGGAAAAGAACATGAAGAGGTGAATGAAGATGAAGCTGTAAATGTAGCTGCAGAAATATCTGAAGACGTAGCTGAGGACGAAACTGAAAGAATATCTGAGAAAGAACCTGAAGAGGGACATGAAGAGGTAGTTAAAACATTACTGGAAGAGGAACCTGGAGAGAATCTTGGTGAGGTAGACGAACAATTGCATGAACACGTATCTGACGAAGCACTTGAACACGTAGCGGAAAAAGTGCTTGAAGATGAACCTGAAAAGGTGCATGAAGATCCAACTGAACAAGTAGATGAAATAGTAGTAACAGAGGTAGCTGACAACGCAACTAAAATAGTACCCAAAGAGGTACATGCAGGGGTAGCCAAAGACTCGGTTAAACAGAAAGCTGAAGAAAAACTTGATGACACAGTTGAAATGAAAAATGAAGATGAATCTGAAGACCCAATTGGCAGAATAACCGAAGATGGGCCTGGAGACTTAGTTTCGAAGTCGTTGATATCAGAATTAGAAACAGTGAGTCTAAAGGACTTCAAAGCATTGGAAGCGTCCGTCGGTGAGGAATATTCCGAAGATCATCCCGCGAAAGATGTTGAAGTTAGTAAAAATCTACCATCAAATTCCTCCGCGCCGTCTCCAGTCCCGGAAGTCGACGATGCAGTTGAAAAAATTGAGTCTAATTCTTCGATGCGGGTCTTAACGGCGGAGATTACCGGTTCAACAGAGCCGGAAGAACCAAACGACCCGTTGACTTCCGGTAAAATTGATTCTCCAGTCTCTACGGATCTCGATCCTCCGAAGGCCGAAGTGGTAACGAACGACCTTGACGGTGATGAGAATTCCGGTGAAAGAATGGAGTATCATATTTACGTACCGGAAGTAACAGCCAGCGAAGACTGCAGCAGCACAACGGAAAGCAGTACGTTTAATTCTGCAGCAACTAAAATTCAAGCCGGTGAGTTTTCATCGATCAAATTCGAGGATATCGAACTCTTCATCGTACAAAAACCTTTCACTGTCGGCCTTTTCCATTTTGTTTTTGTTTTTCTTTTTTTTCCTCTTCGGCTTGCATAGGAGTCCGCGGTTTTCTTACTCGAAGACGTCTGCAGAGTGCGCAGCGGAGGAGTTCTACTCTTGATAGTGTGCCTTCGATTCCGGACAGCTTAGCGGTGAGTTCAGATATAGCATTAGTCCTGTCCAAGAAGTAAGAGTCTTTCACCGCTCATTTTTTCTCCATTCGACAAATTTTACACCCATTTTATTGGATTGTATCATAAATCAATTGACGTGTGATATGCTTGCAGTAGTCTGCACTGCACGGTATTTCATGTTTTCGACAGACGTATAAGAACCAAAGAAACAAATGATCACATAAAAATGTGATGATGGGTAAAAAAGGAAAAGAAAAAGGAAAACAACATCAAACCAAACTTGTTTTAAAAATCGTCATATTTCCAATTCCCTGCCTCATTACTTCAGCTCGTAAATCAACGGTGTGTATATTCGGATACAGGTAGTTAGTTGCAAACTATTTAGAGACAGGAAGTAGGTAGCTATAACGTACATCAGCTCTCGACCAATCGCGCAGAGGAGAGCACGTCGCGTTATGAAATCTATAAATATATCGTTAATACTCTCCTTCTCTTTTTCATGTACCAAACTCGGAACTATGTAATTCGAATTACGATTCGAAACGATCTACGGAGAGGAGGAATCTTTCGATCCAGTATATTGTCGACTATTATTATATTTCGCTTGAAACTTATCGGTCACACGACGTATACAGAGCCGACGTACTACTGTAGTCGAAATTCATTACAGCGTACAGAATTTTTACAGCCAATCGGCAATGTCGACCTTATAAACTCGACGTGCTCGGAGATCCTTGACCCTTTCACTCTTCGGTGATTATTTTCCGATTAATCATATTCGGTCGATATTGGAGAATCGAAACAGTTCCTCAAGTATTGACCTCCTTCCATACGATTCTTTTGAACCGAACGGTCACGGAACGGAACAACGCGATATCATGGTATTTCGATGAAGAGGAAAAACCCAAGGAATTCATCTGTCATTTGGAATTCAAATTATGTAGGACCTCGCCTTTGCTGTATTTCCACCTGAATCGATTCACGGTTTATAATTTCTTCACGATTTCCAATACAAATTCGGTGGTACCATGCTCGTCGGTTTTTATAACAGAATCGAATTGCACAGTCCTCTCGCTTTTTGTATCACTCAGCCGGTTTTTGCGGAACTTTTACTTTTCATTCTCGAAAATTGTGTAGCGACGTCTCTTCAGATTTTGCAGACAGCAATCGATCATCTGTATATAGAATATTTTCAATCCTGATCGTGGATATAGTATAGGTATATAATGTATTATAATCACGGATGTAAAATAGCGTCAACCTCAACCTTGCACGTATGTACCTACACGTTATTGTTGGTACCTACGTAGTAGTCGGTTTGATCGTGACTCGATTGCAGTGCCAAATAAATCGTCTGTTTCCGGTTGATACGTGGAGGTCGCGGTATATTACAATGCGGGTTCCAATGTTGTAACATCCATAAGTACATAGTCTAGGCGAAAGAACAGAGAAAAAAAATAACCGCTGGAGGTGAAAATCGATTGAAAATCGATTGAAAATGAACAGAAAACGAAGAGCGATTGTTTAATTTTTATAAAATACACGTTTCGCGCATCAATGTATGAATGTAATATGTATTCGGTGAGTATATGAGCTGGTGTGAGCATAATGACGTCAGGCAAATATATTTGCGTGTCTATTTTGAACCGAAAGCGGCAACCGGTTGACGCTATACGCTGATCCATTCTCTCCCTTCTTTAAGTTTATAGTTTCAATCTTTTCCCTTTTCATTTTATCCCGAGTCTAGTTTTTCCTCTACGTCATATTATCAGATATGGAAAACCTGTCAATCGCCACCTTTACCCATACTTAGGATCGTATGACGTGGGTATCACATTCTCCTACGCGTTAATACGATGTTGTTAACGCGGTGCATACACACTTACTAAATTCAATAGTCATATAGTTATAGGTTTGATTGGGATAAGGAGATGAGATATGGAGGAAAAAAACGAGAAGAAAAGAGAGCTTTGGTACGAATATATTATGAATTACGATCGGTATTGTATGTGAACGGATATATAGCTATTATATTCTATACACATTGTGCTCCATATTGAATCATAACCAGCACGTTATACCCGTGGGAGAAAATTAAGATAGGCTCTGGTTTAGTCATACTATGTTTGCCTATAGGACTGCCTAGGGCTGAAATCGAGAACGCTAAAACGTATAGAGCAGTGGTAATGAATTGTACCACATCAGCCCATGGGCTTAAGTTCGTAGGTAAAACTGTTTGACTTGAACTGACGCCTTTTGAGTTCATCGTATAATACAGCGGAACCGATATAGATACGAGAAGAATGTATCGTCCTTTTTTCATTGAGAATTCAATTGACTTCATTTTTGATACTCACTTCCATCTTGATATCGCATCGAAGAGCTGGAATAAATAATCCGAAAATATCCTAAATAAACCGGCAACCGGAAGAAAGTCTTCTGAACTTTTGAATCGTTGACTCGAAACCGTTTATCGCAATGACGTAGGTGCGGCAGTTCATTCGGCGATAATAAATCATCGTTTTTGTCGTGAAACCGTATATAGTTTGAATAACTGACTTATGGTAGGTATAAATCGTTTGGCATCACGCCGTAGAGTTGGTAGAGCGTTGATGGATTCCCAAGCGATGTTATAATAGCATCGGGGGTACTACCATCGTGCAAACTGTTACACACATGTACGTACATACGTAGACATATATATATAAATAGGTATATACCCACATTTGACGTGGGTGCAGAAATGAGAAATCTAAAAATACAGTAAGGCATCTCCTGGGTATAAGATCGCGATAGAAACTCGCTAGCAAATTTCTAACTACCATGAAGTCGTGTATAATAATTTGATTCCCATACAGATTTCAGCGACAACATTTCCTCCTCCTATACGTTTATCCATTATTCTTTGCCTCCGTTCGCAATTCGCGGTTTACACAGCCATCAGCTACCCGTGAGATGTACGGAAAATGCAAACTACCACCTCTCAAAAATTTCCTAGAATTTTTCACGTCATAGCTACCTAGCTGTCGTAAGTTTGAAGATAGATCGTCAGCGGAGCCTTGGCAAAGACATCTGGGCTAGTCTCTTAAAATAATTACCATCCCTAAGTAATAGCTCGCTTAAGCCTATCGCCATACACATACGTTAAAACGGACATACAGACTCTTCTCTCCTCGTAACCGACTAGAACGGTGTGACTGATCATCTGCTGAGGTCTCAATCTGGACAATTAATTACACTGGCTCGTACCCTACCCCGACCGTTTCGAGAGGCAGAAATCGACAGAAAACCACTCTAGTCTTGATCCAGATACTCGAGAAATTGGGGAGAGATTTAATGCGGGATTCCCCTGAGCTGTACATCGATTTTTGTTAAACCAAGGACACGTAGAAACCGTTTTAAAAAATACGTGTGGTGCAGAGAAGGCCTGTTCAATGTTTCGATACATATAATTATAAATATAAAAGTAGTGCTATTTCTATACCTACAGCACTGGTAAGACGTTCGAAAACGCACCCCACGCCGTTTAACGTTCGGAATTTTTACTCTACAGGCGGGCCATTTGGGGTCATGGAATTCCGACTATCCGGTTTAATTTTAACGATGGTACGATGTATCTTCGTCCCCACTTTGCATATGGGCAGAGGAATCTACTATTTGCTATTTCAAGGATGAATTATCACCTGCGATACGAAAAAATACGTGAAGATGGTTCCGGGCCATATATACCCGCGGTATTACCTGCGGTAATGATTTTTAACAGTGCATAGAATCGTCTGGGTGAAATTCTTCATTATTTTGCGTGTATTCTTTGAGATGTAAAAACGCTTCGAGTTATGAAACACGTATGTTTAAAATAATTTTACCGGAATAAATAGACGAGAAATAACACTTTCCGAATTTCTGGCTGTTTGTTCGTCGGATTAGACAATATTTTCGAAAATTGTTTGACCGTTCGTTGTTCTAGAGGCGAGATGAACTACGTAATGGAAGGAATCAACGGTAATCTACTACGCATCGTCTAGTTTCTTTTATAGCGTTAACTAACCGGCTCCAACGAGATTCTGGCCTGATATAACGCGTGTTTGTTCATCATCCGCACAAACGACGCGAGCAACGGATTAGAGGCTCGTGTTTTTCTCGGTCTTTTGTGTCATTCATCTCGTATCTTACATATGAGCCAAATCCAAACACGAATCCTTCGATTTGTCAACGAGACTTGGAACCTATTCAAAAATACAAGCATCCTGGGTCAAGTTGAGGTTCCGGATGGTCGAGATCACGGATTCGTTTGAAACGATTTCGAATTTTTCGAATGAGTCGGTAAATATTCAAATTCGGAACTCCAACCCAATCCCAAACACGCAGCTTCTTCGTAGATACTAAAACCTAATAACAAACGAATTACAGCGAAGCCAGAGAAGATACGGAAAAATGTGCTCCACCTTTTTTGTAGAAAACTCAATTTTCTTCGTTTTTGATAATCTCCTTGATCTCGCTATCATCAACGGTTAACGAGATATAATCGAAAAACTCGTTTCGAAATTTTTCTAATTTTATTCGACTACAACTTAAATCATGTTCAATGATTAACATGACAGTATATTTACTGTCTCTTACAATTCACGATTATTACTGCACAGCATGGTGTTCATATGTCTGATATCAACGGCCGCGAACATTCGCCATGTATAATTCCATCCTTTCGTATAGTGTACCTAGTTTATACTCGTTAACCCGTATGTCACGGCCTAGTTCTTTATTTTCTTAGAATAGAAGCACCCATCAGTGGGCTTTTTAGTGGTCACCCATAAAACCTGGCCTGTCTCTGCACTCTGCACTCTGGACTTTGCAGCAGCAGCCCATCGGCACTTTGTTTGATGGCGTTTATAGACCCAGAGCTTTTTACTGTTATACGCGTGTATTAATTCTCCTTAATATTTTTTTTGTTCCACAACCGTGTGAGCCGCACATGATTCTATACATAAACATATTAAACAGACGGACGCACCGCACCTGGAACCGATAGAAGAAGTGGGTTTAGCCCAAGCCGCTACAACCATTCAGAGTAGTTATCGTGGCTACAAAGCGAGGCAAAGATTGCGCCGTGAAGATGCTGTCCAGAAGACAACCATGTCAGTCGAAAACGCTTTTTTTGGAACTACAGGTCTTCAGCACACTGGAGAATTCCACGACTGTTTACCGCTGCCTCCGATTCAGGATGACGAAAGAAGCCGGTCTGCGGGGGATCAGAATACTCTGCCATCGCAGGACGACGATCCGGATGTTGAGGTACCCGTTACGGCAGACAGCGAAGAAAAAGTTGGACTCAAAACGGACGTTAGTCAGGGAAACCCCGACTTGATTACAGAATCTAGTTCCGCGAAGGAGGAAAGCGTCGAAGACGACTCGACATTTGCTTTACTAGTCGATAAGTATCCAGGACTAAATCTGGTCGTCCTTTCGACGGACAACGATGCGGTCCTCCAAAGCCAGTATCTCAACTTTATAACCAGCATTGAGGAAGCGCGTAACGAAGCTGACTCCCTTTTTCCTGGTCAAGATCCATCGAAGATTGAACCCGGCGGGTTTTCGACGCTGAAAACTAACCTCGGGATCGAAAGCCTTCCCCTGGATAATACCGAGGGCGACGTCTCGGTTCAGGACAGCAGCATCAGTGCGAGGGAACCTCTCGCTGTTCCTGGATCACCGACTGGAATCATTATCGAAGAGTTGTCAAAGACCGAAGAGGGAAGTATACCTGGCGGTATTACGACGGAAAATTCATCAGCGAACGACGTCAATACCGGGACGAACCTCGATAACGACGGTGTTTCCCAAACGGCAGAAGATTCCCTGGATTTGCCTGGGCTATCGTTGGAAGTATCTAAGCCGGGAAAAGGAGACCGTTTGGAAACCGGAAGACCCGAAGACGCAATTGAAGAGACGCACGGTTCCTCGCCGGCTGACGTAGTCCAAGATGCCTCTCTCGGAACCATGTCGTTTTCCATGAACGTTGACGACATGTTAGGACTCGGTGGCGAGAGCGATCCACCATCTAAAATGAAGCCGATATTCGAAGTGACCGTTACCCCCAGAGACTTGTTGAAACTTACTAACAGATCACAAGGGAGTCATGCCAGCGGTGATAGAGTAGAATCGCCGGTAACGATGATGCAGATCGTTCCGAAAAGCGTCGAAGAAAAGTCCGACAGGTCTGAAGATGAGAGAGAAACGGATGCGAGAAGAGCTCAGGAATCTGGGGTAGTAACAGAACTTGATCATGGGATTGAGACAGAGGAAACATCAGATCATCCCGTAACAAAAATCCCTGAAGATGGTCACGGGAATGAAAAGACAATCCCAAAGGCTTCGAGCAACGAGGATGAGGGATCGTCTGATGGAATGTCGCGGACATTTTCCATCGAGAATAACTAGAACTCTTGACATCAGTTATGCAGAAAACTAAATTAGTCGAGGCACCGCTATTCACGCGTAAGTTTATACACACGTTTAGATGAGCATCTAATCAACCTATTTCATTGGGGTTCCGAAAGAGCACTCCAAACATAACGTCATAAAATGATAATAAGAAGAAGATGGCCAAAACTTGTCGATGATGCTGTCTCTCATATCCTAAAGGAGTCATCGGCGATTAACTATTTCGGTATTTCATACCGCAAAACGTTTATTTGAGTACTGAGACATGGTCACTTCCTAATAGCGTTATTCATCAGCTTATATGTACCACCTCAAATATGTGCCCTGGTGATGTCTGCCTCTAGATAGGTGGCCCACCTACCCGGAGCATATAAAGAATGACTCGAGTTGGTCCGGATGCCAAGATGATGACGGGATCTTCGCAGGCCTTGAGCTGTATTTTCGGCTGGGTGCAGTTAACTCTAATTGTCGCCATCTGCACGTCGCAGATCTTCGGAGTTTCAAACATTGCTGCAGCAGCTTCTACGTCACGATGGGTGGACCAGAAGAAATAATTATCGAATGGTGTTGCGGTGAAATCGGCCGAGTGCCAAAAGGCAATTTTCTCACCAGATACGCATTTCGATGAAAGAATTAAAGGCTTTACCATAACACGTACACGTCCTTAATTTCGCGTTACGTATTTACTGCAGCCTCACGGTCCCCGTATTATTCGATATTCAATTTCCCGCTTAAAAATCGAAGCCAACAACTATCATATGAATTCGAAGTTGAAATTTGTACATAAATTCGTTTAGCCTTTACTTATAATTAACCCATGATGACATATTCCGATCATTTGAACTAGATTTTAAATTGATTTGTTGTTCGCGTTCGGATCAGGAGTATAATAATTGTGATAATGAAGAAAATCATTGTCATTTGTATATGAAAATAGTGGCACACCATGTGCATATACTTACATATATGTCTATAGGGTCACCTTGTGTCATTTGCTGTACCATTATGCCTGTACAGACGAAGTGTAAACAGAATGATACTAAGATTGATGTGAAATCAATTCGATAAACTAAATTATTCTGACCATTATACCGCAGCACATATACTGTTAGAGTAAATCGATCGGTAATTGACTTTACCTTAGCGACTATACGAACAGCAAACACAATCCTCTACCTGGTAAATGCCTGTGGTTTATACCTATACCTGGACATGTACACATGATGGTGGCCTTTGAAAGCCATTATTTATATTCTCGATTAATTATCGTTCCCTGGCCGGACGAAGGCCAATTCAGAATCGATAAGCCGTGGAAAACTAACAGTTTATCAAACTTTACGTCATTATCGTGAATCATGAACATCACACTATTATTCGATATACAAAATTTATAGGACAGGTAGGCGAACTTTGAAACAAATTTCAGCAAGATCGCAGAATGACGCGTGGCTTTAGTCCAACAGGGAATACCCCTGGGTTTGTTATTATTTTCTACCCACGTATTACGGGTAGGTATAGGATCACCTGCAGTCGACCAAGAACGAGATAGACGTAGATGATATGTAAGCGAAAATATATGAAGATCACGGTGAAAAATGACCGCAATAGAGGTAAATAGACATTGAAGCAAGTGAAAGATGTAATCGTCATATGATGCATTTTACAGTTTTCTCGTAAGTTGCAATTAATAATAAGGTTGATAAACATTGCGGAATGGAATAAGCGTCTGATTAAAAAATAAATATAATTATCCGTATTTCCTTCGACAGCTGTTAGAGATATGAATCAGCGAAATAGATTCAGCAATGAAAAAATGAAAAGTGAAAAGCGAGTTTCGCACGATTGAAAATAGAAAGATATAAAGAGATTGGAAGGGGCTTTATGCTGCAGCCTTGGACCTGCACTATACTGATGCAGATCAGACGTATAAGTATATGTATACGTGCGTTGAATGGAAATAGATTGATTTGACAAATTCACGTACCAGCCAGTATAGTTGAATTAAATAGCGGTTCGTTAATCAACCGGATAATAAATTATCGAGCCATTGTATAGGGTCGTATTGGTCAGTTGATCTCCACTCGAGTACAAAGAGAAAAAAAAAGAAGAAATAATTAAAAAATAAATACAGTATAGCATTAGACACGAAAAACAATTTAATTGACATAGGAGCATAGGAGCTGTTGTCCCCGTATATTACGAGCACGCATATGCTATATTAAAAAAAATAAAAAAGAATGAATAAAATTTTATTAATATGCGCGGGAAAGCATTCAATTTAAACCCACCAGCCTAGTCTATATATCCGTTTATCTAAATCGTGAAATATACCGAGCTAACAAATATGTTTGTCCGCGCAATAACCTTGCCTCTAAAATAGCCAGATTCTCAGGCTGCGACTCGGTCAGTCATAGTCAACATATGCGATTGTAAGTGACGCGACCTGTATACCATTTCGAAATTGGAAAGATTGTGCATTTTATCATTCTATATAATGCAGTATCGAGTAGGTATGTGGAAAGTGATCCCTCTGCAGGTTTCATACATTGGACGGAAAAGCTGAATGGTCAAGCCCCGCAAACCGTGGGAGTGGTGCTGATTAAATGTGACGTTGGTCAATTTTTGCAAAGGCTGATAGTGTGACGTCATTGAACATAACACGAAAGGACGTTGTAGAGACATGCTCATCGCATACATAGGTACCTATATATAGGTATTATATGTATGTGTATTACGATCAGGAGTTGGCACGAGCGCAAGCGCACGCGACACTGTCGAGGCTTATACATCCGGGCGTTTCTAGATCTGCCGTGTTCAGTATACGTCGTGCTGCTCCAGAGTTAGCTTCTATAAATCGGCTAGATATTCCTTAACGAACTTGTTATCTGTTTGGTAATAATAAACAGTTTTTCGAATTTGGAATTTGAACGATAAAAGTAACTCGGAATAGGAACGAACGACATTATTTTTTATACTAATCCACAGTGTGAGAAAACTCCGATAGAATTTTTTAACGATATATACCGATACCGATCTACACCTTATATCAAACGCGGTTGGTTAATGTCGCTTAAGACTCTACCTGTCAAGGACAACGAAGACGATATGAAAGCCAACACGGCAGCTACCAAAATCCAAGCTGGGTTCAGGGGATATCGAGTAAGGAAACAGTTGAAGGAATCACGGGACCAGGAATCACCGAGGGAATCAGATTCCGAGGCGTCTAGTCCTCCGCCACTTAAACGTCAGGATACATCGAGCAGGACTAATCTTGAGGAGAAATCGGCGACCAAGATACAGGCCGGTGTGCGAGGATTTCTTGTCAGGAAAAGACAGCAAGTTGCCGCCGCTGCCGCCACCAGGATTCAGGCAGGGTTCAGGGGATTCAGGACGAGGAAACAGCTCAAACAGATCGAACAGTGACCCCGCAAAGGAACTGGGACACCATTGAGGAGGACGCGACAGCCTGCTCATATCAGTTATACATTCTATTAGAATAAGCTTTCGTCGAGGGATATTTAACTGGAATTAACTAGAACCTATAGCGAATTCATCATCACACACTACTGTTGTCAGGTCATCATGATCATCGGATTGGACGATTCTTATTCCATCAAGAATATAACACCGTTGGTCTGCACCGGTACAGACTGATGCAGTGATATGTCGTCGTAGGATAAACGTAAGAGTAACAATTCTTTAACTTAGTTAGTTTTCTTGATAGTCCGGTCGGATGGGGAAAATAGTGCATGATGGACATGCCAAGAATCCGAAACTCAAATGCTGCAGTACTCTGAGCCAGTTTTTCGATGATATCTCGCGAACCGTCAATGATATCGATATAAAGTTGTATATCGAAAATAAAGTTTATTAAATTTTCCATCAAAAAGGTAGAATACATTTTTTCTGTATCTTCATTGGTCTTGCTGATTTCGCATATATTAAAAAAAGTTGCTGTAAACCAGTTTTTCGATGATATCTCGAGAACCGTCAATGACGTCAAGATGAAGTTGAATATCGAAAATGAAGTTTATCAAATTTCCTATGAAAAAGACGGAATAAATTTCTCTCGTTTCTTCATTGATTTGGCTATGTTTTCTGGCTGAATATTGAAACATGAAACGCGACATTTAGTCACACATTCTAGGTCGAAATAGAGAAAAACTAATGAAGATACAGGAAAAATGTATTATACTTTTTTCATAGGAAATTTAATCGCCTTCAATTTTGATATTCACTTTCATCTTGATATCATTAACGGTTTCTGATATATCAGCGAAAAACTGGTTCAGGGTATCTCCTCTTCAAGGTGGTAGCTCGAACTCTGCACTTTGTGTTAAAAATTTGTATAATGTTCAAAAGTACGCGATAACGAAGATCATTTCCCAAGTTCAGACGTTCTTCCAAAATAAAATTACTGAATCGACTGCTTTAAAAAAGTGATTAGTTCCTCAGTAGGTATCGAGTCGTCAAAAGTCGTTCCCATTCATTGTCAGACAATGGTAGGAGAATATGAAATTCAAATTCGTCATAACTATATGGGTGAATTGACACATAATACCACGAGTGTAACATAATAAATATCCAAATATCACTGAAGCCAGTTTTCAGCGAGTCTTTTCAATAGCACAAGCTCTTTTTTCGTCGTAACATTATGATGTCATTTTTACACCAAAGTATAATTTAAGACTCATTATACCTATACTGTACAATGGCACACGAAAGGCCAGAGGAGTATCACTTCTTTCTTTAGATATTGTGTATATGTATATTCGCATAAAGAGAAAAAACAAGAAAAATAATGAAAGAATTGTCATTTTACGATGCTAATTGGTATGAATCTACGACTTCAAATTTCTTTCGTCTACTACGACCCGAAAAACCAGTATGTTGCCTATTTTTGTCCGTCTGGAAATCGACTGATAACATTATGCTATGCTTTTCGTTATCTACAGTTTTACTTAGAATAATATTTTCGGAATATTCAAACATAGGAGGAAAAAAAAAAAAAAAGATCAGTGCACCCCGAAGGTGAGACCTAACGGTATGCACAGTGATAAGATAGCGTACATACGTTGTTAATAAATCAATTCAATCAGCGTCTTGAATTGTGGCTTGTTATCAATCAGAGAATGAGAATGGATAGGATGACATTAGAATGAAATATATACCCCGTTGAATACGTCATTAGTGATTGTATATCACATTGTCTTTATCCTGTAAATTTTTTATCTCATTTTGCAAGCTATATTGCTGAAGGTATATAACTGGTGTCGGAATACTGTTTACGTCTCGATGATCTATTCCAGATTTAAGACCGCGATTCGCAAAGATGATAATATTTACTTAGCCGAAAGTTTTATTATACATTTAGCTGTATTACGGCCTGCTACTGCAGCCACCGAACGTACTAATGTGTACTCGTGTGGTTCGAGCGTTAATAGCTTCTTAAATGCGTATTTTCAACCGGTATAGTTATCGTGTGATTACACATAGGTGTAATCTGCGTAAACTTAGGTTTACGTACATACGTCTGACAATGAATAATAATCAGATATGTTTTCGTTCAATAGATTTACGAGTCACAATAATTATCGCGTAAATATAAACGGCGATGATTCTACCTTAGAATTTGACCTGAACGATGATATGGCAGAACGCGATAGCGAGGCAAACCAATGCAATGGAACTATATTATGTTCCTATTTCAGTATAATTCAGAGGAAGTTTCGAGGTGGTATGTACACTATGCGAGAAGGCGGCTATGGCATTGACACAGTTAGCGATTCAGCACCAGTTGCTGTCAAGCGTAGAGAGTGAACTGTTGTGCAACAAAACGCGCTCGTCAAAGAGCCCAACTCTTCTCATTATGATTCGTTCGGATATGTGAATCGCATCGTTACAGATCCCAGACTTGAATGCATGCGTGCAGAATCGAGTCGTCAAACTCTGGAGCAATTACCCGAATACTCTGAATGAATAACCATTATCGCATCATATCGTTGAACGTGTTATCCGTTAGGCGAAAGCCGGCCATAAGTTCGAAAGAAATTTTTTCAGGATTACAGAACAGAGGCAAAAACGCTATTTTTGAAGAAATTGACTTAGCAGGTTTTGACGTAACACTTTTCGTATTAAATGACGCAACGTCTCTTCATCTCAAAAGCAAATTCAATATTGTATTAAGAAAGTGGAACAACCTTGAGTCACATTTGAATGTCGATATTTTTCAACAATAAATTGTAGGAATTTTTATGTATTTTCACTAGCATATACGGATATATAATATAGACGTATAATATACGGTGTGTATTAAATTATATAGCGTTATACTTATAGCACTGATGATTGTAGACTGCCTTATAATATACTGAACGAAAATTTTTCTTCTTTTTCATTTTTTGCACGCAATAGGTATATTAAAAGTGTTTTTTTTTTTTTTGTTTTTTTTTTCACGACTCTTGATTAACTATTTTCGAAAATCGTTCCTGCGCATGCATGCATACTTCTAATGATAGAGATTTCTTTTGTTTCCTATCATAGTGTAGAATATACCTATTTCGTAAAATTCGTATTGTTAATCTCGTTATCACGTTCGACGCGATAACTGTTCTGCATAAAAATAATTGTTATATTATTATAATTTGCAGTTAACTCATAACTGCATTATTGATTAGTATTAATTATTATTTCATTATATAATTAGTGTATAATTTGCTCGTGATTATAGGAAAGGCTTTGTTAAACATTCTTATATATTATATTACAGTATCTATAATAGTATAGAGAATGATAATTATATATGTATACCATACATACTTGTATACGTAGATTGATAATATAATTGATATAATAAATATAATATACGTAGGTATACGTATACATACACAGATTTTGAAGTATATACTGTATTTTTTTAAATTAGTAAAACAAGTCATCTTCGTACAGATATATACGTATACAATATCAAATTTATACAATACGAAGATATAAATAGATAATATATTATAAATACGTAACATATATTTATGTATACCTATGTAATATGTATATTCATTATTTGATAACAGAAAATTATACCATATTATTCAGTGTGTAAAATAATTGATCTAAATATGATTAAACGATATTTGTACATACTTTTGTATTTGTATTATATTTAATAAGATATCTAATTCCGAATGATTATATAATATGTAAAATTTAACCACCACATTTAGATTTCCATTTATTTTTCCTTTACTCTACCGTGAATTTAATAAATTTTAATCATTTATACGCATATTTTTTTCTTCAAAATATCGAATTATTAATACTAAAAGTTGGGAAAAAGAATCCTGGCTCATAACATTCATACGTTATTCCGAGTTCACGCATTTAAACGAATTGATTGAACGAAGGCGGTAAGAGTTAGTGAAATTATCATACTTATTGCTGCCTGTGCGTCACGACCCTTTAAATAAACTCCAATCATTCAATAATAAACAGTAATAAATCGAACGACCTGTATATATATACATATATACATACTTATGTATGTGTATAGAGGAAATTCATACTGCTTCCCGCTCGTGAGCTTGCGGCAAAAGTAGTTAATTGAACCGTCACCAGGGCGCGCCGAATTTCTCGTTCGAATACTGGCGCTAATTTATATTATTGATGATTTTATTGGTAAGTTTTATAGAAATTAGAGGAATAATACATCTTAGTGTGAAGAATACATCTATGGGGTCTTCCGAGTGAAATCGGGGAGTGATCTCTCTCACCCCCTACGATTTTTAGTTATCATTTTTTTTTTTAACTTCTGTGTGACCCCAAACGAGCCGGTATTCGACAGGGGATGGGCAATGCTACTGGCACCTTATCCCCTCCCGAACGAGTCTCACACACGCGGTGCGCACCTGTGTTGGTTTTGCCGTAGAAAAGGGGCCGTCAAGTCTCACCGAAAACACTCGGTATGTTCGTTAGCCGTTGTGAAGTGGCCGATTTGAAGTCGGTTAGGCGTTGCAGAGGATATCTGTAATACCCTACTACCTGCGAGCTGACTCGTGGGGTAAATTCAGATTGATAATAGTAGGGACCTTAGATACGGTCACGGTCACATTAGTTTTATTGCGCCTGATATTTCTGCACTTTATCGACTATAGCGAAAACCTACCGTAAGAGCTGCTATTTTTTTTTAAATGTTCTGTAGGTATGATGTTACAAATTATAGACTCTTCAATTACACTTTCCACGTTACATTACGGAACAAATTAGTTTCCGATTGCGCGAGTTCGCATGTCCCCGAAAACAAATATATGCGCCTCATTGAGGCAATCTCGAGTTATAAATACACGAGTGGCGTGGGGGTTGCATACCGCAAGGCGCACCGATGTTGGCGGTAAAGTTGAATTAGATTAATTAAATTTTAATTGTTTCTCAACAATAAAATATGTAGTATACCCATCGCAGATCATCGAGCATGTTTATTTGCTTCATGTGACGAGCAGGCATACAAGTAATCATTATATAAACTATATTCGTATAACTATAATATTCTAACTAATATAACTAATTTTCTGAAGACTGAAAAGTACAATATGCGCTCATTTGTTGAAATTGTAACAGAATTCTTGATGTAAAAAGGTGTTTATACTCTCATGGAAATGTATTCACTGTTAAATTTATTTATTCAATGTCATTCGTGTCGGCATTCACTCCGATATTGATGGTTTTTTGATTCTCTGTCGAATATCGCTTATCTGTAAAAATGTCTAGGATGCAAACTCGCGCGATCCGAGGAGAATACTTACACATTTCTCCTATTTTGTATTTTATTTACAGATCATTCATGGCGATATATTTTTATATATTATAAATAATATACAATTTCCAATTGTTTAATCATCAAATGATTCTTCGCATGTTCTTGTATTCTTCAATATAGTTTCCACGATTATCAGCTGCTCTGCAATAGCTCTTTCAACATTTTTTTTCATTCTTATTCGACTGCTTTAATACTTCCCTCTCGTTCATACCTAGGCATGAAGAAAATATTCATTTTACTATGCAGAAAATTGTGAGTGCCAAAAGCGTAACATTGAACTTGAGTGTTCAGAATACGCATCATTTATGCCTACCTTTAAGAGTGAAAATAAAATGATTAAATAAAGTATATGTAATGATAGAACATTGCTTCAATTTGCATAGAAAAAAACGCTCCAATAATCCCATTTCAATAAAATATCACCTTCCATAGGCAGCAGGCTCTTGCTATCTATAAGTCTCTAAATTCTCTACCATTGTTTCAGTTCTGATCCTCGCTGAGAAGATTTGGTCATAGACTGAGTTATTTTCAGTTCATTCAGTTCATTTCTGTAAATCTTTCAAAGGCCAAGTTGCAGTTAGGACTGCATCACTTTCGATACCCAAGTCAGGAGAACAGCCAGATTTACTGGGACCGGTAAGAGTTGGGTGATTCATTGGTACTCAATACTGACATGAGATCCCTGTAAAGAAGGAGATACCTATTTGAGTAAAAAGAAAATGTAACGTAATTCAGAATGAGTTTCTCATTCAAACTCATCCAGAAAAAACTTACATAATGTTAAAACTTAAAAAACTGTAATAACGAATGAAAAAAAATAATCTATGACATACCATATACCCATTGAATGAAAAATACTAATCTTACGTTGTGAAGAATGAAATTTCCACTGTTTCAATTAATGAATAATTGTTGTTGGATTGTTTTCGGTTCATTCTACCCAACTTGATGTTATACTATATTATGTATAGAAATTTTATATTCTATTAGACTTTTCATACTTTTCTATTCCATATGCACTTGTTGCACAATATCACCATGTATGCGTAATGTTATATAGGATGAGTTTTAATTTATTTTATTATTAGGTTTAATTTCTTGTTAAACGATAGTAAATATCAATGAAAAAAAAAAAAAAAATTGTATCTTAACAATAAAATGCAAGGAAGAAAATTAATGCCAAAGAGTAGTAAACGAAATATTGATATTTATGAAATTAGTCTTTCTATACAATTGTTCATAGCACGTATATGTCTCGCACCTAAATTGTATTTTTGAATGCGCGAAATTTTATGCGATAAAATGATTAAAATTATTTAATCTAGTAATTGGAGCCTGGGCGAGCTTGCCTTTTTTTTCCCTCTTTTTTTTCATGCCTAGCGTATCACATTGACAATAAATAGTGACATGTTCTTTCTAGGTATGTTCGAGCCCTTACTTGTAGGACACTGGTCTGATAGACATCGTATATAACGTGTTTGTCTTTATGTACATAATAATTATGTACAGGCACAGTTCGTAAAAAAAGAAAAAAAAACAAAACCATGTAACAATGATCTCTGATCATCGTTAGCTTTTTATTTCGTTTATTTCTTCTTTTCATTTTATTTTTTATCCTCATGTTCTGTTTTATCTGTGTTTAAGGCACACTCCATGCTCATCAACGATGTATTTTTATTTACCTCTTTACTGTAATCGTGTAAATATAGTTTGCCCGATCATTGGATGCCTTTGATGTGATTCAATCTATAAATCGCGCTTTAAGTCTAATATTAATATCCTTAATACATATATGTAATATCTGTTCTGTACACAAATTTATGTCTTTCTTAGCAACCACCCCTCTAACATAGCTACAGAGATGATATTTAGTTATTGTATAGAAATAGTGATAATAACAGTAATGATGATAATGATGATAATGACGAAAATAATAATAATAATAATAATCATATTAATAATAATAATAATAATAATAATAATAATAATAATAATAATAATAATAATAATAATAATAATAATATTGATAATAATAATAATAATAATCGTAATATTGATGTTGTTAATAATAATAATACTAATAATAGTAATAGAAGTAGTAGTAGTAGTAATAGTAGTAGTGTAGTAGTAGTAAATAGTAAATAATTCACAAATGAGATGTCGACAGCGTATTAATAATTACAACCTTTCCTCTGCGGCAATATAAAGAACTGTAGATTTTTTTTTCATATATATATATAACACCGTGGAAACGTTTTGGCTAAATCGTAGTCTTTTTTTTCTTTCTTTAGATACAAGATATTTGATCTAGTTCTTTGTAAGTTAAAAAATATATGATAGAAGATGGTGTTGTTTCTTTGCTATTATGGCTGAATGATCTTAATTTCTGAAACTTGAGTGTCCACGGTGTTAAAAATCAACAATTCTATAACTTTTCAGCAATCGATCTCAAGTAGATAGCACCGACGATGGTACAGCGGCGAGAAAAAAAAAATATCGTGGGAATTCCTATTTTTGACTCTAGAAACGAAAAAGAAAAATAAAGAAAAAAAAACTAAAGTACGGGTGTATCCAGATTGCTAAGGTTTATAGCGATATTATTCATCAATTATTTGATAATTATATGAAATACCTGTGCCGATAATGACGGCTTATAGTTTTTCGTATTTACAAATACACCAGACGTAAATTGATTATAAATCATCAGGCTGTTCGTTTGCCAGTTTTTATAGACGATATTAGAAAAATGTAAGAAATACTATTGGTCGCGTGGTCGTTGCGCAGGCAGTGTTAGTACACAGTGTACAGTTTCGTTAGTAGATATAAGGCACCAGCTCATGAAGTTCTGTGATTCAACCCGCGTGCTTCGATAGGTTCAGAGGCATATCTGAAATATAAACAGTGTCGTTATTCATGAAACACGTTTTATGTTTACAAGATGGACCTCTGTACAATTTACATAGTTGAAATATTTAGCTCTCGGATACGATTACGTACCGGAAGGTGGTGTGAGCGTCTCTTCTCTGTAGTCTTTATAGTGGTGACCTGTAGGGGACGGGGTATGGGTCTGTGATGGGGCGTAGAGAGGTATTGGCGGCGGGTAATGAACGGGCGATGGGTAATGCATCCACAACGAGGCGCGGTGCGGCCCTGGCGGCAGCATGGATACTCCGTATACAGGATGGTTGATATGTGCCCCCCCCGGCGCTAAGTACGTGTCTACGCGCGCTCTAGGAAAAGCCTGACTTGAAGAATATTTGAAAGCGTGTCTATCCTCAGGCCTCAATAGTGTTCGAAGAAATCCTGGTTCGCTGCTGGGCTTATCCTCCCCCAAAATACTGGTTATACTGTACGAGGACAACTGCTTGGGAGAAGGAGGGTGAGCAGCAGCGGTAGGCGACTGGGGCGTAGCTCGTCTCTTCGAGGCTTGATCTCCCAACGTAACTCGTTCTAATTCTCGCAGTATTCGTTTTCGGGGCGATACGACGTTGGGATCTAAAAGGCGGGCCAACTTGTCGACTATAACACCCAGAGTCTTCCCAGGTGCTGTCCCGTTACTCCTGCGAGACACCCTGTTCAAATCTACGGAGGCATCTGTGTCAAGCGGCAGAGGTATCGGATCCAATGGCTTCCTCCGTTTTCTTGCTACCAAACGCGGGTGGACCGACAATCGATGTCTCGGATCTCTGCGGTAGTAGAAACTCAGCTGAGAGGATATACCACGCCTGGGAGCTGCCTGTTTCCAACAGTGATCTCGCTGCCAAGGACTCGATTGTACTGACGAATTGTCGTCGGATACTGAAACACAATATGCACAATCTTTAAACACCAGACGCAAGTCTGGCCAGTTTTTGACTAGATCTCCACGTTTTGGAACCTAGAGAATCACCTCCAACCATTTTCAGACACATGTGATCAATTTTTTGTCCGACTATATCTCGAGCGCAAGTTACCGGATTCTAATGATTTTGGTCCCAATCAATGCGGCTTTTCCGAACTTAGAACTGATCAGATTTTTGCTCTGTTCGGTTCAACGCTTTTCGAATGATTTGAACAAAAAATTTCTAAGAAATAAAATGAAAATGATATCTTGAGAATAGACGAACGGATTCGAATAAAAATTGGTACCATGGGATGTTCTAGGTCACTGATCACGAATTTGACATTGTGCTTCCAAAATTCGCACAAGATGATGACATTATCACTCTAAACGAATTTGAGAATGGAAAATTCAAAGTTCAAAGCCAAAAACTGCTAGTTTTCTTAAAATTCCGAAATTTCTGTATATGCCAAAGTCATAACAACAACCCTCGTAAATCCATCCCTTGCAAAAAAGAGGATCTTACGACGATGACCTTACCACTGAGAGAAGTGGAGCTTTCATGTCTGTTAGGCGTCGTACTGGCCGGCGGCCAGAATGTCTTCTTGGGTACAGGAAACCACGTTGTGCGTTCCCCGTCTCTCCTATGGGATAGTTCCAGTATGAACTTGCCATCCTTGAAGAATTTGAGCCGTCCGCCCGGGGTAGGTAACAGATGATTTTCGAGACGCACTTGTCCACGTCGATTCTGCTGTTGTGGGCATGAATTTTTTCCATTTGCCTTGGTAAGGGTTGGATGTAGGGCGGTAGGATCGTGCGAGCACATCTCTGCTGCGCCCCTCACGTGACCCGTGACCCGAGCGTGACATTCTGCTTGCTCCTCCCGCATCCTGACACATCGCCGCTACCTAACATCCTGCCGCCTCAGCCTCCCATGACAATGACCTGTTAATTTCGTCCAGGTGTTATTACCGAGTAGTTTGTCCCCAGGCGGAGTGTCCCAGGTCTTCTTCCTGTCCTCCTTGAGTCTAGGTAAGAGATGAACGACTGTCGATATTATTGTTGACAATCAAACCAGTCTACCCCTACCCTACACCTTCCCACCCCCCACCCCCCCGCCCCAAGCCGCTCTACTAGACACACACACACAAATTCAGGGTCAATACTATCGGTCGTCGTTTGACATCGAGTTCCGTGTACCTGTGTCCTGATAAGTGTTGCGGGGGTTAGCCGGTATGTCTCGTTCGCGCTCGGTGTAAAATAATGAACGAGTTATAACCCGCGAGACACCCGCCGTCCACCCACGCATCAGCCCGCCGTCCGCCCTCTCTCTCTCTCTTCCTCTTACTCTCTGCAACGGCAACGGCAACGGCAACGGCAACGACAACGGCAACGACAACGGCAACAGCAACAGCAGCTATTTATTTTCTTCTTGTGAAATTGTGTGCGGATCGGCGAACGATACCAATGAAGAATTTATGCCGTATCTTTATCACCGTAGAAACGGTGATTCGATTTGTTAACGTACGACGTTTAGTTACTAACGTTTTAACACATATAGTACGGGCTTACGTCGAGGCACCACCAAACACCCGATAATGCAGCTCGTTATCCATCCGTACGCGAAAACAAGGATCGTCGACACGCACCCACAACCGTTTACACATGTGTGTGTTATTGTTGTATTACTATAATCAATTTCGTTGTTATACACGGTTTACAGATGGACAGGTTTTATTTACACACCGATATCACCACCATCCCCGTTTTCTACCATAGTTTTCAACCTCTAATTGCGATACAGGCAATGAAATTACCTCCTCGGCGGTCCCACCACTTGGCCTCTTCTCGTCGGGACAACACTACCCGTGTGTAAGTACGCGCGTGTGTGCGACACGGCGGTCCGCAGTCCGCGCGTTCCACTTTACTTCGTACTCGATTCACTGGTCCGTCGTTTCAAACCTCGGATTGAACGATTGTTTAACATTGTTGACGGTCATGTGACCCACTCCGCCGCCATTCGTCAGATTCGACAACCACGGAATAGAGAAGATGGCGCGGCATACTACGGAGTCGTAGAGCATAGCAAGCACGCTAACGCGACGATAACCCTAATTAACATAACCTAATGAAACAACTGACAGGCGAAATCCTACGCGGCGACTACGTAGAACAATTATAATTCGTATCTAAGTAATCATGCAAGCATAAGCCACACGTGTAGAGTGTATTCGTTCGAGTTTCCCAATTAAGGATCAGAGGCAAACATGGTTTGTTTTACTTTAACTAATATGATAATACACGTCAAGCATATCCGTGAAAATGTTCGTATATTTTATTTTCTCACAGGCACGGAATGCAGAGAAGGCTATGTGAGTAAACAATTCACCCTGGACAAAATCTCTCTTATTAGTTGCCTCGCGCGATTGCCGCGTTCCTAATTGTAAGTAGATATTCATTCACCAATCTCTCATCGCCGGTATTCTCCTCAGGACAACTCTGGCCCGATGGCGAGCGGCGCAGAGTGGCGAAGGAGTTCGAAAGGAACAAGAACGGAGGCCTTACCTCGCCTCAGAGTGTCGGGATTTACGTAAGGCTGAGAAATGGAGAATGCAAATAATCAGAGAGGTGGCCAAAAAGGTCGCACAAATACAAAATGCTGGGCTTGGCGAGTTTCGGATAAGAGACTTAAACGACGAGATCAACAAGCTGCTAAGAGAAAAACGACACTGGGAAGCACAGATTAAAGAACTAGGGGGACCCGACTATTCCCGTGTCGGACCACGGATGCTGGATCATGAGGGGCGAGAGGTAACGATACACTCGATCGTTTAACGCGGGTTATCATTGCCCGTAGGATTGTTGTGACAAAAATTGATGTATTTTTTTGGTTCCAGGTGCCTGGCAATCGAGGCTACAAGTACTTTGGGGCAGCAAAGGAACTACCGGGTGTGCGTGAATTGTTTGAACAAGAGCCTCCGCCTCCACCTCGTAAGACACGCGCAGAGCTCATGAAGGATATAGATGCAGACTACTATGGATACAGGGATGACGACGACGGGATTTTACTGCCTTTGGAACAGCGAGCGGAACGAGAAGCCAGAGATAAGGCTGAGAAGGAATGGGAGAGTGAGAGCGAAAAAGAACGAGATACAGAGGAGGAAGCAGTGGAAACAACATCTCAGAGATCTATACCCTCGCAGGCTGATATACAGGAAGCATTGTTGGCTAGAAAGAAACAAGAATTACTCGAGAAATATGTGATTTAACTATCTTTTTATTACCACTATATGGGGAATAATCAACAATTGTCGGTATTCTCGTATTGTTCGCAATTATTTTTTCATAATATTATATGTATAATAAATTCTGGAGTAAACTTTTATAAAACACGACTTGATTTCATATCATTTGCCAATATAATAATATGCAAAATTGATTAAGGTATATTATAATTGTTTAATTTGTGCAGTAGACAATTGATTAGATTTCATTGATTATATGTAAATCTAAATAGGTATAGGTATAGATAAGTACCGGCTACTTCTCCTGATAATATCGTGGAGAAAATGCTTATTTGTTGCTTGGCATTGTCTGAGAATATGACTGACGCCTGATTATCATTAACCGCTTGCTTTAAATTTCGAGTAGAGCGTCATTTATATTATTTAATAGCGGGGTATTTTCCGTTAAGAAATTTATGATCATTGGGTTCGTGAATTCAAGTCTCTGTCCCAATATCTGAGAAGTAATGACGGGAGAGGGTTTTCATTAATGTTATATGGCGCAATAATAGCTATAGTAGATTTGTTCGAAAGCGGATCGGCGCGGATGAATATTCTATACGATTTCATACATTACTTGACTAGACGAAATTTTTTTTTTTTTCAAGCAATTATTTACCGGTATAAAACAATTCAATACAAATTTTACAATATTTATACTAAAACATTAAGATTGCTCGAGATGAATTACAAATATACATAACTATACTCTATCCGAGTGACTAGAAGGCAAAGAATAAATAAGAGCAGCCAAGCTTGCGTCGCAGCTATTTTCTGCTACATATAAAAAATTTGGAATGTATAATTCATAGATGGTATACGTAGGTATGTACGTATACCCATAAGGTGTTGCATGTATATTTACGCATACGAATGTAAATGCATAGCGTATATGAACCAACATACACCGACAGGGTCCACAGTTGATTTCATTTACTGTTAAGGTAAAGAAGAACAATTAAAAAGCTCTGGAACGTCATCTGGGTGCTCAGGGTCGCAGCAAAGCATGCCATCGCTGTACTTGGCCGTTGTAAGCGGGTTGACGAGCAATCCGCATATCATTCCAGTGTTGTAATTCTTCTGGACCTGAGCTATTCGATCCCAAGCAGAGCCAGCCGATCATCTCTCGTCCCTTTCGTCCCATGCCGCCTCGTCGTCGGTTGTAAACTGATAAGAAGAGGGTGACGTCCGCCAGTTGAAACAAGGCAACCTGGATCCAACACGATTCAGATTTTAAACGGCAAATCAAAGTCTAGATAGCGTTACTGAGGGTTTCTACAAGTGCCCTACCTTTTCCTATATACGTATTCATATCTACCTGAAATACAAACGTTTCCTTGTAAAGCGGATTGGGCTGAGCCCGTTTGAGACCGGTTTTCGATCGGCCCATCTCACGAGCGTTGCTGTCCACCAGAGCCAATTTAACGTATGTATCTGGTGGCCTGACGTCGTTTCCACCTCCACCACGAAAATGCGAACCCTTTATTATTTCCACGGATAGTCGCCCCGTGGTCCCGTTGTACGCTAAGCCAATAAAAATCTCTGCTATACTTCCGCCTCGCATTCCATTACCGTAAAGCGGAACTAACGGCGGTGAAGGGTAGGAACGAACGGACTGCTGAGAACCAGTAGAATCGCTTCTTGTCAAGCTGCCGCTCGTTCCCCAATCTTGTGCCTAAGATTAATTATTATTATCATCAATAGAATTGGTTTAATTGAAGAGGATATTAGTGACCATTTGGCCAGGTATCAACGTGTGAGCCAATAGTTATCTTTTTACCATGGATAGAGATCGCGGCGGGCATTGCAGAGGTAGCCAGAGCGTAGTTTCCAATTGTAAGTTTATTTGGTCAAATGAGATCCTGGCTTCGCCCAGTAATCTTTCTCTGCGCATACGTCCGCTCCACCAATATACCCTCAGTCTAGCGCCCATTCCGTTCACATCTTCCGGGTTGACACGATGCAGGAGAAAGCTTTCCATATATTGCGGCGTAGCTCCCTGGCGTACCCTTGTCTTACGTCTCTGCTTTTTCGAGGGCAATAGAACCAGACGCACCTGACTACCGCCTATTCCAGTTGGATAATTTCTCCCCTGAAGTACGTGAACCTGAAGAAAACGACATGGTCCCGTTGTGGAAATGTGGTTCGATTGGAAATTCGAACAAATGCACCGGTGATAATTACACGTGAGTATGTGTAAATTGATAATACATGTGCAATGAGTGAATAGAATATAAATTAATAATACAGACCGTCATTTCGCGCATTGGGGCATCGTACATAAACGCCACTTCCAAGCTGTTGATCTCCTCAGTTGGAATTTCTATCGGAGGAGTTCCTTGGCTGGTCGAATCCCTCCTTCGTTCTATTTCTCTTTCCTTTTCTCTTCCTGCGTCAATTTCCTCATTCTCTACGACATTTGGTGGCCCTACTTCGACCACGCACTACGGGTATCAATTATTATCATAAATTACTTGACTGCGACGTACGTATGTAGACACAACAGGTTCGTATTGAATAGACAAAATATTCTGCTATTATATGGATGAAGTTTCATGAATTTATACATACTGTATATCAACCTCACACCATCCAGCCAAGACTTAATGATAATTTCAAACTTATACTCGGGAGGGAGGAGATCTGAGGGTCTCGTCTATCTATACCGTACATCTGATTCCGTTTAGGATACCGACTGCGTACCTCGCGCAACTGTTGCTGATCCAGGGACTGCTCTTCGGTACAGCTACTGCTCGATGCTGTTCCTGCATCTGTTTCAATAAAAATCATAAACTGATTGAATAGGATATGAAATTTTCTATAATCCAAGGGAATAAGGCAAGTGAATCTGTGTGCCTGATTTTCACAAATTAATGATGACTTCGACCTGAACATACCTACGATGCCCGGCCCATCCGTCTGTATGGTGAGACTATCCGGCAAGAGATGAGGGCCAGAATTGAATCGACGCAGTGCATCCTCTTCAGAATCGGAGCTAGTTTCTGGATCCGAATGAGAGAATGCTTTTCCTTGAATAAGAATTGAATTGTTAGACATAGGTGTGAAGACCTTGAATCAAGAACTACTGTAATCGCACGCGTAATTAATTCACCTAGATTCTTGCCAAGTTGGGATGTGGAGCTGTTATTGGATTGGCAGAGCGGCACGCATACGCCACCAAAATAAGCAGATGAGGTTGAAGATGTGAAACACCATTTTCTTGACAAGTAAAGGAATAGGACCAGTAAGAGGGCTCCGAATCCTGCTACAGCGCCAAGAAATGCTGCCGCCTCCACTGGTACTGTATAACGAATAGTTTCATTTAATAAAATTCGCCAGGTCGCGTGCGTCTTGATTGGAAATGAAGAGGTACCATCGCTCGGCCATGTGCTATATTAATTTACATGGATCAGAGCATGAATTGAAGACAGGTGACAGACGCAATGAATAGTAGGCAAGGTGGTTGAACGTTCCGTAAATGTGAGACGAGGTCATATTCTCGTTGGTCAGGTATATCAGAGTGGACTCACCCGCTAGAAAATGGTCCGACCCAGCGAGAATCATACTCGCTTAATTCGTAGTCCTATAATATGCGTACGTTAAGTAGGTAACGAAACCTTTTGCGAGATAATGAGTTCATCATATGCCAGTACGTCGGTGCAGAGACGTTGCAGAATGATGCAGCCACCTTTTTATTTACAAACAGCCGCGGTACCCACCCCCCTTCGTCGACTGTGTTCACAAAACCTGCGCCGTCGCGTGACACGAGATCACGGTAATATGAATATTTCGATCAACCGAAGCGTCTGTACATATAACTACAGAGAACGTGGTGTGTATGTATGTCGTACATTGCTATAGATTTATGCGTATGTAATGTATACATACGGTAAAACACAGTTGTACGCAACAGATAAATAGCGACAATAATTATCGTAAGCGTACGAGGTACACGGTGCGCGGCACTGGCGCCGTCACAACGGAGATCCTTTATTTTTCTATGACAATTCGAAGCGACTAGGCAGTGCGAGTGAATCGTATTTGTCAGCTGCATATTTCATTATTTTTTAAATTAATTCCCGCTTCTGCCACTCGATCGGTCCGTTAGTTTATTTCTTCCGATAAAAATCGGCTCCCGTAACTATGCTGCGAAAATATACCTACGTACTACCCCGTCGTCCACGGCCCGACACTACCCGACATCAGCCGTATTCGTTGTCGGACAGACGCAGACTAGCAGACGACTGCGGTCGCAGCAGCTGACTGGTAGTCGGTTTTGGTTAAGTCATCAGGTATCGCAGATACGTTCAACCACGACCGTGCTTGTAACCCTAGTATCCTCGTAGTCGTGTATAGTCGAGTTTTACTACCGTTAGCTCGGCTCGTTCATATCAGCGAATGTTGTTATCAAAAAAGAACGAAAGAAAGAAATAAGCATAATAATAATAATCTGTGTATATTGTATAACAGACGAAGAGAGGACTGAAAGAAGGGCGCAATCATGGTTGTTGGTGTATTTCCAGCCCTCAAACTGGGCATGCTACTGATCAGACAGGTCAGCAAACCACTGGCACAAATGTTTGTCAATCAGGCAAAGAACCATCCAGTTTTTAGGACTTACTTCATCATACCACCTGCACAGTGTATGTCATCCTTTTCAATATATTATTATTACTTTTATAATGGGATATTATCGAGAGTACTCGAGTAAATAAAAACTATGACCATATATTGATTGCAGTTTACCATTGGGCAGAGGTCAAGGGCAAGATGTATCTTATGAACCTTGGTAAACCGACTAAGGTGGCAAAATTGAACGAAGCAATGGCGATTGAGCTCGGAGCAAACCTGATGGGAGAAGTGATAATATTCAGTGTTGCCGGCGGTTGTTTAATGCTGGAATATTCCCGCCAGGCGGCAAAGGAAGCTAAAAAAGAAGAGCTACGCCTGGCTCAAGTAGAACAGTTCACCACTGACATTGAATTGTTAAACAAAACAACGTCGAGGCAAGAGACGGAGATTCAACGACTCGAGAGAATAGTTGAACAATTAGTAAGCCGGGCTAATATCAAATTATCTGGAAATACGGGGAGCAAGACAACCGGCACGGAGGACAGGCGGCTGAGCCAAGTCCACGAAAGCCGGGGAGCAAATGATGGAAAAACCGAAGAGGGGAAAACACTAAACAAAGAAGACATCGAACAGAACCGTTCTCTCGTTGGTCGTGGTATTGTTTATTTTGAAAATAACGTCAGGAGAGACAAGCTCAGTTAATGGATAGTTTATTCACATCTTTCCTAAGCCTCCCTTGTCTCCCCTTCTCCATTCCCAGTCTTTTCCACTCCCACTCTTGTACATAGTCCGATGTTAAACGCTCCGAAAAATCTCAATATCCATAATAAGTACTGTAGGTATTTATCGTTACAAAGTATACAAAAATATGTGTACATTGTGTACCGTGTGTATAAAAAAAAAAAAGAAACGAAAATAACCGTGAGAAAATAAAATGAAGTTGGAATAGTTCAATTCAAATTAACTCCGTGCTTCAGCATCTTCTGTAACGCGTGAATTCGTGATTCCAAATTTCCGAAGTCTATCTCTAAAATGAAAATACAATATTTCTATTAGTTTGTTGCACTTTCGAGTTTTAATAAAAATTTGTAAAAACCTTTGGCCTTGAAACGACGATATCTCATTACTTCTCGGCAAGGGGAATCTCTCGATTTCACCGTATCTACAGAAGAGCTACCTGTTGTCGAATAACTCCATTAAGATATTTGAAAGTAACAGATTGCAAAGAGTACAGTGATCTTCAAGTCAAGTTTAAATCTTGTAGCTCAATACCAGAGAACATTGGGCTCTCTCTCCCTCTTTCTCTTTCGGATAAAACTATGTCTCATGGAATTCCTGGTTGATACCTGGGGATAGGCTGGCTTGTTTTGCCCTGCTGCAACCCAAAGCCGATCGACTTCTACGTCTCCTGCCTGAGAAACGTCGACCTCGAGATGGAGGCGTCGCAGGACTCTGTGCTCGAGGCTTTTTGTCTGCACATGCGCTCGACTGGTGCAATTTTTTTACTAGGACTGCGTTCTCGCTGCGCAGTTTTTGTATTCGAGCCTGAAACAATGCCCGTTCTTCGGCGACGGTGCTTTCCAGAGATCTTACCACTTCCAGTAAACGGCGTATCCCCGTGCCTGAAATATTGTCTTGACATTGGAAACTGGTACGACCCTGAACACAGACAACAGCGTCCATAATTTCCTTCTTCTTATGGACATTGACGGATAGTTACCGCCATTTGACAATCTCCGATTCTCTTCCACAAGTCTCTTGTTAGCCGTCGTAAGATGTTCTAGTTTCTTGTGAAGATCTCTGTTTCCTCCGCCAGCCAATCTAAATCTATCTAATTCAGCTTCCAGTTTTCTTATCGTCGCCTGTAAAACGGCCGGTTGAGGTGGACCGCGGTACTCCAGTGGCAAAGGATAATGGATTCTTAAGTAGTGAGGAATTGGTTGGCGGGTTGGATGGATAAACTATATAGGAGGAGGCTTCTTTTGACGAGACGGTGACGGTACACATACTAGGCAAATCCCCAGTCTATTTTATACACGGATTTTCCATTGTTACGCGGTTCATTAGCGCGTAATGCTCAGTCTGAACTTGGAAACAACAAAATCCCCCTTACACTCCCGCCTCTGCAGACAAAGCCTCCCCAGATATGGCTCACCTATCGAATTCTACGCTGTAAGTGACGATCAAGTATCGTCTGTTACCGGACTTGGCACTCGAGGCTGAATAGCCCGGGCCACCATCAATTCTACGGGATCGCAATAGCTCCAGATCCTCGAAGGTGAGAAGATCGAGGGTGACACAGTCGCTAGTCTGCAAGAAATCTGACGTCTTTAATTCTATCACGGATCAGGGGAGAACTCTTAAAGATCCTTATAATCGTTTGAAGAATAACTACTTTCAACAGACCCGACTGCAGCATAGCGACGAATACGTCAAACTGTTTGTAATTTCCTGTCTTATGGGTAAGATTTTCTATGTCTGTAAAATACGAGTTTGATAAAAATAAAAGAAGAAATTAGACACACCCTCTGGGTATGAAATTATTAAACGTGTACTACAGGTATTTAGGGTAAACGTTATTTCTCAACGGACAAGCCGTGTCGTAGCAAGACTGCCAATCCTCAGTTGTGTGTTTGTCGGTTATAGTTAGGTCCAAGTTACGTCTCGACGATCCGTCTCGCACGTCGGCAACTCGCATGTTTACAATGTATTCTCTACCGCCCTTGCATTCGTATGTAGTTACTAGATTCTCGCCTGGAACGTTCATGTCGCCGTATACCTGGAGAAGTCGCTATTATTGTGGAAATTTATGTATACCTATTACATTACTAGCATGACGGAGTCAACGAGTACGAGAACTTTGATCAGCTGACGCTTGACGTATGTATGCATGTGCCCCATATATCATACATGCGTATAGATAGGTATGCGCGTGGCTAACGCGCGATGACCCGAAACTGCAGAGTATCATTAAATGCGCGAGGCAGTCGATCATTTCGGTCATTTTCTGTTTATTGTTTATTCTTGTAGCCATGTTCGTGGCTGTTTTTGCCGTCACCGTGAGCGTCAATTAGGAGGATTAATAAGTGAGATAATAAACAAAATGAATAAAATATCACTGAATACCGATAAAGTTAAATAATATAGAAATAGAAAACTAGGCTGAGGACCGCCTCGTCAATAAATATGTGGTCATTCTTTTCGCGTGATCCAACCAAAGATTTTCCGTATGAAATCGGAGAACTAGTTGCAGATTTCGAAGGCAAAAGCCTGTGGACACTTCACAGGGCGAAAAGAAAGGTAAACGTAACTATGGATAACCTCAATATATTTATATGACGTGGTTACGCACGTAATGCATAATATAGCTATATGCGACATATATATAATATATATATATATGTGTGTTTACGAGTATATTTACGTTATTATTATCATCGCCAATAAATTCGCGTTAGATAATATAGAAATAGAGAAATATCGTTGCTAAACAGGGCAGCACGGCAAGCGAAGACGTCTCGGTGTTTGTATATGAAATAAAAAATGGAGGTGAAGCACAGGCGGAAATTGTCAGAGCGGCCGTAAAGAGACTGAAGACCTTAAGGCACCCCAGCATACTGACATATCTCGATAATCTCGAGGTACTATGCCCATGCCTTTATGTCTTGTAACCACTAATCAAAGCCTTAATTAAAATGACGATAGCCAGTTAATCTTAAATTTGTTAACTTCAGACAGACAAGACTATATATTTGGCTACGGAGAGGGTTGAGCCGCTGCAAATTCGCCTCTATAAAAAGAATCATCTAGATGGCCAACAGAGAGACTTGTATCTGTCGTGGGGGATCTTTCAGATCACAGTAAGCAAGATTTTTCTTAACATAAACAGAGAGATTTAAAAGAAGAAAGAATCTTCATAAAAACGATCGTTGCATATTTTTCTTTAACTCTAAACAGCGTGCTCTTAGTTTTTTGAATAACGACGGAAACCTCAGACACAATAATGTCAATCTGTGGTCTGTGTTCGTCAATGTTGAGAGCGGAGAATGGAAGCTTGGCGGAGTCGAGTATACAACTGGTGTCATGACAGCCTACACACCTTTACCGCCGGTTTTAAAGACCTACCAGCCTCCAGAGGCCAAAGAAAATTCCAAACCTTCGTCAAAATGGTAACGACACTGTCAGGGCCGTTAAACACTTGAAATGTCGGCAATTTTTGAAGCTAGGATAATTCAGGGAGCCAGAAATATTTTATTCTGACCTTAGTAAATGAGAAAAACTCGAGAAATTCTTGATTATAACTTTACTCGTACATAATAACTCCATAAAACCAATTTTGTCTATTCGAGTTTGTCAGACAGAATAATTCTAGTTACTTTTCCCTGTCATATTTTTGACTGATTATTCAAACTGCCCGAACGCAATAACAGCTCGATCGATGCATGGGGCCTTGGCTGTCTTATGTGGGAGGCATTCAACGGCCCGCTAAACAACGCCGTCGATCTCAAAACCAAAACTGATCAGGTAAGAAACTGCGCGAAATATTACCTCGCACTCGTGACACAACTTGTCCATTTGAATTTTCAAGATACCCAAACAACTGGTCGCTGTGTATCGAGAACTGGCTGGACAGAATGCAGAGGGCCGACCGAATCCGGCGGACATCATAGCACGGTGCAGGAGCAACGGGGGCTACTTCAAGAATGATCTCGTCGACGCCCTCCTGTTTCTTGAAGAAATTCAAATGAAAGAAAAGGGGGAGAAGGGCAGATTCTTCGCCCAACTGGCTACACAGCTTGATAGTTTTCCCGACGGAGTTGGGAGATATAAGATCTTGCCCCAGCTATTGGCTGCCTTTGAGTTCGGAGATGCTGGAAGCGCAGTCTTACCACCTCTGTTACAACTAGGCCTGAAATTACCTGATGCCGAATACCAGAACCGCGTTGTGCCCTGTGTCGTCAAATTATTTGCTTCAAACGACAGGGCGACCCGTTTGAGACTGTTGCAGCACCTCGAGCGGTTTGTCAATCATCTTCAGCCATCTACGGTCAATGAGGCAATATTTCCGCAGGTCGTTACAAAGCGCATACATACATATAATAATAAAGCTGTATCGAATAATCAAATATTCAAGGCACTTGTTACAATGTTTTTCAGGTGAAAAAAAACTCAGAGAAATCTCTGAATAACAGGTGATTCCAATTGCAGGTGGCTCGTGGTTTTTTAGATACGAATCCAGCCGTACGGGAACATACCATAAAGTCCGTGGTTCACTTGGCCCCTAAACTCGACTACAATAATCTGAATGTAGAGACGCTCCGACATTTTGCAAGACTTCAATCGAAGGACGAACAAGGGGGTATCCGGACAAATACTACCGTCTGCTTAGGGAAGATTGCTCAGCATCTCCATCCACAAATAAGACAGAAGGTAATGGGTGCTGATGTTTTGCCAAGGATCTAACAATGCCAGGATTCAGTTAACGACTTTTTAATCCATGAATTTTACTTGAAAAATATTTTCAGGTACTAATCGGAGCCTTTGTAAGGGGTACTCGGGATCCGTTCGCGCCTGCCCGCAGCGCAAGTATATTGGCGCTTGCTGCTACACAACAATATTTTCTTCTACAAGAGGTCGCCATTCGTATACTTCCAGCTCTCTGTCCTCTTGCTGTAGACGTTGACAAAGGAGTCAGGGAAAATGCCTTCCGTACAATTCGGGGCTTCCTTTCAAAGCTTGAACGAGTCTCGGAGGATCCTGGACTTCGTGAATCCATGGGTAAACGTTTTTTACATAGAAGTTACCCAGTTTAGAGGCAGACAAACAGTGGGGTAGCCAGTAACTTTCATTCGACTATAAACACATATATTATTTATGCGTTCCACAGTCTCCTTACGCAACCAATTAACTTGATAAGATTCTGTTTCCAGAGGCGGACGTAAACACAGCTACGCCGAGCCTGAGCAATGCAGCGGCGACATGGGCTGGATGGGCAGTTACCGCTGTTACAGCAAAATTCTATCGCAGTCAATCGGACAATCCAAAGTCTTCAAACTCTCACGCGTCAAGAATTTTGCTGAGCAAGCCAGCATCTCTTGGTTTGTTCAATTTTAATACACACAAGTTTGTTGTTATACGATTGATGGTTTAATTATCAAAGGCACGTGAGAGACATGGGAATATAAAGTTCTGGATAATTCTCTGTAATCGTATTTACGGTTTAGAGCAAGCTAGCAGCTCGCAGAGCAGCGCGAGTACAACAACAACAACGAGCAGCGCGACCAGCATGACCTCGTTGGATCAGGATCAGGACCCTCAAAATACTGCCAATACGAACTCTGACGGCGAATGGGATTGCTGGGAGGCGGACAACTGGGGGGATATGGAACAGCAAACATCCCCTCCCGCGAATGTTGGACCATCCACGCCGAAGATGCTGTCCACAGCTCTATCTTCTACAGTCTTGTCGAAGGCTAATGAACCACAGTGGGAAAGTCTTGAAGAGGAACCAGTGAGTACTTGGCAATTGTTATCGGGTAACATTGAAGTTTGAGGCAGCCCCCTTTTCATTCGTCAGCGAAATGGAATAACAGAGAGCAAAAATATCTCGCTGCAGTAATTCCAATTGTTCACTGGATGATTGTCCTTATTCTTATACCGCATATTTATTACAGGAAGAAAGTCAAGAGGATAGCAAGGTCGGATACAATGAAGGAAGCGGTCACGAGGGGTGGGAAGACTCCGAGTTTCAACCACTTGAAGAATTCTCCCCGCTTGAACATTCTGGTAAGATAGTTAGCACATACATGCATTAATCACTCCATGCCTGTATCGAATACATCAACATACCTCTGATATAATGTTGCAGAGAATAACAGCAAGCTAGAGGAAGCTAGGAGAAAACGGGAGGAACGTAAATTAACTCGTCAGCGTCAAATGGAAGCTAAAAGAGCAGCCAAGGCGAGATTCAACGGGCCGGGAAAAAAGATTTAGCACGATTTAATGGACGGGAAAAACCTGGGAACAATCTTACTCTAATCATACAGATAGATACATGGGTTTTATTGATTATTAGGTAGCATTACATCTTTTGCTGAATCGATTCTCATCAGCGATTACCGAATTATTACCTATTACCTATACAGCAATGAAACTTGAATAACGCGGCGTGGTAAAGCGCAGATAAGAGCCGTGCGAACGTATCGAGTAAATTTTATCTACGAAAAATGAATAATTTCTCAACTGGATCGGGCGCAGTGGGGGGCTATCGTGAGCTTATTGAAGTTGTTCAAGTCGCGTGAATGTGTGTAAGATTTATAAATCGTAATAATTTGTAGCTGATCTTAGGTGTTGTTGAAAAATGAGAATGTTTCCTTTATTGGAACGCTGACATACTCTGTTTCACAACGTCAATTATTACCTACATACCTAGTTGAATATACATACTATATGTATAATCTAATTTATATAGGTATATACTCGTAACATTTCCTACCTAAGAATATATTTAATATCAAAAGAACCCCCGTTCGTCGGTATACATGTGTATATTGTATTATAACAATATTCAAATGAACGCGTTTGAATATTACTTTGGAATTCTGTCATAAGTTTGTACTTTGAAATTATATGGGATTAAAACATAATATTGTGGTCAATTCGCGACTGCTCTATTGAATAAAGTTTACCTTATTAATCTTCGATTTGTATTTTCATTCATATATTCCGACCTATCGCGTACCGAATAAGTTTCTGAATTTTCAATGCAGGTTTGAGATCGTTTGCGGTCGGAGTAGTTTCTCAATTCGTCTGCAAGATAGCGATTTCTAACTGAATTTGCAGATGACGCTACAATGTAGTTCAAGAAAAGAGGATACGTTGCAGCAATGAATTTCGAGACATATCGTTATCTTCCACCTTCCTCTCCCTCTAACTCCCACTTACGATTGCCAGAATTATAAGTTTATACTTGCTAAACTAACAATAAGAAATACATTCTTATTTGACGTCGCTCATAGGGTAATCAAATAATTAGCTAGTTAGCCTCGGAGAGTAAAAACTCGAAGAACTGACAGCCGCAACTGATTATTTTCCAGAGAACAGTACTATGTATACAAACACATACTATGAGAATACCAACGGATTGAAATCGAAATCACTTGGAACGACATATTATAAAAAACCGCAAGTTACCGGAATGATACTGTGAGTTTATAACCCGTACGTCATCCCGCGGGATAAAATTTTTATCCGTATTAAATGCGGTATGTAGGCATGCATACGTGTATACATATACGCGAATAATCGCACGAAATAGCAAATACCGACCTAAAGAAAGACATATAACCTAACTTTCACGCAACCTAACCTCAACCCACTACCCATTGTGGCAAATATACCAAAAATGAGCCAGTTTGTGCTGCTGAGAAGTAGATACTGTCTGGCAGTACGTGAGAGATGTCTTTTCAAAAAATGTATAAAACTATGGAGTCAACGTATGTATCATGGGGACACCGAAAATCACAACGAAAATCACGTACGGACGAAGCAACGTACCATGTCGGGCAAAGTATTGCGAGAGCGTTTGATACGTGACATTCGTCATACCAAAGAAAGAATGGAAGAAGTTATAGAGAGAGAGAACATTTGGACTGTACCAAATTTTCTTTGCGTAGGACGTATATTGACTTCGCCTTATCTGGGCTATCTGATTATATCTCAAGACTATCAGGTAACGTGTATTTATGTTGTACGTTGATTTATCCAATCATATAACGCCGGTGTTGTCACTTGGCCTTCTCTCTTCGTCAATTATTATCTCTTAGGTAGCACTTTGGCTGCTGGGACTAGCAGGAATTACAGATTTGGCCGACGGTTGGATAGCGAGGACCTGGTTATCCCAGGCCTCCAAGCTGGGGAGTTTTCTCGATCCGATAGCCGACAAATTGCTGGTCGGAACCCTCTTCTTGTCCCTCACCTGGACAGGACTCATTCCCGTTCAATTGACGTGCCTTGTCGTCGCCAGAGATGTAGCCCTGGTAATCGGGGCCTCCTACATCAGATATCGGTCGCTGCCCACACCCGTAAGCCAATGAATACTTTCTGAATCTACAGACGTAGAGGCAGATCTTACTTCCTGCAATCGTGGAAGTGGATAGGAGTTTGGTGAAACTACTAAGCTGTTTACGTGACAATTTTAATTTGCTTCTAGAGAACGATGGTGAAATACTTTGACCCAACGTACGCATCGGTGCAGTTGGCACCGACGTTGGCCAGCAAATTTAATACTGGGGTACAACTTTGTCTGGTGGCAAGTACCCTGGCTGCCCCTGTCTTTCATTTCGTCGATCATCCCCTTCTACAAGGCCTGTGCTATCTGACCGCAGCAACAACCATAGCTGGGGGACTTAGTTACGTGGTGTCAAAAGATACCTACAAATTTCTTCGCAAACGAAAAGTCAGCCCTCCTTCATCTCAGTCATGACCCTGACGGTTATTGCAGTCATCGATAACCACAATGCTGACTAAAAAGGAGGATTTGGTTCGTGCTGCTACGAATTAGGGCACCTACTGACCAAAACTGACCGGTCGGTAATCTAACAATCATTCATCGTCAATTCTTCGGAGGTTCTAACTATTTCAGGAAGGATCTAGGGCAAGAGGTGTTGCCTAACTAACAGCATTCAATGTATTTCAAACAAGGCTTCTGCCGTTAGTATATAATGATTAAAAGTACATATAAAACGCGAGGCTAAAAGCAGCATCGACTTTTACACAGACAGAGGCGAGTGTCGCGATGTAGAGTCTTAGCCCAGAAGCGTGAGAAATTCAATTGAATCATTGTATCACGTGCGAGCCAGACAGGATCTAGACAGAGTTTTGGTCGTAGGTGGGCCGTGCAATAGTTTAAATGACCCTTGTGATGAAAAAGTGAATAGTTGTTACCATCTTTTGTTGAATAAATCCACGAGGGAGGGTGTACTCCTTGAAGTGGTTGTCTTGTATTAGAGGATAGAAATACAGAATAATACTTTGAACAGTATATGAGTATATACATGTATAAGATTTATTGATACATTCATACACCTATACCAATACCTATACCCTATGGTAACACAATTCTCTAGGTACCTGGTAAGAATTTGTTTTTTTTGCTAGCTAAGAAATGTTTTAGATTGTGACAAGGAATCGCATTAATAACCAGCGATGTACTGATCAGTTTTGTACATTTCATAAGCAAATTCTTCGATATGATTTTCATCGTATATCAATCCGACATAATCAATTTCCAGGCTGAACGGCCCCGTGACCTTATCGGCAGCTGTAATTCCGAAGTTTACAATGCTGTCCAAGGGTATAGGCTCTTGCGCATCCTGGATCCTTCCTTTACTGGAGAAAAAGAATTTTGAGAACGGTATTTTAACGTACTGCCAATAAGGCCCGCCTCTCGTGTAGAGAACGTAGTGGTATACGTCGTTCCAAGTTACATCAAAATAACCGGATGTGGACAAATTCAACATATATGATCTGCCGTCGCCTCTTACTCTCATCACCAGATGATTGTAGGCATTCCAATCGTAGCAAGTTTCTCGTTTAAAAGACTTTCGTGCGCGTATTGTTTTTATGTTGCAGTATCCTGCCCTGTTGACATCCCCTGTTTTTGGAACACGTTTGTCAAGGTATCCGGAAAATAGTCCCCTACCGGTCTTTGTTAACTTCAGACTTGCGGGAGAGAAAAAATAGATCAATCATCACAAACTTTTGCAACCATTCGTAGTTCAGGAATGTTCCTAAAACCTGAACTAAGGTATGATTAATTCACCTGCAGTTTGAATACCCTTCGCCGTAGTCGCTGTCCGCAGACATCACCCATTCATCAAGTGATTTCTTGTCCCCGTCAAATCGCCATACAACGTCAATTTCGTGCTGTCGGTATATCATAACTGGGTCATTTTGGAAACGTTCTATCACTTCCTCCTTGAAGAGCTTCAGCTCGTCACCCAACATACTCAAGCCATTACGAATGTGCCAGAACTCGGACGGCTTTTTTGGAGCATCTTCGGACCCAATCGACGGATAACCTGCCTTGCGATATTGTTCCCAAAAACAGCGTACCTGCGACCCGTTCAATTGCTTTCTCAGGGTTGTTACAACCGCTCGCGGTATCCTGACATACATCACTGCTAGCGCATCACCCGACGTGACTTTATTATACGCACCGCGTTGGTTGTGGCTCTTTTTATGCACAGAAGGCTTACCACCTGTCCAACTCTTCCTTTACACTTCACAGCATCTTTGTTAGCTCTCTGTTCTCTAAGACTCAATAACGCGCTGAAAGAAACGGGCCTTTGAAAGGATACGATAAAGCAGTTTACAGAGTTATTGGGAAAATTCTACCGGCGAATAATAAATCTGCAATTTAATTAATCGGCATTTATTATTCGCCTTTTGAAAACAGCTCGACTCACGTCGTATGCACGCGTGCACACATACGCGACTAACTCACCGCCATAGATATACACACGATCATTACAAGTCACGTGTCTTGGCCACGTGTTGACGGCAGATATCTGAGCGCGAGGGTATAAAAAAAGTAGTTGACGCACCTAACCGACCGAATTTAACCTAACCTATTAATTGTCAAGTATTTATATATCCGTGAATATTGCTAGATAGACTTGAACCGCCGAGACGCACGTGTGCCGTGGCAATTAAGTAAATACGTACACACTACCAGCATCATTCGAAATCCCGACTCTATAGAGCTTAATTTTTAGCCCCGAGATCATATGACCAAAGATAATATCCTGATAATGAGTAAAATCGAGTTTAAAGATGTAGTCGTATCGTGTCTATCCAGTCCGTCATTACGTGTTTAATAATCGGCCTATGATCCTGTGATTGATTGAAGTAGCGAAGAAGTCGAGTGCCACGGACCGATTATGGGGTACCTATTCTGGACCTGGGGATTGGCTATGCACTTTGCTGTACTCTGGGGTGTTTTAGATGTCAATTTTCATTCACCTGTGGTGAAAGATCTACCATCTATATCCCCGCCCCTTGGTGCTTCGGCAAAAAGATTAATACTGTTTGTGGCGGATGGTCTGAGATTTCGCACCTTCCTCGAGGGTCCTCCGCCATACTTAATGTAATTACACTTAGAATCTTTAGCTCAATACTACCGACGGCTATTTCTCAAATAGGCCAAATACATAGAAGAACAATGCAACGACTTTCACAATCATTCTATTTAATAAACACATTGAAAAATCATAACGCAGTAAAGTTATGAACGAACGAGGTACGTGGGGAGCATCGCACACCAGAATGCCAACCGAGTCTAGGCCTGGGCATGTGGCTCTTGCCGCTGGCCTGTACGAGGATCCTAGTGCCCTTTTCAGGGGCTGGAAGGAAAACCCCGTAGACTTTGACTCTGTATTTAATCAGAGCCGCCTAACCTGGGCCTGGGGTAGCCCTGACATTGTTCCCATGTTCATTAAAGGTACAGGACTGTTCGACCGTCGGATCTTTGCCAGGGTTTGATTCCCTGATTAAATTAGTATCTCCTTTTACCAACAGGCAGCAGGGATAGAGTCAAGGGTAGAAGCTATCCGGCTGAATGGCAAGACTTCGATGGAAATCCAGAAGCCATAACTCGCCTTGATTCCTGGGTATTCCAACAGTTTCACAAATGGTTGGCAGACGCCGGACCAGAAGTGAAACATTTGGACCGTATCATCTTATTCCTCCATCTTCTTGGCTGTGACACTGCTGGGCATGCCAGAAAACCACGCTCTAGGTGCTAATCCATTATATACTACTCAAAACCCACACAATTTATTGTTATGGTGAAAAGATGAGATTCCAGGATGGAACTTCTGGCCAAATTCGAATATGGACAGGGTACGAGGCTGGTTTATAGCCCAAGTTGATGAATGAAGATCGTATCACATTCAACATTGTGAAACGAAAATATTTATGATGTCGTATCTGTTTATGCTTGGCTGAATTTCAGGGAGTATCACGGATGCATGACCTATGTGGATCAAGAGATCGCGAAAGCTGTCAGAAAGGTCGAAGAATACTTTGGCGACAACGCCACGGCGTACGTGTTCACGTCGGATCATGGAATGACCGACTGGGGCTCCCACGGCAGCGGATCGCCTGACGAGACTGAAACACCCCTGGTCGCCTGGGGATCTGGCGTAAATTCATTGAGAACCCGGGTGGACGTGAAACAAGCCGATATCGCGCCGTTGATATCGTCTCTCCTCGGGATTTCGATTCCCGTCAATAACGAGGTTGCCCGAAACAATATTGCCACCTTATAGATAGAGATATAGATAGGTTTTATTCAGTGATAGAAAACAGAAGCTATACAAAGCATGAAAACGCGTATTCACTGATAATCAAGTTCGAATTTCTTCCACAGGGTGTTCTGCCTAGAAAGTATTTGAAGGATGGAGACAATGAGTACGGAGCCAGGGCTCTTGTCTCTAATCTAAAGCAGCTAGCGCTCCAGGTGCGAGGAAGCAGAGTGTTCAGTCATGGATCCGGCAGCGAACAACACCACAGAGAAATAACGTTATCTGAGGGAATCCACAGGGTTGAATATCTTCTGACGTTGGGCAGGGTCACCGAAGCAATAGACAAAGGGGAAGACCTAATATCATTTGCCAAGGAGTCACTCGCTTATTTTCGCAAATATCATCGAGGTCGTTTGATGTTCTACTTGACTGTTTCATGGCTGGGATGGATCACTTTGCTATTCCTCAAAATGACGGGCAGCCTGCAAGTCAAAAGCCGCATCACCTTGGTCTGGCTCTGCAACGCTCTCTTCGTCTGCGCTACTCTCCTTCTTTTGTTCTTGCACAGGGGTTAGTGACTTTCGCATATCGACGGCGTTATTATTTTTATTTATCATTTGACAGGAAAAACAGGGAACAAACCAAAGCCTGGAGAGTCTTCTATTCCGTTAAATTTAACATGGGGCATAGAATTGCAATTCTTGCGTCTATTACGAAAGTTAATAAATTAACAAGATAAAGGTTTCAGGTACGAGTGGATGGCGTTTACAGGGATACGCATTTTTGGCACTGCTTTCTTCGTGGCTGGTCGCTCGAAGATTCATTACTTACCACCATCCCTCGCTGCACGGCGAATGGTATTGGATGGTTTTTACAATCCTACTGACAACAATGATGTCATTTGGATTAAAAATCAGATGGGCATTCAGTGTGGCAATCTTCTGCTCTTGTGCAATGCAGAGGGTCCTGTTCAAGAACGCCAATCGCTTTCTCACCCTGACAGGATTAATTCTCGCCGTGTTTCCTCTACTTCCCGTCGTTGGCCCTGACCCACACACATATCTTGTGTAGGACTTCATATCAATACATTACAAAGCTTATGTTTGAAAAGGAATAGAAGAATCGAAAAGTTCATTGCACGTTCTCTAAGGTGGTTCAACTTATTTCTCTATTTTACAGGCTACTCGGACTGCTTATCGGAGGAACTACTATGATCGCCATCAAGAATCGTAGCATGAATAACTCTCTGAAACTTGTCGAGGCCTCAAGACTTGCTATGGCAGCTTTGGTGTGTTCAGGATTTGTAGACGGTCGCAGTTTCATATCATGGGTGGTACTAGTTAGTACACCTCTGTGTATATGCGCCTATCCTGCCGGTCCTAAGGAGAGGATATTCGGGGTCGCACTAGCATTTCTGCCCACCCTTGCCCTGCTCTCTACATCCTACGAGCCGCTGTTTCTCATCGTACTGACGGCTCACCTATTATGTTGGCCCGTGCCTGCAATTAAAAATTTCAAGCCTTTGCCGCGAGAGAGTAGAACAGGATTGAGCATAGAAGACTTTACCAAGGCTGGATTTTTTGTATCCTTTTTAAATGTTATCACAAGAAGGAAACATTGATTGACGTTGATTCCTTACATATGATGATTGTTATTCAGATGTTGTACGCGCTATTGGGATTCTTCGGTACTGGTAACGTGGCAAGTCTCAGTTCATTCGATCCTACATGGACTCGGCATTTCCTCACCATATTCTCGCCGTTTACTATGTGTGCCTTAATTGTCCTTAAGACTAGCGTTCCCCTGTTGGTAGTTGGCTGCGGTATTCGAATCCTAGCCCCGTCAAATCTTTTCATGGCAACAATTCTCCTCGGGGATTGTCTGTCGTTGCCAGTAATGCATGCTGTCACACCACACGGCAGCTGGATGGATATCGGGAGCGCTGTAAGTCGACTAGTAATCGCGATCACCTTGCCCTGTCTGATGTTACTACTCCATCACATTTCCTATCCCCTGGTCACCTATAGTATTCAAAGAATTGCCTATCATCGTAAAACTAAGCAACGAGTATAGTATTGAATGCAGTATGACTAACGTATGCTTGATGAGATGCATCTTTACCGTACAACCAGTAGTTACATATCCATTGGATGTGTGCAGTCATGTATATTCGTCATTTATTCCCTCAACGAGATCTCTACTTGTATGTAAAACTATTTTTACGATATATCTGTATAAGTTCATATAAATAAATTGACTTTTTAACATTAATTCTATATTCTGTTGTCTAATATTATGAAACAAGTGTTGAAAATACCACGTTCTAAACTTCTAACTTGCTTTTCTAACTCGTTGGCAATTAAAGTATGTGTTACGGCCCATGTGATTGATAATATCTAGAAAAATGACCAAATATCCTACTACTGTGAAAAACCCTGCTAAGAAAATGAAGCATGAATCAACTTCGACGTTGTTAGGAAAAAAGAATTTTTCAAAATTTCGAATCTTCCCGCGCTTGTAGGTGTTTCTTCGATTTTCGCTTCAAATCGATTTCATGTGGATCGATTATCGAAATGAAGCTATCATTCGAGAGCTAGCGGCGTGGAACGTTTGACTTGATAAAATCTTCGATAGAGTTATGTTTATGTACTTAAGAGACTCGGCAGGACGTTAAATCACACACCAAGAATGTCTAAGCGTAAGAAAAACGAGGAAATCGACGTGCCCGTAAAATTGGAGGAACCACTGACCAGCGACTCGTGTTGTAAATTGATATTAGAACTCGTTAAATATCTGTTGTATCAAAAGCAACAGATCCCGGTAACCTACGAGTATCTACTCAGACTGGGAGCACCGTCGGCTGGAGTCAGCGACAGGTGTTTAGCCACGGCTAGAGCGACCCTAGAATGTTTACAGAATATTTCAGACCATTTAAATAACGAGCTATCTCGCGGGAGCGCCGTTGTTAAAGAAATCGCTATATCAATGGGCGCGACATTACTGTCGCCAAAACTTTGCATAAGGGTTAGCCTACCCCCGGGAATACTTAGCGGACGGTCTCACTACACCCAGCAGCACCCTACCCGCAAACCTCTGTTGACATTGATGAGGTATGTTGTACGTAACGATTGTCTATTAGTTAATTGAGAAACTTAAGCATAGAAAATTTGATTACGATTATTTATTAACTGTTAGATCGATGACTGAGAGCCAAGTGTTTCAAGAGGAAATGGCATTGCCCTTGGTGCTTACAAACACATTTGTTCTGGTACAGAAGAGCGATTGTAACAGAGTCTCAGAATTCTTTCTGCCGAAGCCGCGGTACGCCCTGCCTAGCGGGACGACAGCTGGTAGCCGTTTTCACATCAGACTAGGCCACCAGGATCAGGATGCTTGGGATTGTAGCTGTGCTAATACAGTAAAAGTTTATCAAGACCAGGATTCTTCCCGTTTAGATATGGCGACGAACCTGAGTTCGTCAGAACTGAAAAGTTGCGAAGAACAACTCGGGTGGTACGAAGACTCTACGTATCAATGGTATCAGTCAAGGGACATAATCAGAGGTTTTAAGTTCTCTCGGTGATTCAGCTACCGCTTCGGTCCACCGACTCAAGTTCTTGGATTAAACTTAAACAGTACAAAGGAACCTTTCGCCTCTGTAATATTAGATTCAAGTCAATTGATCTGAACTAATTGCGCGAAACGTTTGACCGTTTGGCGGTAAATGAATTTATAAACAATGCAAGTAGCGATGAAGACAGAGATGTGATTAGACCAAAAGTCACGTATTAATGATAAAATGAATTTTATTTAATGTTGCCTCTGCACCTGGCCATCCAAATAACAATGTCGAATTATACTTGTATATTCGTATCGTACCAATTCCGAAAGCAAGTGATTTGGTTTATCCATAAACAGAGAAGTTTGTGGAAGTGGAATGTGAACCTAAAACAACCACAGCAGCAGAACTTGAAGCGTTAGATTATTTTCATTATTTTAAACGATTGAATATTGCAAACAGTGATTTTTGGTATCAGTTTTATTGGTTTATAACAACTTTGACATTTATTGTATCCCATTTCTCCTTGGCATTGATTATATCCATCGATTCAGTGCCTATAAATTTGTGTATAATATCGACCCTATTAAATAAAATACGTCAGGTGTTACAAGAGAAAAAAAATGCTAGATAATTCATTCTCCCTATCCAGGTCCCATTCGTGTTTATAAATAAGTCGAGAAAGCCCAGAGCTTCATATCGGTGTATGAGAAATAAGGCTTGCAAATCTCTCCTTACGTTATTTCACCCAAGATGTATTTTTGGTCCGTTACTTTTTCATGAAAATAATTTTGGTGAGGTAGCGATAGAGTGCGAGGGTTTTAAGCTGATCAATGAAGAAAAAGTCCAGAAAAATAAATAAAACTACGTCATAACGCATGGTGTTGTGTCGAGACAGAACACCATCGCCTATTGGCGAGGTGGCGAGGCCCGTGCATAGTCACACGTGCGCGTATGCCGGGAGCGGGAGTGCAGAGTCAGTCAAGTCGGCGACGCCGTGCTTGCCAGTTGCCAGGTAACCGCGCGACACATGGGCGTATTTACTCAATTTACGCTCATGTGCTTCGTTCAGTATATAGTACATATAATAAAATCATAACCATTGTGACCTCGACGTGGATTATTGGATTAAAGATTATTGTTTGAATGCGATTATGGAATAATAGCATAATTATCAAATGAAATGCGGCCAACCTGCACTTGCGAATCCGTGACGTTATATTATACAGTGACACAATACCTATATGGTATCTGGAAGTGAATTTTGAGGCAATTATTACTGACGGCGCTCATTTATTCTATATTTCGAATATAATTGTTGTTCTACTATACAATGTGAGACTGTTCGTTGAGGGTAGTTGCATTGTGTGAAAGGAACTACTTTTTTTTTTATTGTTGTTGTGCAGATGATTGCGCGTCTCGATCGCGTACGTAAATTTGACGGGATAGACAAGTTTACTATGAATCAGTGATAACCGAATGGCATGTGCATACATTGTTCATTAATTTCTGTGAAATGAAGAAAAACTGGCTATGAATTACCATGTATTAAGTGACGCCGATTTTTTAACTTGACAATATTGTCGGCTATGAGACCGCAGAATACACAAAGTTTTACTGCCTTATTTATTATCTTCTGTCATTTTTTCATGACATTTTAGTAGGCACATATATCGTAATGTGTAGTATAAGCATACGGACATCGTGCTTTATCGTTTCTGCTGCAGTGTAGGGTAGGAATGAAAATTCGCTTCAAGGTCAAGGCCAAGTTTGTTTACCTCCACTCGGGCGCTCTCTATGTTATGTTTCGAATATTAGCCTCCTCGCGCGTAAATTATACATTACCACTTTTTATCATCTATATCCCCTTGGAAGACATAATGAACTCCCATATGAGAAACACATTGTTTAATCACGGAGTATAGTGCCATAAGTGCAGTGTACTCTAAATTCTACTCGCAGCATGAGAAGATATACATGCATGTGATATTCGCAGCGCAGTGTCTATTTAGGGTTCTTCAAATTCTCATCCCCGAATGATTATTCTTGGATATTACATGTTCATCATTACCGGCGTTTCTCCAGATCGGCACCTGTGCGTTTACCTATATGCGACATAGATATACATAGCTATTATATTTTAGTAGTGATGTGCAGTACACTATTTTGGGCATCTAATTTAAAGGTATAATGAAAGATCTAATAATTATTTCATAAGTTTTCTTGTAACATTGAAAGCGATGTTTCTAAAGTGCAGTTGGCGATAACACCTGCGTCACGTTAATCGCCATAGGACATATGATATAAAATCTAAGTAATTCAAGTATTGGAAACGCGCTCGTTGAACAAAAACCACCTCCCACGTCCGCGGTCTGGGCCGGACGCTGCAAACGATCCGTACGATGCGAATGTATAGGTGATCGTACACAGACGCGATCGCAAGTGGGTATATAAATCTGTGTATACTCACAAGCTACGCGATATCTACTGCGGACTTAGGCCAGCCGACAATGACGGGGCATCGTGGGACGTCGGTCGACAGTCGCGCATACGCCAGTCAGTCTCGCGGTCGTATATTGTGAAGCCCTACGTACAGGCATAAGCTATACTGTTGCATAATCCGTATTAAATATAGGTGATATACCTGTAATATCTCTATTCGCGTGATTCGTGGTCGGTTAGCGCGCGACGATATTATGGGGCACTCGAGGTTTTCGAAATTGATCCTACGTCGACCAGGGCCAGTCGTGATGGCGCTGTTCTTGACGTTTGGTATATTAATAACGACTGCTCATTGTGAGGCGGTCGCAACTACAGACGAAGAATCGTCAACCTGCCAGAAGAACGTCGAGGATTGTTCAGGGTCAAAACTGCAGACTGAGGATTTTCATCAGGATGTAGATTGGAAGAGCGCCAGTTCGATGTACGCGTTCAGTGCTAAGGATATACACGGAAATGAAGTACCTCTTTCGATCTATAAGGGATTCGTTTGCATAGTCGTGAATGTTGCTAGTCAGTGTGGGCTGACCGACACTAACTACGCTCAGCTGGAGGAGCTTTATGAAAAGTACAAAGATTCTCATAAACTGAAGATACTAGCCTTCCCCTGCGACCAGTTCAACGGTCAGGAGCCCGGATCGTCTAAGGACATAATTAATTTCACGAAAAAGTACAACGTGCAGTTTGACATGTTTGAAAAAGTAAAAGTTAACGGACCAGACGCTCATCCGTTGTGGAAATGGTTAAAGGAAAAACAGGGTGGATTTCTGGGTAACGCGATCAAGTGGAACTTTACCAAATTTATTATTGACAAAAGTGGACAACCGGTGGATCGTTTCTCGCCAACTACACCGCCGAACGACCTTGAGGCAACTCTTCAAGAACACTTTTAACAGCTTATCATCGTTGCGACAATTCGGGAACGGAACTTACAGTGAATTAGGATAATTGAATATGAAATATATTTCTTGTTCATTTTATTTGATATTAAAATTTTTTTTTATTATTTTACACACATATCCTTCAATTCATTTCTGTTTGCACATATCGTGTGATAAAATGTCACAATTATGTATACATATACGTATTATTACTGGTTTTATTTTTTATTTTTCCTATGATATACAACAACGCGGTTCATATAGTGTTAATGTACTATAGTATAGGTTTAGGTATAGATATAATATGTGCAGTCATTGTCCCGGGCTCCGTCAACACAACATCAATATGTATACACAATATCTGTGAACAACTGATATCAAAACTGCTGCAGTCATCCCTCCCACTGACACGTCGATCATATACAATAAATAAATAGGGTTAATAATTTAACAATAACACAAAACTCGAGGGGTTGTTTCAAGCGGGTTCTTTGGAGTGATGTTCATCGTTGCATAGAGTTATTACAGATCCAATCTTCTCTTTGTTAAATCTCGTAATCGTTACCTGCCCGTTCTCACAAGTCTGTTGCGGTAAAAATTTAAAAATATATTAAAATTTAACGTATAATATTAGTGTTTATTAAAATGTATAAAATTATGTTATGTAGTGCGTATAGTATATATATATATATAATGAAAAAATCAAATTATTACCCATAGTTTCTTGTTGTATTTCTACCTTGTAGGAGGGATTGTCGTAGGCAGCGGTTGTCTTCCGAGGTGAAATGTCCGCTTTACTGCTGCTTCGTCTTTTCATTAGCATCATTAGCAAAATGAGGGTTGATAAAATGGCAAGGGCCGCTACAATTGCGACAATAACCAGGGGCCCGTAATAGTCGCCCTCGTGTAGCGGCACTTGTGAGGCTAATTTTCCTGCAATCACGACGATAGCGTATGTAACTCTATCAAACTCCAGCTGGGTGTTCTCACATTATAATGTCTGAAGCAAAGAAACGCCTTACGAACCTTGTTGTAGAACGCCGCCGGATGACGGCACTCCGGGTTTAGTAACAAAGTCTTGGACGTTGCTCTGTTTTTTTCTACCATTTGTGAGATAAACTTCGATCCACAGTCGATAACGGGTCCCCGGTTTGAGCTCACCAATCACTGTCCTAGCCGGCGAATCCCGTTTAGCGATTTTGAAGGTACTCGTGTCTTCCTTACCGGTGTCACTCTGATATATCGCTCGGTATATGTTTACGTATTTGTCCTCCGGGTAAGGCACACCTCTCCAAGCAACTTCTACCTCAGTTGACTTTATTCCCTTTATCTCGACTTTGATTTCAAACGAGTATGGGTCCTGCTCGGCACTTGTCGTGAAGTTCAGCTGTATAATATATGATATGTATATTAATATTGACACAATGATAACCGAGCGAGTGTTACGAACAGTCTATTACGTACCGGCCTCTCGCTGACAAGTTCTGTACTTTGGCCAGGGAACGGTATAAAGTATATTCCAACTTCGTAGGTCACTGCGGGTTTCAAATTTTCGATAATGTAGCTGGTCACAGCGCGATGTATAAGCGGTGTGGCCGCGTACACTTTCCCCTCGGTTTCTTTGTACCGTAGCTGAACGCCGTCTATGAACTGCAGCTCGTACTCGGTAAATTTTTTCCATACAAGGTTCGCCCAGGTAGAATTTACCTCGGCTACTGTCAATTCAGCATTGGTCGGTATCTGAGGCGGCAGAGTAACGATATCTGTCTGTGCCTCCAGCGTAGTAACTTTGTATATCTTGCTCGTAGGGCTGTTCGACAAGTCCCGCAGCTTTACTGTAACCATTACTTTGTACACCGTCGATGCCGTCAGGTCACCCAACTCGAACTCTAGCTGTGGTGTCGCTATGAGGTCGTCGGGTGGCGCAAATATCTGAGACTTCCATCTCGCCGGGTCGACATTCCTTCATTTAGGGCATTCATCAGATATTATATGTTCCTTCAAAATGTCCATTCCGCACACTATGCTAATAGGTATGAGGTATACGTTTAAAGACTTACGACTCATCGCTCGTGTACCGTACTTCAACCCGTCCGTGAAGTCCCACCAAGACATGAGGGACCGTAAATACGAGTCTGACTCGGTCTTCAGCTATCGCTTCCAACTTTTGAACGGTGACCTGGTCCGACGAGGATTGTACTCCGGTGGGTACACCGTGAACTGGAAATCCGGGTGGCAGGCCGTGATCTGGTCCTGAAAATACAAGTCATAATAACCTCCATGTACGCGAATAACATGTATGTATTATTTATTGAGCATGCATATGGTATATGTATGCGCATAATATACGTTGCCAAGACGTACGTTACCCACCGTCCCTTGTATGAGGACGATTTATACAATGTGTAGTAATAGATTAGGGTCAACAAGGTATACATATATACATTTATAGCTGGACAATTAGTGTGTATACATGCGTCGTGGATATGGATATATGTGTATAGATGATATGTGTAGGTATAGGTGGTAGGTATAGGTACCGTTAATTTGTTTGTTATAACCGGGACGAACCTGACAGTGAGTGCATGTCGTGAATCATAGTCGTACCGGCAAAAGGATGATTCAATCGCGTAGGTCGTCCCGAATTCTGGGGCAGATTGGGTATTATAACGCGCGGTGGGCTGATTATCGGCGGTTTGTTACCGGTCGGCTCTTGGCCGCCGGGGTAACGCTGGAACGGTCCGATATTTGGGTCCTTTTCCCCAACGCGGAGCAACAATTCTTCGATTTGTTGACGAGCCCCGCCACCGGTCAGCGGGGGACCTCTGTGTACGTGATACCCGTTAGCACTTCCTCCGTAGTCTTCTCCCGTATCGGAATATATTTGAGGATTGAAGTACTGCAACGAACCCGGGTGGCGCAGCCCGTCGACCTGTCCGACTCCCTCGTGCTCGTCTTCCCCTTGTCCTGGGTGCAGTATGCCTCCGTAAAGACCCTGATGTCCCTCGGGCGGATGTTCGTTTAACCGGATAAGACCGGGATGCTGGAGATTGATCAAGCGATACAGTTCCTCGGGTAATTCGTGGTCGTTTGGATCTTGGCTATGCACATGGCCGAAATTGGGTCTTGAATTTCCATGGTATATCTGGGCTGGGGGCTGCGGTGGCCGTTGAGATTCTGGCTCGCTACCACGGTTGAAAGAATTATTACCGGGATCTCGCATGCCGAGATTATTGTTCTGATGATCGCCGGGCAAGATGGTATTCGGCTCCTCGATTCCGGTGGTAGCCGGACCCGGTGATGTGCCCCCGTATCGCACTGGTCCCGGCAATACAGCAGCAGGACCATTGAATTCATGGTGAAATGGAAGGTGAGGCGCTATGATCTCGCCGCTGTTGTGGGGTGGGAAAATTCTATAGTCATTCTGCATGGGCTGGGTCAATGATGACGAGTAATTCTTTTGATAGGGGACCGGAACGGGTATTTTGTCTAACGTGTATTGTACCCCACCGTTTGAAGACGGATCGAACGACGCCGGTATTTTATCTCTGTTCAGTGTCGTCGGATCGGGGTGTGACATATTGGTTTGCTTCCCCGCGACGACAGCGGGAGCGAAATTCGTCTCCCCCACGGGAGACATGTCTTTGATTGGCTTTGCAGGTTCGATAGGTTTCTTTGATTCTGTCTTTGACTTTGGCCTGTCCTTCGTGGCTTGAAATTGGTTAGTCTTAAGGTGGGTCCGCGATGTCAATCGGAAGACGTCCTCTACCGAGGGTTGCGTTGGTCTGAAGTCTGGGTTATATGGTCCCTGGTAGGGTGGCGGCGGCGGTACTACCGTGGCCGTCGTCGTCGCAGTCGTCGGGTACCCCGGGTCCATTGGGTAATGGATCTGTCCGCGGTCGTCGGTCAGGTCGGGGTGATTGCTAGAGTCGAGGTCTAAACTCTCGTGATATTTTCGTCTGGGTACCGTAGCATAACGATCCGTTGTTCCCTGTACAACGGTCCCTTGTTGCAGATTACCCGATCCGCCTTTACCCGCGGGTATGATCTTTCTATAGTCAATCGACTGCAGCTGATTGATACTGTCTGTAGCTAAGGGGCCGGGATATGACGACGTATCGTTCCTTCCTGCAATAAGCAAAGTCCACAATTGTCACAGAAGAGCTGTCGGGGTTATCGCGGTTATAGCTGGTGGTCTGATTTTACGTTTCTTTTACGCAGCCAGTCAGGTGGGATATGGTGGGTATGGGCAAATGAGAACTGCAAAGAGCACATATCTATGCATACAAACCTACTTAGGGGAAATATCTACACCCACAACGACTGCAGTGACTTACCGAACTTTGTGGGCAACGAGCCTGGAGCGGAGGGTTCGCCGCATACCCAGTGTAGACAGCACTCGTCCTCGGGTAGATGCATGAGGGACGCGTGGCTCGGTGGACATTGAAGATCAGCCGGTGGCAGAGCCGTGACAGGAGGACAGGCCGGATGGCACGATACATTCCCCAATTCGCAGTAGCATCGTTGTTCGCATCCGGTTACGTTAGACGGTATCTCGCTCCAATTGTTGTACAATTTATCCTCGTAGAGGCAAGAACCGTTGTTGCGGCATCGTACTTCCTGGGAACAGCATTGTGGTGCTATCGGCACGAAGTCTGCAGGCACAGGTTCCCAATCGAGACAATTCGGATCCAATACTTCGAGTCCGAAATCGGTCGGGCACTGAATCGTCGCGCATTCAGATTTCGGGGTATTTCCAACCAAGCTGCACGTGCAGAATGATATGCACTCGTCGTACCACTCGGCACCGACCTTGTACGATCTTCCCCGATGATTGCAGACCCCGGCCTTGCCGTCACCCTGCGACAATGACGTGTCATTGTCGTCGTCATTTCCCATCATTGCGGTACTAGTCGTTACCAAGGGTGATTCTGCTGGCAGAACAACATGTAAGACCGCCCCCGGTCGGTGAGTCGCGTCATCGATCAAACGAACGTAGTAGGTGCGAGATGGTTCCAAGCTTCCTATGATTCCATCTGCAAATTAATCGCACATATTACGGATAAAGATGATATTTTTTCGGAAGAGAATTCTGTAGGTCGCATTCTCCGCCCGGTTTATTTACCACTCTTAAGTTTCTGGTCCCTCCAAAGAAGATGGTCCGTCGATAGTTCGATCGTCGCGTGTTCCGGTGTCCGGTTGTTCGAAAATATCAATTCTACTGCCGTTGAATTGAGCGCCACGACCTTCGTGAGGTTCACCATCGCTTCGTCTGGCTTGAACTGGTCAAGATCGCCCAGGGTTACATCGCACAGAGTGATGGTACAGCAGGAGTCATTGGGGTCGGGTACAGGGACACATTTGTCACGTTGATTCGCGCTAGACGCGGCCATATTCGTTGACGTAGAGTTTGACTGTGAACACCTTGGGCGACATTTCAACTTCCCTTGGGCCTCGCATACGCAGACCTTCGAGCAACCATCTTCCACCGTATCGCCCCGTGACACAGTCTTGTTGCCGAGGTAACAGGATTCCTCGGGCTCCGGCTCTATACAAATTCATTGAATTCAGACATAATGTGAATCAGGATAAGGAGTACCTATATACCTATACGCTTTGCTTTATATAAAAATACGTGAAAGTTTATGTAATAAATAGTGCATACCAGAATCTTGGGCGCATATCAGTATAGCGCAGCATGGTTTGTCCGGTGTCAATTGCTCTTGACAAAGTGGGTCTCGAATTCCTCTTCCGGCACGAACGAACGGGGTGACGCAAAGCGGCTGACAATTAGCCAAGGTTCCGTCCTCACCGCAAACGCATTTGTCCTCGCAATTTCTCGTAATCATCATGCCTGTCGCGTAAGTCTCGTTGCCGTAAGTGCACCCAATTTTTTTGCCTGGGAGTGGGGGTGCAGATTTTGGCGCGACCACATTTCGGCCGGATACGTCTTCACCTGTTGCCACATATCCGTCGCCTTCGACGTCCTCGTAATAGTAGTCCATGCTGACGTCACTTAGATCCGTAATATTACCGTGCAACGAATTCCTCGTATGCGCTTTCTCGCCGGCGACACCCACCGCAAGGTCATTTCCGTGCAAGGATCGAGCCCCCGTTTCCAAAGACTCGGTTCTATTGTCTAAAATCACTTGGCCCGTTATCCCGGTGGATGATGTTGGTGGCGGAATCTCCTGCCTCTCACCACCGCTCTTTCCTGTCCGGGTTGGAGGAATAGTTTCGATCGACGACTCGCCTTTGATTAGTCCCAGCGAGGAAATTTCATCTTTGGCGTGTTTACCCTCATATTTTGTCTTACCAGTTGCGAAAAGCTTCTTGTTCTCGCCTGAAGTTATAAAGGGACGTTTGGACACGTCGTCTCCGATTGTTGAATTAGAAATCTCTTCTTTCGACGACTCTGAGCTCGATATCGACGCGTCTGACGGCTGCACACCGGGCGCTTCTTTCTCACCTGCGGCAAAAAATTATCTATTTAATAATTGGGATACGTCCGTATAATTTAATACATTTTTAGGTATTTCCCAAATCGTCGCGATACACCTAGATACCTATACCCATAGGCATAGGAAATATAGGTGGTCTCTCTATACACGCGTGTACACTGTACACGTAGAAAGCTGCGTTTACCGGTGCTGGTGAAAGTTGTCACCCAATACAAGCGGATATCGTATAGCGAGGATTCAATGTGTACTACATGTCGTAGATGGTGTATATCTATAGTATGTAGTATACCTACGGAATCAATGATGATCTTTGCGGAAATGCAGTGTGTATATACTGATATCGACGATTGCTACATAGGTAATTCTACATGCGCAGCAGCTGATCGTTGACGAAAAATAATAGTCTTTTTTGGTATTGCGGATATACGGATCACGGTATACACGGATACACGTTAGTGGAATAAATCTCGTTGAAGTTCGACCTTGGACGGAAAAAATGTGGGTCGTCGTTGCGTGGTTCCGAAACCCTGCCGGATATCGTGCCGCTAATGGGGTGGGGCGGATGCGCAACTATATGATCGCGGTTTTTGCAACGCCTAAATCCTCCGTATGACCAGGACATAAAAGTTTGACCAACTGACCTACGCGGTGATATACCGTCACGAAATAAATTTCAGATTTCAAGAACGATCAAAAATTTTATGAAATATTAATTGGATATAGCTATCATCAACCGGAGGAAAGTTTTATATTCAAACAACATCTCTATTAGTATAATTGAAATTTTTACAATCTAGACCAACCGGAGAGATGGGTCTGAGGTATACAAGCCAGCCACGTATACATACATACGTTACTACGTAGGCAGGTTTACCTATGTTATTCACAGCTGTTGAGTCGCTGGTGGATCGAAAATCGGGAGTTTATTACATTGGTCAAGTTCACACGTATACTATACAATAAGTACATACGCACGCATACATAGGTAGGTATAGGTAGTTATTGGCGAATCGCGCCTCATATAGTATTTACGGAATATATAAATCTCGATGATTTCACCGTTTGACCATACATCCAAAATAATTATATTCGAACGCGTTGTTTCTAAAGTTATCATCCCGATTCGATGATGAGCCATCTGCACCTAGCCAACAGCTAGAGCTGCTCATTATGGCGAGTAATGTCCGGTCGTCTGACCTCGCAGCTATTATAGCCGCGTTTGTATTTTATTATCTATCGTTTGCTATGCGGAAACTGCATTCTTCAACTTTAGTAAGAATTCAGGCAAGGGATGCATGCATATAGGTATATGGCCAGGTATACAAGCTGTATATATTATACACTCCTGCGGGTATAGCGGGAAGCCTAATAGATGAAAATATGTCTTATGTACATTTATAAAAAATTCTTTGACAATAGATATGGACATTTTTTTTCGGCAGCTGAACCCGAATTATCTTACTCCACGAATAATGTAGAGTAACCTACTGATGTGCTATACTTATAGGCATAAATCGTGACTTTAAATACCTCGCTGCACATTGCCCGAATCAAGGTTACCTCGAAATAGTTCGCTTCCGCGTCAGAGAGAAAGACAGCGGAGAATTACCTCCCAATATACCTAACGGTAACCGCGCGGTGGTACCCATTATATTATACTTCGTCGTGACTCGCGCGAGTGACGGGTCCTTTGCTTTAGTATGCGTGCCTACCTGATCCTGTATCATATATATACCCACACCTATAGGTGTTACGTGTATTGGTAGTAACATGGCTACGTTAGTGACGTTCATCGGCGGAAGAAAATTCCAAAGTACGCCTGCGGCGACCGCAACCTGTAACACGTTCACGCGAAGATACCCTGGTGCCCATCAGCCCCAGTATACATAGGTACACATAGCTATACCTATATAATATCAAATAATACAGACACCGAATCAGCGGCCTGTATACGTACACTACAGGCGCAGGCGTACTGCAACTAATACCTGTACGGTATACATATGACCTCATCCGTGGGCTACGACAACGACCATGGCTATGGAGCTTGTTTATACCTTCGGCAGCGTTGAACTCACCGGGAGGATATATCCGCCCGTTACTCGGCACTACTTTTCCTGACTCCGTGGTATTCGGAGTAGCTAAGATACCACCTAGGATCGCCGATCCGATTACTAGGACCAGTATCCACTGTCTGCAGTTCGTCATGGTTAACAACATCCTAGACGCATTATTGGTCCCACAGTTTTAACACGCCGTAGCAACGAGACACTCTTCACCGTAGAATTATTACGCTGCACTATTTTTTTCTTTATTTTTTTATTACAAGGGTCGTATGTTTGACGTCAGTAACGCAACTACGGGTTACTATACATCTAGGACTTGTTACTTTCGTATACAAGTAATTACAGAATTTGGCTCTTGTTGTACGCGATCAACAGACGTCGAACTAATACGTTGGATTTATTGTTGTTATCCTTTTTTTTTTTTTTTTTTTTCTTAATTATACTGTATGATAACTGGGTGAAATTGATGATGCACTATATCCGGTACACAGTGCACGTATGTAACAAAAACGGCTGGAACAGGAGCGTCCTCCTCCGCAGAAAGTCTCGTAGACGTATAAAGACGTGTTGTCCCGGTGAACGGTGAACGGTGGACCTGCGCCCGGCTCGCCTCGTCTTGCCTCGCTCTCCTTACCTTTACTCCTTCCTTGGCTCTTTATGCCTCCATTATACCGCAACACCATCCTCACCACCACCTTGCCCTCCATATCTTTCGTCTCCCCCGAGCGGCGAGAGCTCGGCAAGAGTGACTATGGAAAAGGAGCAAAAAAGGAACAGTCCGTAATCTCCCCATAGTCATAAGTAGACAGGATTTTCATCTATGCAACATCGTTCCATACCGCGTACGGATACCACTGTATACTCCTTATCCCGTAACCCATGCAGCTAATGATCACATACGCACGTACGTGTAAATGTATCACGCATACTTGTACGTATGTATACACCTATGCTAAAGCGTTCGCAAGATATGCAGCGTATATAAGTCCTACAACGGTCTTCGCGGTCTTCGCGGTACACTCCGGTCGGTGAAAGTGGAATACGAAATAGAAATAACCGCGAGAGAATTTGGGCGTGTAGATAATATCGCGATATATTCGCTGTACAGGTATACGCATATTATAGGCTTAGGAGAACAATAAATCGGACGGTATATGTATGACTAATCGCATACGGTTTCAAAATCTGTAACGTACGTCACACGTACAGAATCAACGTCCGGGAATTCTGGCAGGGACTATTAGTCAATTTCTACTATAGTTAGGTATAGGTATACCTATAAGCTAAGATTGAAGGAACCAGACCGAGGACCTTGGGATGAGGTCATAAGTTTCAATTAATATACATTATTCATAGTGGATTTTAATCAGAAATTTGGTACTTGGATTACACCGGTATCATATCTATGTTATATTCATATAATGTTACGTATTATGCAATAGATATATCGGAGCATGTCCTGAACGTTTCTTGTGGCCCGCATCCAAGGGCTCCATTGTTCTTGTGTCCGTCATCGGTGCATACACCCCAATTATTGCCCGTTGTCCAGTTCCATCTCAGTACGCATCGGTCGCATGTCAATGCGTCAGGCAATTTGACGGTAATCTGGTAAGGACCGATTTCCGGGCTAGTAAGAGCGTATGAATCTGATCCGTCTACCAGACGTAGGGGGTATTCGTTGAAACAATCTTCCGTCTCAATTTCGTTATGATTATCTTCTGGCAATCGGCAAATACTGAATTTGAAGTAACCCTTATGATTAGCGGTAATCAACACGGTCAAGTTCAACAACGATCCTTTCTTGTATCTGAAATTAATATAAATAGACAGAATAAAGAGCTCGTCTATAAGGAAGGTTCTGATACTCATTGTTTTCGAGTAATCGTCATACTCGTGTAAAACCGAACAATATACGATAAACACATTTCACAATTACTAAGAATATACTATACGATCACTCAAAAACAGAAAAAAAGAAATAATAAATAGTCATAGCAATAAAACTGACGACGAAAGTCTACAAATGGGGCGTATTACAGGTATGTATCATCCTCTTATCACCCAATCAGCAGTATAATTATAGTCATAACTCGACTCTTAGAAGCTGGGACCGGTATGCTACCGCTCATTGAATGCGCAATTATTTTCAACTTTACGAAATCCGCATCGTAGCCTAATAACTTCTAATGGCTTATCTGTGTTTTCTGCGGATCGTTGTTTGTAACTCTTCTTTGTACAAGCGATGATACGTATACACCATAATATAGATTGTGAATCAGTGCCGCTTATATTGTATGATGATAACTGATAAGAGCTTCGAACAGTTTAACGAAATCTTATCGATTAACTCCGATCGCATATCTGTCTATTCATACTATTTCTATATAACTGATGGCTCTTCCTTTATGTTCTAGGTGTAATAGCGACCATCTTATTCATATCTAGGCAGAACTTACGTGCCAACGATAACCCCGGTCCCATAGGTTCCAGTGTTTTCATTTGGCCGAGGTTGTTTTAGAGAATAGTCATCTCCGCACACCCCACATTTTCCGTTATTTTCTTGCCATTGTTTCTAGACAACAAATGATATACTATATACCATAGAAATAATTATTTTATACACTAATAGTCGCAACTATTGCGTCTTGTATATTCCAATACGTACCGCGTATCCTCCGCAAAAGTTTCCCATGTCGTCATAGTTTATTGGAGTCAAGTATCCCTCCCGCCACATACTACCCCTGTTTACAGGATCGACCAGCATACCGTGGCTGAGTACTTCATCTACGTTCAGTACAAGGAGCCACGACGAGGCAAAAATTAAGGACGAAATAGCGGCGCGCATGTTATCGATGTATTAATGTAATATTATTATCTTGGAATAAACCGTGGGATTATTGCTATGGTTATTATGTTCCCTGTAGATAATTGTGCTGCCTATAGGTATTACATACACAAATCAAATGAAAACCAACGTATGAATAAATTCCCTTTTTTTTTTTTTTTTTTTTATTTTAATAAATATTCCCTATCCGTTTCACTGTCAATAACTTTGTCAATTCTGTATAACGATGAGGTATAGGATCCGCGATCTTTCGACGATCAAACTATTATTTTCGAGTTTTTTAAAACCCGCACTTTGTGATCACGATTGTGAATGAACGTTTGGTATGATCTGGGACGATGATGTACCCTTCAGTCTTTTAACAAATTACAAATCAGATTCTTATAAGCTCATCCGTGCTCTGATAAACGTCTTTCTTTATATACCATGTTTCCCACATACCGCGGGTGCGATAAGGAATAAGGTATAGGTATAATTTATCATCCGTATATATATATATATATATATACACCTATATGCGTATTCGATTCTACCAAAATAGTGTATGCTTGTGCAATATATGTTTCACGCTGCATACATACACATCCTCACAACCTCACAATTAAAATACCTATGGAAACGATATCGGTAATCATATCCGACAATCCGCGTTGATATAAGTTTTTTTTTTTTCCCCGAACGTAGAAAATTGTTTAAACTATGATATAAACTATATAATTAGATAAGGTTGAATCAATCACTCAACTCTTATCCTCATATTATTTTGTGATTGTAGATGATATGTGGCATATGCATGTAATGAATTTATTTCTTAGAGTCCGCTTTCGCAGATCTATGATTAATTCTTCATCATCCAATATAGGGGAGTTATATCGTTCGCTGCTACGCGATTCTAATGAAATATTATCAATAGAAATTACTAAGGGGGTCTATTTTATTCTCATATCCTATAGATACCTATGTATCTGTTTAAACATATTTGTTTCGCATACCGCGACACACGACTGTAAATCGGGTTGCCTAATACGAGGCGTGCGCACGCGTGCTGTGCTCGCAATGTTGGTAGCCGCGACATATTTCTGCAGAATACACCTCGTGCTGCCATTTGGCCACGCAGTATGCGTTTGCGTGCGTAATAAGATAAACGCAAAAGAAATATCTTCATTATTTCACGTCAAGGGAATAGTGGTTTGCTTTTAATTGTTCCCTCATTCCTCTGTGTCGTCTTGCGCGTAATAATAATAATCATAACACCAACGGCAACAGTAAACATGTGCCAAATTTAGGCATTAATGGTCGCCTATTTTAAAAACGATTGACAGCTGATTCACAGGCGGTGCCTGCCGCTTCTATAGAATTTAAATAATTCGAGTGTGCATAAGACGTCGCGATGATGCAAGTCGATGAAAATCCTAGCCGTATATCCGATGCGATATATTTCTACCTGAGACAGGACATTCGTGGTACTCAGGTATAACGTGTATATCATATACTATTTCGGTGTGAAAAATAACAGCGGATTTCTAATCTTTCAGATATTTGTATACGGAGTAGCGGGCATCGGTCTTCTCGTAGCTTTACGACGTGTCAGACCCGTGCGTATATAACATTTCAATGTACTACATAGCTTGGATTTGTCTGATGCGTTTTATCGATAGACGATTTATCAATGATCCCATTTCACACCCTCCACAGTTTGCCAGATTCGTCAAGCCGTCTGATATACCTGACCATTTCATAAAAGCGAGGGTTCGGATAGGTGCAAATGTCGTAAGAATAGAACCAAGCGGAGAAGGACCTCTACTGATGGTAGAAACCAAACCTGTTGTTCCGTTACCACGTTTTGGTAAAAAAACACAGTTGCCAATAAAAATAGCTAACGTCGACGTCACAGCCAATGGTCAGTGTTAACTTTGTTCGATATATTCTGTTCCCAAAGTAATCTCTCCTTTTACAGGTACTAGTTGGCTTCAAAGCGTAGCCAGCGGTCAGAAGATCGTCTTTGTACCACTGGCAAAGAATAAAGATAGTGTCGAGTGCAGAATCTCATTGGTTCAACCCAACGAGGTGAAAGATTATAGATTAGCTGTTCAATATTTTCGACATTATTAATTCGAATATCATTTTGCCAGTTGTTTTAAAATGTATGCATTTTATTCCAGGGCAGCGTGGAAATTGGCAAAGAATTAGTCCAATTGGGTTTTGGACTGGTGCGTAACGCAGATCCTATCCAAGGTCTGTCTAAAGACAAACAAATATTGACTTATCACCAGTCGTTGATTGCTGCACAAAAATGGGCGGAGAGACAGAGAAACGGACACTGGCACTATACGATACCACCAACGCTATCATGGAGACTGAAAAACGCCCTATACAACAAAGTGAGATCTGTGCTTCCCACATTCTTCACCAGGCAACTGAACATTTGAAATTATAAACGCTACTTTTTGATATTGTAGATATTTCTTTATGTACTATAGCGAAGCCTGTAATTAAGCACGGAGCAATAGAGATGGTGCATCGAACAAGCAGATTATTTCTAATTTTATTGTCAAAATCAGGTAGATTCAAACGAAACTAGTGTAAATTTGTCGAAAATAATTTTATTTTGTTTTTGTCTATAAATACATTTACATTTACATGAATGGATTGCCCTGTGCGAAAACGTGAGAGTGAGGACTATGCTTCCTTCTAAATTGTACTTGGAACACATGTATTACTAAATTACTAGATACAAGATGTATTTGATAAAGTAATTTGTTCTTTTCACGTTAAGTAAATATTCTGAAACTTCTGAACATTTATCGTCGTTATTAATTCATCGTTTCGCATCACGCTCGTTCTTAAAAATAATTAAAACAGTAGACTTGATTCTTTTATTCCAGTCTCTATATAACAATATGATATTTCATTTGCTGAGCTGTGTTAGGGGGTGTAGTTGTGGGATGCAGTCGCAGTGGCAAATCCCAGACCATAGTTTCTATATCGAGGGTCCCGGGCCCTTGCCAATCGCTAGTTTTCTCATCAGGCATATCAATGGGCTTTGCAGTGGTAACGAACTCAAAGTGTAGCCTCCACTTGAGTGTGACCAGATCAGTTGTAAAGTCAGGAGTAACGTGAAGAGGAATGGGCAGGACTAGCTGCGAGTATTTCAGTCCTAGACAGACTTCGTGATGTTTGTTATAGCTGACAAGTGCAGGCGACGATCGAGCTCGTCTGTAGTCTTCGGAGACATGTTCTTCCGACTGTAAGGCAACGGATACCTGAGCACAAGACACTGTAGCTCTCGAGAAATCAAACGTGCCGACAACGTCCTCACCTAGTTTGTACGAATTTTTGAACAGACAAAATCTGACCACTCGACCTCGGCCGTTTGTTATATTGTAGAAATTGGGACTGCGGCGAGCTGTGATGTTCTGTAAAATATAACAACAAAAATATGAACGGATACTCAGGCATCAATCAAAGTCAAATGGAATAATAGACGAGATACCGCCGATTTCAACCTGCAATGTCTGCATAGCAATATCCAGCGGTGTGTCTCTTTGTCGTGTTTCCATAAACGGATTATTGGGGCTCAGATCGACGCTGTCGTTGCACGGCGCGACATCAGGCAGTTCTAGAATTTGACATTGTTCAAGCTTAGAGATATGAGACTACTCGACATTGTCAATTAGTTTCATATTCCTTAGAGTTAGCGTATTTTTAGATATTTTCACACACCGCTAAGCGATAACACCCTGAATGGTACTCGTAGCAGTTTTATAGCAGAGTTTACTCTCTGGGTGCCGATTGTTATCTTATAAGAATATTTAACAGCTTGGCCTCTGTAGGAAGGTGGAGCGTCGCTCGGTATCCTTTCCCTGTACACATCTGAAAAAAAAAAAAACATCTTCATAGAAAATTATGATTATAGAATGGTGCGTCGATTCCAAGAGGGTTGTTTTACTTAGACAAAGTCTTGGGGATCAATGGATGATCTAATAAATTAATAATCAAGGTTCCTCAGGGTACGTACAAGTCTCACTTTCTCCTGGCGACAGTCGCAGATCGCAGAACAGAATCTTTGGCTTTGTATTTAACACGACATGACCGTTGTCCTGCTGCCAAGGAGCGAACGTTGTGTCTAAAAAAATGATCGGATTTTCAAAGATCTTTAGGCAAAATCCCCCCAAGTCGTTCCTGACTTACCTGCGTTTATAGCTGCCGATTGAACGGAATTTAATTTTTCTGAAAGCACGGCTTTACCGTTTGTAGAACACTGGCAATGTACCTGCGCGCTTGCCCAGGCAAGACTTTCGAACACATCGCTGTTGGATATAAAAAAATTTCAGCCATAATCGTATTACTATGATAATAAAGAATGAAAATAATTAAACCTGTGGCTCTGTGATATTTGATGACTCGGATTAGTCGGGTTGCCAAAGGTGATACAACACTCTATCATTTCACCGGAAAAATATGTAGGTCCTCGGACCAATTTGGCTGTGATCTCGATCATCTTTTTTTAGTGAAAAAAAAACAAAATATCAAACTGTCACACCAGCTGACAGATTGACGTTTCTGTTTATAGAGATATTCGTAGGTTAGGTAGAGATCAGTGGGCAAGGTGCCTTTTCATTCGACGCTTGACGCTACAAAACGCGTTTCTTTTGTCATACGGCACCGCAACTTTGACGCTGTGACGCTCGACGCGTGTTTCATCTATTATCACGTGACTTTATCGACGCTATTTGGCAGAAAACTCATTTTAAAGCGTCAAACGTGAAATGAAAATGCCTTTAACCTCTGCATTGGGAACTTTCCATCTACAGCCAAGAATTGACACTCTTAGGCTGTGTTCCTAAATCTACTGCCAGGACTGCGAGTTTTCCTTGTTTTTTTCTCGCGCCTGTGGGTTCGTGAATAGAGCTATCTCTCTCTGATACAGACTTGCAGTACTGGCGGTCAATTTCGGAACACAGCCTCAGACACACAAGGTTTGTTCGTCTTGACTACACTTTTTACACTTTTACCAGATTTTACACTTTTCACTAGAAATTTACACTTCCTATTGGGCGAGTGTAAAAAGTGTAATAAAAGTGTAGAGAGTGTAAGCTAAGACGAACAAACCTACAGCTAAACGATTGGTATTTTCCGTTCGCTCCAGCCAATCATGTTGCTGTGTGTCTGACTGCGTCGATTTTTGGCTGTAGATGGAAGGCTCCCATTGTAAATTCGCGATGATATGCCCCCAGGCGGCAGTTCCTTATAGGAGCTTTCCATCTACAGCCAAAAATCGACGCAGTCAGACACACAGCAATATGATTGGCTGGAGCGAACGGAAAAGACCAATCGTTTAGCTGTGTGTCTGAGTGTGTTGATTTTTGGCTCTAGATGGAAAGCTCCCTATATTCTTCGAAGTGTCAAACTAAAAACACTAGATGATGACATATATATGTATAGGAATTCGATTTGACACTACTCGCCATTGCAGTATTATATTGTATTATATGATAAACGTTGTAACATCACCGCGATGTTTCATTACCGTAAAATAATTGTTCGAAGATTCGAATAAATGTGAAATAAAATAATGTGAACTCATAATAATTTGGAAACAAATAAATACTGTTTAAATATATATAGATAACGCTTATAAAATGCCACCAAATTCCAAAGACAAATGGGTCCGGAGATTTTTAATAACCGAAACAACCCGTCACAAGAAAGGGTTCACCGTATACAAAGTTACATCAGTGGTAAGTATATCGCGTTCTATATTTACATAATATGCACATGTATGTACTACTATAATTAAATTGAACCTGGACACACGTCGATTTTATAAATGCCATAACCGAACCCGCGCATCATTCACTAGACGCATAAGATAATCGATAATCGATAAAAGAAAAACAAAATAACAAAAATTATTTTTTTTTCTCAGATTTATCCCAAATCTGCGCCTGAGGCTGTGTCACGAGTCTCGATATGGAAGCGTTACAACGAGTTTAGGAAACTTCATTCAGAGTTGATTAGCAGACACGATAGTCTCAGGATCAAAGAATCCTTCCCTGCTTTTCCAAAGCCTAAATTTTTTGGTCGTTTCGAGGCTGAAGTTATTGAAGAAAGGCGTCAGTGCGCTATAAGGCTGTTAGAATTCATAGCCAGACACACTCCTCTGTTCACAAGCAATGTTTTTGTGAAATTTTTTGAGACCGGACAATCGAAGGATTCCATGACAACTGATTCCTCGCTTTCCCTGAGCTCTGATACGTCGGAAGATGATCGTAACATAAACTCAGCTTTGAGAGGCACCAATTACACCCCTACTCCGTTTTCTTATATCGATGATAACAGAGACAGGAATAATCCACCGCCTGAAATCGTTGATAACGATAAAAACGACGGTATAGAAACACACAAACATAAAACTGACGATAACTTTGGCCAGGATTTATCCAAGAACAATAACAATCTCAACGGAGTAGAGTTTGGGGTCGAGAAAACGGCTTGTAGAAACAGAACCGAGATCATCGATAAGGAAGAAATATCGCTGACTCGTTCTTCTAACTTTGGTTCCTTCATTGTTAACGATGGCTCGGATCTGCCCAACGGAATAGACGAGGAGTTTGGTCGGTACATTCTGGTTGCCGCTGCCCACATGAGCGCAGCTTTCAGGCACGAAGCTGTTGCCGAATTTGAGGAAGCTTTTACGCAGTATAAACTCGGCATATCTAGTCTGCTGAACGGGGTTCAAGGCGATCCTGAATCGGGACGGAGAGAGATGATAAAGGAAAAAATTTCAAAGTATTTGGAAAGGGCGGAGAAACTCTACAACAGACATTTGAACTGCAATATTTCTGTGCTGAGCAAACCAGCCGATGAACTTAGGAATTATAAAGTACTGCGCGTCGTCGGGTCCGTCATGCTCGTTAGAGACACTGAGAGAGAGTGTAATAGAGTTATAAAGGTGAAATTATGGATTAAGTACGGGTTTTCCGTATAGCGAGATCTTTGATGGAAAAATGACCGATTTAGTATTTTCAGGAATTTTTTAAGCTCTAATATTCGCAGCTGTAAAATAGCTTGTTCCAATTCTGAAGCCTATTAGAAATTGTAATAATCGCATTTCCTTGATGATCTTTTCAGAGAAAGAATAGAAATATATTATAAGCGATTTAAATAATTTCATGCAACGTTTGAAAGAGTATAAAACTTTCAGACCGTCCAAAAACCTGCAGGAAGTGCGGAATGTCTGAGCGATTACATCCTACGAGGAAAGATACCATTCATGGTTCGGCTATACGGATGCATAGAAACGGAATCAACAGTATTTCTTGTCCTGCAGCACGCGAGGTGAATTAGAATTGGGAGATCCACAATTTTGGAAGCGTATATGACGATAACATCTCATCCATTGTTTCCAACAAGCTTTTAAAACCTGGTTTAATTTTCAGCGGAGGAAAGCTCTGGGAGTATATGAAGTCTTACCACAAAGGTCGAACCGTTGTTTCAAAGTGGTGCCAAAAGGGTCATACAAGATCGGCGAGTTGCGAGGCGATAATTCAGTCGGAAATGAAGGACAGTAAAAAAATCGAGCAACGAAATCCATCTCCGGACGTGAAAAAATCCAGCAACGAAATACAAAACCGAGTTTTCGAAGCCGTATCAGGCTTTGAAACGGAAGATAATTTACCGATCGATCCTGACGAGTCTCTAAGAAAACTTGAGGAAGAATTCGGTGCTAATTGTGCCCTGGGAAAGACAGTTCCCACAACAGATTTGCTTGCAAAATCACAGGAGCTACTGAGATCAGTCGAAGCTACTATAAAGAAGAGTAATTCGATCGCAAGCAGGCTAAACGAGTCCGAAAGTTTATTGTACTGTAAAAGTAAGCCGCGAGTTAAGGAGGAGAATAATTCGAGCGATTCGGAAGGTGTTTCATCGTGGAAGAGCTCTATTGACGAACCCAAAGCGTTGAGAGTTCAAGAAGTGGATAAAGTGGATAAAGAAAAGCCAAATTCAAATGGCGCAAGAGATTATTCGCAGCATTCAAGCTCATTGGAATCTGAAACGAGCGAATTTTCAGAGTCTGATGAGTCTAGGGAGGCGAAAGGTTCTTCCAAACTCAATGGGCTCTCGAAACCAAACAACGAAATTGTGGATTCCGATCAATTCCAGTCCCTCGTTGCGGAGGACAGTGGTATAGAGATGGACGACGAGCTCTGGAAGCTTCCTGAAGGAACAACAAGGTTTTGGGCGGCAGAAATACTCTGTACTCTAGAGGCACTTCACCAGCAGGACGTCATAATCGGAGATTTAAAACCAGACAATATACTGCTTGGAAATGGGGGCCATGTAGCTATGAGTTACGTAGTTCCCAGACGCAGCTTGCAGTTTTTAAGACCAAAGAAACCGTACTCTGCTCCCGAACTCTGCATGTTTTTACCTAACGTTACTCCTTCTACATCGGCGGATGTTTGGAGCTACGGAGTACTGCTTTATGAATTATTTACAGGAATTGTATGATCATTGAGGCTTATTTTAATATGCAATTATCTGTTTTCCATTGATTCATTATATCTCTATAAAATGCCGTTCGGATTTATTGAATCAGTGAGCCTTTTCAACTCGCTCATACTAATAAGGTGTATTTTATTTTCAGCAATTCAAATCCAAACATCCAGGACCGTTTCATTCACATTCCATTCTAAACATTCCTGAAGAATTATCGTCTGATGTGCAATCCCTGATCTCCAACGTGAGTGTTTTCTCCCAAATTATTATAATTATGTATTTCATTGCTCATTCCTGACTAGGAAATTTTTGATATTCCCCCTTATTATTGCAATGCCTGTTTCGGGGATTCCCGGGATTTTTAGGTACTGCGATATAAGCCGGAAGAGAGATTGACCATTCCGGAAATAAAGGATCATCCGTTTTTCGCCGTCATCGATTGGACGAGTCTAGCTAATTCTTGTTTCACATGAACTCTGAGCCCTCCGTGTAGCTATGAAACTATATCACGTGTACATCTAGATCTTTATTTAGGATTTAATAATGTTTAATCAAATGATCTGACCTACATCAGTTACCACTTAGTGCAATAATGTATTGTTGTATATGTACTTAGTCAATGAATTTATGAAAAATAAATTAATATACAATGAATGATACAAATACGTTTCAATACAGAATTTCTGATACGATATGATTTTTAATCGTCATTGTTAATCAAACTACCGCCAATATTCAAATCTCGGACTTCGAACAGAAAAATTTTCTAGGGAATTTGGAATTATCGTAAAAACAGTTGGCAGCACTTGCCAAAAAACTACGTGATGATACCAGAGAGAAACCTACGATACGTTGCGTTACGTCTCTAGCATACACAGACGTCTATGCTTATCGTTCTTCAGCGAATAGTTTACGAATGTTACGATATTCAAAAGCTCTACTTAGCTTGTTTACATCAGTAAAAAGAGTCTCTTAAACCTTTGATTAAATGAATAAACGGTTAATTTAATAAAACAAAAATTAAATTGATGTCAATTCGGGTACCACATAGCCGAAAATGTTCGTATACGACGTTTTAGACAAGGAAAAAGTCTACCAAATAGTGTCAAACGATTTAAGAAATTTAGGGGTTAAGCGTCGCGTCAAAAAACAACCTTACCCAAAACCCTCGCTGCCTCATCAACCGTTAAAAAGAGTATTCAAAACTCCTCTCTCCCAGCTGCCTTTAGACGTAGTGAAGCTTTCGTCAGGCGCTATAATCCACGTTCCTAGTTTTCTCACCCAAGCCTGTGCGTTCGTAGAAAAATTCGCAACGCACGAAGGCCTCTTCAGAAAAGCCGGCTCTCACTTACGACAAAAGGAGATAATTTCGCGTCTAGATAACGGCGGTGTTTTAGGCGACAAATACCAAGTCATAGACGTTGCTAACGTGTTAAAAACCTTCTTCAGAGAGTTGCCAGAGCCTCTGATACCGCTTTGTTATCACGATTTATTCCTAAGATGTGCGTTGCTGAAAAATTTGAAAATCGAAGCTATACTATTAGCTTGTATCCTGCTGCCGCCTCACCACCTCAACACCTTAGCATATTTTGCCGAGTTTTTAAAACGCGTATCAAAAAATGAGAAGATTAATAAAATGGGGGTCGACAATCTCGCCAAAGTTGTCGGACCGAACCTAATGCCTATACAGGAGACAACGATGTCTGCTATTCAATCCCGGCTTGAAACGCAGTTGGTTATCGTCAAGGTGAATGAAAAAAATATTATTCGGTTTTCATTTGCTAAAAGAAAATGTATTATTCAGATTTTGATCGAAAACGCCGAGAGAATTGGTGTCCTTCCCGACAGAGTGGCCGAATTTTTTGCCGCAGATGGCGCAGGCAGCGTCGATACTGAAATCGACGTCGAACCTGATTTTGCATCGAGAAATAAAAACAAGAAAAAAAAACGCAGGAGTGGGAGCCTTACACGTAAGACACATCTAAGCGCCTCCAATATCAACCTGAGTACGTCTGTCTGTATCGTCTCTTTTATATTTCATTCTGTGTCATGTTTAAGGAAGTAATTCGGTCATGTTAGAATTTCGATCCTCCATGGGTCAGAACGTCGATTATTACTGCATTTATGAATCAGACTAGCTTCTCCGGACGATATTTTGTCTGGTTTTTTAAGATCGGGGCCCAGATCGCAGTCTGATACCGTCTAATAGACCGAATTTTATTTTTTGCAACCTTTGAACGTTCGTTAAGCAAGAGTTTTGATCATAAAAACTTTTGTTCACCAGTTCTATGGGAAAACCGCATTTCTATTTACTCTACTAACTTGTCCGCTACTTACTAACTTGAGAAAAAGTCTTAAAACCAACTAAGAACGATTATCTAATCATCGCCTAACTCAATTATTTACTATAAAGTCATTTCTCTGTTCCCAAAAGGAATGTTAAACGGCCTTAAGAAGATGGTGAGTAAAAGTGGTTCCCCTGACGAAGTACCAGCCTCCGCAACCAGCAGAATTATCTCTACAGATTTCAACCCGGCGCATACCCCGTCGATAAAATCAGGGAAGAAACGCAAAGTAACAGAGCCAGCGGCTCCTCTAAGTGCAAAAAAAAAGTGAGTCCAGATTATCAGATCCAAATATTTTCCCCCAATTTATTCCCACAAATTTCATATTCCGTTTATTATTCCGTTTAATTTCATTGCAGGAGAGAAGTGCTTCAGACAATGACTGACTATGGTTTTACTCGCCAGGGAAATATCCTGCCATCTATTGTCTCCAACGATCCAAAGTATGCAACGCTCTGTTTTCAAATTATTCACGTTATTCGTCGGTTATTTTATCTGTTTAATACAATTTGTTTTATCCCATTTAGCCCCTGCAAGGATAAAAGTCCTACGCAGAAATCAAGGGTGAAAAAATACCTGTCGCAGAAGGCTCATAACGACGTGTAAGCAGTTTAATTTTTTGTTGAATTTAGCTACCCAAGAAATTTCTTGACATTTTATTCTTCATTGAACAGCAAATTTAATCCAAACACCTTTTTGTTATAACATTCAGCGCAACGGGTGACAAAGTTGAAAAAACTAAAAAGATTAGACTCAGTCTAGATCGGCTTGTATCGAAAAGTAAACAAGTAAGTATGAAGCCATCCCTACTTCGAAATCTCATCCGATACCATTTTCGATCAATAATTTTTTTCTTGTTCTAGAAACTTGCTGAAGCGGACCCAAACAGCCAAGAAAAAGTATCTGACTCACCAAAAATCGAAAGGCGTTGGAGTTCGGTGAGCGGTTCCTCGTGGTCGAAGAAAAAACGAGGAATTTACGAGGGGCTGATGGCCAATCAGTCTCCGGTAAACACAAAATCAAGGTCTAAATTTCTTGAGGACGTTTACGACCGGGATGAGGTGTTCATGGAAGCAGACGTTAACTTATCTGACGAAAATGAGCCAGCGGAGGATCAAACGTCCGCAGAATCGATGGAGCTTGACGGCGGGAAAATCCCAGAGGAAGATAGCTTCCCTCGCCGTTTAATACCCTACAATCTCATTGCGCATATAAAGAGCGAAGATCCCAGCTCTAAATTCACCGATATTGACACAGACGCGAACCAAACAGACGAGGAGTACGTGACCATCCCAAAAAGCGAATACGAGGAAATAAAGAACCGGGTATCTGCGATAGAGTCGAGAATTTCACAAGAGTTTTCATCCATATCGACAAACGCTACCCAATCTTCTGCGAGCAAGGTGCAAAGCGAGTATGAAAAAACTCTGGAAGAAGCTAGTATTGGGAATACCACGACTGCTGATCATCTGGCAAAAAGACTAGGCAAAGAACTTAAGATCAGAAGATCTGCGGAGAACAAAATCATCCGATCTCCCAGCGCGAGGAAAATCGGAAATCTCAGAAGACGATCGCAGGAGAGACCAGCTGGGTATTTATCTTTCTTGGAATGATTGGTCTTTAATTGTTCGCTTCATGACTATCCTGAAATCGAAGTTTTTTTTCTATATATCAAATAGCTAATATATTGAATTTGTTTTCCCCACAGAAGAAGATCGGCTCGTCACGTGTCTTGGCTGGTGTCGAGGCAGTCCGGCTCCGATCAGGAATTGAACAACTTTCAAAAATCGAGCTTGAAGCGTGGTAGACCGAACACCATTTACACCGGTTTAACACAACCGAATTCTCAGCCGTTGTCAATCTCTGACCAGATTTGTAGCGACGAGACAAATGCGCGGCTTGATTTTCTCCAGAAACAATTACACGCCTTGATAACACACACCGTAGAGCATACCAAGGGTTCTTTGAGCGATGAGGAAGCGTTCATAAGCGACAGAGAAGAAGATAATGATCACTTGATGCGCTCCGGAGTCAGGAGAGCCTCCTCCTTCCACGGATCAGAGTTCATAGACAATTCTATACACTTTAATGCGAAGATGAGAGAGCTGAAAAAGTCTAGTAGCCAGCAGGACGTCAGTTTAAACAACGAGAGGAGGAATAACGCCGATGTTAATAACGGGGATAATAAAACCGTGAAATGGAGGGATGCAGACTGCTACTTTGCGGGAGATTATAGAACTCTGACTCCTGCGCCACAGACTGGACGAGCTTCTGTAGCTAAACTGAGGACTCAGAATGCAGGCATGGTTTTAGCCAAGGCTAAACTGTTCGACGATAGTTCAAAGAAGGAGGTGAACCGCGGGGAGAAGAACAGGAGGCAATCCGTTAAGCTAAAGAGCAGAGAGGCGAAGACCCAGAACCTAGATTTGGACTCTTCTGGCGGCGGTAAGAAGGGAGGAATTCCGAGACGGAAGCACAGCAAAAGCCCAAAGAACAGCAATGCGAAATTGAAGCTAGTTCACGCCACGGGATCTTCCCCACTGATAAAAATGGAGCTGACGATAATGCCCTCGCAAGATATAGTTCAACAAGCTATAGACAAACGGAGGCAGAAGATATCCGATCTGAATCGTTTGGAGTATTTTAAAAACGACGTTAAGAATGGTAAAGGCGCATCTTTTGAACTGGAAAAGACTAGATCTCCGGAGTTTGTGCTCAAGGAATTGAACAGAAATGTTTTATACCTGGATTCTAACACTCCGTGCAAAACACCGCACATCAAGAGACCTCTTACTCTCAAAACTCCCAAGGATGCTAAGAATTTGATTAGAAAACAGGGCAGCGAGGCCAGACGAACTCCCATGAAGGCCGTAGCCCTGAATTCTTCTAATATGATTAATACTCCGAGGAGACAGAGTCCTAGGAGCGCACTTAAGTCTAGACAATTGACAAGATCAGTTAGCTAAAGACTCTGGAGTTTGAAAAATGATTTTTATTCTATTTTAGAATCTGAACGAAACTGAATAGAAATTAATTGACCATTTTGAACTTTATTTTCTCTCGTTTGTTCGACAATATTTTTATACACGTATCTATGTATACGATTATCCTTAGTCGATATATCATAGATTTCTCTAATATTACATATTTACTAAGTAAACAAGGTGCCATTTACTTTATACAATTTGAAAATAATCTTTTTTCAAACCGTTTATACACCATTATAAAAGATTCTATTTTCTCACTGATTTCTACTATTTTTAAACACAATTTCAAATTATTGGGATCTTATCGACTTACATTTACATAGATTTGTAAAGTGGTTGTCGTAGGATACAGGCCGCATTGTTCATCAAAACTTATTCAAATTCGGAGTGAATTTTCTACTTTTATATCATTCTACAATATTTCCTTTGAAGTTAATAAAGTTTCGATTAGTGATGTGACCCGTACCCTATGACAACCAATTTCTCTTAGGTAGACTCAGTCTATAGCTAAATCAAAGTCTATAAAATGTAAAATGACTTTTAATTATGTTTAAAAATACGAGCAATCAGCTTAATCAAAACACGATATTTCTTAAATTCAGTAGTGATTCGGTAATTTGAAAAAAAGTTATATCTAATTTGTATTGTATACAATCGACGACATTGTCTTATAACTCTTATTTCCTAGTATTCATAGTATATTTATAACTCTGTAATCTAATCCTTATCATACATCGATTTTAAATTTTCTTCAATAAAATCATTGTACTTTAAAGGACTTCGCAGTCACTTTCAACGTCAGAACAAAAAAAAAAACCACAAAAAAAAAAATGATAATATGTCTTAAAGGCAAAGTTTTTAGCTGATAAAACTTAATCTAGATATAATAGAGCTAAAAATTCTGTAATTGTAATTGAGTTTACTCGAAATCGTATCTGTAATGGGGATTGAGTATTCTCCCATTGGACAAAGTCGGCTTACTGTTATTTAAACTGTATATAATTTCCGGGCTGAATTCAGAAGACGAATTTGAACCCTGGAAGACAAAGTCCTCGGCGCATTTAGGACAGGCATTTTCCCTGCTGTAAAAGATAAGGGTATTTGAATCAGAGGATATATGGCAGAGCTCTTTCTGAGAGTCTGTTCAGTTTAAATCTTGGATTTTTTTTTCTTGACTTGAGAATTAAATTCTGAAAACGTTTCTTTCAAGGTATTTGCGACAGAGCATCTTCACCTATAAAATTCTCTGCAAGCACCCGAGTGGTTAACGTGTCTCTCCCGCAACCAGATCTTGTGGTACGGCTTTATCATCTGCATAACTTTGTCGCAGCATAGACGAGAGACTGCTCCACGGTGCTGCATTCTCTTCCAGAACTTGTCTCGAATTTTGAAGAATATCTGAGGCGATGATGAACAGACTTCCGGATCGTCTAGGCCGATGTAGTCACGGAGTAACATGCGGGCGTCATCTCTATCCTCTTCCATGTCGTGTGCTAGATAACTTTTTTTGTTTTTTAAGTGAAAGATGAAAGAAAGAAAGAGAAAAAAAAAAGGAAAAATTAATTATACGATCAGTTAAATGGTACTTTTCCACACTAGTGCGAAAAGTGTGTTGATTCTCGAACTAGTGTGTGAAGTTTTTATCGCGCGTGCACAAAATCGTACTTTACGCACAGCGTGTTGGAAAAAAAAAAGTTCCTAAATAATAGTTTTTTTTTTTTTTTTTTTTTAATTTGTTGCGAATTAGAAAATTACTGCATTATATCGAGAAAAATTATATGACAAAAAAGAAAATGGAAATGAAATGGCAAAATTACAGGGCGACGAAGAAATTCGATTTCGTATATTCGTCCGGATTTAGAGAAGCTCTTAAAAAGTACGTGAAGACCATAGCTATTAGATAGTTGTCGGCAATTTTGCAGCATTTATCATCGTCAAAGAAACTGTTGAGTTCTCCGTCTGAAAAATGATAAAAAAAAAAAAAAGTAAAAATGATAACGATAATGAGAAAATATTACGTATAATAAGAGGCAATGATTTTATTTTTCTCTCGTTTATCGTTAATCGTAGTGATTTATTTATTTTTTTATCATCATAATTCTTGTCTGTTCGTTTGTGATGTTTGTTTGTTGTTGTTAAATGAAAATTTACCGATTAATTTAAAGAACGAAACAACGCTCCATGATTTTATCCGTATAATTCTAGGCGCGCAGCTCGACGATCTTAATATAATGTTTCTCTCCATTTGTTGATGCTGTCGTTGTCGTTGTTGCTGTTGTTTATCGTCGTTACCATAATCTTCCCCGTAATCTTCCATTTATAATTTATATCTTTATATATTTCGATATTATACTATATCTTTTATTTTTCTCTTTCAAATATAACGACGCGCGTTTTTATGTTATTAAAAACTTGAAAGACAGACAAAACAGAAAAAAAAAAAATATATATCAACAAACGGACTTCTTTTAGCTTTAGAAACAATCGTGAATCTATATACTATAATATGTTCCTGTGCCGCAACTGATTTGATATAAATAAGATTAAAAAAAGCATTAAAAACGTTTAAGAAAAAAGTCGTATCAGCATTTTGAATACGAGGTAAGTATTATTAAGATAATTTTTTCATACTTTATTTTAAATTTAATGAAAATCTATTATGCGGACTATAATACCGTTATATATTGTTGGCAGTACCGCGTCTTTTTTAAATATCAAATTTCCCGCCTTAAATATCGCCGCTCAAATAAGCGGCTTTATCGGTCCATAAAAATGCACAGATTTAAATCCATGTGTATAAATTGTTATCGAAAAACGTTTACGAATAGTATTATTTAATTAATCGTTAAAAACTTTATTCCAATATAAATCTATAATGCGTATATTAATCGACGAGTTGGACCAATCGTCGCACACCACCTGTCTAACACACACGCGCACATATACTATATATTCATGGACATAGTTATTGTAAATATCTGGATTTTGTACGGGTAGGTGTGTGGTTACATACATACCCCGGTACCGCGCGCAAGAATTTAATACGACCAGTACCAGCAACAATAATATAATATTATGTATAAATATAAATGAAAAACGTTGAAAATAAAGTGTAAAATAGCTAGCGGCATGAAGTATAACATTTATTATACAATTATTTATTTTTTTCCAAAGCTATACGATAATATAGTGTAAAGATTACTGTTAATCGTAGTGAGAACGAGCTACAATCAGTTGTACAAATATTATATAGCTAGTGTGTGTGTGTGTATGCATATGTGTGTGTGGATAATGTCACATAATCTACGTGAAATAATATTTAATATCATAAAATAACATCAACGTGATCTTACGCAATTATCCATATCACCCGCGCGCACGCGTGCGATGCATGACGGGTAAACTTTCTATGTAGTTTGCAGTGCTGCCAATATATCGTAGATTGTAATCATTGACTAACTAGTCATTCACCGACCCTGATAAATTTAGGATCTTTGTTCACTGCATCTATATATTTATGTATACTACCTTATTATTTCGATAGAAATATATATTATTCGTTATAACTATACGAATTCAGCTCGCCTTTATTTTTTATGTATTTCTTATCGTAGTTATTACGGTATTATAGTTTTTTGAATGGTAGTGCGGGCTTAAAATTATTGACTAGAGTGGGGATATCCGTGATTTAGTATTGGCAGCACTGTTAGTCGGTTCATGAAACGGCCGTGTGAGTAGCGCCTTTCGAGTTGTCAGATCCACGAATGAGAAAAACAGACAGACACATACACACGACAGGATAGAACAGAACAGCACGCACATGATACACACATACACACTGACACGATAACGAAATTTTTAGCAAGCCCCCTCCGAAGAGAAGAATAAGAAGAATAATAATAACTATATTATTTTTTAAACAAGAATAATAAAGTGAAGTGAATTATTTGACGTTATTACATTAAACAGTTTATATACACACATTATATATATAAATAAATATAAATATATGTGGATTACAAGTAAACACGTGTAATTAAATATGAGGACTGCGGGGATAACGTTCATAAGTATAGCACTAACCTGTGCGGTTATTGGCAATGCTTATTATCAGAAGAAACAATTCTACCCATCTGTCGTATACATAACAAAATCTAACCCCAGTATGGCCGTAAGTTATTATTGTTGTTCTCATGTAATTTACCATATTTAATTTTGTTTTTTTTCTTCCATATTTTTAGACTTTTACATTTTTACTTGTCAACGTTAGTACTGTCATTATCATTATCATTATTATTATTAAGGCATTTTATTTCTAAGAAAACTGAATTATCTTATATTTCGTATATATTTTATCTTTAAAAAGTTGAAAGATTCGAGAATTAACAAAACCAAAGTATATTCATGTATGTCTGTCTGTATGTAATCTAATATAAAGTTATTTGCTTTTTTGTTGTTCACGTTCACGTTTATGTTTATAGGTAATTTATATACAAGGTTTGATACTGGTTTTCATGATGAACACTTTCCTGAGGAAGATATTCTTTGGTAATTTACGAGCCGCTGAACTTGAGGTAAATTTTAAATTTCTTTTTTTTTTTTATATACATCTCGACGTTGGTAGAGGATTTTTCATAATTATTCTAAACACTAGAGTAAAAAAAACTAGATAGTTGATTTTACTATTTATTTAATAAATTGAAAAGTTAGAAAGAGCAAATTCGTCAATAATATTAATTAATCTTTTCGTTTTTTAATTTCTCCTACAGCACCTGGTCGAACGCGCTTGGTATGCTGTGACTGAAACCTGTCTGGCGTTTACAGTATTCAGAGATGATTTCAGCCCTAAATTTATCGCGCTATTCACACTTTTATTATTCTTAAAATCGTTTCACTGGCTCGCTGAAGATAGAGTCGACTTTGTAAGGAGTATAATTTTATTTTATATATTTATAAAGAAAGAGAAACAAATGACTTTGGTTTCAATTACTGGAATTTTTAATTGAGATAATATTTGAAATAATTTCATCAAATTTTTACAGTAAACTCTTCAAATTCTCATTACAAATAGATTATCTTGTCTAAAATCAGTCGATATTTTATCTAATTTCATTATTAATCTATTTCACAGATGGAACGAAGCCCAGTAATAACCTGGCTATTCCACCTCCGAGTATTAAGTCTGTTGGGACTTCTTTTAACGATAAATGTAACGATGATAGAATACGCCTATTTTTCAACACTGACTAAAGGCGCCTCTGTACAACTAGTATTTGGCTTTGAATACGCCATACTTTTAACCGTTGTACTTAACATAACAGTTAAATACATGCTTCACACTATAGATCTCCAGAGTGAAAACCCTTGGGATAATAAAGCCGTATTTTTACTCTATACAGAGTTGATAATCGGACTTTTGAAGGTATAAATAAACTGCAGAAGAAAATTCTGTGCAAAAATTCAAGTTTCAGGTTTTTTTGAAGACTATTTTTATCCAAACAATCAATACTCTTCTTCCAGGTCATTCTTTACGTTGCTTTTGTCACGATAATGGTCAGGATATACACCCTGCCTCTGTTTGCGTTCCGTCCCATGTACTACACGATGCGTAATTTCAAGAAAGCCTTCCACGACGTTGTGATGTCGCGTCGAGCGATCAGAAACATGAATACGCTTTACCCGGATGCTACGCCAGAAGAACTGGCAGCTGCAGACAACGTCTGCATCATTTGCAGGTCTTAGACGATTGAAATTAGTCTGAAATTCGATTTTCTGGACGTAAAAAACGCCCAGCATTTGTATAAAATTCAATTATTTCAGGGAAGAGATGTTCACCGCGAGTAAAAAACTACCCTGCAATCACATATTCCACACCGCGTGTCTCAGGTCTTGGTTCCAACGTCAGCAAACCTGCCCAACATGCAGATTAAACATCCTCCGACCAACGCCGACCAATCCTGGTAACAGAGCACCGAATCAGGGCCAGGCACAAGGCCAGCAGGTGCCTCCACAGGCTGCGCAGGCTCCAGGGGTGAATCAACAAGGTGAAGGGAGCTCTAAAGTCTCTAGAATCAAAACTTTCGGACTCTAATTGATCCTGCGTAGTTAAAACTGCAATTGGACCCTAAAATCTTCTATAAATTTATCTAAAAATCCACCGCTACTCGATCACTGATACTTTGAAAAATTTTTCATACAGCGGATCAGCCTTTTCAAATGCCCGCTGGATTTTGGGCCGGATTACAACCGCAGCAGGGAGCCGGTGGTCAGGTTCAGGGCCAAAATAATGCCCCTAATATTCCGCTGCCTCCGTTCCAGTCCGTCCCTCCGGGCGGCGTGCCTCTGTTTGTGCCTCCGTTTCCTCCGATGGTTCCTCTGCCTCCGGTACCAGCGCCGCCCCCTAATTTGACGACTTTAACTGATGAGGAACTTAGGGCTATGGAAGGCAATATGAGACAGGCTGTTGAAGCCAGGATCCAAACACTGCAAAGGGTTCAGCTTTTACTTGATGCAGCCAATGCTATGATGAGCCAGTATCAGACCGCGGCTGCAACTGCTAAGTAAGATTGAGAAGATTTAGGAGCTTATTCGGGAAAAAGGATTCGATCATTCATTTAATGGATTATTTTTTTTGAACTTTTGGAGTCTGAGTCAGTCGATTTATTCGACGGAGTCATTGATTTGTGAACAAAACTCTTCAGTTTTTTAATATTTCTGTTTTTCTTTTCTTCTTTGTTGAAGAGAATCTTTAATTCGTTGGCACGAAATTGATAAAATTTCATTTCTAAGTAATTATTTTCTGCGTAGTATTCCTGTGCCGAATGTGGCGCCTGTACCGGATTCGATAGACATGAAGAAGGAGAAATCCGAGAAGCTTAATCCCCCCGAAGACGTTGTGTCTGCTAAAAACGAAGAAGGAGCAGCAACCGCAGCGATGGAACCAATGCCAAGTAGTTCGTCGAGCGAAAATATACAGCGGGCAACAACTGGCGGGTCTAATAACGCAACCCCGTCAACGTCAATGTCAACGTCATCGTCGACGTCAAGGTCAAGAATAGATCCAAACGACGAACAAGAAACACTTAGGAGACGAAGGCTGCAGAAATTCACAGCGCAAACGACTAATGAATAATTTAGAAAACTTGGAATTTTATTAAAAAGTGCAAAATACGAACGGGTATAAAAAAAAAAAAAATTTGATAAATTTTGAGATTCGGTTCTCAGAGTGGATTCGCTATTCAATTTATTTGTTCGATTTTTTTTCTAATTCTTTTTTTTTTTTTTCAACGGTAATAACGCGAGTTGAATAAATAACTGGGGGTCCATTATCATTATTATAGTAGTTTAATGATTTAGCCATTGTTATAATAATGATAATAGTCACTTTATTCAATCATAATCACAAAAAAAAAAAAAAGAAAGTTATAAAAAAAAAAAAAACATTCAAACAGTTCTTTGGTGTTTGGGAAAAATTGTGTTATATGAGAGAAATAAGGAAGATAAAAATTTCAATTTACGATTTAGCTATACTATATATATTATCATTATTCTATACATTGTACAAAAAAGAAAGAAAGGAAGAAACAAACAAACAAACATACAAGAAAAAAAAAAAACGTTTGTTTCTTTATTTAGAATATAATATGATAATCATTTTTAAATAATTATTAACAATAAACTGTTTGAAAAACGGTACAGTTATCGATCGCACCCCTTTCTGTTTTTTTATAATTTTTTTTGTTATTTGAATTCCTTTTTTTTTTTTTATTTTTGTAAAAAACATTCGATTGAATAATTCATAAATTGAGTTGTATAAATATCATAAATTCATTATACTTAGAAATATGTAGATTTAGGATTACAATATTTTACATGGTATGGTCTACCTATTACGTGTCTACGTTTAGATTATATTTATCATTATTTTCAATCGCCTGATACTATGAAAAAATTGGAATTTTTCTTTTTTTCTTCTTATAGTTTTTTTTCAATGAATTTTCCACGCCACGTTCAAATTGTTCCAAATCGATATAATCTATAACTTTACAGGGTTTCTTGTTTTTTTCCCTTCCTTTCCTTTCTTTCATGGCGATCTGATATTCTTTATAATATAGATACCACATAGTGTTACAGTATATCATTTAAATAATAGATTTGTTCAATTTTTTATTTTTTATTTTTTTCTTATTTTCTGTTTCTTTTCATTTTTAATTTATTCTTTTCTTTATCAGAAAACAAGAGATTCCGGATGGTGTAAAAAAAAAAAAGAAAAAAACCACGACAATGTATAACTGTATAATATAGTTTATCAAAATAACAATTATTGTTTATAATAAAGCTATATTGTCTATTTATAAATATTGCATGTATATCGAAACACTGTTATCTATTCACTATATCAATTACCTTCGGAGCTCGTAACGCAATCTATTCTATCGACCGTTCCAGATCCCCTCCCATTTCCTGTTTTTTCTACATGACCGACAGCGCAGCCACAGGTTACGTCTAGCAACACAACGATACAGTTGTTTAGATCAGAGTCTACTATCTAGATATGGACTAGCTAATCAATGCCTTATTGATGATAAAATATGCTTGCGTATTTCTATTCCACAGCTCTCAGGGTATAATATCGGCGAATGAATAAGTATTTACAAGACAGCTAACACACACATCGCACTATATCTAACAATAATTTATTTTATCCATCCAGGGATGTAAAAACAAAAAAAATACGCGTAATTATTCGATTTGTGATTAGCCGTCGTCTGCTGTCGACGCCTATTGATCGGCGTATCCGATATATGCAATTAAATCAACTTCTCAATGTATTTATAAATAATAAAATAATAATTAAAAAAAACAACCAAATTAAGAAAATAATCGAAATATCAGAATCTGTCTTTAAAATATGGGTTAATATAATATATAAATAAAGAAAATTATCGAAACTATAACGGCGTAATAAAATCGCGAATCGTGGCATAACATTGCAGTTTGATGTTTTCAAAAATCCCGGTTATAGTCCGTGATCGAACTCCTGTAAGCCCCGTGGCGCGTTGTTGTGATCTAATATGGCGGAGTGTAATGTTGTGGCTGTTAAGTGTCTAGGTAAATTATAAGGTGATATAGATCAGCGGGGACCTCGTTACGAGGATGTATTGTGTCCGAGGATCATCCTCGTAATAAGTTTAATAATAATTGATAAAAAGAAGTAAGAAAAAAAGCGTTAAACTTTGATTCGTAAAACCGTAAAGTTATTCGATCATAAAACTCCGTTTTCATTCGCTCGTTAGTTAGCTACAACTTCGCTCCTTTAGCCAACGAGTTCTTTTACTTATTTTTGAGCTACATTACTTACCACATATTACTTACCCCCCAATTAACCAACTAATTAATTAACTAACTGACTAACTTACTAACTGACTAACTAATAAACAATCAATCTATAGAGATATAGGAAGGAATCGGCACACAGTGAGTCTACAAGTTCTTTCAATAGTCTTAAGTATAACAGATTCTCCATAATACATACACGAATAAACTTGTTAGTGTAAAGAGAGTGAGTGCCAGACCTCTACCTACCTACCTACCTACCTACCCACTATCGTCGTCGTGTATCAATTGTACATTGTTTCTACGCGGGGGGCGGGGGAGTAAAATAAACCTTGCCCGACAATAATTTCGTACGAAAAGGTGTCTTATTTTTCCCTTTATTTTACTTTTATTTTCATTTGTTTTATAGTTTAATACAGAGTGTTTGAAAAAAACAACAACAACAATAATAACAACAATAATAATAATAATAATAATAATAATAATAATAATAATAATAATAATACGGTAGATGTGTTTGTAATAAATGTTATAATGTTGATAACAATAATAACACTGAGACCATTTTAATAGTTTGTCGAATATAACAAAACGTGGTGTTAAATCACATCGATATAATTAAAGAAGATAGAAGAGAGAATAGAGAGAAAGGAAGAAAGAAATAAAAAAAAAAATAATAATAATAATAGTAAAGTATAAAAGATACGAATAAGAATACAAAAAGAAAAAAAAAGTGGAAGAAGTCATAACGTAAATAACAATCGCTACACGCCGCCGCCCCCGCCATCACAAAATCCCGGCAATATCGGGCGAACTTTACTTCCCGCGCGACGTTGTTCCATTTTTTGTCCCCTTCAATTTGTTGGTTAGTTTTTTTTTTTTTTCACCTCATTTCCGGATTTTTTTTTCAATTCTTAATCATAAAAACATATATCATACGTGTTATAGATAAGCAAGTCTAACGTAACGTATTGTGTTTGTGTACGCGCGTGTGTGTGTGTGTCTCTCTCTCTGTGAGGATTGAGAGTAACGCGTTAAGCTTGTTTTAATATCGTAATACATCATCGCACATACTCCGATGTATATCACAGTTTGTAGTAGTGACATACAGGTTATGCAACGGTGAGAGGATATATATATATATTATATATATATATATAGAGAGAAAGAGAGAGAGAGAACTTTTGTTTTTTTGTTTTCATTAGTATTATTATATACATCGCGGTAAACAATCATCGATTGTTATTTATGCTTGTAGGACGTAGGACAGAAAAGGAGATAAAAAGAAAAGAAATACCTTGTCATTTATCTAACTATCTGTCTACCTATACTGTGTATGATCTGTCTCTCTATGATTTTAGAACAGGAATAGATATGTGCGTATAAATATGTGCCTATGATAAGAGATATTAATATACAACCAATATATATATAATATATATATTATATTATACATATATATGTGTCAATATAAAATAGATAAGAAGAGAGAGACTTCAGTGTTATAAAAAAAAACAATATACAGTATAGTAAAGTTTATACTACACACATTGAATTGGCGAAAGAAAGGAAAAAAAAAAAAGAAGTAAAAGATAGATAGATAGAGACAGTTTTGTGTACGTATGCAATTGCATATAAGATATATATATATATATATACATATATATGTATATATATATATATATATATATATATACACACACGCGTTGGATGATATACATTATACATTGTAGTGTGTGAAAGGAAAACAAAACAAATAAAAGAAATTAATAATTAATAATAAAAAAAAAAAAAGAAATAATAAATAATAAATCATGCGGCGTAAACGCGTTGATTAAATCGTACCACCACCACCACCACCACCACAACTAACAGCAACAACAATAATAATAAAAAAGAAACTAAAAGAAAATCGAACCTATTAAATAAAATTGACGAGTAAATCGTAGTGAATTTGTTTTACGTTTTACTTTAATAACTAATAAGAAAACAAGTGAAGTTAAATTTCAAGGTTAGGGTAGTTGAAGAGAGAAAATAAAAATAAAATAATATATCAGTGTATTTTACGTATGTAGTTGGATGAAGAAACTGCGATTATTATTATTATTATTCCTATTATTATTATTCTTATTATTATGATGCTTATGATGAAGATGATTAGGAATATGAATTTATTCTTGTTATTATTGTTCGTAATAAATACGTGATAATAACATTGGTGTTGGCGAAGAAGTGGCGGACGAGGAAGAAGAAGAAGAGGAAGAAGAGGAAGAAAAAAGGAAAAAAAAAAGAAGAAGAAGAAGAAGAAGAAGAAGATCGGTATATTAGAGAAGAAAAATTAAAAAGTAATAGCAAAGAAAAAGAAAGAAAAAAAAAAAAACATTGCATAAGCTTAATAGGATAATTCTTAATAATGCGAGAGATTTTACGAAGATTTTTGTTGTTCTTGTTGTTATTGTCGTTACTGTTGTTGTTGTTGTTGTTGTTATTATTATGATGATATTATAACATGATAATAATAATAATAATGATAAGATAAATATAGAAACAACAAACGAAACAAAAAAAAAATAATAATTAAATAAATAAAACAACAAAACAAATAATTAATAAATTGTAATCATTTTGTAATCAACGAAGCTAAAGGAGAGAAGACAACACAAGATGACGGATACTAGGAGAAGAGTGAAGCTCTATGCTTTGAACGCTGATAGACAATGGGACGATCGTGGTACTGGACATGTTTCCTCATCTTACGTCGAAAGGCTGAAAGGAATATCACTTTTGGTCAGGGCTGAGAGCGACGGGTCACTTTTACTAGAAAGTAAAATACAGCCTGATACTGCGTATCAGAAACAACAGGTATCGTATAATATGTAATGGAGAAAGACTAGTTTTATTTAGTCCATTAGTTACGTTTAAAAATGAAAAAATTAAGAGAAAAGTAAACAATTATTTTCTTTTAATCTTTTTTTTTTTTTTTCTCATGGAAATTGTTGTTACTTTTATAAAAAAATAGAAAATTGTTCAATTTAACCTGGAAAATCTAACGTTTTATACAAACATTCGTTAGGTGTATTCAAAATCATTGAAATCCAATGATAGAATCGTTGATATCTCATCATAAAATCATTTATTTTGATTAAAATCATTGAAATCCAATGATAAAATCGTTTGTTATACTTATGGTCGTTGAGTTTTTACCATAAAATCATTTATTTCGTCGAAAATCATTGGAATCCAATCATAGAATCATTGATATTGTATAAATTTTAGAAACTAGTAAATCAAATAATTAGTCGAATAATTTAGACCGTTTTCCTCGTCTCCCTTTCCCCGTTATTAATAATCCTTTAAAATCTTTCAGGACACACTGATAGTATGGTCAGAAGGTGACAATTTCGACCTGGCATTGAGTTTCCAGGAGAAGGCAGGGTGCGACGAAATATGGGAGAAAATTTGTCAGGTTCAAGGAAAGGACCCGTCCGTAGAAATAACTCAAGACATAGTAGAAGAGTCTGAAGATGAGAGGTTCGACGACATGTCGGACTCTGCTCCTCCGATCGAATTACCTCCATGTGAGCTCGGTCGTTTAGAGGACATAAACGAACTTGTAGGAAACTGCCTATCGTCTCCGATAAGAAAAGAGAAGCTAGCTATGGCCTTAGAATCAGAAAGTTATATTAAAAAATTGTTAAATTTATTCCACACCTGCGAAGACCTGGAGAATATCGAGGGGCTTCACCACCTCTACGATATATTCAAGAACATTTTTTTACTCAACAAAAATGCCCTCTTTGAAGTCATGTTCGGAGACGATACGATATTCGACGTCGTCGGCTGCCTTGAATACGAGCCAACTTTACCACAGCCAAAAAGGCACAGAGAATACCTCAGGCAATTGGCAAGATTCAAACAGGCCATTCCAATAACGAACGCAGAACTATTGGCTAAAATACACCAGACTTATCGCGTCCAGTATATACAAGACGTCGTATTACCCACGCCTAGTGTTTTCGAAGATAATATGTTGAGCACTTTGAGTAGTTTCATATTCTTTAATAAGGTTGAAATAGTCACTCTCATACAAGACGACGAGAAATTTCTCACAGAATTATTCAGCCAGTTAACCGACGAGGCTACCTCAGACTCAAAGAGACGAGACTTGGTGCTTTTTCTCAAAGAATTTTGTAACTTTTCACAAAATCTTCAACCGCAAGGTAAAGAAGTATTCTATAAGACGCTTACAGCACTCGGAATATTACCTGCCCTTGAAATTACACTGGGGATTAACGACGCGCCAACAAAGACTGCCAGCATCGATATCCTCACTTACATAGTAGAATACTCACCCAGCGTTGTGAGAGATTATACTTTGCAGCAAATAAACAACACGGAACAAGAACAAATGCTGATTAATGTCGTCGTTGCTCAACTAGTGGGAGACAGCGATCCTGAACTTGGAGGCGCCGTTCAACTCGCCGGAGTTCTACGCCTTTTATTAGACCCTGAAAATATGCTGGCTTCCGTTAATAAGTCAGAGAAAACTGACTTCCTTAATTACTTTTATAAAAACAGCATTTGCACACTGATAGCACCCCTCTTGGCTAATACCATAGGCGAAAGACCGGCGAGAGAAGATTATAGGACTGTTCAATTGCTCGGACTGATATTAGAGCTGCTTTCTTTCTGCGTAGAACACCATACATACCATATTAAAAATTGCATTTTGAACAAGGATTTGTTGAGGAGAATACTCGTCCTTATGAAATCAACGCACACATTTTTAGTACTCTGCGCGCTTAGGTTTATGAGGAAAATAATCGCACTTAAGGACGAGTTTTACAACAGATATATCATAAAGGGAAATCTTTTCGCACCAGTTTTTGACGCCTTTGTTAGAAACAATGGGAGATACAATCTACTCGACTCCGCGATACTTGAAATGTTCGAGTTCATTAAACTGGTTAGTATTTTCGATTAAAAAAAATTTTTACTTAACTGGACATCAGTCTTTCGATGATATCTCGAGAACCGTTGATCATATCGATATAAACCTCCAGATCAAAAATGAAGTCAATTAATTTCTCCATCAAAAGGGTGGGATTCATTTTTTCTCTATCTTCATTAGTTTGCCTGTATTTCAACGCTGAATGTGTTAAATAATCGTCACATATTTATTCTGAAAATTTTCAATACATTCAGCCTTAAAATTCAGCTAAACCAATGAAGATACGGGAAAGATGAATTCCGCCTCTTTCACAGAGAATTTGATCGACTTCATTTTTGATATACAACTTCGTTGTGATATCGTTGACCGTTCTCAAGATATGATCAAAATACTGTTTTGGAACACCTTCTCTCCAAAGATGGTTTTTCGCATTCAAAATTCAGCCACGATTCATCAAAACTACAAATAATTTTCCTTTTATTTTTCAGGAGGATATTAAATCACTGTGTTCCCACGTGGTAGAGAATTTCTCCAAGGAATTAGAGGCGATAGATTACGTCCAAACGTTCAAGGCTCTTAAATTGAGGTACGAACAGCACCAGGACAAACTGAAGGACCGTGACCGAGGGACGTTGGATAGGTAGTTTTCTAAACCTGTGAAAAAATTCGCATCTGTAATTCAAGCCCGTTTCCTTACACCCGATTGATTTCTATTTAGCGTTCCATCGATACTGAGGAATAGCCGATACAGACGAGACCAGCGCCAGCTTGACGAAGAGGAGGAAATGTGGTTCAACGAGGAAGAAGACTTCGACGAGGGAGAGGCCGTCGTTCCTGCAGCCGCTGCTGACCTCGTTCCACCAGCTTCAGCCAAGAAACAACCACCCGCGCCGAATCCTGCTCCTAATCCGACTCCAGCAGACCCAAAAAGCCAACAGCAACAACAACAGCAGCAACAACAACAGCAACAAACTGTTCTTAACAATAATGCCACGACACAACAACCTCAAGTTAACAGTATACAACCGATCACCGACTTACCACTTAACGCAGAGAACGTTAACAGTCCTAATGTTGTTACTGTGGAAAAGACCGGGGCTGCTATCTTTAGGAAGGTAATTATCGAGCGCAGGGACTCTGAGATTAAGACTAAGAACTAAAATGATAAAAATTGTAATCCATAGATTTGTATTCAATCATTACAGGCCTTTGTATCTATAATATGCCTTGGGACTTGTCTCTTACAGTTTTATTGATCAAAATTTTGCATTACAGGGTTTGGTAGACTACGAAGGTGACTCTGACGAAGACGAAGAAGATTCTGAGCTAAGTCCATCGCCCAAAAGGCAGCGGCTATCATAGTCTGAGAAATTATTATCAATGGCAAGATAGCCATGACGATGAATGGCCGTTGCCCTCATCCTCGCCCTCGCCCTCCCTGACCAGTTTAATGCGGCGATCAAAAATCATCGCAACTTCCAATCTATCTTCTACCTGATTGAGACGTAGACTATCAACAGTAAATGAGAAGAAGAAGACTAAAAAAAAAAAAAGAAGAAGAAGAAAAAGATGGAAGAAAAAGGGAAAAGGGAATTCGGCGCAGTGTGCGTGGTAGACATCTATAATATGTCTTTCCGCATCGAAACTGACTTCTTTGTGTACAGTAAAGAAAAAGAAATGAAATAAAAATATAAAGTAGAAACAAAAAAGAAAAAGAAAAAGAAAAAGAGAAAGAGAAAGAAAGTAAGAAAGTAAAACAGGAAAATAAAGAAACAGAACTACTGAATGACGATATACGTGTAATATTATATCATGAGAGGAACTTAATTCACTTTGTGAGTTAGAGAATTACTTTTTTTTTACTTTTTTTTATTTTTTTTCCTAAATTGAGGCAAGAATAAACAAATAAAAAAAAAAAAACGAAAGAAAGAAAGAAAGTAAGTAAGCGAGAAAGAAGTAATGAATCGTCTATCTGTGCCTAAAAAAAAAAAAAAAAACCAAACAAAACAAAACAAACAAAAACAAAAATAAAAAACTCTGAATTGTTCATTTGTTATACTATAACGAAAATAATAAAACTAGTTCATTCCACAGAGATTTTCTACACTATTATGTGTTGTAATAGTAAGACGATTGCTAAACTTGCGGGGGGAGGGGGGAGGTAGGCTCGAAGGGGGATAGGGGAGGCCTAGATATACTATAATAAGGACAAAGTACTGCCAGAAAAAAAAAAAAAGGCAGGAAATATAAACATTAACGCGAAGCGTTTAATTGCTAAATAGCTATGTAATTATATGCTTCACGTTTATAGTATATCCAGCAGGGTTCGCTTTAATCGTACATGAAGTACGAAGGGGCGACGAAAGGACCACTATCAATTCCAGGCTTAGAACAAAGTTTATGAAATTAGGTAAATTCGTACGTAGTAGTCGAGCGCGACGCTCTATACGCTACTTTCCACCGAAAATTATACAAAAAAAAAGTATAAGAAAAAACAAAACAAAAAAAAATCCTAATATTTTATCAGAACCGAATCAATGTTTGTGTGTATGAGTATGTGTGTTTTTTTTTTTTTAATTAATTTATTCCGCAGTTATTTTAACTGATTCTCCTCGACTATAAAGTTGGCCAGTTTTCTAAATCATTATTAGAGGAAAAAAAAAAAAAAAATGGAAAAATGATGAAAAAAAAAAAGGAAAACTTGTAATCTAAAGACGAATTTTTTTTTTTTTTTTCTTAAAATAACATCTAACTGCGGGACAATATTTTCTTTTGAGAGAGAAAAGAATTATAGGTATATTTCAGCGTTTGGACTGATGACCAGATAAAGAAAGAAAGTGTAATAAAGTTAATTGAACGTTAATTAGTTAATGAAAAATGAAATGATGACGATGAATGACTGTATGGAATGAAATAATTGATTAATTAATTAATTAATTAATTGATTGATTGATTGATTGATTGATGTATGAGTGATGGCAACGAATCGAAGATTATGATATCGTTGTTTAATTATATATATACGTTTTACGTCTCGTTCCCCTATGACCCTGCCCCCTTTCTCCCTTCCCATCCCTTGTGTGTTTTCAATATATTTACAACAATTTATTCTCAGAGTACTAAAGGAGGAAAAAAATAAAAAATAAAAAAAAATTAAAAAATTAAAAAAAAAAAAAAAAAAAAAGAAGAAGAAAAGAAAAAAAATAAAGAGGTTTTAACGTTTAAATAAGAACCCCGCGCGCGTAGGTACAGTAATATAGTTAGTTTTAGAAGTAATTGTAGTGAATAGTTATATAGTATAGCAAAGCGATACGATATTAATATTAATATGAATATTTGATAAACATAATTTATATTAATATTAATATATATTTCACGGAATGCGATGATTATGATTATTATGATTATTATTATTATTATTATTATTATTATTATGATTATTATGATGATGATGATGATGATTATGATTATGATTATGATTATGATGATGATGATGATGAGCGTGTAAGTAATTACGGAAGGAATCTGGGAAAGAAAAAGAAAAAAAAAAAAAGAAGAAGAAAAAGATTAAGAAAAAGATGAAGATGAAGAAGAAGGAGAAGGAGAAGGAAAAGGAGAAGAAGAAGAAGAAGAAGAGATATTGTCTTAAGTTAATTAATTGAGTAAATAAGTAATAAAATAAGTTATTGAAATAAGTAAATAAGTAATTAATTGATTAATCAATTGAATAAATAAATAAATGGAAAATACAGTCGTTTGACTAAAATTTGAATTGTATTTCGGAACGAGAACAAAGAACAACTTCAACTATCCAATATTCTTTTCTTTTTCTTTTTTTTTTCTTTTTTTTACCAAGTGTTTTAGATTTTGTCTAAACTATTATCCAATATTCAATATATATATATATATATAAAAGGAAAAGAAAATTACTTATTTCATAATAATCAGTTCGTTGTTTTCTTTATGTAAAAGAACAAACGACAAAAAAAAAACGCTATCAACGGATTTTTATTCCTTTTTTCTTTTCTCTCCTCTCTTTTCTTTTCAGATTCGAGGAATGATAATAATTGACGAAAAAAAAAAAAAAAAAACCACACACCTACATAATAATGATGATAATAATAATAATATTAATAATAATATTAATAATATAAAATAATAATGAAAATGAAATAAATGATATGATCCTGAATTCGATATTGAAATATTATTCTGCCTTTTGTTGTCGTTGTTTTTATAAATTCAACATAGTATAATATATATATACATATATATACGCCTATATATTTTTGTTTTCTTAATTACTTAAAAAAATATAATATGAATACAAAAAAAAAAAAAAAAAAATGAAAAGATGAAAAAAAGAAAAAGGAAAAATTGTAAAATGTTTATTAAAAAACTACATTGCCATAACGCGATCAATAAATAATAATAACAATAATTTGATATACATACTATATGTATAATTTTGACGATAGATATAAATATAGATAAATATTATATTATATACATACTGTATAATATACATATTACACTATTTAAAGAAAAAGAAGAAAAAGGGAAGGAGAAGAAAAAAATTTGAAAACATTGAAAAGGCAAAAAAAGAAAAATAAAACTAAAACAAAAAACAATACTTTAAATTATGATATTACATTATGACTACCACATACCTATTATAATTACTAAACCATACTTTATACAAACAAGCAAACAGATGAAAAAAATGCGTTTTAATATTTATTTTATTTTATATAATGATAATAATAATAATAACAACGATGATATTAATAATAATAATAATAATGATAATAATAACAACAGTGGGAAAAAGTGAATGAATGAAGAATGAAAGAAAGAAGACAAGTAAGAAAATTGAATCGACTTGTTTTTTTTCTCATATAAAAAATTGCAAAACGAAGAGGAAGAATAAGAAGAACAAGAATGAGAAGAATAAGAAGAAAAGTAATAACAAATAAACAAAGAATAATAATAATTAATAACGATGATACGGTTGATGATGATATTTTTTGAAACGTCCGAATTTTTTATTCAGATAATATACTATACACATTGGATAGATACATATTATTATTATTATTATTATTATTATTATTATTATTTTTATTATTATTATTATTATTATTATTGTTATTAATATTATATGAATGGATAGAATAAAAATCATTATGTGTTATTGTAAGAAAAGAGAAGAATTTAAGTAACTAAACAAAGCAAAGCTCCACAACTTTGACTGGATCTATAATTGAAACACACATATTATATTATATTTACTATAGTTACAAATAGAAGTATTAATTTCAATTGAAAAAATGTTTAAATTAATAGAAGGTATATATATATATATATATATACAAATACATACCGGGGGTATTCGTGGAACCGCTTCATATAGGGAAGTGAAAACGCCTGCATACAGGAAACTGAGAACTCGAGCGAATAGGTTTTAATTCGCATATTCAGGGTACATGTATATAATATACATTATACTACTACGTAACATGTAAAATTTTTGAAAAGAGAGAAAGAAAAAAGAAGCACCAATATTTTTTTTTCTTTTCTTTGTTTCTTCATATTATTATTCTCTGTTCTTTCTATTTTATAACGATAATTAATGATATTGAAAATTTGAAATAAAATTTAACAGAGGGTGGGTATATTATAACCTAATGACATATGCCATAGTTAAATTATACGCTTCGAAAAACAAAAAACAATAATAATAATATAAAGTTTTTATCCAGCCATTGGCAGAAGGCGAATGCGAATGCCAAACGTCGTATAAAATTTGAAGTAAATATGAATAATATAATATGTGAAGAATATACAGGGTGAATCCTCCCGGGTATCGCATGAGGGAGGGGCTTGTCGTCGCAAACGCTCCGCCCCATTCTATTCATACTTGTTATCGTCTTATCTAGAAACTCCATTTTTATTTTCACGTGCCGTCAAAACCATCAGGAACCCTATTCTGGGCTTCTCGATACGACGGTAACAGGTATGAATAAGAAGGGGCGGAGCGTTTGCGACGACAAGCCCCTCCCTCATGCGATACCAGGGAAGATTCACCCTGTATACCTATATGAACGAGTAAAAAAAAAAAAAATAAAAAAACGATGCGAAATTATGAAAGATATAGAAACCGCGGAGAATATTCGATGAATTGAATAAATCCTAAGATTCAAAGAATTTATTAATTTCATAAATAAAAATAAAAATAAAAACAGAAACTAACAAACAAACAAATAAGGAAAAAAAAAAAATAACAAATAATATATTATTCACCGGTAACTAATATGAAAAAAAAAAAAAAAAAAACAATCGATTTATTCTAAACTTTAAATATCTATATATCGTTGGAAAATAATTTTTCTATCGTATACAGTATATTGTTTATTTAATATAATAGAATTGAATACAGAAAAATTTTTAATACACTTCAATAACGAATCGATTATTATATTATATGCTATACTATAGTATATATTTACAAAGAAGTCGAGTACTTTATACTATTCAGATAAAAGTGTCTTTATTAATATATTATGCGTACAATACAGGGTGAGTCTTCTCCGGGGTCTGGAGAGGGTCTGGCTTAAATTGGCTGAGACTCCGCCTCCTTCTATTCCTACTTGTAATTTTCAGGATAACGATTCTCACTCATTGTATAGCTACTATTTATTTGGCTCTTGTCGTGTTATCTATATAATAAACGAAAATTCATGTAGCATTGTCAAAACAATGAGACCCTATACCATTCACCCTAATTTTTAAATGATTGCTTATTATCTGAAGGCAATCATTCCCCTGATAACGAACAAATATGAATAGGAGAAGGCGGAGTCTCAGCCGATTTAAGCCACACCCTCTCCGGACCCCAGGGATAACTCACCCTGTATATTTAATTTTTTTAAACAGCAAAATATCGACCGTTGATCGATTCCTCGTCAACATATAGTCTTACTTTATTAATGTGTATAAATTTTGATCATTAGTTATAAAAAGGGGTATTAATATCGTTACTAATATCGTTTATCAATTATATGATCATATATAATCTGATGAAATTCAGTTGTGAACAACTTCTGCCTTCAATCTTGCAGCCAAAGCCTTTCTAACTTGGATCTTAGACGGTTCTAATAACTGAGATGTTTCGAAATCCTGTTTTCCAGACATTGATGCTTCTGCAACAACTCTGGCTGATCCTGGCCTAGTCGTTGTTGTCTTTAGTCTCTGACTTCGAGCCTCTTTTTTCATTGATATCAATTTGTCTCTTTGTGTCTTGAGGTAGATTTGACGTCTCTTCATCTCCTCCTCGTCTGCCTAGAAGAGTAAAAAAAAGTTTTATAAATTCTTGCAGGTAGTTCGGAACAAATATTTCACCCCAATTACCTCCTTCGAATATAATACGCTCTTCGCTGCTGGCTGATCCGAGATTGTCTGTAAATAAATATTAGTTATTTAACTAACTAACAATAAAAAAAGGAAATTGATATCCTCTTGTATTTTTATGACAGACTTTTTTAACGACGTTAAGCGTCTCTCCTACTTCTTCTTCTTCTTCTTCTTCTTCTTCTTCTACTTTTGTTTCTAAAGTTTTTTCTCTTCGAGGAATCGGCTCCAAGGTATTAAGCTTCATAGATTCCAAAGCCTTGTTGATTAGCCGAGGAGGCTCGACTCTCACAACTTCTTCAATCTTCCGTTTCTCTGGTTCAGGAGAAACGCTCGATGATGAATTAGCGGACTCTCTTAGAGCTCTTTGGAGCAATTGTCTTTCCGCCTTATACTGCGTTGTTAGACGTTGGTGTTCCATCCGCATACCATCGTCAGAGTCCAACTCTGTATCGTCGTCTGTCTGCTCATATTCCTTACTGCAAAACAGGGAAAGGAAATTGAGGATAGAACGTGATACTATGAGATGCTTATCACTCTATCATACCATACTTACTGCAGCAATTCTTCCATTACTAACTCATCGTGCAAGGAATCGCTTTCGCACATTAGCGAAGCTGGTGTTAGGCCAAATTTTTGCTCTATTAAATTCAACGCCTGTAATTGTAGCTCTAAATTCTTCTGGATCATCATTCTTTTGAATATATCGTACTCGTTCGCTGCCCAGATCTGTTCAAACAGGCTCTGGAATGATGAAATTTATTTATTTTTTGCATTTGAAGCGAGTAACTCTTAAAAATATGGACGTTTGCTGGAGAGATGACTTTGGCTAGTCTTATCATATTTTTTTTCACACACTTTCCTATAATTATAATAACATGCAATGGACAATTTACGATTTGGAAATCCCGCGTTTTTAGGTCTTCGAGCGGCACATCACATGCAATATGGCGGTTATATCTTAACCATCGGTCCCCACCTCGCGATTTTAGCTCATGATATCTAATAAATAATTCTTATAATTTTGTAAAATTATACATTTTCCTGTTCGCTATGGTTTGCATGACTGAGACATGCACATATCTTCGATTTCTTTACAGTTAAACTACTGCGAATTTCGAAATTAGTTTCGAGCCGCTGACGTCACGGCGTATCTAAACGATCTTTTTTTAAATGAGTAGGAAATACAATAAGGCACACGTTACACACTTGCTGGAATTGAATAGGCATTTTAGTGTCCTTATTCAAAGAACAAGCGTGCTCGAATTGCTCAGGCGTAATGCCCATGTCCTCCATGTAGCATCCGAGGAGGAGATCAACCAGATTTTTATACTCTTGATAAACCTGGCGATATTCTGCGCTGTCCTCCGTATCGCTGTCGAATACTTATTTATGAAAGAAAAAAAAAAATATATATATAATATATACTATATAGGTAAAATGAACAAGATTTTTATAATACTTCATAGCAATACAGTATATGACTTACTCAGCGATTTTTCTTCTATGAAAGTCAGCAGAGGCGCGGACCATATCGGACCTTGTAAGAATCCTACGAGCGAGTCGAAAACCCAAGCACTATCGTCCTTATCGCCCATTATTTTATTAGATATAGACCTAATTATATTTCTAATGCAATATCGCGATTTATATAAATTTTCTGAATCCGATCTACGTCCAGACTATAAGTAGACGAAACTGCCACAATAGTATAAGGGCTCTCGTCGTCGTGGCAACAAAATCAAAACATTATATCTACAGACATATTATTATGATAGGCGCCTTTCAGCGTTCGTTGAACTCAAAGTCGATTTTATTTCTATTATTTTATTTCCTCGTGTGTGAATACTTGATAATAATAATTACGGATCAAGCGTATATATTTTTATACAGATTTTTAATTCGCAAGTACACATTTGTCTCATATATTAAACCGTTTCATCGATAATCAGATATTCGAAAATCATGAAACACTTACTTCTCGGTAAAAAGAAAAAGAATACTATAACGATACTATTAAAAATCGCAACACCCGCATAGTTTTTCAATTTCAAACGACCCGCCCCTCTTCGCCCAATCAGATACCTTGAAAATACAATATGGCCGCCGGATGATTCTGATTGGTCGAATTTCAACCTCAGACTTCGCGCTTTGTACCGACCAATCAGATCTTGGAATAAACAAAGATGGCGGCTGGTTGTCGCAACCTTTATTCTCCCGCCAAAACTGACCGGCATCCAGTGTTTAGTGTTTGGTGTTCGTAGCCTGACTTAACCTCAAATCTAAATACTCAGGGCCTAAAGGTTCGTTATATCAACTCTCGTACAACCTATTTAAAATAATGGAGGGTTTTGATCAGCCCGATATATTCTTTGCCGATAATTACGCTGCCGATGAACCTCTGAATGACAATCGGACGAGGCTTCAACATTTTAAAAAAAAATTCAAGGAATTCATAAGGCAATTTCACGAAGGAAATTTCAACTACAAATACAGGTCAGATTATCATACTTCTTCTTATCGTAGTCGCGTTCTGAATAATTAGAATGAAAAAGAAAAACAAATTGAATTCCAAACATAACCTAAAAATTTTTTTTTTGATTTTTTTTTTTTTCAAATCTAATAGAGATGCTCTGAAGCGTCGCTACAACCTCGGTCAATACTGGGTCGAAGTAAATCTAGAAGATTTAGCCGCGTTCGACGAATCGCTAGCTGAAAAAATCTACAAACTGCCTCTAGACTTTATACCCGTATTCGAAGAAGCTGCTAAAGAAGTTGCGGACGAACTTACCGCCCCTCGTCCAAAAAGCGATGAGAAAATCGAAGATATTCAGGTCTTGTTATCCTCGGATGGAACAGCCAGCTCGTTTAGAGGCATGAAGGTATAAACGAAGCAGAGGTTTTTCTTTTTTTCTAACTTTTTTAATCTCATTAATTATATCGCTTGAAATATTGAGTTTGTTTGATTAAAAATGATGGAATTTTGTCTTCTGGGTTCAGAAATAATGGATAATCATTGTTTACAGCCTGACGCAGTTTCTAAATTGATAAAAATTCCCGGTATCATAGTATCGGCGTCAGGAATCAAGGCCAAGGCAACAAAGATAGCGATTCAGTGTCGTTCATGCAAGAATGTTCAAAGCAATATAGAGATAAAACCTGGCTTTGAAGGGTACGCAATGCCTAGAAAATGCTCGACGTAAGTATGGTCAATTCTTGATTAGAAAAGACGTAGATTGTGAGAAAAATTCCATAGAATTTACATTTATCATTTATTTTACGTTCTGAAAATCAGGCAACAGGCAGCGGCTTCTTCCAAGTGTCCATTAGACCCGTATTTCATAATACCGGACAAATGCCACTGCGTAGATTTCCAAGTATTGAAGCTACAAGAATTACCTGACAATATACCGCAGGGTGAAATGCCCAGGCATTTACAGCTCTACTGCGATCGTTATCTTTGCGAACGAGTCGTGCCTGGTAACAGAGTTCTGATCCTTGGCATATACTCGATTAAAAAGATTTCCAAAGGTCCTGGGAGACAGAATAATAGAGACAAATCTGCCATCGGTGTGAGAGCTCCATATGTTAGAGTAGTTGGAATATCGGTTGATGGAGAAAACACTGGGAGCGGTAAAGGGATCTCATTATCTTAACTGAATTACGGGAGATTCTAAGCACTGGAAGAGACGGGGGAATTAATTTTTTGTTTTTTATCAGGTACCAAAGCACCCATAACGGCTGGAGAGGAAGAAGTCTTCAGACGTTTAGCCGCAGATCCTGATATATATGAAAGAATATCAAAGAGCATTGCTCCGAGTATATTCGGCGCAGAAGACATGAAGAGAGCCATTGCTTGCCTGCTGTTTGGTGGCTCGAGGAAAAAGATGCCTGACGGTCTATGCAGGCGTGGAGATATCAATATTCTCATGCTCGGTGATCCCGGAACTGCTAAATCTCAACTTCTTAAATTCGTGGAGCGTGTTGCACCTGTGGGAGTTTATACCTCTGGGAAAGGCAGCTCCGCAGCTGGTCTCACCGCATCTGTTACTCGAGATCCAGCTACGGTGAAGATCCGACGATTTATTTGATTAACAGGCTTTCGTTTTCGGAATACAGAGCGAGAAACTAACTCTTTAGTATAAAGATATGCTTTTATCACTCTTAGAAAGAAATTTAATGAATTATGAACACTTTTATATCGCTCTGAGATTCTATATTTTAAGAATGATACCTTGAATCAGTCTTTCGATCATATCTTCAGAACCGTTCATGATATCGATATGAAGGTGAATGGCAAAACTGAAGTTCTTTGAAAGCTCTATGAGAATGGTGTAATACATTTTCCCCATATCTTCAGTGGTTTTGCTGTATTTTAAGCCTGAATATTTGAACATTTTCTGTGGTAATTAGTCACACGTTTGACGTTAAAATAAAATCAATTCGATGCAGATAGAGGAAAAATGAATTCCACCTTTTTCATAGAGAATTTAGTTGGCTTCATTCTTGGTGTCCACCTTTATCTCGATATCATTAAGGGTTCTCGAGATATAATCGAAAAACTGATTTAGAGAAAAACTGTTCTTCAAAATTATAAAAGCAAGCCGTAGGGACGTATTTCCCAAGTTATTCCACTATTTCTCATCTGTTTTACTTTGTTTGAAAATTACAGCGAAACTTTGTAATGGAAGGAGGGGCAATGGTCTTGGCAGACGGAGGCGTAGTCTGTATCGATGAGTTTGACAAGATGAAGGAAGACGACAGGGTGGCTATTCACGAAGCTATGGAACAGCAGACAATATCAATAGCGAAAGCTGGTATTACAACGACTCTGAATTCTAGATGTTCGGTTCTCGCAGCAGCTAATTCGATATTTGGTAGATGGGACGACACCAAAGGAGAAGAAAACATCGACTTTATGCCCACCATTCTCTCAAGATTTGACATGATATTCATCGTCAAAGATGAACACGATCAAAACAAGGATGTTATTCTGGCTAAGCATGTTATGAACATTCATACCAATGCTGGACAAATAACTGAACAGCCTGCTGACGGAGAACTTTCTCTTAATCTTATAAAGAAATACATTCATTATTGCAGAACGTAAGATTATAGGAAACTTCTGACTAATCAAATGTTATCGCGATCATCTTTCATCAAATTATGGAGATTTTAGAATATCTTTTTCACACGTCCTTTTATCCTAATCAATCATAATATCTAATACTTAAATTTAAATCTGAAATTAATACGTTCTCATTAAATTTGCAGAAGGTGTGGTCCTCGTATCAGCAAAGAGGCCGGTGAGAAGTTGAAAAATCGTTACGTAATGATGCGCAGCGGAACTCGAGAGCATGAGAAAGATACGGACAAGAGATTATCGATTCCGATAACCGTTCGTCAATTGGAAGCGGTGATAAGAATAACAGAATCTCTTGCTAAGATGAGACTGCAATCATTTGCAACGGAAAGCCACGTCAATGAGGCTCTAAGATTGTTTCAAGTGTCTACTCTAGATGCTGCGATGAGCGGATCATTGGCTGGTGATTAAAAATTCCGTTCATAATTTATAAAGACCAAAGTATTTGCCTGGTTTTGTATTCTCATTATTTTTTTTGGACTCTTTTAAGGCGCCGAAGGCTTTACGACGGAGGAGGATCACGAGATGCTTACGCAGATTGAAAAGCAGTTGAAAAGGCGATTCGCAATCGGATCTCAAGTCTCGGAGCAAAATATCGTCGCTGATTTTACCAAACAGAAATACCCGGAGCGTGCTGTATACAAAGTTATTCATACTATGATAAGGCGTGGAGAGTTGCAGCACCGTATGCAGAGAAAAATGCTGTATAGACTCTCCTAAGCCGTGAGCAAACTCTTTTTCAGTTATTTTTTGTCTTTTTTTTCCATGTCAGGACTTTGATGCAAAGTATTACACGAGATATTTCAATATGTCGTTGTTATTATTTCAGATATAGAAAATTCATACATTTTGATTCATTACTCATTAAAATATGATAAACAAAAATAAATCATCTAAAAACGTTACGCATTTCGAATACATGCTTTCCTCTGATGTCTTCATTGATGGAGCCGGGAGTGTCCTGAGTTTAGAACAGCACACAGTAGTCGATTCGAGAATATAACTTGATTGTAACAAAATTGGAAAGAGGATCTTCTTTCATTGATTCAATTAGCCCTCGACTGGGTATTCGGGATGCTCCTTGATTCTGTAAAGTAGAAAAAACGATTAAATCAAAAGAATTTCAAGCCACGTGAATCACTTCTCTCATCAAATCCAGAGAACTGCTTCGTCTCCTTTCCTGCCTTCTTACCCTTTGAAAAACGTGAAATCGAAGATTCTCCCCTTACTTCCTTGGTCCAAAGCGTCCAGCTCGTTCATCTCTTCTTTCGTCAACTCGAAGTCAAACAGTTTAAAATTGTCCTTCAGTCTTTGAGGATTGGTGCTTTTTGGTATCACTATTATTCCCTGCTTTACCAAATGGTGAAGCAACACTTGAGCCGTTGTCCTACCGTGGGTAGCAGCTATTTTTTCAACTACTGGATGCCCGAGGAGGTCAGGCGAGTTATTGAGATCGTAGTTGAACGCTGTTTGGAAGACAGCCTTTGCGCCCGGCGAGGCCAACGAGCTGAAAGAAGTCACTGCAATTCCATGCTTTTTGCAAAACTCACGCAAAGGTTTCTGCTGGAAAAAGGCGTGCAGTTCGACCTGTGGAAGACAGAAAGTGCCTTATTTAACGGAGTACAGAAGATTCTCTCTCCGTTTTTGCACAGATTTAATAAGTTTTACCTGCAAATTACTCGGTTTTATCTCCGCGCTGTTCCAAACCTTAGTTATCTGCCTCTCGTTGAAGTTACTGAGTCCAATCGACCTGGTGTTACCGTTTTTAACTTGTTTTTCCATTGCCTGCGGGTTAGAACTATATATTGCAAACCATGATCGACTCAGAGTTATCGTTTTTCATCAAATAACACTGAAAAACGATTTCTGAACGTTCTTGGTAATGTATTGAATGAAAGCTACACCTAGAGTGCATGAATATGAAGCTCCTCCATCGTTTAATGAAAATCGCTAATCTTAATCTAGTTTTCACCTTCCACATGGCGACATGATCCGTTTCAAAGTCCAGTTTGCTAGAGCCGTCCGCCTCTAGTGCTGGCGCAAATGAATTAGGATCCCGTGCGAACCCGCAGGGCATGTGAATCAAGTACATGTCAACATAGTCAAGCCCAAGCTTTTCTAACGACGATTTTATCAATGGCTCTATGTCGCTTGCTCTGTTTGCAAATGTCGGCAGCTTGAAAAGGTTTAAAATACAACTTGATTACTATCCGATTGACTTGTTGGCAAACTATGCTGCTTTTGCATGTCGAAAGAGTATCACTACTTCAGTCTTTTGTAACTGGAATATTATGTTTTTACAACGAAATAACGTGTAAACGAAAGCTTTTCTTGGTCCAAACACATTGAACATACTATAATCGTTTTCTATGAATTTTTACTCAACTCAGTTAATACATAGCTAAGTTAGAAGATTATTTAAAAAAGTAGAGGCTTACCTTTGTAGTTATGAACAGCTCTTCTCGCTTTCCACCTTTGGCAAACCATTTTTTCAAACTCTCTCCTATGGCTTCTTCGTTATGGTATAAAAACGCAGTGTCAATGTGCTTGTATCCGGTTTCCAAAGCGACCGAGACAGCTCTCTCAATTTCTTCGGGCGGAGACTGTCAAAATCGGAACTATCATTTAGTTCAGTGTTTTGTAGCGGAATACGTGGCTCTAGCTTCATTTCGAATTGCATATTGCATCACGAGATATACGGTGAACTGAGAAGTAGTCATTTAAACTTCTCATTCGTCTATCAGTCTCGTGATACGTTATTTATACCATGCGAACAAACAATTACCTGCCATGTTCCCAATCCCACTAAGGGCATGTCATACCCAGACAACAAACGTACACTGTGGACAGCCATTCTCTCCTATTAGTTCAGCACTTTAGCGAGTTTGATCCTTGCGCTGGAAGTATTACGAAATGTATTTGATAAATCTGTTTAGTCATTTTCAATAGACTTTGTTGCCGCTAGGCATGCGCGAAAATATAGCTCTATCTATAACTCAAGGCCGACTGTGGATAAGGTAATGATTTAGAAAGATAAAATTCTTGATCAACATTTGAAACCAGTATAATTTCAATCGCTAAGTCATTTAGATGATTTCTCTAATTTCATAATATTCACTCAGAAACTGTACTAAATGCATATATAGTTGAATAGGTATTCATGGAATTGGTTAATTAGATTCTTCTAGAGAATACCGGTCTAGGCAGTGGTCAATATACTAAAGCAGGCCATACCCATAGGTATTCCATACTGAGTACAAGCAACGTTACTAAAGATTGTGTAACTTGGGGGAAAAAGAAATCGGAAAGAATAAAAATACTGACTTCGAAGAGAAAACTTCAAGTTTCAAAAACATTGCCAAAATTTTCAATGCTTCATATTTTACTTCGCTGTATTAAAAAGTTTGGACAGTTGATTTTTCCGTACATTGTTTGCAACTGTTCATTTGAATCCGCAGAACTAAGTTAATAATGTATGCAAATGAATTTAAAAAAAAATCAGCTCGGAGCTGAGGTCTCATAGAATATAGATCTATACGTATACTTACTCAGAATTCAGTGTGATGCGTGGCAGACCAATTTGTGGTCTATGGCTTGGGTTACGTTGTAGTTACGTAATCACCACAGGTCGAGTACACTTAAGGTTTCTATACCAAATTCTATTGAGTGAATTCTGGCTAGATCTTGAAGCTTGTTTGTAGGATAGCGGCGTCACGGTACAACGAGCAATGATCCAACTTCGGATAATTCTCACTTTTATACATCAGGACGATGCACGAAAAACTTTGACTTGCCTACCTGTAGGATTCTGTAACTTATATCACCTGTAATATATGTGATAGCCATTGTATTGACCAATCAAAAACTCATCTTAAACTGGAAATTTCCTATTTCACTTGTGAAAAAATGACGGAATTTTCGGATGCGATGTACGATTACGCGCCTTTTGCCTTATACTCAATATTTGTGCGATTATTTTCTCGTTTCTTATCACTGCTAACACATTGTAAATACCAGATCCAATTAAGCGATTACATCCAGTTCTGATGTCATGGTTCCTCTTATTTATAGTCATATTATACAATAACATGCTTCAAGTACAGATATCCATTGCTATACTGATTTCAACTCGGAGGACTTTGATATTACACTATCAAGGAAGTAAGGGTTCGATATGTTATTCTATTCATCGCTTGTAAACCTACATGCAAATGCATGTGTCTATGAACGCATTTCGAATTCTTTAAGGACTATCCATATTATCCATATAAAACGGAAATCGGAACTGGGGGATTCCAGGAGAAAGGAACCTGGTGTTTTGACTCAATTTTTGCACATATTTGGAGACGTTCTTGCCCATGGGAGAATGGAATTTTAACATGACCAAATTAGGGACCACCCTAATCCACATCCTTGATAGTATTGCCGATAATTAATTGGGTTCTAATCATAGCTTGGTATCAGGACTATTGGAAGGCAGAGTATCGGGAGTAGAATAATAGCCAAGAAGACTTAATTGTATTGGTATAGAATTTTGTTGTAATAAAATTGCGGAGAAACTCCGTGTTATTGATCGTGTTCGTCCTTGAATGGCCACTCGGGATGATCCTTGATTCTGAAAAAGCAAAACCAATCGCGAAATGTTAGATAAAAGTTCGAAAAAGGTAGCAATTTCGATCACTGAGTGATTGATGACTCTGTCAAACCGTACAGTGATTTATTACAACTGCTATTCTTCTGTATTTTTATCACCTGCAATCACAGTCTAAACTTCCCTGCCTTCTTACCCTTTGAAGAATGTGAAATCAAAGATCCTTCCCTTTCTTCCTCGGTCCAAAGCATCCAGTAGATTCGTCTCTTCGTTTGTCAGCTCAAAGTCGAACAGTTCAAAGTTTTCCTTCAGTAGTACAGGATCAGTGCTCTGTGGTATCACTGTGATTTCATGCTTTACCAAATAGTGGAGCAGGACTTGGGCTGGCGTCTTATGATGGGAAACTGCGATTTTTTTAACCACCGGATTTCCAAGGAGGTCTGGCACGTTAAGATCATGATTGTACATTTTTTTGAAGACGGCTTTTGCTCCAGGCGAACCCAGCGGACTAAAACCTGTCACTGCAATATTATACTTCTTGCATAGCTCGCGCAGACGCTTCTGTTGATTACAGGCGTGCAGTTCGATCTGTGATAAACAGTGATTTGCAGTTAAACTTTAGAGTGCTTATTCAACGGAGTATAGACTCTTCTCTTTTCGTTTTTGCACAGATTTGATGAGTTTTACCTGCAAATTACTTGGTTTTATCTCTGCGCTGTTCCAAATCTTAGTTATCTGCCTCTCGTTGAAGTTACTAAGTCCAATCGACCTTGTGTTCCCGTTTTTAACTTGTTCCTCCATTGCCTGCGGGTCATAAATATCTATTGCAAACCATGACTGACTCAAAGTTATCGTTTTCAATCAAATAACACTAAAAAACGATTTCTGAACTTGTTTGGTAATGGATTGAACGAAAGCTACACATAGAGTGCATAAATATGAAGCTCCTTCATCATTTAATGCAACTCACTGACTTTAATCTAGTTTTTTACCTTCCACATGGCGACGTGATCCGTTTCATAGTCTACTTTGCTGGAGCCATCCGGCTCTTGTAGCGCATCGTATGTATTAGGATCACGCAAGAATCCATACGGCATGTGAATCAAGTACATGTCCAAATAGTCGAGCTGAAGTTTTTTCAACGACAATTTTATCGACAGCTCTACGTCACTTGCTCTGTTTGCAAATGTCGGTAGCTTGAAAAGTTTGAAAATCACTCCGTTAGTGGTCCATCGACGTGTTAGTATCACAAAAATGTACTTATGGTCATTTTGCACTTTGCATTTTGAAAATATTTAAACAAAGTAGAGGCACCTTTGTCGTTACGAACAACTCTTCACGCTTTCCACCCTTTTCAAACCATTTTTTCAAACTGTTACCTATGGCTTCCTCGTTCAGGTAGTAAAACGAGGTATCAATGTGTCTATAGCCGATTTCTAGAGCAGCTAAGAGAGCTTTTTCAATTTCTTCCGGCCAGGACTGTCAAAGTTGAAATTATTTATTAGTTCAGTGTTTTGTAGCGGAATACGTGGCCTTGGCTTCATTCCGAAGTGCGTATTGCATTACGAGACACGCACTGAACCGAGAAGTAGTCATTTAAACTTCTCATTCGTCTATCAGTCACGTGATGCTTTATTTATAACATGCGAACAAACAATTACCTGCCATGTCCCCAATCCTACTACGGGCATGTCATATCCGGACAACAATCGTACACTGTGGACAGCCATTCTCTTCTATTACTGCAGCACTTTAGACAGTCTGATACTCGAGCTGGAAGTTTTACCAAATGTATTTGATAAATCTGTTTAGTCATTTACAATAGAGTTCGTTGCCGCTAGGCATGCGCGAAAATATATCTCTATTTATAACTCAAGGCCGATTGCTAATTTAGATAAGGCAATGATTTAGGAAGATAAAATTCTTGATCAACATTCAAAAGCTGTCAAATTTCATGATTTCTGTAACTTCATAATGTTCACTCAGAAACTGAACTAAATGCATAAAGTTGAATAGGTATTCACATAATTGGGTAATTAGATTCTATTGAGAATGCCAGTGTACGCGTGAGAAAAGCAGGCGGTAGGGCTTTGAAACATTGACTATTTTTTAACCATTTATTCAATTGAAGTGAAACTTCCCAAAAAACTTATTTGGAACTTAATGAACAACTTTCTCACTGGAAGTTACGGTTTGGATAAAGTCATTCAATACATTTGATCGATGTACATACCTAAGCTTACTGTGAATTCGGTGTGACACGTGGCAAACCAATTCGTTGCAATGGCGTGGCCCTTGTATAGTTACGTAAGCAATATACGTCGAGTACACTTTAGGTTTTTATCCCGAATTCCATTCAGTAAATTCTAGCTAAAACTTGGATTCTGCCTGTATAGGACAGAGGCGTTACAATCTGGCGGGCAATGATCAAATTCCAAATAATTCCCACTTTTATATATCAGGGTGCTGCACAAAAGCCTTCGATTCGCCAACCTGCCAGATCTTCCAATTGATATCACCAGTCCATACATGTGATAACCATTATGCGGACCAATCAAAAACTAGTATCGAACTGGGGATCTCATTTTTCATTTGTGAAAAAATGCTGGAATTGCTCGGTCGTGATATGCGATTACGCACTTCTTGCCGTGTATTCCACATTTGTGCAATCCGTTGTTATTCCGCCTTTAGTCTTCTGGTATCACTGATTGCTCATAGAGAAAAATCACGTGTCATGAGATTGTACTCATATCAGTGCTCATATAAATCTCCCGATCTATAGCCACATCATCCAAAAACACACTTGAAATAACATTGCTATATGCCTTATTTTACGCCAATTATCGATCTGACCATCCTTATCCTACCTATCCGCAATAGTTTGACGAATATCTTTTCCTGATGTATGTATTGTACATATCCACGTTATCTATTGAGAAATATGAAGTTTAATCAAGTTTGGGAGCAGAAGGAATATGGAAAGGCCTGGTGAAAATGTAGTTGCGACAATGCGTTCGGCCTGTTGTTATTCGACAATCATTCAATATTCTAAGTACAAGAATCTACACTAGTTGATGAGACCCAACGTTATTGGTCCACCTCGTCCTTGAATTGGAAATCCGGATGTTTATCAACTCTGAAAAAACGATATACCAATTACGAGACGTTCGCAGAAAAAATTACAAAATTTTAATGATGTCAATTACTACGACCTAGTTCTATCGATTAGACTTCTAGCCGACAGAACTGCTCTGTTCTATTGTTAAAAATTACAGCCTCAATTATTGTGCCTTCTTACCCTTTAAAGAACGTGAAATCGAAGATTCTTCCCTTTTTTCCTCTGTCCAAAGCGTCAAACAGGTCTGTCTCTTCTTTCGTCAATTCAAAGTCAAACAATTGGAAGTTTCCTTTGATTCTATCAGGATTACTACTTCTTGGTACCACTGCGACTCCCTTTTTTACCAAATGGTGTAGCATCACTTGAGCTGTTGTCTTTCCATGGGAAGTAGCTATCTTCTGAATTACCGGGTCCCCAAGAAGGTCTGGCAAATTATTAGGATCGAACATCGATCTTGATGAGGGTGAAGTCAGCGGACTATAAGCCGTCACTGCAATATTATACTTCTTGCATAAATCATGCAATTGCTTCTGCTGATGGAAGGCGTGCAGTTCGATCTGTGTCAAACAGTGCAGATGTGCAGTTGAACTTTCAAGTATGATTTTTTTAAAAAGTACGAACTCTCCTCTTGTTATTATTGCATAGGTTGACAAAGTTTTACCTGCAAATTGCTCGGTTTTATATTCGCGCTTTCCCAAACCTCCGTTATCTGTTTTTCGTTGAAATTGCTAAGTCCAATCGATCTTGTGTTACCATTTATAACTTGTTTCTCCATTTCCTGCATGAAATGCAAAAAGCATGAAGTTTTCTCATCTTTTAATCTGTTTTGACAATGATAATCAGCCAAATGATGCTGATTTAACTAATTTTCATCATATTCCTCACCTTCCACACGGCGAGGGGATTCGTTTCCAAATCCAATTTATTAGAACCGTCCGGCTCTGTGGCCGGAATATAATCATTAGGATCCTGGATCAGTGCGAAAGGCACGTGGATTAGATACATGTCCAGATAGTCGAGTTGAAGTCTTTCTAAGGACAATTTGATGAACTTTTCTACGTCGCTTGGTCTGTTTCCAAATACTGGGAGCTTTGAAAGATTGACAAAAAGTTGCTGAACATCTGATCGATTTGTTATGGTTAAAAAAAAAAATACACACCATGGTGCAATAAATAACTTATCAAGAAACGTTCTTCCTCGTTCACACCATTCGCCAATTTTTTCTATCATACTATATAATAGTTCAATCAAGTACAGGCATACCTTTGATGTTATAAAAAGTTCCTCGCGCTTTCCACCTTTGGCGAACCATTTTTTCAAAATCAATCCGATGTCTTCTTCATTGTTGTAGATAAAGGCAGTGTCAAAATGTCTGTAACCAGCTTCCAGGGCAGTTAAGATAATTCTCTCATTTTCTTCGGGGGGATACTGTCAAAGTTCATGCTATCATTTAGTTCAGTGTTTTGTAGTGGAATACGTGGCTGTGGCTTCATTCAGAATTTCATATTACATTACGAGACAGATGCTGACCCGAAAAGTAGTCGTTTAGACTTCTCATTCTTGTATCAGTCTCGTGATACGTCACTGATGATGACATGAGAACAAAACAATTACCTTGTATGTTCCCAATCCTACTAAGGGCATGTCATACCCGGACGACAATCGTATACTCTGCATAGCGTTTCCTCTCTAATGGTGCAGTATTTCAGAAAGTCTGATCTCCGAGCTGGAAGTATCACCAAATGTATTTGATAAATCTGTTTAGTAATCTTCAACGGAGTTGGTAGCCGCTAGGCATATGTGCAGAAATATATCTTCATTCATAACTCAAGGCTGACTGCTGATTTAGATGAGGCAATGATTTAGAAAGATATAATTCCTGATCAACATTCAAAACTAGTATAATTTCAAATGAATTCGAAGTTGGGATATCAAATTTAAAAATCCTCTTTTCTATAGTTTTTTCACTGAGTTATAAGGTTTTCGGAAAAACATCTAAAAAATCATTCGATACTATAGATGCCTATACTTACTCAGTTTTCTTTCTTTCTGTGCACCGAACATACGTGCGAGTAAGCTTAGGCCCGCTTTCCGCCTGCTGCTATCACTAATATGTGATCTTTGGTAATCTCAATTTTACATAAGAGATTGTACTCAGTGCTGATATCATATCTTTCTCGGTACAGCCATGTTATTTGAAAACATACTTTAAGGACGGATATTGATAGGTACTGACTCCACCTCGAGGGACTTTGTTTGATAGAGTCGATAGATATAATAATATTTGATTCAAAGAACAAATATTTCTTAGTGATGTGTACATTTCGAGGCTTAGCTCGGGACTGATTTGTTACCAGGTAGACTTACGCATACATACATATACACATGTGTATTACTCATACATAGCTAGTCCCCTAATACATGTCTTCATTACATAAACTATCAACTCGCATACTTTACACAGCAACAGACTTGAATTTTAGAAAGTCGAGGAAGTAATGGCCCTATAGTTTATTATATCGATTGCCTATAAACCTACATGCATTGTTATCTTATGAACATACATTGACAAACATTCGGGAAAAAATTTCGTGAATAGATTTGCGAATACTCGAGGGATATCTTTATTTTATTTATCAATTGGTAAATGGGAAGTGGCAAGAATGAGATTTAGGACGTGGTACCGCCTCGAGAAAGGTATTTGTGGCAATCGTTCAATATTGGAAGTAGAAGAATCCACACGATTTGATTTCTTCATGTAATTTTACTGTAAAGAAATTTCAGATAAAATCAGCTATGTAACTGGTCCAGCTCGTTCTTGAATGGGTATTGGGGATGTTTCTCAATGCTAAAAAAAAAAAAAAACCAAATTAGTTATGAAATGTTACTGAAAAATTCGGAGTGTGGAACTGCCCAATCGAATTGTTCTGTATTTGCTCTTAAAAATTGCAGTCTTAATTTCCCTGCCTTCTTACCCTTTGAAAAACTCGAAATTAAAGATTCTTCCCCTATTTCCTCGGTCCAAAGCATCCAACAGGTTCGTCTCTTCTTCCGTCAGCTCGAAGTCAAACAGTTGAAAATTCTCCTTGATTCTTTGACAATAAGTGCTCTTTGGTATCACTATAATTCCCTGCTTTACCAAATGGTGAAGCAAAATTTGAGCTGGTGTCTTGTTATGGGGAATAGCTATTTTTTTAACTATTGGATACCCAAGTAGGTCCGGCGAATTATTTAGATCGTATTCGAAAATCCTCTGGATGACACCTTTTGCTGAAGGCGAAGCCAGTGAGCTGTACGACGTCACTGCAATTCCATACTTTTTGCATAACTGACGCAAAGGCCTCTGTTGATGAAAGGCGTGCAGTTCGACCTGTGATAGGCAGCGATTTGCAGTCAAATTTTAAAGTATTCACCTAGAAAAGTATAGATTCTCCTCTCTTCGTTATTTCATAGATTGACCAAGTTTTACCTGCAAGTTACTGGGTTTTATTTTCGCACTCTCCCAAACCTCCGTTATCTGTTTCTCGTTGAAGTTACTCAGTCCAATCGATCTTGTGTTACCGTTTCTGACTTGTTTCTCCATTTCCTGCGGGGCATAAACTTGAAGTTTTTTTTACAACAAAACTGATTGCAAGTTGAATGTAAGGTGCATAAACATGAAGTGTTGACGTTGACAATTAGCTAAATATCGTCGAATGTTTTATTTCAAGCTCATTTCTTACCTTCCAAACAGAGACGGGACTGGTGTTGAGTTGCAATTTGTAGGAGCCATCCGGCTCTTTCGCCGGAATAAATGTATTAGGTTCCAGGACGGTCGCGAAAGGTGCGTGAATTAAATACATGTCCAAATAGTCAAGCTGAAGTCTTTGTAAGGACAGCTTTATGTACTTCTCTACTTCGTTTGGGGTATTTCCATAATGTGGTAGCTTCGAAAGTTCGGGGAAAAATTGGTTACTATTCGACCAACTGGTTGAGATAAAAAAAAAAAAATGTACAAACTGTGATGCTTTTGCACTCTAAAAGAGCAGTACGTTCTTTTGTGACTAAAATATTCTGTTTTTTACAATGCATCACTTGTTAAAAAATGTTGCTCCTCATTCAAACACATTGAAGTTAGTATACTATCCTTCCCATCACGTATTTTCTCTCAACTTATTCAATACACAGACAAAGTAGAAAATATTTAAACTAAGTGGAGGTATACCTTTGTCGTTATGAACAGCTCTTCGCGTTTTCCACCTTTTTCGAACCATTTTTTCAAACCCCTACCAATTGCTTCTTCGTTATTGTAAGTGAACGCTGTGTCAATGAGTCTGTACCCAATTTCCAGAGCGAATAAGACAGCTTTCTCAACTTCTTCGGGCTGAGACTGTCAAAGTTGAAACTATCATTTAGTTCAGTGTTTTGTAGCGGAATACGTAGCTTTAGCTTCATTTCGAATTGCATATTGCATCACGAGATATACGCTGATCCGAAAAGTAGTCATTTAGACCGATGTAGACTTCTCATTTCTCTATCAGTCTTGTGATACGTTATTTATAACATGCGAACAAACAATTACCTGCCATGTTCCCAATCCCACTAAGGGCATGTCATACCCAGACAACAAACGTACACTGTGGACAGCCATTCTCTCCTATTAGTTCAGCACTTTAGAGAGTCTCATCCTTGAGCTGGAAGTATTACAAAATGTATTTGATAAATCTGTTTAGTCATTTTCAATAGACTTCGTTGCCGCTAGGCATGCGCGAAAATATATCTCTATCTATAACTCAAGGCCGACTGTGGATAAGGTAATGACTTAGAAAGATAAAAATCTTGATCAACATTTGAAACCAGTATAATTTCGATCGCTAAGTCATTTAGCTGATTTCTCTAACTTCATAATATCCACTCAGAAACTGTACTAAATGCATAAAGTTGAATAGGTATTCATAGAATTGGTTAATTAGATTCTTCTAGAGAATACCAGTCTAGGCAGTGGTCAGTATACCAAAGCAGGCCACACCCATAGGTATTTCATACTGAGTACAAGCGACGTTACTAAAGATTGTGTAACTTGGGGGTAAAAGGAATCGGAAAAAACGAAAAAGACCGACGTCGAAGAGAAAACTTCAAGCTTCAAAAACATCATTGCTAAAATTTTCAATGCTTCATTTTTCACTTCACCGTATTGAGAAGTTTGGAAAATTGATTTTTCTGTACATCGTTCGCAACTGTTCATACAAATCTGCAAAACCAAGTTAAGAATGTGTGCAAACGAATTTAAAAAAAATCAGCTCGGAGTTGAGGTCTCAAATTTGAGAATCCTCCAATCTTACATTTGTTTCGATCACTTCTCACCGAGTTGTAATTCATACATTTGATCGATGTACACATATACTTACTCAGAATTCGATGTGATGCGTGGCAGACCAACTTCTGGCTATGGTTCGGGTTTCGTTGTAGTTACGTAATTACGATACGTCGAGTACACTTGAGGATGCTATACCAAATTCTATTCAGTGAATTCTGGCTAGATCTTGGAGCTTGTTTGTAGGATAGCGGCGTCACGGTACAACGAGCAATGATCCAACTTCGGGTAATTGTCACTTTTATACAACAGGACGATGCACGAAAGACTTTGACCTGCCAATCTGCACAATTCCGTAAATTATATCACCAGTAATATATGTGATAACCATTGTTTAGACCAATCAAAAATTAGTCTGCAACTGGAAATTACCTTTTTCACTCGTGAAAAAATGATGAAGTTGCTCGGACCCGATGTGCGATTACGTGCCTTTTGCTGTGCACTCAACATATTTGTGATCACGTCATGTCGCATTTAGTCTTCAGCTATCACTGATAGCTTGTTGGAAATCCTAGATTTAATTCAGAGATTGTACTCTGTGCTGAAGCCATAACTCTCTCTATCTATACCCACGTTATCCAAAAACATACTTCCAAGGACAGACATCCATTGCTATACCGACTTCACCTCCAATATTTTCTTCTATTGATTGCGTATAAACCTATCCATGGGACATTTTGCGTCACTTCAGCAGCTAATGAAAAATTTTCACCCCATGAAAATAAAAATATTAAAAATTCGGTCTTTCCATACAGAATTCGAGGATATTGATTTCAAGCGTCGTTCTCTTAAAGAAAAAAAGAGATTTTCGATGATTTCGCCCTAACATGTGGGTCAGAATTACTCAATCAAATCTAAATGAATTTTATCCTAGTAGCTTTGAAAAAACACAAATTCTCGTTAAAAAAAATTTTCAAACTTGAGCATTCTGTTCGAAAAAAATTTCAAGAAAATTAAAATCTCGTGAACTTGAGGATTTTCTTTTCGTTTTTTTTTTTTAGGGCCGAAGTGACGCGGATTAATGCCTTATGTGCAATAGCAGAATCAGCATTTTTGCTCCCTATCTACGACCTTGACTCGAAATCTTATCGTCGCGGGTCGCAATGATGATTAAATTAAATCCGATACCGAAACTTATCGCCGATCATTATTTATCATTAATTCCGGGCTCACAGACTTTGTAAAACTCATAAAATAAACTAGCGTATTGAATATGACTCCCTTTACATCGATAAGAATAATTATTCCAGAGTCATCTCGGTAACATTAATTCACAAGCATTCAGAGAATAAGTTTGGGAGCATATTTAAGAATATTCTAGGGATTTCTGTTTTTTATTTATTAATTGGCGAGTGGGAACTGGTCAAAGTAGGAATATATGTCGTTTGTTGCCAGTTTTCAAATATATTAGAAGTACAAGAATCCACACGAGTTCATTTCTAAATTTAATTTTATTGTATGGGAATTACAGACAGTCTATATCACTGCTTCAGCTCGTCCTTGAATGGGAATTGTAGATGTTTCTCGACTCTGCAATATCGGAAATATGACCAAATGTTGCAAAAAAAATTTGAAATATGAAACAATTTCAATTAAACTTTCCAATATCTTTTATAAACCAGTTTCTAGTTCAAACAATCGTACGTTCTGCATAGTTGTTCGCTTCCAATATTTCACTACTTTAGATAGTCTAATTACCAAACAGAACCAGGATTGTATAAAACTGTATTGCGCAATTGAAAGTAATCAGTTGAAGATAATTTTGCCCTGGTATAAGCCACGATTATTTTTAACAATGTGAAGCAACACGGTACGATTTATATCGTCTAGTTTCGTGTACCCTGCTGTAAAGAAGCTTTCTGATCAACTTGAAATAGGATCTTATAGATTCAGAAAAATCCGGATTGAAAAACCGAACAGGGACGGTATTTTCAATGAGCTTACTGGTTCTGTCTAAATCTATTCATACGTGTTTCTCATCGTCATTGGATTTTTCTACTGGGATAATCTAACATTTTATCACTGCAATGAAATACTCCAATGAAATAATACTTTTAGACTGTTTCAAAAAAGAATCTACACCATTTAATTAGACAATGTGATTTTATTTCAACTGAATTTTGGATTACATTCATGTCATTGATCCAGCTCATCCTTGAATGGGTAATAAGGATGGTTCTCGACTCTGAAAAAAGGAAAACTATGGTGAATTCCAAATACTAAGAGCTTCCATGAATCAATCCTCCATTAAAAGAACTGCGTTTTATAATCTCCCTGCCCTCTTACCCTTTGAAAAATAAGAAATGAAAAATTCTTCCCTCAGCGCCTCGGTCCAAAGCATCAAGTAGGTTTGTTTCTTCTTTTGTCAGCTCGAAGTCAAACAGCTGAATATTTTCCTTGATTCTATGAGGCGTGGCGCTTTTTGGTATCACCAAAATTCCCTGCTGTACCAAATGGCGCAGCAAAATTTGAGCCGTTGTTTTTTCATGGGATATAGCTATTTTTTCAACTACTGGATGGCCAAGAAGGTCAGGAAACTTTTCAGGATCGTAGTTGTACTTTGTTTGAAAGTGGGACTTGGCTCCTGGCGAAGCCAACGGACTGTAGGCAGTCACTGCAATCTTATACCTCTCGCATAACTGGCGTAAAGACTTCTGTTGCTGGTAGGCGTGAAGCTCGATCTATTATTGACAATGATTTCTAGTTGATCTTTGAAGTGCTTAAACAAGTCAAAGACATTATCAGGCAACTCGACAAAGCTTTACCTGCAAGTTACTCGGTTTTATATCCGCACTGTCCCAAACCTCAGTTATCTGACTCTGATTGAAGTTACTAAGTCCAATCGACTTTGTGTTACCGTTTCTAACTTGTTTCTCCATTTCCTGCAGCCCATAAATATAAATATCAAGAAATACGATTTCTGAACTGTTTTTGTAATAAAAGTGCTAAATGTGAAGAGTTTTTAATTTTTTTAATGCACTTTGACAGTAACAATCATCTAAATGATGAATTTCTTCTCACCTTCCAGACAGATATCGGATTCGTGTTGAGTTCCAGTTTGTAAGAGCCATCCGGTTCTATCGCCGGAGCATATGCATCAGGATCCTGGATGAACGCGAAAGGCATGTGAATTAAGTACAAGTCCAAATAATCAAGTTGAAGTTTTTCTAATGATAACTTGATAAACTTCTCTACATCGCTTGGTCTATTCCCGTAATGAGGTAGCTGAAAAATTTCAAAAACAACTTAGTTTTGATACATTTACAAATGATAACAAGTCGAATCATGTCAACAGGGTGGAATCATACTTTTGAAGTTATGAAGAGCTCCTCGCGCTTACCACCTCTTTCAAACCATTTTTTCAAACTCCTACCAATGGCATCTTCGTTATTGTAATTAAACGCGGTGTCGATGTGTCTGTACCCGTTTTCAAGAGCAGTTTCAACCGCTTTCTCAATTTCTTCTGGCTTAGACTGTTGAAATTGTGAATATTTATTGATAAATCAAGTCTTTGGACGCATTGCGCACTATGAGATATGATTTACATGTACTAATAAAAGATGAGATTTCTCATCAGTCTGTTTGTTTTATGATATATTGATAACAAAGAATCACCTGCCATGTACCCAATCCTACAGAGGGGATTTCGAAACTGGATGACAGTCTTACGTTTTGCATAATTATTCCGTTCCAGTAGTACAGCGCTGCAGAGAATCCGATTCTCGAGTATTGGGAAGTATTACTAAATGTATTGTATAACTCTGTTTAGTTATTTTTAGGAGAGATGATTTTTGGCTAGTCGTATATGCAATGATATACCTTTATTTATAACTCAATCTCTAGCGCTATGTTGAATAATTAAACGATTCAAAAACGCATATTGCTTGATTTAAATTCAAAACAGTTTCATAATTTAAAAAATGATAATCAAACCGTATATATAATAAAAGTGTTCAAATACAACTAGGAGATGTGATCAACCAGTTTTATAATATGAATACTACGTAATCTCTCATCTATCGGGCTATTTTTATACATCCGACTATAATCACTGTTTGAAATTTGGCGCCCCGCCAGAATCTGACGGGCAGTAAGCAGCAGCAACAGTTTAGTAATTAACTAGATGTTTCTAGTGATTTCTAGTGATTACACTAGAAACATCTAGTGAGTTACTAAACTGCTGTTGCTGCCACTGCCCATGAAATAGCACTTTTATTGCCGAAAGACGGTCTCAGTCGGTAAAGAAGATTGCAGAAAGATTATGACGACGTTGTCACGTGACTTCGATACTCTAGCACGTATCTTTGAAGTTTCACTGGTTTCGTAATAGTTTTTAGAGTTTTTGTGACAAAACTATCAGCTTAAAAATCGCCGGTTGATTAACGGCCTTAACGTTAAGAAAAGTGTTGTCAGGAAATATTTGAATTGGGTATATTACCACAGAGCCCCCATGTTCTTCGATAAATAGATGAACATATCGTCTGCAGCGACAATTCACGGTTTCGAGGTTATGTCTCAGGTTTAATCGAATATTTAAAATTCCATTGGCGTATCAATTGATAGATGATAAAATAATGTCTGGGTTTGGAAGTTTCCTAAAACGGCATAGAATGATGATTATAATTCCGGCGGTTTTGGCTGGAGAATTTTACCTGTGGTGGCAGATCCAGCAAAACGAACGCTACGTACCTCAGAATCAGAAGGCAGAGTTATTCGTAAATCCGCTTGAATATGCTAAAAAATTGTACGGAGAATCGACTAACGACGAACATCAGCACAAGAAGAAGACTCTTTGATTATTCAATGATTCTGTTTTCATTGCATTTCAGTAATCTTACTATTATTATTATTGGATACAACTAGGATAAATAAAATATATTGTTCATTTCAATAACCCAGTCTTGATAATTCTTTTCTTTTATTACACCTATACTTATAGCGATTCCATGGAAAGTAATGCGTCTCGCCGGCATACAGGCAACCCAAACATCAAGCGTTGTGTTTTATTTCGCATATCGTTGCCGTTGGCCGCGTGGGAAATGAAGCCCAATCGTTGATGCGCTTGCCTACCTTTTAGGCGCAATTGAAGAACTACATTCGCCGCAAACACCTTCACGCTTTATTACATGCAATTTGGAGTTAGAAATCACACGAATGATATGCGGGTTGCATACAACGAGGCGCACTACCCGCGTCTGTGAAATTTTCCGGCTAAATGACTTACAGAGACGAAAATCAATTGATTACTATGAGGGTCAAGGAACCAGGTAATAGAAAAAATTGGTTTGAAATAAGATTTCGGTAAGTATCGTAAGTTTTATTTCTACCAATGAAAAGAAGAAAGTAATAGTATAAATTAAAAAAAAAAAATTGATTTCCTATATTATATCCGTTTTTATAATAACGGTATACTATTCTGTATGGTATGTGGTAAAATTTGACGTTAATAAATTCACGGTATTTAGTAAAAATAAAAATATCTTGTGAAATATGATGAATAATTAAACAGATATTATTATAATAATAATAATAATAATAATGAAAATAATGATAGACTACAGGTTTTGAACAATTGCAAGAGCACAGGATCACCATAACGCTGTTTCTTTCTTCTTTACTAGATGTGATTAATTGTTTAGCCAGTAGCAGTATGGCAATCTATTCCCAGGGTTAAATTAGTAGATACAATACACCATATATCAATCCGAGTGCACCGGTCTCACACAGAGGTTTCCAAGCCCGGCGAGACGAGATTATTCAATTATATGTATATTACGATACTCCTTATTATTATTCGTATTAGAATTTCTGCTTCTAATCAATAACGAATATCTCTTCTTTTATGAAAAACTCAACTTCTTCCTCCTCCACATTCTTCGTATCTGATACCAACTCGTCCGTATCAATATCTGAAGAATAAATAAAAACAAACGATTGTAAACAATTCCTTTCCTCCTCAATTTCACTCTGAACATTCGATACTCACTGTAACGCAATTCCAGACGGCGTTTCTTCTGGCTTATCCAATCCTCTATACGTTTGGTGCGATATTCTTCGAACTCTTTCATAAGCGCACAACGCTTCTCGATCAATTCCTGCGGACAGAGATTACCGATTATTTAATTAGTTCCGCTAAAAATTCCTTCGACAAAAGGTAAACTCGAAAGGTTTCTCACCTTCGAGGCACGAGTCAGCCTCATTCTATCCTTGCTCTCAAATTGCGCTGAATATTTCTTCAGGCTTTTTTGTATCTCCTTAATCTGCTTGGTGGATAATAACGTCATCGGTCTTGGACGCCACAGGAGTTGATTAAACGCAGTTAGGTTAACTCTCTTCAAAATACGCCCTTGGAAAGACCAGATCCAATAGCCATTATCCACGCTAGTCTTCCAGCTGGATACTCCGGTCACAACATAGCTGAAAATATGATAAACGATAAAATGATGAAATTTTATATGAAAACAATGAGAAACAATGTGAATTAACGTTAATTCTTACCGTCCAGTTGGATCCCACTCGACGTCAGATGTCTGGTAATGATCTGTTGTATTCATGATCGTGAAGTCATTTGTATCGATGAATTCTAGAGCTCCTGCCATAGTGGTCAGACCTGCTAGAACAATGAATTGTCCAGCCGGAGACCAGAACAAATGATTGCAGGCCTTCTTCTCGAGCTTTTCTGAAAACGTGATAGAAATTTAATAAAATGTGTCCGGGAATTTGAAGAAGGCATCGTTAATCGAATCTTTAATGATGAATGGCGAATGCAATATTACTCAAAAGTTCTGGATGAACGCCAGGCCTAACGCCATAAAAGCTGACATTAACGCTAGGGATTTCTCCATGAATTATAGCGAATTTTCCGCCTACAGGTTCCCAAGCGAAAGCATGAATGGGTTCTTTCATCTCCACGCTGTCTACAGGTATCTGTTTCTCTCGCATGTGGAATATCTCGAAATTGTATGACATTCCTTGGAAGTAGAACTGCAGAACGAAATATGAAGTTAGTTGAGGTTTTTAAACGAATGGTTGCCATATGGCAAATGGCAAATGGCGAATGATCATTATCTTACAGTATACTTCTGCTCGGTTTTTTCTTTCCTCTTAGCAAAACGGTCCACTTTAACGCATAGATAATCGCCACTTTTTTGCCAATGAATTTTGCAATCGGCTACATTGAACAGATTCTTATTCCGGATCTCGTTTCGGCTGGAAAAAAGAATTAACAATACGATCATTGATCGTGAAAATAAAGAAAAAGGCATTTGGAAAATTGAGAGACTCGTTAGAAGTGATTTTTCCATTAAGTTATGCGAATTTGAACAAAGTTCAAAGAGTTGCTCGGTCAGATGAGATTCCTTTTCCTTTTGCCAAAAGACTGTGTATACCTAGGAATTTCCAAGAGCGTAACCCTCGCCGGTACATCTTTATCCTCAGGTACCCAATAAGCGAGTATTTTGTCGGTAGGAGACCAGCTGAAGTCCCTAATCCCAGGTATTTTGATGCTCTTGTTATCCAGAAGCCGAAAAGACTGTAAAGTGCGAAGAAAATAGTATTTAGAATTGGTAAAAGCGTGGAAAATCTTCCCAGATTGAATAAAAAGCGGTAAAATAAATCACCGGAGTTTCGTAGATGCTTAGTACGTCCTCGCCCATACGGGCAAGGTACTTATCGTCATGTGACCATCTGAAGATTGGCCAAACCGATGATCCATCTGGTTGAAAGGAGCGCTTTTCATGACCGGATAGGATGTCCCATACAACGAGCCGCTTTTGGTCGGCGCTGTTGTCCGCACGCGGAGTATAAGAGACCAGATATCTTTCGCATGGTGAAAAATCAACGCATTCTACTCCGCGTTGGCCGAATTTAGCCTTTTGTACAAACTGGGGTCCGCCCCACAGCGCTACTCCCGGCTTGTGAAAAGTGGCCAAGTATGTACCAAGCGGAGACCATTTCACATAGGTTTCTGTCCATCGCTGTAAAAAAACAACGCCGTACAATTTCATTGCGTTTTATTAATTCCAAGGAGTTTCCTGGCGTCGAACTCTCACCCCTCTTTCTTCAAGCAGAGTTGGTTCCGGGGCTGAATTCTGCCACATTTGAACAGTCGTGGCTTGCCCATTGCCAGACAGTACGCAAAATTGATCGTATGCATCAGGGTCTAGAAGATAGTAATGGAGATCTCCGCTGGAAGTATAAGGCTGTGGTTTTGGAGGCTCCCACTCGTCCGGAATAGCTTCAAACTTTTTGAAATCGGTAAACAAGTTTACTTTGAATGTATGCTGCTTGTCGATCTTGTAATTGTTCGTTGACTGTACCGCCGCCAATGCATTCACGGGGCTTTTGTACTCCAGGAATATGTAGCTGGGGATTGTTGAAAAATTATGAAATTGATGTTTAGGTCGCTGTTATGACTTTTTGAGAAATTCTTGGCGTAGAATAGAACGGAATAGATTCTACATAGAAAACTGAAGTTTTCTTACCCCTTGGTGAGTCCGTCCTCGTTTTTTGGATACCACTCGTTGACGATGTCTCCAAACTTTCGGTAAAGTTTGCTTATAACAGATTGAAGTTTCTCCAATCGTTCGGGCCCAACTAGCGGTACGCCGTCGACCACTACTACTGCTTCAACGCCGTCGGTCTCAGACGGTTTCTGCCTGATAAGTTCCCCGAGAAGTTCTGAGGGGTTTAAAACAACCGCGAAATGAATGACGCGAGTCTCAGTCTTGTTTTGAAGAAGAAAAAGAGAAACGCGGTTTTCCCCAATTTTTAACGTTAATAAATCGCGGTTTTTGAACTTCAGGGAGGTTATTGACGAAATATTTAACTATAGGGGTTATGACGGGACAGCCATGTTTAATCAGGCATATGCCACGCCATGCCTGATGAGTGAGTAAAGCAGCGTGTTGTCCCAATGTTGTAAATTTGTTGGAATAAAATATGGTGTTATTACCGTCGTCTGAGATGTCGTCGACGTATCCTTCCGGGTCGCTGAAATTTGGCTCTTCATCATCGTTCGTATTATCGTCGTTGTTTTTGCTGGGGTCTTCATTTTGCGGCGTTTTATCCGCCTCCCTTTTCTTTGCCATCTTGGAAACCTCTTTGTACCGGGTGAAAGTGGCAGATTGTTGTAACTTCCGTCTGTTTTATTTCAGCTCGTTACGTCATAGGCGTCGATTCTCGACACTCGAATCTCGATGCTATCGATTGATGCGAATGATTGCCACTTTACGTACCCAGGCGGCATGCGGGGTGCCGCTAATTAGGCGCCGGATTCAAATTTCGAATATACGAATCATTATGCTGATCGGACTTCTTATGTTCGGGTGAAAAGTTTAATTTTAACCGTGAATAACTTTTGAAAGAGTTGAGTTACCGAAATATTACAGGAGAGCTTTTTTGTAGAGCAATCAATTTCCTATAAAATATGTATCCTACTTTTATGTACGTTGCCTCGTTACTGAGCTACAAAATTTAGGAATAATTGAAAAAAAAAAAATTCCTACGTTAATCAAATGGAATGTGGGAAATTGCGTTCAGGAACCCTGAGCATTATTATTAAGGGCTCAAATTTTAACTGGCGTCTTATTTATTCTACCTACAACTATTAAACACGTGACTTCGAGAAGAAAGAACAGTCGATTTTTTTGAACCAGTCTAATCTCCATTTCAAAATCCATTTTCATTTATAATTATTCGAATTATAGCTCATACATGTATCAGGGTGGTACTCATTTAACGCTCGAATGAATGCTGTAACAGGCAACCCCAAATCGGTTTCGAATAATTCAAAAAATTCAGATCTTTATCTCAAATCTAACCCCTCCCTTTCTACGCTTTGCGCCTGAAACCAGACTACTTAAAGTTCGTTCCCGTATATTTCGCTGCCTGAATGCAGGCGGTATCGCGACTTTTTAAAATACCTGTATCTCACAGATGCCGCAACGAAGATCACTGCTTCAAACGGCAGGGTGACAAGCTCTACCACACCTGATCATTTTTGAAGATCAAAGTGATCAGCCTCGAAAATTAGCAATTGTAGAAAACGCGTCAAATGCGTGGAATCCTACATTCAGACGAATCGGTGGCTGTAGCAGGGCTTCCTTTTTTCAAAAAATTACGAAAAACTTCGTCTGATCAAGTAACTGAGTATAAAGCGTGTCATTCTTCCGATTACTAAAGAATTCTATTGTAAAAGTTCATGATTCTGTTATAACCCGTGCCTATAATTGAAAGCCATATTATTGCCCATGGAAAAGTTGCACTAAGTCTGATAGGAAATTTCTGAAAAGTGGAAGAAAAGTCGAAGGGGTATACAAGTCCACTGAGCGTAACTGCACTTGTCAATAAAGAGACATCAAAAGTTAGTTTTTGAACAGATTAAAGGTATTGCCATGAAATAAGCTTAAACGGAGTGTATTTGGACATGCGGATGATACAGGTTGGCAGGAGTCAGTGGAAACTGAAATGATACGATTTTTCTTTCTATAGAATAATTTATTTTAACAACTATCTGATTAGAAGAACAAAACAGAGTAGGTATATGATAATCTTGAAGAGGTTCCTCGATATAATTCCAGCGCACGGTTGTCACTATAGCTTTGTCGTTCACCACCATACGGTGACGTTCTTGAAATCTGCATGTCCTTTTCTTTTATCTTGAACCGGTTGTTGGGACCGTCGATTTCATTTAGCCAAAAGTGCATGTAACACCAAAATTTCCATTGGAATAACATTCCCTCCTTGAGCGGACTTTTGGAATTTGATCAGCAGTCTCTGGTAAATGACTGGGATCTTCTACGAGTCCAGTTGCGCCGCTCTGAAGAGAAGTTGCAGGGTCCACCAGGGCGTCCTCGAGGACGGCATCATCGCCTTTCGGGTGTTGAATCGCACCAGAGTCCTCCACGCCGTTCGCCGGGAAGCCGTAGGCCACAGCGGCCAACAATGCAAGAACAAGTATAACTTTAGACATCTTATTGCCAGACAGATCACAAGGTTCTACTGATGCTGAGGTGCCCTGGCCACTCGTTTTTATACCAAATCTCTCTCGTATACGACGTGCAACGATTGCATACAAGGCCTAAGGGAGATCCCGAGTAAATACCCGCAGTGGGTGATTTCCTTCAATGTTTACTATTTGTTGATGCAGACATGCATCACGTGCTGATGTATTTTAACTCGAGAAAGAATAATTAACAGCAATATTGATTATCTCATTAATTTCTTTCCCGTCAATCACTTATAGCTGTTAATCGTTGGTCACTGGGAATCGCGAAGGTCAGCTTATCGCGAAGGCTGCTATTTGAACAACAAGATGAATATGCGTCATAAACTGGTGCTTTTATGGATAATGCAACGAGTCAAGTGATAGATCATAAAACTGAACTATGAGAGTTCTTCCCCGATTTATGTGCTAGACAATTCCTCGTCGCGATGTCATTTCGGTTATGCAAATTGACGTTTACCTAATGCATGCTATTGGTAAAACGCAAGTGTTTTTTTCTAGGTACGAATCGGAATGTTGGTTCTTATACTTTCGGTAATTGTATGAAATATTTCGCGTGACGTTATAATGTAAACTTTGCGAATTTGGACACCCGAAATTTGAAACTCTTCCGATCTTGCCGTCAATTATTTTAATAAATGTTTTTTTTCGGACAGTCATAGTGGGCAGCAATGAATTCTGTTGGATTCTTTATACGTCATGTTTTCCGGATACGAATTTTTGCAATCTTAAGGATTCGAAAGTTTTCGAATTTCTAATATATTCAAATTATAATAATTTTGAGGTCTGTATTCAATGAATCTGAACTCATAAAAGGTCAACTTCATCGTATTGTAATATACTATTGTGAATAAAATGTTTGGAGATCAGATATATTCCTTACTGCATCGGAATTATATAGAACGAATCAAAACGAAAAAGATGGGTTTTCGTAAAGAAGAGTCACATAAACATCGAAGAGAAAAACAAAAGGCGTGTTGGAGGTTTGTCTGACACTTGTTGGCTATCATCTTTATTATTGACTAACTCATTTGCTTATCGCAAGTGCAATAATGCCCCTCCGCTTTGTATGCTACATGCACATACGACATACGTCATATTTTTCTTACATACTGCGGAAGCAGAGATACGATATAGATCGGGGGATCACTATCTGCGTGGTATTACCCGGGATTTTTTTTTAGACCTTGTATGCAATTGTTGCACGTCGTATACGAGGAGAACTTGGTATAAAAACGGGTGTCCAGGGCACCTCAGCATCAGTAGAATCTTGTGATCTGTCTGGCACTAAGATGTCTAAAGTTATACTTGTTCTTGCATTGTTGGCCGCTGTGGCCTACGGCTTTCCGGCGAACGGCGTGGAGAACTCTGGTGCGATTCAACACCCGAACGGCGAAGATGCCGTCCTCGACGACGCCCTGGTGGACCCTGCAGTTTCTCTTCAGAGCGGCGCAACTGGACTCGTAGAAGATCCCAGCGATTTACCAGAGAGTGCCGACCAAATTCCAAGAGTCCGTTCAAGAAGGGAGTGTCATTACAACGGTAATTTTGGTGTTACATGCACTTTCGGCTGAATGAAATCGAGGGTCTCAAGAACCGGTTCAAGATAAAAAAAGAGGGCGTGCAGCTTTGAAGAAAGTCACCGTATGGTGGTGATCGACAAAGAAGAACCTCTTCAAGATCATCATATACCTGTTCTGTTTTGTCCTTGCAATTATATAGTTGTCACAATAAATTATTCTACAGATAGAAAAATTGTATCGCTTAGTTTCCACTGATTCCTGCCAGCCTGTATCATCCATATCTAAATGCCCTCCACGTTCAATCGGATTTCATAATAAGTTTAATCTGAATTCACGCTCAGGGTGACCAAATATGTAACTACATGAATCCCAAAAGACGTGTTTCCCATGTATTTCCTTCTCAGAGATGATGAAATGAATCTGGTTGAAAGGAAACAGCTATCTTTCATCATTCATACTTTCAGAATTAGACAACTATCATCAGAGCATTTATTATATTGTTTTCGTCTCATGTATACCATTGAATTGCGATTGGCTTTTCCAGTTAAATTGAGCCCACGTTTGCCAAGCAAATATTGAAAATGCATTCATCTCCTAAGATTGAAATACTATGGAGTAACGAGTTTGTTAGTCTCAGTTTTCTAAATTTGAGGGTGTTCTGGCGTTGGTGTTCTTCCGTTAGGAATGCAATGAAAATTCGACAGATTATTCATTCTTCCTATTTAAGTACGTGTGTTAAGTTCACTGTTGATTTATTTATCAGTTCAATAGTTATTCAACATTCAATCTTGCATGGATTCTTATGTAGTAGCAGCACATTTCTGCATATCTGAACGGGATCAACAGAGAAGTAACGATGAGATTGTATTCAAACTTTTTGTACGTGGAGATCCAATTCTGAAAAATATTTGCAGAAAAAAAATCAATCGAAAATGTCAATAACGGGCTGTCATTCTCGTTACAAGTGGAAATATGACGTCAATGATGAACGATTATACATCTTATGCATTTTAAATTATCATTTGATGACTGCTATACATCAAATATGCTTCACGTAAACAACGATTTTTTTTTTTCACACTTCGATTCAGTTTTTTGCAAACAGTTCAATAGTTTCAACAGTTTTCGGTCAAACATCGGAAAGTGAGGAAAATTCACTAATTTATCAATGCATCGAGTTGAAAAACATGATTATTAACATTATTGTAGCCCTTCGCAACATGCGAGTACTTATGGTGCATACTTTAGGTTTCAGATTCTTTATATGCACGATTTTCGATTGAAATCTCCAGTTTAATTCAAAGTTACGTTAAAAGGAAGTCAATTATTATCCGAGCCCAGGCATCGAATTCTATTTAAATTCTGAACACATACGTCCAAAAAAATGTTCGTTTTATGCGAAAATAGAGCGTACGGATCGTTTTTACATTATTCGAATGTTTTCGAATTCGACTTTCTCGGCGAATTACGAAAAAACAATTTGTAGACTCTATTTTCGCACGAAACGAATATTTTTTTTGACGCATGTGTTCGGAATTGAATTTGAATTCGCGCAGCGTTGGCCTTTTTTGTGTTTTTGACGCCTGGGCTCGGATAATAATTGAAATGTGTAACATTGTATCAAAAAGAGGTGGGCGATTAGGGACGGGCCTCAACAGATCAACGGTGCGATGAATTCGGCTTGAAGGGAGTATGGGTCGACAGGAATGAGTGGAAACTGAAACGATACAATTTTTCTGTATGTGGAATAATTTATTGTAACAATTATGCCATTGATGGGACAAAACAGAATAGCTATATATGGCAATCTTTGAATCTTGAGGGAGTTCGTGGATATAATTCCGGTGTGGAGGTTGTCACTGGCTTTGTTGGTCACCACCATACGGTGATTTCCTTGGAAACTGCACGTTCTCTTCGTTCATCTTGAACCGGTCCTTGGGACCCTTATCTTCATTTAGCCAAAAGTGCATGTAACACCCCAATTTCCATTGGGTCGACAACGACGGGGAGCCCTTCTTGAGCGGACTCTGGGAACTTGACTAGCTGTCTCTGGTAAATGACTGGGATCTTCTACGAGTCCAGTTGCGCCGCTCTGAAGAGAAGCTGCAGGGTTCACCAGGCCGTCGTCGAGGACGGCATCATCGCCCTTCGGGTGTTGAATCGCACCAGAGTCCTCCACGCCGTTCGCCGGAAAGCCGTAGGCCACAGCGGCCAACAATGCAAGAACAAGTATAACTTTAGACATCTTATTGCCAGACAGATCACAAGATTCTACTGATGTTGAGGTGCCCTGGCCCCTCGTTTATATACCAAATCTCCCTCGTATACGACGTTCAACGACCGCGTAAGGGGGATGGCGGGTAATACCACGCAGAGAGTGATCCCCCGATCTATGTCGTGCCTCTGTCTCCGCAGTGTGTAAAACAAATCTGACGTATGTATGATGTAGCACGAGTGGAGGGGCGTTATTGTCCCCGCGATAAGCAAATGAGTGAGTCAATAATGAGAGAATGAGCCAACAGGTGCCAGACCACCCACGTGTCGGCAACAGAGAAATGCGACAACGAAACGAGTCCTAATTTTTTAATTTACACTTTGTTTTTTCGCGATGATTTTATTCTCCTCTTCCAGAATGTTGCGTAGTAAATGACGTATAGAAAATTTAAGTGAATTCATTGCTGCTCATTATGACTGCCTCAGAAACGGCATTTGTTAGAAAAATTGATGACAAGATGAGAAGAGTTTCAAATTTGGGGTGTCTGAATTCGCAGAGAATGCATTTTATACGTTACCCAAAACATTTCATACAATTACCGAAAGTATAAGAAACAACATTCCCATTCGTGTCTACAAAAAACACTCGCGTTTTACTGATAACATGGATCTTAGGTAAAAATCAATTTGCTTTCCCGAAATGACCTCGCGATAACGAATCATCCGGCATACAACTCGGGGAAGAACTCCGATAGTTCCGATCTATATATAGTACATTGCGATGAGTTGCGATACAACTCGGGAAAGACGTGTGATATACGACTTATCAATTGACCCGTTACATCATTCACGAGACACTAGTTTCTGACGCATATTGATTTTATTGTTCCAATAACAGCCTTCGCAATATGCCCAACGATTGACAGCTATAAGTCACGGACGGAGAAGAGATTAGTGAAATAATCATTATGGCTGTTCATTGTTGTCTCTCGAGTTAAATACAGCACGTGTTACACGTAGTACGTCATATATCTGCATCCACAGATAGTAAAGACTGAAGGGAATCACCCACTGTGTGGCATTAGCCGGGATCTCCCTTAGGCCTTGGATGCAATCGTTAAACGTCGTATACGAGGGAAACTTGGTATATAAACGAGGGGCCAGGGCACCTCAGCATCAGTAGAATCTTGTGATCTGTCTGGCAATAAGATGTCTAAAGTCATACTTGTTCTTGCATTGTTGGCCGCTGTGGCCTACGGCTTTCCGGCGAACGGCGTGGAGGACTCTGGTGCGATTCAACACCCGAAAGGCGATGATGCCGTCCTCGACGACGCCCTGGTGGACCCTGCAGCTTCTCTTCAGAGCAGCGCAACTGGACTCGTAGAAGATCCCAGCGATTTACCAGAGAGTGCCGATCAAGTTCCAAGTGTCCGCTCAAGGAGGTCTCCCGGTCGTTGTCGTCCCACTGGAAATTGGGGTATTGAATGCAGTTTTGGCTAAATGAAGATGAGGGTCCCAAGAACTGGTTCGAGATAAAAGAAGAGGATATGCAGTTTTCAAGAATTATGTCGAGGAACCTCTTCAAGTTCATCATATACTTGTTCTGTCTTGTCATTTTAATGGCATATTTGTTATAATAAATTATTCTACAGCTAGTAAAATTCTACCGTTTAAGTTTTCACTCATTCCTCTCAACTCATATTTCCTTTGATCTGAATTCATTGCACGTTTGATCTGTTAATCGTGAAACCATGCATGATTTATTCGAAAGATTTATTCTTCATGCATGCATTTCTGAAAAATCATAAAATCGTACACTTGTGACTTGCACCGATTTCTATAATTCAAAAATCTCGATGATACTTCAAACCGCTTAATCCATTACTCATGCTGCAAAATTCCTAATGAGATTATTCAGATATTCTTTCGTACTCACCTGCCTTCCATTCTTATGTAATTCGGAATTAAAATCAACATTTCAACTGAATAGACAATCGTTCATACAGAAAGAATTTGCTATAATGAATCCATATCGGATTTGTCTTGACTTTCCAACTTCACTTCAAACCTATTTGTGTCGTTCTTTATAAAAAAAAAATGATGTATATTTTGCTATTGACAATTAGATAATATACTCAAACAAAACTTCATATCCGTGGTGTAGTTTTGTCTGACGAGTGACACCCTGTATATTATTTGTGCTGAGTGAATCGCTCTGAACGATCTCTTGAGAAAGATCAATCATTTTCAGATTCTGAGCAGAATAGTACTTATTTCAAAATGTTCAAGCACATAAGTTTTGGGTGATATTCGAACGTTTGAATAAAAATTTTAAACGAGTGATGCCTTCTTTTATATGGACGTCACATATCGATGTATGAAACTTGAACTTCATTTTTCTGATTGCCGAAAATTCTTCTTGGTAATAATCGCTTCGAAATTTCTTTATTATATTCATAGACGTGTATGAGCGACGCTTGTTTTACTGTAATTTGGTATTGCGCTTTTTTTTTTCATTAATCGATAAATTAAACTGCCTTGTCTATTATTTTATCATTAAAGACGTCTTCACGAGTTGAGACAACATTTAGACGTCAAAAAGTGGCTCATTTGACGTCCATATGACGACTTCAAGACAACCTTTATTTCTGTGCTGTCTGCGCTGCAACTGCCCTGCGTTCAAAGTAATTTCATTAAGATTTACTGTATTAATGAACGGAGTAAGGAGTTAGGACTCTTTTGTACTGCTGCTCAGAATTCTTACAATCCGCAATTTGCCACGTCACCACGTCTCCACGAATATAATGAAAGGGTCGTAGTTTTTGTTTTTGTCCGCAAATTTGTGCAGCATAACTATATTTCATTCATCGACGAGCGCCCCTCAGAAGTGGTAGTAATCTTTTTTTATCCGCATATTTGTGCATCACCACTATCTTTTCATTCGTTCATTCATGCGCGATCAGCGCTCTCTATGTATCGATGGAGCACTTGGTCCGCGATAAGGTATCGAAACTAGCAACGTATACAAATGAACGAACAATCAAAAGAACAACTCCAAGTTAAATTATCTAATAATTATGTCGTAAGGAAGAGAAGTAGACGGAAAATATCTAGTCCGCCCATGAGGAGATCGCTTGTTGCTGACTGAAACCAAAATGACAGAGCTTTAATCAATCTACAGTCATGAATAGCCTGGTTTGATCAGAAATTAATATTTTTGCCTACCATTCTGCCTGGTCCTCGGACCCGGACTTTAATAGTTTTATATCCGTTTTCGACAGCCCGCTTTCATAAGCATATAAGAGACAGAGATTTCTTTGTGTTTCTGCTTACACCAATGGAAGTGTCGATTGCCTATAGCTATATCTACGGTTCTAAGTAGCAAGGCAAGAAGGCTATCGAAACCGCGTTGTATGGAAGGCCTAATTATCAATTTAAGGAAAAGTGAATGTGATGTAGATACTTAGCGATATCATTTGATTTCGTATGTTTTTTTTTCTTTTTGTACGAGGAAGTAATTTTTATATAAAATAATAATCATATATATTTTTTCGGCATTCATGTTACATATTTGGTTTCACCGTGAATGTGATGTGAGATTAAACTAGTCATTAAATTCGATTAAACAGAGTGTGTTTAGATATGGATAATACAGTCTGGTAGGATTCGGTGAAAACCGAGACGATACAATTTTCACATGTATAGAATAATTTATTGTAACAACTATATAATTAAAAGAAGAAGACAGAACAGGCATATGATAATCTTGAAGAGGTTCCTCGACGAAATCGGGGTATACAAGTTATCACTGGCTTTGTCGGTCACCACCATACGGTGATTTTCTTGGGAGCTGCATGTCCTCTTCTTTTATCTTGAGCCGATCCTTGGGACCCTTATCTTTATTTAGCCAAAAGTGCATGTAACACCCCAATTTCCATTGGGTCGACAACGACGGGGAGCCCTCCTTGAGCGGACACTTGGAACTTGATCGACACTCTCTGGTAAATCGCTGGGATCTTCTACGAGTCCAGTTGCGCCGCTCTGAAGAGAAGCTGCAGGGTGCACCAGGGCGTCGTCGAGGACGGCATCATCGCCTTTCGGGTGTTGAATCGCACCAGAGTCCTCCACGCCGTTCGCCGGAAAGCCGTAGGCCACAGCGGCCAACAATGCAAGAACAAGTATAACTTTGGACATCTTAGTGCCAGACAGATCACAAGGTTCTACTGATGCTGAGGTGCCCTGGCCCGTCGTTTATATAGCGAATCTCCCTCGTATACGAGGTTCAACGACCGCGCCAGGGGGATCCCGGGTATTACTATGCAGAGGGGGGTCACCCCCATCGGTGTCGTCTCTCTGCCTCCGCAGTGTGCAAAAAAAAATAATATGACGTATGTATAATGTAGTACAAGTGGAGGGGCGCCATTGTACTTGCGATAAGTAAATGAATGGGTCGATAATGAGAGAATGAGCCAACAGGTGCCAGACCAACCTCCCATGCGTTTGAATCTATACAAATGAGACACAGGAGCGAGTTTAATTTTTTAATTCACATTTTCTGTTTTTTTTTTCTCTATGACCTTGTGACTCTCGTTAAAAAATCGTATTTTTCAAGTAGACTATTGACAATCACAAGTTATTAACATTGTTCTATAGAATAATGAATGGCAAGGGAAATTCCAAATTAAACTGTCGATTATGGGCTACGATTAATTGAATGTATATTCAGTCTCCTGTAATGCATTCATCTATTAATTTCTCTACACACAAGATAACACAAAATAAAATACAAGACTTATTCTTTCGGCTGAATTATTCGGAGAAAAAAAAAATTACACATCAAAAGCGAAAAGAATTAAATTTTTGAATTTTCGAAATTAGAACAAAATAAAAACAGGATCGAAAAATCTTCAAGTTCGCAGAATTTCATACCTCGGAAAATATGACGTATGATAAATGTAAGAAAATCTGTTGCTCCTTATTATCACTGATCGAAAAAAAGGATTTGTGAAAAGAATTGGCTACTAGATCAGAAGAGTTTTCAATTTGGGATGTCTCAATTCGTGAAGAGTGCATTAAAACGTCACTCAAAATATTCCATATAATCACCGAAAGTATAGGAACGTGTCGATAAAACACTCGCGTTCTACTCATAACATGCATTAGGTAAAAGTCAATTTGCTCACCCGAAATGACCTCGCGATAAGAAATCATCCGGCAAGTAACTCGGGGAAGAACTCTGATAGTTCAGATCTATATTACATTGTACTGGTTGCGATGCGATATACGTGGAAAGATATATGATTTGCAACTCATTAATTGACCCGTTGCATAATCCACGAGAGCACTAGCTTATGACACGTCTTGATTTTATTAATCAAATGGCAGCCTTCGCGATAGCCTGAATTTGTTTTTCCCCAGAAATCAACGCATAACAGCTTCAAGTAACGGACGGGGAGGGGATTAGTGAAATAATTATTATTGCCGTTAGTTGTTTGGTCTCGAATTGAAATTCAGCACATGTAAGATGCACTGCGCCATATATCTACATCCACAGATGGTAAAGACTGAAGGGAATCACCCACTGTGTGGCATTACCCGGGATCTCCCTTAGGCCTTGGATGCAATCGTTGAACGTCGTATACGAGGTAGACTTGGTATATAAACGAGGGGCCAGGGCATTCCAGCATCAGTAGAATCTTGTGATCTGTCTGGCAATAAGATGTCTAAAGTTATACTTGTTCTTGCATTGTTGGCCGCTGTGGCCTACGGCTTTCCAGCGAACGGCGTGGAGGACTCTGGTAAGATTCAACACCCGAAAGGCGATGATGCCGTCCTCGACGACGCCCTGGTGGACCCTGCAGCTTCTCTTCAGAGCGGCGCAACTGGACTCGTAGAAGATCCCAGTGATTTACCAGAGTCTGCCGATCAACTTCCAAGTGTCCGCTCAAGGAGGTCTCCCGGTCGTTGTCGACCCACTGGAAATTGGGGTATTGAATGCAGTTTTGGCTAAATAAAGATAAGGGTCCCAAGGACCGGTTCAAGATAAAAGAAGAGGACATGCAGCTTCCAAGAAAATCACCGTATCGTGGTGACCGACAAAGACAGTGACAATTTGTATGCCCCAATTGCATCGAGGAACCTCTTCAAGATTATCACATACCTGTTCTGTCTTTTTGTTTTAAATATATAGTTGTTACAATAAATTATTCTAGAGATATAAAAATTGTATCGTCTCAGCTTCCACTTGTTCCTATCAACCCATACGCCTGTTGTAAACACATTGCTTCGAATCAATCGTGAACTCTACAAGACAAGATCGGTATGTTTCGCCTTCTACTGAAGACAAAACATCGTGATACCGATAATTCTCTATTTTATTATTCTCGTTTATCATCGGCTTCTGCGAACGACAGTGAGGAGTAATTAAAAATAATACATTTCGCCTTTCACGCCCCTCCCTCCGATCGACTCAAATGGCGTCCTATACGCCTACGCTGAAATACCTAGTGTCAGCATAACGCAGACTATGAGTAGGAACCCAGATTTCAGGATTCGGAAATCTACTCTTCATCCACTCGCCAACATTAAAATATATTCAACGCATCTACCCTGAATATTAACAGCTCTACTCAATAAAATAAATCGGCACATGCAAATGCTTTCAATTTTCGATTTTTGGGACGAGTGATCGAAACCCCACAATCCTGATACCTTAATCTCGACCGGCTCGACGATCGTTTCTTTTCGGAAAGCAAAAAACCTAGCAGTCGGTCCTCCTCAGGAGAAGAGAATCCTGGCAGTCGTTTCTTTTCGAAAAAGGACTCCACTAGAGACAGAAGGGGATATACAACACTCTCTTCAATCTGAATTGATGGCACGTACGATCTGTTGATCATGAAACCATGTAGGATTTATCCGAAAGATTTATTCTTCATACATGCCCTGGTTTCATAAAATCGATCATTTTTTTAGAATCAACCTGTTCACGTGTATTCTTGCATCGCACACACGTGACTCGCACCGATACTTATGATTGAAAATGTCGATGATTTTTCAAATTGGTGAATCCGTTACTCAAGCTGCACAATTCTTGATGAGATGATTCGGAATTCGTATTGTATTCACCTTACCTTGAGATAATCTTAAGAACTCCTACGTATGTCTGAACTTGATAGATTTTCAAGTCAGTGATTCTAAGATTACAGGTAAAACATATGACGACAAACAAAACGGATAGGAGATTCAAAAAATTAGATTTGCCGCAGCAGTAGTGGAATATTATTATCATTAAAGCCGGAAGGTATCTGTAGAGCAATCTGTGATTCGGAATGCTGAAATTTGAAGAACTGCCGAGACCAACAAGTTCAATAATTCAGATCTTTAATTTTAGAAAATAGATACATTTCCGGTATTTGTTTAGCAATTGTTCGCTTATTTCAACTTGAAAAGCGAATTGCAATATAAATGGTATAAATGAGACGAAAACAGTATAGAATTTTTTTTGATAATAGTTGTTTATTCGAAATCAAAGTATGGATGGTAAAAAGTTTTTGTATCGGTTCAAGGAGATTCATTTTATGAATTATGATCTTTGAGACGGAAGTACATGGCGAATGGGTCTTTTGGGATTAATGTTACATATTTGGTTTCACCGTGAACGTAAATTAAGATTAAACTTATTATGAAATCTGATTGGAAGTAGTGTATTCAGATATGGATGATACAGGCTGGCAGAAGTCGGTGGACACTGAGACAATACTATAATTTCGGTGTAGAGGTTGTCACTGGCTTTGTCGGTCACCGCGGTACGGTGACTTTCTTGGAAGCTGCATGTTCTCTTCTTTTGCCTTGTGCCGATCCTTGGGACCCTTATCTTCATTTAGCCAAAACTGCATGTAACACCCCAATTTCCATTGGGTCGACAACGACCGGGTGACCTCCCTGAGCGGACTCTTGGAACTTGATCGGCACTCTCTGGTAAATCGCTGGGGTCTTCTACGAGTCCAGTTGCGCCGCTCTGGAGAGAAGCTGCAGGGTCCACCAGGGCATCGTCGAGGACGGCATCATCGCCTTTCGGGTGTTGAATCGCACCAGAGTCCTCCACGCCGTTCGCCGGAAAGCCGTAGGCCACAGCGGCCAACAATGCAAGAACAAGTATAACTTTAGACATCTTATTTCCAGACAGATCACAAGGTTCTACTGATGCTGAGGTGCCCTGGCCCCTCGTTTATATACCAAGTCTCCCTCGCTTACGATGTTCAACGATTGCATACAAGGCCTAAGGGAGATCCCGGGTAATACCACACAGTGGGTGATTTCCTTCAGTCTTTACCATCTGTGGATGTATGTATACATATATGGCGCAGTGCGTCTTACATGTGCTGAATTTCAATTCGAGACCAAACGACTAACGGCAATAATAATTATTTCACCAATCCCCTCCCCGTCCGCCACTTGAAGCTGTTATCCGTTGATTTCTGGGAATGAAAAAATTCAGGCTATCGCGAAGGCTGCCATTTGATTAATAAAATCACGACCTGTCATAAGCTAGTGCTCTCGTGGATGATGCAATGGGTCAATTGAAAAGTCGCACGTATCAGTACAGTGTACGATGGATCCGAACTATCAGAGTTCTTCCCCGAGTTCCTTGCCGGATGATTTCTTATTGCGAGGTCATTTCGGGGAAACAATTTGACTTTTACCTAATGCCTGCCATTAGTAAAACGCAAGTGTTTTTTGTAGACACAAACTGAAATGTTTATCCTCACACTTTTGGCAAATATGAGAAATATTTTGAGTGACGTATATAAGTCATTCTTCGCGAATTCAGACAACCCAAATTTGAAAGTCTTCTGATCTTGTCGCCAATTCTTTTCACAGATGGTTTTTTCCAATCAGCCATTATGAGCAGCAACAAATTCTGTTAAATTTTTTATACGTCATACTTTCCGAGATATAAATATTTGCATACTTGAAGATTTTTGAGTTATCGATCTTCTAATTTTTTCAAATCGAAATAACCTTGCGGTATATATCCATCAAATCGAAACTAATGAAAGGGGAACTCGACCATATTGTGAATTCTGTATTATATTAAGAATCAAATCGATTTAGCTAGCGCCTATTGATCCTGAAATGACGATCATTCTCATATTTCTTTATAATTTTGGGAATTCTTCAATAAAGTGCTTTTGCTTTTGATGTATTTTTTCGACAGAATCAGCCGAAAGAATGAGTCTTATATTTCATTTCGCGTTATCTCGTGTGTCAAAGAATTGAAGATAAATGCAATATACAAGGCCGAATATTCATTCGATTAATTGCAACCCAATCGTTACTTCAATTTTGAATTTCCCTTGGCATTCATTCTTCTATAGAACATTGTTAATAACTTGTGATTGTCAATAGTGTGCTTGAAAAATACGATTTTGTAACGAGAGTCACAAGGTGGACAAAAAAAACAGAAAATGTGAATTAAAAAATTAGACTCGCTTCTGTGTCTCATTTGTATAGATTCCAACGCGTGGGAGGTTTGTCTGACACCTGTTGACTCATTCTCTTATTATTGACCCACTCATTTACTTATCGCGAGTACAATAGCGGCCCTCCACTTGTACCACATCACACATACGTCATATTTTTTTTGCACACTGCGGAGGCAGAGAGACGACACCGATCGGGGGATCACGCTCTGCGTAGTAATACCCGGGATCCCCCTGACACGGTCGTTGAACCTCGTATACGAGGGAGATTTGCTATATAAACGAGGGGCCAGGGCACCTCAACATCAGTAGAATCTTGTGATCTGTCTGGCAATAAGATGTCTAAAGTTATACTTGTTCTTGCATTGTTGGCCGCTGTGGCCTACGGCTTTCCGGCGAACGGCGTGGAGGACTCTGGTGCGATTCAACACCCGAAAGGCGATGATGCCGTCCTCGACGACGCACTGGTGGACCCTGCAGCTTCTCTTCAGAGCGGCGCAACTGGACTCGTAGAAGATCCCAGCGATTTACCAGAGAGTGCCGGTCAAGTTCCAAGAGTTCGCTCAGGGAGGTCTCCCGGTCGTTGTCGACCCAATGGAAATTGGGGTGTTACATGCACTTTTGGCTAAATGAAGATGAAGGTCCCAAGGATTGACTCAAGGTAAAAGAAGAGGACATGCAGCTTCCAAGAAAGTCACCGTACCGCGGTGACCGACAAAGCCAGTGACAACCTCTACACCGAAATTATAGTATCGTCTCAGTGTCCACCGACTTCTGCCAGCCTGTATCATCCATATCTGAATACACTACTTCCAATCAGATTTCATAATAAGTTTAATCTTAATTTACGTCCACGGTGAAACCAAATATGTAACATTAATCCCAAAAGACCTATTCGCCATGTACTTCCGTCTCAAAGATCATAATTCATAAAATGAATCTCCTTTAACCGATACAAAAACTTTTTACCATCCATACTTTGATTTCGCATAAACAACTATTATCAAAAAAAATTTTTATACTGTTTTCGTCTCATTTATTCCATTTATATTGCAATTCGCTTTTCAAGATGAAATAAGCGAACAATTGCTAAGCAAATACTGGAAATGTATCTATTTTCTAAAATTAAAGATCTGAATTATTGAACTTGTTGGTCTCTATGCAGTTCTTCAAATTTCAGTATTCCGAATCACAGATCGCTCTACAGATATCTTCCGGCTTTAATGATAATCATATTCCACTACTGTTTCGTTTGTCGTCATATGTTTTACCTGTAATCTTACAATCACTGACTTGAAAATCTATCAAGTTCAGACATACGTAGGAGTTCTTAAGATTATCTCAAGGTAAGGTGAGTACAATACGAATTCCAAACCATCTCATCAAGAATTGTGCAGCTTGAGTAACGGATTCACCAATTTGAAAAATCATCGACATTTTTCAACCATAAGTATCGGTGCGAGTCACGTGTGTGCGATGCAAGAATACACGTGAACAGGTTGATTCTAAAAAAATGATCGATTTCATGAAACCAAGGCATGTATGAAGAATAAATCTTTCGGATAAATCCTACATGGTTTCATGATTAACAGATCGTACGTGCCATCAATTCAGATTGAAGAGAGTGTTGTATATCCCCTTCTGTCTCTAGTGGAGTCCTTTTTCGAAAAGAAACGACTGCCAGGATTCTCCTTATCCTGAGGAGGACCGACTGCTAGGTTTTTTGCTTTCCGAAAAGAAACGATCGTCGAGCCGGTCGAGATTAAGGTATCAGGATTTTGGGGTTTCGATCACTCGTCTCAAAAATCGAAAATTGAAAGCATTTGCATGTGCCGATTTATTTTATTGAGTAGAGCTGTTAATATTCAGGGTAGATGCGTTGAATATATTTTAATGTTGGCGAGTGGATGAAGAGTAGATTTCCGAATCCTGAAATCTGGGTTCCTACTCATAGTCTGCGTTATGCTGACACTAGGTATTTCAGCGTAGGCGTATAGGACGCTATTGAAGTCGCTCGAAGGGAGGGGCGTGGAAGGCGAAATGTATCATTTTTAATTACTCTTCACTGTCGTTCGCAGAAGCCGATGATAAACGAGAATAATAAAATAGAGAATTATCGGTATCACGATGTTTTGTCTTCAGTAGAAGGTGAAACATACCGATCTTGTCTTGTAGAGTTCACGATTGATTCGAAGCAATGTGTTTACAACAGGCGTATGGGTTGATAGGAACAAGTGGAAACTGAGACGATACAATTTTTATATCTCTAGAATAATTTATTGTAACAACTATATATTTAAAACAAAAAGACAGAACAGGTATATGATAATCTTGAAGAGGTTCCTCGATGCAATTGGGGCATACAAGTTGTCACTGTCTTTGTCGGTCACCACGATACGGTGATTTTCTTGGAAGCTGCATGTCCTCTTCTTTCATCTTGAGCCGATCCTTGGGACCCTTATCTTCATTTAGCCAAAACTGCATGTAACACCCCAATTTCCATTGGGTCGACAACGACCGGGAGACCTCCTCGAGCGGACACTTGGAAGTTGATCGGCAGTCTCTGATAAATCGCTGGGATCTTCTACGAGTCCGGTTGCGCCGCTCCGAAGAGAAGCTGCAGGGTCAACCAGGCCGTCGTCGAGGACGGCATCATCGCCCTTCGGGTGTTGAATCGCACCAGCGTCCTCCACGTCGTTCGCCGGAAAGCCGTAGGCCACAGCGGCCAACAATGCAAGAACAAGTACAACTTTAGACATCTTATTGCCAGACAGATCACAAGATTCTACTGATGCTGAGGTGCCCTGGCCCCTCGTTTATATACCAAGTTTCCCTCGTATACGACGTTCAACGATTGCATCCAAGGCCTGAGGGAGATCCCGGGTAATGCCACACAGTGGGTGATTCCCTTCAGTCTTTACCATCTGTGGATGTAGATATATGGCGCAGTGCGTCTTACATGTGCTGAATTTCAATTCGAGACCAAACAACTAACGGCAATAATAATTATTTCACTAATCCCCTCCCCGTCCGTCACTTGAAGCTGTTATGCGTTGATTTCTGGGGAAAAACAAATTCAGGCTATCGCGAAGATTGCCATTTGATTAATAAAATCAAGACGTGTCATAAGCTAGTGCTCTCGTGGATTATGCAACGGGTCAATTAATAAGTTGCATATCATATTTCTTTCCACGTATATCGCATCGCAACCAGTACAATGTAATATAGATCTGAACTATCAGAGTTCTTCCCCGAGTTACTTGCCGGATGATTTCTTATCGCGAGGTCATTTCGGGTGAGCAAATTGACTTTTACCTAATGCATGTTATGAGTAGAACGCGAGTGTTTTATCGACACGTTCCTATACTTTTCGTAATTATATGGAATATTTTGAGTGACGTTTTAATGCACTCTTTACGAATTGAGACATCCCGAATTTGAATCTCTTCTGATCTCGTAGCCAATTCTTTTCACAAATCCTTTTTTCCGATCAGTGATTATAAGGAGCAACGGATTCTCTTACATTTATTATACGTCATATTTTCCGAGGTATGAAATTCTGCGAACTTGAAGATTTTTCGATCCTGTTTCTATTTGGTTCTAATTTCGAAAATTCAGAAATTTAATTCTTTTCGCTTTTGATGTTTTTTTTTTTTGTCTCCGTATAAGTCAGCCGAAAGAATAAGTCTTGTATTTTATTTTGTGTTATCTTGTGTGTAGAAAAATTAAAGATGAATGCATTACAGGAGACCGAATATTCATTCAATTAATCGTAGCCCATAATCGACAGTTCAATTTTGAATTTCCCTAGGCATTCATTCTTCTATAGAACATTGTTAATAACTTGTGATTGTCAATAGTGTGCTTGAAAAATACGATTTTTTAACGAGAGTCACAAGGTCATAAAAAAAAAAAAAAACAGAAAATTTGAATTAAAAAATGAGACTCGCTCCTGTGTCTCATTTGTATAGATTCCAACGCATAAGAGGTTTGTCTGACACCTGTTGGCTCATTCTCTCATTATCGAAACATTCATTTACTTATCGCAAGTACAATGGCGCCCCTCTACTTGTACTACATTATACATACGTCATATTATTTTTTTGCACATTGCGGAGGCAGAGAGACGACACCGATCGGGGGTCACGCTCTGCGTAGTAATATCCGGGATCCCCCTAACGCGGTCGTTAAACCTCGTATACGAGGGAGACTTGGTATAAAAACGAGGGGCCAGGGCACCTCAGCATCAGTAGAACCTTGTGATTGGTCTGGCAATAAGATGTCTAAAGTTATACTTGTTCTTGCATTGTTGGCCGCTGTGGCCTACGGCTTTCCGGCGAACGGCGTAGAGGACTCTGGTGCGATTCAACACCCGAAAGGTGATGATGCCGTCCTCGACGACGCCCTGGTGGACCCTGCAGCTTCTCTTCAGAGCGGCGCAACTGGACTCGTAGAAGATCCCAGCGATTTACCAGAGAGTGCCGATCAAGTTCCAAGTGTCCGCTCAAGGAGGTCTCCCGGTCGTTGTCGACCCACTGGAAATTGGGGTATTGAATGCAGTTTTGGCTAAATGAAGATAAGAGCCCCAGGACCAGTTCAAGATGAAAGAAGAGGACATGCAGCTTCCAAGAAAATCACCGTATGGTGGTGACCGAAAAAGCCAGTGACAACTTGCATGCCCCAATTTCATCGAGGAACCTCTCCAAGATTATCTTATACCTGCTCTGTTTTGTCATTTAAATTACATGTTTGTTACAATAAATTATTATATAGATAGGAAAATTGTATCGTTCCAGTTTCCATTCATTCCTGTCAACTCGTCCTCCCTTTAATCTGAACTCGTGTCACGTTTGATCTCTGAATCATGAAACCCTGCATGATCCATTCAAAAGATTTCTTCTCCGTGCATACCCTTCTGAGAAATCTGCATGAAGCCAACCGGCTTAGATGTATCCTCGCATCGTATCCGCGTGACTTGCGTCGATTTCTATAATCGAAAAATCTCGATGATATTTCAAATCACTTAATCTTTTACTAATGCTGAAAAATTCTTAATTAGACAATTCGGAATCCTTATTGTACTCACTTTACCTCGAAATAATCCACCGGACGTCTTTGTATATCTGAACTAACTAGATTTTCCAGATAGTGATTCTCAAAGTACAGGTCAAACATATCGATGGCCTAAGTCTCAAATGTCGTAATCTAAAAATGATAAATTTTACGAGAGAGATAGTAAAAACGAATTATCTCTTGAAATATAAATAATCATGATCGATTATAATTTTTTTCATGAATAATTAGGCGCAGGGAATAATTGCAATCATGAAGATAAACATTTTCATTTATCATTCATTTTTTATCTGGCTTACGACATTTTGCTTTCAACATTGAACGTGGCATACGACAATCAGCTTAGATAAATGTCAATCAATACAACAGTGAACATATTCATCAAATTCTTATTTCTTTACTACAAAAATATAATCGCTTCTTATTTTTTCTTAAATTTAGATTTACGATACGTGAATCTAGCTCCTCTTGCGAATTTCTTATTTGAGCATGTTAATTTAGTGTTCCTCTTTTTGGATTTTTGTTTGCAATTTGTATTCCTCAGTAAAAGTTCTTTCAGCAGTCTCTTTGATTACTCCTATCGAGTGATAAAATGAATGAGTGTCATTTGGCAAAACTTTTTTCAAGTCCTGTAGATTCATCCACTTTTTTTTATTAATTTGCAGTCGGTGGCAATAGAGAGGTTTTGGAATATACTCTGAATCAATAATTTTTTTACTTTGTGGCAAGCTTGATACTCATCGGTAAAGTTAATTTTATATTGACAGATTTCTCGCGGTTTGCCAGAACTCTCTCTTTTTTTTATCGCTGGTCCACATCGTCTCTCCCAGTCTTATCATTGCAATTTGTATGTCGATGCAACTTCGCGATTTTTTTTGTAGAGAATAAGACGACGCGATTTTGCATCAGCTTGAAAATTATCTGTCAATTAAATCTTCTGCATAATTCATCAAGAATTCGTACCCGTAAAATTGTAAACTAGCGAAAAGTACAATCGCAATGTATTTGGTAACGCGATAGGTTGTAAATTTGAATTCGTTCAGATCGGACAAGCGCGATCTCATAGTTGGTGTAGAAAATCTGTGCGGAGGTTTAGGAACAGGCTTGTAAAGGTGATAGAAAAACTGGAAGGGGTCGATGTTTCTGCGTAGGGGAGGAAGGAAGGAAGGATGAAAAGTATGACGGAAGGAAGGGGTCGGCATCACGAGTGGCGATCGATCATAGTCCCGCGGGGTTGTGAATTGAAAAAGAAGGAGCGCAGGAATAGGAATCGAGAAAAGAAGGCAGGGGTCCATAAGAGAGGATCTAGATTCTACGCAGTTTTGCCAAAATCTCGAATGAATCTATTGGCAAAAAGGATTTGCGCCATTTTAGGCATTTTTGGTTTTGTTAAATATTTTTTTTTTAATTTGTCATTCGCTTCCGCCATGACGGAAACACGTAGACATGTAAAACCATAAGGTCCTATGTGCCAGTCAGATTGGCCCTTATGGCGTTAGTCTGCTGGAATTTAGAAAAAAGTTAAAGGCAAAAGGGCCTAAGCGACTGCCGCTAATACAAGGAAATACATGGAGAATAAGTTCTCTGGAATTAATGTTGCATATTTGGTGTAGCCGTGAACGTGAATTAAGATTAAATTTATCATTATATCCGATTGAACGAAGTGCATTTAGATATGGATGATACAGGCGGGCTGGAATCAGTGGAAACTAAGACGATACAATTTTTTATATTTATAAAATAATTTATTGTGACAACCATATAATTGCAAGGACAAAATAGAACAGGTATATGACAATCTTGAAGAGGTTCCTCGATGCAATTAGGGCATACAAGTTGTCACTGGCTTTGTCGGTCACCACGATACGGTGATTTTCTCGGAAGCTGCATGTCCTCTTCTTTCATCTTGAACCGGTCCTGGGACTCTTATCTTCATTTAGCCAAAACTGCATTCAATACCCCAATTTCCAGTGGGTCGACAACGACCGGGAGACCTCCTTGAGCGGACACTTGGAACTTGATCGGCACTCTCTGGTAAATCGCTGGGATCTTCTACGAGTCCAGTTGCGCCGCTCTGAAGAGAAGCTGCAGGGTCCACCAGGGCGTCGTCGAGGACGGCATCTTCGCCTTTCGGGTGTTGAATCGCACCAGAGTCCTCCACGCCGTTCGCCGGAAAGCCGTAGGCCACAGCGGCCAACAATGCAAGAACAAGTATAACTTTAGACATCTTATTGCCAGACAGATCACAAGGTTCTACTGATGCTGAGGTGCCCTGGCCCCTCGTTTTTATACCAAGTCTCCCTCGTATATGACGTTCAACAATTGCATACAAGGCCCGAGGAGTTTCCCGGATAACACCAAGCAGAGGGTGATCCCCCGATTTATAACGTGTCTCTTTATCTGCAGTGCGTGCGGAAAATATGACGTATGTATGTTGTAGTAGAAGTGAAGAAGCGTTATTGTAAAAAAGTACATCACAATGCGATGAAGCTGACCTTCTATTGGTTTACATTCAACGAATATAGACTACAAAATTATTAGAATTTGAATGTATTAGAAACTCAAAGACTTTCAAATCCTGAAGTTTGCAAAAATTTCTACCTCCGAAACTATAACGTATAAAAAATTCAAGCGCATTCATTGCTGCTCATTATGACCGCCTGAAAAAAGGCATTTGTCAAAAGAATTGGCGACAAGGTGAAAAGTGTTTCTAATTTGGGGTATTTGGATTCCCAAAGAATGCATCATATACGCCACTCGAAACATTTCATACAATTACCGAAAGTATAAAGATAAACGTCAATTTGCGTCTCGGGGAAGAATTCTGATAGTTCGGTTCTGCGATCTACCAATTGACTCTTTGCATCATCCATAAGAGCACCAGTTTACGACGCGTATTAATCTTATTTTTCAAACGGCTGCCTCCGCGATAACCTGACTACTGTGATTCCCAGCGTCCAACGATCAATAGCTATAAGCGATTGACGGGGAAAAGATTAGTGGATAATAAATATTGTTGTTGATTATTCCTCCTCGAGTTATAATACAGCATGTGTTAGTCATATGCGTGCATCAACAAGTGGTAAACATTGAAGGAAATGATTACCCGGCATCTTCCTTAGGCCTTGTATGCAATAGTTGCACGTCGTATACGAGAGAGATTTGTTATATAAACGAGGGGCCAGGGCATTCCAGCATCAGTAGAATCTTGTGATCTGTCTGGCAATAAGATGTCTAAAGTTATACTTGTTCTTGCATTGTTGGCCGCTGTGGCCTACGGCTTTCCGGCAAACGGCGTGGAGGACTCTGGTGCGATTCTATACCCGAAAGGCGATGGTGTCGTCCACTTAAGGAGTGACTGTCATTACTTCGGAAATTCTGGTTCTTATATCTGTATGGATTATGTAGTGGCTAAATAAAATCGAGGGTCCCAAGGATCGGCTCAAGATAAAAGAAGAGGACATGCAGCTTCCAAGAAAGTCACCGTATGGTAGTAAACGACAAAGCTAATGACAACCTGTGCGCCGGAATTATATCGCGGAACCTCTTCAAGATTATCATATACCTGCTCTGTTTTGTCCTTTTGATCACATAGTTGTTACAATAAATTATTTTACTGATAGAAAAATGGTATCGTTTTAGTTTCCACCTTCTCTTGCCAGCTGGTATCATCCATATCGAAATCCACTCCGATTCATCGTGATTCATAGTACGTTTAATCCTGATTTACGATCACCTTGAATCTACATGTAACATTAGTCCTACGAGGTTTGTTTCGCATGTAATTTCTCCCGAAAGATCATGAAATCAATCTCCTTGCAAAAGTCTACTTGATCCACTGATCTCTATACTAACCAGTGACTTGATCGCGTCGCTTCACCCGAAATGTTTCGCATTTTGAGTGATCATCCGAAAGCATCGTTCCGATGTTTCCATCTACTGAGTTACAAGGACGATCCTAAGATTGAATGCGAAGGGATTGAGTTACCTTCTATGACGATGTGTGATTGCATTTCGCCCGGGTATGCTCGGCATGACTCGTCAGTACGGCTGAGAGCCGAACACGCCGTGCCCTAGACGCGGAGTGTCCGGTGGTGGACATTGGCATGAGCTTGGAATTGGTATATATACCGAACGTAGTCCTAGTTTTGGTGCTAGCGAGAGCAAAGCGAGTTAGATGCGCCGCGTAGTGAGCGCGGAGAGAAACTCTGAGATAGTGTCATGTCGCGACAAATAATGACAAATTCTTACCAAGTACCTTCTCTCGGGTTAAACAGAAAATATAGAAGAATGAAAATGCAAAGATCGTTCCTCGTTCTTACCGTCAGATCGTCGCCCTAGGTTGAAGATACGACTGCTACGGGGCAGCACATCGAAGGGAGATATATGCAGCATTGCGCGAAATTCAAAACCTTGGATATGCGCTGTTTGAAAGAAAAACTTCAAATATTGAATTCGAGCTGATCCTAATTTCGGAGATTACATCTTAAGAATTAATTTCGATAGTTTACGATGGAATCAGAGTCCTAGATTTATCAGACTAAGATATAACGACGACTTCTCCTCGGGGATGTTTTCCAAATTTTTTTTTCATCAGAAATCTGATAATTGAGGGAACTTTTTTGGCGTAGGAAAAAGTTCGGTCTTGCTATTCCAAAGTCGATATAAGACTGCCTCGTATGTATCCACATATAGTGGGTTCAGAGAGATAGAGAGGGAGCGGGAGAATAGGCATAGAGAATTATATTCATCCTCGGCGCGAAGGAATGGTCGATATTCATGCGGATCCCGTGCTATTTAGTCACACCTCTTCCAGCGGTTCCATACTCGTTCAAGTCAAATCGTCGACACTTACGCAGTCGTATTTTCAAAGAACTGTAAGGCAGGTCTCTGCGGAGACCTCGACTATGGCGACTACCTTTTTCAAACCCGTAAGTCTGCGATCGTTAGTTATATTCCTATTGAATAAATTTGTATATTTGATTAAATTTGAATTCGCTAATTCACTCGAAAATAATTTATAGCGTTTTGCATAAAATCTGATGAAAAATCTATATGCAATAATAATGATGAAAGTTAGAACAGATTAAATGACTAACAACTATCTTAATGTTCGTGATAACGAATCTCTGTATCTATAGATAAAGAAGAAAGGCGACGGACGTCCAGGTCTGAATCGACAGAATAGCGTGCAGACAACAGCCACTAAGAACCCCTTACCAAAGGTAATTAAAAACGGGTCGTACAATAGCCAGTGTAAGAGTACAACGTCACCTATAATCAAGGTGTGTCATTTTTTATTCTTAATTTCTTTGATCACAAATTCTAGTCGAATGAATCAATGAAAAATATGTGAATCAGGTATTTATCATTTCCTATATAATATATGGTGAAAAATGAATGAACTTACTCACCAGTATATTTTTCTCCCTCCGAGTAATAATGCGACGGCAGTTTCACACATGAAAAAAAAAGAAACAGTCTTTCACATGCATGAGGAAACTTATCGTATATTATTATCGATGAAGGGGAAAATTACGATAATAATAATCATTATCTTAATCATCGTTCCAAGGAATATCCGGATGATGATAAAAGCACAAAATATTTAGTGCCTGTCCGTGCTCGGTGGTACAATCGATCTTCCATTTAAGCTCAGGTAGTAGGCCAATAGGCTCAAGAATTGTATTCAGAATTTAGATGCCTACCTTGGTACCTACTTCGATACAATTTCGAGGCAGATTTTAATAGGCATTCGGGAGTGCGAGTTCGAGTGCGGTTGTATATTTTGTTCTCTTTTTGAAAACGATTTTTTTTTTCTTTTGAAGTATATTCAACGTCCAAATATAGAGACTCGAGGAACGTCGGTATAGAGTACGTTCGAAATGTCGACGACACAATTCGATGGTGTTGATATGCACTGTAGAACAGCGGACGATAATGACCAGGTGAAACCATACGAAAAAAATCGATACAGAAAAAAAAAAAAAAAAATTTCATGTAACCTGATTTCAAATTTCTCAAGAATTTTATCCGAACCTAGTAGATTTTTTTCCACTTCCTACTTCCCACTTCGTCTAATTGGTTCCTAAAAATTTCTGATCAATTCTCGCACAATTGTATAGACATGAGGTAATGTGATCATAATCGTGAATGTAAACGTACGTGTGTGTTCGTCAAACAGGCTCCGAAGTACCAGAACAGTTACCGCTTGGAGCCATACAAAACCTTCAACGTCGAACCGATCGACAAAATTGTACAACAAGTAATGACAAACAATCTAGAAGACATAGTCTACGATCCGAAAGAATGCCCAAAACTTTGCGCTGAGATAAGCGCCGATATCCGAAATCGAATTCACAAACAGAATTTCGACAGGTTTGTATAATACATTAGGGTGGTCCTTGTTCAGAGTGTTTTCGAAATTTCCTGCAGACGAGGTAGAGAAAGTTTCCAAGTATAGTTAAAAAAAAAGTCTTGTAGGTCAACTCAAAGTACCGACTTCGAGGCAGTAAAATTTCGAAAACACCCCAAACGAGGACCACCCTAGTAAGCACGTTACATTACATCATATTTTAATTACAGATTCTTACCTAGATTCGAAGGTATTGAATCACGGAGTTTTGAAATTTCTTCCTTTATAAATTCTAGGTACAAAATCGTTGTGATAGTAACAATAAACGAAAAGGCTAGCCAAGCTATTCAAACGTCAATGAGATTCATATGGGATATTCAAAGAGATAATTACTCGAGTTTTACATTCGAGACTAGAACCTTCTTCGCATATTGCTGTGTCTTCGGTGTCTACTGTGAATAGAAGATTCACCGAAGGATACTGTACCGCCACAGCCACCTGAATTAACCTACACATGATAATGGCGCTGATTAATTCATCGCAGCAGCACTGCGTAGCAGCACTGATGCAGATTTTTTTACTGTTTTCAGTCGTATGGGATGCTCAGAGGGACAATTACTCGAGTTTCACATTCGAGAGTAGAACCTAATTCGCATATTGCTACCTTTCTGGCTCGTAATGCAAGTAAAACATTAATTGAAGAATAATGCATCGCCACAGCCACCTGAATCAACTTATGCATGATAACGCGCTAGTTGATTCACCGCGGTAACACTAACGGCAGCACTGATGCAGATGCTTGATTATTTCGAGACACCATCGTCGTCTGCATCAGAATTTGTAACGTCTAGTTTTCTATCCTGTAAACTTGTAATAGACTTAATAAATAAAAACTAATTCACTTTTCCGGATCCTTTATTTTTAAGTTTTACGAAACTAGCTCTACGATATATGCGAAAGCGAAAATGTCCGTGGTAACAAATTCCTCGTACAACGCACGTCTCTCGCATCTGTCCACAAAATCTCAAAGACACGGGGGAAACTCTTTGTTGGGAAAAAGTAGTTCTATACACTCTAGGGTTGGGACTAGTACTGCCTCTTTGTTACCTGGACATCCGGGGACCAGTGCTACTTACCGGAACGCTAGAGGTGGCTACAAGGTGCTTTTTCCATATCATATGCCGCGATTTTGCACACTGACGTTTATTCAGGTACCTGAGCTTTTGTTATTGAGGGATTATTCACCATAGGTACCAAGATACCAGAATAGCTATCGCCTCTTTGCCCACAATCCATTCAAGCAGGAAGTCGTTGATAAGATCCTCGAAGATGTTATGACTACTACGTTGACTGGAATGAAATATAATCCTGAAGTTTGCATGAAACTTTGCCAAGACATGACTGCTGATATACGGAATAAAATATGCCGGAAGGACTATGACAGGCAAAGTTTTATTCCAATTTCATCAGATATTATCAGTCGATTGATCGATTCCGAAAGGATTCTAGCGGATTACCTTGACAGGATTTCGATCATTACGATCAGACTTTTGAAATTTCGCAGATTCCGTGTCTTTTCACAATTAATAATGTTTAATCATTGTTCACAATAATTATTCCAACGCCTTATGGTAATTAAAAGGTACAAATGTATCGTTCAAATAACGATAATAGAAAAAACTGGTCAGAGTGTACAAGTTTCAAACGGTCGTTTATGGGATATCGAAAAGGACACTTACTCAACTTTTACATTTGAAAGTTCCCAGATGTATGCTGTGGGAATAGTCGTCGGGCTTTACTACGAATGAAAATAAATCATGTAAAATTATTATGCAAATGAATTATCGTCTTAAGGTGGTTCCCTACCCTATTCGACCTGTTCTAAAAACATTGGGCTGAACGGTGCTATTAAACGGAATATCTCTGACCGGGCACCGAAGACGGGAAAAAGGGCTCTGTAGCGCAATTCTATTGGCGATTTCGAACACGTGCGTCAAAAAACATGTTCGTTTCATGCTAGAATAGAGAAATTGCGTGAGAATTAAGCTTCAAGTTAAAAACAGTTTATTCCTCATGCCATTTCTCTATTTAAGCGTGAAACGAACATGTTTTGGGACGAACGTGTTCGACATCGCCAATGGAATTGCGCCACAGAGCCCTTTTTCCCATTTTCGGTACCCGGTTAGAGATATTCCGTTCAATAGCACCGTTCAGCATGCGTTCAGCCCAATGTTTTTAGGACAGGTCGAATTGGGTAGGGGATCACCTTAATAGACCTATGAAGCTACTATATACCAAAATGAAATTGTTTATATTTGTACATGGGATGTTTTTACATGAAAAACCGAAAAGAAAATAAAAAAAAAACATAACTGATTTGTTATTCTTAGCTTTAATACCAAATATAAATTAATTTATGTGAAATTTTAAATATTATAGGATATAGTATGGATTGTAATTGTTGTATGAAGAACGCATATCTGTATGATTGATTTTTACATTTTCTTTATTGTTATTAAATTAATATATTATGTGTTTGATATATATAATAACAGCGACAAGTACAATATATTATCATGATGATTTATTAATAATGAGATAAGAATAATAACGATAATGACATAATATGTATAATGAGTACGCAGTTAATGATAATTATTATAATTAATGTATGATGGTAAGAATTATACACAACGATATTTAATGATAATACTTATAATATTTATATATTATGTATATAAATAAGAAAAGAAAATATATGTATATTCGAAGAACGATGAAATAAAACAATAAAAATAAAATAAGAAATAAAAACAAAAAAAAAACACTTCGCTCAATATACTATAAGTATATTATATACCAATATAGTACGAATGTGATATGATATAATAATAATAATTACTTATAAAACAGAAGTTGGAATCCACGCCGCAGTAATATATAGTATAATATTATAATACAATTATACAATATACAATGGAATTTTTTTCATATATTATTTGATCATATAACATTAAACAAAATTCGAAACCCTCTTTTCATATCAATGATAATAATGATAATCATAATAATAATAATAATAATGATAATAATAATCATAATAATAGTAATAGTAAAGAACGATATATTTTTTTTTCAACAATATAAATTCTATATCCGGTATTAATATTTTTTTCATTATTTATCTTGTTAATTATTTCCATATTCGACTATTATCGTATATCGGAGTTACGGATTTTTTTTTCACGTGTAACGATCGTAATAATTGTTATACAGTAATAACTTTGGTCCATTATTTGAACGTTACACAAATTACTTAATGCAGTGGTTGCAGAAATTCTTCAATTATTCATTTATTCATTTATTTATTTATTTATTTATGAATTAATTAGTTTATTTGTTTGATTATTTAATCGTTAATTTTATTCTTCTTCATATTCATTTTCAAAAAAAAAATAATAACGATGAAAATTAAATCTGTATAGGAAATCATTTCTATCATAGTACGGGAATCTAACGTGCGATAACCCCTCGCGGATAAGAGAAAAAAAAAAAAAAAATACTATCGAAAAATTATTATAAATTATTATAAATTTTACAACTAATTTTGTCAACATTTTTTTTTATATACATACATAATTGATATTCTTGAATAATAAGTTAAAAAAAAATGTTGCAAATAGTCGACGAATCATAATATATCGGAAAAAAAAATTCAGAAATTTTATCTATAATATTGGCAAAATTTTGAACAAATTTGCATTAAAAACTGAGTGTAAAAAAACAGTATGATATTGTATTTTTTTTTCTTCTGTTTTATCCGTGAGCGATTCTACTACAATATATTATATTAATCATTATAGTATATTCATTCAGAATGAAATTATTACGGTAATAATTCTTTTTTATTTAACTCGTCTTCTATTTTATTATTATACTGTAGTATATAGGGTTAAAGTATTTATTCAGTCGATTTGAAGTGAATTTAATAATATGGTACAATTCAATTCATATATAATAACCGGTATATAGAATTTTACGAAGATATATAGGTATATATGATAATATATACCGCGAGTATTCGTGAAAACGATTCATTGGACGCCTGCATAGAGGCAACTCGAACATCAATCGATCAGGTACTATTTAACACAACGCTTGATGTTTGAGTTGCCTCTATGCAGGCGTTTACCGAATTGCCTACGTTTGTTAGGGCAACAACTTTTCCAAGAATCGATCCGTATACGGACTATACATATATAAATGATAATTAATGTATGTAATAATATAATATATATCTGCGCGTTTTATTATACTATAATAGTTTATCAAGTTTTATTTCATTTGATTTCTTATTTTTTGTTTTAATTTTTTTTTTCTTTCCTGTTCCGTCTTCGCCTCGCTCATCATCGTTTATTAATAATTATTAATATAATATCAATCAACGATGAGTAAATAAAAAAAAAAAAAAAATACGTAATAAAAAATGAAGTAACAAAAAAAAAAAAAAATCAAAAAAATAAAACTGAACGATAATAGTAACAATAATAATAATAGTAATTGTTTTTACGATAGTATGTATACCTGCGTACGATAGTCGTATTATAGTACTTCAGCAGTACCATATTATACGTAATAATATGTATATTAAGTTAGAATATACGGTTGTTGTACGTGTGTGTCATTAATATTCACATGTAATTATTTATAATATATATATATATACATATAATATATATAATATATATATATATATATGATATATATATACATATTATGTATGTATGTATATATGTATAGAAATATCGTTTGTGTTATAGTATATATATTGTACAGGGTGAGTTTTCTCTGGTATCGAATGAGGGAGGGGTTTATCAGCGCAAACGCTCCGCCCCTTTGTATTCACACTTGTTATCGTCGTGTCGAGAAACCCCACTTTTATTTTCACGTGCCGTCAAAACCATCAAAAACCCTGCTCTGTTATTACTATCCCAAATAAGAACATACCCGTTCCAGACTCCGGGCAAGGAGGGCATAAAAGTGGGGTTTTTCGATATGACGAAAACAAGTATGAATAGAAAGAGGCGGAGCGTTGGCGATGATAAGCCCCTCCCTCATGCGATACCAGAGGAAACTCACCCTGTATATACCTATATAAGATACAACGCTGCATGGGCGCGTACTTATACGTTTATTTTTCGTTTTTTTTTTCATTTTTTCATTTTTTTTTCTCATCTTTTTTTCATTCATCATTTTTTTTTTCTATCCCACGTGTGTCAAGTGTCTGTAATATTGTGTGTTGTATGTAGCTAATTATCATAGCTTTATTCGCTTCTCCGCAGAAAAGAATTTTTAATAATCACGAATCATCATTTAGGTCCTCTATTTTTTTTTTTTTTTTCAATTATTACACTATTATAGTTATCGCCGGGGGAGTGAGGCGCTATTTACTGCTGAGGAATCACAAAATTTTTCTATACAAAACCGCATCTCGCTTTGCCTCGATATGAAAATAAATTTTGGAAAATAAATGACGCGGATCAAACTGAAAAGACCGCAACATTTTCAAAAGACAATATTTTATTTATGATAAGGGTCCAAGTTTCTAATTCCGAAAAATTCCGAGCGGTAAAAATTAAAAATTTGAACATCACCGACTCACATTTTCCAAAAAGGTCATTTCCCCAGAAGTCCACACAGCCGATAAAAAAAAAAAAAAAGTTTTTAACGATTCGTAATCGTATCAAACTAATTCGCAACTTAAACCAGATTTCGTATTTTAGTTCGTTAACATTGATTGTTCGAAGAATCCATAAAGTCAATCTTAGGGTGTAAAAGATTTCTCATTTTTTGAAAATAAAGTGATAATGAGAAAACAACGAGAAACCGATTTCCCAATTTTTGCAGAATTTTATCTCAAGTCTACTATCCCTCCCACCAAGAGGGTGGATTTTCCCATTTAGAATACACGTGTTTCCGGTATATTCGTAGTATTGATTTTATTATGAGGGTAAAAGTTTTCAAAAAAATCTGTAACTGCGGGATTTTAGTGGGCGTTGGTGCTACTATCTGATAAAAAATGCGCATCATCATACCAGGCAATCTAGACGAATTGCATACCCTCGAAATCTGACTATTTTTTTTAAATTCAACAAAATATAGTTTCGAAATATGGAAATGATCAATGCTTCGTATTTTTTTCCCCCTTAGTACCACCAGTGCTCACTAAAATCTCGCAGTTACAGATTTTTTCGAAAATTATCACTCTGAAAATAAAATATATTTCAAATGGGGAAACCCGCCCTCTTGGTGGGAGGGGTCGGAGTTGAGATAAAAATCTGTAAGAATTAGGAAATTGTTTTTGAATTATTTGAAACCGATTTGGGGGAAGCCTGATAAAAAAATCGTTCGATCCCTAAGTAAGGACCAACCTAATGTATATACAGGGTGAAAATTCTTCGACGTGCCGAAGCTCCTCCCAGATCAGACCCCGGAGAATATTCACCCTGTATGTAGCTATTTTGGTTTCTAGGTAAAGATATAACGATGGTAAAGCTTGGTTTTTTCTTCTTTTTCCTCTTCGTCTTCTTCTTCTTCTTCTTCTTCTTCTTCTTCTTCTTCTTCTTTTTTTATCAGTTTCATAAGCATGTATTTATAGAGAGCCTGGTAGCTATAGCGAGTCTTGTGAACTTGTGTCGGCTTAAATGATTGATTCATGAATAAAATTTCATTCTGATATCGTGATTGCGTAATGTATAGTATGTACAGTACACGTATGTACCTAAGTTATGTCGTATAATATAAACGTAGTTTTTTTTTTAATTAATTTTTTTTATTTTTTCTCACCTTCTTCTTTATTTTTATATATATTTTTTTTCTTTTTTTTTTGTTATTCGTTATTATTATTATTATTTTTTTTCTTCTTTATCGTGAATATCTTCGTGGCACATATTTGTATTAATAATTATTATTAATATTAAATTCTTTTTTTTTCTTTCTTTCTCTCGTTTTTTTTTTAATTTTTTTTTTTTTAATAATAATCATTATTTCTCGTCATTATCAGCTTGTATCATTATTCCCGATATTCTCCTACCCGTCTTTTTTAACCTTCATTAAATTATCGACGTTCGTCGCTCCACTGGGTTTTGAAGCAGCACAGAACTGGGGTTCCCCATATATCGCGTAAAAAGCAAAGAAATTCAATGATTAAGAAAAAAAAGCTTGATGTAAAAATGACCATTTCTTTCGTCTAATCGCTATAACAGTAGCATAACTGAATATAACTTAAATTTAAAAATCGACCGATCGAATAGAGTTAAAATTAGTTCAAGTTTCGGATATACAGGGTGAGTTTTCTCCAGGGTCGGGAGAGGGTGTGGCTCAAGTCGGTTGAGACTCCACCTCCTCCTATTCATACTTGTTATTATCAGGGAAATGATTGCCTTCAGATAATAAACAACCATTTAAAAATTAGGGTGAATAGTATAGTGTCTCATTGTTTTCACAAGGCTACATGGATCTTCGTTTATTATGTAGATAACACGGCAAGAGCCAAATAAATAGTAGCTATACAATAAGTGAGAATTGTTATTCCGATAATTACAAGTATGAATAGAAGAAGGCGGAGTCTCAGCCGATTTAAGCCACGCCCTCTCCAGACCTCGAAGAAAACTCACCCTGTATAAAATTATTGTCGTTGTTTTTTTCTTCTTTTTCAAACAATCAAAGTGTTTAATTAAATTTAGAACTGATCAACGGTTAGTGGGAAAAAATCTGGAGAGCGAAAAATGGATGTCGGTGTCTTTTGGTGTTAAAAAAATGGATAAAAAAAAAAAGAAATGAAACGAATTCAGATCGAATCCAAAAAAGCCGAATATAGTAGGGTATAGAAAATGTCCAAAGTGAGGTCAGTCCTGTGGCTCCTTAATGATTTAAATCAATTTTCTCACACAATTAATCGTAACTTATACAGCTATATGTATATCCATCGCTTTCCTCCCACGCTGCACTGTTATAATCGTTATATTATTATTATATGTATATTATTATAATATACTTAATAATTATAATATATATACTTTACGTTTTATAATAAAATACACATTCACTGCAATATCGCAATTATTAACTAACTATTAGTTAATCAAATGCCTTATAGATTATTATTTATACATACATGCCTATATACATATATAGATGTATATATGTATGTATATATGTATATATATTCATAATATATATATAATGTATCTTATATTTCATCATATCATATATCATATCATATCTCGTACATTTATGTGTGTCTAAACCCGCGCACGCGTTAATCGCATATATCATATTCGCCTTGTAGCTTTTTTTTTATAATTATATTTCAATATTATTATATATTTACACTTGCGTATTTATTTAATTGCTTATAGAGTTTTGATATATAACATATTATAATCCTTGAAATCATCGCGTACTGAACTCCTCATTTTTATTTTTCTTTTCCACATAATTAATATATCGTATTATATTTATATATTTATATGTATATGAAAATTGTCGAGCGAGAATTTGCTTCATTTATATATATATCAATTTATTCATATGTTCATTTCCCACAATTTTTTAATCAACATTTATTTCATTTTCACTTTCGAGTAACATTCGATTTTCACAACTTTCACAATTTCCACATGTTTTTTTCTCTTCGACGTCGACGTCTCGCGCCTCGACCTCGTCCTCTTCATCTTCTTCGTCATGTAGTGTCATAGTCATAGCAAGTAGGCAGTAAGAGAAGAACTTCTTCACTTCTCAATTTAGTCTCTTAAATGATGTTCCATGTCTCAAAGTTCCATGAGATTTTCTCAACGATATATTATGGGTATTTAGAACTGAGGGACTCAATTCTTGTTACAATATCCCCGAGGATATGAACCTCATGTGACTATAATCAGGGTTGTAAAGGCAGTTCCGAATGACAACGTGGCTGGTGGGGCTGCGCGATGCGATAAACCGATCACGATCAACCAGGGTGAATAATTTTATTCCGAATTTACGGACTGGCAGCGGATGAGCTTGTGACCAGAAGTCGAGTGGCGCTGAGGGACCCTCGACCCTTGACCGCTGCCCCCGGTGTCATACGGGTTCCTCCCTTTTGAAATTAATGTTCTGCGATGCACAGAAGTCCTTGGTGAACGGAATGCAAGTAAATAGTTTGCAGATCTCGCATTCGTACACGGGAACATTGTAGAAAAGTGCTAATAGCATGGCGAAAAGTCCCACGATTAGTATCAGGCAGATCCAAACGAGGAGGATCTTCCTTCGACGATCGTATTTCCCGAACGATATGAACGGCATCACTGCGTAGGCTGCTAGAAACCCAAAAACGAAACCGAACAAATGCGCGTAGTTGTCGATCCACGGGAGAGCACCCAGGAGAAGGAGCGCGGACAGAGACGCCAGCAGTTTCATCAACGCTCTACGAGGGTACTTCAGCATTGGCCAACTGTTTAATACTTCCACCACCAACGTTGCCAGAAGAGCAAAGTGGGCACCTGCTGGTCCAACCTGGTAAAAAGGAAAGAAGATCTTCAGAAATGAGGGAGGAGAGAGATGATCAGTTTTGCTACACGACGAAAAGAATGTCCACTTCATTTTCGTGATCGAAAGGGTCTAGGCACTTGGGAGTCCACCCATCAGATTTCATAAATGTCATTGAATTCCTTCGATAGTTGACAGTTTTCAGGTTCATCGGTATCTCACCTCGGCTCTGTACGGCACGAAGATTGCGCTAGCAAGATTCCCGGCCAGTCCACCGGTGAAGTATATGATTGCGATGCGGAAGGATCCTGTGAGCTTCTCCAAATCCCTCATGAAGAAGTATTGGACACATAGAGTGATGGCGAGATGAAATATCCTGGAAATTTACCAATTTAATTATCGACTGATCACAGGGTAACGAAATTCGCACGAGGTATTATGTCGGTCCTCCTACCCTGCGTGAAGAAAGATCGAAGTAAACAGCCGGTAGAATTGGTCCGGCCATTCAGGGTGCAGGAATGGAATCATGCCGCAAACGTCGTGCAGACATTCGACCTGGGAGCAGAGGGAAGCTTCCTCGTGAAAATAACCGTGAACGAAGTCGCAGTATTCTTTCGTAGTGATTCTGCACATTCCGTGTATTCCGATGCAACAGGGATGGCCTATGACCTCGCAGACCATGTGCTCTGCCATCTTGTCCATGTGGCGTCCGACCGGAAACATCTGGTTGCTGCTGCCTTTGCTGCTGGATTTTTAAACGATTGATAGAACCGATGGATGGAAAGCCAAGGTGAAAATGAATATGAGTGATCACAACGGCGAACCTGAATCTCTGATTGAAAGGATTGGTCTTTCGGCAAATTGGCCACTTGGTGATGTCATCAGGCCATTCGTAAGGCGCTATGCTCGCGGGGGCATCGCAGAATTTTGGATCCAGACCGCAGACTGATCCGCTTATCCTACCTCCGGGCCCGCTGTCGCCAGGACCCCATTTCTTCCACGTTGATATTGTGTTCTGTGCAAAATTTACCGGGAAAAAATATTAGATTAGATAAAACAGGGGGAAATTTCGTCTACGAAGATTATCACGTATTTTTTCGCATGCGATATCAAAGACATAGGAAGATTGACCATCGGAATAAAACTTTTAGTCATTCGTTATTACCGTCATCGTTGATCTCAATCCCCGGACCAGTTGGTTCAGCAGAGATAAAGAGTTAAGATTATCAGTTTGTACTTTCGGAGTTAATTTTCGGGTGAAAAATGAGGGGTGAGCATCGCCAGGTGGTATTTATCATTGGGATTGGACGAATTTTTTGAAAATAATTGGTCAAACTCACAGAGCAGTCTTGTTTGCTTGATTGGACGCAGCCAGAGTCGTCGTTTCTGATGCAGCATGCAGTGTCCCGTTCCCTTTCTCGCCATACGTCTATTTCCTTGAGAATTTTAATGTCCCTTCTCATACAAGGGGCGAATTTAGCGCCAAGATGAATCAGGTCTGCAGCCCTTGGCCCGAACCAGAAATTGGCCGGTTCCTGATAGTCGACTTGTTGCAGAGACAAACTAGTCACAAGCACCTGAACACCGTTCGAAGGGTGTGATTAAAAATGGTGAATAACGGGGAAACCCCCTCCTCCCTTACACCCCGATTACTCACCAACCCAGATCTGTGATTTAGCTCAAAACCGAAAGGCCCGAATCCGTAGCAAGCCAGAGAAATGACGAGGATCAGGACCTGGACCGTCGTTATCCAGTAGGTAAAAAAAGGTCTTTGATCCTCGATATCGTCCAGCTGTTTTTTCACGTCAGGTTTATGCGCCACGCTTTTCCTGAACGATTGGCTAAACAGAAAGAGAAGATTATAGCTTGAATGGCAATTTTTTATTTTTTTTTTATGCTTCCTATTTCGGTATTATCATTACCCGAAAAATCTTCCAACGATTCCCATTCCGTACTGCCGCCTGTTGCTGTTGTCGAATATACGGTCTATCCGGTTCGGGGATATCCTGGTTCCGCTTATTGCCTGTCTTCTTAACGTCACAGCTTCACCTTGTTGTCCTGGTGCCCCGATACTTCCTGGTTCTCGCGACCTGCGCCAACTCGACGTTCTGTAACCCCGGCTTTGTTAATCGAAACATATTCGTATCGCCACAATTATGGCCCTTAGCGAACTTTAGCAAATCCTGTAATACTGTGACACTGCGGTATACGCTTCGCAAAATAGCTGTGGGTGCATTGGAGGCATTTTTCTTTTTTTTTGTTTTTTTTTTTCTCGTTTTTCGTTATTTCTTTCTGTTTCAAGTAAACATAGCAAGGCGAGGTGTGAACATTGCTCGAGGCAAGAGATAAGCGGAGATTTCTTCTTCCCTGTTTTTAACTCAATTTATTCACTCTGCTTGTTTTTTTTTGTTTTTTAATTTTTTTGTTCTAATTAAAAAAAAAAATCATAGAAAAATTGGAAAGGCAATGAAATCAGGATAAAACACGCAGCGGCGATATTATAGCTGTAATACTTTCCGAGCTCATTTTTATTCGAAATCTTTAAATCTCACCTTGAAGTGTAATGGTCCCTCGATATCTGCCTAGGTCTTCTACTCAGGATTTCTGAGGACGATATTCCGTCTTCTTTTGGCGCTGCAAATCTGAAATTTAACGGGAAATTTTTTCAGTTGCTGTAGACATTTTCACGAATTCCCTAGGATTTTGGTATGAATATCATGAAACTTCACGAACTTCATAAGATTTCAGGAAAACTATCATCAAACTTCACGAATTTCATAAGATTTTAGTAAAAATATCATCGAACTTCACGAATTTCATAAGATTCTCAGTAAAAATATAATCAAACTTCACTAATTTCATAAGATTTCAGTAAAACTATCATCAAACTTCACGAATTTCATAAGATTCTCAGTAAAAATATAATCGAACTTCACTAATTTCATAAGATTTCAGTAAAACTATCATCAAACTTCACGAATTTCATAAGATTCTCAGTAAAAATATAATCGAACTTCACTAATTTCATAAGATTTCAGTAAAACTATCATCAAACTTCACGAATTTCATAAGATTTTTAATAAAAATATCATCGAACTTCACGAATTTTCTGGGATTCCGGTATAAATATCATAAAGCTTCATGAATTTCACAGGATTTCATTAAGAATATCATAAAATTTCACGGATTTCGTAGGATTTCAATGTGAATTTCATGAGATTTAAGTGAAAATATGATAAATCTTGACGAATTTCGTGGAATTTGAAGAAGTTAATTTTAGTAATTTTCAATTGTAATTTTGTTAACTAAATTTTTTCTAATTTTTAATAAACTTTGGGAAATTTCGCTAAACCGGAAGTTGAATAAATGATGAATTGCTGGTTAGAAAAAATAATGATACCAAAATACGAAATAATAATGTAATACAAACCTAACTAATTCCTCCGAGACGTCACGATCTGCGGAAGAAGGGGCGTCGACGAGGTCTGTGGCACCGGAAGTAGTTACATCTTCCCTTATCGTCCCCGTCCCTGTATCCTCTGGCGTCCCAGCAACCCCTTGTTCGTTTGGTTGAATTGGGGCTGGTGAAGGTGGAGGTGGCCTTTGGAAGAAGGACTCTTCCTCATCGTCGACAGTAACTTCCGGTGATGATGGCGTCAGGGGAACTGTACTAGGAGGAAAACTTCGAGATTCTGGCCGAGTCTCGTCTCTCTCTCGAGGTCGATGCCTGGTCATCGTCTGCAAGTAAGAACATAACGAATATAAGAATTTGGGAATGTGTTATTCACCTTCATATGATTCGATGCTATTTCCGTTTTGTTTTTCTTTCAAGAAGAGGAAGAAGAGACGTAAGAAAATTCGAATTTTTTTATGCAGGAGAAGGTGGGGCAAAACCGGCCACAAAAAGAAAAAAAAAAAAATGACTTATGGGTATTCGCGAATGAAGGCGTCATACTCTCGCCTAAACGGGGAAATGCCATTCACCAACAATTTTTTTTTTTTGGTAGCCGGTTTTGCCCCACCTTCCCCTATTCCCCTATTTGTTTTCTTTTCTTTTCCACATATTTTGTATATACCTTATTGGTAAATATATATATTATTTAAGGCGTACCCTGTGTTATTTTACGGTTTTACCAACTTTCTACAGACCAAAGTTTATTACGCTACCCTAAGAGATTTACGATTAAAGTGGGAACGGATGGGCGCGTGGTGTAGGAGCTGTATAGTACCTATAGGATGACGCTATAAACGCAAGACAATGGGACGAAGCGAACTGCCTTTTCGGCTATATAACCATTGACAGGCAATTGCTTAGCGGAAAACGAGTGGCGTGAAAGAAAAGAAGAAAAAAGGAAAAAAAAAAAAAATGAAAAAAAAAAAAACAATAATCCATGGAGAGAAAAGAAATCGAACAAATATCCGTAAAGTTTTCAAGAATTAGCACGAATAATCAAAATTAATCAATTCGAAAATTCTAAGATTCAATGAATCTCGTATTATGTTATTGAAATTAGTAAAAAATTGTGTCAAATGTCATGAAACTCTAATGGATATGAAAAAAAAAAGTAGTGAAAATTTATTGAATTTTCAAAAAATTCTATAAAAATGATTTAAGAATTGAGAATAATTGATTGAATAAACTATTAGGAAATTCAATTTTGATTACCGAACAGTAAGGTTATTGATTACAATCGTTTATTAAATGGTAGAGAATATGGATAAACACGTATATGTATATGTATAGTATATATTTAGGTGTAATTAAAGTATGATTAGTCAATAAATCAATACACTAATGAAATCATCTAATTAACAGTGAAACTAGAATGAAAAATGTCAATAGTTTAATGGGATTATTAATAACGATTGGTCCACCACTCAGAGTTGGTGCAGTGGCTGGCTGCCAAACTATGTAGCTATATGTATACTGTGGATCGTTTATCGATACGTAGAACTAATTGGAACCATCGGACTACCCCGGTGCCGGTAAGAACTATAATAATAATTATAGCAGCAATGATGATAATAATGATAATAATAAATTGGAACGCTGATGTGAAAATATTCATCGCGAAATATAGGATAAAGTTCTCTTTCGGGTCACTTGAATGCCCTTTGAGGAGATATACATACACGAATATTTATACATAAGGAATATATATGTTCCAAAGAGAATCATTCATTCCTTTCTTTTCTTCAATTCTTTGAGTATTTTCTTGTATATTAAAAACGAACAGACTGTTGTAGAAAAAATGAAAATTTATCAAATATAAACTACGGAACTTATCCCACCGCTGTCACCAACCAGATCCCTACGTTCGGCAGTGACAATCTAGTTTTATTTTTCGACAATTCATTGTCCATCATTTTTCGATGCTTCTTCAATACCAAGAGAAGATATTTACATCTTATTATATATATATAAAGCAATTTCTGTTGAGATGTTACCGTATTTTCTCGGACAGTTTTTCCTGCGGACAAGATAAAAAGTTGGAAAATTTATAATCGGGTTTAATTCCGTCTTAATTTCCCCTCCCGTTGGTAATAATAAGTTGAGAAATGTAAAGTAAGTAAGTAAGTAAGTGAATTCGTCCGAGCTGAGGCGAGGCAAGGAAAAGATTAGCAACAGAAAAAAGAGAGAAAGAGAGAGAGAGAGAGAGAGAGAGAGGGGGCGAAAAAAAAATGAGTAAAAAAATTGTCGACGGAAAGGGTAGTTATGCTGGGGATGGAACAGCTCAGTAATTGGTTGATATATTTTCTTTCCATGAAGATATATGCCACTTGAATTTTGTAAAATCGAATACTGTATGTGCTTTAAATTGGTGAAATTTATTGAATAAAATTGGCTGGGGGATTCAGAATTTATTCATGGAGACTATAGAACCAGCAGTTTGCAGATTTTCGACTAATAATGCCTATTAGCAACCGTTAGAATTACTCGCGGGGCAATATGGGGTAATAAACTGAACGAACGTAATGTTATCCGTATAATTTTCACAGGAAATGAAATTTCTACCGATTTTATAACGTCCCTGTACATCCCCTCGCCTATTAGTTACGCCACGACCGCATGGCTAAATTTTTGGAGAGAGAATACTAGCAGCTGTTTCGAATTCAACGTGACCTGTTATCCTTTCTTTGTTTCCAATTCCTCCCTCCGAAATTGTTCATCGATATTATAGTACCGGTTATTTTTTCTCTTTTCCTCGGTTCAAGCCTCTGAATTATATTCAGAACGTGTTTAAAACGTGCTCCTCGTTACGGAATATATTTTAAAAGAATTTTCAGATATCTCCGACACTTTGAAGATCGGTTTTGGGTCATTTAAAAATGTGTTACAACTGTTTTGCCCCTTTCAAAAACATCTTCCGACAGCTTTTTGCTGGTTTTAATATCACAAAAAATTATTTTGCCCAGCTACTTTCAGCATGAGTTACGAACGATATGCCAGCTTTTAAACAAATTCTGGGAGTTTTCGACTCATCTAATCGATTTCCAAAAATGGTTTTAGATCATTACGACTCATGTTTCAAACATTTTTCCTATTTTTGGACATGTCTTAAAAGTTTTTGGCTGATTCTAACACTGAAAAAAACTTCTTAGGTCATTTACCACCGTATATTTCAAAAGTCATGCCTGCTTCCGAACATGTTTCACTAGTTTTTTCCTCAGATTCTAGTATTGAGAAGAAAAAGGTTCTAGATTGTTTCAGGGCATGTTTTCAACATCACCAACTTAAGAACATGTTTCAGGAAATCTCAGTTGATCCAACACTTCTAAAAGCAGTTTTAGATCATTAAAACGCATCTTTCAAATATTTTTCTCATTGTTGAACATGTTTTACCAGTTTTTGGCTGATTCTAACATCGAAAAAAGCTTTTTAGGTCATTTACCACCCTATATTTCAAAAGTCATGCCTGCTTCCGAACATGTTTCACTGGTTTTTTCTTCAGATTCTAGTATTGAAAAAAAAGGTTCTGGATTGTTCCAGCGCGTGTTTTCAACATTTCACTAACTTGAGAACATGTTTCAGGAAATCTCAGTTGATCTAACAGTTATAAAAGCAGTTTTGGATCATTGAAACGCATCTTTAAAATGTTTTTCTCGTTTTTAAACATGTTGTACAACTTTTTGCCTTATTTTAGAATTGAAAAAAAGGTTTTCAGATAATTTCAGCGCATGTTTTGAACGCTTCGCCAGTTTTAAAACATGTTTCAAGAGTTCTCATTAAATTCTAGAATTTCCAATAGCGGTTTGCGATATCTCAGTACATGTTTTGAATATGTTACCCGTTTTAAACCATGTTTTGAAGTTTTTGGCTAATTCTATCACCCGGAAAATCTGTTTTGGGTGAATTTAGCGGGTCTTTTTTATCATCACAAAAGGTATATGGTATATATCACGAGATTTTTGAAGTCAAACCGTTCCGCCCCTCCATCACCATCTTTAGCCAGTCTGTCAGTCTTTCCCGATCGCCTTTTCTTAATGGGCTTTTAAGCTAGACGTTAACTTTTTCCTCATAATTCGCCGTTCCTAAAGCACTTTCGCGTCTTGTATAATTAATCAAATTGTTGCTTGTAGGATTTTTATGGACACGTGGTGGCTCCACCGAACCGGAAATAAAACCACGCCAATGGCGTAAGATGGAGGATTTTTACCCTTCCTTTTATTTCAAGGATTGACGCAAGGAATGATGAATGATCGCGCGTAACAAAATCGCGTATTCATTTTTAATTAAAAAAAAAAAGCTAAAATAATTTCCTCAAGATTTTTCGAGTCTTTTTCGACCCTTCGAGGGACCTTCGAGGACCGTTAAACCGAGTTCTTATTCTCACACATATACTATCTGGATACAAACGTAGCACACTACGAAATTCCCAGAGAACAGAGTAGGAACACTGCTAAACTTTGGCAACGACTTTAGAAGAGCGCTAAAGCTCGGTGCGTGGCAGCTGTTGCTTTACGATCAGCTAGAGATTCAGCTTCGCTTGTATACGTATGGGTACGTGTGTATGAACAATATGTACATCGTTCAACAGACGCCACTTCACCATATTCAAAAAGAAAGAAAAAAAGAAGAAAACTAATGGCACTGAAATTTTATTATTTTCCGTAGGAAATTCTAGAAAAATTTTGACCACTTTCCTGTTACGTCCTACTCCACGTTCCTCTTGCCAACCCTGCTATCATATCTCCTTACATTCTGTCTTCCTACATCGCTACCTTTCTCACGCTGACCTGCTGCATACGGCACTCACAAGTGCATCGGTCAGCAATCCTCTAATCCTCACGTTTACCTCAAGCCCTCATAACTAACGAATTACGATTAAAATAACTCACTTCCAAGTCAACTCTCCAACTATCTATTTCTTTCCTAACACCTTCCTCCACTCTCACCTCTTCGTTATCTATCGCGCTCTTCCTATCCAACCCACACCTCTAACCAAATCTCATATATATCTGTTATTCGTTCACGTCTACCTCGTCACATTTTTTCCCTTAGTAGCGTTATAACCCCGACATAACAACTGGTGGCAGCGGTGGGATATTTTAATACTTTCTATGGAATTTTGAAAAAAAGAAAAAATCCAAGGTTTTCTATAGATTTTAGTAAAAATCCCAAAGCATTTCTTTGATATTTTCATGGAATTCGAAGAATTTGATGATTTTTGAAAAATGTCTAAGTCAATATGGTTTTTTACGGTATTCTGAGGGTTCTGTTATTCTTACGGGATTCTATAGATTCCCATTGGAATTTCTACCGGTTTCCTCAGATTCTAACTAAAAGTTAAAATAATTTCTCTCTAACTTTGATAAAACGATATTATAATTTACGTGATTAAATTTTCCGTGAATTACGTTCAAAGGTGAAACTCTATGTAATTCGATATTTTAAATCTCCTTTCGCGTTAATATCTTGATGGATATTTGCGTCATGCCATTACAGGAACGAGTCTTGACCTAAGAACGGCGCATCCCTAATGTAGACAAAGTGCATTTCAGGAAGGATATCACTTTACAAAGGAGTCTTGTTTCCTCGGTACAGGGTAGGTACCAATATTCCTCCGCCACTTTATCTCTTAGCAAGAACTGAGCTGCTATATCACTTTTTTTTTTTTTTATTTTTTCGATTTTTTTCGTAATAAAAAAATTCCTCATTTCCCACGATCAAGAAAATAAAAAAAACATAAAAAAACCATATAATCGAATCGAATCACTTACCGTAACCATGTAGGAAAGGCCGGACAATGTCATCCTGGCTACTGAGTCTTTTCGTCTTACTGGCTGGTGCCATCTGCGTAGTGTTACTCCCTGAAAAAGAGGATTCAAAATATCGTGTGAATATGAAAGACAGAAATGGGCATCCCATGGTTTTTGATAGTTATAAAAAGTTAATGGCAGGGATTCAATTTTTTCCTCAATTATTTACACGGTAATTTGAAAAATTTAACGAGTATCGAATTTATCGGAGAAGTTCCTCCGGTTTTTTATTTCCACTTTTAAAATTTCTATGGGAATTCAATTTCGGTTTTAACGGGTTATTTCGGAATTTCGAGTACTCTGATGCGATTACAAGCGACTCATACGTATTTTGGAATTCTCGATGATTTTTTTGAAACTTTTTTGAAACGATTCAATCAGAATTTCGCTAGTATCCGAAAACCTCATGAATTTCTATTCAACCTCGAAGACTTGACCAATTTGTTCGCCATAAATTAGGCAAGATAATTTCATCCAAATTCCAAACGAATTGATAAAAAATGTTTGACCGACAATTTTTCGAATTCTCTCCAAAATGGTGGAAGTAAAAATGTCCCTCTACCAACCTCTGGTATTTCGGTGGAGTCTGGAACGTCTCTGGTGATATCTGGATCCGGAGGTCTATGTTCAGGCAAAAGGGCGCCGTACTTTCTCGACGCCATACGTCGCCGTCGTTCAAGCCACCGCTGTTTCTCCTGAGCCTCCGAGTCCTCGTCGACCCCAAAAAAGGTCGCTGTTTCACGTTTGATGTAGCTGTGTGAAAACGGAAAATTTTTCTTATTTTTTCTTCGATTTGACCAAAAATTTCCAATCCCATGAAATTTAAAGGAAGAAAAAAAATGGGATCTCACAATTCTCACGATATTATTATCGAATTGACCAGACACTATGCTCCTAATTGAAATTCACCGAACTTCTACACATTTTTCTATAAAATTTTGGAAAACTCATTTTTTCACGATCAGATTCTGACTTGATATTTCTTACTTTTTAATTGCGTCGGTGCGGCTCACTGGCCTCTGCAATCTCTGGCTCTGCGTTTCGCTCGATTGACTCACGAAGCTAGGTGTCATATTAACGATGGGTCTGGGTCCAGTGGGGGCCGAAACGCTCCTCGCCAGGTTTGAACAACCTGTAGTGGTCAAAGGCACGGGCGGTGGAATGGTCGTTGAATTAATTGGCGGTGATTCCGATATTTTAGAACCACCCCCGCTCCCGTTTACGTTAACGTTTACGTTTACGTTCGCGGAACCCGCGGCCCCCACCGCATACATGCTGATACTCTGGGACGTACCGATGCCTCCATCCTGACCGGACGAAGATACAGTCGAGGTACTCGTCGTCCCGGACCCGGGAGACGGTTGCCTGAAAGACAAGAAGAAAAAAAAAAAAAAAAAAAAAAAAAAAATAGAAATTCAAATTCTATAAACTTCCATGATTTTTATACATAATTGATATTATTTCTCAAATTTTACGAAGCTCCATAGAATGATGAACAATTTCTATCTTATCAAAACTGAGTCCGCAATAAAATATCTTCCAAATTTGTAGTCAAATTTTGGTACATCCTTGTAGCATATTTTTTTCTTTTTTCGTTCAATTCCGAAGTAAATTTGAGGAAATAGTTTCAGATCCTGGTCACATATTGTGATGATAAAATTTTCCAATTCATCAATATGCAATATAGTGACGATATTATATGTATTGGATTGACATTTGAGTATTACGAATTGGACAGTGATGCGATGATCACTGCCGCAGGCTGGCCTACTGCAGTTAATATAATGTGTATATATATTGTTGGGTAAAGTTTGTATTGTAGCAATCAGAGTGACGCAGTATTATTGTACCAATACTAGTCTGCCGATGTGGGTATCGGGTTGACAAAAGTGCAGGCGTTTGTGCAACTTTCTGGCGCGCCTGACAACAGGCAACTGAATTCACACCGAGTTGAAAATTCGGTTTTAATTCGGCCGGAATTTCTTCGAACAAATGCCTTTCCTTCGGAGGGTTACAACCTAAAATTTTAATGAACTGAGATTCCGAAGTTTGAAATCTAAACGTCAAGATGTTATTCTCGAAATTTGTTTGCGATCGTTTTCGACTCGGTTGTGCAGGTTTGAGTGAAAAGCAATACGAAACTCTTCACGTGATTAGTTTAATTTCATCATTTATTTATCGCATTCGATTTGCTTTTGGAAAAAAATTCAATCCACGAGATGATCTACGAGTGAAATACAGAAAGGGAGAGATACAGAGAGGTGGGGCTAGTTTTTATACATCTGTGTAATGTATCAAGGTATACACATGCCCATCTCCGAAAGCTCAATCCTATCTGTCAGTCTCATCTATTCATGACTCGATCTCTACGCTCCTATGTAGTCTCTGATGTTCCCATATCGCACAGGCAGAATTCCCTATTTTTCATTTATATTTTTAGCAAATAGTTTTTTTTTCTTCATTTTTTAATCTGTGTTTTTCTGCGTTTTTTCTTCGTTTATGCTTCAAAGCATTACTTGATGAAACAGTTCTGGTACGTTAATCAAACCCCATCCAATCCTCAAAACATACTGAATGCATTTTCTCAAGGGGTTGGGTCAAAAACAATGAAAATAAAATGAAAAATAAAAACAAACTTCGACACTCGAAAGGGATAAAAATTAACGAATATATAGCTTTGTATGTACGCATGGCGTGATTTAAGCTCAAAATACAGGATAGGGATGATTTTGTTCCTTCGGTTCGTGGGAATAAATCCAGGTGTGCACAAAGTGGGTAGAAATTTGAAATTCGAGGCGTATTATTCACATATGTATCTATGTACTACATACCTACGGGTGGCTCGTACATATATATGTCTATATAGGCAAGGATCAGAAACTAAGGGATGATGTGAAGTTAATATTCCTCGCTTGTCAACTGCGTATTGCTTTATGCACGTGGGTGTTTCTATTCCCTTCTACCGCACGTATTTGATTTATATATATATATACTTATGAACGTATGTGTGTACATGGATAGCTACATATACGTAGATAACATATAGGTACGTTTTCCCTTTTTTTAATACTCGAAGGAGCCACACGCTAAACTAAATTAGAAATGTTCAAACGAGGGATGGAATTGGCTCCCCAGAGCCAACCCGTTTGATCATATCATCGAATCTCGTGGAATTATTCCCTGAGAATATTATAAATTTCACAAGAATTTTGCAAGGAATTTGAACGTCACATCAGGATTTCAGAAAAAAATCTTACGGAGTTCATAAGATTCCTACAAATCATCGGATGGAGTTCACCGATTGCACAATGATTCGAAATATTTCGGAGATATTTCCATAACTAGGTTTTATACAGATTTTACAAAGATTTTAAAAATGTTTTACGAATTTCATTTGAAGAAGTTCAAAGATTTCACAAGAATTTTTTTTTCAAATTACACTGAGATTTTACGGATCTCACAAGGATTTCGAAGATTACTTATTCACTCGACAAAAGAATTTGACAGATTGCACAAGGATTTAAAAAATTAGAACAAGAATTTTCAACGTTTCATCCAAATTTTGCACAAAGTTCACAGGGTGCACAAAAATTTTCGAAAATCACAGTGATTGTGAGATTTTACAGATTGCACAAGGATTTCAAAGATTACTTGTTCATTCGATAAAGAAATTAAAGATTTCACAATAATTTAAGGATTTAAACCATTCCATAGAAATGTCACAAAGAATTTTAAATATTTCACAAGGACCTCACGCGTTTCGCAAGGATTTGAAGATTTGCGATATATATTTTGCTGAGAATGAGGCAGGATACCAAACATTTGCACAACAATTTCCCAACTCTAGGAATCTTAAAAGAATTTCACAAATCGCACAAAGATATTTACGGATTTTACAAGCCCATAGTATTTTTTAATATTGTATAAAAATTGAAAAAAATATTTCACCAATCTCCCAAAGATTTCAAAGATCGGATGACAACGTCACAAAGAATTCTACGAATGTTACAAGAGTTTCACAAAGCACACAAAAATTTAACGAACAAGAATTTTCAACGTTTCACAACAATTCTGATCGTTTTGAAGTTATTGGCTCCATCTACTTCTATAGAAGATCACAATATTCATTTCAAAACCATAATCTCGTCCCAAAATCTTATTTAAAGATCATTCGAATTGTTCCATAGAATACTTCGACAAAATTTCATCGCAATTAAAATTCATTACGTAATCTCTTTGCACAACGTTCCCAACCATCCAGATTACTGCAATATCAATATGGTTGCAATTTCACTGATTTTAATTACTCGACTCTAAAATTTCACCAATTTCGATAAAATTCCATCAATTTGAGTACTCAATAATATCAACTGACGTTTCAGAAGTCTGGTCGTATTTCGATGATTCTCTACAATTTCATTAAAATTCTCTTCAATTTTTTACTCCAAATTCGCAGTTGTCGGATTGAAAAACAGAAAAAAAAAAAAAAAATAAAATCAATGTTCCAGTACTTCGCACACCCATAATTGTTCGTCATCCTATTCTTCTATTCTCCACTTTACACCGCTACCTCGACAATTCTTTAACCTAACTCTGCTACCGCTATACATACAGATATATTCGTATTTTCATCTCTTTTACTGATGTTTTTTTCTCTTTTTCCTTTCGCTTTTTTAACGCCTTGGACCATATGCCAGTGAAAGCCTTCGCCCCACTATAGTGGATTTGAGAAGCTCTCCTCCCTTAGCTCTGCCCATCCCCCGACACCCTTCAAATTTCCAAATCCCAATTCAAACAAGGATCTAGTCTCCTCGGCCACGTATGATGGCGACGTAAAGATGTAGTACATGAAATCCAATATTGAAGGTAAATATGAGCGGAATTTTTTCCGCTGATTTTATTTTGATTTTGATTTCTTTTTTTCTATTTCTGTATCATCATCGTGGGATACGTGCATGGTACAATTTCTGTGCAGACTTGGTACACTGCGCAAATGCCCACCCTATGAAATTTGTGTGTATCATTTTGCGTATGACGATACGTGCTCGAAACCAAACCGTGACGTATTACTGCTTTCGGTAATTACGTTACCTGCCTCGCGTAATCAGGGCTCGACGTATTTAACCAGACCAGAGTCAGGTCTGACGCGATTGTCATGCTCGGCGACGCGTAATGCGTTTTAAGTGACGTAACAGCCATCCGACCAAACCAACCCCATGTCAAACCGCGAATTTGTCCGACATTTACGGCTGATGATCGCACCGCGGTGTGTAGGAGTGTACTTTCATGCATGTATGTACGCACACGTGAATTCAGCTACATATATATTATATACATAATGTATTTACAATTTGAATCGACGTACATTCTATCCCCATTCGAGGGGAGGATCTGCACCCTAGTGCGGAAACCAAATACGATATTAGAATTAATGTCGAGTGTTTTTTTTTTTCTTTTATTTTTTTTACATTGGATTCGTCATATTTTAGTTATCTTTAATTATATGTATACGAAAAAATATAATAGAAAATTGTTTTTCGATGATATATCGATAACCGTTAATGATATCGAGATGAAGGTGGATATCAAAAATAAAGATCGTTTAATTCTCTACGTTTTCTTTTTATCTTCATTCCGTTTGCTGTATTTTGAGCCTGAACGTTAAAACACTTTTTTTTTCGTCTTTCTGCTCAGATGTTCTGTTTTATTTCTTTTTTTTTTTTTTTTTTTAAAAAAAGGAAGTGTGACATTTTTGAACACGCGACAGAGTGAATTCACCTTTTCGTCAGAAAATTAGCCGTTCTGTTTATAGAAACGGAAAAGTTTCGTCGTTTGAAAAAAAATTTTCGTCTCGATTTTAGAAGCAAGAAACCAAACTTCGAAACTCGTTTATTATTCAAAACGTTGATATGTGGCTTATGGGTGCAGTTTTTCCGAAAATAACTTCCATCACAAAATGTAAGAAAAGAAAAGAAAAAAGAGAAAAAAAAACAAAAAAAAACCGACGAAGACAAGACAGTTTCTTATTCAATCTGCACACGTGACTTCTCATTTTTCATAATCCGTCGAGGTGCTCGTATAAATCACTCGATAGTCGATATACTATACCTACCCCCGTTGCAGATGGTACCATCAATCGATTGAACAGCTTTAAAAGAAAGAAGTGGGAAGATGCGGTGATGAGAAGCAGTAAAGTTTTTCACTTTTTCCTTTATAACGTTTCAGATAAGTATAATAGCCAAGGACTTGAGGGGTGTATGATTTTTCTTTCTTTTTTTTTTTTTTTTTTTTCAAATCACTCGTACGATTTGAAAAAATATTCTAATGACTAAGAGTTTTTTTTTTTTATATTTTTTATTTTCACAGCTGGTCATTGGTATTTTTTTTGTTTTTTTCTTTGTTTTAGACAGAATTAGAAGTCATTCCAAATTTTATGGGAGAAAAAAAAAGGTGGCCATCGTTAATAGAAAATTTTCGAAATTTGGACGAAATGTTATAAAATTATGCTTGACAGCAAACGAATGTGTATGCATATAGCAGTAAGAATGGTTATTTATAATCCAGTTTTTTCTTTTTTTTTTTTCTAATAAACTATACTTCTGCATCGAAACTACAGAAACGAGGATGGATATTATTTCTCGATAAATAATACCGATCGTCATGAATGGAAGCGGCGAACCGTACGGTTTTGATTAGTCGGGAATCAATCCATGCGTCCCTAGCTGCATGCATGCACTATACATTTCCTATTTCATTCCATACCGTTCCGATATATCATATTAATGATAAATTGGGACGAATAACAAGTACCCTGAATTTATGCCTACTTCTAAAGTTACTACATGTTTTTTTATATTATTTTCATTATTATATAGACAGAGAAATTCAACGATTGAAACTATGCAGCTATAGCGAAACGATACAAGAAAGGTCCATAGAAACGAGGCGCTAAAAAGTGTTTTTCAAAATTCTGAAAAAAATCAGAGACGCGTGTGCCACCTACATGAGTAAGCAGAATAAATTTCGTGACGATGTATTAAAAAATGGGGAAGTTATGCACTTTTAAAGATGTCAGGTGGACGCCATTTTGAGACCGGGAGTGTCATGGGTCCGACAAAAGCCTCGTGTACGTTATTTCGTCGAATTCGTTAGTTTTTGTTCGGTAGGATGGTTTTCTTATAAAAAGTGTTGGGAAAAAAAGATTCCATAATTTCTCTACGACCAACAATGACCAGGTCGACGTACGCAGGACAGCTGGTTCTGGTCCTATTCACCTGGAAGACACCAAATGGCTGCGATTAATGACTGCGTGACTTGCAGAGACGTCATACGTCGACGCGTAATGAGTATTAGTGCTGCTGCTGCTTGCCGCAGGCGTCAGAGTTTACCCTGTATATGTATGTATGTACTATTAACCATATATGCGTATATGCTGACGATGGCATTTGTCACGAGAAGATATATATGTACACAACAGTAAGCCGTGTCACTATTTCAATGTCCAGCCGAATCTTGACCCAATGACCATCAAGGAGGCATGATACACCTAAAAAATAATTTCAGTTCTTTTCTCTGACAAAGATTACGAGATTTTTGTACAGAGCGATTCTCTGGAAAGTAACGCGCCTAGAAAAAGATAGTATTGAAATGAAATGGCATCAACTATATACCGATATAATATATTGATTAGTTTCTCGCGGTTGCGATTCACGTCGCAATTTGATTCATAGGAGTAATAACGGACATGTGTATATATATAATATATATACCTACTATATGCTATAGATATATAACACACCTATACGTCGTATCTGGATATAACTGTTTAATTTCCGGGTAGGTATGTGTATATAATATATATATATACTATATGTCTATATATGGCTATATACGATGTTGGGCGACGATTTGCGACCGCATCTCGAAGCCGCGTTGGTTATACCTCGGTATATGTATGTGTACGCCTATGTATACGTTCAATGTTCAGGTCCTGAATCGAATCTGTGTGGATTTTAGTTTCCGGAATAGTTGGTAGCACGCGCGTCGACTGGGTGACGTATTTATGCCAAAACTTGAACGCTTAGTTACTGGCGCATAGTTTCCGTCCCGGAAACGCGACGCCGCCGATTTAACTATATATCTTAAATTAACCGACTGAACCGGGTCTGGAGATCTTTGCAATTAGACACATGTAGTACCTTGATTAATTTCGATCTTACATATCGAAGAGGGAAAATATTTTCATCGAGTCGTAGTCAGACATCGAGAGGTAGAAAAAAAAGAATAAAAAAAAAAAGAAACAAAAAAGTAAATGAAAATAAGAAAGATAAAAAGTAGCAAAATAAAGAAAGGAAAGACGTGGATATATTCAAATGCGGCAAGGGCGCATTCTTGTAATGGAGAAATGCTGTTTCCCATTCTATAAAGTGTCGCGGAGGGTGGGCTTTACCCAAAATTGTATAAATAGTGAAAAAGTCGAGAAAAAAAAAAAAAAAAATAGGGCGAACTCAGACCGTGGCAGATATATGGAGAGAAAGAGGATCTGGATATACGGAGGAACAACCATCCCTCGTAGTACAACCCTTATGCGAATATTATCTGTCTTATCATTAACTCACGAGTACAGTGGGCGGAAATACTTTTCGACTAACAGATTTCGAGCCATTATACACATATTATACACCCGGTTAGTACGTATACAGACTACAGAGTGAGTTTTCACTGGTATCGAATGAGGGAGAGGCTTATCAGCGCGAACGCTCCGCCCCTTTTACTTTCGCGTGACGTCAAATCATCAGAAACCCTACTCTGTTATTACTATCCCGAATAAGAACATACCTGTTTCAGACTCGGGGCAAGGAGGGCACAAAAGTGGGGTTTCTCGATATGACGAAAACAAGTATGAATAGAAAGAGGCGGAGCATTTGCGATGATAAGCCTCTCCCTCATTCGATACCAGAGAAAACTCACCCTGTATATATATTCTGTACCAAATCGCCCTGGGCCTGACCCTCGACCTCTCGGATTCGGTTCACGATCTTTCATGTCATCGTCCCAACTGTAAAAAGGACGTGGATTTTATTTTTTCAAATTTTTCGAAAAATCCTCTGATTTACTTATGATTTTTTAAAATTAACACATCATGGTCACAATGGTAGGATCTGGTAAAATTCTGAAGAATCCTGTGTCAAATACCAACATTTTTTGGCTTCAATTTTTTTGTTTTTGGTTTTTTACTGTTTCGATGAGGAAAAAAAAAATGAGCCATTTTTTGAGCTAGGACAACAACGTGAAAAATCATGAGCCAAATCCGAAAGGTCGAGGGTCAGATCCAGGTCAATTCGGTATGGAATGCCCCATATATATATACGTATGCCTACTATCCGATATTAAGATATTCAATTAACCTAATAAGATTATATGCTAATTGTCAGTACTCCGCGTGCGTCTATCTGCAACAGTAACTATATGTCGAAAGTATATGAGGTAATTATGAAGTGAAAAATTTTCCGCTATATAGTCGTTAAGGGAACAATTACAGGGTTATGAATAATAAGTAATCACTTCCTAATTGTAATAATTGTAAGTATATAAAATTAGTCGAAACTGGAACAGGAAATGGACTCGCTGGCGGGTAGGAAACGAACCTTTTGCATCACCTGCTACGAAAGTTTGATTTTCGAGGCGTGCGTAGCGAGCGTAAAATACGTTATTTCCAAGGAGTGAGAAAAAGAATAGTTAGCGCATCCGGACACCGCAAATACTCTACTTTACGCACTAGTGCTTTCTTCGCGCACTGCGTCATGGCGGCGGCAGTCGCGACGTGAGGTTATATTGATTAATTAATCTGTCTCTCAAGTCAAACTTCCTTCGCAGAGAGTTACAAAAAATATCGTGTGATAGACGTCCGGGTAGGCAATATTCGTATTCTTTCCGCACTTGTGTCACAATATACTATTTTCCCCAGTATTTATTCGCTGCTGATTCTACAATGGTACGTTTCGATACTAGTGCGAAACTGTCGATTCTCGAACGAGTGTAATGTTTTTCCGCCGGAGCGGAGCGAGGGTGACAATCACACGAGTCGAAAATCACTTTTCGCACGTGTATCGAACCACCTTGTTTTTTTGACACAACGCGCGTTAAGTTGAATTTTATGCATTTTATCCGTTTTTTTTCGGATTATTCTTTACCCAGCCGTAACACACATACTTCATCATCATCATTTCTATTTTTTCTCTATCGTGATTACAGGGGAGGGTGAAATCCCAGATACCAATATGGGGCGCGCTGCAATGGTTACGCGTTGTGTGAGTTAGTCGGGGCTAAAAATCGCGTGCATTTCCAAGTGCAGGTAGTGTGGAGCTAATGCATAGAATATAGATTTCGCGATAGGAATGAATAATTTATTCTCTCTCTTTCTCTCTCTCTGTCTATCTCTCTCTATCTGTCACGATTCGCTATATGAAATTGACGGCTAAAATCAGAAAAGTTTAGAACCAGTAGATTAATACAACGATTTTGATATGGCCTGGCGATAGGAACGTCTCAGCCTTTGTTGGCATTCAAATTTCTAAATCCTATCTCTATAGGTCCTTAAAATCGACGATTAACCCCCTCTCCGCAGATAATTAGACGTTCAAATTTGCGATCTAGAAACTGTCACGTTTTGAGTTTCAAGAGCTACGTACTCGGCGGTTACATTCCTGTATTCTGATCCTAATCTTGTTTCCAGGCACACGAAGGGTGGTCGAATGAGAATCTGAAAGAATTTTTTTCACACATATTGACGGGGTCGAAAGAAATTAGAAAGAAATTTTCGAAAGCACGAAATAATGTATGAATATAATTTGGAAAGCTACACACTTAGCGGGTACATTTTTTTAGATCAATTATACTGCTTCTTTCGTGCCAATAAAATTGACGAAGCGTTGAATGGGGTTGAAAGGTCTGAGTTGTCCAGCCGCATCTACGTATAACTGAACTGATCTTAGGGTGATAAAATATTTGTTTTTTTTTTTACCTTTTTATTTTAGTTTTCTATTTCTTTAAATTTTTACGTTCCTTGGGGTTTGGAAGTTATGACCAGTTTTTATGGTTTTTTACGACGGATCCTAAAAAGTATCCCACCGCATTTTCTATGAACGATGTTACGTACACATATATATATACGTCACCGAGATGTGCTGGAAGAAATTTTTATTCCACTCCTAAAAGGGGGCAACTAATAATGCATCGCATTCGTTTTACGAGTAAACGAAAAGCTGCCAGCTTACTCCAACCTCTTCGTGTATAAATTTTTCAACCCATACCTATGTGTGTACTGAAGTTTTGAAAAAAACCAAGAAAAAAAAAATGAAGAAAACCCCTCGAATTGCCGTTTTCTTTGCCGAGTGAAAAAATTAGCATAATACATAATAAAGAAGCAAAAAAAATTACGGTGGTATATGGACAAAGTGTACGTGGGGCTTCGTCACGAATTTCTATAGAGATAGAAAAGGAACGAAAAGAGAGAGAGAGAGAAAATTGCACTTCTCTTTATTCCAATTTTTTTTTTGTGTTTCTTTCTACAACTTTGGATAAAAGTGCGAAGGAGGTAAGTAAGTAAGACGGGTGCAGGATGTGGGTATAGAATACAGTGTAGCAGCTATAAGGTCAAGGCACAGGGAACGAGGGGAGCAATTTTTACGGACCGCAAGGAATCCCGTAGGATCCCAAGGGAATCCGCGTAATTGAGAAAGTCGGTCTTGCGTGGGAACCCGGTGAACCCTGATATACCCACTAGCTAGTACCCATCTTCCGAGCAGAATTTGACTTCGACTTGACCGTCCCGGTGTACTGCAGACGCCCGCAGTCGGCGTGAACTAATTTCTAACTATACTAATTAGTCCTTTGATCGCGGTTCAGGACTCGGATATAACCGAATCCTTGTTGCTTCCTCACTAGCTGAAATTTTTGGTTTAAAAATACTATCTTCGCTTTATATTCTGATCGTATTATTTCATAATCTTCTTGAATAATTTACAAAAATTATTATTTCAACAAGCTGTGCGTAAAGTTAGATTTTCTGCACGCTTCGCTTCGCGTGCATGGAATTCAACTTAACGCGCGTTCTGTTCTAAAACAAAGTCCGATATACACGTGTGAAATATGATTCTCGACTCGTGTAATTACCACCCTTACTTCACTCAGGCGAAAAACTTCACACTAGTCCGAGAATCGACGGTACTGCACTTTCGCACTAGTATCGAAAAGTACTTTTCGTAACACCTGCTTGGAAAGCGTGATCTTCGAAGCATGTGTAGCGCGCGTAAAGTACCTTATTTCCGAGCAGTGCGAAAAATAACAGTTGGCGCATGCGCACATTGTAAACGCTCTACTTTCCACACAAGTGCGTCTTCTCGCTTCACTTTCCGCACTAATGCTTTTTTTGCTTCACTTTACGCACCATCATCAGTGACGCCATCTCGCGGTGACATTATTCTGCTTCTCAAATCAAACTTTCCTCCGCAGGGATTACAAAAAATAGCGTGTGTAGCACGTGCGGATGACCGATATATAACTCGTGTGATAGCAGCACTCGACGGGTATCGGCCACTTTCCACACTTGCAACACAATATACTATTTTTTTTTCTCCTTTGTTGCAACAAATCTATGATGCAAGGTGAATGGACTCCGATTTTCAACCGTATCTCGAAATACTCTCAAATTTAAAATTTACTCTTCCCAATTATTTTCCGTCGTATATACAGGGTGTCCCAGAATTACATGCAGAAAATGAAGAGGGCAATGGAGGGGATCAGGCTGAGTGAATTGACCTATAGAACATATGCCCTCCGAAGTACCGGTCGCGAGATACGACCGCTCAAAAAATCGCGCTAGGCGCCGGCATGTAGGCAACTGACTACACACAGATATCTGTCAGCCGTCTGATTGATAAGCGCGCTCGACTTTTGATGCGAGTAATAACACTTTTGAATTCGAAAATTCCAAATAATAATACTTTTGATATCAAATTTTATTATGGAAACAAGTAATGTCGTTGTGTTTGGTGAAAATTCAATGTCGAAAGTGTTTTCATTCGAAATTATTGACTCCAGAAGCGTTGTGAATGAAGTGCCAACCGATGCTGCTGTGTAGTCGGTTGCCTACATGCCGGCGCCTGGCGCGATTTTTCTAAGTGGCCGTATCTCGCGACCGGTGCTTCGGAGGCCACATGTTCTATAGGTCAATTTACTCAGCTTGACCCCCTCCATTATCCTCTTCATTTTTCACATTCAGTTCTGAGACACCCTGTATATAGTTTTTACAATCAGCGCGGTATTTTCCAAACATTTTTTTTTCTACCGGGAATTATGCATGCCAACGTGAAACCACTTTTACGATACTGTGTGTGTGTGTAGGATTACACGAGAAACTATTCCACCTAGAGGATTTATACGTTGAACAAATTTATTCAGCACACCTTTGCGCACTGTATAGGTGAACTCGTGGTATTCTAATCGGTTTAGAAACTTGTGTTTTGTGTGCAGAAATGAGGTTCGGCAAACGTGAAAATGATAAAAAATGAAGTAAGTCAAGAAGAAAAAAAAGAAAAAATATTCTTTACATGAATGCAACGCAAATTCCGTTGTTCAGACGATAGGCAATCTTATTCGAAGTATCCATGTGAAAGTTTATCCGTTTCGGATGATCAGTGCCAGAGTGATCCTGTACGGATCGGTTGATCAGGGGTTTGCCCATAAAGGCTGATTAGTTGAATTATTTCAATCCGTCGAAACGGTGTTCGCTAGTTGAATGATGAATGGAAACGTAATTCAGAGCGAAATTTAATCCAGCCTTAATCATTTCATACTAGATACATTCCGAAACACAGGTCTAAGAAAAAAAAAATAGACTTCAAGTTGTGCACAAGTCGAATCCAATTCGTAAAAATGTTTGATACAAAAAACTGGATGATTTTTTTGTGGGAATTGCGAATATCTATGAGAATTCATTTGGAATCGCATTGAAATTTCATCGGATTCCGTCGGGCATCGCACTGACGGAATTCTACCGATCTTCCTCAAACGATTTGATTGGGATTCCATCAATTTCTGCAACGGAATTTCACTGTAATTTTTATCAGGTTTTTTACCTCTGGTCGTAACGATTTTTTATAAATTTAGAATTTCGTACATGTTCGATGAACGCTCGACGAATCCCTATCAAATTCATATGGGATTTAAACGAAACTCTATCTATCTCACTGGGTCTTCGTTACCCAGGACTCGTTCTGGTCTACCTGTAATTTGTGTGAAAAAAAGAGAATCACGATTTCATACTAGAATTTGAAAGGGTAGAAAGAGGAGGAAAGAGATCGGCTACACCCAAGATCGGTAATTAGGTTTCATGCGTAACCATTACGCAAGGTCTGATTCAATGGACTATGGTATACGGAACCGAAAACGTCCTTTCATGTACTTTCGCAGAATTTCCTGTCTGAATTCCTGTTCACGCCCCTGCATTAATCCATTCATCAATTCGTCAATTCCTTCGCTGGTCACATCTGCACAATTCCAAGAACAGCGCGATTCCGTCTCATATATGTATAGCGGGGTAGGAAGTCGCATGCACATGTATGCATGTACAGTAGAACCCGTGGGCACGCTAATTGATACCGCGAAGTAGAGGGGGTGAAAAAAGAGAAGGTAGACGTAGAGAGCAGAGGGTGGGGGGCTGCTTGGGATATTAACGAGTCGGGGTTTTGACCCAGCGTGACCTGACCCAGAGAGGAGTCGACCCAGGTTCGCAAGCTTTCGGAATTGCTCGGTCCATCTCGTTGGTGAAACTCGGTGGTTGCAGGCAGGCAGGAGGCCAGGTCGCTCGATAAACCGCGTGTTGCCGTCTACCGTCGTCTGCGAACGACGCGCCGGTGGGGTGCGGTGGAGGGACGACGACGACGATGACGCATTCAGAACTTGAAGCTACGAGATCAAAGATGGATCATATTTATCTATACCTATATAAGGACTTCCTTTTCATTCGTTAATCATAATTATTCCACACACAAAAAATCATTTTTCAAAAAAATGGCTGAGGAACTTTCGATCTCAATTTTGACAAGGATTAACCCCACGAGAGATTCGTCACAAATCCTGAATCACCCTGGAGATTTTCCTTTTAATCTTTTTTTTTTTGAGCTCATTTTTTTTCTCTTCCTTTTGATTCGACCAGAAGAGAAAGGAGAGAGGGAATACAGAGATTCGAACTTAAAGATGGAGGCTCTTCTTTGTTCGGATAAAATCTTCTTTCGAACTTTCACCCCTGCAGTACATATATATATATATATATATATATATATATATATTATACCCACGTCTTGGCCAATGTGAAAATCTTAGAAATGAAAAGTTCATGAAAGATGTTATATAGGTATAGACTATTACATACAATTGAGGGAGAATCGAAACTTATGTATATATTACATCGTGCTCTTTGATCTTCGTATTTCCCGTCCGCCTTTAGTTTTGGTTGTATTTGTTTGTTTTTATTTTTTCCTTTTTTTTTTATTTATTTTTTTTTTTGGAACAGGTAATATGGGAGGTGGAGAGAATGGGAAAAATTGTCTCGATTCAATAACCCCGAAGGCATACTGTTTTTGATCGGGAAATAATGGTGTACGTAAAATAAAAAACAAAAAAAAAAAATAGGAGAAAAAGAAAAATGACAGAACCTTAGCGTGAAGATTCGTTGATATTAGCAAAAGTCATTTTTCGCGAGGGACCAATATGCCTCATTTTCATAACGAAATCAATTAAGGACGAAAAGTGAAAAGGTTGAAAATTATAAAACGAAAATATGGAAAATTAAATACGCGGCGAGGAGATTTTTCAATGCTCAGGGTGCTCCAGGGTGTAGTTTGCCTCGAGGGTCGACGTCGCCGGGCTGGTCGTGCCAGAAGGAGTTTGCAATTATTACAAAAGCCTTCTTTGACCCTTCACCCGAAGAGGGCCTCTGCAGAGGCCTCCGGCTTTCTCGTTTCTGGTTTTAGTCTAGTTCTGATTCTGGTTCTGGTTCTGGTCCTGGGTTTTTGAACATTTCAAGAAACTGACGAGACCTCAGAGATCTTACAAATTGCAGTATATAGTACTGTTATTATTATACACCGTATTTTCGGCCTCAGTTTTCATTCCTTACATACACAGGGGGTCCCAGAACTGAATGCAAAAAATTAGGAGGCTAATGGAGGGGGTCAAGCTGAGTAAATTGACCTATAGAGCATGTGGCCTCCGAAGCACCGGTCGCGAGATACGGCCGCTTAAAAAAATCGCGGCAGGCGCCGGCATGTAGGCAACCGACTACACAGCACCATCGTTTGGTACTTCATTCACAACGCTTCAGAATTCAATAATTTCGAATGAAAACACTTTCGACATTGAATTTTCGCCAAACACAACAACATTACTTGTTTCCATAACAAAATTTGATATCAAAAGTATTTTGTTTGAAATTTTCGAATTCAAAAGTGTTATTACTCGCATCAAAAGTCGAGCGCGCTTATCAATCAGACGGCTGACAGATATCTGTGTGTAGTCAGTTGCCTACATGCCGGCGCCTAGCGCGATTTTTTGAGCGGTCGTATCTCGCGACCGGTACTTCGGAGGGCACATGTTCTATAGGTCAATTTGCTCAGCTTGACCCCCTCTATTACCCTCTTAATTTTCTGTATATAGTTCTGGGACACCCTGTATACACATAGTACCACATGTACATTACTTAAGCTCAAATTTATGCCTTCATTCAAATACGCCCAAGGATATTTCCTTCGAAGAATGAAAAAAATAAAAAATAAAACAAGATAAAAAAGGAAATGAGAAGAGGAAGAGGTAGGTAATGTATCGTTTGAAAATTGATCTCGACTCAGTTAGCGAAATTTATTCACGTTCAAATTGGTTTTAATGTAGAATTTTTAAAATTGAACAACTTGAGGACGTTCTCATGTACAGAGACACAAAAATTCACCAGATATTGTTGAACAAAAAGAACAGAAAAAAAAGAATCTTTTTTTCTTTTTTTTCTTTTCTCTGAAAATAAGGCGGAGAGAGGTCAGTGAGAAGAGCATTCAGGACCAATTCGATCTATACCTACATATATTCGAATACCTCTGGTATGAATAAGTAACTTCCGGTTAATATTTTAAGACTTCGACATTCGAGTTCGATTTGCTTCGGTTCGGTCCTAGAGGGTATGCATTTATATATGTGTATGGGACATTCCACGTCAAATTAGCAGTCCATTTCCCTCATCCCCTTCGATTTTTATCATTTTTTAGTATCACGTTGTTACCGACGCAAAAGCTTCTCGAATTTTGTTTTTCCCAAATTTAATGGAATTTCACTCAATGAGTAAAGTCGACGGAATCAAGGAAAACGACATTCGAAAATGAATTCATTTTTTCAAAGTCACAGTGCCTGACAGTCGCCATTTTGGAAAAGAGGTGTCTTAAAACAGTTTTTCGATGATATCTCAAGAACCGTCAATGTTATCAAGATAAAGGTGGATATCAAAAATGAAGTGAATAAAATTCTCGAGACAAAAAGTAGAACACATTTCTACTGTATCTTAGCTAGTTTAGCTATATTTCAATGTTTAGTATGTAACTAATCATTACGTTTATTCCGAATTTTTTTTTTAAACATTCAACCTTGAAATACAGCGGAACCAATGAAGATACGATAAAAATGTATTGCATATTTTCCATAGATAATTTAATAGACTTCATTTTTTATATGCATTGTTATCTTGATATCATTGACGGTTCTCGAGATATAATCGAAAAACCCTAGATAAGAATAAGGTGTTGAATTCAAAGAATATGAATCATGAAGGATAAGAATAAAAATAAGAAGAAGTCTACATATACGCGCGAGGATGCGAAAGAGGAAGAACGGCGAAGAGGTATATGTAAAACGCGAGAAGCTGATAACGAATTGAGGTCGAGAATTTGCACTTTGCTCATCGTCAGGAGGTGGAGAGTAATAGAAGAATAAAAAAAAAAAAAAGAAAAAAAAAAGACCGACAAATACTTGTGCAAAGGAAGAGCTCGGAAAATGTTACCAGGACGAGGAGGAGGACGAGGTTAAGGGTGAGGGTGAACTCGACGCGGCGCCGTGTTGATACATCACTTCCGGTGGCACGCCATTTGTTTATCTCTGTCACATCCGTTGCTCGATAATAATAATAACAATAATAATAATAATAACGAAATTTTGAAGGGAAATAAAAAGAAGAAGAAAAAAAAAAAAAATATCAAATTTCAAACATCAATGCAGCCGATGAGGGATGATTTATAGCTGTATACTCGTAGTTACTATTCTATTTTTTATTTTTTGTCTCGTTTTTTTGATTCAATGAAAATATGAAGGGAAACAAATTTGGAATTGGAAAAAGGAAAATTTGTTGTTGTTGTCTTTTCCATCGCTTTAGAAATGAACCGATACGTAATTATACCGAAAATATTATTGAAAAGAATTAAAAAATTGGAAACCAAATTTTCTTGACTTGAAATTTGTCTAAAAATCGGTTTTTTCGATTCTAGAAACCCGATTTCTCGGTCTATATACACTTTTCCGAAAATATATGAACATTTGCTAGCAATAGCGTATAATAGTGATAATAACTATAATAACGAACGATATATAACTATACAGCTGCGATTGTGGGTGGGGTGTTTCAGGTCGTGTAATTTGCAAGTGTCACGAACAGAGGAAGCGAATTATATCCCCTTGACTGGGGAGTTTTCAGCCATCTGGGCGGGTAGGTACCGACCAAGTACATAGCTTGGTCGCTATTTTCAAGAGGTCAAACATGTAATCATGTTAAAGCCTGCTGTTGCCTCAAGTAACAATAATTGTTGCTACTAATTATCGGTGGTAAAAAAATAATGAATAATCTTTGTTAGTTAAAAGTAGGGTAGACGTACCGTTTTTCGCCACCTTAGTACCGTTTGTGGTCATCACTTGCTCCATTTGTGGCCATACCCATTACCATGTAAATCAAGACCTGCCCACAAACGGTACAAAACTATTTTAACAGCCTTAATTATTGAAAAACTTCACTTTTAAACAATCAAGTACTGCAAAAGTTGGGTCTAATATCTGCCGTAGGGTATGTTTTCGTAATCAATTCAATAATTTAATAGATTTATAGTGCCGGAATGGAGGGAAGCATCCGTCAAGCATGACCACAAACGGTACAAAACTATTTTAACAGCCTTAATTATTAAAAAACTTCACTTTTAAACAATCAAGTACTGCAAAAGTTGGGTCTAATATCTGCCGTAGGGTATGTTTTCGTAATCAATTCAATAATTTAATAGATTTATAGTGCCAGAATGGAGGGAAGCATCCGTCAAGCATGGCCACAAACGGTACAAAACTATTTTAGCAGCCTTAATTATTAAAAACCTCACTTTCAAACAATCAAGCACTGCAAAAGTTGGGTCTAATATTTGCTGTAGGGTATGTTTTCGTAATTAATTCAATGAATTAATAGATTTACAGTGGCAGAAAGGAGGGAAGCATTCGTCAAGCATGGCCACAAACGGCACAGTGGCCACAAATGGTACATCTACCCTATAAACGGCAAATCAGCCAAATAAGAGAACTGAATCTACCCCCAGCGTTTGTTGAATGACACTCACTGCGTATTTGTGTATCCCTACTGAAAAAAAAAAGAAAAAAGAAAACTTGTCATTCAAAATCAAAAAATGTTTAAATTTCGATCGAGAATTGAAGAAAGAAAGAGGAAAAAATAATTGGGAATATAATATGTTCGGATGAGAAATTTCCGGAATATGATCTCCTCGTGTTATTATATTCCTCGCTTTGTTTCCACGTTCGAAAAGTCCGAGGTATAGCTATTGGGATTTTCATTACCGACCACGGTGCAATTTCATGCCCGATTTGCCCCGTGGGAATACGAGATCATGAAAAAATCCGTTCAGGATTGTCGCGGCGGTGGTATGGGTATTGAAAGAGGCATAAAAAGTCAGATTTTCTTACACTAACTTCCGGGACGTTTAAGCTCTCGTCTATTTATATTCTTTAGATGTACATAAAAATTGCAACAGGGAGAGAAAAACTACCGAAACTCAGTCAAGTTTAATGTACTTAAATCAAGAGCCCAGAGAGAGAGAGAGAGAGAGAGAGAGAGAGAGAAAGGATCCAGAGCTTTTCGAACTTGATGATAAATCAGCAACAGCAGCAGAATACACCATGGATATAATTTTTTTTCAAAATGTGTGCCGTGTGAAAAATTCGATTTTGCGTAATAATCCGCGTGCGAAAAATGTCAGATTTCCTAACGCATTTTGTAAGCGTGCGAAAAATGAAGTTCCCGTGCGCAAAATGAGGTTTTCGTACGAAGGATATGGTTCGCGTGCGCAAAATGTTTCCGTGGATACATTTCGAAACTATAAAATCATATAAGAGACATCTGAGAGGAATTCGCGAGTGACAAATTAGCACGCGAAATCGAATTTTGCACGCTAGTTAGGAAAAATAGTGTACGCAACTGGTGTGCAAGGCGATTTCCGCACTAGTCTTGTTCGTCCCGACTCATACGGGAATCGCCTATTTTCCACACTCGTTGCGTAATCTACTAATTTCAAGACGCTCTGCGTGAAGTTAGATTTTGCGCACGTTTCGCTTGCATGAAGTTTAGCTAAATGCGCGTTGTGTTAAAAAACAGAGTCCGATATACACGTGCGTAAGATGATTCTTGACTCGCGTGACATTGCCACCCTTGCTTGACTTCACACTCGTTCGAGAATCAACATTTTCGCACTAGTATAAAAAATTAACATATTTCAATCACAGTTCATTTTTCAAACGCAATTAGAAATTATTTTACATATTCGAAGAAGAAGATATGGTGCACAAAGTTCCATAAAATCCTAAAATAACCTCTTGATTATTTTTTGAGATACTAGCGATCAGCTGTGACGGAAGTGAATCAACGAGACACTTCTTGCATTCGTACTAGTGATTGGGAAAAAAAAAAAATTATTCCTAAGGCCTGTGTACACATCCCATAAGTTAACGTGATTACAACAGTAGCATGAACTATTGTCTGAAAATCAAGGCGGTAAGGATTAATTGAATTCCATTTTATTTCATTTCATTTCATTTCATTCAATTCAATTCCATTTCATTTCATTTCATTTCATTTCATTTCATTTCATTTCATTTCATTTCATTTCATTTCATTTTATTTCATTTCATTTCATTCTTGGATCTATTCTATTATAGACTACCGCGTACTATTCTATGCTGGTGCAGTCATTCAATTTCATTTTATTCTTCTTATACACAAGGTACTTACCTACCTACCTGTCTGTCTTTCTACTCTATTTTATTTTCCATTGTTCTGTTGCTAAGTAGCCTAGAAACGATTTTTAAGTTTATTATCTTCTTCTTATTTAATAAAAATCCTTTATCCCTTCGATGACTAATTCACTTATAGCTATGGCTAACTGAGATGTACAGTAAAGATAGCTGAAACCCTCACCCCTTATTATCCGCAACTGATGGTACATCATGTTTAAATTGGCAATACTCTAGGCAATAGCTGATTTTAGAGCTCACACGATGAAGATCGGGGTAAAGAGCGAATCTCAAGTCATTGCATCTGTCAAAATCTCAAAAGAGGGCTATTGGCTATAGTATTGCCAATTTAATCATGATTTATCCTCGGTCTCGGATGCTCAGGGGTGACAGTTTCAGATATTGTGAGTGTACTAGGTCGACTTATGTGGGACATTATACCAGATTTTATACTCTTCAAACAATTTTGACCCGCCGTTGTATAGCTATACGATTATCTTGTGTAGGTAGTATTTATGGGCTTCGGTAAAACCATACGTTAGGTTGTGGGCGATGTTTAGACAGTTGTAGGTATCCAGTTCATTGTTTTTCTGTGATCTCATCGGAGACGTAAGGTTTTACAAATTAAGATTTAGAATCATCTGAAATCGATGATTAGTTATAATCTAGAATGATCTGAAACGAACAATTATTATCCAAAATCAATAACTATATTATACAATCCAGGATTTTTTTGCATTGAAATAACGATTTTCAATTAGCGTTAAGTCGTTAATGAACGTAAAAAAAAAGCAAAAAAGATCGTGAACTTGGAGAAAAATACACGCGTCTTGCACGGTTATCATCAAATAATTATAATCATTCATTTATTATCGCAACCAATCGATTCCGATGATTTGATCAGACTCGAAATTTTCCTAACCAAATACTTGTATACAGGGTGAGTTTTTTTTTCTGATATCGCATGAGGGAGGGGCTCATCATAGCAATCGCTCCGCCCCTTTTTCATGCAATACTAGAGGAAACTCACCCTGTGTATTTTGGAGAGAAGCTTTTAATTTTCTACAGATACTCACATTTCGAACGAAAACGGTATTCAAATTCCTCACAGATCCATATAATCCAAATCGCTCATCACATAAATACCACTCACAATCATTGTTCACCGTCTAATTCATTTAGGTCTTTTTTGTTTTTGTGTTCTTTTCTCTTAAACTCGTTACATGCGGTTAAAAATCGTCGGTTTTTTTTTTTTCACTATTCACACGATTAATCATCCATGAAAATCCTTAAAACCTTAGGAATTTCTTGTACTATTTCTCACGTTTAGTCACCCGTAACCTAGGTATCAATACCCCTTCGGATAACGACTGAACGATTAAGCATCGTTGTTCAAACCGACCGTACCTTAACGCGTTTCCAAGCCAACTGCGATAGCTGAGAATATCTTTGACGAGGTGTGTATACCTGTGCATATATATATATATATGAGTGTGTACTTTGTGTACCTATCCACTTATTATCGTCAAGGCTTACGTCGCCTATCAGAAAAAAGAGAGAAAAAAAAGAAAAAAAACCATAGTACTCAGACGATTTCACCGTCGACACATGATCGTCATCGGAAATTTTAATTCGGCGTCTATTCATCAGTGACACGATATGTAGGTAATTAATTTGTCGAATCCAATCGATCACGTAACGGTTCCACCATGTACGATAATTTTCGGTTACTCGCTCAAGGAACTGACCGCTAACACGTGGTGCCTTAACGTGGAATAACTAAGAGTGTGGAAATAGTGAAAGCAGACTCACGAATCAGTCGTTTAGTTCGCTCGTCGACTCATGTATTCTACGAACTTATGCGTGTATACTGAGCTGAAGTAACATCTGTGCCTCACTATAACGGTACTATTCGAATACTGCGTCTACCACCAGCTGCTGATGCACTTGCTATTCGCAATAAAGTAACGTCGTTTGTGATTTGAAATTGAGCATGGTCAAGTCGGATTAGAATAAAGCATGAAAAACAACCGGTGAAAGAACTGCGGTCTGGTAAAGATACTCATTCTGCACTAGCCACTGTATCACGTAAAAAGATACTCCGGAATGGGTTTTCGATTATATCTCGGAAACCGTTGATGGTATCGAGGTAAAGGTTCATATCAAAAATGAAGTCAGTTAAATTTTCTATAAAAAAGATACAATACATTTTTTCTGTATCTTCACTGGTTTTGCTGTATTTCAACGTGGAATTTTGTAATCTTTATCACGTTCACTTCGAAAGCATATGTGTATATTAAATCTGAAAATAAAGGGAAACCAATGAAGATACGTAAAAATGTACTAGAACCTTTTCATAGTGAATTTGATTCACTTCATTTTTGATTTTCACTTTCAACTTCATATCATCGACGGTTCTCTAGATATAAAGGAAAAACTGGCTCCTAGCACGTGTTCACTACGACAGTGACTTCGCCCACAGTTTTTTGATGATATCTCAAAAACCGTCAAAGATATCACGATAAATACGAGAATCAAAAATGAAGACAGTTGAATTTTCTTCAAAAAACTATCGCACATTTTTTCTCTATCTTCATTGGCTTTGCTGTGCTTTGACGTGCAATGTGTAGCTAAATTAGAAGGTTCATTTCGAAAATGTTTGAATATTCACCCTAAAAATACACCGAAACGAATGAAGATACTGAAAAAATGTACTGTATATTTTTCATAGTAAATTTAATCAGCTTTATTTTTGATATACAACTTTACCTCGATATCGTTGACGGTTCCCGAGATATAATCAAGAACCCAATATCTCTCACATTTTTCCAATATGGTTTTTGATACGTTCAAAATGAGGATCTACGCCTCTTACCGATCAATTTTTACACTTTTCGCTACTCAACTGAACTACATGGGCAACTCACATAGTCCTCAGAAGACAATCTCCATCCGACACTGACACTGAATCATTGAAACAAGAATCTAGTCTGTCTCTCTTTTCCGCTTACTTTAACGTCCGCACAAATTTGATACTAAGAAACCATCGGATCCTCGGTTCTGTATGGACGAAGCAAAACTGACCGACTGGCGCGGCGATGAGGTTGAGACATCCGTGCCATGGCCCAAGTGTCGCCACATGTATCTGTATTACGTGTCTTGTAATTTTGAATGAGTAACAACCGTCGGGCTAACAACCTCTACCACGATATTTCCAATGTCAGATTAGCTCTGCGTCATAAAAGTTTTGCTACGTATAGTATGCTCATGTTTGCGTATATGCTTAACGTAAGTAGGTAGTACGCGTAACGTCTGGCATGTCCTTGATACAAAAATAGGTAGATATGTATATGTATATGTGTATTTGCGATGGATAAACGTGCGTAACTTTTAATCTCGTTGGCACATTGAGGAGGACGACACACTCAAGTTAATGAAGAATTTTTAATTACAACTAAAATATGGGTCGGTTCAGTGTAGTAGCTATGGCTGTTGGGAATGCGCGGTTGCATTTTGTTCTATAATGATATTTAATGGTTAAAGTCGTTATAATGTTACCCGAGATGAAAATAGCGGTTGTTATTATTCAGGCATATGGAATTCGTGACGCGATAGAGAACCTGGTGAGGAATACGAACTGGATTTGGGAGATAAACAGGTCCGGGACTCACCGTTCTCGTTTATTATTATTTATACTGGTATGATCACGCGTAAAAATAAGATTTCGAATGGCTCTTATGGAGCGAGATTCAGCCTCACGGTGTAACTACGTCGTTGCTTCAAATTTTGGGACACTTTTTTTTTTTTTAATTTATAGATTTTGTTCCTGGATAGGAGAGGGAAGGCGTGATAAGCGTTCTTTCGAAATACAGATCATCTTGAACAAAGTGTCTTGCAATATTGAGTAAGGGAAAACTTACTCGGATAGGTATAGGTACGTGTATACCCACCTACCTTGCTAACTTTAGCTACTGTGAAAGAATGAGTTAAAAGTGAAGAGTTAAGAGTTATATTGCAAACTGGGTCACGGGGCTTATGTTCGATCCAACCTCCTTTTCCACCCGAGCTACCTCGGCCTGTACCCAACGCAACACCATGAACCGAGACAAAGTTCAGGAAACTGAATAAGAAAACAAGAAAAATGAGACGAGGAATTCCTCCGGGATTCTGGAGGCTCACTGCCCTTCCGGTTGTCGCAGAACCATCAAAGTGCTTCAATGTCAATTCGGCGTACCGAATGTCATATAGTTCGGTTGTTCATTCTTGTTCATCCCTGCTTCATATTCTGAAGAACACATTTGGTATAGCATGGCTCTCTCAGATGATGAAAAGTACTGGCTTTCACGCGAGGGGGTAACTATGTACTCGTGAAATAGTTCGGACAATTAGGTATGAAATGATATGAAATCATTGAGAAATTATTGAGAAATGGTTTGAAATAGTTGGGAATGTTCTGAAATGGTTTGGAATGGTTGTGAAATGGTATGAAATGCCTGTGAAATTGTATAAAATGCTTGTGCAATGATCGCAAAATAGTGTGAAATGCTTGTGAAATGGTATGCTTGTGAAATGCCTGTGAAATGGTATGAAATGCTTGTAAAATGCCTGTGAAATGTTATGAAATGCTTGTGGAATGATCGCAAAATAGTGTGAAATGCTTGTGAAATGGTATGCAATGGTATGCTTGTGAAATGCCTGTGAAATGGTATGAAATGCTTGTGAAATGATCGCAAAATAGTGTGAAATGCTTGTGACATGGTGTGGAATGGTATGAAATGGTATGAAATGGTATGAAACGCTTGTGAAATGCCTGTGAAATGGTATGAAATGGTATGCTTGTGAAATGCCTGTGAAATGGTATACAATGCTCGTGAAATGCCTGTGGAATGATATGAAACAGTCGTGAAATCGTATGAAATGATTTTGAAATGTGAAATAGTTGGGATACACAAGTTTAAAGTGCTTACTCCCTCGCTTTCACGTCTCTGGCTTTTCCTCTTTATCTTGCACAGAGGTATTCAAGATCAATTATGACCATCTGATGGATAAAGGAACGGGAAAAAATAGGTAGAAAAAGCTGCTTTAAATGCAGTAGAGAAAGAAAGTGGGTGAGTTGATTGGAGAGGTTCATAAAGACTTGATGCAAAACACCCTCTCCACGGCGGGGGTTTTAAATATTTCATGAATATCGTTCTTATTAGAGTTGAAAGGGTTCTGCGGGAAGCCTAGCCACTTATTTTTCGGCTTGTGGGACCCTAGACTCTCTTCATCTCTGCACTATATACTGACAGATGGGTTTCTAAGAGACTGAGTAAGCGGCTTAGATCGCCCGAGAGCAAGTGACCAGCATTACGCCATCAGCCTTAGATTTGACTAAAATTTCTATGAAATTTCAAACATATAAATTTTACCGACCGGACGAAGTTTGAACTAGATTTTCGTGGTATTCCGAGAGTATAACATCTCTGGGATGTTGGAAATTAAAAATTCGCTAGTCCTTTTGCATTTCTTATCCTTTTGGAAAAAATTCTAGATGAAAAATCAACGCCATCAGTGCTCATAAAAGATTTTCTTCCCTCCTTTAAATTCAAGGGGGGGGGGGGGGGGGGGTGAATTTGCGGGAGGCATTACTTCCCAAGGATAAGGCGAGGTGTTAGTCTTTCAATTTATCCACGTCAGAGGCTTCCGGGCTGATCGCAAAGTTCGTCGTGCTCGAAGGATCGCCGTGTAACTAATTAAAACTTTTCTCCCTAGGTATGAACTGATCATGCGGTCTTCCACATCTAGACTCCTGATGTCTCTCCACTTGGTGAAATTCACTGTATAAATGAGTCTGGTATACAGTTTGAAAAATAAGACAGTATCTGGCGGTACAGGTTTCTATAGAAAAGAAAAAATCTAAAAAAATCTAAAAAAAAAAAATTGAAAAATGAAGAAGAAGAAGAAGAAGAAGAGAGGGACATATTTTAAACTTTTAGAAGCTATTATTGTACTTCGAGCTAAAAATTCTAAGAGGGATGATTTCAAGGTATGGGGAAGGTTTTGTGCTTCAACCTGAGCGTCGAGGGACTCGAGGGTAACGAACGGAGAATTTGTTCGTGCTTTTGGCACTGGGGTGGGCAGTAGTCCCTAATCGTTGGAACGATAATTACGGGATTGATCGGCAATCTCTGGTTACTTCGCGTTTGTTCGTATAATTACCAAAGTGCCTGAGCTCTTTCGGCTAATGTTCCCTTTGAAGGTAAACGTTCCAGATAACTAATAACAACGCTGTCAAATCTACGGGGTGATTCCTAACGCACGAAGGGTGTTTCGCAGCTTTCGGATAAGTCAAATTTACATTATAGTTTCGGATCTTCAGGAACCTCCGGTGTTCTTCGTTCAAGAGTTTGTCAAATCAGCTACGTAGACTTCCGGGAAAATACCCTTTCTAGAAATTGTGAGTTGGTAACATTCAAAGTCGAAATTTTTACCTTCCGAGACTTTCCAAATTCAACCCCCCCCCCCCCCCCCACAGCTCCATAAAATCGTGACTAATAAAGTTCTGGTACATCTAGATCATATACACATTTACCGATTGCAATTCCAGATGACTAAACTGCGGTGTAGTTACGTAATTGCATCCCTATAGCGTTACCCGTTACCCGTTACCTTGGCACAACTTCGCTAATTATGTTGTCGGTGAAGTTTAACTGCTTCGTCATTTGAAATTCGATCTCGATAATGCTCTTCCTTTACCCTTCGTCTGGTACGATATTCCAATTAATTATTCGAAAGTACTCCACAATAAAAATTTCTGAGCGAGATAGGAAGCTGCTACGGGTTGAAACTTGAAAAGGGGTCGTAAAAACACAAAAGTACGGACTAAGAAATAGCATGCATGTTCATGTTAAAAAATATGGATATTTATTACAAAAGTACGACATTTGTCTGAGGGAAATCGATATTTTCAACTTCGTCTTCATCCCTCGCTGAAGAAGTAAACCTGGTAGTACACTCTCGCCAGTTTTAAGGGGGCGTTAATGACTTTTAGCTCTACCGAGTGCTACTGACTGCAAGAGGGGGTTTGAGAGACGCGAGTGGATAGGAAATAAAACAACCCCCGATGCTCCATTAACTTGATTGCTACGCCAGAACCAACGGGGCTACCGAACCGATGAACTAACTGGTGTAGACCTGGAGAAGTTGGTAAGCAGTTCGTTCAGAATCAGGTTAAGAAGTAATCGAACGAGGGAGAGATCTAAACGCCTAGATAAATTAAGGGTGAAATTTCACTAGGTATATCAGTCATCGAGAAGTTGAACATTATCGATATCTGGGGTTAACCGGTGTGGTAACTATCATAAAACCCCGTGAAATCCCATTAAGCAATATGGAGAGTGGCCAGTTTGCTCTTGGCCAAACTCGGAGCACTCAGTTAAAATGCTAAAATCCCCGGCTTCGATGATGTGCATTAAGATTGAGATACTCCAATTCCTGAAAGTGCAAAAAATGATATGTCCGTTGCATAAAACTGTTTGGTAACTCACCAAGAGGTGTGCGGTTGGTTGTTCTGGGTCTGTATGTTGGGTAAAGTGTTAACACCAGCACACGAAGGGAGTGTTCTTCTAGTGGTCGAACAGCATGTTCTCTGAGTGTTAGTTCCTTGTGGTGTTTGTTCAGAGCAGCACTGTCCATGATTTGCGGGTCCTCCTAGTCTGGGTTGAGCGGGGAACTCAACATTCGAAACTCTGGCCTTCGGCCTGAGTAAAGGGGATGTGGTAAACTCCCTCTGAGCCGAAGCCGTGCTGCTTGTAGAGCTGGAGGACCCAGGGCTCCCGCCAAGTCGGCTTGGAGGAGCGTAAGCAAAGCCACGAAACCTGAAGTGGGACTGATGATGATATGGGTACCCAGGCGGTGGTAGCCGGTAATGATGATGAAAGCCTAGGTCCCGTCTCATGTAAGGATCCCCTGGGTCAGCCGCAGGGACGTACCGATCAGTCGGCGTGTGGGCCGACGGTGGTACATAGAGATCGACGTATCCCGGGTAAAGGATTTCCGGTGGTGGTTGAGGCACATATCTCTCAACCGGTGTGTGCGCTGAAGCATATGCCCGGTCATTATTGACCGAATTGCACCCCGAACTTTGAGTCACTACGCGACCAGTTGATGGGAATCTGTCCTTTGGCTTAGGTAGTGAAAGGTAGGACTTGTCTGCTGAACTGCGCCCAGGAGAGTACCGAGAATCGGTTGCGGATCCAGAGGCAGAACCAGAACCGGAGGAGTTTGCGACGGCATGAAATCGGTCGAGCCTGCTAGATCGCTCTTGACTCGGTGCCTGAACCGCTGGTTGATATCTGTCAGTGGAATAGTTCTGGGTTGACTTAGACAAGGTGAAGTACTTGTCGGTACAATTCTTCTGGCCAGTTTGATTACCGTAACGATTAACCGCCGGATTTGTTTCCGGAGTCGGTGACAACGCACTGGCAGAACCTGATGAGAACCGATTATCGTTGCAGGGTGAAGTCTGCGAGGTGCTCGTAGTGTAGTTCGACCCACCATGGTACCGGGAACCGCTGGAGTTCGTTGAGTTAGAAGGTGAGCCGGAAGAGAGGAGTCGTTCCGATGATGAACCGGGCGCAAGGTGATCGGCAGAAACAAATCTGTCAACTCTTGATTGGCCGTAACGTTGTGCAAGTATCTCGCCGAACCTATGATCGGTATTTGGGTACCGTTGCAGTTGAGCAGCGGATTGAACCTCGAGACGGTTTCCTCCGTACTCATTACTGCTAGGGGCCGGCGACCCTGCCGATCTATCGGTACCCACGTTTCCGTACCCTGAGGTCGAGGAATATCTCCGTGATGATGATTGTGACTGGGAATCGGTAGCCGGGACTCTTTCCGTTGAAGAATATCTCTGATGGGCACCCTCCGGGTTCGGCGAACTTGATAGATACCTTTCGCTCCCTGACCCTGAATAACGGTCTCGATTTCCCGTCGATTCCTGGACGTGGTGGTACCCACGCTCGTGGCGTGGTGAAGACTGCTTCTCCGAAGACCTCGAACCACTACCGGCAAATCTTTCGGGGACCGGTGCGTGGATCGGTGAAGAAGACAGGAGTCGTTCGGAGGACAGACTGTACCTGTTTGCGTCCTTCGAAGGCTGACTAACTCCGGTGGCATAAATTCCTTGAGAGGTTTGAAGTATTGGCGACGAATTGACCAGGAGTCTTTCTGCCGATGCAAACCTCTCCTTTGCAGATGGCATCGGCGATGCTGGTGCCGTTCCGAATCTGTCCTTCGAGCTCGGCGATCCAACGGGTAACAGCCCGTGGTCTGACGGGTCCTGATGGTATCCAGAAAGGCTCTGTGATGAGGCGTACTTCTCGCTTGGTGTCGGGGAGAGCGGAGGCGGTGGTATAAACCGGTCGTTTGTTGGCGCCGGCGATGGAGGCGAAGGAAACAACTCTGACGAAAGCAGGAGACCCCCGGGAGTCGCGTAATGCTCTTCGTCCTTTGGAGGCGGCTGTAGAAAACGCTCTCCAAGTCCGATGGTGTGCTGGTACCGCTGCTGGTCCGGGTTGCGGGACTCGCCGCTGACCTGCTCGCCGTAAAGTGAGAACCGGTCGCTTCCAAGGGCGAGTCTGCCGACGGCTGAGGTGTTCGTTGTGTACTGATGATAACCCTGGAGACCCTGGAGACCCGGGAGTTGCGAGTACCTCTCCTGCAGGTGGTTTTGGGCAGAATAAACATCGCTGGAGGAGAGATGTTGTTGCAGGTCGCTGGTGATCGGTTTCTCGTATCGTTCCTGACGATGGCCTCCTCCTCCTCCACCTCCTCCTGCTGCTGATGATGCTGCTGCATATCTTCCTGCTGAATGATCCTCGAATGGTAACCCAGAAGGACTCGCAGCGGGATTCTGGACATTCGTATGGATGTGGGAGTGAGAGTGAGGGTGAGGGTGAGAGTGAGAGTGAGAGTGTGGCTGGGGCTGAGACTGAGAGGATGATGACGTTGTTGAGACTGGGCCGAACTGTGTGGCGGTGTGCTGGTGCAACAGGAGACGTTCTCTTCGGCCATAGTCGTCGTCTGTCGGCATCCTGGTGGCCCGGGGCCCGCTGTCAGGACATCTGGAAACAAGAAGGAAATAATTCGTTATAAAACTTCGTCTAATTGAAATGATCTGCTGAAGGATTTACAAACCGAAACCAATTCAAAAAGTCTTCTGAATGTCTCAGTGCTGTTTTGACGCATTTCTCAAAGGAATTTCAACTATATTTCAAAGCATATTAATTGAGATACCTCGAAGTTGAGACATTCATGGAAATATTTGGCGAATGGCAATTAATGGCAAGTTCAATTTCACCAGAAGACGAAGACGCACCCTGTTTACACGACTATTCATTAATTTCGTCAAACACTTTATTATTTGATGGTCATTAAAACCCTTTTAAAATATATTCAATGGTCATATTTAGGACCTCTTTCAGACATGAATAGAATTGGAAGCTGGTCAGTTTGAAATTTGTTCCAATCGTCTGGAGACGAAGCATAAAAGGATCGTGCCATACATGTATATTTGAAGGATATTTACTGCCATAAGCCACTTGTCATTTCTGGTGGATAAACATGTCCAAATACTGATACTATTCGAATGATAAAACCCTTTGACGAGAGTAACAAGTTAAGAGGAAATTTAACCTTGTATATTATGTGCCTAGACGTGCATGTATATCCGGGGACTCATGTTTTGTGAAAAGAGTCGTCTCTCTGACCTCGTCGCCCGGAAGAGCTTATCGTCAATAGAAGAAGAGAGCATCAAGGGCGAGTGATCAAAGGGGCTGGTTATTTCCGTATTATACTTAGACTCCTATATCTCGGGTAGGAAAAAATATCCTGGCCTTTTCATCCTCTGAGAAGAGAAGAAATAAGGATGTTATTATACTCGTACAGCAAATATTCGCCCGGCGATCCCCTTGCTGATGATAGCTGGGAGGACTTCCGGTTTGAATTTAACCCTGCGCTAGTCTGCAGTACTTTGGGATAACCGAAAGGTTGAGGAAGTTGTGTTATTTGTTTGTGTGTACCGATAGTGTATCGATAACTGATCCGACATTAGAGAAGAGGAAGGAGACTGTGAGTTGCCGCTATATTGCCCAGAGAAAACCCTTTAGAGGGCGGCTTCCGGTCTATGTATCTGTATACGTATATGAAGCTATGTGCTTTACTACATCGGAGCACAGCCAGAGGGAAACCCATCGAGGAACCCGGGTATCTATCCAGAACGCGAAAAACAAAGAAACTCAATACCCAGAGCTCTAACCAATGAATTCCACCCAACATTCATCGATACAACCGCTCAGCAAGCGATGAACACGGGATTCCTGGGGAAATGGAAAATGGGAAACGGGAAACGGGAAACAAAGGGAAATACCCTTCCGACAGAGAAGATCGTCGGCTATCTCTGATTTACATCTTTTATTTCTTCACAAATTATATATATTCCGGTGGATCATACTTCTCATCGTCATAACAACCATGCGACCATTCGATGGACGCTCTGATCACTTCGAAAACGCGATTCGTAATTTCGCCCATACCACGCAACCGATCGGAATTAAACTCTGGGGATTACTGATTCATTGCGGCAAAAATTGACTGAGCATTTGGTTTTTTCAAAATTATCAAATTTTTTTTTACAGATTTTGCTATCATCAGAGAAACCGTGGAATTATTCAGAGACACACTTGATTTATCCCGATTTTCAAATACTTTGCCACTCGGCGTTGGAAAACCGCGCATTTTTAGCACTATCTTATCTCATTTGACGAAGAAATTACCGAAAAACTACGATTTTGCGTCTTGCAAAAAAAGAAAAAGAAAAAGAGAAACATACCAACATCTTGTGTAGCAACATAATCAGAAAGAGCGGCTTGATGTATTGAATTTGAGTGCCACCCTAGCTCTTTTCCTGAACCCCTTCGTTATCATGCGAGAAATGCTAAAACGGTACAGATGTAGGTAAGAAGTTCGGTGGAACACGAACCAGTTAGAAACTCGAACAGTGAAATAAAGGCAACTAATAACTGCAGGGCATGGAGGATATTATCTTGAGCTAAATTTCTGGAACGCTTTGGGGCTAGCGAAACAAGTTTCCATAGTACATACTAGTCCGGGTTGTTTTCTGCAGTCCGCAGCTGTCAGTTCCCATCAATACATCCGCTCCTCTTATTATTATTACCGCTATCATTATTACGTGCCCAATTCTTTTTTCTCCCGGGTTCGAATTCCCCGAGTCTCTTGCCTTCGGGTCTTTTTCCCTTTTCCGTTTTCCCTTGCCTCTGAAGTACATCACCAGCTATACTGGGGGAATATGTAGCCAGTAATGACCACGGGTTCGATGAGAAAAGGCACAAAAGTTACGTCCCAGGTCCTGGACTGCGGACTAAACTTTGTACTGATCTCAAAAAGTGGGTTTTACATGTATGCGTGATGTCTATTTTCCGAATCTTGACGTTGAGGGTGAAAGAAATTTTTCAGGAAGTCTTTGCCACACCTCGATCCTGTTTCTTCAACCATATCTCATCCAGAAATCTTTCAACATTAGAAGAAGGTCACGACGTGTAATAATAGCCTCGGATCAGAAAAAAAAAAAAAAAAAAAAAAAAAACTGTTTTATGCCAAAATGATAATAGCGCTGATATCACAATGAGAAGAAGTGACGAGTGAAGCTTCTAAAGCGCCAAATTGATGGCCTTATGTGATTGTCGCTCGAACCTTATTCCAAAAAATTCAAGGTGGGACGGGCAAAGCCGATCAGGGAAAGTGTAATCTATCACCAAATTCTATATTGGTTCACATTACCATACAGATTATGGATCCCGTGTCTGCAGGACAGGACAATGACGAATAAGAAAGCTTTTTATTTTCCCTCATGGGACCATAACCAACCCTCAACTGTTCAGTAGACAAATTTCTTTTTCATAATATCCCATGAAATTTTGGATCCATGTATTTGTCGGGCATTCTGAACGACAGTGCAGCTAGACATGATATTCCAAATGTTCTTTTGAACATTTTTAGGCATATCGTAATCAGCTGTAGCCTCGTCGCATATTTCTGTATCAAAATATACGATCTAGGTGTATACCATCCCCTAATGTGGGTATATACGAGATTATTATTGGTCGATGGTGGAATCCCCTTAGTCGCCGTGTAGCCGGTATTTTAATCGCGGTCCTATCTAAGCTTTCTCCTTGTTTCCAGAATCCCTTCGAGGATTCCCTCATATTCCACGCATTCCCGGTTCTGCCTGAGGGTCGAAACGAGCTGCGGGAGGACTGGAGGGGTTCAAGAGCTGTATAGGATATGTATATAACATATACATATATATTAGTACATAAGAGGTTGTATCCGTGTACCTATCTATATCGTACAAGTGTATACCTACATCATACACGTATATGTATATTTATAGATGTTACCTTTATCGGAGAGACCTTTTTCCTACATCTCAGAGACCCTGCCGCCTGCTTTCTGCCGCCTGCACCAACCCCTAAGCTCTTTGTTTTGCCATTATTCTTTCGGGATAGGAGTTCACCCGTTAGTCGAAATGCTTAAACTTTCACGTCCAGAGGTATTTTCGTCCCATAGGTGGTGAGGAAATATGAAGCTTTGTATTTTCGTGTCAAACTATTCAACCCTCAAAAGTCTGTGGCCGATTTTCTCTTCCTTCAGATAGTCAACGAACTGCGTGAAAATAATGCTTCTTCCGTTACCGGAACGCCGATTTTTGAAATTGTCTCAAAATTTGTTCCCGCTAAGGGAGGAATAATCAGCCGAGATACCCCGTGTCTGGGGCACGAGGTGAGTGAATGCGGTGCAAGTAAATTAATTCTGCCAAAGCTGTAAATGCGCGATTACCCACCTGCCATATCCATGTACCAGGGGCGGGTTAGATAGTTAACTTTATTAATAGGAGACACGATCGTAACACCTCGCGAGGTGATATTATATACGTGGTATGTGAAGCTAATTCAGACTGCCTACATAGTAGCTGTATGATAATTTAATTTCATCATTAAAGGCAGTATAGTGTATACTCGCTGTACAGAACAGTTACTAATTCCCGTGTTATATAATTTATTTATTTTTCCATCCCCTGTAATTCGTTCTGGAGAAATCATTGAGCAAGGTATTTTGTCATGCTAGAAATAATAACGGCCAGAGGAATATACGGTAGCATTCGTTGCGGAAACAGGAAAACTAACTCCGGTTTCAGAGTAGGTATAACACCCACACGGATGTAGGATTGTAGGGAGCACTAGCTGGTCACAGAGCGTCCTTAATTAATTAGCGCTAATTATCAGACGTGCCTGAGTGCCAGGAAGCCAACTCCACCTCTCGGTGGCAACTCGTTCTGCGTTCCACCGAGATCCCGACTACTTCCGGACGGTCTGGTCGGCCAGACTAGCATAATATGACTTTTGTTATCCTAGTACCACAAGATTTATTAATAACTGACGAAGAATAGAGAAGAGGATTCATCACGATTGTTTTGTTTTTTTTTCATCTTTCCAACCATGATTATTGCTCTCCGGAAAAAACTGAGACAAATTTGTACCGGAAAGAAAGTCGAGGGTATCGTAGTTTTTAAATGAGAGCTGAAGCACGCTCCGACCAATGGACGTCGACCTAGAGCGTAACGGCCGCTCTGCTGCCAGACGCCACCGCCAGTTGGCGCGCCTAGTTGAACTTCCACTCTCTCCTATTCGGGAACTATTAGACCCTCGAGTTTTTCGCTGAGGAAACTTTGTCCCAGTTTTTCACCGAGAATACGCCTGTGCCACTCTCCTTGCGGTATTAAACACAATACAATTCCACAGCACGTGGTCCGATAACGCTGATCGTTTAGTTGTGTAATTTCCTAGCTACCAGAGAATGAGAGAGAGTTACGAGTCTCTCGGGAACTGAGCCGCGGGGGTTTTAGGGCCAGGTAAGGTAAGGTGAACGGGGGAAGAAGTTATCACCCCTTTGTGTGTACCGTTTACATATCCAATGACCTATATGCATGTACATACGTATAATCACACACGTAGGACTACTGAGAAGCGAAAGAGAGTTAAAGTAAGGCAATAAGTGAGGTCCTCCCAGAATTTACCACTCCTAAATACCCCAGCTTTGCGTCAGGGCTGCAATGGAAAGATATCGGACGGCAAGGCGGGCCATTGTCGCCCCATTACCAAGGTCCTCGCTAAGCAGGCGTCGCGACGCCCCATTAGCAGCCCCTCATAAACGACGACGAGTTGTACAATATTGTTATAATATCGATACACATAGGAAAAATGTTCTTCAATCTTAGGAATACAGCCTCATTTTGACACCGAAGGACCTCACTCTAGCTCGATCATACCGATCGTCCTGGGAAAAAGTGTTCCAATCCAGTGTTTTGACGATATCTCGAGAACCGTAAATTATATCAAGATAAAGTTGTAGATTAAAAATGTAGTTAATTAAATTCTCTATAAGAAATGTTCAGCATGTTTTTCCCGTATCTTTAACAGTTCGACTGTATTCTCACGTGGAACTGAACAGGTAAGTCGATTGTGCAGTTCAGTTGATAATATTGCCCTAATTTCACTGGCGTCGAAACTTCAAACTTCCTCCCGCCTCGAAGACCACAACCGACACTCAATGGTTGGGTCTGGAGTCAGTTACAGAGCTTGAACTATTGAAGCAAGAGGTATGATCCCCATCCTCCAACTTCATGACTACCATTATAAATTAGTTACTGGAACCATACCAGATCGGTGCACAGGCTCCTCCTCTACGGTTGGTTACGTGGATAACGATCACAGTATAATTGACCAGATTCTGATGATTGATTATATCATCGATACACATTCGGTCTTCGAACGATTTCAGCTCAGAAACCGGATAGACTCGGGAGTATCTCCTCGAAGTAGTAGTTTCTAGTAGGGATGGGATATTGCGATCACTGATACCACTGCCGGTTTATATCAAATTGATATGCTAGCTGCACGTAAGCCAATATCAATAAGTTTGGATTAGAATCGTGAAACCCACGGAACCGCAACTGCTTCCGACGATCACACAATGCCCCATCTCTTATTCAAGAATTCCCTCCACGTCACCGGAGGTTCATGTAATTTAAAAACTTTTTTTTCTACCTCACCGAGATACAAAATTTACCTTTTTGTTTCTTCTCGACTAATTTTTATGCCCGCTGGCCTACGGCAGTAGGTATACGTGTATGGAGCATTCCGCGTCACTTCAACCGCCAAAAAATAACGGAAGAATTCTCATAAAATTACAAAAAATCTACACGAACAAAATCGATTTGAAAAATAGAAATTTTTTTATGATATTCCCTCGCAGAAAAATGGAAAAAAAAAATTAAAATCTCGTCGATGAAGCCCGATTTGTTGTCATTTTGTTAAAATGTTTTTTTTTTAGTGGCTGAGTGACGCGGAATGCCCCATATATGTATGCGAAAATTGATGTCACGTGAGAGAGACTCGCTATCGCTGGTTCGTTTGGAATGAACCAAACTCGTGTTAACCACGCGGAGACAAACGAGCCCCAAACGTGCAGGCGAAAAAAAAAAAAGAAAAAAAAAAGGAAAAAAATATTCGGGTTGCCGTTGCCGGGCTCAAACAAAAACCAGTAAATAAATCCTCGGCTTCAGGCTTCCGCAAATTTTTCACCATGTTCATTTTTTACTTTCTTCTTTATATACCTATGTGCCTCTTTCTTCCTCGGTCGGTTTTCTTCCTCTATTTTTTTTCTAAGAATAGTACCAATTTGAAAAATCGAATACATCGATGCATAGCTCGTGATTCTATTTTCGGAAAAAGTCATACGAATTTTCGAGGGTTAAACAATTTTTTTTCCGAGACAGAGGGAGAAAATCTCTCTAGGCGAGGGTAGGGTTTCAAAATCGAGCGGGGTGGGCAATTAGCGGTTTCTAACTTCGGAGCCAGGGCAGCTAGAGTTTCTCTCAGCATTCGCTCTTCTGGCTCGCAGCACGTTGGCCGAATGCTAACAATGAGTAACTACGTGGGTAGGTATATCCCTAACACGAAATACGTGTGTGTCTACGTTCATATACGTACATACGTATGATGTAGATATAGGTATAAGCGCAAAGTAAGCCCTTGCAGTAACCGCCCCGGACATATAAATTAATATCGAAGATATAACACAAAGAGTTAATTTAACACAGCGAACATCCCTCATAGTTAGAGATTTGTTGTTAGACTAGGTCAAATAAGCAACAGTGCAGTTAAACCGCTCACATTTTTTTTTTTCCTTTTTGCAGAAATACTGAACTTATTTTCCTCGTCGATTCATTCCGTATTTCATATTTCCAGAATAAAGGTGCTAATTAGTTACACATAATTCGCAATTTTTTAAACCAGGTGCTTCAGACCAGATTTTCGATGATATCTCGATAACCGTTCATAATATCGCGATAAAGGTTCATATCAAAAATGAAGCCAATTAAATTTTCTACGAAAAAGATTTCATTAATTTTTCTCGTATCTTCACTAGTTTCGGTGTAGTTTCAGGTTGAATAAACGTTTCCCGAATAAAGGTGCTAACTAGTTACACATAATTCAACGTTGAATTAGAGCTAAACTGATAAAGATACGGGAAAAATTTATTCAACCATTTTTATAGATAATTTAATTAACTTTATTTTTTATATGGAACTTTATATCGATATTATCAACGCTTCCCGAGATATAATCGAAAAACTGATCTAGTGTTACAGCATTCGACAGCTCATTTTTTTCCATCCAGCGAAATTAGCTTTGATTTAATTGGACGACCCCGATTTCCGGTGGACTTCGTTCTTAAGCGATTACGGCTAAAAATAAGGAATAATATAGGATGAGATAGCAGCTAGACTTCACAGCAGCTCATTGTCATCGGGGAATTAGCTTTGCTCTATGTATGTATAGCATCGTGGATTTAGGAAGCTCTGCTTTACTGTAGCAGCTTCTGGTTCATCCAGAATAACGAGATACGAGGCTACGAAATGCGAGGACAATTCTGGTGGAGTAGACGTTGAGAAAGCGGAGTCGGACGGTTCTTCGCATTGTTGTTCGTCGTATATTGTATAGTGAGCATATATTTCGTCGGGAATACGAATACCGTTGGAATATGAGAAGGTTGCATCCGCCGCTATTTTAGCCGCATTGTTTGACAATGGAAATAAAGTATGGGATGAGAAAATGGATTCATCGTCCGACGACAAAATGTATATATTTATGTACAGAGAGGCCTCGAGTCGAGTCTTTGCAAAGGTTTTCTATCCCAAAGGAAAACAGAACGACTGAACAACACGGAAGCGAATTGGATGAAAAAGGCGAGGGCGTAGCTGTAAGTATCGAGGGAAAATTGATAGACACGTGATCCGTCACCTCCAAGGAGTGCTGTTCCTTAACGTGACTCGAATACCTTTGAGACAGCTAGAAATGTTTGGGATTCACTGATACTCTCTGCCGATTTCTGCCTGAGGCCCAACATTGGGCCAATAGCATAAATTGAGATAAAATTCCAGCAGCTTCTTTTTTTCCTTCTTCCTTACACTCAAGAAACTCCCTGATGGCTTGATGATCACCGACGCTCGCTGGGAGCAGAAAACTCTTTGGAACTAACCATATAGCGGCTCGGTCTCAGACTCGTTATCCGAAGTTCTTCGCCGGTTAAAAAAGGCGCTGAAAATTCTGTGCATTACGGACAAGTTCCAAAGAACATTCTGGACTTTGTTCAAAGAACCGGAAATCACGTTAGAGGTGAATAACCGAGAGGGTTATCCATCTCACCGATGGATATGCCGAGTGGGATACTGACGGAGAAGTTATCCGGGCTGGAAGGAGTTTGTCCATTGAAATCAGGGCGCGATTCCGTTGATCCGAACTTGTCCTGTTTCTGTGTAGCTACCTCCTCCATTATCCGGTGTCTAGTAGGAGTTTCTACAACCTCCGTCCCGGTACAATAGTAAACTGTATGTGTTGGATAACGGAGATGCAAATTTGTAGGACATCTTCCGGCCTCCACTAACTCCTCCATCCGTTTTGCATTCCGCGAATAATTTACATTCCCTGATCGATTGCAGTTCATAAAAATCTCTCGATGATGCGATACCTTCTTCATACGCGAGTAAGGATCAAAATCAATATCGTGAGTGAGAAGAACTATGCGAAGTTTGATGCGTGAAATGTCACGAAGAAGAAGACGAAGGGAAGAAAATTCGTTCCAAAGAACTCCGAGCGATCTAATATTTCGTCAAGAAACTGTGCATGGCGGGTCTTGTTCACGTTGACGAAGGAGTCTAGTCCGAGGCTGTGGCTGTGGCGTCAGCGTTAGCTGCATGGAGGGCGACCGACGGAGACGACGTGGCCGCGCAGTGGTGGGGTTGGTCGATCAATATCACGAGCAAACTCTCTCCACCAGCTGAGCCAGGGTGTTCGCACACCGACGTATAGAAAATTCTGTACATACAGAGGTTTCCATGCGTAAGTCCTTGATCTGAAAATGACTTTGCGCTTTAGAGGAACGGAGATATATTTAGATGAAAAATTTCGCTCCCCATATCGTTCTTGATGTGTAGTGGATCGAACGAGGGTAGAGGATCGTTAGTAAACTATTTGTTTGTTTTCTTTTTTTTATAACTCGAAAGTCATTATAGCTGTCGATGATTTTATATGACGGCTAAAGTTTGCCCACCTCATCGCTTCCATTTAGAACTTGAAGAGTTCTGCCTGGTCGGATATAACGGAAGTGGGCGTAACTACCATCGCGTGAAAAGAAGGATCCAGCACAAAGGAGTCCAAGGAAACTGCGGGTCCGTTCATTCGTCGTGCAAACTACTGTGGACGGGGTGCTTCCACTTTCCGGTGGTCGCTGTGTGTGGTTATTTATGATGAAATACCTGTCACCCTCTTTTCAACTTCGTTCCACTTCTACTTCTTCCTCCTCTTCTTCTTCTTCTTCTTCTTCAATCTTATTCATTACCACTTAATTTTCTGGCCTTGTGCAATGGCTTCCGTTCTCTATCCGATGAAATTCTCCTCTGCAAGGCTTCTGTGTATAATTTCTCAAGAATTATTACTTCCGGTACTGCAGCCTCTATATTTGAGAAACTAGGGGTTCTAAGTTAGCGACTGCTAAACAACCCTTGCATAGGCCGACTGCCAGGCCCCGCCCTTGTTTCGATTGCTCTTCATATATGCGAAGAAGACGTAGGGATACAGGGAGCATTCCATTTCGACTGGTACTCGAGAGTTATAAGGTGAACCCTACCACAGAGTAGTCCACACACACATTATGCAGCTTTGTGCAAACAGTTTTCAATTACTTTCCCATCCATACGTGGAGATGAAAAAAAACCATTTATCCCATGGAAAACAATGAAACGACTCCTTCGTCGGGTTACACTGCCATGTTTGTACAATTTGATGACATAGCTAGTTTCTCTTTCGTTTTCTCCATAGCCGGGTGTTTCTCACATTATGCTCGATCGTAGAGTAAGGACAATTTCTGACCATTCAATCAGTTCGGAACGCATAAAGATACTCCAGAAACACTCCTGGGCTTGATCCTGCGGAAACAAGTACAATATTTCTTCGGATCTGGTTCGCTATGCGGAGCACGTATCTCGATTAGCGAAACCCTCAAATAAGGAGAACCCACCAGCCAACGGAATACATCGAGATTCCATCCGGGCAGTGCGAGTGCAACGACGCTTTTCAGGCTAATATTTAATCAAGTAAATTTTTATTCAAAGTTTTCTACATTATTTACCATAGTACACGATGTACAGAGTCGGAACAATGATGATGGCGATAATAATAATCTCTAAATCCTTGTCGAGGTACGAACAAAGTAGAGTAGAGCTCTCGTTCATGGCAGTAAATTTTATTTTTTCCTTTTCTTTATTCTTTTTTTTTTTTTCCTTGTGGGATGGGATTTTTTGAGTCTTTTGAGGTTGCGCTCAAGGTACAGGAGTCCAAGGACCCTTCACATCTCACGTTCCTAAATTTAGAGTTGCGGTTGTCGTTCCCTCTCATCGACCCTTTCCTGTACTCTGCCGTGCTATTCTGCGCGCTTGGAAACAGCGCGGATCCCTCACTGGTTCGTTCATTTAGAGCGTTAAAAAATCGGCACATTTGATCAAACACTGAAGTAAAAGGACGAAATTTGGGCATGGTCGATTTTGAAACACTGAGTTAGCCAGTGTTGACAAGAGACTTAGACAGTTCGTCGAAGTGCTGAGGTCGGCATAGGCACCAAGCGTCTCTAAGAGCGTCTCCAGGGCTCTGGGATAGCCGGACACAGTCAGGAATCAAAGGAGAGACAACTGCGTAGCCGGGGAACCAGCAAGGTCTCACAGAACCGTTCAAGCGCACACGATTTCTGTAGGATGGCGGTTCTGGCCTGATGACATACTCCAGTATCCCCTCGTCCCAGTCTTCACCCAGTGAGTTACCCTCCTGCGTCCCACTCTGGCCAGAGGACGCTCCAACGTAACCGGAAACGCCAGCTACTGCCGGACTACGAGCGACTATGTCCTCCTGCAAATGTTCACTGAATGTCCCGTACGTATCTGATTCCTGAAACACGCTTGGATTCGGTGCCGCGACTCCACGAGCTTTTTGGGCCATTTTTTCCGGGTTTGGAACGTCCAGAGACGGTGGCTTCCGACCCTCGACTGTCAGAGGTACTACCACACTGCTCATCGGCTCTGGGGCCGCACTGGCTAACGCTGAAATAGATTAAATCAAAATTTCGATGAAAAAAGGGGTGTGGGGGGGTAAGAGGAACGGGGACGTTCCAAGTTCCAGAAGATTGGCCATATTCCGGAGCTTGGTACATCCAGCTTTCGATTCTTCGGACTATTCGATGCATTTCCTAACGAGCTATTTCCTAATCCCGAAGAAGCTGTTGAGAGTGAACGATGGCTATGAAATGGTACCAAGCTTGTAAACGCACCGATAGCACGGTCGGGTGAAGAGCTCGAGAATAGTTGATGAAAGACATTGTCAGGTCGGGTTTTTCCGAGGTCGTTTGACTCGCCCTCGGACATAAGTAGGGCAGCTGCTACGACCTCTGGTTCGGGTTTGGCCTCGCAACCCTCAGGGTAGCCACCCTCAGGTATGGGTTTGGATTCGCCCATCAGTTCTCTCAGCTTAGCTCTGAGGTAGTTTCTGCGCTTTTCGCTGCCGCAGTTCTTCACGGATGTTTCAAGCTCTTTGAACCGAGGGAGAAGAGGAAAAATGAGAGTGTGGAACGGTGCCGCTGAAAGGCGAAAGAGACTAGAAGAATAGACTCACTGTCTTCAGGGCGATATATCTGGCTCATCGTCACCGAAGCTGAATGATACCCGTCCTGGTCGCGCCATTGCGTTTTGCTCAGCTTAAGGTAAACGGAATTAGCAACTACTCAAGGCTTAACAGCGAGTGCAAAATTTGAGTTACCGTTTTCTCCAAGGCGAATATTTTCGCGGGAAAACCTCTCAAAGATGTTTCTTCGGACTGGGGTGTTCCGCAAGGTCCTTTAACCACTCTACCAGGCTTGCATCGTTCGCTGGTGAAATTCGACACCCTTTTTTTTAGGGGCTTACGAACCCTCGCTTCTTCGCGCCTGAGACCCATAAACCCACCCCGCTATTAGTTAGTTCTAATCTTTGGGATTCCCCCCCGACATCACTCACATGCACGGAGGCGGTTCTGTCGGTGGTTCTGGTTCCTCAGCGAGGCAAGTGCGATGGGGAAGTGGAGCCGGTTTTGCACATGGTGCCTTCTTTCCTGGTTCCAGCGACACACAGGCTCTTTGAGTTCGAGGTCCAAGAACGGATTTCGCAGGGGTTTCGACTTTTTTTTTCGGAAGGACGCTCAAGTTTGGGAAGTAGTCATCCATACGAACCGTGGAGCTATCATTACAACGTTTTTGGGTTACAAATCGACAAGCTCAAACGTATCGACATGTTACATATATAATAGCTTGCCGTTTACTCGGGGTCGACTGCTCCGGCATCCCAGCTCCGCAACTTGTTTTCCTTAGACAATTATAAAGACCATGAAAATATGCGGTAGGATAAAGATATTAAAATTATGGTGTTGGGGTGTGCACCTGGGGCATTTTTTATCGTTTAATGCTCGCTTCGGACTTCCACCGGGCAGGGGTAGCGACTCATGGCACGTACATTTCCCTCGCCTGTTATTTTTATCCGGGTCACATTTGCATGGCATTTTATTGAACGTAATTTACGCCTCTTTATATCAAGATCTGTTACGTTGTACGAAAGAAAACTGACAATTTTATACAATACAAATTACCGCTAGGTATAACACGACAGACACAACAGAATCACGACGAAAAAATTGACCACTATCACTTCGTCACTGCCTACTGCAGATCCTTATCTCATATTATATCCGACGATGTGTCAAATTTCGTGGAATCGTGTTATAACAAAATTCATGAAATTCGTTCTGTGATCTCTGCGAAACATTTCGAGGGGTATATGTGACTCCTTAAGGGGGTTTGGTAGTCGTGTGGAAACTCCGACGCGGCCTCTTTTACCGGGTGATTGTTTTGCACAAAGTTTTGACTCCGTAAGATGTCGGTATTATTTTTTTCTTTATATATGTATGACGCAAAATCGTAGCTTCTCGGTCATTTCCTTATCAAATGAGACGTGATTGCCATCGCCGAGTAGCTAACTATTCGAAAAGTTCAATAAACCGAGTGAATCTGTGAATAATTTGATGATTACTCTGACGATAACTGAATCTGTATAAAAACAAAAAAATTCTATAATTTTCAAAAAGCTAAATACTCTGCCACATTTTGCTGAACTGAAGCAATGATCCCTAGAGTTTGATTACGATCTGTTGTCTGGTACGGGAGAAACTACGAATCGCGTTTTCGAGGTGATGAAAACCCCTCGTAATCGAGTGTGCAAGACTTTTCTTGATCATTACCGACCGACTCGATCTTTCCTTTTTTACTGGACTGCATTCGACTCCGTTCATGTGAACGGAGCTTCGCGTTATGGTATAATGATTTCAGTGTAGCTCCACGGTCACATAGTCACGTTTTGGAGCCAGTACGAAAAAGAATAGATCCCTATAAGTTTGGTCGTTAAATGGAATGGCGACCGTTTGCAGTTAGCACGCAGAAGTCAGGTCTAGGGCCATTCCATTCCGAGGTTGGGAATAGAGGAGCTAATGCGTGCCCAGGCAGGTAGGTAAATAAGAGACACGCACATGTGTGAGCACTCCGGTGTAAGTATATCGGAGTTTTCTTTTTCGTGGTGAACGTATACTGAAACGGGCTCGGTGTTTTTCTCCGTTTTTATATCCTAGTAACAAATAGGACGAATTGAAGTGGCCAGTTTCCTCGTCTTTGCCTTTCGCCAGTCGACGACAAGAAGGTCTTTTCATTACCCAGCGCTGCAGCTAGTCTCTCTCTCTCTTTCTCTCTTTAGCTTTTTATACTAAAAATCTATTAGTCCGAAGTTTTCGGGTTGAAGATTTTTTATTTTTTTCTTATTCTATACACCAAGAGATATGATTCATGCTATACGGGAATTACTCATGGTTCATTAAATTAAATCTCGATGGATCATATCCACCCTCAGGGAACTCTCCCTTTGGCAACTGTGAGAAGTTGAGCAAAAAATAAGAAAGGAAAAAGGAATCTATTATACACGAGAATCACCTCCTAAAATCAATCGTCTACCCTCGCACGTCGATTTAACATCGTTCATCGCCGCCCCTAAATCGGCTTCCTAATATCCTTACCACCCTTGCCAATTTTTTTTTATGCATTCATAGTTCGTCATTAGATCATCGAAAAACTGTGTGCAACGTTTTTTGGAGATGTCTTTTAGCGGCGTTGATTTATTTTCACGAAATAGCGGGGATGGATAAGGGAAGAAATTGCAAAGGGAGAGAGAATGAGACAGAGAGTTCAGTCGGAGTTCATTCCTGTAGCACTGATTGATGGAGAAAGTTCGCGCCGCTCGTTCGTCGGGAGTAATTGCACCGGCGTTGTTGCGCCCATCAGTCGAATATTCGCACATTAGTCACCGGATTTATCTCCTCTGTTCGTCTGGGTTCGTACCTGTTAGTTATATGTAGTACCGGCGTAGATCAGCCACGAGAATTAATTCCCCGATGAAAGCCACTCCTTTTTATTTAACGATCATAAAGCCCTGCGCTAAATACGCCTACCGCCATTCCCAGCCCTCGTCTGGATAAGGAAATCCTTATTGAATTTCCAATTTCCTATGATACAACAGCACCCGGTGTGCTAACCGCCCAGACAACCCTACATGTCGCAAACCCATGCCAAAAATCGATTCAATTAGGGCGAGCAACATCGGAGAGATTCCTCCATCCTCAAGATAACCATGACTTAATGGGATCATCAAGTTCGTCGAGTAACAGTAATGAACGGTAATATCCGTAGTTGTATCAAATCCAGGGAGAGGAATGTACCCACGGAATGTTCAGTCCTTGAATTTATACCTTTTGATAGTACTATATCTTAATTCGGCACGAGGTACGAAGTGACGATAGACTTCAGTACGTCTTTTACGACTACTTCTAAGCAGCGGGGTGATTTTTTTTTTTTTTTTTTTATCTTCTTATTTTAATAACTGATCGGTGATTTGGAAGGTCTTTTTTTTCTCCTTTTTCTTCAAGTTCACCTCACCGTTGCCGACATTTTATTTCATTGGACTTCTAACTTTGTTGCGAATCAAGCGGGTTTATTCGAGCGGAAGCTAATGTAGTTCGGCGTGTCGAGGCGATCATGAAATATGTAGAAAGTTTTGCCGATGAGTTTCCTTCGAAACGGTCTCGTGGCATTATGCGGCCTCTTTCTCTCTCTCTTCGGGGTCCTGCGGGGTATAAATTTAGGACGAAATCGAGAAAAGATGGTTAAACTAAAGCTTCTAAAGCGTGAGAACGAGAATCCGAATCAGAATCCAAATCAGAATCAGAATCAGGATCAGGATCAGTTTTAAAAAAAGGAGCTTTCCATCCGGATGGAAACTTTCGCTCGAGGTCGAAATCGATCCGGCGTTGGGTGGGTGGCCTGAAATTCGAGAGCTTGGAGAAGGAAATTCGCGAGGGAGTTTGCAAAGTTCCTAATTCTCGCAAGCAGATTTCATTAAGCGGCTCATTTAAAATGTAATTCCTTGGCAACCCACTTCTACGGAGGCCACTCCTCCATCGTACTCGGGCAACTCCTGATTTTCCAAATGACAAATACACCTCAACTCTCGACCTGGCACTAGCCAAGTCAAACTCTGGAAGATTAGACGAACCCAGGCCAAACCATATCTCTAAAAACAAATGCTTTTTCGTCATTGTTTAGACTCTCAGACAGCTAATAAGCCCTGAATTGTTAACGAGCTCGAATATTTCGAAAGATTTTAATTAATTAATTGACGTAATCTACCTGTTCTGCTGTTCGTCGACAGTGGCGTGTACGAGAGTCGCTTGTTGGGTGAAGCAGCAGCGGGGATGATCGCCCCGGGTCGGCGCTCACCGCTGCTCCAGCCCGACTCCGTTGGCCAGACTTTCGCCGTCCCTGCCAAGCTCCGCTCTAACCTTAGGCCTTCGCATGCCAGGAATTCTGAAATAATTATCAAACGTATATCAAATGTGTGAATGAATAATTTGCCATAATCCGCCGGCAGGAGTATGCGGCATGAAAAATTGGGACTAATTTCTATTAGCGAAAAACTCGTGGGTTTGATAGTTTTCAAATGAGAGCGAATCGAAGTACGCACCAATCGCGTGCAGGGCGCGAGGGGCGCGCGACCTGGCGGTGGCGTCTGGCGGTAGCACGACCGTTACACCTCGCAAACTTCAACTCGCTGTCATTTAAAAACTGTAGGAGCCTCAAGTTTTTCACTAAAACAATTTCTGCTCAGTATTTTTCCGAGAACACATAAACCGCCGCAGAACTAGGTATGGGTGATTTTTGTACGCCCTATATACGGACAGAGCTACGCATAGTAACTCTGCGAGTGAATAAATAAAATTCGGAGCTGCGGAAGTGTGAAACAATGGACAAGCGGTTTTATTTGTTTCGCCGGAAGTATATCGTACCGAGCAAGGAGGGTATTTGCACTCACCGTCAAAATAAAGCCTGGGTAAAAATCTTACGTCATGTATTTTTGTTCGCAGAGTACTTCTTGCTGTAATTTGGTTTGAATAGAACTTAAAAATTAAAACTCCTCCAGGCAGAATCAAGCGAGTGCTTCAAGCTTTTATCTGGAAAAAGGTAAAACCTGCTTGTTCATCCCTCGCGAGGTTCCGTGTCAGACTATCGTCTATCTTTCTCATTGCACACAGCGGTGATTTGTAACAAAGTTCTAATACTCATAAGAAGTATAAGGTTCCTGCAGCTCGCGATCCTTGACGGAATAGTTTCCACGTCGAAATACAGATTCACACACGTATACATACATCCGTCTGCTTATCAGTGGTGGGCAGCTAAGTTCACCATTAGCATAGATAAGACGAGAGTACTCTTTTGTGATGAGAAATGAAGGAGGGTTCAGTAGCCGTCGGCGTATTTCGTCAAGTAGTTTCATTTTTTATGTGTATTTCCTTCTTCCCCCTTGAAGGAATAAAGATGGCATATATGTAGGTAGGTAAATGTATTTTATCACGTATTCTACCATTTTATTTATGACATACTCGCTGCTACTCCTGGGGTATATTAGTGATAAAAATTCGTGGCTGTTGAGATAAAATAGAGAGAGCGAGAGGGAAGGAGAAAAAAAAACAAATGATATAAAAATCTGGTGCAGAGCGAACAGCGCCCTTACGTTGTCGGTCGGTCTCAGGGTTGAAGAGGGACAAATTTCCCCCTCGGTTTGACTTATTGTTAGGTATAGTTGGACATTTGCTGCTTTTAATCTACCTAGGTGGTTACTTGGCCGCTGCGGTGCAGACGTCAGCACGTTGGAAAATCCTCGTTAATCTTCGTCAGAATCGCAAGTCAAATTAGGAACGAAACGAAACTGAGTGGGGCGAGAGAGACTCGGAGAAAATCACTGCCCCGAGGTATCCAGAACCTATGTAGTACATCGACGTCAAAAGCTTTCTCGGCTAGGGCGTGACAACGCGGATTTACTTCCATATCTTCTCTCTATAGATACACGTTTAAGTCGACTACATAGGAATCATCAGAATCCAGGCTTAAACCACTTTTTGAAATGGTGCTCAGCTGCTTTTCAGTATTTCGCAATCATTTTATGGAATCTTCTAGATTTCAGTCGAATTCTCCACAAGTTTTATAGGATTCGATGAATTTCTACACACATATTCCTGATAAGTCTGACTAGGAAATGTACGAGTGGTAACGTTGCAACGTCAGGTGGATGAAATGCCGGATCAAATTTCTATTCTAGTAGCGGAAAACCACGCAATTTCTTTCTCCTGGTTTCTTGTGCAGAGTCATTTTTTACCCCTAAATGCACGGGATGATTACGATGGTGGTTCGCCTTAATCTCTCTTTGGAAGTATAGCAGCATGTGTAACCTATGTCCTTATTGCACTCATCGCGAGTCAACGAACCAACGACACGAAACAAAACGACAATGTGCAGGGAGGGCACATCACGGATCGAGCTGAAAAGTATAACGGGGAGAGAAATAGAGGGTGAGTTGTACGAGGGTTGCGGGGCTGTAGCGAGGAGGATCAATACCGTCGGCGCAAACTTTCTGCTTCCTCTTTCGGACGATTCATTACTAGCGGCAGTGATCGCTGTATTTTTTCCACCCCATTTTAAATTACGGATTAATTTTGAACGTTCATTAGTTGCTGCAGGGTTTTTCCGCCGTGGGTGAAAGCAATAATTAATTACGAGTAAAGTAACTTGTCGAAAATATACCTACTCTCGCTCCGTATACCTATAATATTGAACAGACAACGTAACGTTTCTCACAGTGATTCGTAAACGTCTCTGCTGTAGGGGTTGGGCGGCGATAACGTCCGGCTGAAGAAGAGATAGGGATCTTCTCCACTTATAGAGACATTGTCTCTGCCTAATTTCGCCCTCGGCCGAGTCCGGGCTGATGCCGTTGCGTTCAGATCTTTGATATAAATTTCGAGGGTCGCAGAGGGCCGGTTGAGGGGATGGGAATGGGAATGGGGGGAAACAGGGTTGACGGTTCAATCAACCGACTCAAGATAATGCCACACGCAAATCCACGGCGTTACTATCTGTTACAACCAGTTTTCCCCCGAGCAATATCCACCCCAAGATCAGTACCGGCCAAAGTGAAACTTTAAGGACTCCTCATCCACGGAAGGCGGTTTTTATTCATCCGGAAAAGGGATGCATGTCTCGCGTTCTACACTTCTATGTTCTATACCTTCATCATAACTAGAATGCCGATTTGTTTCCGAGTCTTCAGAGTTCAGGGAAAAACATTTACCTCAAAAAATTTTACATCCTTCTCCTGCTCCTCGACTCCATCGCCATGTCAGCTTCAATGTTCCGTTCTTCGTTAAACATAGAAGAGAATTCCGGGGCGGGAACTAGCTCTTAGCCGGCTAAAAGATATATCTCTGCCGTTGGCGGGGGGGGGGAAAAGAGAGGGTGGTGATTTAGAGAAGGTCTTTTTTCTTCTTTTTCTTTTTCTTCTTTTTCGTATACACACAGCATATATTTGTATATATATTTTCTCCTTTCTCTCCCCCCCCTCCCCCGCCCCCTCTTATTTTCTTCGTCTCGTCTCTTTTCTCGTAGCAGTAGTGGAGGATGGCCGTTGTACAGGGCTATATATCAGCGCGTAGGAGACAACGCAGCGTGCTGACCTGCGCGGTATTTTCCCAAAAATATCGCCTCCCCCAAACCCTGGGCCCCAACAACGGGCAGGAAAGTTTGGGAAAGTGGCAAGCAGTTGCTGTGAGACGAGGATAGGGTGCGGGGAAGAGAATAGGGGCGAAGGCAAGGGCGAGGGCGAGGGCGAGGGCCAGGGCCAGGGTGAGGGTGGGGACGAGGGATAGAACCGGGGCTGGGGGACTTCCACGCGAATAATTATACGAAATCCTTGCTTGTGCGAGGGATGAAACCAGGAGACCAGGGTGTGGGTTGAGGCAGACGTCGATATCGACGCTTTCTCTGCAACTGCTTAAACATATTCCAGATTTTCTGATAACGACGTATTGCCATTTCCACCGCATGTCTTATACAGCGAAGATATAATCCTTTCATGAAAACTCAACTTGCAGCAAAACGAAAATAGCGTGCATGAAGAATCTTGAAATTTCGATCACCTCTCATCCAGGGGTTAACCAATGCCAGCAGGAATTTCATACCCCGGCTTTCGTGGTTTTGAAATTTCATTCGGGAATCGTAGGAAAATTTTCATCGAATTCGGAGGATTTCACGGACTTCATTGAGCCCGGTTTCTGTATGGATTCACTCAAACTTCAATGTTTTTTTCAGAGAATGTGCTGGAGACTGTGAATCCCCCTTTTAGAATCCAGGAATTTATTCTTTAACTTCGTGGACTTCGTGCTAGGATCCACTATACTTCGTAGAATTGACTTACAATAGAACTTCGAAGGTCTTTCCCGGGTTCCGCGTATTTATTTGTAACCTCATCAATCCAATTCGGATTATTCTGCATGATTTTATTGAAGTTTGACTAACTTCTCGAAAACGTAATTGAAATTAACAAGATTTCCCTAGGATTGACCAAACTCGTTTTAGACGGTGGTAAATTTCATTGCATCATTTGTGATATTCAATTTGAATTTTACTCACTTATCACTCACTCATTAATTTTATACAAAATTGTATAGATTTTTACCAGAATTTTAATCAAAAAAGAAAATTTTTTTTTCTTCTGATTCGAATGAAAATTTAACGAAATTGAGTCTGAATTTCGTGAGTTTCTTTCAGCTATAACGAACTTCTTTTGCGTATTATCATCGAGCGTTATTCGTTAGAGCAGACTTTTACTAAAATTAAACTTCCATACTAGTCAAATAAATCGTGAGGTAGGTAGGTGGGTCTCCCTAGCTGAGCCCCGCATCGCGTACCATGAGTAATGGTGATCTGGTAAGGGGGTCGCCCAACATACCTCGGCAAAGTAGGTGTACCCAACATCCTGAAAACGGGGCTCGCGCTCGTGTAATAACCAATTTGCTAGGAGCTGCTTAAGGCAAGGTCGGAAAAAAATCAAGCCGAAGGATCATCGCCTAATAATTTACGAAAGAAGAAATTTCGTCGAAGACTTATGCATCCCTTAGGGTGTGCAAAGAAAAAAAACAAAAAAGATCCAACTTCTTCCCGTTCTTCCAAGTCTCGCTCGTGCGTGCTTGCAGACAGTTTAACGACGTTGTAAGAATTAATTTTTAATTATAAACCAGCATGGCAGCAGCCTGCAACCAGTTGACAGATTGAAGTCAGCGGAGTCAGATTTGACTCGGCAAAAAAACATCTCTGATTAATTTAGCCAAACAATAAGCGAGCAGGGTGTTGAAATTCCTTCCTTCATTTTTGGCCTCCTCCAGCCTCTTCGTTTTTCTATTTCACTCCTATCTCTGAACGCGGGAGGAAAATTGTAAGAACTAAAAAACGGGCGAAGACAAAGCGGAAAACCGAGAAGAGTAAAAGAGTTCCCTAATTTTTTCGGAGCTGTCAACGCCGCCAAGATATTGGAGGGAATTTCTGGTCTGGGCTACTTTCTGGGGTGGGATAGGGCCAACATCTAGTCATCAGGGTTCGACGGACGACGAAACCACGAAATAGTCAGTCCTAAACGGGATCCGAGGTATCGAGAGGTAATCCAATCAAAGCTGTTGCCGAAGATCGATGTCCTGCTGCTGGTATACCGTTACACGAGAAAAGTCGATGAAACCGGAGTAGGAAATAGGAGGAATTACATGAGGAAGGGCGGGAAAAAAATTTATTCAAAAATCTGCAGTGGGTACATTAAAATAACAAAATTTTAGGTTTCACAAAAATAATTAGAAACGGTGGCGTCACTGATAAACTAAAAACTACCATCCGGCAGGATGCATCAGGGCAATAAACGCCATTAATGAGAGCCGTGGATCATGCTATACCGGTGAGATCCTCCTGGGATGAGGTCAACGAGCCTGGGTAACGCTTCTGACCGACTGGAAGTCAACCGCACGTGATAGACGGCTGTACAACTGATGGAACAATTTCTTATGAACAAAAAGCAACAAAAAGTAAAGAAAAAAAAAAAACGGATCTTACATGCAAATTGAAATTCGTTGTTTTAGACGCGTAACTCTCATGAAGAACTTTTCACACGATTACATGAAAACTTCGACGTACTCATTCGTGAAGTGTGAACTACGGATATTGAAATTGGTCGAGAAAATTGTGCGATAGATATGTAAGTGAAAAATGAGATTGCTGAAGGTGATAATCGAATCGAAAATTGAAGCGAATTTCGAAGAAGAAGAAGAAAAAAAGTTACTTTCCATGAATGTAATACGATTTCCGTAGTTCACACGGGACACGTATATCTGTATAAAATATTCATACGTGAAACTTGGTTTATTTCGGATGATTGGGGCCAGAGTAATCCGGTACGAATCGATGAATTACTGGTTTTTCATATGAAAGCTGGGTAAAGCTCACTAGTTGAATTATTCCAATTGTACGTCGAAGCGGAATTTGATACAGAAAAGTAATGAATAGAAAAATATAATTCCGGGACAAAGTGATGATCACAGTTTTTCACCGTTCGATAACCCATTGGCAAACGTATAATAGGCGTTAAAAATATACGCAGTTTGAAAAAATTAATATCATAATATGCGTAATGGAAGTATACGTGAGCTGGTAATCGATGGAAAGAGTATTGCATGTGAAGGAGAGGAAAAAATAAAAATGTATGTATAAAATTCATTTAACATGTAATTGAATTATTGGGGAAATAATAATGTCCGCGTAACCCGCAACGAGAGGTGGAGGTAGTACTTCTTCCCTCTTCTGTATAGAGCTACTATACGTGAAGCTACTACACTTCTACATCCCTACATCCTGCGTATTGATCTCCAGCTCTCCCGAGACAGGAGAATAGCGAGGTTGTGAACGTGATCAAGACGGGGGCGAGTAGACGACGACGAGTAGGAGGATCTGGAAAGCGAGGGTGAGAAAGTATTTATTATTACCCTTAGAAAGAAATATCCCCATGGACCCGGGGAGCTGGGGAGCTGGGGAACAGGAAGTTTGGGAAATTCCAACACGCGCGAGTAGTGGGAACTGAAAAAGAAAAAAATAAAAAGATAAATAAATAAATGAATAAAAGAAATGGGGGAAATAATAGTTTCCAGTTTCTTGTGCACATTTTTCACATCGATGCAGGACAAAATTTATTGCATATAGATTCGGGGAGGAATTTTGTCCGAAGTAGATAATACCTAAAAGTTATTCGAAAAAGTTGAGATTATACGTAAAGAGGGAAGAAAGAAGAAAAAAAAAAAAAAAACAAGATAATAAAACAAGATACATATAAAATATGTATACGTATAATATTTATGTATAATAAAGATGAGGAGAGAGGGCCGTGGCGGTTCACCCTTAGCAAACCGTCTACCAGCGGCGTCCCTTAATTAAATTCACCACCGAGCCTCGTCCTCCTGTACCTCTTCCTCATTCTCATTCTCATTCTCATTCTCATTCTCCTCTTTCCTGCACGCTAGTCGTCGTCAAGTTGTTTGAAACAAGAATAAAGAAAATTTATCATTCATTTCGTTCAGTACTTCTCGTTCTTTACTATATATCCACTTTTTCTTTGTTCCCAAACTCTGCAGCTTCGATTAGGCCTGGTGTTACGTGGACATGATTAATGCCATACTATTGCAGAAAGCAATTATAGAGGAATTCGTTCGTCTCGATCAAATAATTTACTTTTATTACTAACGAAGGAATATCGTTCCCTTTTTATAATTCTGAATCGGCAGAAAGAAGTCTTAAAACCGGAACAATACCGATATCCCTTAGCCTTCCGTTCCTAACTTCAGAGATATTCACTTCTCGTCTTTCAATTTTCCCGATTTTATTCTGAATTTGAAAAATTAGTTGAAAAACTAGTTCCTCGCTACATAGCGGAAGGAAAAAGGAGTCAGTCTTCATGTTATTTTATTTCTTTATTTCTTTTCCCACCTGCGTCGGAGTAGGAGTCTGTTCAACTCCGGTCACCCTTCGCTTCGACAGTTACCCGGGTGCACTTAGGTTTTCAGTCATAGAATTCGTTGGCTTGATGTTAAGATGAAAATAAAGTGAAAATAAAAAAGAAGAAAGGGAATGAGAAATCAGATGAACATTTGGAAAATTTTAAAGTACATGTACACGGAGGATTAGAAAATCTGCCAGAAAATTCTGGAAAGATTTCTGGGATATAAGGAAACTCGAATATGAGGAAGATGAAAGTTGAGGAAATGGGCGAAGGAGGGTGAAAATATAAGGAGAATTCAGAACGATCAGGAAATCGGAAGAAACGTGTAGAATAATGTGAGAAGAATTCAGAAGAACTGAAAAATGTGAGAAAACGAGGAAAAATCATACGGTAAAATTTTTATGGACGAGAGCAGCAATCTGGAAAATCTTTCAAGGATTAGAAAAATCCAGAGAAATATCGTGAAAGTATTGGAGAGAAAATTATTGTAAAATTTTGAAAATTGATAAGATTCAGTAAAACTTAGATGGAAAAGAGAAGAATGTGACAAAAATTATATGAAAAATGAAAGAAAATTGTGAGGAAAATGGAACAGCTTGTGCATTCCGGTGCCAGAATCACTGCAGGAAATTAGACGCCGGTAGTTATTACGATTCGTGATACACCTATTCATACAGGAAACTTGCTGCTGCTCAATTTCGTGCTCAAAAGTCCATAAATCTTCATGCTAATCCGGGGCTCGGTTGCACTTGTTGATAATTCAGGCGATCCATACCTTGCGGAAGATCCAGCTGCTGGACCTTATCAATCACTCGACTAATTCCTTATCATTAAAATTCGCAGATCATGCCAGTACTACTTGTTGCCCTCATTAATGCGATCCCACAATATATGACGACATTGATGACGACGTATTTTTATTCAGGAGTTTTATATACATCTATGCAGGTATTGTATTATTTTTTCCGCTGTTGTTTTTTTTCCGCTGGAAAATTCAATTATTTTCACTCAAAATATAGGGGAGAAGATTTGAACATTTTGTGAATTTTCAAGCCGAAGCAATTTGCGTTCTTCTCTTGTTTCACTGCTTTTTTGTATCTGTTTTTCTGTTCTGTTATGAAAATATGTTTTTTTTTTTTTTTACGCAAAAAGAAAAACAATTCATGAGTGCAGGACAACCCAGGCCTATTCGATCTTGAACGTGTGATATTGATTCTTTTTTTCAATGTTTTTCTGAATCATTGAATAATCAAACCACAATACGTCGAGAGTAACAAAAAAGATGGATAGCTTTGGTGAAAAATGGCCTTTCCACATTGATCGGATGAAAAATGGCAAAAAATGGACTATAACCAAGTGTTTTTGGTCGTGTTTTGAATCAATTTACCGTTTTTAGAATCATTGTTTGCATTTATTATTCCGTTTGTGTTTTTTCACAAATCACGTCATCCGACGTTTAGAATTCAACGAGGGGGTATTCACTCCTGAAACCACTGTGTCACTGTGCAATTAAATCAGGCTGGAAATCACATGAAATCCCATGAAATCCGTCGAAGTCGAGTGAAATCAGTGAAATCCTGGAATTTCGAAGAAAATCACATGCCATTGGTGAAATCATGAAATGAATGAATAAAATAGAAGAGGCCATGTCCCCATTATACGATACGATTCGTCATAAGAAGATACATGACTCTCATACCTCGACCTCTTTTGCCCCGCGTCCTATTTTACCACGGGATTTGATCAGGCCCAACTCTCCCCTACTCTATTGCACGGATAGGTGAAATCAAAGAGTTGAAATAACTTGAAGATACTTGAAACAACAGAAATCATTTGAAATTGTATAATCACCGAAAAATTCCCATGCAATCACATTCATGTGATTTCAATCAACGACTTCAAGAAGCCATTGAAATCATCCGATCACTATGTCACGAGATTTGGCAGTGAATAGCCCCTCGGAATTCGACTTTCTGCACGTGATTTTCTGAATCATAATTTTCTTCTCTGTTCGTTTTCTGAATTTCGGGTATTGGCAATCGTAAAAATAATCTGCTCGGTGGTGTAAGTCCAAAAAATTGTTACTCGATTGTTGTCAAAATGCATATGATTAGATTTCTCATCATATTTCGCCCACGTTACTGCGCGTCCTCTGCGGTTGGTATCGAGAGGATCTTTTTTACCTTCAGTTCCGTTCATTCAAACTCCCGGAATTCCAGATGGAACGAAAAAAAAATATATATATATATCTGCCAATCTTGTTTTTCAGTTGTGTATCATCGAGGTTTTATCCTGGTATCCTTGGTCAGCCCCTGAATTTCTAACCGGGAATACCAACAAAAAAACAATTCAACAAGGCGGGGGCATGGTTCAACCCATGCCATGTTTTGGTGCTTCATTTTCGGAATATTAATGCTTCATTGATATACTTACTAAGTTTTGAATGTCGAAGAATCGACGTCAATATCGTGTATATCCTGACTAGGTATGGAAGAATAATCCTTATTCCTTGTAGAAATCACACTATAATATACCCACTGAAAACACACCGCGTTTTGTTCATGGTTAATACCATAAATATCATCACATGTACATATGTTTTCCATTAAAATATCCGAGGGTTTATACCATCGATTACATCGCTTTATATTTCCTCTCCGTCCATTACGTTACTCATGTTTGTAACCAAGCTGAACTTAAAATCGTTCCACTCACTTCTATCACTAATCACTAAAAACCACTGGACACTATATTAATCACGTTCTTCTCGATCGGCGTTGGCGTCACCATCATCGTAATAAAACCGCCCCTATCCTGCTTGGCGAAATTTCAATCTATCTGGAAATAAGTCGCCATTCAAAATTGTAAATTCTAATGATAAAATGATCAAGATGAGATCCTGCACCGTGGAGACTCGCCTCCTTCATCATCCTGTCTCTTATTACACCACCGTACATCGCGGTTCTTCCATATCTCATTCCTCTGTTATTATCCCTCTTTCCGTTGCCATCTTCGTCCCGTTTCCTTCTCCGTTATTTAAAATTCTTGCTACCACACTGCAGAGTGAAAACATGATCGTCGTATATCTTGTAGAGCAGTAGCGACGAGACACACTTTAGAAAAATAATATACTAAAATTGAAGCCGAAACTCACTGATGACGATTAAAAATAAAAGTATAAAATCACAACACGGACACTGAAAACCGATCGAGGAATTTCATAACGCGAACAAATAGGCACTAAATTGAAATAATACGAATGGCAACGAAACTCAGCACGTTAATATTTCCAAGAGCTGTAACCTCTGGCGGAGACAAGATGGTGGACTGGTGGTTATAGCTGCTATGAGGGAGGAATATTATCCGCTTTTAGGCTCTGAATTAGTATACGAAAATTGTGCAACGGGGCTGATCTTCCTTGTCAAAATAAAATGGCGTTCTGAGTAAATCCACGCTGATTAATATTGCGATTTGAAAAACTAAAACTCCCTCCTCTTATCCTCTTTCTGACTCTGTATAGTTCTCGGTTAAGGTAACACGTTGGAGAACTGGGTCAGCGAGAGACCACCCCCCATAACACAACACCGGAATGTTCCGCCTGGCACACGCCGTTCGTTCGTTCGTTCGTTCGTTTGTTCCTGTTCCCGAGTCAGACGTAGGGGCGCTTCGGTCGCGGTTAACGACAGTTTAGTTCTCGGTTCTACAACAGGGTTTGAATCCTGGTTATGTTTATTTCGTATATTAACTATAGTGATTCATCCCGAATACCGTTACATAGGTTTATGAATCCGTTTAATTATTCCCATTAAAGTGGTTGCTGTTTATCACTGATCAACGAACCGTCCCGCCGCCCTTCTTTTAGGCGGTTGCATTACATACTTCTTCTTTTTCTTCTTTTTTTTCGCCCCGTTTTTCTTCTGTTTTTTTTCTCTTTTAAGAATGGTGGCGCAGGGTGGGCCAAGCTACAACCACGACATCTGGGTCGCAACCCTCTAAGCCATCGGGTCTCATGGCCGCGTCAATAATTTCACCTGATAGTAGGTAGGTAGCTAGGTAGGTACGTAGGTAGGTGTCTACGGCTGCGTGATGACGCTGAGACTCTACCTCTCTCGAATTATTTTTTATAGGTTGTGGTTACCTCGAGTTTTTACTATACTAGTATCATATAATATGTGCAAGGCTGCACTGATAGTTCGGCAACGATTTGGGAAATAATATATGATGTATTTTCGACCGAGTTATAATAAAGAATATTATAATATCGGAATGGGAAACACATGAGATACTATTTTTCCTAGCCGCAATTATATTGTTATCCCTTCGATCGGTATTTGTCCGCGCCGGGCGACTGCGCGATGACTACTGAACGCCTTCCGCATGACCGTGCTAGCGAAACTACACGAGTAACGACGAACTTTTTAGGGATGAAACTACCCCTCTTAGAACGAGGTCTGAACGGTTGCGTGTGTCGACATCTGTAGAGAACGTTCGAAGCAAGTACATGCTATTCGATCGGTAGTTATAGATTTGGAATTGAATAACGTTTTCTCAAGAGGAATTCGGGATCTAATGATAAATCAAATCGTTTGTGACGCATCAGAATAAACAGAGCTGAACTGACCGATCTGATGATCTCCAAAAGGAAATATAGCTTTAGTTTCCAAAAAAGTATATTTGGATATCCAAATGATGAAAGGCACCTAGGTTCCAAATAGAAAGCCAAAATGGGAGAGAAGATTCAAATTTTGAATAATCAGGGGCTCAATTATAATCAGAACGATCTGACTAAAAAGAAACAAATATTTGAAACGCCTTTTGAAACCAACCCACACGCGTGGTTTCGCCTGACTTTATGCAACCGGCATAGCAGTGGCGATACCAGGAACTAATTTAGCCGCGAAAAGCTGGCGGGAATCAACATGAATTCTCTATGTCGACAATCTTATTATTTATGATTGAAGAATGGCTTATTAAAACTTGTAGTAATTTCTAAAAGCTCTTATACCTACTCTAATATAAACATTAGGTTGATTTATTCCAGATCGACATTTTTTTGGGGGAAATCAAGATCAAAAATCAAGTCTGTAAATTATGCAGGAAATAAATTTGGAATCTCAATAACTCTCTCGTTGTTGATATTACAGACTTGATTCTCAGGGATATTTTGTAGAGGATTCAATTCCCTACAAAATCACGTCCTGCAGGATTGGAAACGAAAATTATCTGACCAAGTAATTTCCATCTAAGTGGAACAAATATATTTTCCCAAGTTATTTAAACGGGAAAAAATTTATAATTGCGTGATGGATCTTTTGAAATAAAAATTGAGAGCTCGCTCTTCATGAGGATTTTTTTGAGCTGAATTCTGGAGGTTTTTCAACTGGGAACCCCCATAAAAAAAATATAGATCCAAAATGAATCACCCTAATAAACATAATGCATTTCCACTTCGGGAAATTGGAGACAGGAGATAAAATGGCTTAGGTTACACAGGAGGAAGAGGATAATAAAGGTCGATGATAATAATGTAATTCTATTATCATGCTATCCACGAAATGTATTTATTCAGAATATAAACACAATAACAACAGAAAAAAAATACGATTTTATTCACTCTTTGTACTAATATTTTTTAATGCATATCGTACATACTTAATAAAATAAAAGTGACCATACTATATGCAATGATTTCATTTCATTTTCTTCTATACAATTAAACTGGTCAAAAACACCTTGGTCAACAAGTGACTAGAATGGTTTGAAACACCAAATTTCCTAATCTAAAAGAAGTACCGGAATAGAACAACCGTTGCGCAGACCCAAGCAGGCACAATCCTCTCCTGTTCTTTAAATGATCTGCTATGAACAGGCTTGGCGAGTTTAAAAAGTCTCGAGTGTTCAGTCTCAAGGGCATCTCGCAGACCCTGATTACGTGTTACAATAGCTACTTGTGTCTCCAGGTCCTTTCTCACCGACCTATACCCTGTTTGTTCAATAAAAACACATTAAACTACCGATAACACGCTTAAAAGAGAATGTCTAAATGATATTACCAAAATTCGGTGAGCCAATGAGAGTCAGACAGGGCTTTTGCTGGCCTGGAAGCGAGTACCAAAGACCTTTTGCGTGGTAGGTCCAACCTGGTTTAGAAAACTCCCATAACGTAACTCTCTCAGTCTGTCCCATCCGCTCGCAAATTTTACAAAAAGATTCTTCGATCTTAGTATAAGCAGCTGGAATGCTACCGGCGATACCTTTAGCTCCTGAGGAGAAAGTTTGAAGAAATAAATAAACCAAGACATTTTTCCTTATAATCTGAGACAAGTATCGACCAAACGCAATCACCGAAAAATCCATTCGCTGTTGGGTGTGCAGTGAGGAGATCACACCTTGCCTGGCAGTCTCTTAACAACGCCTTTCTGTACTCTGGAATCAAATTGAAGTATCCAGTAGCAAGTTTTAAACTTGCACCTTCAGACGCAGTCTGAAGTAATCTTAGCGTCACTTCACTGTCCTGGCAGATGTTCAACTGGCCCATTTCAATGAGAGGAAATATCCAAGTGTCCGTCTCAGAGAGTCTATCTATCGATAGGAAAATAGGATACATGTACAAAAGATACATGTGAACATTGGGCTGTTGCCTCACCATATTTATCGACGTCTGAAGATCTCTTGTCCATTTCTTCTTGAATGAGGCTTTTTATCCGCCCGCCAGCATCGTCTGTGAAATTTTTCCTCGCCCCTTTATAAGGGTGGGATTCTATATCGGAGTTAAACTCTGTGCTGCCATCAGGCATTAGTTTGAAGCTGAATTCAGAGACTCTCTCTACTAGTTTGGAGTAAAAATCGCATAGTTCTTTACAGTCTTCTATAAGAATGTAGCGGTCTTGTCTATTGGTGAAGTAGTCCCGGCTCAAGTTTGCTCTGGTCAGAATAGAACCGAATATTACCGCTGAGTTCCGTTCTAAATAGTTGGTAAACTTACCCGCTGATGATGAGCGTGTCATCGAATAGATAAAGTTTCATATGCTGAAGGCCTATGAGTTCGTTGAATCTATCCGGTATTACGGTTTTTAAAAAACCCCTCAGTTTTGGAGTGTGATAGAGTGATATATCGCAGCGGTCGATCCACCTCTCATTCAAAAGGGGTTCAAGCATGGTAATCGAATTCTTTTTACCTCTTGATCCCCGCATATAATCGAGAAGAATTTTTACCCTAACTGAGCCGTTGGTTTTATTTAAATTTTCCTGTATCGCGTATACCTGAAGTAAATTATGAGGATGTGAGAGAACTAATGAAACTAGCTAAGGGGAGAGAGAATATCATATATAAATCTCACTAAGTCTTCCTCCATCTCCCCAGTACCGAGGTATAGTGAAGCTAGAGTTATCCTTCTCTGTGCAGTTTTGCACTTGTTGATAAGCGTTGAATAAAATACGCTGGGTTCGTGAATAACGGTGATCTAGAAATTTCCAACACCCATAAATAAGATCTCAAATAGTTATTTCCCACCTCATTAAACTCCGAGGAAAAAATAATAATCCAACCTTAGAACCGTCGGCCGGAAAACCAGGAGCAACTTTGTGCAGCCATGATAGATTGTTTATTTCGTGAGATACGGTTTCAGAGATACTTTCTCCGTACTTATTTTCCTCGTCTAACATTGCCATATCTGTCTTGTATCTCGCTATTGTTAAACATGTTCCATTTGGTATACGCTCTATTTGACATCCGTTCGACAATCTTATACCGTAAAATCTAGTTTTATCAAAAATAATACATCTAAATTACCGATATTTCATTTTCAAACAATTTATTCTATATCTGTTTGCTATAATTTGCTTATAGGCATCGGAAATATCAATTCTAACGATATTCCTTAGGTTAGAGCTCGGCAAACATAAGGTTATGTCATTTTATTTGAGGTTAGAATTAGTAATAAACAATCATCTGTTTGCTATAATTTGCATATAAACATAAGGAATATCAATTCTAACGATACGTTTTAAGTTAGAGTTTGGCAAGGATGTGGTTATGTCATTTATTTGAGGTTAGGATTGGTAATAAACAATATCGCTATTAGTCTTTTGAGCATTGGGTGTAATTCGTGTGTACATATAACTGTCTCATAATAACATTTGTGTGTGATTATTTTTAAAACAACCTTGACAGACGTTTTAGAATTAGTTTAGAGGTTAGATGAGGTTAGGTTAACTTAGGTTAATCAAGATATCAATAAAGGCTAGGAAATTGACTTACCTTTTCAACGTTCGCAGAATTTGACTTTTCATTAGTAAACGAATAATAATACTTCCTTTTATTAAATTATAAAATAAATTATTAAACTATCAGTTGTATTTAGGTTAAATACTAATACGGAAGCAGCGAGCAAGTGACAGCTCCTGATAGTTGAGACGACTCACGACGGAGATTCGGAAAGAGTCACGTGACCTTATCAGCACAGCTTGACATACGAATTTTCTATCCTATCGATAAGGTAGAGTCGGTAATCTAGATCGCTGAGATCTAATGTTCATATGTATATCGTATTTGATGAGCAGAGAATTCGCAAGATGAAGCGTAACGTTTATGAGAATCAGTGATGATTGCTTGGAGTTGCATCATATGAGGAATAGTTTCATCACATACTTTTATAACAATTACTGATCTAGGGATCTACGCACCTCTGATGATCCAGCGCGGGCAGGATACCCAAGATAATCTCGTTTTCTGTTTTACCTACCGAAATTTAAGACAGAATGAGCTCAGTCTTACCTTCTGGGGGTTCAGACGATGGATTTTAACACACTATCTACAACCGGTATCTCTTGAAGAAAATCTTTACTGATTATGAGCGCGAAACACTTGTTTGAATGAGTATACTATATCAGATAATACCGAAACGTTCTTAACTTATTTGATTGAACGAAAATTATTATTCTACCGCGTATAATGTTTGAATGAATGAATTTATCGATGGGAGAGAAAATTAATGATGAACTAATATTATCAGTTATACATCATTATCGTTATATATATAGTATACGTACTACTTGTATACGTATATATATGTATATAATCTCGAGAATTTAAATGTAATTTCATAACCGGGAGCGATATGATGAGTCGAATGTTTAAAATCTATCTATTCAATATTGTTTCAAATAACTTTTTTTTTTTTCAAATCCGTATCGGGTTGCTAGAATATTTCTTTTTCTTTTTTAAGGTATCAATTTTCAAACACGTATCCCTGCACTCGCGACCCGCGCGAGTATTCAATTTTCATTCGTTTGATATACTATACGCATTATTTTTTGTCCATCCCCCTTTTTTTTTTTGTCCCCTCAAAGTAATTGGATTTTTCATACACCTGGTGCTCAATGTTTGCTTTAATTCCCATCTTTTGCAAATCCATCTATATGCGTAACTCGCTACAGATACGTTATAATATTATACTCATACATATATACATTATTGAAGTATTAATCGAATCGAATCACGATAAAAATGAGAAAATAAACAAAAAGAAAAGTAAAGAATATGACAGCAGAATATAATTTGAATATGAATTTCGTTTGCTTAATAGAATCACAGAAAATGATATTATATGCAAACGATGCTAAACAAATGATTAAACGAATAAATAAATAAACAACTTTATATAATAATTGAATGATTTTATTTTCGACTGATCGGTGCATGATATGCCGATGGCTGAACGGCTCGTTATTATAATGTACATAGTGACCATTCAAAGCTCCTTTCACAAAATATCTGCATTATACTGTTAAAATAATATAGACGCAATGGAAAAACATTTTATACACAATAATAATAATAATAATAATAATAATAATAATAATGATGTTTTTATTTCTATTCTTATATATTTTTTTTTTGTTATATTTTTAAACTTAATTCTAGATATATATATATGTATGTATAGTATGTATAAATAATGGTTAATCCTTTCATATATCATATAGGTATGACGATGCGTTCGTTACATAATTGGCAGTGCAGAGCTGTTCAGATAATAAAATGAATGAATATAATATAGTATATAGCTTTCAAATACTTTTTTACAAAATAAAATAAAAAACATTCTGATTCAAATAATAAGAGCATATACTATATATATATACATAAATATGTATAGATATACCTATATATGTATATTATAGGTATACGTATATTATAGGAGTACTGGGCACCTCTGCATAACTGCTGACTAAATAATCTTTCGAAATATTATATAAATAAACGGCTTTACTTCATGGATAAAAAAAAATAAATAAATAAATGGAAAAAACAAAATATATATATAGCTAGGTTTTTTTTTTTTCTTAATTTATTTTTTTTTCTCTCGAAGTATTTGGTAATGATAATGATTGATAAATTAAATTGAATTATTATCTCGTATACATATATAGTATAACTTAATAAACGCTCACGATGCCAGAAGTCTTATACGAATTGATGAGAAAAAAAAATTGTAGATTTAAATTCTTCGTTTTTTTTTATTTTTTATATTTTTTGTATTTTTCATTTTTCTTTTCTATAGGTCAAGTATAGGTGATTTGATTGCAACATTTTGTGTGATAGAAACAAAGAAAGTGACGAAAAAAAAGTCTCTTCAAATGTTACTTTTTTTTTTTTGTATTTTGTATTTTTATTTTTATTCTTTCATCGTTCTATATACTTGCCTGTTTTAAATATATTACAACTTAGTAGAATAAAACATTACTGTTACTCATTATACATTGACATTTGTGTATAGTGTACTGGTATTGATTTTTTTTTATCTCTTCGGTTGTTTTTTTAATTTAATTTAATTTTATTTTATTTAATTTAATTTTTTTTTTTATTCACCTTCGACAATTTTTCTATTCATTGTTTATTAATACGGGAATACTTGTTCGTTTGATTGTATAGCGAGGTGGTGAGAAAATATGATTGAATAATAATAGTAGAATTTATTATATCGGGGTGGTTCCTATTTTGATGAAATTTTTAAATTAATGTTATACACCTCCGTCCAGATAACTTGAAAAAATATATATATACTGTATATAAAAAAAAAAATCCCTAAAATTTTTCAAATTTTAAATAACTAAGAGCTCAAATTTTGCGGGAATTCTTTTTTTTTTATATTATTATTATTATTCTATATATTTTCAAGGTATCCAGGTGCGCGCGTAATATTCATTTCGAAATTCATCGGAATAAGGACCACCCTGATATATTATAATATATAATGTATTTTCAATAATTATTATACATGACGAATGATGACGATAATGATGATAATAATAATAATAATAATAATAATAATAATAATAATAATAAAATAATATTCTTTTATTTAGCTTTACAATTATCATACTAGCTCCACTTCTTTGGCTTGTGGACTGACTGCAATTAGACTAATACCCGATATTTCATATTTACTGCCCTACATCGCACAGGCTGCAAATCTCTCGACTATGTAATAAGAACACCCTGAGGGGTTGGGATCGTGAATCAATAGTTATAGGTATACCGGCACGTGATATTCCCATGATATTATTGCCGTGATTTTATCAAGCCGGAAGACGGAGGATTCGAAAATAAAAAACAAAACAAAAAAAAGAATTAAAAAAAAAAAACCTCAATGTTTTTTTTTTTTTTTTTTTTTTTTTCCATTAAAGCAGGTAGTACGAAAACGAAATAACGTATTCTGAACGTTAAAATAAAATGTAGAACTTTAATAATCCGCGGCTAAAATTTATAGGAATGAGTAATTTTTTTTTTTTTTCTCTTTTCTTATTTTCCTTTTTTTTTCCTTATTTGTTTTTCGGTAAATCAAGAGTCAACCCGTACCCCTACCCCTACCCTTCCCTCGAGCGTTGAAAACGGATTTCTAAAATCAATTAATTATATTATATTTTTCATAATATGACGTAATGAAATTAATTTATAACCAAAGGTTAAAAATAATCAGGAAGAACATAGCGTAAAATACAAAATACAAAATAAGAAAAGAAAGAAAAAATATTGAAAAAATAATAATAATAATAATAATAATAATAATAATAATAATAATAATGATTTATGGTAATAAACAGTTGTGAACGATGAATTAAAACTATAATTGATAAGTACGAGATAAATGCGAGATGTGCAATGACGCTTCAATTATATATTATATTATATTATATATACCTATATAGTATATATGTTCACCATATGGGATAATAAGCTATGATAAGTAAATAAATAAATAACAATAATAATAATAATAATATTAATAATAATGATAAACGGCCATGTGATTACGATTATAGGATTATGTATACGATTATACGATGATTAGTTATTGATAAATATATATAAACTTCACTTTATACAGATTATACAATTACGGTATAGGTACCCCCTAGTTAGATGTATACATGAAATGCAACATTAACGCGCTACATCAAATTATACTCATATTCTTATTAAATAATAGAATAAGTATAATTTTACATAGTAACTATTTATATTAGATTTTATATATTCATATTCATATTTATATTTATATTTATATTTATATTTATATTTATATTTATACTGTTTATCAAGGTAATATTTGTATTTATAATATATTTATATATAATATATGCCTATCACCTGATCGACATTCAACGTTTTTTGTTCGTTGGTTTTTTTTCTTTTTTTTTTCTTCTTCTTCTTTTACTCATAAATCTAGCGGCTAGTGATTATCGGCTATGATAAACTATACAATGCATTACGCGGGTATCATTGATACCGCGTTGGTTCCGCGCAGCCCTGCCCAAATATGTTTCGTAAAGAAATAAAAAAAAAAAACCAAAATATAACAATAAAACAAAAAAAAAAAAAGTTGCGTCGTTCTTACCGAGCTAATTATCTTAAATCAATTCTCATTTCACAGATATTCACGTATTATTGGTTTCTTATATCGAAAATCAACGGTTTATAATGCTCATGTTATAGCGGACGTTGTTACGAATCCAACGAGCTCAGTTTGAACCATTTCCGACGAACCAATCCTGAGATATCTTGCCCGCAATAATCAAAAGCGCAATAGTGATGCTAGTCAAGCACCGGTCCGCCCGAAGCTGCAATGCATTGCATGCATGCTGGTCTAGCACGGCACGCATGGCATGAGACAAACTTCAAAGCCCGATATCTTCGGATTGGTAAATCAGAAATGGACGAATCGGGAGTCGTTGGATTCGTCTCAACGTCAGCTATAACGTGATTTCTTAAAAAAAAAAAAGATGTAGTATAATTCTAAAAGCGAATTCGACTTTACCGCAGAAAAATAAAAATTTCTTCAAGATATATCTGTTCTGCTAATTACTTTTCACCCTTCGAAACTATTATTCGCGAATTTGGTTTTAAATATGATTCTTGTTTTCTTCGACAACAATTGATAGAAATTTTGAATCGGTTGGGCATGAAAGTTACGCGGGACCACCTATATATTAACCATTAAATAACGTATCATTATTGTTATTGTAATTATTATTATTATTATTATTATTATTATTTTTACATACTGCAGTAGGTATTCAAGGAATTTTGACTTGGGCCAGCTACGGTCAAGATATTTTCCCCCTCCTTATTTTTTTTTCCAACGGTCAAGTAAAATATATATATATATATATATATATATATGGGTAAAATCGACGAGATTTTTCAATGAATAATTACCTAATAGTTATTAGCCGATTGTTAGTTAGCTGATGGTTTTTCAATTTTATTTTAATAGTGAAAATAATAATTTGGGTATATAATGTGGTTATAACAGTTTAATGATAATCGGCTCTCGCACATATATGTGTAATATGTATAGCAGGTATATTTATGTAATTGACTAGCATCGTTCATCACTCTCGCGTACATATACCTACATATATATTATATATATATATATATATAACTATATACCATTCTCTCCGTAAATTATTATTATTATTTTTTTTTTTTTATTTCTTTCTTTTATTTTGGAATACTGAATTATATCAACGAATACTATTCTCGCGACGAGAGAAATGGTGTGTATATGTGTGTGTGAGTGTGTGTGTGTGTGTGTGTGTGTGTGTGTGTGTGTGTGTGTGTGTGTGTGTGTGAGATAGAGAGAGAGAGAAAAATAAAATAAATGAATAAAATTTAACAACAAAAATAAAAATAAAAAAAAAAAAATAAAAATAAAAATCAAATTCATCAATCAACGTAAATAGTTATGCTATATATCATTATCATTGTTATTATTGATGATTATCAGGATCATTTTTTTTTTTTTTTGTAATTCATTTTATTTTATTTTTTTATTTTATATAATTTTCATGTTATTTTATTTTCTTTCCCCGGAATCGTTGAAGAGAAACGAAACTCCGTTATTATTGCAGTTCAGTTGAAATTAAGTGAAGAAGATAATAATAATAATAATAATAATAATAATAATTATAACGAGAAACGACGAGAAAATAAATAAATTAAAAAAATCGAAGAGTTATATTAAACTAATTAAAGAAAAATGATGATTATTATTAATAATAATAATGATAATAACATAAATAATAATGATATTGTACTATACACTCATGTATACATCGATATTATACGAAAGTGTTAAATACAGAAGTATAAATGGTATTTATAATAAAACTGATTATTAGGGGTGTAATTTAATTATTCGTTATTAATTTATATAATATCATTATATTTTATATGAATATACGAGTCAGTCTTTTATTATAAATAATCGATACCAATATTATGAATTTTATGCATCCCCTTACCTCAAGAATATTTTTTCCTATTATATGCGTCAGTAGTGCGTGAATATATATATATATATATATAATATTAAATATATTTACATCGATGATTAATCAATATTCTATAATATAATGCATTTATATACGTATTATGTATAATGTATATGTATAATCTGACTATTATGATAAAATTATTTGATACCTTATTATCTCACGCAATAATTTAGACGCACGTTCACACGCACGCACACATATACATTTAAATAAATAAGTAAATAAATCGATCGAATATCGAGATTAGAACGAGAAAAAAAGAAAAAAAAAAAAAAAAAAAATTGGTCAAAAAGTTTATCTGATCATTTGATTTCATTATTCGACTATTTATTTATTTATTTATTATATTTTCTTCAATTCTTTCTCCCCTTCCCCCGTCATCACCATCTTCTTCTTTTTCTCAATCTTTATCGTTAATTTCAAAAATCACCGATCCACGGGGAATAAAAATGAAAACAAGTTTTCTTTTTTTCCGATATTTTTTTTTTCTTTCTTTTTTTTTTTCTTCTTCTTCTATATTTCATATAAACGATAAGAAAAATGAGAGAGAGAAAGAAGAAAAAGAAAAGAAAAAGAAAAAAAAAAACAAAAAAACAAAAATTTTCTTAACCAGACAATGAAATGAAAAGGAAAGAAAAGCAGCTCTCTGTATACGCAATATATACTTTAGGTATTCTTTGGTTTGATTATCTTGGTCCAAGTAGCTGCTGCAGGTATATAACAATTATATACATATTTATAATAAATATATCGATCACGTATATTATTATTAAATTCGGCTACTTTACCGTTATTTGGCATTTTTTTTCTTCTTTTTTTATTATTTATATTGTTTGATGTTTTTTTGTTTGTTGATTTTTTAAAATATATTAATAATAATAATAATAATAATAATAATAATATTGATAATAACGTTAATAATAATAATATACAAAGTAGTTTTAGCCCTCTTGTTGTTTTATCAGCTTCGCGTTACGTGGTAGATGCAGCTATTGCTGGACGGGGTCCGTACGCGAAGCTTACCTCACGTCAGGGATAATCAGGATGCATAAGGTTGTACATTACTGCGAATATTGTACACGCTGCGTATACACCTAGAGCTACCCACCATAATAATTGCTCGTGTAAACGCTGTTCGAAATTCTTTAATACCAGAAGACCTATGGTCAGACCAGCTAATGCTCCGGTTAGGTGGGCTACGTACGATACTGGGGGGCCCATCTGCTCCGCTGCGTATCTGTCGTAGATCGCAAATCCAACGTCTGCACTTGCTGGAAAAAAGGAAAACAAAAATTCGAAGTTGAAAAATGAGGGAAATGGTAGGGAATAATTTTGGTCGAGAGGGAATCGGCAGAGTATATGGTCACCGTATCATAACGGGATTGAGGAGAAATTCGTCGAGATCAAGTGAGAACCTGGGAAATCTTTGACTCGAATTTTTGAACTCGAAGATACACAGGAAAATTCCAGTGGAAATCTCAGAACGTATCAAATCAGACAGAAATTTATGAAAATCTAATAACATTTGTGAAATTTTTATCGGAATTTTTAGTAAAATTTGTCAAATTGCAGTGGAAATCGGAAAATTTATATGAAAATTCTATAGATAAATTTCAGTGGAATTAATAAAGTCCTGCGAGAAACTCAAAGAAATTTTATTAGTAGCGATTCGTTGGAAATCGAGGAATTTATGAAATCAGAATTAAAGCTATGATATTTCAGTGGGATCGAAGAATATATGGAATCGCAGAGCAATTCATGAAATTCCAGGGAAAATCATGAAATTCTATTGGAATTTTGGTAAAATTTATGAAATTTCAGTGGAAATCGGGAAATTCAAGGGAAATATATTTTATTCCTTTAGAAATCGAGAAATTTATGGAATCTCAATTAAATTCATGGAAAGCCAACTGGAATTTGAGTTACAGCCGTGAAATTCCAGTTGGGATCGAAGAATGTATGGAATTGCAGACGAAATTTATGGAATGCCAGCGAAATCCGTGAAATTCTATTGGAATTTTGGTAAAATTTATGAAATTTCAATGGAAATCGAAAAATTCATGTAGGATTACAGAGAAATTCTAGTGAAATTAATCAAATTCTACGAGTAATCCGGGGAAATTTGGTTGTGGTTCGTTGGAAATCGAGGAATTTATGAAATCCCAATTAAATTGATGAAAATCCTACGGGAATTTGAGTTAAAGCCGTAAAACTTTTAATTGGGATCGAAGAATGTATGAAATTGCAGAAAAATTCATGAAATTCCAACGAAATCCTTGAAATTCCATTGGGATTTTAGTAAAATCCATGAAATGTCGTAAATGAAAATCGGAAAATTCATATAAAATCCCAGAGAAATTCTAGTGAAATTAATAAAATCCTACAGAAGATTCAAGGAAAATTTATTGTATTCCTTTGGAAATCGAAATTAAATCGAAATCAGATTCAATTTTCTGGAAATCCAACTGGAATTTGAGTTGCAGCCATGAAGTTCCAGTTGGGATCGCAAAATGTATGGAATCGCAGATGAAATCCATGGAAGTCCTACTAGAATTTGAGTAAAGGTAATGAAATTCCGGTGTAAATCTGAGAATGTATGTATAAATTTTAGGAAAACCGATGACATCCCAGTGAAATTTGTGAATTCCGCTTCTCCTCTTATCTTTCCCACTTTTGTGTCGAAGGTGATCAAGCATAGCGTCCACAATAACTAAAGCAGTGACAAATTTGAAAGAAAAAAAAAGAAATAGGAGGAAGGATGGGTTTGGATTGTCGGAAAAGAGCCCTCGCTGTTTTACACCGCAGTGTACTTAGACTGGAATACTTGTACGGCTTTGGATAGGTATAAGTCGAGGTTAAATCAATACAAGTGAACGGGGTATCGGTGAAAAACCACTACTCAGAATAGACACAGTCCGAACGCTGATGAAATTCCATGGAAAAAAAATGCAATATCGTGATGTGTGAACGTGATCACTATACTGAACTCATCAGGCACTCTCAGAATGACTTCTGAAATGTTGAAGAGAAAGGTGGGTCTTTCAACTCAGACGCCCTGATCTTTGAATTTTCGGACCCTGAGGAATGAGCTTTCGACTGTTTCCCTATCTGCATGAAAATATCTGCACCGATACCGACTCACGGGGCAATTCTGAACGAGAATGAGAATCCAATTACGCTAGTGGTTGCCCGCAAGACCTGAGCTCCTAGGGTGGTACCATGCATCTACCACCACCCCACATCCATGGTACGTACACACATGGTACATAGATTCAGAAAGGACCAACCGAGCGGGGGATTCCTCCCAGTCCAATAAGAAGAAGACGAAGACGAAGGAGAAGGAGAAAACGAAGAAGTGGAGGAAAAGTATGCGGTGGAAGTACTCGAGAATATTGGCACTCGTCGTAACAACGTTTCCACGACGCTTCGACGAGTAGTGCCAAGTGGCAAGGAGGAAGATGGGCTCGTCTAGCTCGTAGTCATGGTGCAGTCGTCGTCTTATTCTATTTTCTTCGAAACTTTGAGTTTTTCTTAATAAGCAGCGAAGGTGGAACATGATGTACGCCCGAGACTAGTAACCCCGATCATACCCAAATATCTTGATATCGTCTGAAGTGGGGCTCGACCAGAGGGACAATTTTGCACGGTAAGATTCTCTTCTCATCTCTGCAGTTCCTCTTCTTCTTTACGCCTCAGTTTTCCCAATCGGTCAAAAACTCGTCCCTCTTTGATTATTCTTGGAATAATATGGCCACTGCGGGGTCTCGACTCATCGATGAGGTAAAATACAAGGAGAGAAACAAAGGAGGGATTCTTCTGAGCCGAAGACCCGACTTTGGATGAGGATGCCGGTATCCTCTTCTCACAGTCGTTTGCGGTCGTTTTGACTGATTTTTCTTTTTTCTTTTTTCTTTTTTTATCCTCTCCTTTTCTTCCCCCTTGTTCTTCTCTAGCGAGGGTTTTCATGTCCCGATCGGAATTGTCCGTAGATGGGAATGCCTTGAGAATGAACGAAGAGGGCGAGAACTAGTCCAAAATCGAGTCACGGCCTATTCGAATTGTCGAGTGAGCTCCTGGGGAATTCCTACCTTCCCTACCCCATACTACCTCTTCCCACTACGTAGTGGGATACTCTCTTCTCTCGGGGGTAGTACACGCCAGCAACGGCCCCGGCAGTAAAGTAGCCTTGGAGAAAAATAAAAGAAACGAATAAGGGGTTGTGGAGTGGGACGTGATGGGATGGGAGAAAGAAGGACTTTTCGCAGCTCCCAGCTCGCTCTGCAAGTGCGAAAGTATCCAATTACCGGAAAAGCACCACCGACAGTAACAGCTTACGAAGTGCCAAATTCTCAACGGTTTGAAGGGGGTGATCGACGCCCGGCGGATTTATACTTGGCGACAAATCGTATCCATAACCATACAATTTATTTACACTTTAGAAGATAACAGAACTCCTCCTTGAACTCACGACTTGAAGTAATACCGTGCAAAGTAGACTGGTAACGGTCTAAAAAGAAGATGATTAGGACACCACTGCAACCGTAGCGATGATACATGTTTGCATGTACTTTGTGCCAAGATTGTAAGGGCAGTGCCTTCATCATTTCCAGGCTGGCGCGGTGGCAAATCGCGATTAGAATCTGGTCATTAAGATGCGACGAATCGGGGTACGTGGGGGTGAATATTTTTCGAAGAGGTGATAAATCTCGGGGAATATAAGCCCGTGATCACTCTCACTGTCGCTGAGGAGTTAATAGGGTGACACAAACGCGTTCTCGAAATAGTTTCCGTTACCCCGACAGGTAAACTACATAGCGGATGCGGTGTTCCACAGTTTACACACATAGGGCCCCACTTGAACAACTTGGGAAACTCAAGGTCTCAGGAAACCTTCAAAGTATACGGTGCTGTGGTCGTCGGGTAAGAGCTTTGAGCCGGTAGTGAATAGCCCTATGATACTTAGATATACCAGAATATACATCATCATCTTCCTCTTCGTCCTCTTACTCGTACCCTACCATACACCAAAAGATTTCCACATATAAGGCGACTAGAAAGACGCACCTACAGACACACACCCTTGCAGGGTATAATTTACACGCTCGCGACCCCCGAGATCATATCTTTTTCCATTACAACCCGGACATCCCAGGGTGACACATTTTGCAATTTATGCTTCGCCCAACCTCGACGATATATATCGGAGTGTGTGTGTCAGTCATACCGCGAACACGTGTATATAGTAAAATCTACTACACCTTATAACTCCAACCTTCTGCACACATGCGAGAGGTACAGTTGATAGAAGCTTCGTCTGCGAAAACGATGCGGCGTTTATTCGGCAAATTACATTACAGGAACAGTGCCACTGCCTATCTTTTAATTAAAACTTTACCCGGGAAGTGTCAGCTGTTCAGTTACCGGAGATTTCCTCCATTGTTCGTATATAACGGAACGACGGGTGGGTACCTCTCGATGGTTATATTGATTTAGGGTAGGTATGTATGTAGCTATGGTATAACTTGAACCGATGGCACCGATCACCGATGATGGTGGGTACCTTGAAACAACCGCGAATCTTAGCCAAACAGAGTGAGCAAGCGCATAAGAGGTGGGAGGAGGAGTAGGTGGTTTGTACACATCAGGCACTACCGCATGAAGATCTAAGAGTAACAATTCCCTAATCAATCCACGGATCACGCGGATCGAGCACCATGCAGGGGTTACTTCATGACCTGGCGAAGAATCCGTAAGCACATTTTAGGAGTAAGAGTCTTGATTTTTAACTAAGTGGGTTCGATTCCATTGAAATCTGACGACCGTGGAGTATCGGTGGTGAATTAAATCGATGAAACGTTTAAGAGACCAGTGAAATGTTCAAGGAAAATACGCAATGAAGAAGTTAAGGACTGAACGGAGGGGAGGACTTGGAGTGGACAAAGGCAGGGGTAAATGTAAAGTGGGAACTTACCGATAATGAAGATGCCAATGAGTCGGACAATGCCGAATTCCATATTGTTGTAGTTCAGTAGTACATTGGCAAGGTGTGCAGCAAGAAGAGCGTAGACTCCACCGCTGGCTCCGACTAGATAAACGTCCGTGTCGAATACAGACGTGCCGAGAGAACCTGATGACATAAAATAGAGAGGGACTGTGTCCGATCAGTGCAGCAATGGCGTTGATTAATTTTGAAGTCGATTAAGTAAATAGGTGGGTAAACCCCCGACCCGGTGAAAATTACTAATTCCTTTCCGCTAGCCAACCGCGATCTATCCACAGTCTACTGCACTGAGGTATAATCCGATTCTGTAGATCATTAGATACCCGTTAAACCGGGGCCACCTGATCACAATTCCGCGTTCAGTTTAACCGGAATTCAAGAGACAAGAGAGAACAAGAAGAAAAAGAAGTATACACAGAACTGTGGGAACACAGAACTCCCGTTAATCCCGAGACCATGAAATGGGGGGGAAAATATAACAGGAAATGAAACTGACGTTCATAGCAAACGTTTCATCCCTATTTTTGACTTTTTTCTTTTTTTTTTCACTTCTTTTTTCCATTCGATTAATGATCACCGTGCCCTGCAGTGTGATGGACACCATACTGGCCATGCGTTATGTGCGTTCATAAAATACTGCACTGCACTGTGTTACGGGGTGGCATTAATTTCATGGGAGTATACTGGACTACATGGGAGGTAGCTGAGCCGTCGTTCAACACTGCTTATTAATTACTGATTAGCGTTGTGAACGGCTCCTGATGCTCCTTTCTCGGTGTCCAAAGGGGCGACAGCAGGTCAGTACATTGTAATCGTTTGTGTCCTATGGTGATGCTCTTCTCCTTTCCCTTGGACGTTACAATATCGTCAAATATTTTTCACTTGCAAATTACAGACGTCTGCACCGCAGTCTATACTCAAAAACCGGATACCCATTGTCCAATACTTTTGTTCTGTACTTTTGATGTTTGAATGTACCTATGTGGAGACCGTTGGACATTGTCCAGGTGAAAAAAAGAAAAAAAAAAATTACAGGCTTCGATAAGGGACGACGTCATGATCGGTTAGCAATTTAGTTTGTTCGAAAACTGCGGGGGGAATGGAAGAACAAATGAAAAAATGAAAAAAGGAAGGAAGAAAAAAAAGAAAATAATAATAATAATAAAACTGTTCCCTTAGCCTCTTTATGAACACATTTCGTCGGCCGGTTCGAGTAAGGGTCTATTCACATGCGATCCAATTGTACGGCTATTAACCGAACTCGCTGTAAGTCATTAAAAGCACTCTTGAAAGTCACTAGAAATATTATCGAGTCTCAGTTAACAAAATTGAACGAAAATTCACGAATTCGGGATTCGAGATTCGTTCTAAATATTCGCGAGTAATTTCTGTTTGTCTCTAGAATCGCTAGAATTAATTTAAAAATAATTCATGGCTGAACGCGAATTGTACTGAATGGATTTAACGTGCTTCCCCAAATTTTGGCTCATTTTAGCACGTGTTTCACCCTTTTTCAGCTCATTTTAAACTCCTTTAGCGCGGTGAAGCTCGTTTCAGCACGTGCTCTGCGGTTTTCAGCCAATTTCGATGTATTTTGGTAAATTTTTTGCCACGTTTTGATGTTTTTTTTTTTTTTTTTTGATGAGCCACCCATCCTCGACAGTTACGAGCTGATGTGTACCTAATGTTCGTATGGGATCCCTGGCCACATACTGCCTTAGGGATTTAGAATCCTCGTTAATTCATAAGGGACGTTGAAAAAAAAATGTACTTCTTTTTGGAACTTGTTTCATTTCTCGGATAGAATGGACTGCAATAGGATGTAAAAGCTGGCAACATTTCTCAGGAACGAAAGAAAGAGGGAAAAAAAGAAGGAGTTTCGGGATATAACGCAGCGACCCCTCTCAGTCCCCAACCCTCCTCTTCTTCCGCGCGTAGGAATGTCTTTCCGTATTTTTTTCTTTCTTTATTCTTCTTAGTCTTTTTCCCTCTCATTTTTCCTTTCCTTTCTTTTCTCTCCTTTTCTTTACCTCAGACGCAATCTTCGGCTTAGGCGATTGCGAATCTAATCGTACGTACATACCTATACCTATACCTACTGGTATCGGGAGAAAAAAGTGGAGAACCACACCCAGCAGGAGTTTCACGCGAGCAGAGGGACCGAAAAAGGGAGAAAGAATTTTTCTAATTCTTATTTCGATCAGAGGGTATATTGACCAGCACCGATTTTCTGGCTATACGGATTCCCATAACCTCTTTGGAGATTTCTATGAAAATACAAGGGTTTGGGTATATTCCCTGTTTCCGATTGGCGCCGAATGCCCTTTACACATGTGTTCAGTTCTGTAACGGAGACCCCTACACGCGTTGTGTTTGACGGTCGAGTAATCATGCAAAGAGAGTTATCGAGTTGTCAATCATTCCCATTATTCCCATTCTCCGTTCTACGTTAATTAATTTGGAAATGGTTGAAAATTTCCCTCGTCGATCTAGACCACAACACAGCATAGTGGCACGTTGTTGCCCTAGGGCAGGCCTGTCTCCCGCGTCTCATGCGGTCGCTCTCCATTCCTCGTTTTCCTTCTCATTTCCGTTCTCGTGGGAAGCGTGTCTAGGACACCTGTACGCCGGCACCCGGTGCTAAAACACCGGCGGAACTAGTTTTATAAGTAACAGTGAGTTAGCGCGTGTCGAACTAACCAACCGCGTTGAGGTAAACATGGAAATGGACATGGTTGTAAAACGCAAGAAGTGAGGCAAGCACTGTGTAAGAGTGCAACAAAAACCTCTCAAAATCAATCGAAGACCTTGAAAGATCGAAGTACCTATACTAAAACGTTCAGGAATCACATTAAAATGAGGTAAAACACAAGACACGTTGAAATTGTATGGGAAATTATTAAACATTTCTTGAAATGCCCTAATGTATAGTAAATAAGGCCATTATTATCCGAAGAACGGTGTAACACGCCCGTGAATAAACTAAAATATACTTGAACATGTTCAAATTATCTCAAAAACGGGGTAGACATGTCCAGAAGTGAGCTAAGGATATTTTATAAGACATCGAATCAGCCGGAACACGAAATAAAATGAGCTTAAACGCAGTAAAACATGTTAAAAAGAGCTGAAAGTCAGGCTGTAATGCACGAAAACATGTGGAAATTATCTAAAAAATGTTTAAACACCCGGTGATGTAAGTTGAGGTATACCGATAGACGTTTAAATCTGATAAGAGACGCCAAAGAGGGTTGGAACAGGTTCTGAAATGGGATAAACACTCGAAAACATGCTTAAAAATGTTGTAAAATGAGTAAAATACACGGAAACATGTTGACATGATCTGAGAAACTTTGAAACTTGCGATAACACAAGCTGAGGTAAACAAACACATGTTGAAATGAGTTGCGAGATTTCAAAATGTGCTTAAACATGTTCTAAAATGAGTTAGACACACGTAAAACATGTAGAAGTGATCTGACGAGAAACGTTAAACCGTGGTAGCTAAAGATTTTAGTACCTGATCGGTAATACAGACGAGAATAATATGGGTGGATAATTTTGAAAGGAATTTTGTAACTTCAGGATTATTACATGTATCTTATATTTCGAGGATAATTATTTTGGATTGGAGAACACGCGTTCGTAATATGTAATATCATTATACTGCAGTTTGAAACTTTCTTGTTACGTATGAACTCCAGCGAATAATGATGACGATGGGGGCCGGTTGTATAGCGGCGTAAAACGGGGTACGACGAAGTTGGGAAACGATGCATTGTTGGCTAACCGTAACTTCTAATCCGCTATGATCACTTCCGTGCCATTTTTCCTTTGCCTCTAAACTCTGCAATTGTCTCCGCCTAGTTTTCCGCTGACGTATATAACTAGATAGCTATGAAACACACTCATTACATGTCAGTCAACTGTACGCTTACTGGTGGAAAGAGAGCGCAAAGAATCAACTGTCGCTGTCATTACCTCACATACAATACGTCTGCACGAATACCTACCTATATTGTACAAACGTAAATGATGATTTTCTAGTTTGGCTAAACTGTGGATGATTTGAAATCGCTTCGGACGTTAAGCTGAATAATTATCATGACTGCAATTACTGGGATGAATATATTTCAACGGATTCATAAACCGCTCTATAATCCGTGAAAATAGTATCCTGGATATGTGGAGCAGAATGATAATAAAATTTCTCTGAGTGCGTACTTAATCATATGTTCAAGCACATATTTGTGCGTGTGTGTCTGTTTGCAGTATAAAGTGGAATTGGTATTAGCCACGAATTGAATTGTCAATTTTTGTTTGTTCGTTTGTTTGCTTTGTTAGGTATATGATGATGATTTAGCATTCAATTTCACGAGATCAATGTTCTCCCGTTAAATTATCCGTATCAACTAACGGCCCAGATTAGAATTCCAGGTATACGTCACCAAGCAAGATCGTTTTGATCGGAATGAAACCGAAACCAAAACCGTAACAAAAGCGTTCAAGTCTGAAATGATATTATTCACCTGTTCGGAGGCTGGCTACGGGACTCTTCAATGCCCATTGTGGATCTAAGGAAGGGATTAATCTACCGGACAATCGAGAAGCTAACCGTTTCCTCCAATAAATTAACCATATTAAAGTATATAGAATCGGTATCGTACCGCGACGGTTAGTCGATACTAAGTCAGAGTTTTTAGACTCCGGTTAGTTAGTTCCTTCGATTTTCTGCAATTATGCGCTTTATTACTCGATCTAAACTAAGTACCAATATACCTAATCCATGCAACGGTGAGAGACAGGCTCCGTTATGAAAGGAGCCATATCCACGTGGGAGGTCAGTTCTATACCTCAAAGTTACAAAAAAAAAAAAACAAAAAGTCTCATAAGAGTGTTGAAAGTATCACCGCGCAAGAGTTCACAACCGACGCTGACATTCGGTGAAAAGTCAGAAAAGATACTTCCCAAAGTCTTCAATTCACTCGATATCATTAAAAACTTATCGACACGAATTCACTAGAAATTACATCAAGTGATCTGATGTGTTTCAGCACATCTTTTAACGCCATTAAAGATGCTCATTTCACATGCTTGCGCGCATATGTATCGGTGGTCAATTTATTGCATGTATAAGCGATTTCCATTTCATTAATTCAACATGTTTCGGTGTCTTTCACCTTATTCTAACATCTTTTTGATCATTTTACATGGATTTTTCTATATCAGCATTTTTAAATTACTTTAACATGTTCAGGTGCGCGGGTTGAACCAGTTTTGGCGCATGTTTTATGGTCTGACATGTTTCGGCATACTTCAGCTGATTTCAGTTCATGTTCTACAGTTTTTTTTCGACTAATTTTGAACTGTTTTAGTGTGTCCCAATTCATGTTATCGTGTATATTGAAGCGTTTCTCATCTGATTCTAAGGTGTTTCATTCACTTTCAGCACACCAGTTTTTAAATTCAATGAAATAAACCCTCGACGAGTAGGTGAGACAATTTTTTCATGCTAATGCAATTTCAGTTCGCCTCACATCTTCGTATATAAATAGTTTCGAGGTGAAAATACCCGCAAACAAGAGGAAAAAAAAGAAGATAGAAAAGAAGAAGTTTGACCGTTGATGGAAAAATTTCAAGACTCACATCCCCGTCGTCGTCGACGGTGATATTCAGTACGGATAGGTGGAAAAACTTTCGTGTATCATGTCCCCCGTGTTCTAGTGGTTTCTTTTCACTCCCAAAGGAATATTCGCTACTATACTAAGACGAAGGGATGAATTTCTGATAAGTGTGCATTAACGGATTAAACTCTCGCGATACATATACCAAAGGCGATATTTCTCTCCTTGCTGAAAACGAGGCTAGACTCGACAGCACAGTCTCCCGCCAACACGTCCTTTACGACGTGATCAATTTCCATGGTTTTACGGCCGACAATTTTGCGTGCGAATTAATTTTTAAATCTAGGTGTTCAACTGCCTCGAGAATAAGTTCTTCCTCACGTTGCACAATTTTTCTTTCTTTCTTATTTTTCTCCAATTTAATTCTTCCCGTGCTTTTTCGACAGTTGGAAAGATAAAAAAAATAAAAAAATTCCGAAAAATCCAGGCAGATTTGAACATAGTTAAGCATGTTTCCGCAGGTTTCAATACAACTCTAATATGTCATAGAGTGTTCCAATCATTTTCCTCAAACTCGAGCATGATTGGCATGTTGTCATAAATTTTCGACAAACTTCAACATGCCTTAGCGTGTCCCAATATACTTTTCAACACACAACAATGTCGAATGACAATTGTCACTTCTTTTAAACAAAATTGAAGATTTGTAAAAACTTTTCCCTCGATTTTACACGAACTTGAACATGTTCTCGCATGTCGTTATACTCTTTCGTCTAACTTGATCGTGTTTCATCATGTCGTCGCATAGTTCAATGAAACTTGCTAGAGTTGCGGCATGTTGCTTCCTCGTATATATTCTCAAAACTTGAGCATGGTGATCCTAACATGATGTGATGGCTACCGTCACAGCTTTTACGGGGAGTAAAAGTAGGTTGAAGATAGAAGCTGATTTTGTGCGATTAGAAAAATAAAAATTAGGTAAACAAAACGTGACCGTGATCGAAATCATGGACTGCACACAACGCCCGTCGTCAACGTATGTCCCCAACGACGAATTTTCGTACAAATTTTGCACCCAGTCTTCTTCCTTTCCCGCCCTATCATCGCGACGACACGTAGCGGGTCTTAAAGTTAAATTAGCTCTCGCACAAGGTTCTCCTTTGTCGCGCGAATATTCCACTGAGATATCCTCTTACACCTCGCCCTATACCGACGGCCCAGAGGGTTAGGGATGGGGGCGGCTGAACACGTAACGAACTTGACAATAAAGACCTTATGAAAGGAAAATGGCACAAACGAGAGCTGCTGCTGTTGCTGCTGCTGCTAGTGCGGAAAAATGATCCTTTTATACCGGCTCGTCGTAACAGTTCCATTTATTGCCATGTGCATCCAATGGTGAAAATAATAATAATGGCAATATTAACAATGATATTGATTATAAAAATTGAAGGCATTTTCTTTTTTCTTCATTATCAACTGAATTTTGCTTACCAGCAAGTACACCGGCCATGTAGACGGCGGCGATCCTCAAACTTCCGTGCACCATCTCCAAGGGAAGCCCCACGACCACCTGTACCCCGAGGTTGAAGAGCAGGTGAAGCCACCTGAAAAACGAAGCGCGAACAGACCGCATTTATGTCTGGTGTGTGGCTTGGGGAGTGGAGATATGTACTTGGTATAGGTCGATATTGATATCAGGGTTCATATTTACGATAGACTAAACTTAGACCGAATACTAAATTATTTTTGCAGCAACGCGAACATTTGTCAGCATATATTTTAATTTTTTTCTAAGTGAAACTTGAACATGTGTCGAAATGTTTTGTCAGCTTTAGTTTTTCAATTAAACTAAAACATGTTTCAGCATGTGTTTATCGATTTTCAATTAACTTGAGCATGTTTCGAAATGTAGTCGCGGACTTTTATTGAACTTGAGCACATTTGAGAATGTATCTTTTAATTTTTTATCAAACTTGAACATGTCATAGCATGTTAGCGTCTACTGTCATTATTTGGAGAAAATGATCTTGGAAACTACTCAATCATGTTGACATAGAATTGGATGAAACTTAATAATCTTTTGGCATATTTTCACAGCTTTCAATCATGTTTTGATCGATTTTGAAAACCACTTAATCATGTCGTCATAGAATTGGATGAAACTTAATCATGTTTTGGTATGTTTTCATAAATTGTCTTCAAATCTCGGCATGTTTTATTTTATTTTGGATAGGTACGGTTATCGAGAAAAGGCAATTTTCATGACCAGATAAAGAATAATAATGAACAAATAATCTTCACGACTATTGTGAAAGTACTTTTTATTTGTTGGAGAGGGAGAAATTGAACCAACATACACTGATAATAAGTGCGGGGACGAAAAGAAGGATAAGAAGAAAGAAAAAGACTTTGAGTACAGAGAGATTCCTGTGAGACTTTCATCTTCGTGTGAAGTAAATTAAAAAGGCAGGTAGAGGGAGAGAGAGAGAGAAAGAGGGAAATGCAACCGAGGCAGGAAAGAAATGTAGTACGAGCTAGCAGCGACGGACATTAACCACCATCCATTTGCCAATGCATAGTTTATACGTCTATATTTTGCAGTAAATTTCTAAAGCTTTAGAGTGACGTAAATTTTTAGGACCATACCAGTTTCTATGCGGAAGACGAGTCGCCTATTCTTGAAACTGGAAGATGAGTTTCAAGTAAAATAAGAAAAACATAGAATGAAAGAATAATGATAATGATAATGGCAATAATTATGATAATAATGATATCTCCGATAGCACCGTCGGCGAGGACGACGGTGACAACGACAATGCGACGACGACGTCTTCTCTTTAATTAGAAACATCTCATTAAAGTTTTACCCTTTGGCTTTTGTGCTCGAGCAGGCCGAAGGAAGATAAGGTGTAACATGGGAAGTTGAGAGAGAGAAAGAGATGTGTCGGCGATGGTAGAGGCAACGAACCGAATAAAAATGGGAAAAGTGAAAGAAGTAGATATGTAACAAGTATAGTTCGAGGAATGAAATCGATTTCCTTCAAATATGGAAGGAGATTAATTTATCATCAATTTCGCGATACCTTGAGTATTATGTATAAATTTGATGAAGTTCACCCTCACCTTCACCCTGATCGTAATCCTGATCCTCACCAGCGGCAACGAACGCGTTGCACACGTGATGAATTTTAAACTGTATAACAGTAGTAGAGGAGAAACTGGGGATAGAGATAGGTATAGGAGTTCTACCGCGTTTTGGACACCTGCGGAATTATCCGTCGACCCTAAGGTCTTGCGTTGATTAATAATTATCACGATAATCCAATTAAGCTTATGCATGGAAAGTGAAGTGGCACCCAAAACGCGCGGCACCATCCCCCAAACCCGACCCTCGTCACCGGGGCGCCGAACCCAAAACCCAACTATACACCTACACAACCCTACCAACCCGATAATACGCATTACACGGTTACGGATGTTGCCCAGACAGACCGAGGCAGGATCTTCACCGACGGTATACCGTGCAGTCAACCATGTTTGAACATGTTGTTCATTTTAATCAGACTCGAAAATGTTCAAGCATGTTGCTGTGGATATTTATTAAATTAAAAGATCTTGAAGCATGTTTTTCGATACTTTTATTCGACTAAAACACGTTGTTCATGATTTTCATCAAACTTGAGAATGTTTGAGCATGCTACTGTAGATTTTCACTGAATCCAAAGATTTTTGGGGCCTGTTTTCATATACTTGAATCAAACTGAAACATGTTTAAGCATGTTGTTGCAGATTTCCGCCCAATATGTTTTCCTATACTTTTAATCAAATGAAGGATGTAAAAAATATTGAAACTCGCGACCATGTTCTGAACATGTTCCATCGATTTCGAACATGTCATAGCAGACCTTCGCCGACCTCAACATGTTTTCGAACGTTTTCGTACGTTTGCCAGAGACTAAGACATGGCAAAGTATGTCATAATCCATTTTCGTGAAAACACAGCACATCCTCGGCATGTTCACATGGATTCCTATGAAATAAAAACATTTTCTAGCATCTCATGATTGATTTAATGATATAATTAGACTAAATTCACCATGTCATTGAACTGAAGAATCGTTTTCTACCATCTGCAGATAAATAGACATCACTGCTGTTTATATTCATTTACTATACACCGACGTTTTTACAACAGTATAATCAGCGGCTAGACTGTGTGGGCGTGTTTGTAGGCGTTCCATAATAGCTGCCCACGTCCACGTTGAGGTAATATTCGATCGACTATGCATCGACGTTGAGGATCATCGTGTCCGAAGTGATGTAACCACGTAATCATCGAAATGGACCAAGCAAGAAATAACCCCAACGACTGAGCCCCAGGGAAAGCCCCAATCCCATTCAACCCCAACCACTGCTATCCCATAATCGCAGTGCAGTGGCCAAAAAATAAATGTGGAAACGTCGTTTTGAACGGTGGATATAAAATGCCTTATTCATTGTTCTATATTTGTCCCTTTTTTTTTCTCTAAACTTGAAGGATCAGAGTTCCGGTTTTATCTCAGCCCTTAGTCAGAGGGTTCGTTCACTTAGGGGTGGTTTTTAATAATTGGGGAATCGTACCACGAGCTTTCGTAACTTAATAAGCTATTCAAATAATTACACGAGTCCAAAAGTTACGCGTTCGTCCAACGAGCCCGGCTCACCCTGGGCGTACCAAACTCTCGACTTTGCGAACACGCGTTTTCCCCGCACCTCATCTCCCGAGGCAAGAAAGTTACCTAATCCTCCTCGGGGTACACGTATACTCTTCACCCAGAGTCGCGTTTACTTCGGGAAAGCTATTTTCCACCTTGACATTCACCACGGTCAAGTTAGCCCGTACATAGACCAGGTTAGTCCGCATTTTCGCTCATAGTACATGCCGATTCAAAATTCATCACCAATCAAGGCGTGGCGTAGCTGGGAACTACATACGTAACACCCACTCATCAATCGACTGCAAGGAATGTTTCAGAGGCTATTTTCCGACGTCATTAATGATCAGGTGTCTTTGATGTTCATTATCCGTTTCTTCTTTGATATTAGAGAAATTTTTGGTCACTCTAGGTCACTCCCCAATTGGCGACATATTCTGATTCGCCATGTAACGATGGAACTGATTTTTTCCATGTAATGTTGATGTTCACTATTCCTTGTTGTCGAAGGAAGGGAATGTCTTTTGGCATGTTATGTATAATTCCAAGCCAGACCTCAATTTGTGACTCGCCTTGTACCAGTAAAACCGATTTTCAATACCACGGAACGGTGTTCTGATCAGTAACAACTCGGTAACTGCGTAACAGTTCGATCCGTCCTCAAGGAATGGTTGTAATTTTATAGCTAGTAGGAAAATTTAATCAATATGGAGAAAGTGCCAGTAGAGGGAAAGAAGGGTGGTTCTTCCTTAGTGTATTCTGGCGCCGGGGTATCCTCGGCCAAGAAACGTAGTGGGGCCATCGATAAAACTGACCCATAAACCGTTCTCTAGTTCGAATGGAAGAAGGGTAAGAAAAGAAGGAAAGACGGGGGAAAAGGGAGTATGAGACCAAGATCGCTCGAGGAAAAGTCAGGTCGATCTCTTTCGCCGAGTCCTTCAGCATAGGCTTGGGGCAGTACGATTCTTTGAATTAGCAGCCCAGCGGACGCGATATCGCGTGTCTGGATTTGAAATTGAATCCGTGCAGCATCTGCCGTGGGGGACCTTCGATAAATAAGTTATCGGAACTGCTTGCAGTTCGAAGAGGGGTAGTTATAAATTTTTCAACCCCGAAGCAGATATTCAAGCACCGTGTCAGGCACATTGTTAGCAGGTGAAGTAGTGGATAAACAACGAAGAAGACAGTGTGCCTTGACTGTTCTAATAATGGTAATGTAATGAAAAGTTTCTTACCCAGCGTGAAGGAACATGTAGAAAGCGAACCTCCAGAGTTCGAGACGTTTGTCTGGTCTGTAGATGAAGACACTGTCTATTGGTACTGGCCCGGAAGGGTTGACTTCACCCATCGCAACTGTGTAGTAGGTGAAAAATCCCAACTGAAATATAAAGAAGAAATATGCGTGTGATTTTTGGGTACTTGTCCTTGTGTATCGATCCTGAGCCCTGAGCAGGGTTCGATTTATGTCAGACGAGACCAGGTTGTAAGTATTCCAAAAGCCAGCCGAGGCCAGGCGACATTAACAAGTAAATATTAGGGCGGTCCTGGTCCTGCAGGCCTACGTATAAATCAGCGAAAACAATATCCAGGACGACGGTGGGATATAGTCAGACGGGAACCCGACGACCTGAGTAAGCCTTGTTTCCCCCCCCTCCGGTTATGTTTGTCATTCCGTAATTTAATTAACAAATTCCTCTCCTATCGCCCTCTTCCAACCTACCAAGATGCTTGCTTTCTCGGTGGATAGATGCTGTGTACACATCATGGATATGCTTATCTCAAGCAAAACTTCAGTCCATTCGGAAGTACCACCATTATGGTATTCCCTCTCAACTAACTGCTCCGGAATCGGATGGAATAAGAGGGACTTTCAGTGTTATAGAAATATCAAAGCCATTATGGAACATGTGTATATGAACCTGACAATAAATAGCTATATACTTGGCGTGCACATTCCATCCTCCCATGCTTTGATACATTAAATTTTCGAAACCGATCTGGAATATGAAGATGTGTACATGATTCCATACTTCTAGTCTCATGGTGATATTGAAACTTTGAATCGATTGCGGAACGTGTAGCTGGCAACTGGCAATGAGGTGGTTAGCAGTTTCGGGAATCGGATTCTTTCGTTACTTGACTGGACCAATGGATGTCTGAATTTGGTGAGAGAACGTGACTCAGAACTCGTTGACAAGTCTCCCTCAGGACAAAGTGGTGAAAGAAAACGCGAAAGCAGAAGAAGAAGAAGAAGAAGAAGAAGAAGAAGAAGAAGAAGAAGAAGAAGAAGAAGAAGAAGAGGAAAAAGAAGAAGACGACGACGAGGAAAGGAAAGAAAAGGGAAGGGAAGGAGTAGAAGAAGAGGGTTGGTCGAGTTTGGAAGAGGCATATAACTATATACCCGCATAGGGCGACGAAGGAGGACGGGGGTTGCGCACTTATTCCATTCACAACGCGATTCGCTTTTACGCGTGCCACGAGTTTAATCCGAATTTATGAATACTCTACGGTATACGCGGTCGGCTTTTCCGTCCGCCAGAGTCCCCTCCACACAAAGGAAGAATATAGAGCGATATTTTCACCGGTCGCGGGTGGTGGAAAAAGTATTCAGACCACAAAATATGACAAATGAAAGTGAGGGATGGCGAAGGGCTTAAAGGTGAAGGGTAAAGGAAAAACGAAGAGAGAGAGAGAGAGAGAGAGAGAGAGAGGAGAAACGGAAGAGAGAATCGCCAAGGATCTTCAAAGTAACTTATTACTATCACATTATTCGACCTACCATTGGCTATTCAACTTTCACTCACGGAGCACATTATTCAATTCAGAGGAGCGCGTGATCGAGATTGATGTATGACTGCAAAAAAAGGAGAACACATACAAACAGCGATTTCCATTTTTCAACTAGAAAAGTAAGTATAAACCAGGGTGGTGTTCGATAGTAGTATAACGTATCGAGAAAAGAGAACGTAAAAATAAATGCATACAAAGATACATTGAGAAGGGTCTCTTCTTCGAGGGTAGGGGTTTTCAACCCTGAATAGAGAAAGAGAGAAGAGAAGTGTGTTGGGTATGAGCTACGAGGGGTAGTGAAGATATTTTTAACTTTCCGTATCTCTGTTTTCAGAGAAAAAAGGAAGTTATTGTATTCACCCCGAAAATGAAAAGTTGATTTTTCACTAGGCCTCCGTGTTTTGAGGTCTAGAGAATCACCTCCAATCATTTTCAGATGGACGTCTGCTGTGTGTGTGTGCGTGCGCGCAGTTTGAAAATCATTTTTAAAATTTCAACATTGGTGCGGCAGTAGTAAACAAAATCGTGCGAGCCCCAGCTGACTCATGGTCAGCCAAAAACCGTTTGTCTATTTATTCATTTTTCTTTCTTTTCGTTTATTTTATTTTATTTTATTTTCTTTTCTTTTCTCGTCTTCTTCTTCTCCTTCTTCTGGGGTAAAAAGTCGCCATAAAAAATGGCCAAACGACGTGCTTGCCCTATCGCAATAGCCCGCGTTGGTATCCCTTGATGGGTTTGACCGTACCTGATCGTTTACGCGCGTCATTTTCACGAGGAAACTACGGAGGATGAGGCAAGACCCACCTAGATTCAGGAAGTACACGAAGATCTTGGGACAATTTTCTTTTTCTCCAAATCCTTTTTCTCTTTCTTTCTTTATTTCTATCTCCCTTTATTTTTCTCTAGTTTATACCACCATCTGCAATGTAGAGAAGTCAAAATCCCGAACCAAGCCCAAAACTACATCCCCAGAAAATGTCATAATTCAGTATCTCAGTATCTCCCCGAATGATCTTTTTCAAATATTTACCCGAAATTTATTTTCTGTCTGTAAAATTATACATGAAAAAAAAAAAAAGAAGAAAATCAAAAAACACACCATAAACGGAAGACAAATCCATTTGAATTGATTAAACTTCCAGACTATAACCACGAATTGATTAATTTTTATTTTTCCTTTACCCACTTCGCTGTAAATCGAAATTACGGTCAAACACGGGGAGTACTATTATCATGAGATCACCGGCACGCTTTATACCTAATGGTAAATCGATGTCTGGATTCTTAGACTGCTTACTTTTAAGACTTTGCATGTACAAATTGACCAAGACCTCCGGACACGATGATATTATCAATGAAAATTGAATGGAAAATTTTCAATAGCTGGGTTGGTAAAAAGCGCGAACAAATGTGGAGACAGCATAAGCATACGACATTGGTCAGTCCAAAATGGATTCGCTTTGTTGAGGGTGAGGATTTAGCGAGGGAACTAAACCGGAGCGAGGGAGAGACGGACGCTAGGGGCGGTGGTCGTATCTCTGTAATATTGAAGCGGTATGTCATGGTGAGAATATATGCTAATTTTACAATATAACAGCCAGCAAGCACCACCACCCACCACCCACGGTTTTAATACGAGCCGATTCCTGAGGTATGGCGTGTGGTATGTTACTAAGTGGTGAGTTTTATGGTGGGTAACGATTCACTTGATATCCAACTCCCATGCAGACTCATCCTTATAGACGTTGTGGTATGGGATGGCAGAAGGGTTTCTTCATTCCTGGTTCCTAATTTCACAATTTTTTTTTCCTTCCCCTCTGTTTCTCCCCCTCGAATAGCCTCCCTCGTTAAAATCCCTGCCCATAAAACTCAATTTATTAAAGAGTAGGAAATAAAAAGTCCGCGGTCCAGTAGTCACGCAGGGGAAGCATCCTGCTACTGCCGGTGCTACTTCTACTGCAGTCACTCATCTAAATGAAGATTGCCGTCGCACATGGCGCGCGTTTCTTACCCTATATTAAAGAAGGCATACCTATAGGTATACACAGGCGTGAATGAAAATGGAGAAAAAAAAAAAGAAGAAGAAGAAGAAGAAGAAGAAGAAGAAAAGATCCTCGAAAGAGAAGAAGGGTGTCGAAATTACTAAAAGATGAGAGGCCCGTTTTATTGCGTTCGAGCCACAGTTCCTTACTCTCTTCTCAGTTAAGATGTGCGGTGAGGAAGGAGGACGTGATGAGCAGTTGAAAAATACCTAGCGATATAAACAGCAGGGTTTGAAGGGGTTAAAAAGAAAATAACGAATTTGATCAAGGGAGCCCGAGGCATCATCATTGCTCGCAAATAAACCCTCGCATCTACTCATTCGAGGACTTGGAACACTCTGAACAGAGAGAAAACCGATTTCAGCCTTGTACCAATCGATGGAAACTAACCCCATACCCTCGAGCCTGGAATCGTTCTGATCGAGCGGGGTGGCAGGTAGGTTTAGTTGGCGAAGTTCAATTATTGCCTGTTTCTTAGTCGATACTATAATTCGTAGCCACTCACAGGGTGGGTACATTTTCCCTTTCCTCTCCTCGTTCTCTATCACTTTTTCCAAGGAAGGAAGAGGACGAACAAGAAGAAGAAGAAGAAGGTGAAGATGAAGATGAAGATGAAGAGGAAGAGGAAAAGGCCGAATAAGGAGAAGAAGATTGTTATCCAGGGGCATTTATTCCCGAGTAGGAAACGTGCAGGCTCTCCTCCTGGTGCGGGCGGAGGTTCGCAGTTCTTCCTCCCCGGTATTTGTGTTATCTTTCGGATGGCACGCGATGGTACTCCCTAATACCTGCGGAGGAGGCTTACCAAATTATAATCATTACTCTTGTTAAATGGGACATTTCTCGTAGCGCAAACAAATTTCACTCGACGCAGAATCAATAAGGGGATGAAGAAGGAGCGGAGGTAGAGAAAAGAGGAGGGAACTAGGGAACAGGGAACAGGGAACAGAGAGGGACGATGTGTAAGCGAACCTGGTGTGCGCGAATAATTAAACGAAATTTAAGGCTCTACCCTTGAACGGTTGACCCGCCCTAATTCCTGCCGCATGTATAACAAATGTTGGCTGCTGGCTGTTGTACTACTTTACACCGCGACTAGTGGAACCATAAAATCGACCGGTGGTGCTCGCGCTGTGCGCTGAGGTGAGGTAAACTCCAAGATTACATCTTTTAGACCCCCGCTCCTCTCTGGTTGAAGAGAAAATAGTGTCAGAAATGAGACTAAGATGCAGGGTTTAAAATATTGTATAAAATCGTTCGAAATCACGTCGTTAAACTTTTGACATGGTCAAATTACACCAAAACTTATCAATCAGGCTTGGGTTGATGGTGGTTCTCCAGTTTCGGGTTTGTGTGAGGTATTTTCATAAAAGTTTAATACAGCCTTGGGTCAAGCTAGATTAGGCAAATCGTACCGATGGTTAATTCTCACTTTGGGAGTGGTTACATTAGCCCAAATGTGTTTTCTTCCACTTCCAAGGCATCGCTGTTGGATATTTGAACCAAGAGCTCCGTCGGTTTTTTCAAACTTCGAATGATGAGGATGAAAGTCATCATCATGTTTTCCAAAATCGAGGAATTCAAATCTGAAACCTACTTGGAGGAACTTTTTCATCCTTAGTTTCGCGCAACCCTTTTCGAGATTCGGAAAAACTCTGCATTTGGCACTTGGCCAGTCGTGGCGTTAACGTATCCTCCATATATATTCGATGACATCTTGTTCGGGATGTGTTTCAAAATGATCGTTGAAAGCTTTCGGTACAGTGCAGGGTATGTGAACTAGTTCGTTCTACATAAAGAAAAAAGGCGGCATCCCCAGTTTCTAAAATCCTAAATTAAGGAAGCGGACCCGGAAGGGCACGTGTGAGGGCCCCGGTGTCCCGGAGGGCATAAATCGTCTTCTTCCCCCGAAGTCATGAGGCAGGGAACAGCAGACGCGTAGAACTGGAAACCGGCACGCGCCTGTTATGTGTGTTCGTCTGAAATTAGCCCCAAAAGTAGGATGTAGTCGTTTCGGTCTTCGCCTTATGTTTGCTTAGTACTTTGCTACAAAACGGTGATTTTTTCTTCAACTCCTCAACCAGAAGGAAAAAGGAACGGACAGAATGCGGCAGAGTTGCATCCGAGTTCCCGCATGGAGTTGACGACGTGATGCAGAGGCTATGCAGAGCTGGGAATTCGAAAAGTGTTTTTTTTTTGAGATTAGCTTGAAATATGAGAGCGTGGCCATTTGTCGCTAAAGGGTATGCGGGAATAAAAAAGAGCGAAATAACGAAATAAATATAAATTTGATTCCCCGTTTAGATATACAAGAGGGAGGCTGCGCTGGCGGTGGTGGTGGTGGTGGTGCCTGCTTACACGGTTCACTCGGTCGCCCTTGGCGTATATCGGGCCTAATCTCTTGGAAAAAAAAGGTTTCGCGATAAATTTTCAAATTTACACGTTTCGCTGAACGGGAAATTAGGGTTGTTGTTCCGTTCCGTATCGCACCTATCGTATCGTATCGTATATCGTTTCGTTTCGTTTCGTTTCGTTTCTCTTCTCACCGTCCGCTGCTCAGACAAAGGGGTCTCGCGAAAACCCATTCCGAGTACCTATATGTGTAACACCGCAGCACCTTACCACCGGCGTTTCAATTCCATCCAGATTCAAATTCACTCGCTGAATTGCGCAGATGTCGGAACGGAAACCAAAATTTATACCAACATAATCCTCGAATGTTTATCGATTCATTATCCCGCTTCACTCCAAAGTCAGCAAAGAGGCTAGAAAACTATACCGAATGTGTGAACCGGCTTTTTGGGTTCCAAAACTCAAATTTATGTGTTGAGCGATTCTCGAACTCCTCAGCCACACCAAAACACGTTCAAATACAGCGAAGGCAATGAAGATACGGGAAAAATGCATAGCACTTATTCCGTAGAGAAATTAATTAGCTTCATTTTTCATGCCAACCTTGATCTCGATAGCACAGACGATTCCCGAGATATCGTTGAAAAACGCAAGTTACAGTTTATTTATCAGTTTATTTCGTCTATCCGACAAAATTGGTTTAAATTAGTCTAGACTGTACGACCATGAAACACTTTGGTTGGCAATTCCATAATCCGAATGACATCTACGAATATGATATGTGGAAAGACCCGTAGTTACCAGAGTTGACGAGAATTCGGGGAAAAGTGAGTTTGTGGCTGTTCAGACTCTGCACCATGGAGTATGATGTCCTGCTATAAGAGAGGAGGCAAGAAGTTTCCTCTTGGTTCCTGGCTGTGCTGAGGGAACTCTCCGTGAACTCTCATCCCCCTTCTATTCCTCTTTCTCTCTCTCTCGCTCTCTCTCTCTCTCTTGGTCCGTCTGCCTATCCGTCCATCCGTCTGTCTGTCTGTCTGTCTGTCTGTCTGTCTGTCTTTCTGTCTGTCTGGTTGTCTGGCTGACCCCCACCCACCAGATCTCTGCACGAGTTCCTCGCCTCCTCCTTTGCTGTGCGCGCGTGTGTCTCACCCTCTTCATCCCTTGAGCTTTCGTGAATTTACTGCCACGCTATGTTTCCCCAAACCAGGAAATACCACCGGTCTGGTCTGCTACGCTAAGCCAGGGGACTAGGGTTCTAAGACTATGGGGGTGGTGGCCAAAGGCGGTGGAAACGTGGAAAGAGAAGAAGGGGAACGTGGCGTGTGCCTCTGTGTGTGTGTGTTTTTTTAGCCACCAAAATAAGACAGGGTTAAGTAGCTGAGAGAGGTCTAGGAAACCCGGAGGAAAATCCTTGTTGCTCCTGTTGTTTCATTGGAGGAACTTTCAAAGACTGTATAGTATCACTAACTGAAAACGTTGCCCTGGGGACCGCGATTTCTTTCAATACATCCTCAGCCACACACACACACACACATGTGCGTGATCCCTTTCCAGTGGTTTCACAGATGTCACTTGGTCCTGCTCGCAGCTCATTCATTCATGAAAACAGGAGTAGCAAGCCTGGCTCGCCCTGACCGCGTCACATTTGGTCAGATGAATTGACCCGCGGTTGGACTGACCTCCGACTGACTGCAACACGCGTCCGGGACAGCTGGTGCCTCGACTAGGTCGTACCAGACATCTATTTCTGCACCCTCGACGACCCGGAATCAAGAGCTTTCAATATTTTTACCGTTTTCAACATTTTCAGGATTCATACCCCTTGGATAACCTGTGGCAATTAGATTTCTCGCATTTTAGTATCGTTGCAGCGATGCGGAAGGGCAAAGGCCAAACATTTATTCCACCTCTTGTCCCACGATGTGATTATTCCAAGTCAGAATGAATCGAGTTGCTCCCATTCACCATATCAGTGGCGTTAACGATGTGACATCGTAGAAACGAGGGTGAAGAAAGCAGTAATGAAATCTTAAGTCCATTTCTTGTTACATGTTCTGTTCACTCGCTGTTGCCTTCATCCTTGGAGAGTGAAAAAGGAAGGTTTTACTTCCTTCCTCAGTTTCTGCGGGGAGGCGTATAACAAAAAGAGAACGCGAGGATGAGGAGTAGAAAGAGGAAGAGGAAGAGGAAGAGGAAGAGGAAGAGGAAGAGGAAGAGGAAGAGGAAGAGGGACAACGAGAAGTAACCACTTTGCTTTGTTGCCACTTGGACGACTCCGGACTGACTCGCGCCTCTGAGGGACGGCACGTGTTCACTCTCACCTCTCTTCCTCCTTCTCTTTCTCATTCTTTTTCTCTTTCTCTTTCTCTTTCTTCCTCACGCACGCGTTTCTGGCCCCGTCTCGGCTGGTTCTCGAACTCAATTACACGGGGTACGACCGAGTTAATTTCGGCACTTCGAGTTTCCTTCTTCACTCCTACGTCAATTTCCTCGGCGATCCCACGCGCCAGTCTTCTAACTTGCTTAGCCACTGCAGTGTTAAGAACGGAAGCTAAGTAAGTGAGTGAGTGAGTAAGTAAGTAGATGACCGTGTATGCACCTCGAGTCAATGATGCCATCAACAAACACCATGAGCAACAACCTGAGCAAAGAGTAATAAGAACGATATTTCCTCATGGTACCGATATTATGTTTGCTCAAGTGCACCTCCACAACGCCTGCGATCATTGTTCCTAGTCTTTTGAACAGACTTCTTTTAACCGGGTGCTGGGATGAACGAACGCTACCTCCTTCAAGCCTGGCGCCATAAACCCTGGGAAAAGACTAAAAGAGCAGACCTTAAGACCACCGTGGGTAGACAGTACTCGCGAGGAATGAAACTGACAAAGAGTAATTTTCCAACGTGATGATCCCGTATTATTCGGTGAGGTGGTAACGCGTTAATCAAAAGAACATAGGAGTCGAAGAATAATAAGAGAGGCTTTTTTTGGTACAAAGTCTGCAGACGCGCAGAAAGTCGAATCAAGTCAAGTCAAGTCAAGCCAAGGCGGTTCTAAGCGGTGCGGACCACCAACCGTATATAAAGTAGATAATTTGACTAAGTGACGGGTGACAGCTGTCAGCGGTAAGTAAGGGGGATAAAGAATGACTTGTATAATCCTCTGATCGAAGGCTATCACACCGCGGCTTCAGCTTCGCCTCGTCCTCGAATATTCCCCACCTCTATAAGATAGGACACCGAGGGTTTGGGCTACCTCGCCAGCATCAGACTGGATGCTAATAAAACTGTCAGGGGTTGCAGGTCACGAGGAGGAGTAGTCGCCGTCCTTCGCGGCAGCTGTGAGTCATTTTCCAACCGAAATTGCGGTTCGCCCCTTCATCTTCTTCTCCACCACCCCATCTACCACCCACAAACTACCACCTCACGCCCTAATGACCAGTCTTATCTCTGCCTCACCCCGTAGTACCGGACTAAACTGTCAACGTGTACCGGAAGCCCAAGGCCCCGGAAGCGAAATGCGACAATGAACAGATCTCGATATTAACAGAATGATTCCTGCGACGAATGGTCGAACATTTCTGCGCCGGTTTTGAAGAGCGTTTAATTCCTCGTTTAATGACGATGATAAAGTGACATGCATGTATAGTTGGTCAGTCGCGCCATCCCAGAGGGCCATCATCTCTCGACTTTCACAGTGTGGAATTTATCTCTGTTTCATGGTATAGTGGAGTTTTATTTATCCGTTTAATAAATCGTCGAGATAATGCGACTCGCAATAACCGCCGAGGGATACGTCCGTCACTCTGTCCAGCCCGTGTGATATCAAAATTTATACGATACTCTAATGGATGGAAATCGTACGCCCGATATTCTCATCTTCGTATGCAAACTAGATCCCCCCCCCTAGCAGTGGCGATTCATGCTCACTTAGAGGCACTGTCATCATCAGCGAGAGAACTGGACACTGCACCCCCGGAGTGGTACTAAATGTAATCGTCATACCGGACAATGGTGTTGATCAGTAATTTTGACGTTAGCGAAAAGCCCGAACTGAACGTGTCTTCCTTTTACAATCGTTTTCTGAATACTCTCAATTCGGATTACGTAGACATAGACAGGTCTAGCAGGCGGACAGCTCAATTTGAAAATCGTTTTCGACGTGGACTGGTGCAAGGAGGAATTCGTACCTGCCACCAATGCGGCGGCTTCGCCAATTCGAGTTGGTGGGTGGGTATAGATCGGTGAGGTACATTTTTACCCGCGTGTCTCGAATACGCGAAAAGCTTTCCGAAGAGTCTTCTCCTACTCGTATGGTATGTCTGGGTACGTACATATCTACGTCTATGAAATCGTCCTGGTCGTGTGTCACGTTCATCTACCTACCTCACTCACTAAGGCGACTTGGCGAGATATAGGTATGTACACAGTATAGCCTCAGGGTGTAAAATCTATCTATGTACTTGCCTATGTGTAATGATAAAGAGAGAAATAGATAGAGAGCGGTAGGGTACGTGCATGGGTATGTAGTAGGTACGTACCTACGTCGAGCTTTCTGTAATATCGTTTCTGCATAACGAGGTTAGTTTAGTCAGCAAGTAGTTAGACACGGGATGCTAGTGAGGGAGATAGAGGATAGGGAGAGAAGGGCTGAAACGAGAGAGGGAAAGAGACACGTCCGCAGCACCGTCTTCGTAATATCCGGCGAGGAACCACGTCTCGTGCTTATCGCAGAGCGACATATACATACACACACTCACGCAATCACGCACACACCTATACGTATATCTCTTCCAAGGCGCAAGGGGCACCCTTTAAACTCGTTTACTTAGATGCGGACGAGACGATTACCAGACCATACCGCCTCGGGGAAGATCCACCAGGTCTGAAACACGTCAGAGAAAAGGGGAACCCGGAATAGACACGTTCATTTGGACAGGAACGATTGAATAAGAACTTTCGCACTTTGGGAAAGAAATTCTTGTGGTGGTTCACGCAATCCCGATCTAATTCATTGAAGAAATCAATTCATACCTTCATGGTATTAATCTGTATCGAAGATACTGATTCATCGAAAGCTACTGGAAGCCGTTGGGAACAGTGCGAGGTCTTTGGAAACCACTGAAAGTCCACCAAGGCCATGGATGACTTCACCTAAAGATGATGCCAAGGGCATTTGATGGACCGTTAAATGTCTGTCTGAAGTTACGATGGTAAGTATTTCCAATTTCGAATTCACTGGAACGGCGAAGTTAATTGTGCACGAAAAACTTCGAATAATAATATCATTCGAGAAAGGACTGGAGATGCACAGTGCACGAAGAGGGTTTTTGAACATCAGCGGATAATTTTGTACGGCTATAGTAGCTGGGTAGTAAATATTCCTGAACTTGGAATTTAAACGACGTTAAGCTGGCAATAAATATCAAGCAATAAACACATGGAGTTTAATGTATAGTTGAAGTGAGAAAACAGGTCGAGAAAATAATGTAAATGCAGAACGTTGAATTAGAAATGCGAACGTGGACTCATTATGCTCAACAGAGAGCAATTCTTTTCATGGTATTCTCGAACCTGCACCATCGTGGGATATGGGGACAGGTAAAATCGCTGGTGGGGATGTACGCGATATTATCGTAGGTACCCACCTACTACGCATTAATTGTAACAAAGTTTCGTATGAATAACCGGTAGTTAAAAGCTACCTAAATCACTGGCATTATCATTCGCGGGGGTAGGTATAACGAGCGCGTATTTTACCACTGAAAAGCCAAAAGGGCCGGGAGCGCAACGTGATACTAGTGTAATGTAACAGACTAGACGAGGAGGAACGAGAGGAGAATGAGAATGACTGCCAGGTAAATTATTATCGGAATCGGGACACCCAATGTGACAATTTCCACCCCCCGATGAATCAGGCATTACTGCATAATGGCCAATAAACGATGACAGTTTGAATTACACCTTCGAGTCGAACATGGCTCTACCATCAGATGTAAAACTGCTGCGATCCTCAAAGAAACGGGACTTACCTCGACCAGGGTTATCAGGATTATGAACAGGGGCGGTGGGCAGCACGTGTAGTGATCTGCGTAGTATTTTCGATCCCTTTCCTCGGTCAGGAACTCGTCGCCGATCATGCGGACCATCCTGAAAAGAGGAAAAGAAGAACGAGTTCTTTAAATCTGTCAGTAATATTTCACGCAAGGTTACATCTCTTCTCTATTGATTGTTGGAGCCACTTCGAACAAACTGGAGCCATATCAGTCCAGGGAACACCCGTAATAGGGTGCTTAAAAAAAAAGAAACGAGGATGTTTTTTTCTCGACTGAATCTCGGAAACCGTCAACGATATCGAGATAAAGGTACGGATCAAAAATAAAGTCAATCAAATTTTCCATCGGAAAGGCTGGACACATTGTTCATGCATTCTCATTGGTTTCGCTGTATTTTGCCTTGAAGTCTGTTTGGGTTAGGAACTTCAAGTATCGATTTTTACCTGATCATACAATTAAACAAACTCGATACCAATGATGAAACACAAAGTTTGGCCGGTGTCTAGGTCGCTCCCATTCCTCTTCGAGAAAATAAATAGTCGGTGCAGCGTTGCGAGACGCGCTGGCACCGTGCCTTCCAGATGTCATGGAAGACCGATTGGGGATGATCTTTTCTCCCAAATCGATAAAACAATTGACTATACTGCAGGGTTCTGGGGTAAAAGACTGTATTATTTCTTTAGCTTTGGGTCACCCTGCCCACTGGCCTGCATTGGTCTCTCGACTGACTCCATAAGACTGATAGTCTGGTCAGTCGGCGCCACCGAGACTGAGAGCAAAAATATTCCATTATGTGTACAATCTGCATGGTTTCGGATGGTCTCGATCGTATTTAGGGTGCTGCGAAATGATAATTCAATTTTTTCTCCCTATCTCCTCATCGGTGTCATTTTTCTTGGTAACCAACGAAACCCATGGGTTTCTAAACCCATATAAAATTTCTTTCAACATTATTACCCGTTCCAGTATAATAGCACGTGTATTTCGATCAGAGGGACAAATTTTTTGGTAAAAATTATCCAGGGATAAAAGCTTCTGTCCAAAGAAGGAACAATGGGGGCGGATAATTCTTTGTCTTTCACCCTCTTTTGTCGGTGTTACGTTACTTCCGCTTTTCCTCATCTTCCACTTCGTCTTTAGAAGTGACAAAAAAGGGAATTTTATCTACTTTCGTTTATTAGTTTTTCCAGCTCATGTAGGGCGAAGGAAGGAGTCTAATTCCGAGATCTCACCACCGCTAATCAAATCAGAAAGTTTCCACCCTAGATCCACGGCACGTCTGAAAAGACAAACTAAGTGTTGCAGTCGGTATAACCGTCCGCGGAAGTCAGTCGCAATTAGAAACGTAAAAACTCGTTGCTCCACTTGACACGCAATCTTTAGTCACTAATGGTAGACCGAAAGAGCTACAAACTAGTGGCGAACTAAATCTGTATAGCGTGATCGGCGCAGCTGGTATACAGGATAACAGAAAAAGAATACAAAGAACGATCAATATCCCTTACATAGCCATAGCAGTCCCTATTTATTCCCAGATTACTGTATCGACTTCCATGTAATTAGTGGTACCAGACCGACTCGTTTCACCTGCTCTTCACCTCCATGCAGCCCGTTCTCTTACACACATCTAGGTAACTATAAGCCGCACTTTTCCGGGCCATAGCATCGTTCTCTGGGGAGCGGATTCCTCATTAAAAACCAAGCCGAATTTCTACGAGCCAAAAACTCGTGCGTCTAATAGTTTTCAAACTAGAACCAGTTCAAGTTACGACCAATCAGGACTCAGCGGGCGACCGTTACGCTGATCCCTGATTAGTGAAAACTTAAACTCTCCATAATTCGAAAACTATATGACTGACGATATTTTTTCCGGGACAAAATCGTCACGGTTTTTCACGCCGGATAGACCCCACATATTATTATGCACGATTTGTACGTTTTATATGCATGTGTGTACGTAATATTGAGAAAAATTTCAATTTCTAATATCCATTTCTCTCCGCGAGGCAGAGTAAGACTTTACTTTCATCTTATTTTACGTTCACTGCGGTTCGGTGGGTAGATGGGTAGCTAGGTATTGTTTATGTAAATTCTGGCGATACCCCCGCCACGTTTGCTTATATACGTTTGCACGACCGACCGTACCCGGTCGACTCTGAAGATAGTAATCGTCGAAAAAGGTCTTTGAGTAAGGAGGACGAAACTGGGTCCCTGTATATATGATAAGGGCAAGAAGTGCGTAACAATAAAATTCTTACTGTCGTCGTCCTCTTTTTATTCTTCTTCTTTTTCTTCTTCTTCTTCTTATTCTTATTACTATGACCATGAAATTTGTTTTACGGTATGGATACCACCACCCTATCAACAAAACTGAATTACATACAACCCCTGCGTCGTATTCCCACATAATACAATCCTCTCGACTGATAGAAACTGGTCAATGTCCTGAATCGAATTCTCTTTCTCAGTCAGAATTCGTTCATCTTCTGGACTGAATGATCAGACGTCTTTATTTCTTTCTTTCTTGGCGGCCGTTCGCAATTAGTATGCGGATTACATTGGTGGTGGGGTTGGGGCACGCGGTTTACCGTACGATCGTACATCACTGCAGGAACGTGGGTAAAGCTGGCTAGCTTGGCTGGCTGGCTGGCTGGCTAGCCGTTTGCTTCAGTGGTCAGTGGTACTAGGCCACCGTCTGCGGTATACCTAGTGGAAAAGTAACAGCCGCTGACTGCACATGAACACAACCACCCTGACTGCACTCAGTTTTTTACTATAACTCGTTGCGTTGTTTCAAGTCAAGTCGACCTCCACCCCAGTCCGTCCAATATTCCTAGGTTCGGTTTGACTATTCCTCGAATCGATCCAATCCATTCGTTTCACGAGTCTTGAATTCATGTTTTCTCTTTTAGCAATTTCATCCGCGTCAATCAGAATTCTGAAGAATTTCATCGATCGCGATAAAAACTATTTAGGATTCAATCGATTCTCCATACATTTCTTCAATGGATTAGTCAATTTCAATCAGAATTTTGAAAAACTTTATTTCGAACTAAAATCTTTACTGCAGGATTTCACTCGACGATTTCACGTGTTCGGCATAGTATTCTTAAAAATCGTACGATGTTTTAAAGATTTTATGGATTTTGTTACGGATTTTTCAAATTTGGGTACAGAATTTCACAGACTCGAATGGGATTTCGAATACCTCCCCAAGATTTCACGAATTTCTTTTAAATTTCTCGAATTTTTGTGGAGAATTATCGATAACCTAATGGAATCTTGAAGATTGCGTTGCAGATTTCCATATTCTTACGATTTTGTTGTTCCCTTTTGCGGGCGCGACGTCAAAGAGTCAAAATTAAAAACAGCGAAGGGAAAGGCGTGAATAATCAACGCGTTTCTGAAAAAAGTCGATGTCGAAGGGTGTTCGGACTCGCTGATCACGAATCAGATCTCAAAACATGAAAATATGAAATGGCGAGGAAGAATTGAAACATTTACAATAGATTTCGAATTTTGGTCTGCTAAGTAACAATTTTCGAGTCGGATCCAAGATTCTTGTTAACTTTATGAGACCGGCTTGTATTTTACTGGTTTTATTTTCTTTTCGATATTAAAAACTATATACAATTCGGTACAGTCTTTGCTTTCTTCTCTTCAGCAGCAGCAGCAGCAGCAGCAGCAGCATCTCAGTCGCGGCCGTTAACGTTAACGACCCTGGATGCGGCATTGTTAGTTACGTCAACGTCAACGTCTACGTAAATGACACGGCGCTGTAGGTAGGTACAAGAAGAATTAAGGCATAGAAATAACAGCGCGATCGGGGTGGGTATAATAATTTGGTAAGGGTGAAGTAGCGGCGGCGGTAGGGGACGGCACGGGATCACGGCAGCACGGCGGTTGGTACTGAAAACTTTGAACAACTTCTTCTTCTTCTTCTTCTTCCTTCTTATACAGCAAACGCCGAAAACAATATGCACAAGATTTCTTTGACTAATCAGAAAGGGGAACGAAATATAAAAAACAAAAACATTAGAATGTGTTCATAGCGGTGGGTAGAAATCGTATAGTCAAGATTCAAGATCGCGTATCGAGTGAAATAAACAAAAGAAAACAACAATACAAACAAATATAATACAGGGAAAAGAAAAAACTAAATTGGGACAAAATTTCAACGGTTTTCTTTCTTTCTTATTACTTTCGCATTTTTCAATGGGCTAACACTACAATATTTTTGTTTTCGTGTTAACGCGGGGTGGGTTAAGACGGATTCGACTCACCCGGACGTACCGATCTCGGACTATTCAACGGCGAGATATCGCGTTTGGTACAACGAACCGTGCACGGATCAACGCGAGAGTCTATATCCCGGTTTGAGATCGTAAAAATTGTTGATATTCCGGACGAACGAAATGCTCTCGCTCACAAGTGGCTAAAATTTCCGGCCGTTTTCTCGGCCCAGAATCGTCGCTCGTTCCACCGTATCCGTGAGCCGGTTTAAACCTCATCGCGGCACAGCCTCGACTGCGATTTCAAGTATCGTGATAAATCTCGCGATCGGTTAGTCAGGAATTATTCCATCCGGACTCGTCGGATCCGTATAAAACCGCGCTACAATATCGGCAGACCGAATCGCGGTTGTCACATCCAAAAAAATCGCAACCGATCCCCGACGTATACCCGAACGTAATAAACCCGGGATAAATCTCCGCCCTTGTCTTACGCCGGGTTAACAAAATCGGCGAACTTTCGTGTCGGAAGATTTTTGCTTCTCTAGAAACGCGTGGGCGCGCTGGCAGTCCGGCCTCGAACGAAGTATTTGAACCTCTTGTCAACGTTTCGAGAGAATTCCACGGTGTGTTTTGGGCCTCTTAATGCCTTCCTTTAGAATTTAATCCATTTGATGTATTCAATCATCTTTTATCTCCAATACTGCTGCACTGACAATAAGAGGTGAATTATTGCTGTAGCAGGACGCAGCTAGTTAGTAGCAGCATACCTGTGTTAGAGAATTTACACGAGGGATTAGACTAGCTTTAGGTGGTCGATTAAGGACGAAGAAGCGAATTTGAGCAGCGCGTAATCCCCGGATTTTGGAGGCAGCTTCTCGCGGCCGGATGTACCCGCTGCTGCTGAGAGTCAAGGATTAAGGGTATATGAGGTAAATACATAGATATACAGATAAGGCTGACTATGAAACCGCAGAAAATGAATTTCCTCCTTCTCCCCCGTATATATTACGTACTCTTTACCCCTATATTTTCTCCTCCAATCTGATGACCAAAAATCTTACATTTCCAGCCCTCTTTTCATCCCGAGACAATAATCGTAGATAAAATTTGAAAATCTGAGTAAATTTTACTTTTTCCACATAATTTTCGACTTCCATTTCCCTTTTTTGTTCTTCCTATTCACCGTGAGAAAATAAGTATTACTACCTGTAATTTTCAAACAGCAAAGAGAAGAAAAAACGAAATCTACAAAAATCGAAATTTGTTTTTTTTTTTTTTTTTCCTTTTTTTTTTTTTTTTTCTTCCGATTATCATTCTCTTTCCCCATCCGAACTCTATACTATTATCATCATAAGTTAGGCATATTATAGAGAGAAGATCAAACGCAGCGGGGTGATTCACGCGAACGAACGTGCGGGCGCGTGCACGGTCTAACTTGTCGAAACAAGTCGAGTCATTATTGTCAACGATAGATTAGAGGCGAGAAGAGTATAAGGTAAATTATCGTATCGGTTATACAAATAATTGAAAAAAAAAGAAAAGGAGTTATTTTATATTTTTTTTTTTTTTCATTTTTTTATTTTCTCACGATCTCGCGTCTCGCTATCTTTCGTCTTATTTATTCAAAAATACAACATTGTGATATTATATGTTAAACTATATATATATATATATATATATAAGAAATAATTTACGAATGAGATCACCTTTTAGTTTTATAACAAACGCGCCTTCATGAAAGAAAAAAAAAAAAAAAAAAAATTGCAATAATTTCGCGAATCGAAATACGTTTTAAAGAAAAGCGATAAAAGGTCAAAAACACACGGTCGAATTCTCTCGAAACGTTGACAAAATGTTTAAAAAATTCGTTCGAGGCCGGACCGCCAGCGCGCACACGCGTTTCTATAGAGAAGCAAAAATTTTCCGACACAAAAGTTCGCCGGTTTTGTTAACCCGGCGTAAGACAAGGGCGGAGATTTATCCCGGGTTTATTACGTTCGGGTATACGTCGGGGATCGGTTGCGATTTTTTTGGATGTGACAACCGCGATTCGGTCTGCCGATATTGTAGCGCGGTTTTATACGGATCCGACGAGTCCGGATGGAATAATTCCTGACTAACCGATCGCGAGATTTATCACGATACTTGAAATCGCAGTCGAGGCTGTGCCGCGATGAGGTTTAAACCGGCTCACGGATACGGCGGAACGAGCGACGATTCTGGGCCGAGAAAACAGCCGGAAATTTTTGCCACTTGTGAGCGAGAGCATTTCGTTCGTCCGGAATATCAACAATTTTTACGATCTCAAACCGGGATATAGACTCTCGCGTTGATCCGTGCACGGTTCGTTGTACCAAACGCGATACCTCGCCGTTGAATAGTCCGAAATCGGTAGGTCAGGGTGAGTCGGATCCGTCTCAACCCACCCCACAATAACAGAGAGACAAAAATGCAGCGTTATCCCATGATAAAAATCAACAATACAGTCTCTGTTTTTCTATCAGACTTGATAATTGTCACCCGTTCTATTCTCAGATCGATAATAAATGTCTTCGATATTATAACCGCGAGAGTAACAGAGTTACGTTATGATAAATCGGATAGTTTATATCGTCTGAATCCTTCTCTAAAAAAATTGTCTATGCAATGTATACAAATATCAAGCCAACAGCATACGTATGATCTAATATATATTTACATGATCGACGTGTGGGGAGGCCTGTTGGGATCACCATTCCCATGTGTTAATCCCGGCGTCACAAGCGTGCTTGTAGTAGTCGTAATAGTCCTCGAACTAGGTGGTTGTATTGTATCCTTTAATATCTTCGTAGCACTTAACGGCGTAGTAACACACATTGTTGTTTATATTTATACCCGAATATGAATATCGATATTATTCCCACAGTTATTGATACTATCGTATGATAATTACACTCATTATAATAAATTATAATCGACTCGTAGAGTACGTGTTTAATGTGTCAACTCACCATAACGTTTAAGTAACACATTATATTTTAGAAATGTGTATGCATGTGCGATGTAACAATAAATACGAACAATATATGTAACAACACTATGATAAAACTTCGCGATTTATTTATTTACTTAGTTTCTTATACTCTGTTTTTTTTTTTTTCCCCCTTAGCAACGGCAATCGAGATTCAATTTTATACGATTCAGGTATTTTTTTTTTTTTTTATTTATTATCACCCCATTTTATTAAACGCGGACTTGTGATGTGATATGATACATGTATTAATGGTGTGATTTAAAAAAAAATGAATAATAATAATTTTATAAACGACATACACGCACGTCCCTCGTCGCAGGACGCCGAGGTCTGACTGACTGACTGACTGACTAACTGAGTAGTTCTAGTTTCACGCAGCGAGTATCCCACGAGCCGGCGGGCGTGGGTGTACACGCGGTTAAGAAACGCGGTGGGGATGAAGGATCGACCGATTATTGGCCACTCTATACCCAGGATTTCGGTGGGGGAATACCTCGACCAATCAGATATACACCACAAAGCCGCTCGACGTCGCGCTGCACTTACCTCAAGGAGGGTTCAGACACTCCGACGCGAGCCGCGAGGGTCGTAGGTACTCGGGCGACATCTCTCTTGTACTTTCTCGTCCTCGGATATAGACGTATCAAAGTACTTTATAGAATCTGTGTGTTTCTGTGTTGTTGTTGTTGTTTCTGTTTTCCTTTTTACACGAACAGTAGATTGGATAGTAAAAATACATATTTTCCTTCATTTTATTTCACATTTTTCTTACCGCTTTTCGGAGGATAATATGTTCACGTTTATTTATAGAAATAAGAAGCGAATAGGAGGAACAGTGTAGAACGAACTGAGAGGTTATTTTTAATAAATCGACAAAAACAAACCAGTGTAGTAACGATGCAGTGAATTATCGCATTTGTTCATACTATATAATATACCTTTATAACGTGACGTTTAATTGTCTTCATTAGTTTTTAGTTCCGGTGATAAGAATGGTACCAGTGCTAGTCGAGAGTTTCCAATCACATATACGTTGCTAGTTTCGTTCATTCGTAAAGTCGAGGATAATAGAAATCCGTGTGACACTGTGACGTTGTACAATAATTATCACACACTATGACTTCTCTTAATGTTTACCTACCTCCTGGGTGACTATAATGTATCGTAATACCGGGATTTCCCCGTCACATATACACGTTACACATGTTATAATATGTAAATAAATAAACTGTGAAAATATAACGATGTATTATCGAACATCTGTATACCTTATTTCCCTCAGTCTAAACTATTCGATAAGTTTCCCATAATCCCATTTGCGATATTTGAATTTCATCTTATGCACGCACGGACGCGTCTTATAACACACATGTGCGCTCTCACGCAACGACATCTATGGATGTTTGTCGTCGGTTTTGCAATACATACGACGACCTGGACGAGGTGTGTTGCCAAGTTACAGGGGCTGTGGCCCTCTGGCGGTTCTACACCGATACATACATTGATAGACTCTGCTTAGTACTTTCGTGCACGGTATGCCCATGTATACATGGACATGCGCCACGGCAGGTCAGGTACAGGGAATACTATACCTACGTAGAATAACCGGAGAGAGCGAGGTGAGAAGAAAGGAGGAATAGGTTAGGCGAGGAGTGTACAGTGTATGAGAGGGTTTATACAATATTCTAGACATGCGCGTCCGCGCGACGCCTGACTGGAATATGATTCCGTAGTATTTCCACCCTCCCTATTTCTCTCTCTTTCTTTCACCCCTTTCGACCGTATACGAACCGCGACCTCACAATGGTGTGTAAAAATGAAAATATAAAATTTTGAAAAAAGAAATAAAATGATGGAAACTATAGGGGAGGAAAAGGCGAGGTTTTGTTACGACCTCAAAGGTTTCAGGTTTCGATAATAGTTTCGTAAGATATCCAACTTTTTTTCTTACAGGTACTTTTTGAGCTATTTCATCACGATTATGAAAAATTTTTTCTCATGGTGACACGTATATCTCTCACCTCTCTCTCTCCCAATTATCTGTTAGATTTTATACAGATTTTTTGAGAATCTATTTCAGAGCATATCATTATGCATATTATATATTTTCAGAACGAACATAGAGCTCTTCGAGCCAGGAAAAATACTTTGGCAGTTTATATGGTACAACGTTCTGGTTGTATTATTCTTTCGGAATATTTTATCAACCCAATGCAGAGTACGGGACGTCCCGTTCGGTTCAACGCATCTATAATATAACCAACCCCTATACCGAATCGGGGCTGTGGTCTCACGACCATTTTTAAATTACTCGTTTGTTCAGTGTGATTTTCACCCCTTTCTTCCACTTTAACCACTGCTTTCTTTTTTTTTGTTCCAACTTTAACAACGTTTTCAAAATAGTTCAAAGATTATTCAATTTTTGCTATCATTTCATTGAACATTTCCCAATTTTTTATACACAGAATTCAACGCAGAATATTTTCAAAAAAATTCTCGATAGTTGACATGACTTTAATCCAAATTTATTGGTTACCACTGCACGTGGATTTTGATGAGAAAACTCAGCAACTCCTAGATCTGGAAAATTAGCAAATAAATCCAAAAAACCCACGGGAGACCAATCAAGTTCTAAAACCGTCTAAACTCACCTTCGAAATAAGGGTGGTTCGTGAACCAGCAGATGAAAGTCGTTTTCGGAACAAACCTCCCTGTCCCGGTGATGAACAGCGCATTTAAAGCTCCGGCTCCGTTTTCCACTCATCTGAAATGAAAATTTTTGCAAAATATAACTTTACGATCCGCGATACATTTCGAATATCCATAAATCAGGAAATCACGCATTTTACAATATTGTATAAAAATGAAATTGAAAAATGCTAAAATTATCGAGTTATTATAAATTGTGGAAAAGAGGTAAATTCATAAACCAAGTTCGTCGGTGCAGTATATAGATTAAAGATTTAATAAAACTTTTCCCCGTGCTCTATAATCGAGGAGTATTAGTGGATAGAAAATTTTGCCTCGTCTATAGGCAGATCAGAGGGTAAAAAAATTGGCAGCGTTATAAGTTTAATTCAATATATTATTTTTTTATTTTTCATTTCCTTTTCCCCCATCCCTTAGCTGCTCGGTATAACTGTATAGGCGGACTCAAGTTTCGCCGGTCTTAAAAACTTTACTGTATAGGTACATCTGAATATCGATCAGTCATACCTACTTATTGACGAATTTGAATATACAATCGAACTGCTGCGAGCTCGAGGACCTGCAGAAGCTAGCAGAGTCGATACAGGAAGTAAGATGAAGTAGAGGGGTTGGGAAAAGCACTATAAGAGCACAAAAAAAGGGAAAAAAATGAAGTCAGAATACTTGAATACTTGAGAAAATTTTCTTTCCTTTCTTCAAATTCTTCAAGAGGGTAAATTTACATAAGTTTAAGATGAAAAAAAATTACACACATCTTCGGAAATTGTCGGCTGCTTGGGTGAAGATACAGAAATATTAAAAACCCTCCAATCTCACATCGTGTGGCTACCAGCATAGATAAGATAAGCTTTGTAAAAATGACATAGGTTAGCTGTCGTCTTGATAACTAACTAACCATTAGTCCAGTTAATCCGAAATTTTTTTTAAATGCACTTCCTACACGTAGTTATAGCTTGGACTAGGGGTTTTCGAAAATACCAGTTCCTTTGGCTGCGAAAAAAAATCGGACAAAGTTCAAATTTTAGTGTATTCAGTGTGCGATATTCAAAAATCTGTAAGTGTATAAAAAATGGAATATCTTTCAATAATCCTAGTCCACGCCAGAATTAAATCAGTATTAAGGACGCCCACGCATGCGAATCCCGTTTGAACTAAAATTGGCTTTGAAATTGAGTCCACAGTTGTCCTATGTCATTTTTACAGAGCTTATTTGAATCTACGCTGGTGGCCACATGATGTGAGATGCGAAGGTTTTTAACTTCGATATTTGTAGGTGATATTGCGTAGAATAGAAGGCTGTAACAGAATGTCTGTGTATTATTCACCCCAGTCGTTACAATTCCGAAAAATACAAAATGAGTTTTCTCCGTATTGTATGCATGACGAATTGATCCGAAGTCCAGGAAATGTTTTTTTCATAATCCATCGAGAATCGAGGAAGGAAATGAGGATCACCTTTTCATGGAAGCACAAACGAATAAGAGTTAATAGGTTTTCGGAATCATGATTCAAAAGAAAAAAAAAACGTGGTACAGTAATAAAACCACTGGGTTTCTTTCCGGTTTTTCTTCTTACTTTTTTTTTCTGGGTAAAAAATAGAGGAAAACTCATTGCGCAGGCGAGTTGTCACGTGCAATTTGTACTTTGCCGTAGATGCCAACGGAAATCCGGAAGTATGAGAACGACGTCGCGGAAACAAAGCCACAAGTATTGACAAACGCACGGAGACGTTTTTCCATTAAATGATAAATGAAGAAATGAAATCGGATCACATCTCATCAAGTATTACGCTTCTATGAGATTTTCCGAAAATGATCGTCATCAAAGAGAAGATGTTGCACATATTTTTGGCACAAAAACGAGAAATCAAACGAGATACACAAACTGCAGATCGAATATATTCGAAATTTGGATGTCCGGTACATATAGGGACGAATATACACCCTAATCATTATAATGTAATGCATTGATTAATTAGCATCAAATTTACCTAGTTTGAAATGCGTGAGTGTTTTTAATGAAGTGGTGTCTCCCACACAGAACCGTAAATATCAGTAATAACACAAATATAATAGTACGTGTATGTAGTGATTATATATACGGGGGGGGGGATATACGGTGCGTGTAACGGCTAATTAATTCAATTACCATATGATCATTGAATTGTGGTTTCGCTGAGAGAAAACCCGCACGGTCAATTTCCCATTGCAACCCATTACCGAATAAGCCAGGGGTTGGATTCAGCTCTCTATCCTTTTATCTTCCTCTTTCTCTTTCTCTCCCTTCGTTCCTGCCCCGTTCGATGTTATTTATTATTTAGAAATCCCAGAGCACATTTGCCAGAGTGGCCCGCACCACGCACCCGCACCTTCACCCTCGCCCTCGCCCTCACGGGGTCGACGCTCCTTGTTCTTGACCTCACCCTGACCCTACAGCCCCGAACCATCCCCATCATTATACTACGTTGAACAGGAAACAAAAAACATTTTGTAAAAGTCTTGCTCGTAGTTTGTACGACGGAAAATAGTGAAAATTAAAAAGAGCGAGTTGTCGCGATCACCCCGAAAATGGAAAGTCGAGTTTTCACTACATCTCCACGTTTTGAAATCTAGAGAATCACCTCCAATCATTTCCAGATGCATGTGATCAATTTTTATGTCCGACGATATCTTGAGAACGAAATGCCGGATTTTTATGATTTTGGTCTCGGTCGACGCGGCTTTTCCAAACTTAGACCTGATCAAAATTTGGTTCCGATCGGTTCAGTACTTTTCGAATTATTCAAATAACAAAATTTTCAAAAATAATTTTCAAACATCAACGATTGGGTTTTATTTATTACGTGGGAAATAGAACCCAATCGTCGATGTTCGATCTACTCAATACAGGCGTTTCCCGTTTGCCTACCCTCTAGGCGCGTTACTTTCCGCAGAATCGCTCTGTATATGTAATAGCTACGACTTCAAGGAGGCAAATTTCACCGACGAAGCTTTGTAATTAACACCACGGTATTAATTAATTATAAACCGCTTGTTCCGTGCAATTTATAGGGTGCAGCTTGCGGCAAGTGTTCGAGTTCAAAGTGAGAACCTGCGGCTTGTTTGGATTTCATATTTCCCAAAGACTGAGCCTTTGAATATAATCCGGATTTTCTTTTCATGCTTATTCTCCTAATTGACTAAAAGTTTGATTCGGAAAATACAAACAAAAAGAAAAAAACAAAAATAATAGAAATAAGATTGGAGAATAAGATATTGGAGAGACGTTATCCTAAAGTTGAAATATAAACACGGCAAATTGACCAAACGCTCCACTAATATCTGGTTCCGTTCCGTTTCGTTCCGTTCCTTCCGTTAGATTGTCCGTTATACTTATTTGAGTTATGGATAAAGTGATCCAAACTTCCCACTCGGCGATTCGCTGCCTTTGGGATTTCAATGATCGTATCAGACCGTATCTTATTCTATTCAGTTAGGAATAGAACGAGTTTTGTTTATTGTTTCTTCACGGAAAGGATAAAATTCATACGCCATATTACAGGGGTTATCTGTATGGGGTATCTGTCATCACCTTTTGATCGATTTGTATCAAATTTAGTCGCCTAGGATTTTTATTAGGCTTTTATTCGAATTCAAGGTCTAAGTAGTCAATTTCAAAATGACGGCTCTCTCATGTGCGCTTTTCAAATGTCTTTTGTGACCCAGATTACGAACTTGGAGTCAAAATTCGAGTGGCAAGTCCAATGCGGCGGAGGAGAATCCAAGAAAACATTGAGTTTCTTATGAAAATCTTTTTCCCAACACCTCCAGGGTTACTGGCTAATAGGAATCTAACCTCAAAGTACAAAATCGCGGACAGAAACGCTAAAACTAATGCGATCTTCGTGAAAATTCGTTCCCTCAGGTTTTCGGGCTAGCTGATTCCGAATCCGGGTTAAAAATATCTAAATTCAAAATGGCGGCGAAAAATTAACGAAATTGATTTCGATTTGCACGAAAATCAGTTTCCGGGGGTTATTCGGCTCGCTGATTTCGAATTTGACGTAAAGATCGCGCAATCTACGATTCTCAGACTTTTCTATCCTCTTATCTGATTCAATAATTGTCAGTTCAATGTTAAAAGTGAACGAAAATTAAAAACGGTACTTTTCAACTGCTGGTGCAGCACTGGGACGGAGAGACAATATAATCGATATCTTCTCGTGTATATATAGGTATATACGGTGGATATCGGCCGGCAGCTAGCTATAGGGTATGTTCACTCCTTTGCTATAGCTGCTATGGTCTATAGGCGATGGTATTGGACTATTGGCCAGGCGGTTATACGTCCCTCCGCAGTTATCCCTTGACCCAAATCTCCCAGGCCAAGCTTTATCGTTCGCCGTTTTCCGCGCTAAGCCTCGCAAGACCAGCCAAAGGCATTCTACTAAGGTAGATTCCTCGCGTCATGGATTAAACTAACACAAGTAAATGCTGCAAAGGACGTATAGCTACGCCACCCCGCGATGACCAAAGGGTTACGGCTATCAAAACCACCCGCTACGGGAGGTCCGCAAACTGAATCCTTGATGGGGGTAGATCCTCGAATTTTTTCGTCATTTTATTAACTATGGATATTGCCGCATCTCAGAAACTGATTTCTAACTGTTTACTAAATTTTTGGGGCTGGGTTCAAGTTCCGAGCTCGTTTCAGACAGAAACTTTTTTAAATTGGCTCTGTAGCCCCGCGGGAAAATACATTTTCTCAAAAGTATGACTCGGTAATACTAAAAAAATTCGGAACTTCAAATTGGCCCCAAAATTTGTCCTTCTTCTTTCTTCTTTGCGGATTTTTATGCAGTACCCTCTCAACTCCTCTCGATTAGGTATATTAAGAAATCGTTGACTTGAGACAATGAGATATTGGAAATTGGTCGTCGGCCCTCGATATTCCGGATAAATTAGATTTCTTCTTTAGTTTAATTTATCTTTCGCGAGATATTTTTGCACCACTGAGCTGTCTTGATAGATTTATGAAATTGAGAAAAAGAAAAGGAACAAGAAGAAGAAGAAGAAGAAGAAGAAGAAGAACAGGCAGCAGCAGCAGCTGCTGCTGCTACTACTACTCCTACGAAATGCAGAGTTAATGGAATCCCAAAAGCTCAATAAATCCGAATTGAAGAACAGCGATGATAATAATAATAAATGAATAATTTATATCTCAATCAAAAAAAAAAAAAAAAAAACTAAAAAAACTAGAAAATACACGATGATCAAACAATTTTCTACTAAAAAATATTTGTCACGTTATTTCTGTAGCCTATTTTGATCACGCTTCTTTCTAAGACTTGAAGTCATTTTTCGAAATCCAAATTCAACAGAATTCACGATTTTATTCCATCACATGTAAGTGTGCAGTTTTTTCACAATCCCTTACCAATGGTTCTCCGATTTCCTTCACTCTGGCTTTACGGAGAAATGTTAAACCTTAGGCTCCGCAGGATTTCTCTTGAACAAGAAAATAAGAAGAAGAAGAAGAAGAAGAAAAGTCAGAAAAAGACTAAAAGGCTTTTGTTAAACTTTGAAAAATCTCCCATATGTTAATACCGGCTGAAATATATACAGCTTCGTGGAGTTAATCATGAAGACGAGGGTGGTGAATGCATAGTGAAAATTTGTGGAAAAGGTAGAAAGACCATGAAGACAAAGAGTTATCCTTTACTCAGCCTCCGGGTCTGGCGTGAATTAGAAAATAGAAATTACAAGAGATCGCGGAGCGTGGAGAGATCAGCCTGACCGGTGCGGCCTGGTGGAACAAACTGGCCTTAGGGCCCCGTGCTATACGTAGGAAGAACTGGAGAGAGGTTAAAACGTAATGGAATAGAGCTGGTTCAATAACCCTCGTTAAGCTGTGTTATGCAAATCTTTGCGTGTTCCGTACACCGAAGCCCGAGCCGTTTCCGGTGGGTCAGTATATCCCCTTGCTCCAGTGCACAGGTTACCCGAAGAGGGGCGATCGCCATGAATTTAGTTTTATTAAAAAGCTGGATGTTGGGTCTAAGTTGTTTTCCCCATTTCTATACTTCCTCGGGACCCTGCATTTGCAGGTTTACTTGTATTATGCGAATGGCGTAAGAGCGCATCTCGGTTTCCGAAGCCACTTGACTTCTAGGAACGTCGCTCTATACCCTTAGGGGGTTCGAAAGTCACTCAAACGTCGTATCAAGATGTTAGATGCTGTTAGAAGAAGAGGAGAGACGGGATAACAGCCAGATAGATAGATAACGTTAAGGTAAATAAACTACATTGGACAGAAACGTGAAATGGCGTACGACAAACGACATTCGTTCGTTCGTTCTTCTTCTTCTTCTTCTTCGTATTCTTCTTTCTCTGTATATCAACCCTTCGCCAGTCGCTAGCAAGAAACAGAAAGAGCCAAATCGATCACTTTGAATTGCCAATTCAAGACAGATACACCCACGCCACTGCCATTTCAAAAAACAACATTTCAAGGTACTTCTCCGTCCCCCGCATCCCTATTTTGCCTTTTCTAGGGACAGTTGCTACTCTCACCAAAGAATTTTCCAATTCGGTTCTTCGAATATTAGTCTCTGACCCACATTCGTCATATTCAAGAAGATCTACCTTCTTGAGGTGTGTCAGAAGTATAGTTCTCTACGGTCGCAATTATGACTAAAAAATTAATTCATCAAATGATTTAAAATTCATAGTCAAATTTCACAAGGTAATCACCTTTAGATTGACTTAAACTCAATTTTTTAGCAGAAGGAATGTATAGTTTAGTAATATTGCCGTCAATGACACTGTTCTTTCATCTCATTCCTTAATCAGTCTCCGGAATAAGATCACCAATGTGATGATTATAGCTCAATCCAAAGACAAAAATGTTATCAAACTTCTGTCAAAATTTCGAGTCAATAGACATAACGGTTGTTGAGATATCGCGGTCACCACATTCATTTTTGTTCGCGAATGGCTTCAATTCTACACTATGTCTCGGTGATTAGAGAAAGAGAAGAATCATGAATCTGTTGAACAGTTTCTAAACCAAGGTTACCAACGTGATGATTGTAGGTCGATCCAAAGACAAGAATATCATGATACTGTTCCTCGAATTTCGAATCAATTGACAAAACGGTTATTGAGATATCGCGGTCACCATATTCATTTTTTTTTGTGAATGGCTCCAATTCTACACTATGTCTCGGTGATTAGAGAAAGAGAAGAATCATGAATCTGTTGAACAGTTTCTAAACCAAGATTACCAACGTGATGATTATAGGTCGATCTAAAGACAAGAATATCATAATACTGTTTCTCAAATTTTGAATCAATTGACAAAACGGTTATTGAGATATCGCGGTCACCACATTCATTTTTGTTCGTGATTGGCTTCAATTCTACACTATGTCTCGGTGATTAGAGAAAGAGAAGAATCATGAATCTGTTGAACAGTTTCTAAACCAAGGTTACCAACGTGATGATTGTAGGTCGATCCAAAAACAAGAATATCGTGATACTGTTCCTCGAATTTCGAATCAATGGACAAAACGGTTATTGAGATATCGCGGTCACTATATTCATTTGTTCGCGAATGGCTTGAATCCTACACTATGTCTCATCGATCAGCGAAATATAAGAATAATAAAGAATAAAAATAGCTACGAAAGTAAAAACGGTGAAACGAGTGAAGTTTCAACGGTGTTTAGTCCATCATTAGAAACATCAAATATTAGTTCAACGATGTATATAATAGACCTGTTATACAATTTGAAGTTTGCGTGTAAACTTTACGTCTCGAAGTTTACCCATGGGTTAGTATCAATACTATCAAGCTTTAACGTTTGGTGAACTATTTATAAAGACATTTACAGAAGCCCGCTGAGCGTTGAGTTAAGTTGCAGGTAAATTTCTATATACATACATTTGTACACAAAATTGTATATACATGTGTGTGTATATCTCCTGCCTCTACCTAAGTTTGCAAACAAACTTAAAACTGACTACGACTACGACTACGACGGGACGCTCAAATGCCTTTGACACTGACTTCAGATAAAAGTCGAGCCACTAGACTTGGACCCTCGGATGTAGATAGACGATAATATTTACCGACGGGTCAAATCTGCGACCTCTATGTACCGAGACGTGTTTTGGGACTCGGTGATTAGCAGAGGCAAGACTTGGGGGTCGAGAAACGACGTTAGGGGATGGTATTTCGGGGGGGGGGGGGGGGGTTTGGGGGGTCGGCGGCAACGCTAATGTAACGTATTCCTTTGACTTTGGCAAAAACCCAAGTTAGCCGCTGAGATAGGGGTCGCTTGGCTGGTCAAAAAGCCAGACCACCTAATGGGAGCCCGGAATGGCAGGGATTATCCTCGCCACGTAATACCCGGGGAAGGTGAACCGCGGCAAAGCTTCGCGTTCGTTTTGAAACTGGCCGGGTTTAGGATTGGTTATATTCGAATAGCGAGTATGAAATATATGGAATGTCTGACGTACACGTATATATGACGATAAGATTTTTTGTTGAACGCCTATTTTGTCGCAGACAGAAATAGCGGAAGGAAGATAAAAGCTAAAAGTGTAAACAAAAAGGGACGACAAAAGAAAAAGAAAAAGTAAAAATAGCGCAGAAAAGATGTAATTAGGACCGGGTGCGAGTGCCACCGTTCGTCTTCTACGAGAAAACGTTACTCCAGCCCATTTTCACAAGACACAAGTATCAAGGATCAAACGTCAAGCGAAAGCATCAAGCAAGAGGCAATAAAGGCTAGAGATACTTTGACGCGCTTATCTCAAAGGAGAAGACGCGGTGGCGAACAGCTGCAGCGCACCTAATTTTCAGAATCATATTTCTATATGAAGACGTATAGAAATGATACGTGCAAACGCGATTCTATAAATTAAATTTACAAATTTTTCAACTCATGCACGAGAAGTGGTACTTCTCATGCCTGCAGAGAGTGGCGTAAGTGGCGCTTTACAGCCAGGAATAGAACGAGAATGGTGCGCCTGCGCAGACCGGCCTGACCTCACTTCTCGCACTAGTACTTCTTCGCGCACGCCTTTCTCGGCAGGCACGAGAAGTAGCACTTCTCAATCCTCATGCATGCGTTACAAAATAGTACATTGCGATACTAGTGTGGTAAAACTTTTTCTGACGAGTGTGAGGTTCCAGCACGAGCCGAGGGCGAGAGACACAGCCTTTATTTTTTCCCTGAATATCTATTTGGCCGATGAATCGAGCCGAAGGAATCGGGAATCTTCTTTGTAGCAAATTGCAAAGTCTTTAAATCTCCTCCTCTTCAAGATTCATTCTCCGGTCTGACTAACTAAGTGGACCACCGCGCCGCGTCGGTTCTTCGCGTTTTGCTCAGGATGAACACCTGCCCGTCATTCTTTTCGTCTCATATCTCGCGCCCAGCCACCGGGAGCCACGCTACGCCGCACCCCACTGCGGCGCAGGGGCGTCCAAACTCGCAATTACCAAGATCTCTTGCTCTTATACTTATACTTCGCGGCTCGCTTTGTCTCGCAATACACTACATACACCGCCCTCCCTGTCTCGTACCTTACACCATATACCCGATGATATAGTTTAATAATGATTGCCTCTTCCTCCCGCTGCTCAATCGCCCGGTAGAAAATCCCACGAATAATGTATGGATATCTGTGTAACTATACATATATATATAATATATATATACATATATACGCACGCAAATTATTCTTACATCAAGTAAATATAAAGTGGCTCGGATATGGTTCGCAATTTCTCATGTCATCAGCTCAACTCTGATAAGGATTGAGATTTTTTTTTTTCAAATTTTTCAACAATTCTCTGATTTACTTACGGTTTTTCAAAATGAACACATCGTTGGCCATAATCCTAAATTCTGGGAATATTCCGCGAAATCCTGTTTCAAATATCAACATTTTTTACCCCAGACCCAAAGTGGGCCAGTGTTCGCTTAATTTTTTTTTTTCTTGTACTGTTTCGATAAAAAAAAAATAGATAATAAAGATCCGAAAGGCCGAACCCGCTGAATTTGAAACTCGAGCATGCATACATTCAGGGATTAATAATTCGGGCTGTATCGATCGTATATCGAAACCAATAAGGGGTCAAATTAATCTTCTTGAGATTATACTTTTTGAAAAAAAAATAAATAAAAATAGTTTCAAAATTCTATGGGTTATTCACGACATCGCATCATGAAGTTGTCGATTGAATTACATAAAGTTCACAATCATTGTCAGATAAATAGACCGAAAGTTTCGGAATTTTGATGCTCTGAATTTAAACTTTCGATTTTTATTGTAATTCCTTGAATATTATACCTATGATAGAGAAGAATAATTTTCTACATTTTTTTTCTTTTTTTCTTTTTTGTTTTATTATCGTTGTTGTTCTCATTGTCGGAAACGAGGAGGGGCCGGAAACCGCGAGTGCAGTTAACAGGACACGGCTGACCACCTATATTGTCAGTATTCTCTGCAGCCCCCTCGCTCCCTTCTTCCACGTGCTCGTACAGGTAGAGTAACGATATTGGATCACTAGAGCCTGAAAATCAATTTTCACTTCCTTTTTCGTCGTTGTTTTACCGCAGAACGATTCGCTCGCAATTTTTCCGAAATTTTTTATTTTTTTTTTTTTTTCCGAAATCTATAAAACGCGGTGATTTCTTCAAACAATTAATCAATATTTACGTGTGCATATATATAGGCATATACATACATAGGTACGCTTATATATGTGTATATACCTGTATATTTATGTATATTGTATACACCGTTAGTATATATATGTTGTTTAATATATTTAATGATTTACCTGTTTGTATGTATGTATATAGATATTAGGACATAAATACACGGTCCGTGGAAGGCGTAATTGGACGCCGCCGCGCCGGTTCGTAGGTATTATTAAATTACATAATTTTCCCATAATATCGCGAGGCCGGAGATGATTATCGGTGCCCGGTATAACAGCGAAATATTAATTAGCGTATATAGGTATATACCCACTTTATTCAGTACATAGGTATATGAAATCTAATTCAAATTGAAGGAGAGGAAAAAAAAAAAAAAAAAAATGGTAAATCCAAAAAAAAAAAGGAACTAAGAAAAAGTATCACTATTCACAAATCATTAACACGACCTATCGTTTAGACTTTAAAGAGTTACAACATAACGCGTACATAGGTACGGTGTGCAGAGTCTATAAATATATTGTATATACAGGGTGATCCAGAATCACACTACCGGAGGTCATGGGTCCATTCCTCGTGAAAATCTGAGACTAAAATTCATTTACCAAAAATTCGAGGGACCGATATTCTCCGAGTTACGGAACCATCTCTCAAGCCGACCAACCACAAAACTTATACGCGGTCAAGACAGGGCCGAGTCACAAGTGTAAGTTGATCAGTGCCTGCGGCAAGCCGAGTGTTGAACTGAGCCTCTCCGTAATCCGGAAATTAACGTGACGAGAATTTAGTCTTAGATTCCCATTTGGGATCCACCGATGACCTATGGTGCGGTGATTTTGAATCGCCCTGTACACGTATATGGCTATATGCATCATAGGGTGGTGCCGGTAAAACTGAAGTTGCAACTTCCGCCGTTAAAAGTTAAAATCGTAAAGTGTATGTGTGTTGGTTTTATAGGCAGTTAAAAATCTTAGCTACGTACATTCATCCACATTGCAATCCCTGTGCACATGCACACTGTGCAGCTATAATATCTGAACTCTGATAGACTGTACGTAGAGCAACTGGGAAGAAGGAATATGTTAGAAAAATAAAAGCCGAATAAGAAGTAAAAATTAGAATCGTTAAAAGAAGAAATTATGTAGGGAATTTTTGAGCTAGACTAATTTTCACTAGAAGCTGGGTTGCCGCAGTTGGCACGACTGCAGGTTTGAAAAATGGAGGAGGTCGAAGCGTGATACTATATTATGAAAACACGAAGAAAGGTCACTCATATGTATCGCAATTTTACATAGGTATATGCATTCAAACGTTTCGTATGTATGCATATATTCACGTGGTAGATATATAGTGAGACGATGTCTGCGAGAGAAAAAGTCCCTATAGGTTCCTCCCCTCGTTATAAACGAAGAGAAATAAATTGCTAGATTCCCACAGATATCTGTAAAGGAATGATTTTTTAGTCTGCGATACAGCGCTGCGCAGTTTACTTGATACAAACGTCTACGATAATGAGGGTATGGTGTGCGCGATTGGTACCCACAGTACCACTTATAGAGTACATGCATTATCCATGTAACTCTTAAGCTCCCACGGGCTAAATTACACCAGGTTAGAATTTTCCGAGTAATTATCACTAAATTGGATTTCAAAAATGTCATGGACCCTCGCGGACTCCTCTAGGGATTTTAGTGATTTCTCATAGATTCGATAAAAACTTTACACATTTCACACAACGGGGTTGTGTATACCTGTATCAACTAGAAGACACTTCGGCGCTAGCGAAATTACGCGTCGCCATGTTGGTTGCTTAACTCGCTGGCGCCACCTCGAATAGCTTTACCCTAGCTAACCCGATTCTATGGGAATTTTCATGAAATTCCCTAGTATTCTAGGGATTCATTTTCTAAAATTTCACTGGTGGACTTGAGTTTATGAGAATTACTCTGGAATATTTTTAGTGATTTTTTCGAAAGTCCCTAGGAAATTTAGTGATTTTTGTTTCGAAATTTTCCTGTTAGACTATAGTTCAAAATATTTCACGAATTCGTTCGATCTTTCCGTGGGGTTTGAGCAGAATTTCACGGGTTTACGTACCGTTATGACAAAAAAAAGAAAAAAAAAACAATTCAGATACCTAAATCGAGAGAGAGAGAATCGCGGAGGCAGAGGCAGATGCAAAGGCTGGGCCAAAGGTGTGAGTGCCGACTATAAGACGTGAGATTACATTACAGCAGCTTGCGATCATCGTACGTATAAGTAGCTATACGTACCAAATCAATTATACGTGAAATCGCCCCCTCGCAAAAAACAGCCTCTCTCATTTTACCTCCGATTCTCTTTCCCACATATTCCTCTCGTTAGTCTTCGATCTTTGGCGCTGTAAATCTCCAGCCCCGCCGTATACTTCATTACGACTTAATTCGACGGCTCAACGTTGCAAGAAACGTGCTGCACCGCCCGTTTACCTGTATATACTATATATACTATATATATTAATATTATATACAATGTATATACATACAGTATATTTATCTATGTACAATCTTATTCTCTCTCTTATTTCATCAGAGAGTGAGATTCTTGGCCTCTGATGCAGCCATGACGAAAGTTCTGATTTGAATTTAAAAAAAAAGCAAATTTATTATATATTCACCGGTACATAAGATACCGTATAGTATATATATGTATTTCGTAAGCGGAAATTAGTTATTTTCGTTAAGCAGTTCGCTGATCCTCTGTGCAGCAGCGCAAGAAAAAGCCCTTCGTCTTTTACACACAAGTAGCGCATATACAGGGTGAGTTTTCATCGGGGTCCGAAGAGGGTGTGGCTTAAATCGATCGAGACTCCGCCTCCTTCTATTTGCTACTCAGGGTGTTCAGTATCCATTAATGTGAACTTGTCAAATTTTTTTTTATTCAAATTTGGAATTCGCGGTTCCGAAACCCTTTTTATGCAAATCTGTATGTAGTTTTGAAAATTAATTGCCGCCACATAACCCTTCTTATAAGTTTGTGTGTGTTTTCGCAAAGATGCGAGCTGCGATGTCAGGAAAAGTAATCTATTCGTATTATTATTATTTTCTTTATTTTTATTATTTTGCAAATAATTTGCAGACAAATCTTCTCCATCATTTGAATCTATCTATTATATCGCAGACTTGAATTGATGGGGTTAAAATGGCAAGCCATGCTGCAGCAGCACAAGTGCCGTGAAATTGACGTGTGGTAAGGCCATTCACGGTCAGAGCTGGGTCTGAGGGGTTGGTTATGATAGTATATTATAATAGAGGTATATAGGTATGTATTAGGTATAAAGTATAATAAGAGGGGATTTAACCCATAGTGGAGAAAGTTCCGATTTTATAGATAAATATAAGAGAGCCGCACAGGAATAATAGAAGTAGAATTTCTGCAGGCCATTATTTATTATCATATCTTTTCATTCAAATCCGCGCCGAGACTAATAGATGAGCTTTTTTCACTTTTTCATACAACTTTTAAAACTTGGGTTTCGAATCATATAGTATAGTATAGGGTGTGCCGTTTCGATGAAATACTTTGAGGATTCAAAAGCCCAGAGTTATCTCGGCTCGAAGTATTTCATCCCCTTATTTGTCGTCTTTTTCTGCTCATAACTTTTGTATTATTGATCTTAGCCGGAAAAGTTACAAATCAAAGTTATAGGTAATTGTATAAGCTACAAAAATGTTCCATACAAAATTTTTCTCACCCTCACGGTTACGAAGATAAACTAAAAAAACTAATTATACACTTAATTTCAAGGTGGCGGCCGTATGGCACCCCCCGGGCCCTAAACGAGAAGCACCCTTATGCGTATAAACATAAGGTCAGTCTTCTTCGGAATATAAGTATATGCAGTTTCTTCTCAGTTTTAGAGTATGAACGTATAGGTACCTGTCGAAAAATGACACCGCGTTTGAAAATTGATAGTTGAATATCGCCTGCGCGTATATTTCATGTATCAAGCGTCTCCATAGACATACGTAGGTATCCGAGATTAATTAATTCCCACCGGTGTTAAGCGCGGTGAACGCCTACGTCCGATCAACGAACCGATGCTTAATTAATACGCAATTCTACCCGTGCCTCCGCGGACCTATTCAGCTGTCCTGAAAGTGTCACGAACCTAGAACTGTTCTATTCTGTTCTCGACGAGTTAAAACAGTTACCTGATACAGCCGTTTGTTCAACCAAAACTATTGTACGCGAAGCACCGCGTCTATACCCATTTAACTGTATAGGCCGGTATATATACATTATATACATGGATATATTCTACACGTATACTATACATATATAGGTACACATGTATACCTTGAAGTTGAAAAATTAGCATGATATTCGTAATCCTACAAAAATAGTACTGCCTCGCGTTCGAGGTCAGCCGGAATAGCTATTATAGCAAACCAGCTGGCCAGGCCGTAGATCAGACATGCTCGAAACTCTCGCAAACTTAGCATGTCCATATATCAATGTCGATTACTCATCTCGCGTACAGGCAGTTATAAAAAAAAGTGAGAAATTCGACACTTAAGCCTCATTTGACAGACGTTATTCTCAACTTCTCACGTTCTAGTGTTAAATTGACACATTCTGACATCAATTTCGAGAGTATATTGCTGTCAATTTCATTGACAATCATGTTAGCATCGATTAAACACATTTGGGAATGATTTAGGACAAGAAGGTGTCAATTTCAGACATTTTAGTGTCAAATTGACACACATTGACATCAAATTAAAACATTTTGGTCCTGATTTGAAACATACCGATGTCAGTTTCATTCACACCCATTAGGTGTTGATTTGACACATAATTGTGAATGACTCAACACACGCTTATGACATTTTAGGGTGAAATTGACACATACTGACACCAATTTAGCACGTTTTGATCTTAAGCTGATACATATTGATGTCAATTTCTGCATTCACAGACGTTTCAGTGTCAATTTAAAACATTTGGGATCCAATTAGACATATATCGATGTCGATTCATCCCATTTCGGTATAACTTTCGTCAGCATATTGATGTCATACTGAAAGTTGGCGATCAGCATTGAGGAAAAAAAGGAAGACTTAATGATTTATGCACGTCTCTATGCCTCGTGGGTAGAAAATAATAAAAATAATGATAATTCCGGATTCGGCAACAGGTTGCCCAGGCGGACCCCCATGAGGTAGATCTATGAATGTATCTACTAAGAACTACTATACATACATGTATGTGTGGGTGCGGGCGCCAAGAAGATGGCGTAGCTTTGGTCGTGTGAATGTGTCTCCTATATACAGACACACGGTATACATACACATATACATAATAGAAGGAGACCGTCGATGAGGTCCGGGGTTGGGATTCGAGAGGATGAGGAGAAGAGGCGATGAGCTGAGATCACGCAGCTGCTGAGTCAGGCGGAGGACCCCGTGTCCAAAATTACCAACGGGACCAGTGGGAGCGGTCCAGGTAACCCTGCCGATGTTAGTCACGCGACCTGTTTGGCGCGTGCCGTATATTAATTGTCGTCCGGTTCGCGACGACCGACACTAGGTCCAAAGCCTCCTGGCGCCTATCTAGATACATATATATATACGTGTATACATGCCGTTTATACCGAAGCAAATAAGAGGACAAAAGTCTGACGCGGATCGTAAAAACGTTCGGGTAAATTCCTTGGCGGAATACAGGCGAGAAATCGGTTTCGACGATGGTTTAGCTTTTGGCAACCATTCGACCTGACGGTACTGACAGTGACCCGGAAACTCGAGAGGATATAGTGAGACGAGGATCCAGGAAAGAAGGGAAGAAGGGAAGAAGGGTTTGGTAGTCAGTACTAGGTAGGTGGTGGCACGCCACCTGAGCCGAACGACTCACCAACCAAATTAACTTTTACTACCATCTTCCCAATTAATTTACAAACTTCACTGCCGCTTAATTGCGCGCATAAATTACAGCGCCAAGTAGGTACAGTATAGCCAAGTACCGAGTGCCTCGTTATAGTGTTTCACCCCGCGAGCTAGCTGATTAGGTAACGCGAGTGTAACTCCTTGGAGTACATATGGGGAGTTTCATGCCACCCTGACAGCCTCTGACCCTGACCCCCGAATATTAAGAAATATGAAAAAACAAAATCATGGGGGGGGGGGGGGGCTCAGAGTCAGAGGCTGTCCAGGTTGTCATGGAACTCCCCATATAATATAAAGGTACCTATATGTCCTATCCTAATACAGATTTTCGGTACCAAAACCCTTTTCGCTGAATTTCGATGCTATTCTTTGTCCGCACTCGGTGACGAGGGATGGACCATGATTTGGGGTTGCGTCAGGGTCGGCATTGACCCGAGAAACATAATTCAAAGCGAAAACTGAAGCGGGGACTATCGCGCCCCAATAATCCTGGGTATTAATGACCCATGAGTTTCATGAGTTTAAAATGGTCTCGAATTTCGGCAGGGGACTTTTTTTGTTTTTGGGTTATGTAATAAATCTCGAAAGGTTTCGGGTCGCAGCTATGTACGCGCGTTGTGGTACTGCCTACGGTACGATGCTCGTGAATCAGGATGAATTTTTAGCAAAACTTTTGACAAGCCAATTCGACATTTTTTTTCTTTCTTTACTCATTTTTTTATTTTATTTTTTCCGTTCGACTAAAGTACGATGTGCGAAAAGTCATGCGGTGGACAAATTCCTCTAGTACTCCGCGCCGGCAACAGTCAGCGGCTCGCCCCATCGCCCCATAAATTATCCCCGCTTCCTCTTTTTGTTTTTCACCATTTTTTTTTTTTTTTTTTTTTTTTTTCTGTCACATTGCAGTACGATATCAAACGATTCCCACCACCTCAATGCATCCGGGCCTTTAGACTGGCATCCGATACTGCAGGCCATGCGGTTTGATTCAATGTCTACTATTTTATTTCACACTTTTCTTTATCGTATATTCAATTGATGTCAATTAAACGTGTTTTAATATGGATTTAACACTTGTTGAACTGTCATTTAGACATCTATCGATGGCAATACCAGCTCAACACATTGTTCATTCGATTTAGGACATGCCTATTAATGTCGAGTTAACACAGTTCGGTATAATTTCAAGACATGAGTCGGTTCGATTTAACATGTTTTAGTCTCAATTTGACACTTTGATGTCAACTTGACGAATTCTGGTTCTAGTTGGAGACATTATGGTATAGTTTGACATGCTTCACTGTCAGTATGACATATCGATGTCAAGACACTAACATATTTCGATGTCAATTGGCCACATTGATATTGGTTTGACATATTAATGTCGAGTTGACACATTTTGGTGTAATTTCAAGACATGTTGGTTCAATTCAACATGTTCAGGTGTCAATTTGACACATTATGGTTCAGTTTAACATGTTTTTCTGTTAGTTTGACATACTAATGTCAAGTCAATAACATATTTCGATGCCGATTGATCACATTGATGTCAATTTAACATATTTTGATTCAAGTTCAAGATGTTATCAGCAAATAAATTCAACCTGTTCGGTTTTTGGTTCAACACATTGATGTAAATTTGAAAGATTCTAGGTCAGTTTGACATGTTTTGGTTTTTTTTTCGTTTGTTACTTGTTATACAATGGCAAAGTGGTTAACACGAGCTAACCATGTATTCTGTATCCAATTACTGGGATGGGAATAAGTGATAAGAGGAGAGGAAGAATAAAATTATCTGTTCGGAACGATGGAACGACCTAAGCCCTAAACGAAATTGAAATGAAGAATGGCCAGTCCATCCCGTTAATTGAACTTGAACTAGAAACTGCCTCGAGTGGATTAGATCAATTAATTGTTTCTCTAGTCGCTGTCCGCTGTCTCTTGACTCGTGCGAGGCGACGCGACGTGGACGTCACTGACCTACGCGCAAGCGCAGGCCCACTACGTGCGTGCGGAACAGGGAACTGCAGGTGCGGCTCGCTCTCTGACTCTCTGGCGAGATTAAAGCCCGCGTAACAGGTACAGGGGCGTGGCGCTAGGGAATCTCTCGCCCGAACCACAAGGCGTCTTGACGCCGGCACGGGCAATGCCAACAAGAAACGTAAAGGAAGACCGCGGCGCACCGCGACGCCTTGGGCTACGGCCAGCTAACTCCGTCGAACCCATCGCTTGGCGCCTTATTGTCAGAGTGTATAGTGCATCTATACAAATACATGTGTTATAGGTATATAGGGCATTCCCTGCCAATTTGAACAAAAAAATTATATGGAGCATTCGGTGCCAATCGAAGCGAAAAACTTGTATCAGACGTTCGGCGACAGGTCAAGTGAAAAATTCATATGGGTCAGTCTATGAAAATTCAGTCATAAAATTTATATGGGGTATTCAATGGAAATTCAATAAGAAACTTTATATGTGGCATTCGACGCCAAGTTAAATGAAAAATGTATATAGGGCATTCCGATCCCATTCGAGTGAAAGTTTTATATGGGGTATTCGATGCTAAGTAAAAGGGAAAATGTATATAGGGCATTCCGACCAAATTCAAGTGAAAAATTTATATGGGTCATTCGATGATAATTGGAACGAAAAATTTGTATAGGTCATTCCACGCCAAAGCGAATCGAATTTGAATGTTTTTTGTTTTTTGTCACTTGTCAGGCAATGCCTCATATTAGCGGCATTTAGCTCCATTTGCCCGAGACTTGGTGTATATGTATGTACCTACGGGGCTGCAGTTTCTTGCTCGGGTAAACTGTCGCCGCCAGTCGAGTCTATTAATAGGCGGGCCACCGTCTGACTATGTGTCTGCTATGTCGCGAAATGCACTGACCGACTCTGCGAGCTACTCCCCGCCCAAGCGGCAACAAAAATATTCTAAACCGCCGCGGGTATGCCGGGCCTTGGCATACGCGTCGACGACCTTCTCCCGCGACTCGGATTTCCCGACGCGCCTTCGCAATAAGTCTCACCGCCCAAGGGCAACGCGCCCATCCCTCCCGCGGTTCGACGAAAGATTGACGAAATTTAAGAATTTCAAATTTCATCATCATTTTCGTATTTCTTTTGTTTATTCGTCGGCAACTAGGATTCAGAAATGAAATATTTGTGATTTATCGATAATTGTGTTAGATTTTGGAGAAAAAAAATAAATAAATTGCTAAAACAAAAAGTTTGTATCTTCGAGCTCATATATCGCGCGCATCTCGAAAAACGTAAAAGCGGTTCAGATCTTCGCGAGACTAAACAATTTACTATACGTCAAAGCTTTGAGCTCGAGGATCAGGGAAACGTTTTGTTTAATTTTTATTCAATTTGTTTTTCGATATTTTCGTATTTCATCAATACACCGTGACTTTATTCCCACGATATTCGGGAGCCTACTGTGACATTCGACGTTATGGATACGAGGGTAGGTAACTGGATCCCGAAAAATGCAGTTTTAAAGAATTTTTGAATCCAGAATAAGCTTCGGAGAGAAAAAGAGAGGAATAGGGGTAAGACAGGGGTGCAAGCAGCCAGGGAAAATGTAATATATAAGGCGGCGTAAGCCGGGTAACTGCCGGCTGTAGTAATGATTATAAAATCAGTTGGCGTAGTGATTTACCGAGATTAAAAGCCGCCCCTCATTCTCATCCTCATCCTCATCCTCTTCCTTTTCCTTTTCCTTTTCCTTTTCCTCTTCCTCTTCCGCTTCCCATTCCACTTCCTCTATATATGAGCGTACCCCCGCAAACGCAGACCCCGAACTGTGCACCAACGTACAACATCTCTTGCTGCACGAACCGACATCGTAGCCTTCCTTCTACAGCGTCACTAAAGTTCTCGATAATTCAAAAACCGGAAAAAAAAAAAGAAAAAAAAAAAGTCAACTGATTGTCATGGTATAGATACGTCGATAACTAATCGCATATCATTCAGTCCTTGATCTGCAGAGAGTTAGCTATATAAACGCTTCGATCGGTATAAGTTAGGCGTTCAGGTTACTTCTACTGCGAGAAAGCGCTGGCGAGTGAAGCGCTCGTATCCATCTGTCCGCAGGGACGCGAACTACACGGTTTAAAGCCCCGATGATACCATAAACATGAGTGGGACATATAGAGCCGGGTTTTCTCGTTGTTCGAGATAGATTTTCGGGCTTTTATCACAACAAAGAGATCCGTTATCCGTTTATATTGGGAAAATAAAAACGTTGATTCTTAAACGCTGGACCAAGCTTCGACCAATTGTTTTTGTCGACATGTATACTAGGAGAAGGGTGCGCATGGAACGGTATATACCCTGCACACACACACGGGCATAGTAATGATATGCATATACGTTACATATATACATATACTAACACGTATATACTATATACATGAACGTAAGCCCTGCGTCGAAAACTGTACAAACGTTAGGGGACCGGGCGTTGAGAAGGGGATGAAATATGTAATCGGTATCGGTGTGCCACGTCGACGCATTTTCGGTAGATAAACCGTCAGATGTATGGTCATTGGCTCGACGTTATATTGCCGAACGTTAGTTTCATCGGGGTTGAGAGTTGGGGGTTGGGAGAAGGGGGGTGTTAATCCGACATGTCCTTCACGCGTGCCTGCACCTATACATGCATAGGTACCTAAACATGCCTACATGAGAGTAAAAAAATAAAATCACGGTCGAAACAAATTCCAAAAATTACAAAAAAAAAAAACGAAATCTCATTCGTAGACGAAGAAAGTAAAAATTAAAATAAGAGACCCAGGCATGGAGGAAGAAAAATAATGACACAATATTTTCAGTTTTTCGAACGATTTTTTTTTTTTTTGTTTTTGACGATCAGAAAAATTTTTACCGCAAGTTAGAAAGGCTTTTTTTCTAGACACTCCGCTTTCAGTCGGTCAAAATAAAAGGTAGAAGAAAGAGACTACGAGGGGGGTTCGTCGTTCGCTTCGATAAGATCGTTTCGTTCGTCGAGTGCGATGTTCGACGACAACCATCGTCGGGGTTCGGGGGTTTTTAGGTATGTACAACTACCCCGCGTCTAAGTGCTGACGTAAATAATAAATAACTTTCGCTTTTACGCGATATTCCGTGACCCCTTGATCGTTTCAGCTCTTCGTAGATAGGGGTGGGTGGGTCGCCATACCTATATAGCAAGAGAATTTCAAACTATTAGATAGCGGCGATTTTAAAGCCGAAAAAAAAAGAAAAAAAAAAAAAAAACGAAAGCAAGAAAGAAAGTCAAACAAGAAAAACGAAAAAATCATTTTTCGGAAAAATGGTGGAGGAACTTTTGACCCCAATTTTCATAAGGATTAACCCCTCAAGAGATTCGTTACGAATTCTGAATCACCCTGTACATATATATATATGCAGTATATTCTTCTGCCTATAAAATTCGCGGGTTAACGAGCTGAATTTTTGCGATATATTATCAAAAGTGCGGCGCTTCTCGAGTGGTAGGGCTATTTTTGATTCAGAAGTGGGTTAGTCAAACATCTTCAGTTTCTGCAGCAGCAGCAGCAGTAGCAGCAGCAGTATATATATATATATATATATATATATATGTATAACACCACGATCCAAGAAGGGAAAACTCTATTTAGAAGATTGTGCGGCGAGAAATTGCTGCAGCTCGCAAATCGTTCGCAATTCCGTAACGAAAACGTTACAATAATTTATAGATTTTTTTTTCTTTTTTCATCGTTTTTCTGCATATACAGGAATCGCACTAACTATACCTAGACCGGCAAAAGAATAAGCCACGGAATATATATATATACTATTGCAACCGTAAAAAAAAAAAGAAAAAAAAAAAAAATATCGAAAAATTTTGCGACTCAAAATCGAAAAGAAAATATGAAAAAACAAAAAAAAAAAAAAATTGTGAAAAAATGATAGAAAAAAAAAATTCTTGCAAAATATTAATTGTATTAGGTATCATAAATTGCAACTAGCTCAGACAATCGTACTTTCCATAACTATATGCTTACACGTGTTCCGTTAACCGTGCACGCGGTTAACCGTTAACGGTACCGTCCTGCCTCCCGGTTCGTGGGGGTCCGTAACGAGTCGTCGTCCACAGGTCCAGGAATAGACGCGACGGTTCGCGTCGCGTCGGCTCGTGAGTCAGACAATCTTAGCCACATTCGTCTGTTTCGTCAGGTCGACGAGCGCGCCAACCCTGACGACTCTTTAACAGAACGCGGTTGCCAATCGTCTGCTCGAGATTTGAATTTGAATTTTTGAATTTTTAATTGCTATTTTGCTTTTTGCCGATGATTTACCCCTGTATCTATCAATCATGGATCAAATGCCGTGTACAAGAAAGAAGAAGGAAAATGGAGAAAAAAAAGGGCATAGTTTTTCTTTCAACTTGGCAGGGAACGCCCTATACATCGATATTATAGCACGGCGAAAGGGGTTTCTTTAAATACACCGAAGATATTCGTGGATAATGATTTAGCATTTGCTGCAAGAGGGTGCTAAGTTATATATTATATATATACAGGGTGATCCAGGCCGAACGAACCATATTTCCGGGATAGATCCCCCGTGGAAAACTAAGAATAAATTTCCTTTAGTAAAAATTCTAGGGACGAACAGTTTCCGAGCTACGAAGGACCTTAGTCGAGCAATCACAGAGCGTATAGATCGCACAGACGGGGCATTGCGCAACTCGAACTCATGCGCAGCCCCGTCTGAGTCACCTTACAAGTTCTGTTATTGGTAAACTAAGATCTTCCGTAGCTCGTAAACTATCGGTCCCACGAATTTTTGGTAAAGGAAAATTATTCCTAAAATTTAACAAGGAATCTACCCTGAATCACACTGTATAATAGATGTGCGCTGTACATAGGTACAAGTAGATATACCTACACCTAGGTATAGCGGCGTGGTACAGCTGCGTCTAAGTGTAAGGGGGTTCATCCGAGGAATGATATACGACCTGCTTATATTAGGATATACCTATGTTATACTTATCTGTATAACCTACCTATACCTACGTATTGCTGTAAAGTGCACTTTACAAAATTGGATACGACTGTCTGTCGATTTTGGTTAACATTCGACCCATCTTTACGACCTCTGGTTACCCAACTGGTTGGATATTGCCGGGTTGGTATATCTACATAGATATCTACCTAACTACCTATAACAGCCACTACAATACACTCCTAAAACATCGCCGAAAGTCCAAAATACCCCCTAGACTTGAACACCCTCAAGAAGTACTTCATGAGTTTAGTGCAGAAATTCTGCACTCAGTTCTCGATATCATTGACTAAAATCTGTTTTGGCGATTCGAGGAGCTAACCGAAGGGGGTGCTTATATGGGATGAGAGCACTGGTGCCCTACTCCGATATTGATAGAATATTCGCTGCAGCGCACAGTGTGCAATGATGAAACAGAGGATGAAGGGCCAAAGAGCACGCGATTGAATGAGGGCATTTGGGTCGAAGAGAGACTGCACCACGTTTAGCGGTCAGTGCAGTGTTTCCTGTGGGAATGTATTCCTGATATCGTTGTATGATAGAGTGAACGAGAAACAAGAAACGATAAACAAAAAAAAAAAATTAGAAAAAGGATACAAAAACAGGAGTCGAATCGAGGACCGAGGAATTTTGTCCAGGGATATAAATTTTCGCAGGTTTGATGGGGATCTGCCGAGTCTTTTCTTTATCTGGTTTTGTTCTCCGGCTATCGCAGGTCCGCCGGTGTAGGGTATCGGGGAAACACCCGCATGCTGGAGGATCAGGACCAGGAATAGGATGAGGAAAAGTAGGATGGGGGAAAGAGGAGCCAGGTTGAATATGAAAGAATATAAATTACATCGCGCAGAACGAATTGCCGTAAACGTTTTGCTGACTTATGCTGGAAGAGGAACGGGTCGCGCAATTCCAGCATCCCGAAGGCGAGAGGAAGGGAGAGAGGGAGAAGAATGGACGGTTTTTAATACCTTTGGCAAGAAAATTAGTTGCCCTTTTCTCTCCGTCCCGCGATTCCGTTTTCGTTATACCTATATGCGACGTATGTATGTCGGATACCGCGAGGCGCAGTACGATTTTGCGGATTGTCAAAATCGTCCTTTTCCTTTTTTTTTTTTTCTTCAAAAAACGTGTTAATTTTTAAACTTTCTTTTGGAAGCCCAAGACGACTGAGACATGAAAATGCAGCGGTACTATCGAAGGTAAAAATTCATAAAAAAAGTGTGAGAAAAGAGCAAAGAGAATTTGGATTTGGATTTTTCATTTTAGCTTTCGTTTTTCTTTTTCCTGTTTTTCCTCCGCTCAGAATCGAGATTTGCCAAAGTTCTGTTTATGGTAAACTTGGTTTATATGCCCTCGGCGTTATTGAAACTCTGGAAAATCTTTGGAGGGAGATTAGGCCGAGCTGGTAAAGCTAAAGGGAGATGAAAACTACGGGGTTTTCAGATTAAGAGAAGGAGGAAGAGATGCTGTGAGAGTTTTTAGGTCAGAAGTGAAACACAATATCTCTGGCTTATTTATCATCGTTTGTATCCAGTTGGCTGTGTTCGTTTACTCGCACAAGTCCCTTCTTCTTGCTTATTGCTTAATTTAACTCCGCTCATTCCAGCTCGCACGATTTTATCCCCGTCCGTATTTTTTTTTTCAAATTTTTTTTTATCCTTTTTCTTTTCTTACTATTTTCACGTCTAATTCATCGCCAAATCTCACTCGGCCTTCCAGCTTTCATAATTTCTTGACAACTTAACGACTTGCGATAGATTTCAAGGTTTTTTTTTTTTTTTTTGAAAAATCGCTTTTCTTTCAGAATGAATTCACGGGATTTTGAAAAACCTCTGAAGTTTCTAAAGTTTTCGAAACGATTTCAGAGAATTTCAAATATCAAAAATCTGAAGATTGAAAGAAATCGTTATTCCCAGTTGATCCCACGAAAAAAAAAAATTGTACCTTCCGTTGTTTTCGCGAAATCTACCCCTAAATCTGATATCGGACATACATACAACGAGATGAAAATTAGGATGAAATGGAATTGAAGTGATAAGAAAAACATGTTCAAATCACCAAAGTTTCGCAAATTTTGTGATATCTGTAGGTACACCTATCAAACACCTCATAGCATATTCTGTGAAATAATCCAAGAAAATACATCCTATAAATTCAAAACCCTGAAGATATATATATCTGACGTATAATCTACAAACGTATTCGGAATATGTCTTCGTTTGAGACGAAGCCAACCCCCCCCCCCCCCCCCCCCCCCCCCCCCGAAGCAGTAGCATCAGGTCTGAAGGCGAAAAGGCATCGACATAAGCGTTACAGCTTCGGGGGTGGGCATTCGTGTGCAAATATACAGGTAACGTGCATCGGACAAGAAATAAAAGGAATAAAAGAGAAGAGAAGAGAAGAGAAGAAAGGCGGAAGTTCTAGAGCTAGAAATACAAAAAATAATCGAGCATCAGGTAGGTAGAGAAAGACGATATGCCTATACATGTATACATATGAATGCATGGATGGATGTACAAGCGCTGAACCGATCTCGACGACAGCCGATAGCCGGCAGAGGAATCGGCGACGTGGAAACTACCCCGGATGCCCGATAACCGAAGGTACGTACGCTATTTTTCCAAGTATGAAAGAGGGGTGAGCGAGTTTAACATTACGCCGTTTCGCTTTTATTCTATTTTATACTGCGGGTGAAAAATTTAAGAAAAATAAAGTCGAAAGATTGTGTGAAAATCATCGAGAATATTGAGAAACATGTTTTAGTTGTGACGAAGGAGAAGTAACCGACCGTTGAAAACCTTTTTCTTACATCGCGTAGAGCGAAATATGATTTTCAGTCAAAACTTGACCGAAATCGGTCGAGTGGTTCGTCTGTAATGATCGATTTTCTTTTATATGGGTGATTCCGTGCCAATGAGGAGAAAAAATTGTCGTTAAATGTCCCTCCCCAAGCTAATTATTCGTGTTACAATTTCAAGGCTGAGTACAATAGGTTCTAATCCGAATAGTCAATGATTTGTATGGGTCATTCCGTGCCAATGACAATCCATGCTGTCTTTTCAGTCGCTGATATTAGGGGACATGGATTAGGTCGGTTCAATTATACTCTCAAACTATCCCCAGGGTAAAATACCGCGAAAAGAATAGCGCCGAGGTCCGATCGAACGGTCTTTACACACTCATATACGTGTACATATACACCTATACGCATTCAGTCGACACGACTACGACTGAAGGTGAAGCTGCAATTGCCGGAAAGGCAAAAACGCCAACCGGAAATGAAACCTTTCTGATGATCGGTATAGGCCTAAATTCGGGTATAGGTGGTTATTGCACAATCGAAAGAGTCGATCGAACGATCGGGAGAAAGAATAAGAGGATAATATTGAGCGCTAAGCTCAGCAGAATTTTTTTGGTTTATTTTCTTCGGTTTTTGAATCGCAATTTTGGAAAAGTGGAAAGTGGATACCGCACCACCTTCTGCATCAGCAAAAATGAGTTAATTACGAATCTACCCCATAGTGGCCTGTCTCCCTGTCTGCTTCGCTGGTTGCAGACGGTGAATAACAAAAATAAAAAATATAATTAATGAACATGCTGTTTTTCTTTCCTCAAAAGTTGATGCATTCAATTTTTATTTTCCACTGTTTCTGCACAGAAAGAAAAAAGAAAAAAAAAAAAAAAAAAAAATCCAGAATTTAACGGCACGAAAAATAGAAATAAAATTTAAACTGATTGTTAATCGCGGCTTCGATCCATATTCAAAGCCTGCAGCAGTCTGCAGTCGCGTTGCGGTAACTGACACCGATCCTTTCTTGTCCTCGTTAATTACTCCGATTTAATCTTCCGGCTAATTAATAGTCCTTATCTTATGCCTCGTGCTAGGGATCAGGATCACCGCGTGAATTGGGGTGCGCAAGTGAGTTTTCGACCCGGCCACGATCAACCCTTTACTTATATACAGAAAATTTCTGTTTTATACTGGTAGCAGTTATTGATCAACTATGCATATGTATATACAGGGTGAATGTTTTTTTTTTTTTAACCGTTCAACTGGAGCGAACTACATTTTATATTACTATTTAACAAAATTACGATTACCTCGTGATATCCCCGAGGTGCCTCAATTCATTGAAAATTCCATACTGCCCAGATGAATTAACCCCTTTCATGCCATTCATTTTTTTGTATATTATTATTTTTTTTTTTTTTTTTAATTTTTTTCTCAATATTATTCACCTTCTTACAGTTACAGATCTTTCCGAAAATTATTACTCTTGCAATAAAATATATTTAAAATTGGGAAATTCACCCTCTTGGTGGTAGGGGTTGGAGTTAAGATAAAAATCTGAAGAAAAAAAATTAGGGAATTGTTTTTGAATTATTTGAAGCCAATTTGAGGGGGGGGGGGGGGGGGGGGGGGGACCTGCTGAAAAATTTGTCCGAACCCTAAATAAGGACCACCCTAATATACACACACAACCACACTTGAACCACAGAAGGTACGTGATAACAAACGGAGATTCAAGTACCCCGTCCACTCTCCTCTTTCACAGGAGCGATAATTATACCAGAGGAATTCAGCAGCAGGGGATGAACATTGGGTAGAGGGTTAGAGAGGGTAGGACATATAATCGTAGTCCGCATATATATATATATATATATATACCTTTCTGACAACGAATCGCACCGTAAAACCTTTATTATACCTATATATCCTACGTCCACGCTTATATTCAGGGGAGGAGCGGGGGGGGGGGGGGGGTAATAATTATATGAAATATTTTTTGGTTATTTATCAAGTATTTTAGAATTTTATTATTCAAAATATTTTTGCGAGAAAGTTCTCGGTCAACCTTTGTATTTTTGTTTCCCTCTCTCTCTCTCTCTCTCTCTCTCTCTCTTCTATCGCAATTTCGGTTCTGGAATTCCTCCATTTTTTATTTTTTCGTTTTTTCGTTTTTTCCCATTTTATTCATCAAATTTCAGTTGTCATGAATTTCTTTGAAATGTCTTTCTTGCATTTTCCTCACTGACAGAGCTGATGAATCGGTATATTATAAGATTACGATAAATCTTTCTTCTCGAATTTCATCGACTTTGATTTTGAAAATTATTATTATTATTTTTTCTTTCCTTAAGAATTTATAATCGAATTCGTACAGCATACTGTCTGGGATTTCGTAAATCTCTCATCAATTTATTATGGTATTTATCAAATAATTCAGAAGAGATTCTGAACTAAACTTCTAGAATTTACAGATTGAGTTTAATCAAATATTGACTGATATCCAATAACTAATGGACAGATTTATTTCCATTCCAACCAACTTCGCATTTAGTTTCTCTCCTTCCATGGGGAAACTGAGGGAAAAGAAAGAAAAAAAAAAAGGATTGATAATTTGAATATAAACCTATTTCTATTAGTAAAAATAAAAATATCAATGAAGTATGAATTTTGTTTGAAGATTCCATTTACTATATCACTTGTAGATCCGTAGATGAATCGACTGTATGGGTGCATTAAAATTGTAACTCTGTACGTGTATCTCTAATCTCTATGTATACAACTAGTGTATGTACAGAGTGAGTTTTCTCTGGTCTCGAACGACGAAAACATGTATCAATAGGAAGAGGCGGAGCGTTTGCGATGATAAGCCCCTCCCTCATGCGATACCGGAGAAAACTCACCCTGTATATAGCTGAACTTAGCAGGTTGAAAGCTCTGGTAGAGAGGAGGGGGCTGTAGATGCTGCCTGAAATGTGGAAATCATTTTTCAAAAGGGTGATTAAGTGTGCTAAAAAGAAGGGTATCTCTTTGAAACCTCGAGTTTACCCCCATTTTATCAGGATTATTATTATTATTGTTATTCTTTTTTTATACTTTTTTCTTTTTTATTTCGTTTTTCTTTTATTTTCTTCCACTACTTTTCCTGCTTCTACTTCTTCTTCCTCTTTATCTCCTCCTTTTACCTAGATGTATAATGCTGTATATATACATGTACATATCTATGCTCTGAAAGAGATGAGGAAGATTTGCAGAAAGTAATATTAATAGCATCATATAAAAGGATAATCCTTGAGGATTTTCCCATGAACTCCGAACCACCCCTACCCTTATACCTACCGATATATCCACCTTCACACTATTTATAACGATCAATACGAAGCTTCGACTGGGGTTCGGTGTTGAAAGGATATTTTTCAACACCTTTTACAGCTGTTGCTCAATGATGGGAACACTCTAACGCCTATAATAATTCCCAACATAGATAAACAAGTGAAATTTATTTCTAGGTATATTTTTTTTACTCATTTTACACCATTTCTCACATAAACTCTTGAAAAACGCTTCAAAAAGCTGGGGCTTCTATCCCAAAGGGTCGAAAAAGTTATCCCACGTGTCTCTGGTATTAAAAATAGTAAAAAGCCGTCTAGTTCGAGTCGTCGACGACAGGTGGCCGCGCTCTTCCTAACCTTGCAGCGCTCTCTCATAGTAGAAGTATGATTTCGGTGGTTTTTATCAATGGCGCAGGATTTGGGCCTGGTTGGTATAAACATACACTATAATGCTGTGTTGGATAATGCACAACGATTGATAAATTCCATAAAAATGACGGAAGAGTGGTAAAAAAAATTGGTAGAGATCACAAATTTCGATATCTTATCATCGCAGGGCAGATTGAATTTCTGAAAATTGAACGACGTTCTGTTGATTAAATTATCTAAAATCGGGTAAATGGTTCCATGAATTTCTGTACCTGCTGAGTAAGTTCACCCAGTATGTCTGCGCGGTTGGGGTAGCTTATGTGCATTTCTCATTTATACTTAGACTAGTATTTGTTGACGAGTTTGTTGTAGAGGAAGGTATATAGCATTTACGAGACCCAGGGGACCGCGGAGCGAAGTAGGTGGGACATTGGTGATCAGGGTGAACGGCGTATTAGCCATTTCAGAATTTCCCGAGCCTGGGAAGGAGTAAAAGCCCCAGAGCCCGGTTCTAAAACGGGGTTTACGCTTTTCGCTGTGGGCAGGTATATCGAGTACACGGAAAAGCGTAAATATTGAGTTTTGTTAATTACGTAACTTTTCCCCCGTTGGTTCGTGATAAATCGCAGACCCTTAGGCCGTACTTCGGTGAAAACTTAAATTCCCTCGAAAGTCGGTGTCCCCGCTGACGTCCGGGTCCCCTCTCCAACCCCGTCGTGCAAATTAATTCTTATCTTCGTGTTGCAGGTGGGGAATAAGCAGTTCGTCCTTTCTCTGAACCGTTACTCGAAAAGACGATAGATCAGTCACTTTTCATCTCATAAAAAATAAAAAAAAAAATAAAAAAATTTATAAACTTTCTTTCATTTCATCCCCTAGAAGACCGAAAGCTTTTTCTTATTTAACTTTAAATTTTATAGATGAATCTCGAAGTCGAATCTCAGCACTATAGAATTTCACGTATTTCACTACGCGATAGAATTTCGAATTTCAATGATTTTTCAACAATTTCACGAGAAGATTGAAGATTTATATTTTAATCACAATTTGAAAATTTTTTGAGAAATCAATTCCTAAACAATTGCACTGAAACTTGTCATCCAAAAGTTCATTAAATTTCAAGAATTTCCTTCGAAATTCACAATTTTTCGATATTTTGTTATACATTTCGACGAACGAATCGTAAAATACGAAGCATAAAAAATAAATAAATAAAACAAAATAAAAAATCGATAAAAAGTTTTGATCTTTCATTTCGAAAAATGTTCAATGCATGATATAATTCGAGCATTCGCCAATGCCCCGAAACATATTTTCGATAATAACTCTCCCAGTCGGTAACTTACCTACACATACACGTAGGTTGTTCCAAAAATACTGAAAATCTACTGCATAAATCTCCTTTGAAATGAAACGGGGGTGTCCAAAGTTACGGTGGAGAAGTTGAGGAGGGAAGAAGAGATCTATTTATCGGTCTAGACCGTCTCGACGACGGTTTTGCTGCAGCACAACCGTTAGCCAGCTTGCACCGTGGAGCAAAGAAACGAATTGGGAAACGCCGCCTGCTTAAGAACATCTCCTGAAATTCGTGGGACAAAGCTTATAAATAAGCTCTGAGACTTCGAGACCATGCTTACTTCCACCACTCGTTGAGTAGAAATAAATAAACGCCGAGAGGGTCAATAGGCCGCGAACGACGAACGGAGGACCTGCGTTCCCAATCGAGCTTATATATATTTTTTTTTTCCTATCTTACGTTTTTGGCTTTTTTTGTTCTCTCTTTCTCTCTCTCTCCTTTCGCCCTGGTATTTTTTTTTTTTTTTTACCCTAACAGCGTTGAGTTTTCCATCAGGAAGAAGAAATTCTTTGGCCCTGGCGCGCTTTGTAACCCAAGAATTTTAGTATACCTCGAAGTTTGTTTTTTTTTTTCTTTCTCTCTTTTTCTTCTTTTTTTTTTTTTACACGCACGCGTTTTCTGACGATATAGAGAGATAGAGAGAGAGAGAGAAAAGAAAAAAACAAAAAAAAAAACGACCAAGTTTTCTGCCAAAAAGGCGAATGCAGTTTTTTGTTTTTCGCAGATTCTGGATTTTTTGTCTTGCCTTTTTTTTTTTAATATCAGCCATTAGACATATATCGAGACGATCACATAAGACGCTAAATCTCGTGCGGAATCTCGTTGAAATTCGTGAAATTCAAATTCGAAAAATATCATGTTCAGAAAAAAAAATTCCAAAACATAATTGCAGATGTCATTTCAGATGAAAATTCTATCCGAATTTTGTGCAGAAATTTTATTGAAATTCTTTTTATGTAAAAGTTGTTCTTCGAACTTTGAATAAAACACGCAAGAAAAACTATAAAATAATAAAAATCGGTGAAATTTTTAGCAAAATCTACGACTCGTATACGATATGGTTCGAAATTCGAGTAAAATTCGTGAAGGAATTAGCAAATAAACGGTGTAGTGAGGAGAGAAAAAAAAAAAACGGCACAAAATTCCGAAAAAGAAGAAGAAAAAAAAAACATATTTCGAAATCCCTGCGTTTTACTATGTAAATATTATCGAACAAAGATTGCGACATCCGTAAATTTCGTCAAAATGTAAAATGAACGTAAAAATTTTTTGATCGTTTTTCAATTTTAATTTTAATTCAATTTTATTATTTTTTCCCCAGATTTTTCATTCTTTTTTTCCGGTACAGAGAACGACTAGTCAGTAGGTTGGCGACCTTTCTTCTTCATACTCTTTGTTCATCCTTATACTCGGGGGAGGCTATTTTTGAGACGGATTTTCGAAACAAAAAAAAAAACAAGCAACGAAAAAAACAAGAACTAAAACAAAAATCGCATAACGGAAAAAAAAAATTTTAACGTCATGAATGACGGTGTATGACGGTCGGCTCAGATACGTAGTACAGTGTACATCCTGTGCCGCGTATAGGCATACGTCACACATACTAATATCATTCGTAGACGTATAAGTTTAACGTATGCATTAAGCGTATACGCGAGTCTGTGTTAATGCGTATACGGAGAATCTATGTTACATCGTTCTCTCAATGAGCGTCGCGCCGCGTCGCGTCGCGGCGCGCGAGCTGTTTCAATGGACTTTGACTCACTCCCGGTTGTTGGATCAGAGTACCTATTCCGTTAGTTTCCTACTCCCACGGGCTGTCTCGACTCGAGTTTTTGCACTCTACCAACTGCCATCCTATCTTTACCAATTCGCATTTTTTAATTTCAATTATAATCATTTCATGAACATTTTTTTTTTTTTTAACGCTTTATTTGAAACTGAACGACGTAATATTGCGGCTCTTCTGCGATACCGACCGCCCGCGTAAAATTGATCCATTTTCAATTGCGCATGCGCGAAAAAAGCACTAGTGCGTAAAGTGTAGGGTATTTCCGATGTGCGCATGCGCAAACTCTTCTTTTCCCCACTATTCGAAAATACGGTACCTTACGCACGCCACGCGTGTCTCGAAAATCAAAGTTTCGAAGCAGGTGTTGCGGAATGTCTATACCTAGGAAATTTTACGCCGTTTATAATAAAGCTTGACTATTTTATTTTTTCGATAACAGTGACAGATTTCATTCGCGAGTCAATATCTATATCTTTACTCATTACTGCATAGACGCGAAAGAAACATCACTGAAAAAGAGCATAATTTCAGGTACCTATTTCCTTTTTGGTTTTTGGAATAAGTAAACGAAAAAAAAAAAAGAGATTTACGTTAATTGGAGAGATTCGCTGACTGAAAGCTACGGCGTGCGGAGTTGGCTTTGAGTATTTTTCATTTTTGTTTTTATAGAGTTGAAGTATCGAAACAAAGGAAAAATGTATCCGTAATTGAAGAGTACTTAGAAAGAAGAACTGGAACAGAGACCGCCAATTGAATTGTCAAAAGTGACGAGGCATTGTTTCCTCGTATACCTGTACTTGCGGATTTTTCGTTTTTTTTTTTTTTTTTCTTCTGTTTTCTGTTTCGATTTCAGAATGGAAATGAAAAAAGTAAAACAACGAGTATTTTATACACCATAATGTGTTTAAATTCAAAATCGAATTTGCATGTATACGTATGTATAAATGTATGTATACCTACGTGCTACGTAACTGACATTTCTGATCCTGAAGCAGTGCTGGATTTCTTCTCCATTCGGTAAGACCTCATAAAATATTCATAACCCGAGAGTTTATACATCTGCAACAGCAGCTCCCACCCTTAACCGGGGTTTTATTTTAATTCGAAATGCAGCCTTGCCGAATGTCACACACCGAATAACTTCACCCCTTACTTTACTCAAGCGTTAACTTTTTCATGTAACATACGTATGTATACCTACCATCGTTTTTCGTACATACCTTTCCTCCTTCCATAACAATCTCAATTCTGGCTTCCGAACGTTTTGACTATATTAACATGAAAAGGCAACAAACCGTCAGAATTTTTGATGACTTTTTCATTTTTCCTCTCATATATATGCATATTTTATACAGAATATCTCGCATTGGGCACAAGCTCACTTCCGTTTATTATCGATCGCGCGATATTTCAATGCGTTTAACTCCTAAGCTCGGTTAATTTTCTCTCTCAAGCTATAAATAGCAATTAGCTAAGAGCTGCGAGAGGCACTGCCCATAACAACGGGTTTCTTGAACACCAGTAAAATTGGCGTAGGTACCTGATCGAGCTCGAGGGCGCAGGGAGAAAACCACGGTAAATCTTCATTTGGAAGATTGGAACAAAGGAGGTCAAGCCCACGTGTTTCTACAACTCGAGGACACGCGAAATGAGCTGAACCACTCGGCAAAAACGCTCTCTAACTCCTGTTTCATTTATTTTATTTTATTTTATTTTTTCCCAAGAAGATTGATCACGGGCTTCCGATCAGTGATCTTAAAAAACTAAGAGCTGATCGGAACTCCACTGATTCTTCATTTCCAGGATAAAAAAATCGCAGCTTTTAGCCGAATAACAAAGATAATTCGATATTTTAATAATTCGACGGTGACAGCGGTGGGATAAAGCCACGTTTTTTAATTATCTTCACTGTAACAGAGCGACGAACATCGCTTTACGTTATCTACTTGCCAAAATGGTCCTCCTTGATTCTATTGCCGGCGATCAACCCAGGTCTTAATTAAACAGGATGTGTTACAGGGCTTATCTGTCGTAAGCTGAGCCGCGCACTTGGCCAGTTTCTCGGTTTAGATAAAACTAAACTAGCTGCAATTGTTTCCGAGGGTCACTTCTACGCTGTTTCTTGATTTTTATCTCTACGAAAGGTTGGATCTTATTCCGTTCCTATTTTTTCTTTCTCCTCTTCTCCCTCGTGTTCAGGATTTGAGAAAAATTCTTTCATTCTTCTCTTTCACTTTCTCATTGGCTTCATTCCCTTTTTTCTTTCTGTTTTTTTTTTTTTTTTTTTTTTTTTTTGTTTTCCGGTCTTTCTTCGATCGATCGAACCGAGTTGGGGCAGCATTTCATCACAGGTTCTACGAATTCTCTACGAGAGCCGAATCGACAATGGATAAATATATCGTTGGGGACTGGCTGCAGGATGTCAATTGTGATATTTCCATAGAAAGGCATAGCGCGTGCCGGCCGCGGCGGTACGGCGCGGTACTCTTCGTTAGTTTGAATGCAGTAGGTGAGTAGGCAGCTGGAATTATGCGTGGACGAGAACACAGGACGCACCTACGCACTTCCGGTTATCGCAACGCGACCGTCTGCTCTTTGGTTCAACGTATACTCTCCGACGTACACACCCTGATGGCTGGACACACTGACGTATCAATCGTGCACCAACACTGGTCGTTGCAATTTTATTATTCTCATTATTCGCCTTCTGGGTAGGTATTCAACGTTTTTTTTTTTTTCCCCAAATCTTGACAAGATTCGCAAGATCTTACAGATTTCTCAGAGATTCTTTGACCGTTTTCTCGAATTTCAAGGAATTTCAGGATTTCGAAACAATCTTGGAAAAAGTTTCCTCAAATTTTTATATCTTTTTTATCAGCATTTTATTAATTAAGGAAAAAAAAAAAAATATCTAACGAATATGCCGAGAAAAATTTGAAGAATCTGGTACCATAGACAAGGATTGTTATACCTCCGCCTACCCAAACGCGTACGACGACAATGACGACAACGACATCCTATTTAAGGATTTAATAAACTTCTCCGGAAATGGGTTTGGAGTAATACCGGACACCCACTTGGTCTCGGTTTTCTCCGTGCATCACGACGTGACTGGATAATACTCCTCTCTGGACTAGTGAGTCACCACGGGGCAAGGCAATGCACCAGGCACCAGGCACCAGGCACCAAGCACCAAGCAGCACAGTGCAGTGCAACGTGATGTGGTACATGTGTGTGCAGTGCACAATCACAAACGAACTAGCAAGTTATTCGTATCTCTCTCTCTGCCGAGTATAATGGACGGTAAAAATTTTGTCCAAAGTTCATTGAGCGTTCATTGATACCTCGTTCTGAGCTCGGACTAGACTTGTCCATTCTGTACAATACCAACGTCCGCGGGTTTACCGCCTGAAAGCAAATGAGCTTGGCTAATACACGATGTACTGTGCTGTGCTCGCGCACTTATTAATAACACTCCCGGTCCCCCAGACTAGACGGTTTCTCTCTCTTCCTCAATTTTTCTCTCATATTCTCTCGCTCTTCCTTTGGGTCGAAGACTCCTTTTTATTATTCACCGCGATCGGATACCACCGAGATTAAAAAGGCCTCGCGAAGACTCGCGACGCCATCAGCTTTACAATTGATATCCACTTCAATGACGATCACCAATGGAATACTGGACATCGTATGGCGTCGGCATTCGATAGGTTTCAAAGAATTTTTCTCATTCTGATGGGACCTTTTCCGGTCATTTTCTCAGATCTCAACCCTTCCGAATGGGGCCTCAAATCTTGAGGATTCCGATGGAATTTTTAACCGGATTCCAATGGGATTCCAGCCTGTTGCATTGTGTCCCGTTTTCGATTCTTTTCGATTCTATAATCCTGCCGGTGGCCGGTATCCCACGATTCATTAGTCCTGTGAAAGTTGATGAAAGTAGTGCAGGATACGTCCGTTAAGTTCCATACCCTTAATCGATTACGGTCAACAACGAAAGACCCTAATCGCTCCGAGTCTGACCCGCGGAAGTCCTTTGGTAGAGCAAGGATCCCTTTACTGAAAACTAAACTGTTACACCGGGCAAAGGAGAGTAGTTGGGTATAAGTTGCGCAGATAATTCATTCGGAAATTTGGTCAGATTCAAACGCCATGAACTTTACTGTCTGAAACATAAGGTCTAAGGATCGAGTTGAGTTAAGCAGGCAGATAAACCCTCGAGCAGAAAACCAGCCGCAGGGTTGATAGGCTCAAAGATCCTGCAGCCACGGTATCAACCACCATTTTCACTCTTCAGATATGGTATGGGTAGAGCTTAGGAGTTCATTATTTTCGACGAACAATATACGTCCGTCTCTCTGAGACGTACGTCCATTAATCCTCCCCGGCCGTTTATCGACTTTAGACAAGTTCCACTTTCCTTCACTGTATCCTTTCCGAAAAACTCTGTGACGTAGAATGCGTCAGGCTAAAACCGCCGTTCAACTAATCCAGTCAAATAGGAAAAAGTAACAAAAAAAAAAGCTGTTAATTACGGCTCACTTACTCGAATATGGTGAATGTCATGAACTCAAAGTTCTTCGTTTATATCTCGAGAACCGCGAATGATATCGAGGTAAAGATAGGGAGCAAAAATAAAGCCATTCAAATTTCCTATGAAAAAGGTGTCGTACATGTTTCCTCCATCTTCATTATTTTGGCTGTGATTTGACATAGAGTCAGCAACTAGTTATCAGGGATTCTCCGAAAACGTTTTAATGTTCAGCCTCGAAATACAGCTCAAATAATGGAGATACGGAAAAAATGTGTTGAATCTTTTTTATAGGAAATTTAACCAACTTTACTTTTAATATTCACTTTTATATTGATATCGTTAACGGTTCTCGAGATATCATCGAAAAAGTGGTAAGCATTGTAAAAAGATTCGACATTTATTTTTCTTATCATCGCCACGTTGTTCGAAAGCCATGAATCGTTGATTGATGGGTATCAGACAGAGGGACTTTCGCTTGCCGTTGCTTACAATCCATTTTCAAATCACTCTCCCACCTTTACGCAGAGCGAAAGAAATTTTTGGGCTCGCTGAATCCAAATTTGATAACAGAATTTCAAAATTTCTGATGGCAGATCGAATATGGCGGATAAAAACTTGAGTATGAGCAGTTGTCATGTGGATGAAAAAAAAAAATATATGGTAGATTTTTTGAATATATATGATGAACGACTTTCAGGACGAAGATTTATATAAGCTAACTGAAAATATGAGACATAATGTAAAGCCAGAGATGTCAGATATTGAAGGGTACTGTTGTGAAAGCTGATAGTGTGTATCGGTGTATCGTATCAGCTGTCATCATCGCGACCTTTCCTTTCCGGACAACTCCTGAAAATCGAGGACGAGGGAGTATGTGAGCATACACATAGATAGAGGAAGAAAAAAATAGTCAAAGGAAATATAAAGCTTGGATAAAGCTAAGGGAAAGGAAAAGGAAAAGGAAAAGGAAAAGGAAAAGGGAAGAAGGTATGAGACGATCGACCCCCGAGGATCTGGGATCGAAAATCGAGGATTGCGTGTCCTGCTGGACAAGGGTGGTCCCAGACAGATCGCAGACACGATATTCAGAGCGGCGACTTCTACCCTTAGCTCTAAGAACCAGGGAGCTGCTAAAGCCCGGGGCGATCGCAGCGGGTGAAGACGTTTTTCCTAGTAGATGGCATTATCCAAAGTTTCATCCCTCTACCTCCACGTATCGACAGTTCAACGTCTGCTCTTTGCTTTTTTTCTTTTATCCGTCAATCTACATAGAATTTTTACTCAATTTTTCCGACTTTGATATACGTATATGTACATGTTTTTGCGTTTCTTTCTTTCCGACGTATCTTGACACGCCTCGAGGGGATGGCTACTTTTAAAATACTGAAAAAATTTCAATGAAGGAAGTCAACCGTAGACTGAATAAGGCTCATCTCTACAGAATTTCGATGACAGGATATCAGCTCGAGCTAAGGCGTCAAGGATTTCCTATGTTGTTTAAATAAATTGAGGGTGATGTGAAAGACTGCAAGGTAAGTGAGGTACAGTGACGTGATAGAATGTAGGCAGATCAAACAGCAATCAGTCGAGGCAAACATGACGCTTATATATAACAAGTCTGATGTAGAAGGATGATGACTGCTTGCCGAGGGAGGAAGGAACGGAGACGTTATACGGCAGAAACTGAAGACTCAGACTCCTGCAGGACGATATAATGGGGTAATAAAATCTGCGATTTTTATTTTATTTTTTTTTTTCCTTCTGTTTGATTGTGTCACAAATGTATAATTTATTTACACACGTGTTCGCCATTTTTCTTCAGCGTGTAGATATTTATTTACTTTCAAACGTTTCGTTTGATTGCAGCACGGAATCGAGATGGAGTAAGGGATGATAAGCAAACTTGATAAGTAAATATTATTCGATGATAAATTGACTTTTTTGAAAACTTTATGGCAGGTTATCGATAATTGATAGACATAGGTATTGAATTTTCTTTTCTTTTTTTTTTTTTTTCTTTGAAAATCGGATAATCAGGTGTAGAAATGAACGATCTAAGATGCGGCGACGGGACGTGTATCAAAAACTTGAACAGATATTACGGCGTTAGCCACATACAAGAATTTCTCGCCCTTCGGCGAATAGCTGGTGAATTTTCTGCTCGAGGTGACAGGGTGGTTTTGGTTACACTAGGAAAGGGTATCCGACTACCCCTATGAACCACTAACCAAATTTACGAGGTAGAGCATAAATTGGAAACGTGCTCTCGCCATTTGGTAAGCCCTGGCCTAGCCGCAGGCTACGACCCCCGAACACCCAGCCCCAAAGCTCAGGCTCGGGGTCCCGTTATGACGGTGAATTTATACCGCATGTATTAGGTGGTCAAAAAGGTAAGAAAACAGTACTTTTTGTGACTGGTTATAAAGTGTTGATTCTCGGACGAGTGTGAAGTTTTTCGACCGTGTGAAGCAAGCGTGACAATCACACGAGTCGAGAAATCATCTTTCGCTGCACTAGTATCGGTGCTTTATTTTTTAACACGCAAAGCGTGCGCAAAATCAAACTTTACCCCCACCGTGTTGAAATACTGAACACTATTTTTATTACAGTGCGACGTTTCGTGCCTTTTGCGTGTGAAAACTACCCGTTTCTCGCACTAGTCAGCAAAGTAATATTGCTTTCCGCACTAGTTCGCAAATAAATTGCTTTGCGCACTAGTTCGAGAAACGGGCACTTTGCACAGGCGAATTAGGCACGAAAATTCGAATTTTGTGCGCCACGTTTCGAAAACATGGTTTTCTAATATCTTTGAATTTCTTTTTTTATTCCACAAGTCCTATTATCGAATATACTGTACTGGATGCAGTACACTTTCCTGAAGCGGAAATTCATCGGTGTCCTTTCTTCTCGAGGACTCAACTGATAAAAACTTTGTGTAATAAAACAGGGAAGTCTTATTTTTCTCGTCGCATATAGATACACGGATATGATGAACACTGGTGGTGGTATACGGATTTCGGGGTTACGAAACATCAATAAAACACGAGTAGACACATAACGATAGTGTATGATACTAGAGGGTTTTCCTCGCTTCGTTCGCAGTGGTAATCGCCGTGTCGTTTTCCTCTATAGGGTAAAGTGTGAAGAAGACGTGCTCCAGAGAGTCGCTCTTTTAACCCCTGCGAAGGGAACCAGACGTGTGTTTTCGATACTTATGTATACGTGTGCGAGGGCGGGTGTGGGCATAATATCACCTTCGTGCTGGCAAAGCTTTACTCTTAGTGCCTTTTCCCTCCTATACCGCACAGGCTACATTCGTTCTTTTCTCGCTTCAGGAATCCCAAACACTCTCTGGCATAACTACCTACAGAGTTTTCTTACTGAAAGACAGACACCAACAACCTAATATAACCATACGAGATAAATCGGTATACACTACGACTTTTCGTTAACGAATTTCTCTCCCTTTCATCATCTGTTACACATCTCTCTTCGTGTATACCCACTACTTACGCCTATCAATTTCATTTATATTTAGACACTTATTTCAACAGGATAATCCAAAGGGACGATCTTTCACGGGATTTTGAAATCGCGCGTATTCTCATAACCGATTTTTTTTTATTGACTCTCTGGTTTTTCAGGCATACATATTCTCAAAGAAAATCGATCGGGTACTCTCGATTCTTTTTTTCTCAAACAGATCGGTTCGTGAATTTCTACGAGATTTTCGTCAGGATATGAAAAAAAATTATCGACTTATCGGTACCAAATTTAAGAATCTAAGGAGTTTTTTTAAACTTTTATTTATCGTTAAAACTCTGACGAATCTCGTCAACATTCTTGTTTGAATTTCAAACTCTCGTTACATGGATTCATTCATTCATTCATTCGTTTCAAAGAAAATCGATGAGGTTATTTTTATTTTCTGAAAAATCGGTCTTCAAAATTTACCATTATCCCAGAGATTTTGTTTGAAATTTCATCGATTACGATACAAAATTTTAAAACCTGATTTAAGCTTCTGAAATTCTGCTAATTTTTAGCGATTTCTTTGAAAATTCGTTACAAGATCGTTACAACTGTGAGACATATCGCGACTTTTTTTTTCATTCAAATCGACAGTCTTGTTGTTCATTCATTGATTCATTTATGAATTTACCGTTTCCGGAAGAAAAAAAAAAACTGATATAATTTTCTGTCATTTTTTCTCTCAAAAAGATCGGTTGATCGATTTTTCGGAGATTTTCATCGACTTGGGGCAGAACATCACAAAATTTCGATCGTTTCTATGTATAAATAAACGATTTATTTGACGATTTCATCGATTTCGATGAAACACATGAAATTTTCTTACCGATTTCTTTATTTATCGTTTAAATTCGATAAGAAATATCGTGAATTTTTTGTATTCCAGTCTGACATTTTTTCTCTGTTTTTCTTTCATCTTCACGTATTCGGAACGGTGCTCATGTTTTTTCTTGAGCGATATCCATCTCCAGTTGTATATCATTCTCGCCAATTGACTCGCCTTCCCTTTTTCTCCTTTTACGTATTTACATGTGGTATAAATTTTTAATCCACCCCGCGTAGGTACCCGTTACAGAGTGGGTGTGATATGGGGGTTGGGGATTGGAGAAGGGGGTAAGGACAGTCCCGAGGGAAATATGTGTTTGGAAAGTTATACGAGAATACATTAAAGTATGGTGAACAGTCTGCAAGTGACAAAGGCTGTGAATTATTTTACCGCCAGGTAGAAGCAGGCCGATCCACATACACCCACGTGTGTAAGTGTTTTTAGTCCAGATACACACATACATGGAGTTAAAATGGCCGCCAGCACCTGTATTCTCTTCGTTCCTAATATACCTGCCTGGTTTCAGTCGGGCCAAGATTAGGGTGATACATTACCCGAAATATTTCACCCTCCGCACCGCATAAACGCGGAATATGAGCACCGAAACGTCGGCTCGTGCACCGCTTTGTCAACGTACAGTATATAGCTACAGGGACCAAGTCGGTCCGTCTCTCCATCTAGAGCTCGGAATAATGTTGAAAAATAAAGTCACTTAGTATATACCTCTATGTATGTGACTGGTGAGGAGTTATCATTTCATATTACATACATACATATACATATATGTATATACTTGATTTTCGGATTTGAATACCGACATTTTCCGAGAATTTATAATATCATCCGCAATTCGCATTCATTCATCCATTCATTCATTCATTCATTCATCATATACTCCTTTATCGAATCATCATTTTTTAATATTCATTCGTTTCTCGAATGTTCGTCCATTTTAGCTTCTTACTAGAATTTTCATTCCTTCGTTGATTCATCGATACATGGATTCATTGATTGATAAATTCATTCAATAATCCAATCATTCATTCATTCAATCATTCGTTCAGTCATTCGTTCATTCATTCATTCACTCGATTATTCATTCGGTAATTTATTTGATCATTCGTGTCGTAGCTATTCATTTCATTAAATCTTGAATATTCATCATTCCAGCTTAAAATATTCATCAATACATTCATTGATTCATTCACTCGATCATTCAATCATTCGTTCAGTCATTCGTTCATTCATTCATTCACTCGATTATTTATTCGTTCATTTACTTAATCATTCGTGGCATAGGCATTCATTTAATTAAACCTTGAATATTCACCATTCCGGCTTAAAATATTCATATACGTTCATTCATTCATTCATTCACTCGACTATTCATTCGTTCATTTACTTAGTCGTTCGTGTCGTAGCCATTCATTTAATTAAATCTTGAATATTCATCACTCCGGCTTATAATATTCATCAATACATTGGTTCATTCATTCACTCATTCATTCAGTCCGCAGCATACTAAAATATTTATTCTACCCTTAAATAACAGTTCATAATTATTCCCTGAATATTTATAAATCAATTTCTTAAATAAACAATCGCGATTCCTCGTCATAAGTATTCGTTATTCATCAAGTATTCCTTCCGTCAGTCGTCATTCATTTATTCCTTAATTATTCATCCATTATTAACCGTCGAAATATTCATGAAATTATTTCCGAAAACATTTCGCCGTTCATTCCCTATGATTATAATTATATTGATCAGGTAATTTCTCCGTTAAATTCTCACTCCGTTCATTAATGTATTTATAATTCATCCTATGTAATGGGAATTATTTTTAATCCCACAGCAAGGGTGCGCATATCCTTCATAATATACCTAAATATCCTTTTTCAAAAAGCCGATTGATCTTCTTTATAATAATATCCGACATGAATATTGTTTGGCGAGGAACAATTACCATCGTGGTGTGTCTCCTCGACCTGAGTGATTGTCCCTTTCATCTATTATGTATGTAGGTATATGTATATGTATATTTTACCCAGCTCATATAGGATACATATATACCGACAGAGAAATTTGAATTTTTTACCTCTCCCCCACGCCCCATTTTCCGCATTGTTAAAGTATTCAACTTTTACACCACCCCCGTTTCGCATCCCCCTACTGCCCCTCGCTTCGGCTGGGTGAGGGCAGCCCGTCGAGCAAAAAGTCGTCGAGTAGGCTTTTGGTTTATTAAACGCAACGTGGTGACACGCGCCCTCACTTTATCTCCCCCCAAACCTCAACCCCCAAAAACTCCAACCCCCGTCCCCATCAGCGAAACTCCACTGTTCCATCTCTCTTTCTCCTATCCCTTCCACAACGACGCTGGGCAATACCGAGCGGGCACATTTGACAGCGCCTACTGACTCTTCCCACCCCATACTCTCTCACCCCCTCATGCATACTCTACGTCGAGTAGGTTTATACAACACACGTGCATGGGGCACGCCACGCTGTACCCGGTCCACGACGATCCTCACGTTTTGTTTACTTACACGCTTTAGGTACTACCAGTTTCTCTCTCGGTCTTTATCTACTAGCTCGTTTCCCCCACCACTGAATTATACAGTATGAGACACGTGTAACATATTGTATGGGTGATTGGGTGCCAATTAGACGATTAAAAACAAAAACAAGCTAAACACATTAATTCATTAGGATAAACTTTCTGCAGAGTGTTTAATGCCTATCAGAATCATTAGGAGGGAATCTCCGGTAAATTATTTTCATTTGTATAGGATATTCCGTGCCAATTTGAACGTATTTTTTTTTTTTTTTTCGTGTCCTCGAATTCTCAGTCAGTTCGAAATGCAAGAAATCCTTAAGGTATGATTACGAATTGTATGGGGCATTCACTGCCGATTTACAACTTTATTTATTTTTTATCGATTTTATAGAAAATTTATCACATGTTTTTGGGCTTTCGTTTAATTACCTTTAAGGCTATGTACTCAGATATATATACATCCAAGAATAAGTGTGCCCCATACCCACCAACTTGCGGGGCTTTGAATTCTAAGCAACAAGGGACCCCGGATAAAGGAAGCCTCTTACAAATAGAACAATCGAATCTCACTGGTGCCAACCTTCCGTATACATACATAATACAGTTAGTATATAGGTATGTATATTATATATATATTTTATTTTCACATCAAATCATTGGAATTGATCAACTTTAACATTTCCATTTCAGAGAACAGAGATGAAAATCCACGGTATAGACGAATAAATAAATAAATAAATAAATAAATAAATAAATAATTGATACGATATTTTATCTAACGAATCAATTTTCAAGTGATGTTTTCGTACAATGGTAATAAGGACAAATAAAAAATTTACCGATGCGATAATAATTGTCGTTGTTGAACCAGACTATGCAAGTGGGAAAGTTTTCAGATTGTACCTATATGCGTGTGTATATAGTATATGTACATACATACATATATCCTACATATAATATATTCGTTTACCATGAATGTCCGGGTAATTGTTATACATTTCCAATTACCGCAATTGCAATTGAAACTGCAACTGCAACTGCAGCAGCAGCAGCAGCAGCAGCAGCAGCAACAGTAGAAGCAGAAACGGAGGTTTGCAGGGCAATTAATTTTTCACTGGGTCTGGGATTCCCACGGCAGATATAATTTATTTGTTAAATTTCATTTATCAGGTATACATACAGAGTGATTCAGAATTCGTGACGAATCTCTATCAAGGGGTTGATCTTTGTCAAAAATTGGGATCGAAAGTTCCTTCAGCATTTTTTTTTTCTTATTTTCATTTTATTTTCTTGCTCTTTTTTTTTTAGTGTTTTTACTTTCTCTCTCTATTTTTCTCTTTTTTTATTCCCATTGAAATATAGGTAAAACCCATTCTAAAACCCGTGAGAGAAAAAGAGGAAAAATTCTACCTGAAAACCGCACGGACGTGATAATAGACGAACATGCTTCCGCAGTGGCGGTTTGAAATAGGTGAATAGAGAGAAAAACTAAACGAAAATAGAGAAAAAATAAAAATTACAAAAATTACAAAAGATTAAAAAAAAAATTCAAAGAGTTGAAATTCTCATTACCATTCGCCCTCGCAGTACGTATATACCTAGTTCAGATTTTATTTCTCTAAACAGAGTCGACGGTTGTACATGCTATAATTGCACTAAATCCTCGCGGTATTCATCTTTCTCGTTCAAATTTTTCGTTTCAGTTCTTAAAACGACTTTATCTCTTTTCCTTTTTACGAAAAAAAAAAAAAACAGAGAAAAAATATAAAAACAGATATTTTCAACCCTTTCTCTATTGCAGTGAAACTGCATGCCCGAAAAACAGTAAACGTCGACAAGAATATTATAGATACAGAATTTCGGAATCGAGAATAAAAAATGAATATGGATGATCGCTTTGGGATGGAATTTGGTAATGAGTTCTAGTTTCAAGTATGTGCAGGGTAGTGGCACTAGTCTAGCTGCCAGAAAGATATAAGACGTAGAAATAAGCTGTGACTATGTTTAGTTCAGAAGAGGGCGAGAGACACGGTTTTAGGTACCTACACTCGAATAGAGCAGTGTGCATAGCTCGATATTTTCAAATTGTAAAATGAGAGTAAAAGTAAAAGTGGACGGCTCGATCGGTGCAGTGGGATTGGGAGAATCGCTGCGGAGATATGTCGAGATATCTTGGGGCAGACTAAAAAGTCAGGAAAGAAGTAAGAACAGAAATAAGCTACAACATTTCCGGCTTATTTCGGATTCCTTTACCGTATACTAGCACCACTGTACTAATACTTTTCTCATTTTTGTTTTTGTTTTTTTTTTTTTCGACGCTAGAGAAGACGGCATTTCTTTGGTATTCGGAAAATTTCAAATTGTCATTACGGTAATTGAAATGGAGGCGTAGTTCGACAGCTTCGGGTAATTGCCCTGTACGAATGCTGTATGATTAATACACCCCTCTAATTCCCTGGTGTCATGTCGCACCGAAGGGTGTTTAAAAATGTCAAAATTTCAAAGGATTTCACGTGGTTCTACGAGCCCGGAAATAGTTTGCGAGATTTCAATCGATTCTCTCAAATATCATCGAACATTTCGAATGATTTTATAGAATTTCAAATCATCAAGGAGATCTTGAGATACCTACTTGAAAATCTTTCAAATCATTTTCATATTATTCCAGGGATTTTTCAACGCTTCCAGAGAGCTTTGAGAAATTTTAACGACTGCAGAAGAATTCGATAGATTTCGATGACGTTTTTAGTGATTTTGAAAATTTTCCATGGAACTCAAAAAGATTGAAAAATATTTCAAAGTATTCCGAATGACTTCACACGCTTTCAGGGATTTCCCCAATATTCTTCACTTCGTGGAATTCCGAATGGTTAACTGAATCAATTAGAAGGATTGACAGGTCTTAGAATTACTTCACGCAATTCCAAATGATCTACAAAGATTTCACATGATTCTAGATATTTTTGATTGTTTCAGACTATTTCATATGTCGTCAGGGATTTCAAAGGATTTTAAGAGATTTTAATGATTTCAACTGATGATCTTTCGAGAATTGAGAATATTCCACAGGATCGAAAGACATTACAAATGATTTTGTACGATTTTTGTCCAAAAGATTTTGCAAAGATTTCACATGATTCTAGATATTTTTTCGTATTCCAGAATATCTCATATTTCGACAGGGATTTCGAAGAATTTGGATGATTTCAATTGATGATCATTTGAGAATAGAGAATATTCCATAGGACTTAAAGACATTTCAAATGATGTCGTACGATTTTTGTCCAAAAGATTTTGCAAAGATTTCACATGATTCCAGATATTTTTTCGTATTCCAGAATATCTCATATTTCGACAGGGATTTCAAAGGATTTCGATGATTTCAATTGATGATCATTTGAGAATAGAGAATATTCCATAGGACTTAAAGACATTTCAAATGATTTCGTACGATTTCGGTTTGGCAGATATTTTGATGTGAAATCAACCATTACACGATTTTCTACCCCTGAAATCAACCATGTATTCAATAATGATCAGAGAAATGCTATAACAGCGTATCGATATTCCTATCAGGCGATGAATGAAACTAATCGAAACGGAATTGAACGGGGGGTGAAAAAAGAAAAGTTGAACGACCCCCTGAACAATTTTTCGAAGTTTTTTTTAGACATTTTCAACTTTGAAGTTCGTGTTTTTGTTTTTTTTTTTTTTATTCTTCCTCCTCCATAGACGCGAGGGAAAGTCGAAGTGTCAAAAACAGAGTGTTAAATATCGTGCTTAACGGGGTCGCCCGGCGCCATGCCATGCCAGGCAAAGTTATAAGCGATCAGTTTTTCGTTGGTTGCAGGCGTCGGCGGGGCTTCCGGTAACAGAAATAACGTAACCTAGCCCATAATATCCAAGGCTTGAGTATATACGTATATTTATATACATACGTGTATACATGCCTCTCAAGTTCCTCGATGATGGCTGTTCCACACCAACTTTTCTTTGGTTCACTTTGCAACCGGCTTTAATTGTCCGGTTCCTCGCGGTGCAGCGGTGAGACGAGACCAGACTTCACTTAATTAACCGCCCCGGCTAGGGCTTTTGTTTATTCTTGTATCTTTTCCATGGAAATATAGAGTTACTAATACTAACGCGGCCCTTAGTACACAAAAATAGTTACTCCTCTTAGAAAGATCCAGATAGCTATAATGAAACTGCTGGAGTACCGAAACACTCTGACGTATCTTTGAACAGTGGATAATCATTGGGACAAACAATTCCACGATCTGTCGTGAGCTTCACAATCATCACGTCAAACTTATAACTTGGCATTCAAAAATATTCCACAGGATTTGTAACGATTTTTTTTTTTTTTCTCCACATCCCATTGAATTTCAAGAAATTTTTTATAAATTTTTGGCAAAATTTCAAATCATTCATAAGGATTTTATCGTATAATCAGTTTTTGGTATCTCAAAGAATTTCAATGATTTTTCGAAAATCCCAACGGATTTCAAAAGATTCTAAGAGATTTTATCTTTTTTATCTTGAAGATTAAATTCAATTTAAAATGATTTCGATAATGAATTTGATGAGTTTTTGAAGATTAAATTAATAATTTCAAAGGATTTCAAGGAATTTCCAATGATTTCACATGATTTTTAAGGATCAAATTTAATTTTGAAAAATTTCCGCAAGGATCTCGAATGATCTTTGAAGATTAAATTCAATTTAAAATGATTTTGAAAAATTTCAAGGAATTTCGATGATGAATTTGATGAATTTTTGAAGATTAAACTAACAATTTCAAAAGGCGTCCAAAGATTTCAAGAAATTTCTAATAATTTTAAATAACTTTTAAAGATCAAATTTGATTTCGAAAAATATCCAATCATTTCAAAGGATTTCGAATGATTTCCAATGATTTTTCAAGATTGAATTGAATTTCAAAAGAGTTCCAATTGTTTTAAGATATTTGGGTGGATTTCGAACGACACTTGAAGTTCAAGTTAAATTTTGAACAATTTCCGAAAATTTCGAGGGATTTCGAATGATTTTCGATTATTTTTCGAGATCAAATGAAACTTCAAAGTATTTCTAAATATTTTTAATGATTTGTGAAGATTGGATAGAACTGCAGAGACTTCCAAAGGACTCTGAGAAACGCCTAAATCATTTCAATGAAATTATGAAAAATTTCATTAGATGTTGAAACGTTTCGGAATATGTCGAGTTATTTGAATTCGTTGTTTGCGATTCCCAAGAAATTTCATTGAAAATAAGAAAATATATCTGATTACTAGTTGAATGATCATCAAATTACTGCTGATACATCAAACGCTGGATAAAAACAAAATTGATTAGATATCGAGAGGTATCGGAATATTTTATGGAGAAGAGCGTACGTCAAAGTTAACGAGTGTTTAATAACCAACCCTCGATTTCGAATAACAAATTCGTTGTGCCAACCAATACCTATGATGTAAATTAGTGAATGTAGTAGAGTGTACCCTGCAGGAACGACCGTCCGCTCGTAAATATCCGTTCCTCTTGCATATTCATTTTTACTCTGGTCGGTGCGCCTCCAAAACAATAGCCTCGAGGATTGTACAAGGCAGAAGAAAAGGCGCAATTGTGGTTCCGCGATTACGCCTATACATATGTAGATGGTACACACAGACATTGATAACCGTAACCCACACCCGGAAGCTCGTACGCGACGAGTTGTACACCAGAGCATAACGGCAGAGGTGATTGTGCCGTGGAGAAAAATTATTGCGCTATGGTTGCAGGGCTGCCTAAAGTCGCTATTACGACTCAGAAATAGTATCACAAAAATAGCGAGGGACAATCCCTCAAACGATTTGTGGCCAGTTCAAGCAAAAAGAAATAAAAAAACCAAAAAAAAAAAAAAAAAAATCCGAAAGTTTTCAAAAGGAATCGAAAACCGATGTAATAAAATATTTTTTTTATTTCTGTGTGTGTGTGTGTGTGTGTGTGTGACGCGGCAGTTTTTTGTAATAAAAATTCGACACTATTTTCAAAAACGAAAGTCGTGTCCGCAGCCGCGTCTTCGTGTGCGAGAATTAGAACGCGTAACATTTTAATAAACTCGTAATTACCGAGCCGTGCTTTGGCTTCTCCGCGCTCCAGGACTCCTCGCCTCGAGTTCTCGTGAATTACAGTACCTGGTGTCTGGTACCATCTAGCCGAGTTACAGACTTCCGGTAATTCTCGAAACCCTGGTTCGTAGTCCTGAAGAATGTCGATTTTTTGTTCAATTTAAAACACGTTTCCCCGAGCACTTTCATCCTAAAATCAACGAGCTACCAAAAAGGCGGGAAATCACCGAGGAAGAGGAATAGCTGAGTGTACACCGTGCCATTCCATGACCGAAAGTAATACCACGCTCTGTTTACACGGATGGCTATTGTTCTACGGTAACGGAGTCGACTCGGTGTTCAGAGCGAGTAGAGTATGGGGCAGAGAAGAAGAAGAAGATCCTAGGGATTACGGAAGCTGCCTGGAGAGCTTTGTAAGAGAGTACGCGGGCTGCACCCACCCCATATTCCTCCCGTTTTCCCATCCCATTCGAAACGGCCCAGAGCCGAGGCGGAAAAGGCTATTTGATGAGCTTTTATGAGACTATAACTGTTACACTCCCTGCAGTCAGCCACGGCGTCAAGGTATACCCAAGCCTCGCGTATGTTGGAGTGTGGATTCGCTCTACGAGGCGAAGAAAGCCTCATCACGTACATACATAATATGGAAATAAAATGACCAACATAGTTCAAGATCTGAATAAAACAACTACATCACACAAGAAGCAGCCCACGATCTTGCCACAAAAAAGAAACAACCGAGGTCTCTCTTCAACTCCTCGACAGTCATTGCGAGTCATCAAAGGTGGCAAAAAGCTTAGCCGCAAATGGTACAAAGTCGTTTGATCAGCAGCTACAAATGTCCATTGGGCTCTGATTTCGTTATCATAATATCTCGTTACCTCAGTTGGTTAAACGCGGTGGCTTGATCCTTCTTTGAAGGAAAAGCCGTTCCAGGCAGGTGTCCAGACTGTCCTGAAGTCTATGGGCACCGTTGTCTCTCGGTGTGAGACCGTGCAGAAGGGGGTGGCCACCGAAAATTTCAAAAGTGGTTAGAAAAAGTTTAGAATTGGTATAGGTGTACAGGTGCGTTATAAGCGTGAAGACCCTTGGGGCTTCAGGGAGTAGAACAGGAGGCCTAAAAGATGAGCGAGAGAAGAAGAAGGCCCCCTGATTACCAGACTGGGCTGCGGCAGTCAACGAAGAACCTCGGACCTCCCCCCGTGAGCGGTCCATCACAGTTCCCGGCCGTCTCGTCTCCTGATCTCTTCTTGCTCTCACTCACTCCGGAGCTCGATCTCTGCTCGGTTCACTTAATAGTTTGCATTTTTTGCCCAATCACTGCGCGGGTGGCTCTCACACCGGGTCTCTGTAGTTCGTCGCCTCTCCTCTCCACCTCGCTCCTCTTCGAGGGCCTCTTTAAACGTTGTGGGAACACGGCCAAGGAGGAGATGAAAACAGAGACAGAGAAGAGCCGGAGGATGAGGCTTGAGGTCCTACCGGGCGACGGAATGAAAAATCACACGGGCGCCGCGGAGAAGAGAGAGAGGAAGAGAGAGATAGCCCTGTCCGTGTTAAAAGCAAGACTGACCGAGTCGAAGGAGACTATAAGGTTTACTTAAGAGGAGTGAGACGGGATCCCGCGTGATTCCTTTTCCAGGACGACATGGTTTAATGGTTTGCCTGAGAACGCCCAAGTGTTGCTGGGGCCACGCCACGCTGTGGAGTTTATACATATATTCCTTACTCGAAGAAGCGGTGTTCTCCAGGAATTGAGCACACCGCTACCCCGGGCAGTATTTCATTCGAACCGTACCTTAGAACACAAAAAGAGCACAACTGATGAACACCGATCAAGGACCGACCAGTGATGAACACTCCACTGAACTCTCGTCCTAGAGACAGACATATCGTCGGTTGCTACAAGCACAACACGATACATGGTGGAGTACAGTCCACGGACGTATCAGCGAACGGCGAATACCATTTCAATGAGGAGTATGTCGATCTTGCGACCATGATTCATCAACATTCTGAGACTTCAAGACTTCCAAAGGACCTGGAGCCTGAACACTTATTCAAGTAATTTCACATCACTCAAAGACCTCCCGGTCTGGTAGGTGCGCATCGAGGGAAAGTCATGTTGCGTCAATGATGGTTAAGCCGGCATACACTAATGTAACAATTTTTTGACCGGGGTATTGCCGCGAGGTATGATCGCGGCGGACCGCAAGAATTCCCGGTGAAGGTATATATACATACCGTGTACGAGCGGAGGAGAGACTCCGCGACCTTGCCTCGCCGTAGACGAGGTCGTTGCCGATGATTTGGGACAGAGGTGATTACCGAGGACTTCAGAGACACCGCCGGCAGCCGGTATAAGGGCGATGACGGAGCGGTCCGTGCGAAATAATCACCCGGACCTACAGCCTTCTCGTCCCTGTCGCCCCGCAGAGGCTGCCCCTCACGTCGTGACCGATTAATCACCTACCTGCTGTTGGCGTCTCTCAGCGCACCGCCAACCTCCTGGAATGCGTAATCGCCGCACCTCCGACAACGGGAGCTAAGAGTGCTGAAGGCATCAACAGATTTTGATTCTTTGAGAAGGAACTTCCCCGAAATTTCAGGATTACAACACTTGATGGAATCGCTGCAGTGTCTTTTCGGAATGGTCATCAAGGAGTTCTAAAATTTCATGGGATTTCAGTGTGACCTCTGATTGACTCGAAAACTATGTTAACTTCTTGAGGATTTGAGCCATTCCACCGCGTCGTGATGACATGAAATTTCAATTACATGCACTGAGCGTGTTCTCATCCTGAGAAAATTAAGTCGAGGATCTGTATCAGGCATAGAAAGATAAGAATCGGTGCAAGAACTGGACACCAGCAGATGAGATCTGCTAACTCTCACATGCTCATCTTTCGCAATGTAGTAGGTATTCCGTGTTAGTTCGTAGAAAGGTAAGTAGACGTGAACCCTTGAGGACATCGGATATAGGAAGAAGCCGTGCGAGTTGGCGCGTGCCACTCACCTCCATCCTCGCACATCCTGATACCTTTCTCTCTTTTCCCCTCTTCTTCTTCTTCTTCTTCTGCTTCTCCTCATCCTTCATGAGAGCTCTTTAAATCGACCCTCCACGGCGTCGAGTATCGCTTTCAACCAGGGCTGAAATTCCTTCCTGTTTTTCCATCCTCGAAAGGACGAGTGGCTATCGTCTTTCGCCAGGTCTCTTTCCTCGAGCGTTGAAGAGACGAGCGAATTAAATTAAAAGGAAGTGACGACGAAGGTCGACAGTTCCAACTCTTGAAATGGGTAGGACTCGTTTAGAAGAATTTATCGCGACCTTGATCTAGAACGATAATTAGAGAATCGTGGAAACGAGAGAAGTCCTCAACACCTATAGTCGTGTCTCGAGCAGAACAGGGAAGCTATAAACCATAAGAGAATACGAGAAACAACTTGTACAAGGAAATGAAAAAAATCAGCAACAGGATAAGCGGAAAGTTTGAAGATAAAATGATAACGAGTATAACAGTATAGGAGAATGAAGAATGGAACCAGAAAACGAAATTGCATGAGGCATGGGGTAATTAATGAATAGCAAAATCCTGAACTAGTATACCAGACGCGGAGACATGTCAGCATATTACAATGCCTGGGTGGTTCTGATTCCTGGAGCGATTGTAAGATCACACGGAACTCCTTGGTACTCCTTTACCCGGCGTGGGAAAAGCGAATAAAAACGCGTTACTCTACTTGTCCGGGTTAATTGCTCCCGCATGAACAATGCTGAAGTACTTTTAGAGGATCAGTAAAGTACTCTGCCTATTACTTCGCGGAATCCGGAGTGGCATTAATGAATGGTGCCAAGAAAAGGATGGAATGCCAAAAATCGTGGACTCACTGCAGTTGGCTGCTACTCAACTGGATTTTGGTTGAAAAGGACTCATCAATCTTCCCGCCATACCGGAGTTGGAGAAGAACTTTTTCTACCGGGCTTGTGAATTGACGATCAAATTCATAAGTGGATGAAATCCACGAAGTGTTTGTTGTCTTCAGCCGGGGATATTCTTACTTCGAGTAATTCAATATTATCGGTAAGAAAATGTGAGAGGACGCTACTTCGTCATGTATCCAATTCGGCGTGGGTGTATGAAGTATTTCTTGGTATTTCGGTATGTGAACGGGGGAGCGGAGGGAATCGATGGATGATGGCTCCTCGTCTTTCGTTCCGTTCGTTATCTGAGAACACGGCCTTTTACTCAAGCCTCATATAATTTGGGACCCAAATTTCTACACCTCAGAAACCTTTTCGGAAGCATGGAGCTAGAAGACTCCACGGTTTAACGACCCGGTAAGATTCTCGAGTGAAAGTAGAACCCAGATAAGATAAGACGCCGCTCAAAATGACCTCGGAATTCCATGCAAAGATCCAACCAATTCCAGTATTCAGCTCTTCCTACAATCATTTATGATGGTAACTTGAATTTTCGACATTTTCGAATGTATTTCCGTAACAGTGAACCGCACAAGTGTAGGAATATTCTTGGAGACCTATTACCGACTGCTTCGAGCGGGAAACTGATCCTCGCAATTATATCTTCGGTCTGCGAGTCTCGTCGCCGGCTTTGATGTTTCTATTACGTCCGGCCAATCGGCGGTGATCTGCCCCAGGTGGGGTTCTCACAATTGTTTCACGATTTGCTAGTATTTATGGTTTTATAATACCCGGTTGCAGTTTAGGCAAAATTACGGTACGGGTGGGCCGCACGCTGCTCTTTCCCGGCTCGTAAAACAATTTAGCAAAGATCATCGGCCCCGGGTCGTTACGGGTCTTCCATATCTCCCAACGAACGAGGATGGTGATTCAGCTTACTGATCAGCTAAAGCGATGTGATTCTTCCAATATCTTCAGCGGATTACTTCAAGCATTCTACACAGCGTATCTAAGGTGGGGATTGCATCTTGAACGCAGCAATTAAAGGCGATTGCATTAAGACTCGACGACGCGGTGCTACGATGCGATGAGGTCGTTGGCTCTAATGCCTTTCATCCAGCTAGAATAATCGCAAGTTTTGCTGAGAGGCTCCGCGTTCTAGCACCTCCCATTTCTACACACAACCTGGCAAGACCATGATCTTCGTATTCCTCCAGTTTACAGATAGGAAATCGAAGATAATTAGCTTCATCCTTCGGATTGAGGAGATTTCAACTGCTACAGAAAACATTTTTCATCCATTATACTGATATAGTATCACCTGACTCGGTCGGTCGATGCCAGTGATTGACAAGTAATTAACTCTATACACAAGGTACTTCATCTCGACGATGTTGATGTCTCAAGTTTTAACAACACTTTGAAATTTCCGCCGTATCTACGAAATCCTTGAAAGTCCTTGTGACTAACTCGTCAGCAACTACTCAGCATGGTGTGACGGTTGCTTTTGGTGATAGCCGAACATTTTTCCTTTCCTTTATTCCTGTAAAAGCGGGTCCTTTGGTGGCCAGGTTCGAGAAATATTTCTTGCCAGTATCGAGAGGACTAAGATAAAAGAAGAAGAAGTTAGAGACACTCCTCTCCTCGACGGGGCGTATGGGGCCAAGGTGTATAATTACGAGTATTATGTATACATCTGAATAAGGTGCGTCGTGTTTAACCTGAGGTCTGAGGAAAAGGTCCTCGCGTGCAGAGACCGTCTACCGACACCCCGGCGCCTAGTCCTGGACACCTAGCCAGCCCCCTCATCCTTCCTTGGTCGTGAATCGTGATCAATCTATGCACAGTATTATAGGAATCATATGGAAACTTACGCCCATGAGACCGGACCGTGCCACCCACGTCTCGACGCGCCCACATCCCACCTCATGCCACGTCTCCTTCTGATATAACTGAGAAGAATGAAGACAAAGGAAAGGAGGATGCCAAAAATCGTTTGGGAATAAAAATCGAGCCACTGGACACACAGGAGTCGATTTAACTAGGCATTCGTCACGGTTTTCGCACACGTGGCACCCATCCCTCTCCTAGGATTTTTCCACGGGGGGTCAGGGGTCAAGGACGATCATTGACAGGGTTTACGTAACCGGGTGGGCGACCAGAGACTGGAGTGGAGTCTCTCGGTTCATGTCGTTGCCTGGAGATCAGGAATGCGCGTGCCTCGCCGGCGTGTGGTCAGCGGCTGCTGGACCGGATTGGATCGCTCGGACCCGTGGGAGCCACGCGTCTGCCGTGTGCCGCATCCCCCACTCCAGGTTCACGAACCTGTGGGCCTCAGTCCCGCGTCTGGAGCCTCAGCCCTGGGACCTGTTTACTGCGTTGGTATACCGAAACGGTCTGGACTGTTGAAATCCTCATTTCCTACTCCCTCATGTCTACTGAACAGTGCGATTGATCTTGCCTGGTAAAACCTCGACTATTTCTGTCTGCATTTCATCAATCCTCGAACAATTTTTTTTGTTTTTATTTTTTCACAGAAGTAGGTATGTTCCGACTGCGCCAATCCACCAGGACTGAGTACCGGCGATATTTTTATTAGACCGTCAGCCCATTGATGATTAAATTGGATTCGAAATCGATTTCTGGATGCAGCGAGGAGCACAAAGTAGGTGATGGGGGTAGTTCCAGGTTAATATCGTGGAGGTAGGAGATTCCGGGTTTAAGGAACCCGAGGAGCACATAACTAAGTGAGTCGAGTTCAGTGGAAGATTACTGGATGGGATTTTGTAATAGCCAAGCTAGGTATATGTGTATATAAACTCTGACCATCAATGCAATTTCTGGACAGCTGAGCTGAGAGGTTGAAAACTTTTTCACTTTACAGTTAGTCAGGCTTGAAGCGCGTCGTCCAAGGGGAAAATAGACTCTCCACTTCTCGGTTATCTAAATCTTTCCACTGCCACCGGAGAACACTATTATATAGACAAAGAATACCCGTTACCATTTCGCAGGTGACCTATCGGTCCGTTGAGCAGCCAGATTATCCACTTATATTGTTCCAGGTACGACCGGGTTCAGTCCGATCATCCGTATAGAACAAATCGAAATCAAATATCGCGATCATCCTTCGGCGGAAACGAATTAATCTATCTTCCAGGACTGCGGTGTGATTCACTCTTCCATCTATACCGCAAGGTGGTCAAACCTCGAGGAAACGATATTCAGGCCAATTTCCGGTCCTCTTAAGCTCGTGTCTGATGAAGTCACGACCGGTATGGCAATTTTCCCATAGCGCTGACAATGCGAGATACGGCGATAATAGAAAGGAAAAGAAAGGAGAAAAAAAAGAAGAAGAAAAAAAAAAAAAATAAAAAAATTACAAAATAGACGAGGAAGTAGGAACATTCCGTTTCGAGAGATGGTGTGCTTCAAGGATCGTCGACTCTTGAATGAACATTTGGTGAATATATACGTTGAGACAGGGTGGTGTAATTTTCTTGTGGCACGTAATCCGCGAGCTGACTATGTAAATGAATTCCTAAATTAAATTTATCCCTCTGGTGTAAAGGGGTTGGGGCGGAGAGGGTGGAGTGAAGAAGAAAAAAAAAAAAAAAAACTATTATAAAAAAAGGAGAAATTAAAAAAAGAAAAAAAAAAAATAGTATCGGTGATTCCATTGTAAGACGTTATACGTACCTTACGTACTGCATACATGTACCTATACCGAGGACACTAGAACGGGCTGGACGTCGACACTGCAGGAGTGAACTGTTCCCAAAGACTCGGATGCTGACAAGGTTTTGTCCCAAGGGGGGTCTTAATTTCATACCAAACCGAGTATGAGGGGGTTTTATCGATCCCACAGAGCCAATAGTTTGTCGACTAGGTCGTCTTTCAAAGATTGCTTATTTTCCGGCTTGCCTCGATAAGGATTTGGGTCACTGTAATATGCTATCAGAATTTCCCTACATCTCGAGTCCCTTCGAATAGGAAATATTTTACAAAGATTTGACCAATTTGATTTTTCGACATTTTCAACCCATTGAAATTTCGCTTAAACGTATTTCTATCAATCTTGCGTGCGGCGAGGATAGACCAGCGAGGATATATACCACCGAAGAGGGTTCTTTTATACCCCTGATCTTAGCTACACATGCCTATATACATAGTGTACATAATACTTATATAAGGATAAGATGGATCTGTCCTTGGTGTATATAACCGTCACTCGATCCGACGCGCGTAAACCGGGGGATTCCCCTTGGTGATCTTCACGGTTTCGCACATTCATACGTAAAAAGGGGGATCCACGTATCGCATGGCTAGATCCCGCGTGGTATAATAATCGGCGGTGTAAAAGAGAGGACGAAATATTGTAAAAACAATAATTGATAAACGTTTATCAAATAAGTCGACAGAGCCAAAATCCTATCCCTCGAATCCTTATACATCCTTTTTACGAGGATGTTGTATGAGAGTTTAGAGCTCGGAGCGTGGGCGAGGTTCCCAGGCCCGAAAAAAACCTGGCGATGCTTTTATCAAGTTGATTAGAATCTTGGGTGGCACCCGGTTTTCGTGTTTTCGTCCGATGAAGGTGTTATGTGTTTAGCGGGTCCATTGTCCAGTCGCGGTATGCAGTTGCGTGGGTGTAGGTCCAGACTGGGTCTCTCCAGTCTCTACAGTCTCGATTCTCGTCTCCCAGCTATCGCGCGTGCATAAGAGTTCCCAGGACGAAGCTGGAGTAGGTATAAGGTATATAGTGGATAGATGCGTGCCGGGTGGCCGTCGGTACGCCTTCCAATTTATGGGTGGCGCTCCACCCCTTGTAAGGGAAGGTGTTATTTTAACCAGCAAGTCCCAGGACTCTCCGATCCCTCACCCCTCTATTCCTCCCTTTTTTCCTGACTCGAATATTCCCCGTATGTATAACTGTATACGTATATATACATGCCTGGACTCACTAGTACCAACCGAGGAAAAAGAAGACGAAGAAGACTAAAAAGCGTCTTCCATCGCTGCAGATTAGTTATAATTACTCGAAGAAGGTCTTTGGTATAAAAAAAAGTAACTAATGACCTATTTTGTTGATGCAGTTTCTGTTAAAGAAACTCATTGCATCTACTTGCATCAGCGAAGCGGAGTTTTCGATTAATTCGAATGAATCCGATTATAGGAAAGCTCATTCGCAGAACTGGCACAACTGGCACCAATTACTTAAGAGCTAATGTACTTTCCGTTATAAGTGGGGTAAATCGCTATTGCTGAAGGAAATTTGGTCCAGATTTGGTTTTATCGAAAGCTTGGGTTTCCCTGCGGCTGTGAGCTCAATAAAGAGAAGTGTAAAGCTTATACCGTGAGGTTTCGTGGAAAGAGCTGGTCCCAAACGCGCAGGCGCTGATTCATTCGAATATCGTTGGTCGGCAGAATCGCGCTAGCAATTCCACCAACTTCTTAGTAATATCCCCAGTTCTGTCGTCTGCTAGATTCACAACAAACATAACCTATTCCTGCCACGGTCTGCCGCTATTTGTATTTGACAACAATCTGCAACGAATAGCGGACGGACTCTAGGGATATTCGTGGCAAGTCTGAAATTGGCGGCTTTTCTAATATTCGAATGAATCAGCACCTGCGCGTTTGGAACCAGCTCTTTCCACGAAACCTCACGGTATATCGAAAATATGATAGATATGTATTTAGTTTTAATCGAATCACAACCAAATGTAAGCAGAAGTTCTTTTCAACAGTCTTCGAGTTAAATTCTGAGGAAAAACCACGATCAGAATTTTATATCATAATAAAAATGAAGTGTTAATCTCTGGTTATTACCTACTGGGATTTGTTGATCTTTATTTTTCCCCGGTGTATTTAGAGCGTCGACAAATCTCTCACCTTTGTAAAAGGCGCGACACCTAATTGAAGCTCCAACGACCCGCGATAACCTCGGTTCGTTTCCGGTGAAAAGGGTGCATGGAAAAGGTTCTAGCGAAACGCGATTAGCCGGATAACAGAAAGAAATAATGAAAAAAAGATGGAGCACAGAAATTTTTTTTACTTTTCATTGATTACCTGCAATTTCATAGTTTTAATTAAACCATTTCTAACTGTGAATCAACTATCTTGCGCATCTAATAATTATAATAGCAGCAGCTGTAGATGATCAAATTGCTACTGGCGTCTTACTTATATAGTTATCTGGCCGGGATATACGTGTCGCGGATTCTACGTTTAAGAACACAGTCACGTTCCGATTCCGGTAGCTCGGTTATACCTACTGCGGGGATTCCCCCAGCTCGATATCAAATCGTATTACAAACTTGGATATTATAGCTATATATTACCATCTGCATATATACCATATCGCGTTTTGTTGGAGCAATCACATGTATAATGCATTTCATGACAATAAGAAACGTGAATTGATTCATTTATCAAAAGACTAGAGAAATCCGACTTTTCTTAATTTTTTTTTTTTTTTTGTATGAATTCTTGAAATTTTTCAAATTTTACGGAATCGAGGAGTGTAAATGTTTTTCAAGATTTACCCAAAACGCGGGTGAAATTTTTTTCTAGAAAAAAAAGAACAGGCGTATCTTCTTCTTTTCTTTTTTCTTTTTTAGGAGTTGTTTTAATACTTTTATCTGTAGCAATAATAGAGACAGATCACCCGCTAGGAGTTAAGGATATTTCCTGAAGGAGATCGCCTTGCCTTCTGAAACCTGGAGCTGTCCGTAGGTCCGAGTCGCGACGTCGAAAAAGAGATGATAAAAATAAGAAAAAAAGAAATAAATGATAGAAAGAGGAATAGAATAAAAGGGGAAGTGGATATACGGATAAAGAGAGGAAAATGCCCGATCGCATGGGATTCAGGACGAATGAAAAGCCGATTAGGATCTGGGGGTTAGAGAAAATCCAAAAACTCGCTAACCTTTACAAAGGGACAAAGTCCGCGCGAATATATGTACATGTACATATATCTACTACATATACGTACAGGGTGTCCAGAAATAAAAGAAAAACAAAATGTCGAAGCTAGATGTGATCCGTTTCATTAAACTCCAGAACTTCTCCCAGATTTTCCCATTTTTTGGAAACAAATTTTGAAACCGTGTCTCTTCCCGTTCAGTAATCGAACACGTTTTGAGTTCGTGGTCAATTTATGGACACCCTGTAGCCTTCCAGATTTAATAAATGCGTCGCGTATCGTGGATTTATTTTCAATTAAAATAAAACAAGGGAAATGTTCATGCGGTATGTACGGTTACTCTTACGTGAACGAGAGATGTGTAGCAAAGTGCTTTGATATGGATTCTAGACTCTGATTGGTCTGAATGTAAACGAGCGCCATCTACACGGGTCATAGGTGGCCAGAGCGCATGCGCACGCGCGAGTGACATTTTAATTCAAAATCACCGTGATAATATGAAATCTAATTGTCCGTTGAATGAGTCCGTTCGAATTTTCTCACGGAATCTAATTTTAAATTGATGAAATTTTACAAGGAAATCGATAAAATTCCATAGTGTTCCGTAAATCCGCATATTAAATATGTTTGCGAAATATGAAAGATTCTACACCGAGGAACAATAATGAAATTTAAGAAATGTTGGGAATCTTAAAATCCGTAAGCCCCATATTACGAATAGCGAAATTCACGGTGGCGTTCTAATTGCCACTCGTCGTTCCACCCCCACGTTTTCACCCTTATTATACAACTCAGATCACCCGCCATAGTGTTTCTCGAACGGTTAAGTGACGAAAACCGATCTAAAGCGACATCGACTATGAGGTAGTCTATAGGTGAAGAAAAACTTGGGTGGAGCAGTTGCAGCTATATAGGGGATGGCTTTGAACCTCTGTGGAATTTAATAAAGAATCCAGTTACGGGCGAGCGGAGGTAAGCCGAGGAACTATGAACGAGGATCGAGGATCGAGGATCGAGGATCGAGGAAGTAGGAAGGAGGAAGGAGGAGCGGGTAACGAGAAACTACAGGAAGAAGGAACGGGATAAAATGTGGCTTTACCTTTTATAATCACAAACATAAATAGACCAGCTACTAATGGCTGGAAGCCACTGGAATCAGAGAAGAGCTGAGTTGGGTGGGAGGAACAGAGATTGGGAATCAGGACCGCTACCGCGGAATGGGGCCGGAATGTGGTTGCTTCCGAACCAGCCACGAATAGAAGGCAATAACTATCTATGCGCGTAACGGATCTGTATTACCAATGCCTATCGCCATGTATTATAGATAATTACAGGAACCTAACCTAACCTATACACATGTAGACACACGTAGATGGGGAATCAGAGGAACGGATGGATATGCGGCCATACGAGTTCCTGTCTAGAATTTCTGTGAACACAGTAGTCACGCGGTTACGTAATTTCATTTGAAATTTACAAACGGTTAAACTGGTCTTTCGATTTATGTAAAAAAAGAAAAGAAAAGAAAAGAAACGAAACATCCTGATTCGTTTCAAATTCTGATGCAACAGACTTTCTTATCGACTTAAATAATGTTCGAATAGTCGGTCTGGTGTGCAAATAATCTAGGAGAAAGTCGAAAATGGAAAGTAACCTAACCTAACCTATAACATGTACATGTATCTACTTTAATGAATGAACAAGAATGTGTAAGAAATAAGTTTGCAGACGCGAGTCTCGAGGGCTCTGAGAATCGAGACTACACTCGATGCATGTACAATGTGGTATATGGATAATACATATATGTATGAATACATGCGCATACGTGTGGCGTGAATCACGAAGTTCCGGTCCGGCCCACGCTTGGGCGTTCAAGTCCCGCCTAGCTCGGAGAAGAGTTACACCGTTCCTTACGTCGTTCGTTCCGAAGTTAAGCGTGTGCACACACCGAGCGAATAGGGTATATAGGTATTTGTAGATATATAGATATCTCCGACGTTTACCCAACTGCAAACGGTTTGCAAAAGATGTTCACCTCACCGGGTGTTCGCAGATGAAGAGATACACATATATATTACTCCGCGAGGGTCAAGTTAAATCACCTTGTTATTGACATCGAATGACCTATATAAATGAAATTTTTTTCTCTTCACGTCATCGAATGCTAGTTGAAATGAAAAATTCGTCTCGAATTGGCACGGGACGGACTATATAAACAATACGATTGTATAGGGCATTCCGTGCCAATGTAAGCCCGGTTTTTTTTTTCTCTCTCTCTCTCTCTCTCTTTTTCATTCTTACGGAAGGAGATCTTCGTAGTGGAAATTCCGTGTCGAATCGAGCATGATTTGTTTCGGACTTCTCACGGAATGCATTGTATACATTGTTCATATTCGTATAGCCAATTCGACCCCAATTTTGGTCGAAGTACCCCATGTATGTTAATGCCCGGGTATTGCACGGCTATTGCACGGTTCCCCTAAGCCTCGAACGACCCGTCGTTTTCTCGGACGATTAGATCAAATCTAAAATACCTAGCCCCGCGGTGGGGCGAACACCGACGAATTGACCTACGGAGTTAGGTTAGGGGTGTCAACACGCGATAGAATTGATCGATTTGATCAATTTATCGGATTTCCGCACCTCGTGTAGGTACATACGTATATATTTATATACGCATACACCTACCATAGGAACCAATATGCCGCGTCCACAACAGTTATCTTATTCCCCGCGCGAAGTTCACCCACGTAATCCAACCGAACCTAACCTAAAAAAGTGGTTTTCCCGATCTAAGATCGGGCTACAAAAAAATGTATTCTCTAGCCTGGCTGGATCGAATCCAAATCATCCAAAACACGTATTTCCGGTAGTCCTAGATTTCGATTTTTTTTTTTCCGCTAAATTGGAATGAAATTTTTTTTCAAATTATTGTTAAAATAAATGATAGAATGAACAGATGGAATCAAAGGGAAACGATATACTGTCCGCGTGATCGTGTGGTCGTACCTGCTACACATGCTCGCAACTCTTTGAAAACCCAATATTTTCTCATTACAACTTTACGGCTAGCTTTCTATTAATTGCAGGTGTCTAGGTGGCCGCGTTGAGCTCGGCTATCGTTCGACTTTTATCATTAATTTTGTTTCCTCTGGGTCCACGCGTGATGTAGCCGATACACGGGAACCATTCTTCACGGTACCGTGCCGCTAGTATCGCTTTTCTCTCTCTCCTTTCCCTTTCTCTTTTTCTTTCTCTTTGTCTTTCTCCCTCTCTATTCTCTCTTTTTCAACGCGCAACCTCTCCCAACCCCCTTGCAACTCTCAGGACAACGGGAAAAACCACCCATCTGACGAAGACGGAGTGGAACGATGCAATAGACCGTGAAGACGATAAGGGTGTGTCTACTGTCTGCAGGGTACCCGCGGCGACTAGGTATACGCGGATAGGCCAAAAGTCATATCGAGTTTGCTGCTGCCATATAACAACGTTTTGTCGAGGTTTCACCGGCCCTCACACTCATCTGCAGCTATTGTAACGCCTTGAAACTTGACAAAACACAATGCCTTCTAGATAGCGAAGGAAAAAATTCAGTTCAGTTGCGACGTTTTCAAACAAGTAGCGCTACACCATCCGCGCAGCTATTTCTACGCATCGGAACTAGACTAAATCCAACGCCATCTAGATAGCGGGATAAAAAAAGGATTCAGTCCACCTGCGATGTTTGGAAACGAATAGTTACAGAATAAGTATAACTATCGACTTGTCGTTTTGATGTTTCGATGAAGTCAAAGTGAAGAAACAGAACCCATGAATTTCTGGATGATTCATGAATTTTTTTTTTTCTCAGCTTCTATAAGCTTGTGTAAAATTTGTTGTAAATCGTTCCGTAATATTCGTTAAGCTTGTAAATTCTTGAAAGCCCGATATATGAGAGTATATAGTATATATATATATATATATTATATAATATCACACGAAAGTTGATATCCGTCGTGTATAATTTTGTGAGTTGTTCAACCCCTCGACCTGCAATTACCATTTACTATAAATATTCGGTTTATGTTCTCGATCGGGGCCGAGTGACACGTTGATCTTGTTATAAACCGAGCCTCAATTCCCCTAGTTATGAATATATGGAAGATGACTAAAAATAACGAGGCAGATGGGTATTAAAAGACCTTAAATCTTTTGTTATGAATCAAAATTCTGAATTCCGGTTTATCAAATTTCATTTACGTTTATTTCTTCGCAAAAAAAAATTATAATAGTCATAATAATAATGATAATAATAATAAAAATAAATAAACAGTAACTATAGGAAACACTGATCGTCACGCAAGTTTAATGTCCCATTTAATGAATAACTAGGAAAACTCCTGCAGCGATAGAAAAGAATGGACCAAAATCGAAATCACTGCATGTATTTCAACTTCGGCTGCAGGCATATGGAAAAATGAATACGTGAAAAATAATGTATTCTGATCGAGTTATATGTGCACACCCGTACACCGTTCGTCAAAGTGATGGTTAATGTATTTCATCCCCGTTCTATGGTTTTGAATTTTTCTCTGGGATATGCTCGTGTACGGTGCAGTAGTCTGGTGATGACGGGACTTTACATAACTAAACTGACATTCTGTCAGTCTGTAGTACTTCTATAAAAAAGAAAAAAGACAAAAATGACAAAAAAAAAACTAACTGGATTCGTGAAATAATACAAAACGCATTGCCAACTCTATATCTGCAAATTTTTAATCTATTTTTTCTACTCCCTGTTTCAAAAAACAGGATTAATCGATTGGTCTGTATTTTTGTCTCATCTTGCCCAGTGCTCATTCGGGTATAAAAGCCTCTGACCGTATAGACCGGACCTAGCCCGTTTGAGACACAATATTCTCTTTTTTTACGATCGTTTTTACAAATTTAATGAATTTACGGTACAATAAAAACCGCCTCTCGGCGTTGATAATTTTTTTTTTTTTTTTTATTCAACCGGTTGAATGGTCCTTTTTCAAAAATTCTCACATCTCAAAATATATGAGATATCGATATCGAACTTTGTCTGTTGAAAAATCGTGAAATTTTATGCTGCAGATCGTTTGATGAGAAGAAAAACAAGAAAATAAAAAAAACAAAAATTGGAATACTGGTTAATTTCCTTGTTATACATAAATCTACCTGCCTATACCTAAATTAAAGTATATGTTATGTTTACATAGCCGGCCACCATATTGTCGTCCAGCAGTTGTTTTAATTAAAATATTAATTAATCGTGATCAAAGTTGAAGGGGTTGAAGAGTAGGTAGAGGGGTGGGCCAGCAGCGTTTTGACGTCGTTAAAAATGAGAAAAATATACACCCCCCGGTGGCAACAAGGGCACGGTATTAGAGAAAGTAAAGGGAGTTGTTAATAATTCAAAGGAAAATAACAAAAAAAAAAAATGTCTATTTTTCATTTGCAAAATTGGATTCGGGGGATAGCGGAGATCTGGCTCGGTATATAGGTGGGATAGTTTTGGTAAAATTTTCTTCTCTTCTCTTTTTGTGCAGCAAGCGATCGTGTTTTGTACCTACCCCATTCCGAAACCCCGAGTCAGTTTGTTTTATTTATTTCCGTGCTTTTGTCATTCCTCGCGGTAGTCGGCTAATTTACGACGCGGGTAGGTTTTGGTACCCGTGTATATACGTACGTATATATACAGCGTACGTAGGTATAGGCACGATGAAACTAACGGTACAACTGCGCAACCCGCCTCGCTTCTACTCTACTCAACTCGAATAGCGCTGTGTCGGCGAGCTGGCGAAGCGCCCGAATTTACGTGCTTTTACCAATTTACCAATTTCCGAATTCGACTCGTGCTTTTCAACCTCACAACTCCTAGTTACGGTCACCCCACTCTTCTCTCTCCACCCTAGCAATAAACTGCTGCACGTGAACATCTACAAGCCGTACCGTATAGCAACGTGGAGCTCGAGTCTGAACAAAAATTGACAAAAAAAAAAAAAGGAAAATCACTTTGAAAGAAAGAAAAAACTGCTTTTTTTTTAAACCAGATCAGACGTGCTGCAAGATTGTGTCTTATATCTAAAAGTAGATGTATATATCTGTGTAGATCACTAATGAATCTCTCCAGGTGTAATCAGGTCCGTATAGGTGGTAGAGTAGGGTGATGGTTGCCCGAGCGCTGGCAATTAACGTCAATTATCAAAAGAATAATTACACGCACAACGTGGCGTCGCAAGGCGATGGTACCACGCGCGGAACCGTTCCGGTTCGCATACTATAATCCAGATTTCTGCGGCCAAGATACCTACCTCGACGTCTTCTCTCGCTTAGTAGATAGAATTTACTACGCAGACACACATACTTGTAGTTATTTACACGTATGGGTATATTGGGATAGGTTAAGTCCGCGCTCGCGAGTTCCAACCGGGTCGTTTACCTGTCTAGGATATCGGCTGGCTTCGTTAGTCAGACTTCTACCACCTGTAGGTCGAGTTCTGGATTAGGAGTATCGTAGTATGGTTCGAAAATCATGCGCAGCAAGTTGAAAAGAAAAAAAAGCTGTTGGAATTTCATCCGCGAATATTTGATGAAAAAAAAAACATTCGCGAAGCGACTGATTTGACATCACGTATCCTGGAATGACGATCGATTGGCTTTTATTGGCTGTAACAATTTTCCCGACAACGAACCGAATCCAACGATACCCCACAAAGCAGTATTCCGATCACCGACCAAGGAGATATCGCGTCCTGAAGCACAGCGCAGCACGAGCGCTCAGCGCGGAACGAACAGCCCGCTACGAGCGCGGAGCGCTATTCCACGCATTTCTAATTCAAGAAGCAATATCTCATTATTAAATAATCGGAATGCTGCTTTGTAGGGTATCGTTGGATTCGTCTTGATTACCGCTTTACCTTGAGCTGTTTGATAATAGCGAAATTCGATGTTAGAAAAATCGGACTTGAAAATTATATCTCGAGAATAGTAAATGACATTCGAAACCAGTTACGCATCGTTTCAAACCTCACTACTTGGCTTTGAACAAAATTTCTGTTTGATTTGTAGTCCAGGACGGGCCTCCCTGCAGGTATGTATTACATACATAATAATGCCTCACATACCCATGCCTATATCTACCTATATTATACGACGTATATTACCTTCGCATGTTTACAAGGCCAGAGGCGTGTATTTAGACAATATGCGTGTCGTGAGGGGGCGATTCAGACCACATATGTACCTACTATACGACGTACCTACCGTCGCACCTGTGTACATTAGATATGTATTTATACACATATATCCATATGTATTTTGGATCTAAAAATGTGTTTTGCATTAGAAAAAAAAGATGTCATTCTTCGAGAACCAATATTACAATTCACTTTGTATAGTTTTCTGATAATTTATTATCCTTTATATGGGGTATCCCTTGGCAATGTGAACGGAAAGAAATAAAAAAAGCAAACTATATATTCGTGTTAAAAATTCGTAGAATATTCCATATCTAAAATGAAGATGAAACTAGCAAAGTATTAGAAAATTCATACACAATACCCTCTAATATACTATACAAGAGAGAAGTAAAACTGGTGTTATAGGTTGGTATATCAAGGGGGGAATCCCCGTCCGGCAATCGTACTCTGTAACCACTTAGCAGAACAGCTAGGTAGGAAAAGGGGGATAAAAAGTATAGAACGAAAAGAGAAATGGTTGGGAAAAAGGGAAGGAAGGGAAAGGAAAGGAAAGGAAAGGGAAGGGAATGGAAGGGAAGGGAAGGGAATCCCCTAGACGCACCTGTGCGCAGTCCTCGTGTCTGTAATTTAACGATCGATATTTTCTAAGTATAGTATATAAGATATACACGTAGACTGTGAAACATATACCTACTATAATGTTTACGTATATATTGATTAAATTAATACCAAAAATAGAAAATAATAATTATAATTTCGAACAAAAAGAAAAAAAAGAAAAAGTACATTTCAAATTCATCACGAAATTGAATGAATTTTTTTTCTTTTTTCAGATTTAATTACGGGTCACTGAGTATATGGTGGCAGGGTACCTATATACGTGCAGCAATCGCTTTGTTCAGTGTATAGGAGCAAGTTCCTCATACGACATGACTTATTACGTGGATTTAAACGAATCCGGTAATTCTAGAATCTGCAGTGACGTTGACACGGTTCCGAAATAACTCATCGCTGACTAATTGAAAATACTGACCCGATTTCATGGAGTCGTCAAAACTGCGTCATTATTCAAACTTCCGATTATATTTTATCGCCAGCTTTCACGTTCCCCGTACGTACGTCCTCCTGTATGACGTAGGTATAGAACCAGGAAGTATATTACGCGGTATTTTATAATAATAATAATAATATGACTGGGTTATCTGCAGAAGGGAATAATTATTCGAAAATTTGTATCTATTATAGGCATATACCGTGAGTATTATCGTGGAAAGGCTTCATAGGGAAGTGAAAACGCCTGCATAGAGGCTTTTATTTCGCATATTGCGTGCCCATTGGCTACGTGGTAAGAAAACCTAATCGCTCGATGTTTGAGTTGCCTGTATGCAGGCGTACTATGAAGCGTTTCCACGAATACCCACGGTATATATATTGCTAAAATCGGTAATAATCGTTGTGTTGATAACAACCAATCGTTGAAATATCATGGGAATTAGAAAATGGTCCGCTGACTCAAGTTTAGCTGACGATTTACCGTTCGATCGCTGTGCACGGAGAGAGAGAGAGAGAGAGAGAGAAAGAGAGAGGAGGAGACTCTAGATCTGCGCTAGTCTATAGGTACCTTAGTAACTGTGGAGGGCGAGTGCTACGAGACAAATCCAAATTTATGGCGAAATGCAAATATATCGATATTTTATGCGATGCTTTTCACTGCGTTAGTGTACCTACCTCCCGCTTAGAGATAGAGAGATTTCGAGTTTTCAAAAATCTTGATATCGTTTTACAGTTCACTGCAGGCGAAGTTATGACCGTGATCATTTATCTTCATATACGGCAATCTCAATTCTGTATAATCAGAGTTCTTTTTATTATCTAGATAGATATCTCCACACAATTTTTATCTTATATATGTATAGTTGTTATCTTATAGATATTATCTCGCATATCTATATTCATTTATTTGACGATTTGCCTACAAGGATCTTCAGAATTAATTTTTTTAATCTCACCTTCAGATACAAATGACGATAATCTGTCATCTTTTCTACCACAATTAGATTGAAACCCAGATAATCTACAATCTTTCAATTTATCGTTCAGCTTTCGTCTCAGATGAGATCTAAAATCTGTATAATCAGAATTTTTTTCATTATCTAGATGAACTTATCCATACGATTATTATCCCATACTTATATGTAGATATCATCTTATAGATTTTATCTCGTATATTTATTTATTCAACATTTTCACTAGACTGTTGATGAAAGCTCATTCTTTTCATATGCTCATCTTTTCATCTTATATTGAGATGATGATTACGATCATCTATCATCTTTTTATCTACAATTAGATTAAAACCCAGATAATCTACAATCTTTTGAATAATCGTTCCGATCAGACTTGATAGATGACTCTAGATAAAATAATGATCTAGATAAAAGTTGAGATAACATTATCTACTAAAATTTAGATGAAATTTTTTTTTTTCTTTTTTTTCTTAAATTGCGAGGATTCTGACCAACGCGCTATTTTTTCGTCTTCTGTCTTTATGGCTGAAAGTTTAGCTAGCTACTATAATGTAATATTACTTTATCCAGCCATTTTTCATTCGCCAGCATAGCAGGTAGATAGCTACCTATATCCCTGCTTCCTTAATCCAACGAATTTATGAATTCTCTTTCTAGCTAGTGGCTGCTGCTACTACTACTGCTGGGCGAGGCACAAAGGAAGATTATATTATACATATTATAATACCAGCTAGGTCTAGGGTAATAATTATTTTCCCAAAATTTGATAAGAGAAAATCATTGTACACCTACCTACCTACCTACCTACCTACCTACCTACCCTAAACGGCTTTATTCCAGTCTCGTTTTAGCAATAAACTTAAAGGCTTAAAACGAGCCGGTTATTTCATTTTAAGAAGCTTTCTCGAGGATATTGCTACCAGAAGTACGCGCCCTGCACGATCGTAGTAGCTATACCCATAAAAAATTGCAAAATAAAAAAAAAATAAACAAATTGTCAACTTTTCAGATCAAATAATTATTAAATTTAGTTTTAGTTTTTTCTTAAATTTAATTTTTCAGAAAATTAATTTCCTTCATTATTATACAAATATTATCGTACGAGATAAAACCATGTCCTGCGAATTAGCTTCTCTCACGTTTGTTTCAACCAAGAACAAAGCTTGGGAAAATTCTATTATCTTCCCAGCTGTATAGTATGTATATACATACATATATATATATATATGTATATATCTGCTAGCGATATTAGAAAAAGTAGATTATGTCCTGGTCCAACCCCTCCACACTCGTACCCCCGGACCAATTAGAGGCTCAAACGTGAGCAGGGACCCTAATGAAATTAGTATTTTCGCCGATCCTTGGAGCAATGATGACCTCAGATTAAACGAGTGAAGATGTGTATTTATAATTTCTTCGTTTTCTTTTTTTTTTTTTCAGATATTTTCCATCAATTATTCCATCAAACTTATAATGATGATAAAATAGTAAAAAAAAAAAATAATAATCATTCAAGCTAAAAAATTTTATTCTACATTCGGAAGCTACATCTCATATTATAAAATGGAAGATAATCGCGAGTGAAATTTTTTCGAAAACTAAATAGAAACGAGAATAAAAGAAAAAAAAGGAAAGAGATTTGAAAAATCAAATGACCTCAAATTCGCACGGCAAAAAACGTCTGATCACCAGGTAACGAATGTGTCATGCAATGCCCATGATCAGTGTCAACGGCTGAAGTCAATCCGTCTCACGGTATGATAAGGTCTCGATTTTCTAGATCGAAATTTTAATGGTGATAACAGAGCGAGCAGCCTACCTAGAGATATTGACATTCCCCGAGGTAGGTGGAGGGTCGAACACCCAAGCAAGGTAATTAACGTTCAGTTATATGTCATATGCACTTGCCCCCAGCCATGCGTGACGTTCGTTCATATATATCCACACGTACACGAATCCAACCAACCACTAGCTTTGGTCCTCTGAAAGCAAAGACAATGCTCGATCTGGAGCACCTGCATATCTAGAGGATCGATGCGCATCGCTTCAACATACATTCAGATGCTGGTGCTGATGCTGATGCTGATGCTAATTCTGGTGGTGTAGGAGCGGGAACGGGAGATAACAAGGGAGGACGAGGATGAGAACGAGGAGTGCACGGAGAGGGAGTTTCTGTTATGCATCGTCTGTCCCCGTCGTGTTCCGACCGAACCACCCTCTGCATTCACGTCCACAACCCATTGAACGGTTCTCGAATCTGAATTCTAATTACCGACATAATGGTCCCTCATTAATTAACGCTGACTCAACGACCCTGGCTCTACTCGTTGATGCACAGTCTTCCAAAAGTTGCTCCTTTACTATGCCCACCCCGACCAGAGGGTCTTCACACCAGCCGAACCAGAGGCCATTGCTTTTCCAGTTCCTTGCCAAATTCCCTTTTGGCAAAGGAACGTCTTCGAGTATGTTTGCACTGTGATCATCATCAGAGATCCGATCAATCCGTCGATGACCTTCTCGGTCTTTTCACGTGACACTATCAGCATAAAGGTACATGCCGAACTCCTCAGGACGTTGTCATCATTTTTTTACGACTCGTGCGAGCTAAGAGATGCAACGTTAATGCTGTATTATATGACGTGCGAACCATGCGATCCAGCTACATGATATTTACTCGCATATAAGGTTGGGGAAACAGAAGCGTGCACGCCAATCAGATCCTCGACACAGACGTCGACGGAACTTGACAACTATTGATCACGGCTTCGCTACAACTGCGTAGGTGGGTTTATACTGCACGACGTCGCGTGTGGCGCCTTTGTACAGACCGAGTAAAAAGTCGAAACTGACTTCTTCATGCAACCCTAAGTACAAATGTTTGAACAGTATCAACTTTATTTTTGGGGGGTTTCAGCTCCGGATTTCAAAGATCCGGGACGGTAATTGAATCCCGAATTTTAATATCATGACTCAGAGTTTTCGGGAAGGGTATTTTTCCCGGAAGCCTAAATGGCCGATTCAAAAAACCTGGAAACGAGGAACAACGTACTCAACTGTGATTCCAGAATTACTGCGTTTGCGATTAGACAAACGTTTCTGGAATGTGAAAAACATTGATTAGAACTTCTTCAGACTTCTTCCCACTTGAATTCTAAAGAATTTCAACAACTTCTCGAATACCATAATATCGGAGGTAGGTTCCCAACGAATTTCAATGACTTAAAAATATTCTTTCTAAGGACCCGAAGGGGTGGGTCGCAGTAAAAACGAACTTCCTTAACGTGAGCTCTTCACCGTGTGTCCATCCTACCGAGTTCAATCCCAGTTCAGGAAGCGTATAATATCCGGCTTAAGACCAAGCGGTGACATTTCGATGATAAAACTGAGGTACGAGCGGCGAAGGAGTTGCGTCCTCCTTGAGTCCACGTATCCGACGCTCCCCTGGGACAACGATGAAGAAAAGGAAAGGACGAGGAAGTCGAGGGGTTGGGGCCAGAGCCCCGCGTGACTCGAATCCCATTGGACATCAAGCGGCCTACTAGTCGCTGACGGGGATCTTTCGAGTGGACAAAAAGAAGCAGACGAGGACGGTTCCTCGAGTAAAAGCACGAAATACTCAAGGGTCGCATTCGTACCATACGTCAAAAACCCCGGAGTCGTCTTACACGCGTAGAAACGTACGTAGAGGCTGGCTAGGCGTCGAAAAAACAGTCGGACCGAACGTGTCAACGTCTCGTTGGCCAGGGGAGGGGATGCGAGGCTTGACTGTATAATAACCGTTCCATCTCTTTCTCTATTTCGGAAGTAAAGACCGGCCGGAGGGACACGCGTTAATGCGATACGTGCTCGTCTCTCCCTACGGTCAACTGATTCAATCAGGAAATGGAACGTCGGAAATCGAGGTCCGGCATAGGCGATATTTCCTTTGAACTTTTGGAAAAACCATTTCGGAAAACTCTTATCGACTTTACAGAAACGAATTGATTAGCTTGATTAGACACAACGAAACTAACTTATTTTACGTAAAATTTATACACAGTCAATCTTTATCTATTCTGCAGTTCAGAGTCCTTGCCTGACCACGGCTCTGTGTAAAACGGACACGCACAAGTGTTACACTGCGGTACGCAGGGCGGAACTCCCGGATGTCCGGTCCGCCGGCCGAATAGAAATTCATTGCGTGCCTACTGCCTACGAGAGAAGGGGGAATTTCAGCTCGGCGACATCTAGCGATTGGATTATTAATCAACCATCGATCCGAGCTATGAAAATTATTCATACCAACAAAATAGATTTACACAAAACCTTTCGTGGGGTTTTTTTTTTTTTTTTTATTTACCTATTTTCATCTTTGTTGGTCAAATATTCTGTCGATGAAATTGATTTACCCACTATGCACTCGTGTCCAGCTAAATTAGAGCTGCATTATTGATAGCGCGACAAGTAGAATTAGATTAAAGTAGAATTAGAAAACAAATCTTTCACCTTGTTCGTGATACCCGTTCATTAGCTGTTTGATGGTTGAAACTGCGAGTGGGGGATAGAAATTACGAAGAGGTAATCGATTATCGACTATTGGTTCTCGTCGTTAAAGTATGGCCAATTTTCGTCGCTATTTATTTCGTCCTTCTTTTTTCTTCTCCTTTTTTTTTCCGATGTCATTTTTCGATGGAGTGAATTTAGAAGCGAGACGGAACTGCCGGAGGCGTATAGACCGGGGTAGCTGGGGACTTCCGCGACGCTATACATATAACTACGCACCGGCGGATCTGCTTGCGTCAATCCCATAATATCCTGTACTCGTTACACTTTCAACGGGACTACAGAAACGGATCTGACACGGTCGCAATAGACAGGGAAATTCCAAGCGAGGCGATCCGCTCAGCTGGTGACATTGTTCAAAATTCAAACTATTGTCCATATTGTACCTGTACGTATTATCTACATAGGTATATCGTGTATGTTTGTATACATAAGCTACTGCATTCAATGTATGTGTAGATTTACACATAGCTTAACGTTTCCATGAAATTGAGTTTCATTTTTTTGAAAATTAATTCAATTACACGAAATCGATGACGCGGACCTTATTTTCAGGGTCTTATTTTCAACTATTTTTCAGACACTTTCAACGGGGATTGTGATGACTGAAGGTAATGATACACTGATATCCCGTTTCAGGCCTATATTATATACACAATGTCACCTGTAAATATTGATTTTAAAAACCCTCGTATCTTACATCGTGTGGCCATCAGCATAGATTGAAGTGAGCTCTGTGAGAATGACATGCGATGACTGTTGCCTCAATTCCAAAATTAATTTTAGTTCAAACTAGATTCGCCTCCGTGAATCTACTGAATACTAATGTTTTTACAGCGTGGACTAAAATCATCAAGAAAAATTTGATTTTTCATACGCCTTAAGATTTTCAAAATTCGTATACTAAAAGATGAGAAAAAAATTGATTTTCTAGAATTTTTTCCGCAGCCAAACGAACAAATATGTTTAAAAGCCCATAGTTTACGCCATAACCACGTGTAAGAACTGCATTCATAAAAAAATATAGGTCAATGGGACTAATGGTTAGTGAGCTATTGAGTCGACAGTTAATCGATGTCATTTTTACATGGCTCACTTCAATCTATGCTGGGGGCCATACGATGTAAGATGCGAGGGTTTTTCGCATCGAGATTTGAAAGTGACATTAATCACGTAGAATAAAGGCCTAAACGGGATCTGTGTATCATTCGCCTTAGTCGCAACAATTCCCGAAAACATATTGAATTTTTAAATCCCGAACAATAGCACGGCTCGTACTCTCTGAACTAGAATTCGTTAAAAAAAATGTAAACCTCGTTGAAAATCTGACGGGTTTCACTCTGGGTTTCGAAAAAAAAAAAAACACTACAAAAATCTGCTGAACTCCTGTAGGATTCCGTAGTGTAAATCCCGGATATTTAAATATTTGAACAAACGGTAGCTGTGTAAATCGACAGATCCAGCAATGCAGTGAATATGGTGATTAAAAAAAATCTTTTAAAAACGTTTGATTGTGATAAAAAATGGAGTAAAATATGTAATACTGTCGATCGTATATTCGTATATTCATAGTATATTAATTATAAAAGTGTCAAAGGCATGCATGCAACCCGACGTTACAATAATTAGAAATCAATGTTATCACTATTTTGGCAGTATAATATGATGGCGCGAAAATCGGGGGTATCGAAATAATGAAAATCACCGAACACCTACCCGCAGATTAAAACGCAAAAATCGTTGCCACTTGGTGATGGAGAAGATGTCGATAACGGTTGTAACGGTTGCGGCACTTCGGATAGTTGAAGACAAGAGGGATGGGGTGAACAACAGATAACAGAAGAAGAAGCTGCGTTATAGAGTTTCGAGGATTTGAGTAGGGGTTGATGCTAATCCATGCTTATACCCATATATCGAGGCAGTGCCTACATAAAGCATGTGCGAGTATACCCAGTATCCCAAAAGGACTGGGTGTATAGATGCCTGCAGTGTTTCCGTCGGATGATATTTACACGGTGGTACCTGGGGCGTCGTGAAGGGGCGAGGGTGGCTCGGTTAATGAATAAAGGGTTCTTGTTAATTAGCCTTACGCCTCACGGGAAAGGGGGTGCTACGTTGTGTAGATGGTGTTTCGCCGAGGCTAGGGTCTGAGGCGTTAGGTCTGGGGTGTGGGGTGTGGGGTGTGGGAAAGACCTAGTCATTAAATCCTATGACATTATTCCGCGGCCCAGCCCACACCAAGCAACGCAAGGCTGGTCCTTTCCAATATCACCCTGCTCCCAGGAGCGCGTTATACTCTGCCTTATCCTGGTGTTAATGATCCTGGCACCGGCGTTCCGACGCCAAAAGATCCTCATGCATTTGTTCACGGGACGATCAGCGCATGAATATCTTATTGCAACGTATCTACGCGGATAATATTTTTCCAAGAGATACTGCCCTCCGATATTCATTCATCAACGGATCCATAATGCTCACACCTACCTTCTTCCTTCCTCCCTTCGCCCAATTTCTCATGGCAAGCATGCCGGTGTAGGAGGAGGTAGGTGTCGGAGCCGCGCCCTCAAATTGGCAATTAATGTTGGCCAAACACAAACATGAGAGAACGCCTTTGTTGCAGGTTCAGAACACCGACAGGTTCCGGAGCTCTCAAACACCCGCAATTTAGTATACCCTGTATTGATGTGTGTGGATGTAATGTATATCTAGTCTTGTGTTGTGGTATGGGTTCTCGCCACCTCGGCAATACCCGAACATCGCCTTCCCTCTCAGCTCGAGTGTCTCTTTCTCTTTCCATGAGAAAGAGGCGCATGAGACCGTGATGCAGCAAATTTTGTTGGTCCCAAAACCCAACCGTGGAGGAAGAAGAAGAAGAAGAAGAAGAAGAAGAAGAAGAAGAAGAGTGCGCCGAGCTAGCGTTCTCTGATGCTCATTATTTTTTAATTACCAAAGTGCAATGGGCAGTGAAAGTAAGAAAGCCTCCGAATTGCCAGTTCTTTACTAAATCGTGATCCATATCAGTCTGATATCTCAATGTTCTGTCTGACCGTCATGATGTTGCCGACACGAGATAACGGACATTTGTGGTTCAGTAAACATGAGCATTTATGATATGGAACCTCTTGACTCGAGATCGAACGACGATGAGCATATCGGGCCGAACGGCGAACAAAGTGCTGCAGAATCTGACTCGAACGTATGAAATGTGTGATAGTGAGTGCAAGTTGATCGGGAAGGCACTGGCTGACGGGCAGAGATCAGTGCCGAACGAATTGAAAGTGAATGGATAGGAACCGAGTTTGGGAACTCTCGTTACTCCGCGTTCCTCGCGCCTCGCGCATGAGCGGTTCATCGGAATTCGAGGGGGGTGGTTGCAGGTTAAGGTTGGAAGTGAAGAGAGGCAAGCGGCCTCACGCCACCCACGCCGCCCACGCTGTTCCACATCAAGACTGAGACACTCACACAGCCGTTGGGCCCTCGCCTCCTCTTCGACTTTCCTCTTTGGCGCACAGCAGGTGCACCGCTCTCACCCCTGCTTCGTCTCACTTAATTTTCGACAAAAACCATTCGGTTTCATGCCGCAATGTACACGCATTCCTCTCCGCAGGACGCTCATGTGACAAACACTGCTCCTCTCTCTCGCTGACTAATTCTACACGGGTTATTTCCACCCACGAAGAGTCGATGCGCTTTTGGGAAGATTACCTCCACCGGAATCCAGATACTGATCGAAAAGGTGTGGCGACTATCAGAGGGCTGAAGAACCAATCTAAAATCATTTTTACCAGTCGATCAACGGACCACCACGACGTTCCTCGATATCAATCAAACGGGAGGAACGCCAAAGAGCAAACTGCGAATATCCGCGCTCTTTTGAGTGTAAAAAAGATGAGGAAAGAGTGGGTCTCACCAAGGCGAGGACAGGACAAGGTCCAGTCGGGTATTGACCGGGTCACGCCGTGAGGTATCGTTCTTTACGGACGTTAATTAGACGCGTAACGGGAGGGCCTCCTGCGGCGACTTAGACGTTACTTTGTGGACTGCTGCAGGTTACCGGGACTAAACTTACCGACAAATTCTGATCCTGTATAGCGTCCCCGCGCGCACCTGTCGCTACAGCTCATATCCGTGTCCCACGACCCGCGGTGGAATACCAACCTCGTTCGTTTATTCAGCAAGTTCGTAGACCGGACGAAGTGATCACGCCTTCGAATGGCAAGTGAGCAAGAACTGACGAACGTTGAATGATTTCAGACTCCTTCGAAATACATGACTGTGAATCACGGCCTTCAGTTTCACCGACTGTCTTTTGACTTTTGGTGGGTTCCATGGACTGGAAATGGATACAGAAACTGGCCGGGCTATACCTGAAGGTATCGAAAGATAAATTAGTCCCGATACTAAAACGGACGGGTTTTGCCCAGGCTGGCTTTCAGGCTGGAGCGGCACGCCGCACCGGGGGTCAGAGCTGTCGGAGGGGATGACCGCTCGCCACCTGTCTACAGCACGCGCCCCTCACCTGGACGAGCAGAAGCCACTTTTCCGTAATCACCATAATAAATGAATTGCCCACATGCGGTTGATCCCCTTGACGCGAAGAGGCGATCCGAGGCGATCCGAGGCAAACCGAGGCATGTTATTCCTCGAGGTGGAGGTAGACATACGCGAACAATATAACAGGTTTCTTACCCCAAGTCGCATACCGCATGTTACACCTAATACCCAACTATTTAGGTGAATAGGTGCCGCGAGGAGACAATGGGGACCAAAACCGAGTATCACGCATGTAAGTGCAAGTATTGCGGTGTGATATATCTTCGATCACGTTTAGATGTGCACATAGAGCATGATTCCGGCGAGAGCTGATCAAAATATCTTTTCCTAATCGGTACTGAATGCCTGACGTAAATTTCTCCCACTTCAAATGCGATTCGGCAATGATTCATGCCATTCTTCAAGGCTGTAGTCCAAGATTTCCACTGTCTCAGCAGGTGGTATAAAGAGCGACCGGTGTTCAGTGGTTACACGCTATTAACTCTGCCGAGGGCGAGATAGGTAGGTGGGGATAAACGGTGGTAGTAGTGGTACTAGACTTCTCAAAAAACATCTGTCAGACTTTGTTTTCGAACATGGCGTTGGTACAGTACACCCAGAGTACAACCAGTTATGTATTTTACTTCGTCTCTGCTTACGCTTTTGTGACGCCGTTGGATTGACCGATTTCGAAAATCGTTCTTTTGGCATCAATGGCATTTTCATCATCGTTAAAGTGGCCGGCGTTCTTTTCTACTGGGAAGTTAATCTACTTTCATGATGACAAGTGCCATGAATATGCCCTTAATGTCGATGTCACAAGACCTAGACGCGAGAGTTTATCCATTTAAATATCACTCTGGAGTGGATTCTACGAGGAATACTAAAACGGTGCGATTATCTCATGAAGCTATGATAGCCCGGTAATTTAGATGACACATCATAATATGGCGCCTCGTCTCGCTCGTGGTCTGTTCGTTGCCAAGTCCATATCATCTGCGCACGTATTGCAACCATTGTGAAATGTGTCATGTAAAATGAGTATTTTTCGAAAGGCTTTGAATCCGAAGTGGAGAAATAGCCGGGCATGCCCATAATAATAACGAAATGATAAACGATACGTTGTTTTATCGTTTGACCCGTATGAGTTTCATTTCGTTATCATAAATCGCACACATATGTATGTGCATGCATGTATTATGTATATAGATACCGCAAGTTTCGATACGTTTATCGCACTTTGCGCGTAGTTCGAATACCGTTTTCGAAGCGATTTCACTATTTCCAGGTCGGTGTGGTGCCCCCATATAAAGGACCGGACGTTTGTGCGCCGTTATTGGAGCGGTTTAGCTCGCCCGCACCTTTTCGGTTATCGGAAAACCCCGAGATACCCCAGTTCACTGACAATGAGGTAGTAATATAGTAATTCTGCACGTTCGAGGCTTGCCTATATCTACGAGTCTGAATAGCAGAAGGAAATTCTAATTTCCGGCTATATTTCTTTCAGTTTCCTTACCAACATTCAGCTAATTACATCCATGGGACAATCTTCCGAATAGAGCCACACCATGTCGCATTGCGATAACGATTAACGCGGGGAGAGATTGAGGGAGAGAGAGAAGCGCGGAAGAAACAGTACCGGGGCACAAAGAAAACCTTTGTGTTTCTCAGGTGAGGATTATAAACGAGCGTCTGGATTCTGGGGGCTGCTAGGGGGCCCAGGCCACACCTAGAGCCATGAGGTTCAAGCAGAGGATCACACGCGCAGAGGTAGGGACGATGGGGACGATGGTTGCAGTCGACCACCGCGAAGTCGAAATCTTCCTCTCCCAAAAACATCTCGGCTCAATTTTTGTTCCTTTATTTTGACTTCTTTTTTAACTTCTCTTTCCCACTCTACACGCGCCCACCGCCTTTCCCCGGGGCACGGCTACCGCATAGACCAGATTCTCTCATCTTATTTTCTCCGCTGCTACAGTCCGACGGGTTACTACGAAGATAATCACCGACCCGGTGGTCCGCCGAGCCCCATCGGCTTCTGTTGCGTTCCTGCACCAGGGGCCCCGAAATTGCAACGAAGGCTCATTATATTCGCGTCAGAACTTCCATCCACTCTCCGGATCCACAGCATTCTATAACTGCGGATCTCATCCACGATCCTGATCCTCGTACTCGAGTTTAAAAACACAACTAGATGCTCGAGCATACGATAGGTCGAAAATAGATAAAATAGCCGGTGAAAATCCGAAACTCTTTATGGCTTATCTTTGAAATAATTTAATATTCTGCTTGACACAAACTTGGTTCAGTATGTTCAAAAGTAAGCGATAACGAACATCCACAGCCCCTTCCCGGTTTTTTATGTTCATTGGAAAAAATCTGTTCTAATTTTACTTGACTACGCGCAGTCCTGAGTTAAGCTTCTTCAAGGACGAAGCTTGTACATCTCGAGAAAACCAACGAGTAGTACGAAAAGTAACGATATGCAGTATGCGCCACGTATGAACAAAGCTCTGCCATGCGGTTACAGCTTGGATTCATCGTCCGTGGTAATTTGTCATGATAGCGTGAATGATGGAAACGCTAAAGCCGAAAAGATGGAAAACCAGTCCAGAGAATAAAACCTGAGTCAATTTACAGAGGGTATAAGTGAGACGTCGTGTTTGATACACACATAGGTGGTGGCTGAGCCATGGTACTAATCCTAGCAGAGAAGATAAGGAGCTGGGCGTAAGAATGAGCCACTTAGGGGGACAAAGAAGAGGCTGTATCCCTCTTCCTCTCGTCCCAATCCATACCTCTGTTCCTTTTATTCTCATCTCCGTCTCTCACCGCCCCACTACCACTTCACTGAACGAAATAGACTTGAGGTCCTGACCACACACGCCGGCGCCCTGCAGGACTATGAAAGAGGCACCGATTAAGGTTACTACCAGTTTGCTGCAGGGTGCTCTCTGCCAGAGTCCAGATGTGATCTAACTCGGCTAGCCCCGTACTCATCACACCCCTACTTAGAATGATCTTTGTGTATCCGCCATGTGCAATAGCTGGTACAAAACGTTCTCCTCTGCCGCGTTGTATCACCTAGCGTGTTTATATCTCCGACTATAAACCCTCCACGGCGAGATATCATTATCGACATCTCAATCGAATTGAACTGAACTGAAGGAAATCAAAGAACATTGAATGGGAAAAAGGAATATGAAAGAGAATCTCTTCAGGATGAAACAGGTAGCACCATTCCCTTATTACGATCTCTGAGAGGGTAACTCGCCGAGGGAGGAGGAGGAGGAGGAGGAGGAGGAGGAGGAGAACCAGCATATAACATACTGGTCTACTGCTCCAGCTCCTGCTGTTGCTGCTCTTGCACCCCGCCGCGAATCCCCTTGGTCTCTATCGCGTCCTGGTGGGCCAGGGAGCGGCGTTTGGACCCGGAGTAATCAGACACAGTGAATTCAATGGCAGAACCAAGCGACTAGATTGACCGCCTTTGTTGGCCCAGGGCTTCGTTATACGAGCCATTTGAGAAACTGTGGCCTTCTGAATCCAGATTGGGAATAACCATTTCGTTTTGTGGTATGCTTTGTTTATTTCTCGAAGCTAGGGAGGATGGAGGGGAACAAACTGCAGTCTGGTTGCACGCGGTGGGCCGAATAATTCTATACCCAGTAACCCAAACACAGCACATGCCTGGTTCGATCAAAAATACGGCACGCGGTACCCACCTTCCAAGGCACACGCTGTAATTTGTTTCGGCGTAAGCCATAATGCGCTCGCGAACAAACCGGACCGTTTTTCATCATCGCGTGAGTTCGTCCAGCACATGGTGCAGCCGCGGAATAGATAGGCTAACTATCTACTCCTTCTTCCTCTTCTTCTTCTTCTTCTTCTCCTTTTTCCTCTTCTTCTCCTTCTGCTTCTTTTCCTTCACTGAATAATAATTCAGCCCTGAAATAGACACCTGTGCAGACGTGCAAATTACAGGGTGCAGCCGACCATCCTAAGCTCAGATCGCCTCGGACATATCGACTATTAACCGCACGCCCCTGATCTTTAGCGCTCAAATGAACCGCCGATTCTTTGCTACTTATCATCCGTCATACTGATCCCGGATCGAATAAGTAACCGACCGGGATGATCGAGTGGAGATCGACTCAAGATGTCTTAAATCCTGATAAGTAAAAAGCCGGTGTCCTGATCATTTTCGTATCTGGTAAGTGTGTTGTCCACCTGATTTAAAAAAATCAATAACGGATCAACACGGAGTAGATTAGCACTTACCTCGAAGAGAGCTGAGGTAACCGTATAGTTCTTAGCTGACGTTTTTCGGACGTAGAGCTTTGCAAAGAAGATGAGATTAGGTAAGGGTGGAGGTGGTGGGCTGCGGGTACGTTTTTAGTGGCTGTTTTTCTGATTTGTGAGTACCGCGAATCGTGGGTTAAATTTCAAGTGGTTTTAGTGACGATGAAAGATGGTGGGTAGATATGGTCAATGATAGGAAATCTCGGCCCGGTAAGAGAGCCGTCAACTGTTCGTTACATCCGCGATAAGATAACGGTACCAAAGATGGTCGATCTTCCCAGAAGTCAGCCGGTCATTTATGAATATTATACAAGTTAGAGAAATGCAAAACACGGGCATTTGGATTCCTGACGTAATGCGTTCTGCGGTAGAACGTGACACCGGTACCATACACGTGTCGACCGTAATTCATGGTAGGGAACTCGAAAAGCAAAACAGAATAGAATAGAAAAGGAAGGAGACTAAGGCCGTAAACAATGAATTAACGCCACATCCTGATCGATATCTTCGCATTCGTTCCCCACGCAACTAAATTCCCAAAACTGATATCTTCGTGTTCACGCAAGACATCAAGGCTTCACGAAGAGGCCAGCATACTTCGAGAATGAACTTTTACCAATAAGAAATCGGCAGATTTCACTTAATGGTCGAACTTGAAGATCGGAGCGGAGAAATGGAATCCGGAATTACCATTAAAGCCTACATTTTGGAATGGGGTAAGGTTTAGATTTTTAATGCAGAAGGGTCTCCTCGCCTAGGGTAGGTAATACCTATGTCGTGTGTATTCCTCCGAAGGTCGGACGTGGGTTGGCCAGAAGTCTGGCTGAATACTTGAGCTCCGTATCAATAATTGATCGACAAGGTAGTCGGTAGTCGTCAAAAGGCCCAAAGAGCAAGGAGGACCTGCAGCCTTGAGATCGATACCGAGACAGTGAGTGTCCTTCAATCGTGAGATTGTCCATCATTCTCTTCATACAATATGCAGAAGTAGGCCATCCCGATTCATGTTACTTAAAAAAAAAAAAAAAAAAAAAAAACTGCTGAAATACTGAATCTGCGATTTTTTAAAACTTATTCTGATCCAGGGACGTCCCCGCTCGAAAAAAACTGCCCTAGATCCTTTCTCCGCCGATCTAAAGCGAACCCTGAAGAGTGCAGCTAATGAACTGCGCCCATTATACCGGTGCCTGAACCTTGGCATAAAGAATATAATATAAGAGGCTCGAGGCATCTGTCGGTCGTTCGATCTGTGCCACGTGCCACGGAGCGATGATCAGCGACATGTTGCACACGAGGATGGTGCAGCAAGGAAGTAAAGGCTCGCCCCCGCAACATACGTTACGTCAAGGTGCTCCTTGGGGCTCGTAATATCCTCATGGTTTATAAGTGTTAGTCTCGGTGATGGAGGGGTGAAAATTTAGTGAAAATTTTCTAAAACGAAGCGGCTACGGCTTGGTGTCCCGTTACGACACCCTGTTGCATACCGTGACGACAGCGCAACTATATGCTCTTCGAAAGGCACCAGATGCCACGCGACCATGAACAGCCGCCCCACGGACGCCATGGGCCTCTTTCAGCTATATGGATACCAGTTTTGCAGACCACTGAGCTGCTGCATCATATTATCATTCCTATATTCGAAGAATACGCTGGATTCGGCCGGTTTAAGATTTCCGAACAATACACATATTCGATGTCCGAAGATCAGATCCATAAAACACTGCTTTTGGTATAAGAAGAGGGAAAGATATTTTCCAACGGGCCAATAATCGCAGTTCTAATTAACTGAACGAACGATGAGTTCCTGCTCTCTGGCCGATATTAATATATATATATTTCTGAGTACATGGGGATATGTGTGCGGGCGAAATCCTTGACTGGGCAAGATTGATCCTCGCAATTTACGGTCGGACGAATGATCATCGATTTTGGTATGATAGCTATGTAGGATCCTTCGTAAAATTGGACCAACACTACAAGCCCCTAAAATTCCTTCAGCCTGGAGATATTCGATTCCCATATTACATCCAGCTACTACCAACACTCATATCTCTAAGATTACACACCGACAGGTTCTTTATCGACTGACAGTGGGACGTCATGGCTGTACGGAGGCTCGTAAAATGGGAAATGCCTCCTACTAAAGATACCAGTATTTCGTGTTATGGCAAAAACAGGTGGTTGGAACCAAGACTCGAAAGTATTGGGCGAAGTATCGACTTGGTAAGGAAAAAAAAAAGGAAAAAAAAAAGATCCCAATATTCAAGGAGAACCAAAATCAGTTGTTGTAGAATGATAATGGAAGCGAGAGCCGAACGTTGAATGTTGAGCATGGAATGGGATGAGACTGAAATTCTGGACTTGAAAAGGGACCAGCTGACGTCTGGGAGTTGAAGCATGCCCTGAGCGACGTCGTATATTTGCATATCAATTTAGCACGCTCCGATTGGGAGCCGAGGTATAGAATTATAGACGTCATGAGAAAGTTCTGGTCCATATCGTCGTATGGACCGTCGAGGTTGTGTGAAAACGATTATTATACGTACCATCGTACGCTACGGTGTATAAAATAATTAAATTTCGTGTATTTCGAATCAAGGAATCGGGAAAGGAAGAGACCCGGTGTTAAAAAATATCCCCTGAAGTCCTGGAGACGTGGGGATTTCGGCGGGATCAGTGAAAGTTATTTTTTTATTTTTTTACAAAAATGTATACTCTGCTCATGGAAGATATTTGAATATCACGAGAAGTTTTCTCTGGCTTGCGATTATCGCGAAATGGGCATAGCCCGGTCTCATCTTTGGGAGCAACAGAGCCCAAGATATATCGGTGTGGTAATCCAGGAGCCTCTCAAACTCCGAATATCTGACATAACCGGAATCCCGTGTTATCTCACCCTTCAGAAGCAGCCCTAAACGAAAGACGTCACAATCTCGTTCGCGAAGCGAAGGGTGTAACGGTGAGGTATATCCAGCTAGTCTGATGGTCCATGACTATAGAGATCCCGAATATCCCCGGTGGTCGAAACCCAGAAACCAATGTAAACTGCAAGTATCCATGTGGGTACAGTCGAGGGTTTCCTCCAAGGAAGGAAGGAAGGTAGGAAGAAAGGTAAATTTGCAAACGCTCGACTCACGGCGAGTAAATTCGCGTTAGGATTAGTCAGAAGTGGCCTGAAGGCCTGGGGTCTGGGGTAACGGCTGGATATATGTGTAAGCTTTCAGGCAGTGAAATTTCAGACCTTGCTGTGCCAGGTTCCGGCTTCTGGCTTCGCGGTTCGCCTGTCTCGCTTGCGTCAACCGTGTCAGCTGGTCTCACACAACGGTGACAGTCAGGTTTCATTAATTACCAGTAAGGCTCCATCGGCCATGACACTAAGGCTTATCTCTAGTCCCCAGACAGACACAGGTGTGTAACCACCACCAACACCAATACCAGAGTCAGAGAGATAAATCAATTATTAATCGCCTACGCTTCTAATATAGATTAACTATAGGCAGGCCACAAGCTCACCCCTTCGCAAAGATCCGCCTCAATTGCTAGGTACACCAGTTCTCATGAATGAATGAATTAATTAATTAATGGATGAGTAAAAGGTGTTTTTTCGTTTGCAGACCTGAATACGATATTCTGCATGAAAATCAGATCCCTATACGGTAACCAACAGCTCACCCCTTACCAGTTCTCATTGATAAATGAATTGATGAATGAATTAATCAATTAATGAATTAATTAATTAATTAATCAATTAATTGATGGATGAATGGATGGATGGATGGATGAATGGATGAATGGATGAATGGATGGATGAATGAATAAATGAAGGTGTCGTTTCTCTTTCGAACCTGAAGTGAAGATTCTGCAAAAAAATTGGGTCCCTAATGGTAGATATATAATATATATACTATTTTCTACACAGCGCTGCAAATATCTCGACGGTTTTGCATTCAGATGTGATAACGTGCGGTGGCAGATTACTTCCGCACGAAAATCACGCATATACATATACAATACCTGCAATATTGCGCAATCTTGTCGGTATCAAACGGAAATTTGTTTCTTACAATATATAGACATATATAGGTATGTGGGTATACGTAGCCGTGCCGCTAGTACCTACACCCGCGTTTGCATACATTTCCATAAATTTCTATTTCCGATTTCGATGCATAAGGAGAATTTCTATGTAGATATATCTCAGATACCTGCCTCGAGGCGTTCATCTTCGTGAAAAAAAAAGATTCTTTATCGATCAATTATCGACGATTTTATTCGACAATAAACTTTATCTTCATATTTTGTTATTCAGTTTCATTTTATTTCCTTATACCATTCAAACCAATAGTTTTGCATCCACTTCATAGATCCGGTGAAATCGGTAGTCCCAGGGGGCCCCCCGTGCGCCGTTCGGGTAATCGGTAGGAACATATTACAGACATGGGCCGGCCTGGTCCGGCCCATTCGTCTCATGGGCCTAGGGTGGACCCTATTTTTCGTGGTCACGGAAGAAGGTAAGGTTGCTGACAAATCAGATCGCCAGTGATATATACCGTCGGTCCGGGGTTGGTATAATGGCTTAATCCGTAAAATCCTAACTCCGTCGCGTAGTCCGGTCGGACGTCTTTGAAAATATACTGCTGTGTAAGACCGACATGTATTGGTAAGCACTAGATTTCACGTTATCCTATCAAGCGATGAGAAAAATTGCTCTGAAATTTTCACCTTATAAGATTTTTTTCTGTGATAAATTAATGAATGCGAATAATTAAATCATTGCATTGATCAACTAATTGATTCATCTTTCATGAATTAATAAATGAATTCGTAAATATTTTATGGAATAAATGATCCCTTCTATTTGATAATATTAAAAGCTTGATTGAATGGATGAATGAATGCGTTACTTGATTAATTGCATTTGTAATTAATTAATTAATTAATAAATCTAATAATATTTTTTGGAATTAATAATTCATTCACTTTGTTAATATTTAAAGCTGTTTAGTGAATTAAGAAATGAATATTTATGCAATTAATGAATGAATGAATTCATCATCAATTGATCAAATGATTTATCTTCAATGAATTAATGAATGTTTCAAGAATAAATTAGGAGTTGGTAGAGGATTCAAGCAATATTCAATGAAAGAATGAATGAATATTTAAGGAATGAAAGAATGAATTGATGATTCATTCAGATTAATGATATTCACGGCTATTGAGTGTTTGAATGAATGAATATTTGAGCAAGGAATTGATAAATGAAATGAATGTTCCGAGAATAAATGGGTTATTAAAAGGTTCGATCAACATTCAATGAGAGAATGGATGAATATTTAACGAATGAAATAACTGATAAATCCATTCATTAGTTGATCGAACAATTCACCTCTCATGAACTGATGAATATTTAAGAAGGAAATTGCTGAATGAAGTGAATAAATTACCGAATGAACAAATAAGTCAATGATAAAAGAAAGAACAGATGAATGGATAAATTTAAATAAATCAGGAAATGAATAAATAAACGAATAGATGTGATAATATTCAAGTAAGTCACGAATGAATGAATGCAGAAAGCGATCATTAATTATATCATTGAAGGAAACGGACTGAATGAATAACTCGATATTTCAGAGATAATGAGATGAATGGATGATGACTGTTGATTAACAAATGAATAATAATGTGTAGAAAGAATGAATCGCTAGAAATAAAAAGAAATAAATGCATGTTGCAATAATTGTCTGAATAACGGCGTGAACAAACATCTCATAAGTGTACCCTGGCCTTGGTCTCAGTCCCGGCCATGACCTCGTCTTAATCCTGCACACATCCTGTAGCGCGTTTAGATTCCCTCGAAGGTAGCACCTGGTGCAAGTAAGTGTAGAATTGTAAAGTGCGGAGCGTGCCGCGTGCCGCCAGGGTCCCGTTACCATAAGCAAACGGCACCGCGATCCTAACCCAACACTCAAGGCACCCCCATTGCCCATAGAGTGGCCCCCGCGACGGTTGTGATTGCGCATAGCATACACAGGAATAAACCAACCAACCAATGAACCAACGTCGTCTTAGTGTTTTAGTGTTTGTTCAAGAGTCCTTCACCAGGTACCCACAGTCTGAAGGCTGTAAGGGAGTAGGATGACACAAAGAGCCCATGCGAGGTACGAAACCGCTGCCACGCGACCACGTCCTCGCGATCCCCATCTGCTTCCGGTGTCACGATTATTATCACAATCTTCCACAAGCAGTTTTCTGTCTTCTACTTCTTCTTTCGCCTCCTCACTCTGCAGTTGAGAAATTTGATTCTTGTTTTCTTACCTTTTGAAAAGAAAAAACTTCATCATCGTATTTTCCAACTTTATACCTTGATCTACTTCTTCATCCCTCTCCTCCTTACACCCTACTCTCACCAACTTCAGCATCTCATGCAATAGGTAAAGCAGTACTCAACTTCCTCGTCATTGATCGCGGTAATCAGATCCTGGTAGGTGGGCACGCGCCGACCAGGCGGTAGACGTATTGGTAGTCTGCTGCATCCACGAGATCCGTTGATGAAATAAGAGACCGGAAGCATATGGGAAGCCGCATTGTTTGCTCGGTGTTTTATTCGAGGTTTCGTTGCCTGGTATTACCTACACGATCAACACTTCCGTCCACTTCCTCTCTCGATTTTGATCCACTCGACGGATAAATGAATGAATGAATGAATGAGTGAATGAATGAATGAATGAAACGGTTGGATTGCTGGACAGATAACCAGACCAGACACATGTATGCGAGACCCACCTGGTTGCACTGGAAAGATTCTTGACAATTGAAAAAAGAACCCTTGAAACTTTTACGAAATTGGCAAAAAGCTTTCCGAATTCCCATCGAATCGTAGATAAGTTTTACGCTGCAGTAACGGCGGCCTTATTGAAATAGCTTCTGAGATTCTTGCGCAAACCCTATTCAGAATGTTCGTAAATGGATTGAAAACTTCGAACGAATGTTGGAGTCTTTAAATCCCTCGGGTCAACCCCTTCCAAGAACGAACAAAATTTTTTACGACAATTCGCTTCCACGCTAATTGCTTTGACTTTGAAATTGGAAAAGACTCAGCTGCGTCCGAGGCAAGGTAAATTTTATTCAAGTACAATGTACGATTCTTTGGCATCAAGCCGATCGCAGACGGCTGTTGAACCTTTTAACTCCTGCAGCAAGAGGGACACCAATAGAGAAAAGAAGAGAGCCAGACCCCCAGAAGGCGACTTGGCAGGGTGGCACGCGAGAAGAGGCAGCGCAGAGAAATAGAGACAGAGAAAAAAATCAGGAGAGAGAAGTTCCAAGAGGCGTCCGTCAGGGTTAGGGAACATCTGGTCGCGCAGGGGGTTGTAGGCAGGTTCGGATCTAGTTACCAATATGACCAAACCCACCTGGCAGTACTTATAAGGGTTGTGTATCAGCGGGAGCTCATCTATCGACAGGAACCCGGCCATGAGTATTTCAAGGAGGTAAAGATTTTCCGCCATTTTATCGAATCATTCAAATGATGGTTTATATCCAAGCACGACCATCGCCGATGACACTTCAACCGATAAAATTCATTTAGATTCGGCGGATCGGGAACGGAAAGAAAAGGGTTCGACTCTAGGGGAAGCTAGGCATATACAGTATGCGTGTATGTGTTAGACGCCTTTAGCGACGTGGTTAAACCGTGGCAACGAGTAATAGAGTATCACCATTGGTATATGTATACCCATACTGATTCTAATAGCAGTTAACACCACCTGGGGCTTATTCTGCCCTCGGGGTCTTTGGCTAACTCGAGTTTCGACCCAAACTAATCTATGATTGCCTCAAAGAAGAAGAACCCACCATCGCCATCGCCATCACCATCACCATACCCATACCCATACCCATACCCACTACTCGAACTTCTACTTCACTATTACAACTAACAGCTATATTCACCCGGTGGTATAAGGTACCTACCCACCTACTCCAACTCCGAGGACAGAGTTGAAACAGACTCCGTTTATACGTATACCTACTGGTGCACACACACACACACACACACACACACACACTGATGTATATATGTAACCTTATGCTCCAGCTATGGTAACTCAAATAACCTTGGTACACCTATTCCTGAAAGGGGTTGATAGACTCAAGTTTCAATTTCTTCGTCCAAGTTAATTTAACGACTTAGGGTACTTGTCCAAACCTAATTGGGTGTTCATAAGCTGCCAATAGCAATTACGAAGGTGCTTTTGAATGTTTGTATCTCTGCTTGAATGCGTTTGATCAGGGTATACAGAATCGTCATATTATCGTATGGTCTTTCCACTTTGGAAAAGAAGTTCCCTCTTCACGTCGGGGATTAGTCCCGGTACAAAGAGCTTGTAGGGGATGAGGACGGAGCGCCGGTTTCCAGATATGCCAATAATATGCCAATAACGAAGATATTCGATGCAAACATGTGCACAATGCTCGATAGCTACCGCATAAAACTGTTCATGGCAGATGTGCAGATCCCATGTTTGCCCCAAATAAATAGTAAATCCGTACTGCGATTTTCCAACATCTAAGTGGCGGAATGAATCGTTCTATGTTTTATGCAATCTGCATGAATTAGGAATGGAAAATATTCGAAAATACATTCTTCGAGAAAAAAATCTCCGAGTTTAATACCGGCGAGAATATCGCTTGGGATTCAGTACGTTTTTGCAAACAAATTCAGTACAATGGGATGCATCGAGTTTGGGTTCGGGTTGAGGCATGTCATGAAATTGAATTAAACTGACAGCCAGCTGCTGGAGTGTGCGAAGACTGGAGGGTGTTTAAATTCGAAAAAAAAAAAAGAAAAAAAAAGACAAGAAGGGAAACAAAAATAAAACGAAATAGAAAAGATAGGGTTCGGCTTCGATTTATCGAGCTTCTCCACTGCAGTGACATTTTTCAATGCACGCGTAGCATATGCAGTTGTAGTCTCGTCCGGTTATAGTCACTTTCGAAAATACGAAAACCGAGTGGAAAATACTCAGTCCAAAATACGTAATACAACGTCGTTGCCGATCCGGTATTTCCACCCTCGCCATTTCAGTGGCGGGTGTTTCTTCCCACACTGAAAGGTGGTGGTCGAGATAAAAAATAGGCAAATAAATCAGTCGATGATTGTTTTCATTATTCCTCTAGTTTTTCGAAAGAAATTAGCCTTTTAATTTCTGCAGACTAATTCCGCACTTCCGATGATTTAACGTACGTTTATAATTAACCGAGTATTGAAAACCTGTCGTTTTTCGTACGTATGTAAAACTAGCGTGAATCTCTCCATACCGATTTCTTGTCAACGATCAAATGGTGTTTCCACTTTTGTAACTTGACACTATGGTGCGAGGGGGTTGGGGTAGCTGTGGGCAGATGCTGGAAGTGAGAGCACGTGCCCGGAAGTTTGAGGCCGCGTTTTGAATGGCTTATGCGGATCCCGCAGATGTCCATGCGCGTCGAGACGCATCGTGACAGGATACATTCGCCAATTTCATTGGAAAAAAAATTTAACAATATAAAAAAATAAAAATTAAAAAAATTAAACCAGAGAATGAGGGATAAATAAAAGGGCATTTGATTGCTAGAAATTGGTCCGATGTATCATATAATAAATGTTGAATCGATTAATGAGAAATCAGATGATGAGGAGAAAAATAAAAAATCGTATAAAATTTTGGCACTAATTTACCCCCGTACGATTTTATCCGTTTTTCTTCATTTTTTTTTTTATTTCTCTTTTTGCTCAGGTAGAGCCGGGTTTGGGGCGGTTCAATTTAGTGCTCAGTTAATGCGTCCCGATAAAACCGTTCGGCGATTAAAAGACGTAAAAAAAATCTGATAAACTGTTCCGAGGACTATGTACGCGATATATCCACAGTAGTAAAATGCGAGAGGGAGAGAAAAATTCCATGTCTTACACGAGTAAAACCGATATCGGCGTCTGTCCGATTTACACTTTAGGTATACCTGTGGGAAAAGCTGCAGGGAACCGTAGAAAAAAAAAAAAAAAAAAAAAAAAAACACGGAGATTATTAATAATTTACGGATTTTAAGACAAGGAGAAGGAAAAAAAAAAAGAAAAATTAAACTAGCGCGAGACAGAGAACGATGAAAAAATAAAACGGATATAACGCCGTATATGTAGTAAAGTTTATCATCTAGGATTTCGAGAACGGTATATTAGTTCGTATAATTCAGGTCAAAAAAAAGAAAGGAGAGATTTTCTTTTTTTCTTTTTCTTTTTTACTGCCGCATCTGGGGTCTGCGATATATATATTTTTTTTTTCTTTATTTCCGTCCCGTTTTCATTATACGTTTTATTTTCTATTTTCTTGTGTTTTTTTTTTTTTTTTTTTTTGCAGCTGATCCCCTCTGATCAATTTTTTTTTTTTTACTTCTTTCATTTTTCGCCATTTTACATGGAAAAACCCAAACGCCGTCTCTCACCAATACGAGTCACCGTAACTATGTGGAAACTATATAAAGGAACATGACGCGTAACAGCCTCCTGATGCGGGCTCGGTCATTTCGACGACCTTTCCAAACACCCTACACCACGACCGACAAAGGTTGCGAAGCCTGGAAGGGTGGAGGTATATATCTATATGTATATGACGCAAGCGCTAATCGTGTCTGATAATGACGTGGGGATCGCGTACCGAGGGGCCTTTTAAATGGGAAAAGTGACTTGTATAGCTGTTGTATCAGAAGCCAACTGAACTAGGTATAGGTAGCTTTTACCGAGTGTGTTAACCCTATGGAAAGAGTAAAGAGACTCGCAGTTGGGTAATTCGTGTCCCCGAGTATTTTCAGTTGGCTAAAATTTTATCACCTATAGACAAATGAAAAATATGAGGAAATATGGTATACTCAAAAAAATTTCACCACGTATGATAGACCAGGAAATATATACGCGGCAGAGTGCAGAGTTCTGCGTTACTCAGGGTTAAAAACTCTTCAAATCGATAGAAATATCTTGAATCAGTCGAGGGTTAGCGGAAAGTTTGATAAGAACAAAGATAGTAGCTGGTATGAGGTCCGCAGAAGTCATGGCAAGTTGGTAAAAAGTTTTTCGGAGTATTCGCAAGAGTCGATGGCAGTAATTTAAAGCCGTCAATACCTGAGCTCAAAATGATATACAGTCAGAATGAGCTGTCAAAAACTATGCTTGAGACTGCGACGGTGTTTGTAATCAACAATTCGGAGTTACCTCATCGTAAAGAAAGACACGGACTTCATTTGACATCCATCAGTGTGTCTTAGCTCAATTGAGCTCATCCCTTGGTGATTTTTAGCTCAATTTTACGTGTTTTGGCATGTCTCAAATTACTCTGGGAAGTACTTCACCGTTCAGTGTTAAGTTTTACATGTTTGCTGTGAGCTAGCTCAAGTTGATGAATATCTCAGTCATTTCTAGCTCAATTTTACGTGTTTCCGTATTTCCTAGGTCACTCCAGGGCATCTTTCAGCTCTTCCATTAGCACAATTTCACGTGTATCGATATGTCTCAGCCCATTTAAGCCAGTATTCAATCTTCTCTAGCTCAATTATCTACGTTTGATGCGCGTTAGCTCGGTTCAATAAGTCTCCCAGTAGCTTGTAGCTCAATTTTACGTGTTTTGGCATGACTCAAGTTACTCTGGGAAGTACTTCACCGTTCAGTGTTAAGTTTTACATGTTTGCTGTGAGCGAGCTCAAGTTAATAAATATCACAGTCATTTCTAGCTCATTTTTACTTGTTTCTGTATTTCCTAGCTCACTCAAAAGCATCTTTCAGGTCTTTTATTAACGCAATTTCACGTGTCGATATGTCTCAGCTGAATTCGGCCATTGTTTTACTTTCTCTAGCAAAATTTTCGACGTTCGATCCAAGTTAGCTCAGTTAAGTAAACCTCCCAGTAGCTCTGAGCTTGACTTGACGTGTTTTCTTGAGTCTTAGTTTAATCTAGCGGATCTTTGAGTACTGACAGCTCAATTTTTAGCATCGTTCCAGCAATTTTGGCCACGTTTCCTATGAATTTCAGTTCACCCCAGTGTAAAATTTGGTACTTCCCAGCTCAACTTTCTGTATTATAAATAATCTCCATGTGCTGAAAATCGTTTGAAGATTCTCCAAACCTCTGGCATTGATTTCTCGATAATTCACAATCAGACTGTACAATTTATATCTAAGCCAAAGTCATTCAAAATCCAATTCAAAAGTGGAAGTCAATAAAGTCAGTTTAGCAGCCATTGAAAGGCAATTAAATTAATTAGAGGTCGTTTGGCATCAGAATAGTGACTAATTATACAGTATCGACCCTAAATTCGAATGAATAGCTCCTGACGACCGGGTGTGCCTGTAAGCATTTCTCGCCACGAACACCCCGAAGTAAATTCGTGATTTGATCATCGAAGTTTCCTATTTCTTAGACAGACGTAAAAATATTTTGAAATAAATGATGGTTCGATATTTCTCCGTGCTTTTCGCACCTGGAAAAGCAAGTGGAATAATTTCAAGCCCCCGCACAATGGTTCGCAGTAAATAAACTCGCCAATAAAACACCCTGACGAATAGATTCGTGGGTGTCCTTCGCCCCCTATGGGTTCCTTGCAATTTCCCATGCTCGGTAATCCGGGTCTTCAGGTTCTGGGCACGCTCGAGACTACCCCTGATCTCAGGGAGTCAAAATCGACCGCAATTCCTCCTGCACAGTTGTTAGTTGTACCAGGAAGAGTCAGGTGTTCCTTGCGACTTCGGTAACGGTGAAATAACGCCGACAAAATATAAAAATAGTTGAAAAATAGATGGGGGGTTGAAGGAATTGGCGAAATAAGTTGGACCCTGGAGGTACCCTAGCGGCAGGTAAGAATTATTATAGGAACTAAGAAAGGAGGTGAATATAATTCAAGGTATAGACGCAAACATAGTAAACTGAGAATAATAATGGGCGATTCGTGTTTTGGAATAAGTTAAACTGATTTAAAATCTTAACGAAAATTTTTGAACACAGTAGAGTTTGTGAGAGGTGCCGGTTCCGACAGAGCTATATAGGCGGGAAAAGTGAGTTTATTGCATTATAAACGAAGGTAAGCTACTTTGCATAACTATAATGGAAGGATTTATACTTATAGGTGCGATAATAGATTATCCGCGAACCCCTATTTTCTGGCACGTTTAGTCCTGCAGCTAGCCAGAAGCTGACACCTTTTGCATTCTCATTCGACGATACATATATATGTACATACAGAAAGAAAAGAAAAGAAAAGCAAAGGAAACGAAACGAAACGAAGCGGAGTTTCACTTAAAGAGAAAAGTTCTTTCGAGTTTCATACCCGTTCCGTCCGGTTGTTGTCTAGGTCCCTTGCTACGTGATCAGGATCCAAAAAGTTAACTTGGTGTATAACTGGTGCTACAGCAAGGTTTACTAACACAGAAACCATACCCTTTTTTTTTTTTTTCTAATATATTTGGAAACGTTTTGGCCCATGGGAGCATTGAGACCCAAAAATGATAAAACGAAGGAAATATCAGGTTTTATTTTGGGAGAGAAGAAACGCCGCTCGAGTTACCGGTTTATCAGAGACTATGAAATCTAATGGTAAATCGGATTGGCAATAGTTACTGAAATCGTAACGAAAGTAAGATTGAGTCGGACTTTGTATCGAAGGCAGTCCAAAAATCCGGCATCGTTATTTTCTAAGAGCCAATTTTCTAACCATTTACGACGAACACACTGGCACAGTATGAGAGGCGAATGAAAAGAGGGAAAAATAAATAATGAAAAAGGCATAAAAATAGCCGTCAAACGGCGCCTTCCTCGTCCATATATATACGTACCTGTACATAAGCAAAACATTCTATGACGAAAACGCCGCTGGCCTTTGGCCATTGTCAATTGATCGATGGCCAGGTACAGGATACGACAATACGACAGAGGCTCGTATACATACATTTGTGTCGAAAAAACGACTCTTTGACCCAACGAGACCCGAAAACACCAGGTAACAAGTTCGGAACGAATATGGCTACGGAGTGGGAGTTAATCTGCCGAGATTCATTCGTTTTTGGGTACTTTTTGGTATTTGTACATCGAAAAATCGGTTTGAAAAAGGCAAAACGATTCAGTATTGCAGGCAAAAGTTGAGTCTCATTAAAAATAGTCATGCGGTTTGAGTAAATCTGTTAAAATCGGTTCGTTTCGGGTACTTTTTGCCATTTCTATATGAAAAAAATCGGTTGAAAAAAGGCAAAACGATTCAACATTACAGGCAAAAATTGAGTCCAATAAAAAATAGTCATGCATTGGGTAAATTTATTGAAATAGGTTCGTTTTTGGACACTTTTCGCTTTCTCTGTATCGAAAAACCGGTTGAAAAAAGGCAAAACGATTCAATATTCCAGGCAAAAGTTGAGTCCAATCAAAAATAGTCATTCCGTTTGAGTAAATCTGTTAAAATCGATTCGTTTTGGGTACTTTTTGCCATTTCTATATGAAAAGAATCAGTTGAAAAAAGGCAAAACGATTCAACATTACAGGCAAAAGTTGGGTCCAATGAAAAATAGTCATGCATTGAAGACGGTTCGTTTTTGGATACTTTTTGTTTTTTCTGTATCGAAAAATCGGTTAAAAGAAAGCAAAACGATTCAATATTTCAGGCAAAAGTTGAGTCCAATCAAAAATAGTCATGCGGTTTGAGTAAATCTGTTAAAATCGGTTCGTTTTTGGTCTTTCTTTTTATTCTAATATAAAAAATCGGTTGTAAAAAGCAAAATACTCGAAGACTCTGGGTGAAAATTTGTTCATTAATTTATTTGACGGTCTAAAAGAAACTGGCCGATGTAGTGGCAGTAAATCGGTAACGATATTTGTTAATTTTTGGTACTTCTCGCAGGTTTTTTTTCATAAAAGAATCGTAAAAAAGGGGCAAAATAATTGAAAATTCCAGCCGAAATTGAGCCTTCCATTTATTTTACGGTCAATGAGAATCAGAAAATCGTAAAACGGGACTTTTTCGTTTTGGCCAATTTGGCGGCGAGTGGTAAAACAAACAGTCTTCGACTTAACGACTCAGGGACGATTTCTTCGGGTCTTAGATGTTATTTGACGTAATTTTCCCGGCTTTATTTTTTTCGACGGTGAAAATTCGGTATCCACAAAGGATTCCCTGTCGGGATAGAGTGGCGGGGTTCTTCTTATATAATCGACGAGTCTCGCCCCCTTCGGAGGCACGGAAACTAAAACTAAAACGAAAACGAAAACGAGGACGACCTGCCTCAAAATTGATCTTGGCGTAGCTGTAGCCAGGAGTCAGCCTCTAGAGGACTACCGTTTCTTTACGCACGCAATTATCTCGGCGCCATTAGCACCTGTGACTCTGCGATCTCATCCCTCTGTCCTTTTTCGGATGATTATAACCCGCAGGGAAAGGGAAGGAGATCGATGCTTTATTTATTTTTTTTTTTTTTTCATTATTCAGGGGAATTTCCGGCGGATTTTGGTCAACAAAATGCTACAACAAATTTCTAGGAATATTTTCAACGTGCGGAAGTATTAGTCGACAAAATTATCGGATTGAAAAGAAGTGGGAAATTTTTTCGAGACCCAGAGTACGAAGTTCGTAAAATCGAAGTCGGAGATATGGACGCTTCAATCTCTTATAAAAGTTCGTTAATTCCCTGTAAAACGTTTTTAATCCCGTATTGAATACCACTCGAATTAATTAAACTTCTGAAATATTAGTGCTAGACTTTTGAAGAATTTGAGGGAAATCCTTGAAACGACAAAAAAGACCATCGTAATCTTGGATAACGCTTAGCGGAATCTGTCACAATTCTATAAAACTTCGTTAATTTTTATCATCAAATGTTTTCAATCCGATATAAAACCTCAGGAATAATTAATTCGAATTTTGAAATCTTGCGATGAAAATTGAATGGATAAACCATCGATGAATTTTATGGAGAAATCATGAAGCTTCATGAGGTTTTAATAACTGGTATAATTTTATGGCATTTTTTTATTTGGACGAAATTTAAGAAAATGTCAAATAATTGCTTTATGAAAACTTTACAAAGTCCGGTAGAACGTCACAGGATTTTTCATGAGAATTGAGTTCGAAGGATACGATTAAAAAAAAAAAATTAATTAAATATTATAAATTCCCTAAAAAATCGTAGGGATTTTTACAAATTTCAGGGAAATTGAAAAATTTCTGTGAAGGTATGGATTCGATCCACGTGTGAAAATTTTATCTCAAGTTACTTTGCCTGCCTAGTTATACCCGTATATATACACACACACGTATAGCTGACGTCGTTATCTCAAGTGGCGTCAAGTTAGACCCTAATTTAACGCGCAGCTTAAGATAACGCGCGGCAAGTCTCGACTCTAGTCTAAGGCGATGAAATTTCGCGTTTCAAGTTGTGAACGACTTTCAAGCTTCGACCTGTACATATACTATATTTGAAACCTCGGAGGCGTCGCGACGCCGCCACCGCGGGCTGTCCTCGGTCCCAGAAGCCTCAAGGACCTGCAGCGGTCGTTAAGACCGTCCGCGATCGCGAGACGAGATTATCTCTCGTCTCCAGCGATAGTCGAAGCCTCCGCCTCCGCCTTCGCCCCCACCTCCACCTCAGATTTTCTTCTCTTCTATACATATATATGTATCCCAACCTTCCTCCACCCAACACGCAGGCAAAAGCTGGATTTTAACTCGACTAATCCAATTGGGAAAGAGATTAAACGTGCCATTGTCTCTATCTGAATTTACACTTCCAGAGTATTATTTTGAAAGGCAATTGAACACCCCGCCAGTTTTTCTTATACGTAGGTATATTGTACAGGGTTATTCGGGTCGAGCGAACCATATTTCGAGGATAGATTCCTTGCGGAATTCCAAGACTGAATTTCCTTTACCAAAAATTCGAGAGCCCGATAGTTTTCGAACTACGGAAGCCCTTGGTTGACAAATCGCAGAAGTTACAGGTGGCGCAGACGCGGCTTGTCATGAGTTTGAGTTGCGCAGTGCGACTGACTATGCGACTGACTACGCTCCGTGATTCGTCAACTAAGATCTTTCGTAGCTCGGAAATTATTTGTCCCTCGAATTTTCGGCAAAGAAAATTTGGTCTTTAATTTTCGCAGAGAATCTACCCTGAAAATACGTTCAAAAAAGTTCTGAGAATTTTCCTATAGGAATTCTCTTCGATAATAACGAACGCTCATTGATCAATGAGAAAAATAAAGACGTGAGATTTTCTCTTCATTTCTTTTATTTTCCTCCTCAAGAGCTAAAGGAGTCCTGGAGGGGCCGCGGCGTCCGAGGTATGCGCTGGTCCAGCCCGGTCCTCGAAAAGGACGGGCCTCCTTATCTTAAGTGTTTGAAGATCGGGCATGTTTTGTATCTATTGTCTCCTAATTAGATGCCGTTTAGACAGGCGCGTAATGAATTGAGGGCCGAAACGATCCTCCACGAGGTACCTTTCTCGCCTGTTTCGTTTTCCTTTCCTTTTTCTTTTTTTTTCTCTCTCTTTCAAGATATACGAAGTGCCACGTTGCACGAGTCAGTCTCATGTCCTTCTCTATTAGAAAAAAAAAGAAAAAGAAAAATGGACGGATTGGACCGTCGAACAACTTTTATATTCGACGTCAGGATTTGAAGCCGCATTTTCTCTTGCGATTATTCTCACGGTGTTTTTCTCCTCCTTTTCTTTCTCTCTGCCTTAGTAACCCACACATAATTCCCTTTCGTATTACCGTTGTTATTTTTTCTTTTCACTTCCTTTACTCTAATAAGCAAATATCAAATCGGCGAAAATCCTTCGCCCGAAGAAAAGTGGAGTTTAGGTATAAACGAGAGAATTGAATGGACGGAGAGAAAAAAGATTATCCTCAAAAACTCACGGGTTAAATTTCCCTAAATATTCAATGGGACAACAAACAGATCACAATCTCTCACGGTCCTCCCCGAACGCTCAATAATCTGAACCTAGAACTCCTTCAACTGAGACAACTAGCCCTTACCAATAAAGGGCAAAAATATGGTTGCCAATATCTTGTTTTAAAAAATTTTTTTTTTTAAATTCATAACGGTTTAGGAGAACGTGAAAAAACTTTACTGAAAAATCGTAGGAGTCATTGGAATTTTGATAATTCAAATCGCCCCCGTTTTCAAACCGATTTGAAGTTGGTTTGAACATTTTTTTTTTCTCACATCTTCAAGGGGTGCTTAATTATCCCTAATTTTTTTTTTTTTTTTTTCTCCCCTATGATTTGTTTCTGAAAATAGGAACGATCCGGGTGTGGTGTAACTGAGCGAATATAGAATATATCAATTTTCGTGGGGTAAAAGTGGTTTGAAAAATAATATATTTTCATAAAGAATATCATTTTTCATGAAATAGGGCTGTCCCGGGTCTTCTGCAGCGTATATATCTATGTATCGGCGATACCTACTACGCGTTTGAAATAAAAAAATATTTTTATACTCCGAAACGTGTCTCGGTTTCTGGGTATCATCATTTACCACGCATCGATCTATATAGATAAGGGTTGGTATATATTCAAGAATGCTTTTAGCAGGGGTCGAGAGGGTGCCGGGGTAGGTACTAGTTCGCCCCGAAGAACTCGTCGTCGTAGTGTTTTCTCGACGTCGAGTTCTCCGGCTAATAGGAAGAACGCGTCTCGGTTTCTCCAGGTCTCCAGGTCTTCCCTGTTCCCAGGGTTCAGCTATAAAGAGTTCCGAGTGACAAATACGGGTCCCCGGAACAAAGTATCCCGTTTATACCTACCCAACTGCGCGGCAACTTGACTCGCCTACTCTAACAATCAGCTTGCTTTTCTTAAGAGGAAAAAAAAAAACCTACTCAGACTTGAAACACGGCACATATTTATACTCGAAGGATGCATTATTCATTTCGCCAAGAGGCTCTGTTTATCTGTATCGCACAGAGATCAAGATTTCTTACATTTATCTAGGGAATTTTTGGTCGTGGCTAAAATGTAACTAGGCGAAAGCCTGCGGCGAGGCTTTTCCTCGTACAAATAAGTCTACGAACTTTTCGACCTGATTTATTAGAAAAATTTGAACTTCTCGTTGTTTTTCGTTAAATGTTCACAGGTGTTTTTCTTCCTCTGGTTTTGTGGACGAGGAAATAGAATGTTAGTGAAAAAATACGAAAATTTATAATTCTTGTATGAAAAGCGACAGACAATTGTTAAACGAAATATTTTTCGAAATTTTCGGATTTCCATGCCTCCGAGGATCTGGACTTCCGGAGTTTTCAACTGTCCGCAATTTCGGCCATTCGGTACTTTAATTTTTCGAATTTTAATGTTTCTCAAAATTTCTGAATAGTCCTAAACGAATTCGGAACATTGACCGTTCAAAAGTTCAACCCGGCTTCCCTTACGCTATGAAACCACTAGAGACACCATAAAATTAATATATTCTGGGCGAAAAGCCGATATCTAGATACGTACTCCTCCTATATTAAATTATACAACTTATTCAACGACACCTATTATCGTCTGCAAGTCTAACAATCTCATTGTTAAATACAGGAAACGGCATTTTCGTAGATGTAACATAACCGTATACATATGATGTAAAGCTATAATAGATATACCGTTGCGGATATAAAAATCGAGGAAGTGGTGTGTGCGTGAAATTGAATCGAGTGCTCCATGACTTATAGAGCCAGTTGAATAATATATGTCTCAAAGCGGGGGCTGCTCAAAGAAGAGGAGAGGAGAGCCTTAGGTAATTATACAAAGTGGACGGATTCTCGGATGCAATTATTTCATTGAAGGTATATAAGCATTAACTGGAGCAAAGAGCTTCGGGCTGAAAACCCACTCCATCCATTCCTCGGCTGGAGCAAAGTGTGGAGAGATGTAGACGGCGGCTGGTATCTCGGTTCACCGATTTCTCTTCTTCTTTGCCTACTTCGTAAATCGTATTCCCCGTCTTGATCTTTCCCCTCTTTGCCTTGTCAAATAAACATAAGATTAGGAATATCCGTAACGTGGTACCGTTTAAAACTCATCATTTCGTATAACTTATGGAAGCCCGCTTATACAGCGTATAATAATGTTTCATGATCAATAAACGATGAGGAACAAACGCTGAGACTGTACATACACCCTATACATATACCTATGTCATAATCTTCATCGCGAATTCAACTTACCTGCTGAATATTGCCGAGGATATAAATTCATAAACTGAAAAATTTTACGTCACACTTTGGGCCCGGGTTACTGCCGAACGTTATGCAGGCATCAAATTTTATGCTGCAGTATCTGCCCCGAATCGAAAATTATCTACACGTCATTTTTATAACAGCAGAAATATCACTTTTCACTAATTTACCAATACACAATTTATTTCAGAAACTTTCAATGGTTTCAGCTTGTAGTTAGTTTTCAATTAATCCTGGCAATGTTTCAGCGGTTTACAGCCTATTGGATCCGATTTCAGTCTCTTTTTGTCTGCTTTCATTTGTTCAGGGACATTTTTGGAAATTGACAATCGATTGTGGCCTGTTTCGGTGCGTTTCAATAAATTTCAGTCATCACAATTCATCTTGCTACAAGCACAGCTGATCACAGCATCCTTTGACATGTTTGAAATCATTCTAAAACATGTTTCAACCCTTTTCAGCGCGTGGCTACTGACTTGGGCGAGTTTTTCATCTGTTTAAATTCGTTTCAGCATGTGCTTCGGCTTGTTTGAAAAAAAATTTATAGCTTTTTAATGCGTTTCAATTATCCCGATAACTCGATTCAGCGTTTTCCGGCTTACTAAAACCAATTTAACCGTCCCTTGATGTGTTTGAATTAATTGAAACACATGTTTCATCGTTTTCGAGATTATTCCAGCTAGTACTTTCGCGTTTTAGCGCTTTCCAATATGTACCCAATCAATACGTGATTCAGTATTTTCCAGTGTATTGCAGCTGATTTTAACTGATTAGAGAAATCTATGCTGCAGGCCATAAAAATGAAAACCATGATCATTTGAACGATCATAGGACGCCCAAATTGCTTTGAAAAATGATTTTTCCCATTTTTATAACATGTCAATTGAGGAACCGGGTAATCTGTCGGTGCAGGGCTTTGAAGAACACCCTGTGTTCACTTCTAGCGTGGACGAAATGCTGGCTGACGAAGAGGCTGCAGGGTTCAACCAGTTATCCTAATTTCGAGATTTTCGGTCCTCGCGAAACGAGGCAAAGTTTAGCGAGCGGCATCGATCATCACAAGGCGGTTGCCGCAGTTCCTAGTCGATAATTAATACATCTGTGCAAATAACGGTGCGCAATAAATAGGCGCCGCGGTTTTGACAAAGAAAAATCAACTCGGAGACCAAAGAGCCGCGATATTATGTCAGAGAATTGCGAAGGAAGGTAAGAAGTGCAGAAAATTAAAAAGGCAAAAAGGCAGGACATAATAAGGACCACCGCACTGCGCCCCCCAAGAAGAGGGCGGACTTTATCTCACTAAACGTCCTCGTCCTTAGACCCCCCTAATCACCAGGTCAGCTTTGTGCAAACATCGGAGTGGCCCAGTGCTAATTGATAATTATTACCTGGGGCACCTAGTCCCACCGCACCAAAGAGGCGTCGGGCAAAATTTCAAGGTCGGATAAGTCGAAAGTCGTCTCAGCTGTAGGTCTTGGGTATTAGACGAACTATACCTCGTGTACCTTGTTGTCACGCCTTCTTTTTCTTACAATTAGTTGGGTTTTCGCTAACGAGCTGGATAATTATTCCCCTCCTTATCATTATGGTCAGCCAAAATCAAACAGCTTTAACAGCCTTTGAAATCCAACGCCCAAACGTTTCGACGTTTCAACCTCCGATCACCTCGAAAACGCGATTCGTAGTTTCTCCCACACCACACAACCGATCGGAATTAAACATTCGGGAAATATTGCTTCAGTTCGGCAGAAACTGGCCGAGTATTTAAATTTTTCTAAATTTTCAATTTTTTTTTTTCACAGATTCATTTACCATCAGAAAAATCGTTGAATTATTCACAGATGCATTCGATTTATGGCACTCTTGAAATAGTTCGGCACTCGGCGATGACGAACCACACATTTTCACCACTATCTCATCTAATTTGATGATGTAATGACCGAGTAGAAAGGATTTTCGTCTGACAATAAAAATTCTAACAGCTGACGGTAATGGTGGCCTGCGCCAAGCCCCTTAATCATTCGAGACGAAAATTTATCCTGGAACCTATTCACGCGGTTTACAATGTAGCTGCTTTTTAGGACCAAACTGCGCTATTATTCATTCCATTCTGTTTAAAAAAAAAAGCACTTTTATTTCAACATTGAGGCAACAGCCATTCAGAATGCAGCTTATCTGGTGGACCAGCCGGCGCCATCTATCAAACGCCCCTGAAACGCGGGTATCAAACTCTTCTCTGACCAAGTATCGACGCACAAACTTGCGCGTCGATACCAACCGCGAGAATTTCGAACCGTTGATAAAACCGGCAGATTCAAATATTCAAATATTCGAATATTTGAATCTAGGAGTTACGTTTTTAAACCTATACACACGATTCGGGATGATTAAGCCATTGCCTGTAGCAGTTATTATTGACCTTTCACAGAAGCACTGAATGTTTATCTCCCTCTTATTTGGCGGGTTTGGAAAAAAAGAAAATGAAAAGTAAAAATAAAATAAAATAAAATATAAGTGAGTAACCGGAGTTCAGCTTCTTGGGAATCTTATTGTGTTTAATGACGCATAACAGGATGAAAAGAGTCCGAAAGACCTCAATCCAATAACCCAAATATCCTGCAGTCCTGTCCCCGAGTTACGGGTAGCCACGACGTCGTGTGACCTCTTTTGAACTTCGAGGACAGGGTAGAATCATAATAATGGATGCAGAGGATAATGCGAAAAGAAGTTTACCTTCATACATATGGGTACGGAAATATACGTGTATATACATAAATACCCGAAATAAGTAGGTAGCGATCCTTAAAATTGTCAGAGAAAATTTGTCAGCAACTGCACTATTGTAGTGGACAATGTGTACATATACATAATGGCAAACTAGAGAGAGATGGAAAATAAATAATATCTTTTACCATCTATGGACTTAAGAAATAACGCAGAAAATTTCAAGTTTTCAGACCGGGATAAACGCCGGCGGATTATCATTACGTTGATACTTATCCGACAGGATCAAAGCTCCGGATTAACCATTGTGAATTACGCTTATAGCCTTTGCTGTAGTAAAGCATACACACATTTCTTTTTTTTTTTTTTTTTTCTAGTTCCTTTTCTTTTTTCCTTACATTTTTCAATTCTTTGTCATTACAAAATAAGGACACAATGAAAAACCCAACAACCGTGCGGTCACTTATTATTATACTCGCTATTTTATTACTTCTGTTACTATTTGACCGTGTAAATCCGATCTACACGCTCCTGTTCCTTCCGACTCACTTACCCTTATAGATATTATCCCAAACCAGGAAACGGACAAGATTTAAAAACGCGTTAGGGATGAGGTTTTCCCTCGTGTTATTCCGCGAGTTTTACTATCAAACAATAGCAAAGTTCAATACTTTACCACTCTAGGTCACAATGTACAGTTTCCCATAGTAGGTATCTGTGCAATTCAAATGAGAATATTGGGGTGCAGATGGCGGCACAAGTCGGTAGAATTTTTGTAGGTAAGTGTACTGAGGAATATTGTACAGAATATTTTTTGCTGTCGATAAGTAGCTATACCTATAAGTAGTCGCATCGATTATGGTAGAAGTATAAAAAAAAAAAAAAGGAATTGTTTTTTGAAAATGATGAAAAGTATTTCAAAGTTCGTAACCATATCAAATCTTGAACTCACCACGTTGACAAAGTCCTGAAATGTAATGGCCTGGACACTCGACTCTTTGACCCGGACCCTGAGGATGTCGCGCTTGTTTGCTGGGACCTCGTCTCGCCACTCTTGGCTTTCGAGGGCGACCAAAAAATCGTCCAACGGAATCTCGCCGAACCCTTCAGGATCGTACTGAACGGAAAGCACCAAATTTATTTTTAAATATTTTATAAGGGGAGGAAAAGTCTTTTCAAAATCGTTCAAAGTCCGCAATTTTTTTTTTTTTTTCTTTCGGACAGGGAAGAGGCTTTCGGATAGATACCTTGTCGAAGAGCAATCGCCATCTCTGAAACAGGAAACGAAGAGTTTTTATTAATTTTTATCACTTTTTCGTCTTCTCATATCCTTTTATTTTCAGTTTGATTTTGATCTTCGGAAAACGTACATCCTTGAGAAATTCCCTGCGGAATTCAGACTCGTCGATGTCGATTTCAGACGCGAGGTCAGTGTGGTCAGTGACGTATCCATCACCGTCGCAATGACCACTCTGAGTTTCACTTTGGGCGTATTCTTCGTCCTGTTCTTCGACGGCGGCTGCGATCGTCGGGATGGACGGACCGCCAGCCAACAGCATCCTCGATACTCCCGGACGCTATAACCAGCTGCACGCGGATCTTCTCATGGCAGTTTTCAACTGCCTCCTGAAAGGAAAATTTCCTCGTTTTTAACGTTCGAGGAATCAGGGGAATCCCGCGATATGATACAGGGAAGCCCCGGGCTCTGTCGGTAACTGGAGTCTTCCGGGCAACCCGATCTCTACAAGCAATGCATTAGATCGATTTGTCAGCCTTGAAGTCCCGGATTCAGTTGGAAGAATTAAAACTGAACGGGTATAAACGGCTGGAAGATAATGATATACTTCTAAATGAGAGTAACGCGCTGCAGTAACTGAATTTGACAAATAACAATTAGGAACTTTCTAGGAGAGAACCGTAGCCGGATGCGCACTCAGGTCGTACGACCGTATAATTATACGAACGTCCAGCCACCCCTGAGCGAAGCCGGGTGGCAGTGGGATTTAAGTGAGATTTATAACGGGGAAAAGTCTCCCCGAGGTTACGTAACTACTTTTACCCAACTAATTGTGAGTTACGCTTAGGGTACGAGTCTCGCAGGTGTTCAGTACGCGTTGAAAACTCGTGTGTGTATTCCCCGTGAAAAACCGAGAAGAATCTTCGTCAACTAGAATCTCGAGGGTATTATAGTTTTCAAACTAGAGGAAGTTTAAGTTTTCGCCAACCACGCGCGGGCTGTTTTAGTAACGGTCGCGCACCGGGCAGCCAATCCGCAGCGCAGACCACGTTCGAAGTCGAGCCACGCGATTGGTACAACCTTCAACTCTCTCTCATTTGAAAATTATGAGACCCACAAATTTTTCGCCTGCACAACTTCGATTCGAGTTTTGACGAAGAACACAGCTAGGCGTCAGTGGAGTACCTATCGCCAGGAAAACCGCGATCAAGTGGTTTTTGGTGGATTTGTAAAGAATTCTAAACAACGAGAGCTCTTAGCGCACAATAAGCCGTCCTTGAAAGCCCATTCTCTTTAGTATACCTGTTCAATTTCCGTCGTATGGTAATCGATAATGTCGCTGTATCAAGGCTGCATACTTCCGCACCATATCTTTTTTGCTTCTATCCGCATCAGTCTTGATACGGACCCCATAAATTTTATCGTCAATTTTTATCGCAGAAAGGCACTGCTTCCTTTTCATTACGACTATTCTTGAAAACACGCCAGTGCCTCTACGAAAGAGAATCAATTAGGGGTAGTGTCGAGAACGTCTGCTGATACACCGTGCGTCATTATGAGAAGATATTCGATCCTCGATTTGCGAGCCCTCTTTCAGCTACGGTGTGGCGTTACCCGGTCACCATGACAACCGTTTACCCATGGCGCGGTGTGGCGGGAACTACAGCGATGCAACTACCCCATCCAGCATAAAGCATTGTCTGCTCGCTTTTACGCTACTTGAATGCGTAGACGGACTCAAGTGCAGCGTAGTAGCTTTAATGTTTCTTGTTATGTCCACGACCGAATTTCCATAGAAATTTGTAACTCTTTTTCTCGGTTTTGTATATACAAACATTCATTAAGGCTTGAAGCGAATTTTAGTGAAGAGGGATGATTGGCCCGGATGGCTTCTTTGTCAACTCTAAATTCGCGGAACTGCTGGAAATAAAAGAATCGACTCAGAGCCTACTCAGCTTGTTTACTCCATTTCTCAATCCCTTGCTGAATACCCCTCCAATATTAATTAAACTTCCGGACGTGACTGGCTCTTCTTCGTATTATATATAAATCTTGTTCTTATTCCTCGTCCTCGTTGTATCTGATTAACAACAACTCCCTACAACTAAACTTTTAATTCGATTTGCTTTCAACTCCGAGATGAGAGTATATGCAGATTTATCTGAAACCCTCAAACAATGCTGAATGGTTATCCACGAATTTATCTTACGACTCTATCATTCCTCAATTTGGAATACGCCTCGAGATCGAAAACCGAAAAAATTTTAGGGCTCAGTAAAATAACGGGAAGTTTCGACCCGATAAAAGGAGCAAACTCATGCAGTGTTTGAACGGTGTTACAATCTACGCTCTGCGCACGCGCCACAAAAGTTGGCGCTAATCGCTCGATGCTATAGACCGACTGGACAAATTGATGCAGAAAAAATTGACCCCTGGCCAAACGAAAACAACTGAAGTTTCAAGACCCTGACGGCAAGTAGTCGAAGCATCGAAGACTAAGAGGCTGACCAGTTTCCTGATGAACGGTTCATCGTTGCATGCAGGTGTTCGACTTTCAGTGTGTTTCGTAGCATTTTTGTAAACATTCGAACCAGTTGCGATGAATGATTCTGCGATAGGTTGAAATAGATTCGGATGCCGAATTCATTTACTCACGTATAGAGTCCTTAGTGCAGAAAGACCTACAACGTCCGGTCGTCATCTCAGTCAGTCTGTGTTTGCTGATGATGGCGATGTTCATCGAATGTGTAATCCATGCACGTGATTGATTGAAATGGTGAAACTGCACGAGTTTATTGGTCCGCGATGAAAGGGCCACGTGGCATGTGCGAGTGGGTGGTTATTTACCCCTCCGGAATTAAACAATGGAATCGCGCGTCGCGACGCATGTGTGAATATCGGTCGCAATTTCAGATCTTCATATTCGACATTGGATCTGAAAGCGAACCCCCTAAACCCTAAGAAATGACCCGATCGACTCCTGCTCGAAGCCACGTGGTAACCACGAAACCCGGAAGTAATAGCGAATCGAGTTTCGCGGTTTTACCACATACAGAGGACGCGCGACGCATCCAACAGACGTCGCGACACTGTCGTTGGTGACTGGGGTGCTTGCTGATAGTACAACGACGCGCCAGACGCCCCCGCCAACCGCCAATCCTTACCCCCGCGGACTGCAACCCCTCGTAGACTAGCCCTCCCTTTAACTTCACCCTTCCTTCCTTCCTTCTTCATCCCCTAATACTATACGAGGCTGCTACTCCTGCAGAGGAGATTTTTTCTCAGATATATTCAACCGTCAAGTGGGCTGCAGCTTTTTAGGCGAAATTTTAATCCCATATTTCTCGTTTGTTCCTTATTCTTGAAGACCTTAAGGATCGAAGCCCAAAACAGTTTACTTTTAGAACTTATAGTTAGTTAAGTTTCAGAGTCTTTCCCATATTTTTTCTTTCCTTTTCTTTTTTCAATCAATTTCGAAACTTTCTCATTTTTTATTTCCTACTTTTTTTTCGGAATTCAACATCGGCTCTCTCGATGCTTTGTCATACTTAGTTAGTTATACAACGTCACCGTTTTAACCCTACTCGGTTTAGCATTTATCTTAAAATCAATACGAGTCTTGACTGCTGCAGTAGCTGCATCAAGCATCGTAAAACGTGAGGAGTCCTGAACTATGAACAGGGGATGTTTAATACATATGCATCCCTTTCTCACCCTGAAGTTTTTTCAGAATAACGATAATACGTTAAACTTCTGAGTCTTATACCGGGGTTCGAGTTAAAAAGTTCCTTCTCAGGATCAGCTATGTGGTGAAAAATTCTACAGGATTCGTCCTTCAATCAGATTTAGTGCGAATATAATTCCCTGTTGCTTTGTTTTGACAACAATATCAAAATAGATTAATATAAGTTATAGAAAATGAGAGAAAGGAAAAAACAAAAGAGAATTATAGTTGGAAACCTAGTGCAGACAATGATCTGCAACGAGTAGCGTAAGCGTAGGGCTTTGCCCCAACTATGGTTAGTGTATAGGTATACAACTAGATGTGGATACGATCCGATCGTACAAGTGTATGTAAGCCAAGGACTGACTCATGCGCAAGAACATAGATATATATGTACACACATACAATTGGGATAAGGGTGCCAAGCGAAAGGGAGAGCCGAGGCAGCGGTAGAACCGTAGAACGAGTCGATAGTATTATAATTTACACTCTAGACACTCGTTATTCGTGTAATATAATATTATTGCATCGTGGCTGATCGCTCGCGGGATGTGAGACAGGAAAAAAGAATTATGAAGCAAAAAGGAGGAAGAAGAAGGGTAGATAGATGCGGATGGAAAGAGGAAAAGGAATGAAAGAATAACTAGTTTATTTGTATCAAAATTCTTTTATTTTTCATTCAATAGAACAAATTGGTGTTTCGTTGATTCGTATACTATAAGTTCCATAAATTCTTACACATCGTATAGGTATATCGGGAGGATTTTTGTAGCTGGGATTCACCTACACATCGTTATTATTTCCGAGGGGTTGAATTTTCCAAATTCGAACGATGTGTCAAAATTTCTCGGACTGAGGAACTCTGTAGATTCGGAATACACAAAAATCAAAATCTCCGTACTGAAATTCTGAATGAAAAAGAGGAAGATAAGAAAAATCAAGGGTGTTCCAGGGATGTGTTAGTCGGGATGATGATTGATAAATAAAAACGCTTTCAAACAGATGAAAAAAATTTATTAAAAATCTTCGAACAGTATGGTATGGTTATAGGTATTCACGATCGTAATACCTAATGAATATTAAACAACGCGAGTAGCCAGACCGTGGTATTCTCGAGGAAGTACATTGTTGATGGTTTATTCATAATACTGCATAGCTGTATCTTACAATTCATCATTATTAGTTATTTTTTTTATTTTATACAACAGAGTTTTCAACAATTTTTTTTGATACTGCAACAACATATGTAATACATAGGTATGTATGGCCAGAGAGGAAAAACAAATGTGTGGAGTAATGCTGTGGTGATGATCCTCCGTGATAATTGATAATTATCTTTTTTCTTCTTTCTTCATTTTAATTTCTTTTTTTTTTTTTTTTTAATTTGTTTTCTATATTTTATATTGTATGTACAATTTCATTTTTTTTTTTGCATTTTTTTGTACAATTAACAAAATAGTCTGCGTGATTATATCGAACGCAATTTGAAAATTAAATCTAATTGAAAATTTACTATATCCATCATATAAACTCTATACCCTCAAATTTTTTATCTGTAATTTTTATTTCTGGCATTAACAATAATCCATCGATGGTAAACGACGTTATATACGTAGCCGTATGACCTTGGTTCTCCTCAGTTTTCAGGGCTACTATTATCTCGTCATTAGACCCTGGGAGAAATTTAAAACTAGCAAATCCCCTGATTGCTACCAAATTTCCGACTCTTTTTACCTGCGGAGAATTAACGATATCAGATTAACGTCGGGAATCAATTTATCGAGGTTTTCTTTCGCATTGAACACTCGGGGATTACCAAAACGATGTATTACTTCGTTCTGTAATTCCGAGAATTAAAAGAGCTCACTTTTATATTCAAAAAATTTTCGTCAGCAGTCAACAACACGTTACACCCCATTGTCTCATCTTTGGTTTCGTTATACTGTTCCTCAGAACATCTTCGCGGTAGGAAAAACCAGCTTTTATGTATTTCACTCCAGACACCAGATTCGTGAATCATATAGCCTGAGGAAGAGCATAAAACCGAATATGAAACCGGAGAAAATCATTTCAACAATGCACCTGGTCCAGAGATCGAAAAATTTATCACATCCAAGTCACGGGATGAAATCCTCAAGGTGATCCCATGAGATTCAGTGAAAAAATTTCAGAATCTTAAAGACCGGGCGCAAAAAGAATTGGCACGAAAACAGAGCGTGAGTTTTGTCCACGTTTTTCCTACCCGGAAATTCGATGTTCAAAGCTTGTCTGAGTCGCTTATAATTGGAAACCCAATTGAGCGAATGAGTTTCACCAAGGACTGATACAGTCTTAATCCACTGAGGATTGTTATTAACGAATTCACCCAGACTAGTGGTCCACTCCTTGCCCATACTCCCAACATAGAGTTGTTCATCCTTCACTGTAGCCCATTCAGACTTAAACCCTGAAAATATGCTTGGGTTAAAATGAGTCAGAAGGATCCTTCAAGGATCGGATGTATGAAATCGGCGTCCATCCAACTCCCTTGGATATTACCCTTGGGACTTTTTCCGTTTCCATCCATCAATATGACCCAAGGATAGACCTGGTCACCTTCGACGGAGTATACCATCCCTGTTCTATCATCGACGGTGAGAAGTCGTCCGTCGAAAGTGACGAGTTCCGAGAGTTCCATTCCCCTGCCTTTCATTCCAAGCGAAGAAGACAATATAGTGTTGGTGTCGTCCCAAGTTACAGAGACAAAATTTCTCTCCGGCATCCATAGGAGAGATCCTTTTTTCATTATGCTAATCCAAGTGTTGGGTACGTCGTTGCTTTTGGAGTCCGTATCAAGGTCGCTTATTATAGCTATCCTGAACGATACACCCGTTTTTGTTTTCACAGGAATAGATATGGGATAGGTTTTGTTATATTTATAAAAATGGCAGGATGTTGGCGAGGCGACGGAACCCAACTTTGACGAAGTTAGTACGCCCCTGATTGTTGGATATGTGTAAAATATGGCTAGAAATACAACTAGGCTAACAAATAGAGCGAAGAATTGTCTCTGAATACGAAATGTGCTATTTCCTACTCTGTAGACGTGGGGACTCCTCAGAGCTTGGCGCCAGTCGCGTAACGACTTCATACTTTCTCTTGTATCTGTTTTGTCTTCTTGCTTTTTCGATTCTATAATAGTCATGTGGCACGTTGACGAAACGACGGTTGTTATCTAACATTATTATTATTATTTTTATCGTTATTATTATTGCTGGTGTTTTTATTGTTCGTCATCATCGACACAGACAAACTGCTAACGCGTTCGAACTGGGCAACGGTTTTGAGGTTAGAAATGTTTAGGAGACTGGATCATTCTTTGAATGCGAATCACATGGATTAGTCGGTTGTTTTCAAACAATAGAAAAAGAGAAAAAAAAAGACAAACAAAAATAAACTTACGGTTTTATTAAAAATCGAATATTATTCAATGTCTGGTCGTTAATTAAGTCACCGTTTGCCACAAGCACCGAAAAGAGAGTCTCTGACGTTACACTGACAGATAACGTCGTCTGTATACGCGGCAATGATCAACAGTCGATTGTTTACGAACCAATATATATCGATACATAGATTCGACTGTTTGAATCCAGTTTGCGAATATCAATTAGCGCATAAATTGAAAGAAACGATGATATTATCGGCCTGATCAATTGGAAATTTATGAGAAAACCAATGATCTAGGGAATTTCATTTCTTATTTCAATCGAGGGATCAATTTTGAAATCCTAAAACGTAAATCGTTACGGATTTTCGATATGAAATTCACGCGTTACGATGAGAATCTTTGAACAGTCTATTACTTGTCTCAAAGAACTTGTCTGGACTTGTAAGACTGCGAGAAAACTTAAATCACTGTTAGAATACAGAAACCCAGACCACCGATCTTTGATGATTAGTCGATTGATTTCGAACGCTATTGATACATAAATTGACCGTCTGAATCGAGTTCATTAACTAGCGCGTCTTAGTTGGCGCATTAATTGAAAAGAACGATGATATTGTCGGCCCGATCAATTGTAAATTCATAAAAAACCAATGATCTAGCGAGTTTCGACCCTCCTTTAAAGTCTGGGGCGAAATTCGAGCTCTTGAAACGTAAACCGTAAAGTTTTTTTTTGCGCTGATAGAATGAACGAAAGGCAACCAAATGAATATTGGATTAGTTTTATTTCATCTAAGGATTCGTTTACACTCGTTTAGTTTTTAAGTTAATAATAAGTGTTCAAAGAAGAAACTATGATCTATTATATTAAAATACAGTATCGGAAATCGGCCATTTAAGTTCTTCCATATATATGGCTGTTGATCATTCGACGAGTTCCTTTTCGCTCCCGTCAATAACTTGTTGTCAATTTTCTCTAGTCTCTGGTTCCTCGTCATACGCGGCCATTATTTTTTCCATTATTTCCCAGAGTTTTTCTCTCGTCAGATCCTTGCAGAATACCTAGAAAACAATGAAAGTCATAGGTACCAAAATTCGAAAAAAGAAAACCGAAAAACAAAAAGAAATAGAATTTTCCATAATACTGACGTTGAACCATGGCTGCTGGTCGCATTCGTCCATCAACGGAACTACAACCCCGTATATCTGTAGAGTCAGATTAATACATGCAATGGCAACAAGGTTTGGTGCATATTCAAGCACTGCTGTGGAATGGTGGAAGTCCTGTAACAAGGCCATGCTCGTTCTTGCAACTGGGTACTTGGACCATTCCTCTTCGCCGAACCAGGCCTGAAGAGACCTCAGATAGTGCAGCATGAACTAAAAAATGATTTAGTATCATTTAAACTACATTTTTACCAAGGAATCATTGAAAAATTGAATAAAATCAATGATCTTGGTATTTTTCGTTACAAAATTCATTGGGGAAACACGCGTGTGTAAATAAACTGTGAAAAGCTGACCCTGTGCGGATGCTCTGGGGTAACTTGGAACTTCAACATCCTCATGATCAGTAGTTCAGCCTGAACTATAGCATCCCTCATGCTCCAATACTGATCTCCTAATTCTAAAGGCTGAGATCCTCTGTGTAGAGTGTTATGAGCGACGTTCATTACATCTCGGATCTTCAATGGATTGTCCTTGACTTTACCAGCGAGGTATAAACAGGTGGCTGCTATTAGCTGAGTTTGAATGTATTTATTATTAATTATGATACAGGGGGATTCTTCAAAGTGGTTTTTATCACTTATCAACAATATCAGACTCACATAACAGTCGTAACCCTCCCTATCAGCCTCCTTGAAAAATCTATGGTACAAAGTAGCTGCGGTTGCAGTAGTCAATGGATGAGCGTCTAGCTTGAAACCTGAACCAGATTTTAATTTAGAATTAATGAATCTATACCACATTCGGATAAAAGACTCAGCGCAAAGCCCCATCTTTACTACCCTGATGCTCACCACATTCAAAGATGAACCTTGAAGCGGTGAAATTGTCATTAGCTTTGGTATAATCAACCGTTATGCTTTTCTGTGAAGTGTTTCTCTTCTCTCGTTGCATTGCCAGAACGTCTATTACATCTTTCATCTTGGAGCTGGATAGCAAAATATATCATTCTTTAGAATGAAGATAGAATAATCGAATGGATTTACATGAAGCATGGATTCCTAGTTTCTTAAATTGTCGGATAAATTTTAGAGAATGTTTAAATCTTGGACAGGTTTTTCATCTGTAAGATTTTTATGAATTTCTTATCCGTATACTTTAAACAAATGATCTGTCCTCAATCTTCGGATAGGTTTTCTATTAGTAAGCTTCAAAAAAGTTTTGGATAGTAACAGAAAAGGAGTTACATCCGAGTAAATTTTTTATCCAAAAACTTTGGATGGACTTTCTATCCGAAAACTTAGGATGGACTTTCTATATAGAAAATTTATATGAATTTTCTATCTGAAAACTTTGGATGGATTTTCTATCCGTATACTTGGGATAAAAACGGATGGATTATCTTTATCCAGAATGTTGGCGATGCTTTTATCCGTGATATTGAGTACGGGAGAAACAATGACTCTAACTTGGATAAGAACGGATGGAATTCGTTCTCGAAAAATATGGATAGAGTCGAATTTCGTACGGATGATATTTACAGTTAATGCTTATCCAAAATTTTGATCACTGTGCAAAAATTCATTATTTATTGGTCAATGTTTTTGGTCAACAATTTTGGTTTACCTCTCACCTTTGGTTGATGGTTTAATTGAAATAGTTATTATTGTGGGGCGAGGAGAATTGAGGTTATGTGTGAAAGAGGTTAGGTATTGATACCGGCGCGAAATAACGGTCTAAGAATAATTTTAGTTCGGTGTAAATTAGACAGTTTGAAATTCTTACCTCAATGTTTCATTGCTGGTTGGTTCGGTTGGATTCATAGTTTGGAATATCGGATGTTTTAATTATTATGATCAATGAAACGCCGGTGCGATGTGTAAAACTGTATCAACATCAAGCCGCATTATTTTGTTTACCGTCTGAAATTCTTCAGGATCATCAAGAGGATGCGATACTCCGATAATCGATTCTCGACTTCTGACTAACCCACTACCTACTTCGTTCCATACCCTAAGCTCCCGTCGCTCAGTGTTATCACCGAATGACAACTTACCGACGCGACGTCGCTCTAAGTCACGCTCACGCTAGGGGCCGATGAAGAAAAAACAAAACCACTACGAATCACTTAAATTAACTATAACTCGCGAACGGTTATTTCTACGAGAAAACTGGTCATTATCAATCTTGTAGATTATCGAATCCCCTACAAAATTTGTCTGGGGTTAATTCATGTACGATCGATATTATGGGACACAGAGCTCATAAGATAAACCAAGTGAAATCACCTGGTCGGGCGACTCCCCTGTTTCGCAGTATTTTACGCTTTATCGTTTTTATTTCTAAGAAATTGAGTTTTTGTAAATTTGAACAAATTTGATATTTTTCAAATTCAAATAATTCAATTTTATTCACGTTCGCCCAGAATTATTATCAGTTTTATGAATTTTCGGACAAAATCAAATGGAAATATGATATACATCCTTTTTATTTTTCGTTTAGAAAAACCCATGTTCATTTTTCTTTGTATTTTACATTACTTCGGATCCAATTTGCCAAAATACAAAAAAATTTGCAAGATTTGATGTCAAGTTTATATCTTTCCGTGATTTGGTCGGGTTATCCGCTAAACAAATTCGATTCATCGAATCAAAATGTGCAAAAAGTTGATCTCTGTGGATCCGAAGGGCTCAGACTATCGAAGGATGTTATACATATACGAACCGCAATAAATTCTTTCCAATTTTCCCCAAAATTCTAAATAAATTTGAAACAATAATTTGAAAAAAGAAAAAAACAACCATTTGGTATTCAGTTCTGGCCGTGAAGCCTGCGGGCCTTAAAAATCTGTAACAATTTCCACGTACTGTCCTTGACGTTCTACACAATTTTGAAAAAACGAATTAACTTCAACGGGAAATCCTTTTACAGCTGAATCGCAACTGCGCTAGCTGCCTCGGAACTGGCATTATAATTTTTGAAATTCCAGTCCGCACTGCCACCGGCTTCTTCACCTTCGCCGCAATATTCTGGCTCCATATTTTCGGTAAAATCCTGGAAATGGGATGAAAGGAAAAAAAATGGTTTCAAAATTACACTGAACTCGATATTTTTCTCCGCACTTAGGCCCCAACCCCGAAATCTGTTATTCCCATCTCAAGCTGATTGAACGTTATCATTATTTGCGAAGAAAAATTTTCTACTTTTTGAACAGTACAGCTATCGCTCCATGGATTACCTCCTGCTCCCTTGCATGGCCAGCTGTGAGCAATCGATTTGTTAGCAATTCGTTATCAAAGTCTTTTTTCCTCCGACGTACTTCCTCCTCGCAGCGGTACTTCCGCAACCAAAATGCCAGGTATCCAACGGGATCCTGCGGTTTTTTATTCGCCAAATCCCTCAACCCCTGCACTAAGGGCTTCTTGAAATGACTCTGCAGCCACCGTCCATCATTCGAAAAGGGCGAATCCTCAGTACCGAAAACGGTCGAGCAGCTGGACAGGCTTTTCACCCCGTCCTCCGCGTCTCCTTCTTCGGATTCCTCATCGTCGTCATCATCAATTCCTCCAGACTTTGTCTTCCGTCCGGTTTTTTTTCCGAAAGGTCTGGAACCCGTCTGGTCCCAGATATTCCTCTTCGTCTTAACCTTATCGTCAATCTTCTTCGCGGCGGATAATTCAGCCGGAATTTCTTTCCCAGTGGCTTTGACCTCGCCATAAATTTCCGCCATTAATTTCTGCTCCTCCTTGTTCCTAGCGGATCCCGGTGTAGCGGATCCAGATATGATTTTGAGTTCCGCTTTGTTCTTGGTGTACTTCAAAGTCGGAACCGAACCTTCTACTTCTCGGTCTTTTGATTCAATTTGCGAATCTGGAGAATCAGATTTTTTCGACCGTGATTGATGATCGGTCGGTATTCTTGTCGTAGGTAGGAGCGACAGCGAAGACATCAACAGCTCCTTGAGGCTCTCTACACTATGCAATATGAGATCGAGACTATAGCTATAAATTTTTTCGCGCCAAAACTATAACGGAGTAAAATTTCACTAGATAAATTTTTAGATGATGTAGAATGCAAATCATTCGCGATCAGTTATCGATTATGGATATTCGTATGCGGAGTCAATGATACCTGACGTCACCGTGCACCATGGCTCGAGTCGCGCCAACCTTTTCGACGACGACATTCAAAGGGCTTCGAAGCCTCGTATTTTTGGGTGATTGTATTAATTCCCGATTTCCAGCTTCCATCGTAGATGCAGTAGATGTGGATTAGGTTCGACGACGGAAGCTCGATGGTTTCAAACGTCGATTGATATGGCAAATACAAGTATCATAGCGACTGTGCAGGAATTATTAGGGAGAATTAGAATGACTAAAAAATGGTTGTATACTCGTATATCATGACGTAGAGAATTCTACGTATTTTATAAATACGTTAGATTGGAGATTCTCGCGATTATTTTTATTTTCTCGAAAGCAAAGGAAAAATGTTTCGCTTGAAGTACGACGTTGAATGGTTTGAAAAAATAAATACCTGCAATTGTTTAGTCTAGCCGTATGTTCATTAGTATCTGCAGTGCATTTTTAATCGAATTTAATTACAGACTTGCATTTTGATCGGTGATTAATAAAATTAGTCATTCTCAGAGCATCGAATTTTACTTGAATACAATGCATTTATTTATAAATTGAATAAGCTTTGTTTATGCTTTGTACCTCATCTCGATATCGCCGACGGTTGTCGAAACATCATTAAAAAACTAATTTCAAATGAGGTTTTTTTATCTTATTTTTTCTCCTCGGTATTAAAACATCGATAATTCCGTGTCTGTTTCCTGAAATCGGTCAAGGATTATCGAATGAATTTCAAGCAAGCAACTAAGAGCAAGATGAAGAGCAAATTCGAGGATAAATTTACGGTCCCTGAACCGTCATCCGTCTCCTCGAAATCGTCTATGGAAGCCCAAAACCGCATTCGCTCTGCGAAGAAAGAATACTGGAGCTCAAGCGAAGGGTCGGAGTCGTTACCTATCCTCAGATAACCATCCTCCGTTGAGTACGGCGCCCAAGTTATCCCATTACCTAAAGCTGAGGTCGTTGGTATTCTGCAATGGCGATTATATTGGTTAGAGATTTTTCGTAACCGCGGAATCCCCACTTTCGTATCAGAATAATCAATCCAGTGATCGATATCCGAAGATTCTCACCCATTGGTTGCGAAAGATGTCCATAACTGCACCATCGTATCAACCATTTCGTAGTCTGTTTCGCTCATCGTTTCGTTGCGAGCTGAAAGCACCGATTCCTTTGGAAATAGGTATATCAGATCGTCGACGTGTCTTACGCCGTAATTCACCGTAGAACCAACATCGATATAAGTGAAGCTGAACGTCCCCCGGTAATTGAAGGTGTAAAAATACTGCGGATTCACAGCTATAGCATGGTGCTTTTGCAGTGCAACATGGGCCGGATAGTAGTAGTGGGAGTCGCCGAAAAGCATCGTGAGGTTTTTTAGTAGCTGTGACAGAAGTGTATGATTATCGATACAGCTGATTGATAAAACGAACATTTTCGTTACTCACCTCGCTCGCGGTCAAAGTCGTATCATTGCCGATGTAATACGACCTTACGGCATTCACCCGAGCATCCAATAAGTCCGGTTGGTAATCCCAGTTCAACATAGCGGGCAACCTAGTGTCGATATTCTCCAGAAAGTTGTATAAAACTTCCTCATCATCGTAAAAAGCTGATACATGCCAATATCACGATTGGATAAAAAAAAAAAAGATTGGAGCAAGTGGCTTAGAAATAAATGAGGTAATCCCGTACAATGAGCATCAGGTGAATAATTTTCAAGCAGAATTATTATTGACTCACATCATGCCTGAGCAGTACTTTAAGTTCATAATATACGTGACTACTTTTGGTCATATACAATAAACTTGCCGATAGTGAACATAAGTCCTTCGTCTCTAACAATACCGGTAATCCAAGGAAGGTCACGGATTTTTCCAGCAGCCAACAGATTTGTGGGACTGTCTGTCAGGAAAGCGCCTTCAACGTCTGGCTCATCGGTCGGGCCCCATATTATCCCCGAATGGGATAACGACTGGGAGGCTATAATGTTCGAGAAGTCGACTGTCCGCAGGCAACTAATCAGGGAATCTGAAGTGTCGTTATAACAGCCAACAACCTCGCCAAGTTGGAAAGCGCGGCTTGAGTAAGTAGCTCTTGGTCGGTAGGCCCATGCCACAAGCGCTGATCCACTCTGCGTTATATATCTGTGAAAGAGTCCTGTCAATGAAAAAAATATTTGATTAATCGACATTTTTACCGCTCTGATCGCGAATGACATGATTAGGCCCAAGGCTCATGCGGCTGCAGGCGTGAGTAGCTTCCTAAGGTCATCAACACATGCGAACTGCTGTGGCAGAATCCCAGAATCAGCTTAGCATTGATTGAGATTAACCTGATACTCACCAATCGTCGCATTCGAGAGCGACAGAAGGTGAACGGCAACGGCGCCTGCACTCTCTCCGAAGACCGTCACCTGGTCTGGATCACCGCCAAAGTAGTGGACGTTATCCTGGACCCATTTCAGGGCCAAGACTTGGTCCTTCGAGCCCCAGTTTCCATATGCGACCTCGTCACCGGTACTCAAATATCCTAGCGAACCTAGTCGATAGTTAGGAACCACTAGAACCACATCTGCATCCAGGAGATACTCCGGGGTGTTATCATCGGGATCTTCGCCAGCGAACGCTCCGCCGTGAATGTACACCATCACAGGTACTAATGATGAATTTGTTGTGTTCTGAGGGAGCTGAATTTTCGAAACGCATTATGGTGTCAATTGATTTCCTGGGAAAGAAATCTCAGCATCGAATAAATCTGAAAACAACTAATGACCTGCGGTGTGTAAACTTTGACGAACAAGCAATCTTCCTCACCCACTACTACGCCCGATGGGAACTGCGGGCACTTGTTCGGGTTAACAGTTGCATTCAGAGTTCCATTCCAGCTACCCGCTGCTATCGGGCTTGCGAATCTGTCGTATACAGATACAGGATTAAAAATTATGAATATTCAATGACACAACGTTTGCTAATCATTCCTCGTACCATCCCAAGACAACAACATGAGTAAATGAATTCAAAAAACATTCGTCTTTTCAGGAAGAGTAAGAACATCATTTAATTCGATATAATGATTGATGAAATGTTACGCTATCGGATTTTAGAGGTATTTACCGCGTTAATACGTTATGTAACTTCGGGTGATAAGAAATATTCAATACGTGTTTCACATACCTGAGATTTCCAATCGGCGGTTCTCCATAAGGGATCCCAAGGAAGGCGAAGACGTTTCGACCGTTTCGGGTCGTCAGGGTTCTTCCCAGCAGGATTCCCTGAGAAATCGTCACTTCTGGTCGTGAGACATCTTCCAGCTGGGCATAACCTGTCGGAAAATAATTGCTCAACAAAAACAAAGTGAAAATTAGAGATCCTAGTAGGTAGTACGACACCATGGCAAGCACGTATAGTTCTTATACGAGAGAGTTAAGTTTTAACTATGAGAATATCGGCAGCTCCGAAAGCTTGTGTACATTTTCCTTGTAACGTTATCTCCGTATCGGTACGTGTTGATCAAATTGGTTGTTTTTGTGACGCACAATCTGGTAATAGCCAATCATTATGTATAACATATATCTGGTTGCAAGCAATTAGATCTGGTATTATGTGTCATGTGCCAGGTGAGTAATGACAAGGTTATAGATTTGTCGGAAGAAAAGATGAATTTAAAATGTGACTGGTTATATAATAAAGTGCAAACTCACAATAGAAATTACTTATAGTTAGTCCAATTCGACAATATCAACTATCTTGGGCGTAGAGGGCTTCGCTGGGGGGCTAGGCGGTTGAGACTCGACTTTTCCGGGTAGTTGGAAGGTTCAGGAGGAAAAGGTGGTCTCTATCGTATTAAGGCCAACGCACACCATTGCCGCCCGGCACAGCACGGCACAGCCGGCGCTCAGCCCGGCGGATGGTGGAAAACGGTGAAAGATGGTCTAATACGGTGGAAAACGGTGGAAAACGGTCGAAAACGGTGGAAGACGGTGAGAGGCGGTGGAGAAAGAGAGTAGAGGAAAACGGTGGAGGAAAACGGTTGAAGACGATGGGATACGGTGAAAAACGGTGGGTTTCCAAAGCTTTCAAATAAAGCTCACATTCTATTATTAATTTACCATACAAATAATTTTCAGATTTCAAGCCGAATGGACCATATTATTTTGCGCCTATAACTGCATTAGTCCTGCGATACTGCTGTCAGAGGGATACGAAAATAAGATATAAATTGGTCCCATTATTATTACGTCGAAATAAAAGAGCAGAAAACTTTTTCATAATTTTTTTTTTTTTTAGGAACTATTGCGCAATATTCTATTTTCGTTTATGGTAGAATAAATAGTATCGAAAATTTTACACTATATTTGTTCAAGTAACAAAATTGTTTTTACCAACTTCTGAGATGTATCATCATTGATCATTCGTCCAAGCCACTGGATATGGTCAACAGACAAAATTTTTATACAACATCAACGAAAAAGTTGTTCTTTTTTTTATCTGGTTATATATTTTCATCAGTTGCTTAGTGAACAATATCAACAAATATGGGAGAACGTCGTAAATTATTTTTAAATTTGATTATACAGTCGACGAAATCGGCTGACTGTTACTGACAGTGAGTTCGATGGTCACGTGTTAAACGATAGAAACGTTTAAAAGTATGACACGTGCGTTGCTGATGGTCATGATACTCATGATGTTCAATAATCGTATACAAGAATACACGCGATTACATAAATCTCTGAAAATCGATCGATACCCGCATTCAAAACTGAAAAATAAGAACAACGTACGGCAAGCTCAGAATAAACATGACGCACTTGAGGGAAATTCAGGGATTTCCCAGAATATAGGCGAGGAGAAAATTCCCGGCGTGGAAACGATTTTTTCGACGAAAGTGCAGAACGTTGAGAAAATTTTGCTGCATTTTCTGTGTTTTTTTTTTTTTTTTTTTCTTTTTTTTTAACTTTGAGAATTATACTTTGAAAAATTCTTTTTAGTATATATTTTCGAAGTTTTATATTATTATAGGTATAGGTAGGGTTGAGAAAACTCGAAAACATTCAATACACTAGTTTGAAAGATTTATTCTTATACCACCTACCCATGAAAAAATGTTAATACTAAAACTTTACCTATAATCCTTAGTCTGAAAATTACTTCTTTGTTTATTATTATAGTAATGAGCATATCAATGTAGATAAATTGAAGTACGGAATCTGTAAGGCGAAATAATAACTAAGACAGAAAATTACTATCAACGCTATTGAACTTTGTCAGCGGTGCGGTTTGTGTTTAAAGTTTCTGACAATAAATTGAAGGTCTCATCTGTATCGTTAAATTCGCCTCAACATCAAAAAATTGGAAATCCGTACAGCATGCCGTATGAACGTAGTCTAATAGGCACTCGGTAAGGTACCGTTGACCCAGTCTATGACCGTGCTATCGTGCCAAACGAATTTTCCTTTGATGTCAGTATTGTGCGGTAAAAGAGCGAGGCATAGGGGAGCCTGTGCTCCTCTTTCGGGGGGAAAATCTCCTTGGTGATCTGTTAGGTCGGTACTCGTGTATCCTGGATGTACAGAATTTACGACAAGGTCTTCCCTATCGTCTCCGTTGAATTCTTTTTGCTCCACACGAGTCAGAGCAGCAACACCAGCTTTACTCACCGCGTACGCGTCATTCGGCCACCCAAGCGTTTGGTGGGTACCGGTTTGAGCAGCTCTGTAATTTAAGTTTCATTCTTATCCTGGATTTGTGCAACAGATAAAACAGAGGGAAAAAGATCCTCGACCTTTCAATGATTTGCATCATCGATAATCCAACTCTTTTTAAATCAGAACTAGAAGGAATGTAATAAAAACTGACGAATCTGGATCGTAATCTACACTTTAAACCAAACGACAACGAAACGGGAATCCCCAAACGGGACGAATAAATTTCATCAGAAAATAACGAAATTCCTTGAATTTTTCTGACTATGGCTACAATTAATTATAAGCTGAAAACTATTTAACTTACTCTACAAAATCTTTCATCAATTGGCTAAGTTCAGCTTCGGTAAGCTTAGGGCTTGAGAGGATAGCCTTCAACTCAGGTCCCGGTATTCCGGAAAGATGTCCAAGGGCGCTTGATATCTGAACAACTCGAGCATGTGGTCTAAGCAGTGGAATGAACGCTTTTGAAATTCTCAGTGTCCCGAAGTAGTTTACTCGCACGGACTCCGTTGCTTGGATTGCGAATGACTCGGTGGCGTTCTCCTATGGGATTGTTCAAAAAGCAATCAGCCAATTGTATGTACGACTTAATTGAACTGGCATGTCACGTCTTAAGGTCAATAGTCTGGTGAGTGATCAGTGAAAGCGACAGACCGAAAAACGCATATAAATAGAGTTTAAACCTTGAAGAAAATTCCGGCATTGTTGACGAGGACGTCCAGTCCTCCGTGTGTGCCCCTGAGATATTCCCTAAATGTCTGAACACTGGCGTCTTCGGTAATGTCAAGTTGATGGAATCTAGGGTAGAGGCCAATTTTATTCAGCTCTTCAACCGCGGCATGTCCTAATCTCTCGTTTCTTGCAGTCAAATATACAATCCCGTCAAAATGCTCGCACAAGCCTTTGACGATCGCAAAACCGATACCCTTGTTACTCCCAGTAACCTGTAGTCACAAATAACGAGGAATCATTATTATTAGTCTAATAACTAATTGATAAGACCCGTAGTCTAAAATGAATGCCATCTCTGTGCTATTCGAATTTTATCAAATTTATTATGATATGTTAACGGTTTTTTTTAGTCACCACTGCTACGCGCGATGTCCTTGCGTTTATGTCCCCATTTCCAGGCCATTCGGCAACGACGATTGACGGCGTTAGATAGATACATAAATTCGTAACCAGTACTATTGCAGAGAATGATCTAGGAAATGACGGCTTCATTGTGCAATTTTCAGGTGTGAGATTAGAAGCAGATTTATCTTTCTACACGAGAGTTTCCCGTGCTAATATAGCGTATTATACCGAGGACCACACTTTTGGATAATATGTTGAAGTATCAAAGCTTGTGATCGGACTGCAAACCTGCTGGAGTATCTCCATACGTTTGCACTGTACGATTCTGTTTTATACAACAACGATGAGTCAGATTATTAACCGGTTGCAAAGCTGCTCTCCAACCGGTTCCTTTATTCATTAGCTTCGGAAATTCCATCATGAAGGACCGTATTTTTCAAAGGAACAGTTTCATACAGAAACTATTGAAATAAGTTAAAATTAATCCCTGTAATTTTTTATTTTTATGATTAAGTAGTTATACTGGGAAAAAAAATTTCTACACGAGTTTCATCCGGTCCAATAAAATTCTAGCAATCTTTACAATCCGGGCAACCGGTTAATGCGTGTGATCAACAACCTTATTTACCGGAGCGAAAAGTTCAAGGATCCGAACGCCTGAGGGCAGGCAGCCGGACTCGCAGACATCTACTCATGAACTCGCTAGAACTGATCATGACGCAAGATCCTTAGCTACTTCTTCAATAGAGTTAATTTATTAGATAATGTTGATAGAAAAGGCCGCAAAATGACTAATAATTACGCAAATGAATCTTTCAATTCTTCCACGCTTCTTCAGTTCAGAGGTTTATTGAACCAGGAAATGACTATCTAATTTTTTCATTTTTGTTGAATAGTTTCATACGGCGGGAACCATATTTTCAAAAATTTTCCTGGTCAATTCGATCAGGTTTATGTTGTTTATAAAATTCCCATACATCGGAGAGATAAAACTTTCATTTCATACATAAATGTGCTGGATTTTACAAAGTGAAGGTTTTTATTGCAAGCAGATACATAAACTATATTCTCTAGGATTGATTCTCCATTAATCAATTCGATTCATGCAACAGAATTTATGACAAAGTTTGACATTTTCTTGGATTCTAAATGTGCTTGATATGGGTAAATCTATTTGAAAAAAACTTGTTTCTTTATATGCATATAATTGTATTTTCTAAGTTACTTGCAGTCTACCTTGGCGATGGCATAAGGGACTACTTTTTTGTCGAGTAAATCAGATTTGTTTCCGACAAGCAGTTTGGGTACGGTGTGCGCAGAGATCTGATCTATAATATCTAGCCAAATGTTGAGGTTGTCAAATGACTCTTGATTCGTGCAGTCGTACACAAGAATTATTCCATAGGCTGTGTGGTAATCGCATAATAAAGAGGGAATAATTAATAACGTGCACTCATTAAAAGTTGGCGAGTCCCAGATTCTTAACGATAATCCATTTTCAAAAGAATCAGTGATCCTCAGTTCCACATCAATCCAAATTAAAGCGTCCTTATGTTTGTCAGCATCGATCTGGCTACCAACAAGTCCCTTGTAGAGGCGAGACTTTCCTACCCCAGGGTCACCCATGATGCCAATATTAATATTTCTGATGCTTGAGTCAGAAAATGAAGTCTGAATTTAGTCATGTTCAAAGTACACAGTTGAATCGTCATAAACGATACGAGAAAGGGGATAGTGGCTATCTAGAGCGTGTCAAGACTTGCTATAAGTGGTTCTGAGTTCCGTCGATGGCAACTTGTAATTTTGCAAAAGAAATGGGACATCCAGCGATTTTATCCTATTCAATATTGCAGCAATGAAGGGGCTTATTAGAATAAATGATATTTTTATCTTACTTCAACTTTTACTACATATTTTTGTAAAACATTACGTTATTTACCATTTTGTTAATTCTTTCATATCCGCTGGGGCAGATGTTTGGTTGGCCATCTTCCTTGAACGGTTTATTTATACCTTTGCTTAATATTTAGCGTTCTTTCTACCGTCTGACGATGAAGCGTGAGAAGAATTATAATAGCGTTTTCAGCTGGTCACAAAAGTGTACATTCATAGCGCACTGCGCACCGGGCGAGTTTTCAGTGTACAACATCGGTACTCCTGCGCGGTGCAGGTGCGCAGTATTTCCGTCTTCTGATGTGTTCTACTGGGCTGTGTTCCAAAACTTTACTCTAGTGATCCGAGTATGTTGTATCTTTCTCTATTGTCATGAGTGAAGAAAGGATAAAGACGTACTCGGATCACTAGAGTAAAGTTTTGGAACATAGCCCAATTGGTTACAGGAATTTCACGCTACCCCCCATCCAGTGAATACTAGAGATCAGAGCTTGTGGCGGCAACGACGCCATATTGTGAACAGTTTGAAACTCTACACTGGACCGGCACGGGCACGCTACACTTTCTGCACCGGGTGTAAAAGTGTTGCACTGCCGTGCCAGTAGAACATACTACACCAAAAATGTGCAGATCAATCGTAGTACCAGTTGAACACGCTACACTGCGCCAGTGTCACACACGGTGTGCACCAGTGTAACCAGCTGAAAACGCTATTATAATTCTTGTCACGCTTCTGACTGCAGGTTTGGGCGGGTATTCCCCGACCCACATTCCGTTGTTCCTTTGTGTTAGTTTTCGATCAATCTCTCAAGCTGGCGCCACTAGTTGATAAATGCGATAAATGTGAATTGGGCTCCGTATACTTAGCAGGCAAATAAATTTAATTTATTTTATTATCGATGCAATCGTTTGGGAATTGTTTGGGAAAGTTTAAGAATATGTTTCCATAGTTTAGGAAATGATAATTTGTTTGTTATTTATAAAAATGTATTGGGCATATATAGTTAGCAGGCACGATTCACCAAAAAAAAATCCCTCCAATGAACTCGGAATTGTTTGGGAAACACGTCTTCAATGTTTTGAACATTTGGGAAGTTTCATTTGATTTTATAAAAATCATGAAAACACTCGCCCTTCTTTCTAAAATTAATTATAATAAAGTAGGATGTTATTGTAATACGGACGTAGTTTATTTTATGATAACTCCTATGCCAGGAAGTAAATAAAGATACTCGACTAATTTATATTTGATATTTATTTTTAAGAAATATCAATTACAATTTACAAATTCTACATATCCTTGACGATGAATACGATTGTATCAATGCTGCAGAAATAAATTCTTCGATATATGAATAAGATATTGCTTCGTGATTTTCGACTATTCAGCTTTTCGCGTTTAGAATAATTTTGAGTCGAAAAATCCTCCTGGTATCAGAAGAGCATACCCGATTAGGTGATCGCAAATTTTTAAGTATCTGAAAGTGCATTAATTCTAATTCCCTACTGATTCTATGATTTGTAAGTTGTGCTGCCCAACGCTTAATTGAAAAAAAAAGTCGTATGAAGTGGAAAGTGAAAAGGTAAGAATCAGGGAATTGCTGCTGTATTGATACAATATTCATTGTTGAAGTTATATATAGAGTAATTTGTGATTGTTTCTAAAAAATAAATCTCTGTGATTGTAGTATTCTAATTAGGAGAAACAATCATGAATAATCGAACAATATACGGATAATATAGTTGTCTGTCAGCTGCTCCATGTTCAGTGAATTTGTATTTTTATTCATTCTGTGTTTCAACGAAATTTATCAATGGAGTAGTTGCTGCGGGAGTGGGTATCAAAACCAGCGATGTGTACAAACGAACGAACAATTAAAAGAACAACTCAAAGTTGGAATTATTAAGCGTTATTCAGTTGGAAAAATTGTAATTCAAAAATCCACCTGGTATGAGGAAAACATCTGACCCGAGGAGGTGTGCTGCAATTTTCAAGCGGCTGAAAATGCATTCATTCCAATTTCCTACTATTTCCGTGTGCCGTACGCTGTTTAAGCTTTTGCTTATTAGGAAAAAAACAAATAACAATAAATAAATAATCACAGGGAGGTAAAAGTGCTTATACATGAGTGCTTTTCATCTACAGCCAAAAAACGACACAGTCTGTGTTTCCAAAAATCTAATTGACTCGTATACCGTTGCCTGAAGGGAACTAGGACCTCGCACTATTTTTCGATGACAAGTTTACGAATTATTTTTGCCGCAAGAAAACAAATGGCGGCAATGTATGAATTCACTATATTGTTGAATATGTTACCAAGCTTATCCCATCATTCCGATGAAATCTCACTGATTTTTCGGATGACAATGATACGAGGTGTTAAAAAAAAAGCCTATCAGCTTTATAAAGGTTAAATACATCTTAAAATCGTCCGTGAAAATTGGTATTAATGATTTCGCACCAATCACGATGCTGAAATTCACAATGATAATATCCGTCACTAAAATCGGCTCGATATTTATTTAAAAAATTTCTACAGTAAGATGTACACAAAATTTTTTAATACGGCGATGTGATAAAGCACACAATTCACAGTTCAACATGGTTTTTGAATCTTTTTGCTCTTTTTCGCTAAAATTTAATCAGCAATCAAGCTCCCCCAAAGGAAGGGGCCTTGGCGTTGAACTGTCGCGTTGAAACTGTTCCACTATTTTTCCAATCTCTTCGGACCTCCGCTTATCCATTTTCTCCAACAGCCTCAACTTCTGCGCAATTTCCTGCTGGATTATAGGTCGATATTTCTTACCCTGACCTAAACTCTCCATTTCGTTTATGAACTGGACTCTCTCCTCGATCGCTTTTATCACTACAAAGTAATTGATAAACTATATATTTAATATTCTATAATTATTGCGGTGGCTTGAAATGAATCACGACTCATACATCATGCTTATAGATTGAATTTTGAAAAAACCCTTTTCTATTCACGTCATACACTATAGCTACCAAGTTATCCATGTATTTATTTGTTCTCTTTTCTTTTCTCTGACTAATCTTTTAATAAGGCTAAAAGAAATTCGTTTCTCACGTTCGTCGACTGGATCGACATCGTCGGTTACTTGATCAGTCTTCCCTTGTCTGTGGAGGATCTTCGGACCATGTGGAGTCGGGGGCATGTCTTGTCCGTAGGCCATCATGCACGCTAGATGTCGTTTTTGTTTTTCTTTGTTCACTGTGGATGAATATTGGGCAATTTATTGTATTCATTAATCCATACGAAACGTCGATTCGTCGTATTGTACACTTGGTGATAAGATATCCTTACGCAGAGGAGCTGTTCTCCTGTATTGGTCCCTATCGTAGGCGCCGCTCCTCGCTATCGTGTCTTGCGAACGTTTCTTCCAAACGCATGGAAACATCACCTGGTTTGATACATTATTAGACATATATTCTAAAACTTTATGAACGAAACCGTTTTCCATTCAAATTTTACACCATACCTGTGCTTCAGCAAACTTCTCGTTCTTCCTTGTCTTCGGGATAGGTGGTGGCAGCGGTTCCCCTCTGTTCACCGCTTCTTGTATAGACTTTCTCTGCATCATCGTTAGCTTTGATTCCTCCATCAAAACTGTGTCAAAATTGGCATAAGAATTCATGTGCATTGAACAAATATGGCAAAATACTAGGACTGAATCCCGAAAATACATCCTTTCTAAACTCGAAGTTTCATAAGGTTCACCATTCGCTTTTGTTTTACGTTTTTTTTTTTTTTATAACTTTTTCACCTAGTTATAACGTTTCGAAATGATGCATGAGTGTCAATGAGCGTATAATAGTTATTCTAATTAATTTTAACAGATAATTACCCTTTATTAAGTCTCGGGTCTCCTCGCTATATTTAGCCCTCGGAGGATTATGAATGGCACCAACGCCTATAGCGACTCTACCAGTCCTTGATTCCATGATTTAGCTTCCGAGAGGCAGAAAACCCAAAAATAAGTTCCTGTCAATTCAGCAACTAGTTAAGCTATAAGTCTCAATAATGATAATATCAATAATAATAATAATATATAATTTAGCTGTTCCCTATAATTGGAGGTCTTGGGATCAGAGTCTTCTACAAATTTCTTTACCCGCGTGTCAGTTAGGAAATGACGGGATTGTTTCCCTCGTTGCTACGACAACTATTTTTATTCTTTACCTACTATAACGCTCGCGCTTCATCGATTATGCCATGTTATATTATATCAAATATAGTAGCGGTTAAAATCAACTAGGATATCGTAGAGTCAAGTGTCTTTGCTAAATTAAGAAGAAGAAGAAAAGGACTCCGAAGGAGGTGAAAATATTCTTTCACACTTTTACTTCGCGAAAATAGCGTTAAACTTTTACAGAAAGCTTTTAGAATAAAAATCCCCATCCCTTAGCTCCTGCAGCTACGCTAGTGCGATTCTACTGCGCATGTTTGGCTGCCTGGCAGCAGGCGTTCATAGCGATAACCGATAACCTCTGGGTATATTTACGCGAGTAATACATTGCCGCCACATTCTCACAGGCAAAAACTGTTCGGCGGGTGTATATACGGACCGCGAGTGTCGTGAAGTGGGGCTAAAAGATCATAAACTGTTTTATCTAAAATGAGCAGACTGTATGCGTGATGTAATTCGCACTTGAATCGACGTTTTTCCGAATTGCAGAGCTCGTTTTAATGTTGCAGTGAGAGCTGTAGGGGTAGTTATTGATTTCACAGGCTGTTTAGACGCAATCGTATAATCGCACGGGATATATATATATCCACGGAACCCCATAAACCTCAGGTAAAATTTGTCCCGTCCAAATACCGGTGAACAAAAATTTTCCATCGATTCAATAAGTTCTGTGAAATTTTTTTTAATCATTTCTTACCGCCGAAATAGTATAAATATGGTGACAGTGTGATGTTATCAAATGTTATCGTAGTTTCTCATCAGTTTTAAAAAATAAAAATAAAATTTTGATCCTTGATTGTTGCAAAAGCTCATCATTTTTCATTACAGCTCTGACCATAAGTTAACGTTTGATAAAACAAGAACAATACGCAATGAAGATGCGTTTACTCAAGAGTTGTATGCACTTTTTCAATCTGAAACAGGGGACGATTCTAATCGCTATAACTCAACTGGTAAATATACTTATTTAAAAATTTGAGAAATTTCTGTACTGATATTAAAATTTGTCTAATTATTTGATATCGTTACGATGATTCAATTGTCTAAATAAGTGTTTCAATTCTATCTTTATAGTTTAAAAAACAAATTAATACATGGATTATTGATATAATTGGTCTCCCTAGTTTCTATCGGGGTTTACTATGATATTAATGGTGTTGGCTCTCGCCCATGCCAAAGAGATAGGCGAATTAGTTGCAAGAGATACTGAAGATGCTTTGGAGAGAGAAGCCATGGAAGATATGGCCCCCAAGCATATGAATACGAAGAGAATGGACGTTGCTCATCACCTGGCGACTGGTGAAAATTTAAAATCAAAATAATAATAATAACAATAACAATAACGATGATGTAGAAGATAGAGAAAACGGTTTTATTATACTATATACTCGTTTCTATTTTTCAATTTCAGAGGTACTCTACTCGTTGTACAGTGGGCTCGTTATCACAGTGATACACTTCGTCTCGGCAATACTTCTTCTGTACGGGTCCCTGATGGTAACGTATTTTCAAAGATATCTAAACGAAGGACATCAGACTTGCCATTTTTTTAAAAATGTGTATTTCATTCAATTCAATCAATTTTCTAATCTGCTCTGATTGTGAGTGTCGAATTATACTTTATTCGACACTCGCGCAGACCTTGTGGTACTCTTTTTTCTTTTTTTTTTTTTTATCAGAGAATACCTTGCCTGACTTTTCTTTCGTCTTTTCAGAACAATCGACATTTCATGGCGCCCTGGATCACAGTTATGATGACCGAAATCGTTGTCGGTATAATGTCGTTGTTCCTCGTACAACAAGACTGTCCATTCATAGCAATTTTGGGAGGCAGTGCAGACATCGGCGAACGTTAGTAAAACTACCCTTTATTGCACAGTACTGTTCTTCTCGATTATCATTCAGAAAGAGAGAGAAAGCAAGTCAACTCCAAAAGAGTCTTCCATATTTCCAGTTTCGTTTTCTCTTTTATTTCTAACTTAGGATTCTTTTTTTTTTTAATTAATTGGAACGCGTTTATTCTACTTTCAGGTCTTTTCGTTCTCTTCATCACAATAGTCAACTTTTACATTTGGTTTGTGGTCTACAGTACCTACAAGACTTTGGAAGGTAAGAAGGGTCTCACCCACGAAGTTTACTTCGTTAAGAAACAGTACGCAGTTCCAGTTGTTGAAAATACGAAATTACAAAACAACGTGCCACAGCCGTTCGATGTTTAGATAAAAAAAAAGAAAAAAATTTCTGATTTCATTATCCGACCTAATACACATTTTATTATCCCCAGTATTAGTAGTTATTTACGTTTCTGGATTTATTCACATACCTCTTCGGTTTCCTTCTTTAAAATTTACTATACATAAATGTATATGGTGATGTCATTAGCTCCCGCCAAAACTCTAGCGGTGTAATTTACAACTCATACATAAACATGGCGTTGTAAGAACAAATTGAGTGAGGAAAATTCTTTCGCTATTTATCGCCGTATTTTTCATTGAAAATCGAGCCAACTCACGATTTTTAACTCTGCAGGGATTAGAAAAACGGTGAAAGCCGAAATCTTCGAGTAATTTACACGTAGTGAATAGAAATCGATGGCTAAAGTCCTGAAGTGGACCGTACATATCGAGCTACAGCGGTTATAGGCCCCCGTTCACGTTCTGTCCAAAGTATTTACGAATTAAATATCGAGAATGTATTTCAACGTAAATCGTATCTCGCTGTTTGTCCAAGGTTTATATAATGAAAAAAATAACTAAATTCTCGATTTTTTGAAAATTACGACACGGTAATGAGTTTGAAGGGATATTTCCTCCATTGTAACGTCAGAGATTCGAAAGTTAAATATAAAACATGATAAGAAGCGCACATAATACATATTTTAATGGATGAAAAATAATTGTTAAAGTTTAAAATTACTGGGAAAAAAGAAGTAAATAAATAAATAAATAAAAATTACGAAACCTACACTACATACTATACGATCGTTATAATTCGTGTGACTAATATTCATAAAGCTAATATGTTGCTTGACGTATGTATGTATACCCATACAGTATAAAATAGCTATTTACGATTCCATGATCGCTGAGAGTTTCGACTACATGTAATAATCTCTTCATATTTATCACAAAAAAAAATACGTATAGTCTGAGGAAATGATTTTGAAGCGCGGTATTCGAGGTATATCCGAGCAACCGAACATACACGTCTTTAATTGTCTTCAAGTTGATATGAAATTGAAGCAACATCTGCTCCCGCGATAAATCAGTGATCTGCTCTACGCAGGACAGGGGACTTCGTTTCTTATTATTAATAAATTATTAAAAGTTATGTGAATTGATGTTCTCTGGAAAGAAAAAACAAACGAAGTCTCCTATCCGCGCAGAGAAGAGCACTGATTTATCGCGGGAGCAGACGTTGCTTTAGTTCCATACCAACTTGACGACAGTTAAAAACAACGTGTATGTGCGGTTGCTCGACTACCTCGAATACGGCGTTCCAAAATCACTTTTCTTGACTGTACATGCATACATACACACGCAAACATGTATAAAAAAGATGACTGTATTTAGAATTCCGAATCTGTATACTAATAAATGTTTGATTGAAATTTTCTAGCTAGCTATTCACCTCGACGTAAGACTGAATGTTGAAGACACAATCCAATTATAATCGTATTATACATACCTGACGAAATTATTTGTTAAACAGCATGCAGTATCGAATCTCATATTATTCTGTAAGATGATGTTGAAATACCTTGATATTAATCTGTTGTTAGGTTTGCTTCAATTGCTGTTCTATTTGCGCACTTCTTTTTAAACTTTTTGCAACATTACGAACGTTGTATTTTCCCGGGAAGAAAATTTTCTCGCATCTCGCACAGGATTACATAAAAACTACTATAATACCTTCAGAGTTTGAATTCGACATACTTATTTATCACATTATATCCGAAAGGTGTGAATTACGGATAGTGATGAGATAATTATGAAAAACGAATTTCAATATTTGAAAAAGAAGATGGGACATTGCATTCCCAAAACGGCATTCCGTATACAAACAATGAATGAAAAACGTAATTCAGAGCCAAATAATTGATTCCAAGCTTCATTATTTCGCAATTCTTCCTAAACTTGGTCCGAAAAAAAAAATTGATGTCAAGGTGTGTCAATCTGTGTCAATTTGCGTCACGAGGACCCAAAGTCCTTAAATATAATGGATAGAAACATGAAAATTGTTATAAACAAAGTTTGTATTCGAACGCAATATGTCTGAACAATCGTATGTTTTTATTTCATAATGAAAATGATTTCACATGTTTGTTTGTTTGTTTGTTTTTTCTCTTTCGTTGATATTACAATCGTTTAATTTTACCCTAATCGCACAATATTCTGCATCGATGGCAGCACGGTCGAGTCACTCTTTCCACATCGTACTATCGTAGTGATAACATTCTATTCAATTTCATTTTAATTCATCTTATTTTTCTGTGTATATGTATAATAATAATAGTGTTACAATAACTATATAATATGTAAACTTAAAAATAAAGCTTAATCATTATATTTCAATCTTTATGTATATATATATATATACTGTATGCCTATAAAGTAGATTTATTCTTCGGAGCCTGTCGCCGAAATGAACGCTAAATGAATAATGACAATGATGGATCGCCCTGAAATATGATTCTTATCTTATTCATTTCACCGACAGCTCCGTAATTAACATTCAGTTTCATATTTAAAATTAATCAGATTGTGGTTTCTTACACAGCAAGACCGGGCAGAGACCCTATTTTCCGAACAAACTTTACATTCCTATTATATTCCGGTGCAATAATGGCTTAGAATTGATGTAAGACAAAAAATTCTTTCAGCAATAGTTCCAACAGATATACTATATATATATATATGTGTGTGTGTGTGATTTCATAATACAATCATACTTCAGGGTGTTTAAAAAACAAAACTACGAAAAACAAAAAATCAGTACAATTTTTTCTTACCTCCCGATCACAAAATATCTTCTTTCCAGTTTAGGGATGAGAGACAAAGATTTCTTTCTTATTAATTGAAGATAGATTCTGAATTGTTGTATAAATATTCGAAAAACATTTGAAACGAAGCGTTGTTTGCGATTTCTTTTTTTTACTGGAAAGAACAGATTTGAGAGATGGGAAGGTGAAAAATAGGTAATATTGATATTTTTCAAACATCCCACCATACGTTTTACATATAATATATATTATACCTTGTAATAGCAACAGCAGCATTGTTTGGACAATGTCAAAGTAGTACCAGTCGCATAGACGATTTTTTAAACCTTATTAAGGCCGTAGCGGATCAGATAATGATTTTTTATTACATCGTCATACGTGCGAAGTTGATCTCCTAAATTTTGGTCCGATCAATAGGCATTAAAATATACAAATTTCATATCATTTTCTCCTTGTAACAACATATTTCATCGTCTAACAATAACACCTACTTTCGTTTAAACAATTGACAAATATAACGAATACGTCTTTGAATTTTTTTAGTCACATTTGAACTTTGCCGCTACGATTTCTCCTCCAGTCACATCTTGTCGTCGGTCAATTCAAGGAATTGAGCGTAGAGATCTCTGCTGCACTCTCCCTTGTTGTTGAAGATAAATTTGTAGTAGCTTCCGTCCGCGCATATTACTTGCGAATGAAAATAATAACGAAATTTTAGCCATTTATCAAGATAAACTAACATCTTCAAATACCCAGCTTACCTATGATTGTGTTATTGCCTGAGCCAAAAGCGCACATACATTGCGGCCCGCTAGGGACTTGAAATTTACAAAAACTCCAATTTGAGCTGAAGTATTTTGGCAAAAATGTAGCTGACGCTAAACTCGATTGACGATTAAGCTTCTGATCTTCGACGGCGAATATGTGAACCGTACCGTGATCGCTGGCTACGCAGAGGCATGTCGAATCGTGATTAAAATTTATACTGAAACGTTTTATAGAGAATTTAATACAGAGAAATTGAGATTTTTAGTCGCCAGATAGTATAGGAAGAGATAATATTATTTCACCAATAGATATTAGCGTGGTTTGCACCCCTTCTCAATTCGTTTATCATGTTTCCATTCTGGGTATCAAATACTCTTATCAAAGTTCCCTTCTCTGATGCCGTAGCCAATCTAGTACCCTGAAGATTCAGCGATATACAAGACAACGGGGTCTCATGGGCTTCTATGTTCAATGGCTGCTTATCCGTATTGGCCAAGTCTATTACTGCAGAAATCAAACAACTTATGGTTTTCAGACTTGTTCCATTGTTAGTAGAAGAGATCTAAGTATACGAGTTCTTTGTCTGTACCACTTTAAAGAATTCGGTAACTTTGCCAGATTTTATTCGATTGTACAAGGGGGTGTAAACTGAAAATAATTTTTTTTTTCTGCTCTGGCCTTTGTTTAATGTACATTTATTATTTACATAAAAATCTGTAGGGAATGTTCTACACTGATGTAACTTTACAGCAAACCAATAGCTGTGTTTGATCAGTTTCATTCTTATATACGGAAGTTTTTTGATTTTGAGCATTTTCTGTTTGTAAAAATCGAAAAAAAACAACGTGTGACGTGCTCACAGCAACATGAGACCGACTCTGTCTCTATATATTAGTTCCCCGAAAGTGACATCATTCTAAAATATTCCCAAATATTTTTTCAAGAAATGGAGGGATGACTTTTGGTACTGGTCAAAGTTTTCAGGTTTTTTTCCAATCGTTTACCTTGAACATGGCCATTCTTTCTACCGGGAAATGCCAGCAGAGAATTGTTGCTGTTTGGGCAAAGGACGCAGAGCCCTCTGGGATTTGGATTTGTTTCAAAAACGTGTAGTTGCTGTGGGTTCTGCGTGAATGTGTAGACCTTTATCACACCTTCTAGGATAACTACTATTCTATCTCTCCGGAGTTTCACACCCTTAACGGGCGCATTGAATTCCAAAGTTATTGCTAGGTGCTTCTTAAGGTCGTCCCATATTATAACTAGAAAATATATTTTTCATATTCTTTGGAATTTATGGAAATTGAATGCTTTAAAATCTTCAATAACGATTGTAAACGTTTTTCAAACGTATTTGAAATCGTTTCAACCGATTTTCAACCAAAAGTATTCAAAATATTCAATCAAAATTGTTTTCAATCTTTCGAAATCCTTCTGCTATATTAAATTCTCTTAAGTCCCTGGTAATGTCCTAAATATGAACCCAGATTTGTTTACCTCTGTTTGTTGGATACATTGGTTTAGCGCCGCCCCCAACAAGTGCCAAATAATTACACCTGAACAACATTTCGACATATCCAAGACCCCCGTCGCTAAAATCATGTCGTTCTTTTTCCTTCAATGGATCGCAGCTGTATATTCTATAGCCATTCTCCATCCCGCAAGCAAAACAGCCTGGGAATATCAATTTGGAAGAATATTAATTAATTGAACAGATACATTATCATAACAAAGCTAAGGATACTGATACACCCTATCTGTTTACCCGTACGACCGTACGTGTTTTTCAGTCTTTTTTTTTTCATTTCTCTGTATTTACATTTTGTTTTCTGTCTGTTCGTTATTTTTTTTTTTTGTTTTTTTTCTGCTCCAATATCTCAAAGATCTTACGATCTCAATAACACTTTTTTCTCAGTTTAATTGATTTAATATTTTCTGTTTAAAATGAGGAAAAGTTTTGATACGCAACAGTCGCGATAAGCAGTTCGAAAACCACACATCAGCAGTGTTTTCTTTTTATTTTGGTTTTGTTTCATCTTAAACTGAATTTTGGAATCGTGGTCCGCGCTGTCAAACACTGATATTAATAGAGATGTGCTTACCTTGGTCTTGGTTAAAACCAGCGTACAGTAAGCCGTTGGAATGCGGATTTCCCGCGGTTAAATTCATCGTGGATAGTTTGAAAGTTTTTATTCCGTTTATCGGATATGCCTCGACTATGTATTGCGATCACATCTCGGCCGGCTCCTTAACCGATATCCCTCGTCTCAGAGACACACTGAGCAACCACATTCGCCATTCTTAGTTTGTTACGCACGCGCATTGCGCATCTGGCACTTGGAGGTAAGCAGCGACACAGTTTTTAAATTTCGAAGTATCGCAATCCACGGCTGAAGAAGATACGTTTCTAGCTTTTGGAGGCCCGAAACTGACGTCAGGGATTCCGTCAACCGTCAATATGACGTAGTTGATATCCAAATCGAAGCAGCTATGTCGTTTTTATTTTCATTATTTGAACCATTTTGGACTGCTTCGCTCTATCGTTGAATGATATCGCGTAATGTATAGTATGCATATTTTCCATTCTGATGAAAATTGTATTTGCAACGATCGCAACCAAGAACATCCCAAAGTGTTTGACGCAACCTTCCATCTTTAACAGTGGCCTAAAACAGAATATACATTATACTGCAGAATCCTAAATTCCTAAATAGTAACATGGCAGCGCACTACGGTCCACGGGGATATAAATAATAAACCGTGTGCGCAGTGAATCTAAATCAGCTCGCAAATGACCGTAAACTATTTTCGTGATAGTATACAGCGTTATAGAACGTTGACGTTAGTACGTTGTAATCTATTTCGTCTTTATCTGCCATCGTCAATTCAATGTATTACATAAATACGTCTCAACCATTATAACCTGCAATCCTAAAACCTAACCTATTCATCGTACGAGGTATAATTTCGAGAACTTTGATAACATCATATGCTGATCATTCTGCTCGCGATATCAACACACATCGATATGTAATTGCAGTTTTTTTTGCGCAGTTTGTTCGCTTCCGAAGTTGTGCCAGAGGTTTTACGCGCCGGGTTCTACCTAACCCCAAACTCTGAATTTAAGTTTTCGATTAAAGATGGCGACACATTGCCGTCGTTTTTCTCTGGTCAGGAGCGTATACACAAGCAGTACAGCCCGGCGAGAGGTTCCAACGGATTTGAAAGGTCGAAAAATTAGCTCGCAGCTCTGGCTGAAACGGCAACTGAGCGACCCATACGTCGAGAAGGCAAAAATGGGAAATTACAGGTGCAGAAGTGCTTTCAAACTGATTGAAATCGATAAAAAAAACGGTATACTATCTCCCGGTATGATTGTGGTCGACTGCGGCGCAGCGCCAGGAAGTTGGTCCCAGGTTGCGGTGAATTTGACCAACGCTAATGGTAAGCAGGTCAACAAACCCGTGGGAAAAGTTGTCGCCATAGACAAGTCGCAGATTTATCCTATAGATGGAGCCACGGTAGTTGGTAACATGGATTTTACCACGGCGGAGGCACAAGCAAAACTGAGAGAACATCTCGCAGGTGAATTGGTAGATGTTGTATTGTCCGATATGGCGCCAAACGCGACTGGTGTCAGAGCAATGGATCATGAGAATATCGTCGCCCTCGCTTACGCGGCCTTCCGGTTCGCCCTGAGCGTTTCGAAGCCGGAAGCCACGTTCATAGCCAAACTTTGGGACGGCGGAGAAGCTAAACGGGTCGAAGACGATGTGAAGAAGTTCTACAAAACCGTAAAAATCGTGCGGCCAGCTGCTACGAGAACCGAATCATCGGAGAAGTTTGTTCTCGCTAGAGGATTCAGGGGATTAAAGAACAGGGATTAATTATGGGAATAAATGAATGAAAAAACTACTCAATACAGTTTCTTTCAGTACAATTGTTTCACTTCCTTTATTCTTCACTCCTTTCACTTTAATTCCGATCAATAATGATCGTTACAAAAGAATGATACGCCCATGATAAACTGAACATATGTATGCGGACACACTCATTTTTTTAATACTATAATATATATATACAATTGTTGTTTGTTTATTTGTTGTTGTTGTTTTTGTTTTTTTTTCTTTTTTGCAAATTTTTTTCATTTCTTTTCTTTTAATAAAATTAATATGTACACAAATCGATAGTACAGCGTAATATCATTTTAAATAGACATATATAGACATAATAATAGACAGATCGTTACTGGCCGCAAGTGTTCGAATCTCATCAATTCGAACATATACATATATATATAATTTGAATTAAATGTACGTATACGTGTCAGGACCACGTAGAGATATACATATATAGATATATTTCAAAGACTTCGATGACGATCGCAGTAGTTATACCGATCGAATCGAGTCAATATTACTTCTATAGCTTAGCTTTAAAATTTCCCCTTGCCCCACCCCTTATACACACATGCACACAACAAATACATATACACGGGACGACGATTCACTATGCTTATAAATTAACAGATAATAATACGTACACATATAGCGTAAAGTTTAAAAATCGTGAAATACACAAACATTATCGTAATACATTGTATAGTATACATATACTCTGGTCGGTAAAAATTGCAAACTAAATCCTACTCCTTTGTTGCGGTATATTTTAGCATTTTTTGTTATTTTTTTAATTTTTTTTTTTTTTTTTTATCATACACAATGTACTATATCTTCTACCGACTAATTCGCGATCAAGGGTTTAATCATTATCTATTGTACAATACAGGGTAATTATATCTGACTGCAGAACGGCAAATAGTTTACGTTATAATTTATAATAATATTAATAATAATCATAATGATAATAACATTAATAATAACAACAACAATACATTCTATATCTATAATACATATACAAATATACGATATACGATCAATCAGTCTGTGTTTTGGTAAAGTGTCTTCGCGGACTTGCGCGACGTCCCTCTAATTTAGCCTGTGGTTTTTCTTTTAATTATTGTTTTTTGGGTGATGCATTTAGTTTCGTTTATTTTTTTTCTTTTGTTCTTTTTTTTTTTTTTAGCTAAGCTTATTCTTAGTCGATTTACCTTACAGGAGATTATACGAGCGAGTGAATGAGAATCAGAATTTTGAAATTGACTTATAAATTACGGTCTTATGGAACGTGCAGCGGGTAAAAAAATTATCGCATCAATTTACGTCGTATGAAAAGATCACGAATGACTAATGTTAAATGCAGATTTAATCTATATACTCGCTAATTATCATCTCTTATAGTCACTGCAGTGTGCTCCCCTTTGAGTGTACAAGTAATGGAAGTGCTACTAGCACGTCATTTAGTTCTCATCTGATGTACTGTTTCAGTTATACTTGTATCAAGTCAAAGACCGACTACTCTGCAACTGACTTGCTTTTCCTGATATTCGGACAGTAAAAGGCGCGCGGATATAATTCGTTCGTTATATTGGGGTAATATTTTAAGAATTAACAACGAAGAAATACAAGTACTTGAGCTCCTTTTATCCCATACCCGTAGCCCCAATCTCTCAATATATTAAGTTCGCGCGAATGGACTACACACATACACACATACACATATTTGGCACCGCTCCGAATTTCACTATTATAGCTTTATCTCTAACCGATCACTTGACCGCCCCGCGTACTTTGAACAAAACCGCGGTTTACGGCCTCGGGCGAAATCGCTCTGTAAGTACTCTTTTGTTGAGTAACGATCGGTGAAATACGCGAGGACTGATTACTCATCGTCAGACTTGGGTCTCTGAACAATGGCATCCTGGTCCAGAACCTAAACAGCATTGGGTTCTGACCATGCCGTTGGTTACCGTTCTGGTCTGGTACCAAAGGCTGTCGAGGAGGTTGCAGATCGTCGATTCTCCATCCAGGTGGCAAATGCCAGTACGTTTTCTTCTGGTGAAGAGAGACGCTGCTCTTTGGCTTCAGCTGAGGACGCGTACGCTCATCTGTAAAGGAGGAATGATCCTTGGAATTCAGATTCCCATTTATGCTGTTCGAATGGTCCGAAGGGAACAGGACATAGCTGGACGGAGCCTGCCTCTGATCTTCTGGAAACCTGACGTAATCCTGGCCCGAAGTGGTTCTTCTTCTTTGTTGCAAATGACCGCGTACACTGGATCCGTCGTCCTCTTTATGGCGTGAAGTATGCGGGACTGTCTCCCGGGATCTGGAATTGTCCTGATTGAACATCACAGACGATTCCTTAGGGGTTGACGCAGAGGTCGCAAGATCCTCGGCGCGTTTCTTTCCCCGTGTACTTGGTCTATCAAGTCTGTGAGCGTCCTGGGATGAGAAAATAACCTCCGGTTTCAAACCGTGGTCCTCTTCCGCCTCAAAGAGTTCCCGGAGGTCATCGCGCACCGTATGCTCAGATGTAGTGCCAGTCCCGATGTTAAGATCCAGCAAAGTCGTTTCCAAAATCACGTCGCCGCTGATACTGGACTGACTTGAAATATTGCCACCACTTTCTTCGGCGGTTTTGCTACTCGTAGAGACCCACGCAGGCGATGATGGTCTTAAAACTTCTTCAGGCTGGGGAGATGGCTCAAATTTCCCTGCGGAAACGAGCATTCCTGCCTCTCCAGGCGCCAGGATCTCGTCATTCAACTCCGTGGTGTCGTCAAGGTCCTCATCGGGGTAGATTGTTGTCGCTGCAGTCTCTAGAACACCGGGTGTTGTCGTTTGTTCAAACCCGTAATCGGATAGAGTCGTTTCTTCGTCAATTCCAGCTGTGGTGTCCTCGGATCTGTTGAAAGATCAGTTACATTCAATTTTCTCAATCGAGTGAAATGGACACGAGGCTTGATCATGGTGATATTTTAGTTTTCCGAATAGAATTTACAGAGAACAGGGGCGTGTGAAGTGAAAATAATTCTCTATATCGAGTAATGAAGCTGGTGAAAGAGAATTGAAAAAATCAAATGAGCTTTTCCCTAAGACAGACCCTCTGCTGTATTTATAAAATGTAAGTTCAAAAAGGGTGAACTAAAAAAAAAAACAAAAAAAAATACGTACGGTGAATCTAGCTCTGAGATGTTCACTGGGAATCCGTCTATCCTCGTCGAGTTGACGAGGAGGCCTCCCGTTCTAACTAAAATATGATCGTTGGATGTCACTGGTGGAGAATCAGCGTCTTTAAAGTATGGTGTGGAAGCTGCTCCACTCAGTTTAGTCGGTGATAAAAGGAGGACTACAGTCGGCTGCAGTGCATCTTCCACGGGCTTTGTCTCGGTGATATTTTTCAACGTGGGGAAGGGCTTGCCACGAGAATCGTTGAAGAGTTCCCCCAAAGAAGGAGGGATCTTGTAGTCTATGACTTCGGTGAATGTCTGATTCCCATCATCAACAAACTCGGCTACGGGAACTACGACTTCACGTATAGAATGATCTCCTAAAGGTTGTGAAGAATTGCTTCGGAAAAACGTTCCTTCTTCATCCTTGTCTGTCTTGGTGCCGTCTTCGACCTCATGCTCGGTGAAAGCTGTCTCAGTCTTACTATCTGGCTCCCTGACATCTCTCAAAGGGTCAACTCCTGGCACATCGCGCTCTGACTTGACACTGGGCAAGGGTGATCGTGAGGGTGATAAGTTGTCTTCTATTCCAAGAGATATGTTTACCTGCAGCGGTCCTGATGATGCGTCAGACTGCTTTTGCTCCGAACCCGTCGCCGCTGAATCATCGAGCTGTACTCTGCTCGGAAATTTTACCCTCAAACGGCCGAGGATGAACTCCAGATGACTCTTATAGTCGATTTGGATCGTGTCTTTGATACATCTTCCCATTCCGTCTTTTGTATAGCCGTCAGAACAGAATTTTGGGGCTACGAAAACGCTCTTGGGGCTGATCCGGCGCGGTACTGTTGCAGACTCGAAGCTAGATTGTGCGTCAGGTTTATTGGCCACGACAAGCCAAGCTTGCCACGCGAGTTCACTTGGCAGGCCCACGTCATGGGTTGGCAACTTACGGGCCGAAGGCAAAGAAGAAGAAGAAGAAGCAGTCGTAGTAGTATCCGTGCTTGTTGATTCTGACTGAAAATTCCCTATCGTTATCGAACTCCCCGTTGGCGCAGCGCCGCAAATCGACGTCAGGCCGGTCAGAGCTAAGATTATCGATAGCCACCTCATCTTCGGGGTTTGTTCGAAATATTATCGCCTGTTTCCGGTGACCTAGAGTCTTGATATTCGTGTCACCGTTTCCAGTATTTACGCATCGAGCCTACCTGGAATCATAGAAAAAGTAAAAAGTTTGTTAGTTAGTCTTCTGTGTGAATATTCATCATACTTAAAGATGCGTGGGTATACATACGCGCACACTTCCGGTCGAGCGATTAGCATAATTAAGTATACAAGCGGTAATCGTGGTGTACGATGCAGTACAGTTAGTACTTGGAATTGTACGGAAATGTGGGTAATTCTGTAATGGCTAGACGCTTCTTGTTGAACGTTTCGATTAGGGTTACGCAGCCTGCCTATTTCTCGTCTGTGCTATATTATTTCTTGCTTTTATAGAAAGGCAACAGTCTCTTTGTTCTGTGCCAAATTCCCCGGAGACACCGGGTATACTTAAAACTCATTAACCACGAACACGCGAGCACTGAACTCTGTCCTTCTATGTATTCGAGTGATGTTCCGATATATTGTCACCGCTAGCTTGAGGTCCTACATGAAACATCTAGACCTTTAATTTAATTTCCGTCATTTTCTTTTCTTTTAACTGCTTATCTTCAACGAGCGTGTTCTCCGCTACACATGTTGCAACATACATCGCTTCACCTCGTGAATCGACTTGCCTGGCACTTTGATCAGGATTACAACGAAGCTGTTGCACCCATAGGGCTTAAGTTCAACATGCTGTTTTGGTAGACATTCCCGGACATTTTGTGTGAACTACGGATATTCAAATCGGTCGAGAAACTTTTGTGTCACACCTACTAGTATAACCAGATCGGTGAACATAATCATTACACTTTCCGTGAATGTTATGCAAAACTCGGATATTTAGGAGTGATTTAATGATTCGACATATGGAATGGAATATTATAATTCCGTTGAATAATGAGTCCCGCATTAGTAGCTAAGAATAACTTAGTCGTCGTAAACTGGCGATATATTTTCGAGTGTAACATCGTGGAAAGCATATCATTTGAATTTTGTCAAACAAAAGAGGGTCTTGTCGGATTTTAAACAGCTGTTCATTTATTGATGATTCTGTGTTTGCTCGGGCCAGACGTATACGTACAAATAGTCTGATCGACAAACTGGATTAAATTCGCAAACGTTCGGGCTTGAACAGCACTGGATGTACGAGAACCCAGGCTATTTTAAATTTTAACGACGGCGATTCTCCTTTGTTTCAAAATTCGCTCCTCAATCTTGTCGTGATAGGTGGGTACTGCGTGCGAGCCGGTCTCTAACTCGCACACCTTTATATAACATTGGACCTTCAGTCTCGAAGGTTAGACTTTCTTTATGGTCAATAGCATGATACGTATGTATATACCCACGTAGAGGAGGTAGTAGTGACTAACTAGCAGAGGCTAGTTCAGTGACTCGCCTGTTCGTAATTTGTTTCTAATCTCATACTCGATAATACCACTTTGAAGTTTAAACAACGGCCGCCCATCGAGGGGCGAGAATTCGGCATTAATCACTTCATTACTATCCACCCCCCACGCTTTACCTGCCGCCTAACGAGACGCCGAGTCATCCAGAGCTCAAAAAACAAATCACAAAGAACATTCACATTTGTTTATGAATCATTGGCGCGCGTTATCTTGTCGCTGTAGCAAGCGACGTTCTGAGATAAGGTACATCAGGTATAATATGAGGTGTACTGAAATACCTGAACCGCAAGATTTTCCCTATCAGGATAGATACCTATATTACCATGAAATAAGCAAAGCCTTCTTTATCGGAGGAGTATCAAATTTCTTACGACGCCACTTTGCATATTGGCGGCAAAACCTTGCAAATGTACCACAATAAGTGGAGAAAGAGATCTCGCAATCGGAGAGACACAACCAGGATATGCTTTGGTCACAGTAAAACCCCCAATGGTGATGGAATTAGAGGCATGGGAAAAGAAGATCACTGTGTTTACTAGGGTGCTCACTTTCGATGGCCTTCCTCGCGAGGAATGAGGCGATGTGCACTCGCGGAGCGAGATACATGTAGTTTCATGAGATGAAGAGCGAGAGAGATGAAATAATTCCCAGACAAAGTGACTCTCTCGAAGGTGCATTCCGCTCCCCCCTGTAGTAGCTAACCTTTTGACGGTTAAAAACTCCGCACAATAACTAGTCCCACCCAAGGACTGCTGGATTCCAGAATCCCGGTATTCCAGGACCCTAGGGGACCCGAATTCCAAGAGGAGACTCTTATAGAAGACCCTGACCCACTACCGATGAATTCAGATTTTAATCGTGCTCGGGAAAAGCCAGCAAAATCTCTCAGCACGTAGAAATCCGGATAACGATATCGCAGAAATCGCGTATGGCAAAACCCAGCAGACCGTAGTCGGGTCCCCACACTTCATCAATGAGAGTATAATTCCATAAATGGCTCAGCGAGACATTCGAATTGCACAATTACCCTTTTAGCAAATAGGTGACGGTAGATCATTCCATAACGTGTGTTCAATCGAAGCAGCTAACGTAAGAGGAAACACATCCGCAAAAAAATTGAAAGAACTCTTGACGAAAAAAAAAAAATAGTGATTGATTCAGAGAATATTAGTTGCCTAAAAAAATGGTTGAGAATTTGCCAAAAACTATCACTACTAATCAAAAGTAGTAGCTGATTCAAGGAAACAGCTCGAGCGTCATGAAGTGGCAAGTGCAGTAGGGCAGTGGATTGCAAAAAGACAAATACTATAGTTCGCAGAAAATTATTAAATAATTTAGAAAAATAGTATTTGCCATATGAGTCGACGAATAATGATACGCATTATCTCGTATCGATTTTCGTCTGCTACAAAATTGTCAATTGCACGATTGCTTCTAACTGCAAGTGTGAGTATAACTGAATCTGTGAAGAGAACAAATTCAAAATTTTTAAAAAACGAGACACTTGGCCACTTTCTGCTGAAATTAAGTAGTAATCCCCAGAGTTTCATTCCAGTGGATTGTGTGGTATGAAAGAAACTATGAATCTCGTTTTCGAGGTGATCAGAGCGTGTATCAAAAGCCCCTCGATTGTATTTATCGAAAAATGCTGATGACTCAGATGTGCAGGAAGTCTGAATCAGATTCTGGACACAAAGAACGGAGACCCTCGTCTAGGTATCTACCGGGTCGCATTTTTTGAGAATTCGATTCCAGGGCAGGAACGATGAAGCCCAAAATCCAGTGCAATAGCGCCAGAATAGGTCACGATCGCACGATATGTGATCTAAGTGTGATCAATGTCTCTTTGCGGGGAATCCCAGATAAAAAGCTCTTCCACGCTTGCGACACGCGTTTGCTTGTGGCAACCTGCCAAGGAGGTTGACCGTTCAAGCAACCACGCAATATATTTCGCAGGAAAGTTTCCCACCGCGATATACCTACGCGTAGCCTTAAAGGAGGCCTCGCGAACCGACTCTCAGTCCCGATAGACACACATAGCTATAGGTGGGTAGGTAGGTAGTATGCATACATATACATATTATGGGTATAGGTTATAAGGAAGGAAATAAAAATCCAACTCATGGCAATCTGCCAGTCTCTCTCTCGACTTTGAGTTAGGAACCGAGACCGTGTCTCCGACGACAGTTTTAATCGGTACGACAGGTGCGGACAGTTTTGACTGATTAGACCGATGTAGACAGCACCAATGCAATTAGGCGTTTAGAAATTCTTTCGTAGTTCTGGCCACTATAGAAATCCGGTGTGGGTATAATATTGTGTACAGGGTAAATCCGGGAGAGATATATGACACACTTAAGCAACTCCGGGAGAGAGCCGGACTCTACGGGTAAATTTGGTTACTTTTTATTACAGGTATATACCGTGGCTTTCTCTGGATGCGGAACGCCAGGGATACCAACCCAAAACTTGTTACCAGCAGTTTAGTAACTCACTATATGTTTCTAGTAAAATCACTAGAAGTGTTAACGAGTTTTGGGTTGGTATCCCCGGCGTTTCACATCCAGAGAAAGTCACGGTATATATACCGTGCGATTATGTGGAAATGGCAGGTTCCAAACGACAGAACTAGGGATATTACTCAAAAGTTGGTGGAGTTGTTAGCCCGATTCTGCCGGCCAATGATATTGGAATAAATCAGCGCCAGCGCGCTTGGAGTCTGTAATTTCCACATAATCCCACGGTATATTATACATACATTCAAACAGAAGAATCAATACATTTTTTTATTGGTATACCTAAAACCAACAGAACCTGGTGTTCAATTGAATGCCTGATCTCTCCGCAACTTCTTTTTGAAAATAATACAAATCCAAGTAACCTTGTATACAAGACTACAAAAATATTGTTACAATTGCGGTTTGAGGCCGCAGTGTGCATCATGCTATTTGACGACAGGTAACATCGCAGGATATTGTTTCTGATTATGATTCTCTTTAAAATAAATAAATAATACTAATACTGTTTGGAAACTGTACATTAACACATATTATCAAGTCGAGTAGCTATGAGAAGAAGAAAGCTGCAGCAGCTGGGTCGAGTCCATATAGAAGTTGACTTTTCTCATCTGGGACAATAAGATTCGCTTTTATTGTTAATAATATAAGCATTGCATAGTACACCGCGTCGTATAAAGGGGTCAATGGATGTCAATCGTAGCTGCGGGCTAGTAGGAATATTTTTCTAGACAAACGAACATCGTTTACTAACGCCTTATAAAATACTTTATCACGTCGTACACATGCGGTCCATATATAGCATATCGTAAGGCCCGGTAATTTTCACATAGTGGATTATATACATCGAGAAACTTTCAGTAGAAAAATTAAACTTCGTTTTCTACGATATCGCGGTTTTCACACACTCGGACAAAATTTTTACTACGTTCAAATGAAACAATATAATCGTTTTCTCATAAAACATTAACCAGTCTCGACGATTAATTAGCCGATTAATTACCCCACCGCACGAATTAAAACACGAATTAATTAAATGCCACGCGTATTTTCGCCATATGGTTATAATATCTTAAAGGTTTATCAAATCGCGTCAAGGACAAACGCGTGGAAATATTAAGAAAGGAAAAAAACGAGGAAATTTCGTCATATCGTGACGAATTTTTGTTTTTGTTCCTAGGGATCGATCCTTCTTCACACATAATTTTGATATTTTTGAGTCGATAACTCCGTCCTGATACACCATTCGTACCTGAAATGCAATTATTGATAATTTTCACGAGTTTGATCGTCATACACGCTGTACCTGTTTGTCGAGAACACTATGCTACTACTCATCGACTCTCGTGGCTCTGTTGGATACATAGTATAGATAAACTGGACGAGGTCAAAAGCCACCCAACACTTGTCATAGTCTCTTTATCTGCAGAGGCATATTGCGAGAATAACTGTCGCGAGACTGCGTGTCACCAAACGTCAATTTCCTCTTTCATATCGTATCTCCTGTACATCTATTGCGGTTTCGAACGACTCGAAGACCGAGGAGACAGTTGAGAAGGGTAAACACTCCTTCCAATGGATAAACAGGGATATATATTTTTTTTTTCATTTAGCTTTAAATTTGGCTGTAAATTCGATTCCGAAAAATGTTTAAAAATAAATCAACGATATTTATAACGACTTGGAAAGAATATCAATGCTTGCAGTTTACCCAGACGGTAAACACTGCGATTGTTAGTTGAACAGTATCATTAATCTATGGGAAATAAACGAGTACGTATACGTAACATTTTTCGTAAGATTATGATAACTTAATATAATCGTTTCGTATCTTTATCGGCTAGATCCTCGGGTTTTAATCTCTTCTCGTACGTCAGGTCAGATTACGGAGCCTTGACTTTGGGCACTTAACAATAATTATATTTAAATAAAGTATAATAGTGTAGAAATACGTTCCCAGGACTTAGAATATCTGAGTGGAATTTTTCGAGCCTATATTCATATGGTGAAAATCCCCGGGCGGGTTTTTTCTTTATTGCCTATGAGAGAAAAAAACAAAAACAAAAAATAAGAAGGAGAAGAGGAAAAATAAAAAAAAAGGAAACAACAAGTCGTATTCTAAATCGGTACATCTTCAAGCTATTTTTAGAACTGAGTTGGAGTTTTCTCAGCGTGGTAGTAGATATAGATACGCATAGTGTGAGCCGCCCGCCGTTTTTTGTTTGGATATTCATTTCATAGACCAGACTTTTATCTCCCTCTTGCGAGGCGCCAGACCAGCCCAGATACTGCAGGCTCATCGCCAGAGCTGCTTGGAGGCGAGAAGTGTTCGGTCGGACACTTTATTTCTCACAGCTGTATTATAGCTGCGGTATACTCGTGTGTCTCATGTCGCAACGGCTTTTCAACTATTTTATCACCAAGACATCACTATAGGTGATCATGTGCTTTTGTAGAATTGCGGTTTTATCGAATCCACATAAATGGTAACATGGGACTCAGAAGCTAGTTGCTGAGTCAAAAAATAGTTGGTGATTCGTAAAATAGTCACTTTATCGAAGAATAGCTAGTTGTTGATTGAAAAAGTAATATATACCTCCCCGGTACGTAATAATATTACCAAATTTAAATAATAGTAATTAAGTCAAGGCATTTGGAGTCAAGAGAAGTAGTGAGTCATGAGATAATAGAGTCAAGAAATAGTTGAGGATTCAAGAAAATAATAAGTTGAGTCGAATAATGGTATTTGAATCAAGATATGGTACCTCCGTCAAAAAATAGTTGAGGATTGGAAAGGAGTAGAGTTGAGTCGCAAGGAATAGTAGTCGAATAAATAAATAGTACTTGAATCATGAGTTAATAGGGTTGAGAAATAGTTGAGGATTCTAGAAAATAGTGGTTGAGTCAAAGTATGGTAGCTGAGTAAAAAAATAGTCGGGAATTGGAAAAAAGTAGAAGTTGAGTCGCATATAAGGAATAGTAGTCGAGTAAAGAAATAGCAGTTGAGTCATGAGTTAATAGAGTCGAGAAATAGTTGAGGATCCGAGAAAATAGTAAATTGAGTCGAAGAATGGTATTTGAATCAGGATAAGATAGCTGCGTCAAGGAATACTTCACGATGAAAATGGAGTAGAGTTGAGTCGCAAGGAATAATAGTCGAGTAAAAAAATAGTAGTTGATTCATGAGTTGATAAAGTCGAGAAATAGTTGAGGATTCAAGAAGATAGTAAGTTGAGACGAATGATGGTAATTGAATCAAGATTTCACAGCTGACTAGAGAAAAAGTTTAGGATTAGAAAGGAGTAGAGTTGAGTCGCAAGGAATAGTAGTCGAGTAAAGAAATATTAGTTGATTCATGAGTTGATAAAGTTGAGAAACGATTGAGGATTCAAGAAAATAGTAAGTTGAATCGAAGGATGTTATTTGAATCAAGATATGGTAGCCGCGTCAAAAAATAGTTGAGGATTGGAAAGGAGTAGAGTTGAGTCACAAGGAATAGTAGTCGAATAAATAAACAGTAGTTGAATCATGAGTTAATGGAGTCGAAAAATAGTTGAGGATTCAAGAAAATAGTAAGTTGAGTCGGAAAATGGTATTTGAATCAAGATATCACAACCGAGTGAAAAACTAGTTGAGAATTCAAAGCAATAGTAGTGGAGTCAAATGACAGTATAGTTGAGTCAACAACTATAGTCGAGTGAGGGAATGGAAGTTGAATCGAGAGTATGGTAGATTCGATAAATAGTTGCGAATCAGTAAAAAAGAAAAAAATAAATAGTAGCTATGTCAAAGAATAATAGCTGATTGAATGAGTACTAGTGTAGAGGTGAATAGTGGTTGCTCCGAAGAAGTGTGAAGTAATTGAGAAAACTAGTATACGCATCCGACGGATGATGATGAATGTTATTTGCTGGATAATTGCGTAACTATTTTACGTTTCGAATAAGTTACATCTAGTCCGAAATAAGACTTCAATATCTGTACCAGCAGATGCACAGCATCTATTCATCTGCCTATATCTGTCTTTCTATCCCATTGCAGGTCTATCTCTTCCGACTACTATAGAGAGAGTGCGGAGTGTAGACTAGGCGCTTCGTTAATCTAACCTAATTCTGTCTTTCCGTTCGATTTGGAGGGTCCAAACGTACCGACATACGTGCATGCATGTACTACGTTACATACGTTGGTTGATGCCACGGCTTAACCACATGCTCGTCCACCTTACACTTGTGTCTACACTCGACGCCCCGTTTTCTTATACCATTGCCCCGCTGGATATTGGCAATAACATAAATTATCTGCTAGGTAAAAATAAGTTGCCATTAAATATTCCTACGTAATTATGACCGTCCGAACCTATGCCACTCAAACTATTTTATGTTTCAGTCTTTCGATCTCCACACCCATGGAGTTTGGAGGACAGAAGTCTTTTTCCAGGCTCCTCCTCGTCATCTCGGTTCAACGGATGAAAATGTTTTTGTTCAGCTCTAATGCTCTGATGCATATACCCATACACGAAAAAGAAGATTACAGATCAGGAGATACGAGTCTCTGCTGCAAACCCTCGTCGCAGTGTTCATCTCTAACTCTCTTTCCTGCATACTCGGCTAGTCTTCTTTCCACGTTCCTATTTCACGGCTGATGAGAGATTAACGGAGAAAATTTGTCGATAATTTATATCTTGTCACGCCACCCACTATAGAGACAGACGCGCCTATTGGCACTCTGGCACTTTTCCAGTTTCTGTTGACACCGGAAGTAATTTATTTCCAACGTTTCCTTCATAATAGGTACGTATACCGGCGATGACCGTCGCGCAGCCTTCAGTCTTTCGGAAAATTACCACAATCATGTTTTCCATCGTTCACTCGTCTTACCGTCAAATATACTCATATTTGACGAATCTGCGACGTAGGTTACAGCAGTCTGAATCAACGGACGAGGTTTTTCACGAAACTGGCCACCCATCTTTATCGGAAAAAAATCCCATGCTACTAGTAAGAAAGTCTTCTCAATTCCCTAGACGGATAGTCCGTTCAGTAATCGTGATTAAACTGCGCGCGATATTGTTAATACCGGTCGTCTGGATGGTCGCTCATTAATGAGACTACCAACTGGAATTTTTATTGACCAACAATGAACTGAATTGCGGACGTTATACTCATAACGGAACTGATCCCTTCAGTCGTATGAATTCAATGGATTAGCTGCTGTCCCTGCTGCTGTACTTCTTTGCCTATACACGTACAGGTGTACATATATGTGATGCGCTTTGTTTAAAGGCGAAAAAAAGATCGCATTTAGTGATTTGGTTTTCATTCGACACTCATAGTGAACAATATATTACTAAATAAATACACAGACGTGATTACGCATGCTGATAAACCAAAGGTTTGAATTTAATCGTGAGTGAAAGGTGTTCGTATCAAGCTATATGTGCATATGTACGAGTGGTGTGAAATTGTAGATATTTTTTAAAACCCGGACATGCCTGACGAATTATGCTCAAGTTTAAATGCAGTCTCGTGGATTTGTTTGTGTTTGTAATTAAACAAACCGCATGTATACACTTACGTAATATACATGCATACTTAGAGATATACGAACGCTTTGAACGATATCACTGACTTCCGTTTCTATGATATACTTTGCTCTGTGATTCTCATTCACAAATGTGAAATTCATACGCACACAGTGAACTTTGTTGCATATGGCTACCAAGAGAGAAGATTAAGAAGAAAGATATCTACGAAAAATACAGACTTAAATTTATTGTTGGCTGCTTTTATTCAAAAATTTCATCACGTACTTGCAGGACATACACGTATGCGCGATTAACAATTAGGAATTTGTTACACACGCTGATGTTTACAATGCACATATAGTATACACTCATCTCTGCGATTTCCGGAAAACCAGTTTTTATTAAAAACAACCGGACGAGTGCAACTGATACCCGCAAATTTATCAGCGCAATGATGTTGGGTGTACATACCGTGAGGTTCCGTGGACGCGGAACGCTAGGGATACCAACCCAAAAAGGGTGCTATTTCATCGGCAGTAGGTCACGCAGTAACTTACTAGATGTTTCTAGTAAAATCACTAGAAATTTAGTGACTTCTTTAGATTGCTTTAGAGTGACTTTACTAGAAACATCTAGTAAGTTACTAAACTGCTGCTGCTGCAGTTTACTGCATGACTTACTACCCGTATAGTAGCACCCGTTTTGGGTTGGTATCCCTAGCGTTTCGCGCCCGCAGAACCCTCACGGTATATGCCGCAGCGTAGTATTCATTCATCAAGTAGGCATATAGTATAATCAGTACTGATCAGTTTCCTCGGTAAAGTAGTCCACAAAATGATTAATTAAATATCTTCGCTGCAAATTTTCTAAAAAATCGATGAAGAATGAATAAAAAATTTCGAAATTCTGTTCAATTTCGTAAAAAATATTTCCTCCAATGGTGAAAGTTCATACCGATGAATTTATAAGGCTGTTTCCTAGTGCAGCGAAAATCCTTCGATTGAATGGCATACGAGTATATAATGTATATGTGGTACATATATACATATGTATAATATGCGCTTAGACCACAAAATGTACGTGTTTTAATAATATATTACGCGTCAGGTTCCGCGAGTGCTACTTGAACGAAAACTGTTGGCGTTTGGTTTGGAGTTTTGCCAAAACTTTCCAGACTGTTGGGCGCGCAGTAAAATGGACTTGAGTTTGTTGCGGGGGAAGGAGGAGATGGTTAGATGGAGATCGGGGTGGCGGAAAGGTTATTGAAGGAATAAAAAATGAAAGATTAAAATAAAACGAGATATGAGAATAATATTTACGCCATATAGTGCAAATGGCCGGTATATCGTTTCTAAACGCTCTTCAATCACCCGGAACGGTCATTTCGATGACAAGAACCAGATGGTCAGTACACCAGGACGACGTGGTCCGAGTTAACACGCGCGTGATCTGTTTTAAAAATTGAACCACACGCGCGCAGACAGACATCTTTACACTCTACATTTATAGTTGGTATAACAGTTACGCAAACTCAACTTGTTCAGAACTATAAACACGCATGTAGCAGTCAGGGGCTTAATGCCTTGCTACATATTATACCAAACGAGTGTAATCTATATACCGATGTATATGCATATGTAACTCGTGTAAAAACATCGTCGAATAAATCATCTATATTCGTATAAACATGGTCAAGTGTTCTCAAGTGCCTCGGCTGCGCGTTTAACGACGCGAATCAATTTATTGTACCAACCACCCGGCAGACACATGGCCAGTTTCGATATAAACGAGTCCGCGTGTACCGGTCAGCGTTCAACATATTCTACGTTCTTGAGTTTCGAGTTTATCCTTGGAAAATTTTTAGAACAAAAAAAGAAAAGAAAAATTCTTATGATTCTCCGAACACCTCGAACCACCGAGGAATATTTAATCCATCATCGGCAATGAGACTGGAAAGCCTTGCAGGTAGTCGGGTACCTCTGAGACGGCTTGATACTTACAATTAGTGGCGTAATAATATCGTAGGAAGTTTACATCGACATCGTGCCTTCAGGATAAATAACAAAACCTAATTCCATTCGATTTCCTGGCTCCTTGGTAGGGTACGGGCGATACGGCAATCATAAATTATGAATTACGAGGCTATTATCGAACGATAACCTGCAGACGTGATTACCGATGTATATTCTTGAGCTCACATCATCACAGTCTCCAGCTATACGCGAAGTCTTCGACTCGGTTAGTCTGGCGAGATGGGGACAAACGCCGTGAGACAACCGGTGTAGGCACATACGACTAGCGGTATGGATGTCACGAGGATGTACTATAGGAGAGCATGAGACGAGATGGGAGACTCGGCGAGAATCAAGATGTAGATATAGATGGAGATGGAGATGGAGATGGAAAAGAGACGGGATTTCGAACTCCAGACTCGTTCACACCGCGGGATAGATAAATATCGAGATATTATATCCTATAAAGCTGCAACGTATAGGTAAAACTACCATGAAGCGTTCGAAAGATTGTCGAAAAAGATCCCGACGATATACTCAAACTGAATGACCATTAAAATCTCTCAATCCGATTAGAAAAGGAATGAGAATAAAGATAAGACGTCGTGGGTTGTAGGAAACGGTTTTTCACACAATCTTAAGACCTGAAGACGTCGTCCGTAACCCGTAAGTGGGCCAATGGCGTTAGGTCAGTGCCAGAGAAGATCTCACGGCCAGATTGGAGCCGTAGTCTGCGTGCGGTGGGATTGAAATTTGCCAATTAAGAACTGGGAGCATTGGTTCGATACATCGGGAGATGGGTAGCGAAAAATGGGTAGCAAAAAATTCGTCTCGGGATAGAAAGCGACACTGCCACAGAGAAAAAGCAAAAAAAAAAAAAAATGACAGCCTTAGGCCTCCGGTCAGTGACACTGTCCCCCCGTTTCGATTGCCAACATTGGGACCACCGTTTTCACAGTTTTACCATAAATATAGTATGTGCAGATTTTAGTCTCCCGACAAAACTACGCCTAATGTTACCAAACGGTACCTGACCACGGACTGCGGAGCCATACCGGATATCCTGGAGACGTTACGCAACATGAGCTTATGTTAGAAGACCAAACGACGCTTCCTGGAGTCTAGAACTCGGCTTTTAAAATTCGTATGAATTTAAAGCCTGACGCCTTTCTCTTGCGGAATAATTTGGAACAAAATCACCTATGTTCAATGCTGTTTTCGGACTATTTGTATACAGGTGATCCCCGTGATGGTGACTCAACCTTTTCGGACCAGAGATCAGTGCAGGGCACGATCATGATGACGATCAGTCAATTTACGGACAGTGTGTGCAATTAGAACGAATCAACGGGAATTAACGAATCAACGAATCAACGAACGGACCAACTCTGCTCTCGTTTCACTGGCCCAGTTTCTGCCACTGGACAATTAGGTGCAGGGTACCTATACTGCAAGAGATGGTATTCGCCACGGCATCTTCAAGCTCTGAAATCATCACGTGTATTACATGATGTGATATGCACGGTCGCCCGCACTTTTCAGTCGAGATAACAAGGAGCTGATCAAGAATTCCGTGACTTTTAGTTCCTAGTTCTGACGTAAGATAAAGAAAAGGACTCCACTGCAGTGAAGAGCCATCAAATTCGAAGAGCTGACACGAGTTGAATCGCAGTTCGAAAATGACATAACGGAATGAACTTCTCATGCGTATAATTGTCAGCGAGATTTGCTGACTGTGCAAAATTATTACACATTTCAGAGTTGGGCATACAAGATATCCCCCTGCAGGCTTAACTTCTTATTTCTGTTTCTCTTTCACTGTGAGACAGGTATTAAATTAAACCGGCGCTCGGCTCGGCTTCCAGAGTCTTGATTCCCGAGTCTATAGAGTCTAGAGTCTAGACTAATGCACAAGTACGTCTAGATTCTCAATTCTCGATCCTCGATTCTCAATTTTCAATTCTCGATTCTCGACTCCCGGCGACCCTGATCCACCGTACCGCGCCGGTGTTTTGCAATCGGTTAAACTGCTAGGCCATTCATTCCCTCGCCGTATACACGGGACTTTCTACCGAGTAGGTATGCACATACATGTATCTACACATTGCATTACATACTGTGCTGCACTGAGGCGAGAGACTCTTGATTAGATTCCACTATTGCATCAGTTAACTATAGTTATACAAGTAGTCGCCTTTGGTAGGTTTAATTTCAACACGATTCCCGCGTTCGATATTCAAATCAGGTTCAAAGAAAGTCGACATTTTTCATACCTTTGGCAAAAATTAAGTCTTCGTAAAGAAGTCATGAGAGAAATACGTGTGCATGTATATGCGGAGGAAAACTTTGTCCATTAAATAGTTAGACGATAGGATATCACATGTTTATTCCAATAAAATATACATATAATATAAGAAACACTGTGCATATGATAGTCGTATATACTTACAAAAACGAGGAAGTAGGAAAGGCGATATCCATTAGCGTTATAAATTCAACGAGGTGATATTAAACTTTCGACGTAATAATAATCACACGCGACAAAACTCGCAATCTCTTCTCCTCCCTATTCGATACTCGCTACTACTCGCTCCTCGGTCTTCGAACACCGTACCACAAATTTTAGCTCCGACAATCCGACAATACACAGTTGTTGTTTTCACACCCGAAGTTTATATACTTATACTTCGTATATATATATATATATATATATAGTATACTGTTTGTAAATAAAATAACTTTATTCCAACCGCGTTTACATGGGGCAAACAAATCCCGTGCGAATCGTAATCCCTATGACGTCACTGTCACTGCAGCAGCAGCAGCAGCAGAAGCAGAAGCAGTCGAGTATATAAAAATCTTCGTACTGCACTTAACTGCACCGCTGTACTACAACTGCACTACACTTCACTGTGATATCACTCTCACTGTTATTTTACTTACGACTTTAAATCTGTCTCCTTCATCACATGTACATACTTTCATTCTATTCTATTAACTTATTATTATATTTACTATCGCTTATACCAGTTTACGGTGGTAAATTTTCTTTTTTTTTTTTTTCTTCTTTTTATTTATGATTAGTTCCACAGCCAACTGGAGCAACTAATCACTATACGTATGTTATTTGAAATATTCTATTTCTCCGAGGCGCGAATCACCCGTTATTTTCAATCATAGTTTAGCCAATTATCAACGGAGTAATTTAAGTAGTTATTGTTTACATTAACTGTATAGGTATAAGGATAAAGAGCACAATAAAAATCAAGTTTGTTAATAACTCGGGCGAGTGTCGAGGATTTTTCTTTTCCCCTCGTTTTTGGTTTCGTATATATATATATATATATTTTTTTTTTTTGAAATTGTTTTTATTATTATGAATAATGTTTTTTTTTTTTCCTTTTTTCTTCTTTTTTTTCTCTCTCCTTTCTCTAATTAGGGATGAAACTTTTGAACGCGATACACGTGAGGGACGATAATTCACCACGGTTCAATGTTAGAATTTTGATATTCCCGTTTTCCATTTACTGCACTCTATTCGGGCGTCGTGTTGCGACTGTCGTCGTTCCTCCTGGGATTCCACTGGGCGCTCGTTCGCTCGCTCGCTTGCTTGCCTCTTTCCCTCTTCCTCTCCACCCACCTACCGTACCCCTCTACCCAGTATCCATATAGCTTCCTTCACCCAAGACTTCTCCCACCCTTCGATTTCCCTTCACTGCAAGTGTAAGTGTAAGTGTAAGTGTAAGTGTAAGTCTAAGTCTAAGCCCAAGTCTGAGTCTGACATGAGTCTCTAAACTCTAGGTCTAATTGTAAGCCCCTCCAACATTCGCCTATGTACATCAAAATTGGGCTTTTATCTTGCTCGTTGTTCCCGATATTATATCAGGTTGCACTTTATTTTTTCATTTCATTCTTTTTTTTTTCAACATTTCCAACCTCTGAAATTAAGACATTTTTTCTGCCCTAAAAAAGGGCACCTTTCAATGATCCCACCCTCACATAACTTACACGTCAAATTTTTCACCACAGTTCATTCAACTTTCCGAGTATAATTAGGGAAAAATAAAGCAATTTACCTCTCCTATAGTATATGCAATTAGTTTAATGAATTTACATTAATAGCTGTAGCTGCAGGTGTCGTTAAGAACTGCAGGAAATTATTTATATACATATATTTTTTTTTTCTTAATGTCTTCTAATATCGTTCGAAGAAAGCAATAACAGAATGTGATAATAAGTTGAATAGTCAATTTTGAAATTTATATAAATTGATTTTTCATCGTTGTATTCGATATTCCCGACCATGAGGTCTGTTCGTTTTCGAAGAATTATCCCTGATGATGTAAAAAGAACCTGAATGAAACTATAAGGAGTCTTTACATCCTGATGCGGAGAAAAAAAAAAGAAACGACTGAAGATTTGTATAAACTGAAATTGAACTTAGAATTGACCGAAATGCAATGAAACCTGTATGAATTACGTATGAGAATTTGATGAGAACTAAAATAGTTTCGATATCTGTATGTATACATAAATATATAGGCATATGCGTCTATATACGAAAGACTATTCTATTTCGAGAAATTGTATATACTTATTACCGCGTTTCCTCATAACGTCTTCGATTTCAATTTTCATGACGATTAGTCATTTTTCATACCGTGAAAATCGAAAGTCGGTTATTAGAGACTCGCATCGTCGGTTTATCGCACTTTCGAGAAAATTTTCTCCGCTCGTTTAAACCGAGTGCAATTTAACCCGACTCGCCTGTAGCCCTTAGGCACGGTTTTGCAATTTATGTATTAAATGTCGTGTGCCCATATGCACTAGTGACAAATTATTCATTTCGAACGTCGGACTCGATCCGAGTAGATCCATGATGGCTAGGGCCTCGGGCTGTAATGGGGCGAGCGACCCTTTTAGCGAAAACGTATATACTAAAAGGGTGTTGCTTGACGGTAATCGAGGGTTTGCGCACAAACCCCTTTGTTATGCATGCCTGTATAATACCGTAATGCGTTTTGTTTTTACGCTTATGTTTGGCCTGTAATTGATTGAAAAATGACTGCATATACTCCAAAACAAAAAGAAGGAAAAAACAAATGCCAAAATTATGGCTAATTAAATTTTCGAAATTATGTACATAGGTTACCCATCCCTATCATCAACTGCGCTATTTCGGTGCTTCAGCATTGCCTGTGGGTATATTGTTACCCAGGCTACCCTGGAGTACCCTGGAACTTCATTTATATTTCATATGTAATACCTGTACACGTCGAATTACCTGCCCGGAACCCAAGACCCGAAACCACCCCACTCTACGATATCGCGTCGGGGCGCACCTAGACGCCGAGAATTTAATGGAATAACAAATGCGCATACTCTGTACATTGTACGGTTTATGAAATATCTGGAGGCTGGTGGATGCCGGATGTATAATGCAAGATCAGAAACACAGGTGAACAGCGTGGAAAGGCGAAGAGAACCGAAAACCTTTACGAACAATTATCATGAAATTTCAAACAGTTTGTTCATTTTTTACGCTCGAAAATAATACATTACAAAAAATTATCGATTTTGATTAAGCTGTATATGAGGTTCGTTCATATTTGTGATATCAAGCCATAACGTTGAGTTTTTTGGAAATCGAATTGCACCAGTTATTGTGACGCATTGTTTACACGAGCGGAAAGCAAATACAAGTAAGTATTGAATTGGATACCTTCCTTGATTACACTTAGCAAGTATACACAAGTGATTCATCGATCCTTTACGCAAATAAAGAAAAATAATGTTATTACTTGCGCAAAATATTCGTGTATGTAATATAGTGGTTTCGTTGTAAAGAAAGAAAAAAATAAATAAAAATTCTAGGAATAAGTTTGATGGAATCTTTCTCTGTACCTTCGTACAATATTGCATAAAAAGTACCGTACTTGAAGAGTTCCAATTCCGCAGACTTATTTAAAAGGTATTTACGCACGGTGTGAACTACGGATATTAAAATCGATACAAAAGATTGTGTGATAAATGCAAAAATGAAATTCGTCGTGATTAAAAACGAAGTGAATACTGAAAATAAAAATAAAAATAATGGCTTCCGTAAACTTAACGAGATTTCAGTTATTCACAAGGTCCACCTGCTCGTACCACCAGACATGACGTATACCTAGATGGATACCAATAACAGCCTCATTCGAGCATGACTAATAGCATATTTACCTAAATAAACCTAACAACCCTAATCCCCGCGTTGTATTATGAGGCATAGTCTTAAACGGGCGTAAGTACTACGTGCATCTGTAACGGAGTTAACGACAAATTAATCAGCCCCTTGCTATACACCTTTTGTAGGCATTCTATCCTACGCCTCTCGGACAGCTAGTATACCGTTTCACTCTGTGCCAAAATGTCTTTTGTTTTAGAATGACCGTAGCTTATTTCCGAGTAGTATAAACCTACAGGGAAATACCTGGCCTAATCCCGTATTACTGCACCGATATTTTGCTTTCAAACCGTTTCTGGTTATGGATAATACGATATTTGAGAATTTTTCATCGAGTTCTAACACGCTCTGACATACCGTGCGATTATGTGAAAATTATAGGTTTCAAGCGCGCACGCGCTGATTTATTCGAACATTACGAGGGCCACCAATTTCAGACTTGCCACGAATACCCCTAGAGTCCGTCCGCTATTTGGTGCAGATTTTAGTCAAATACAAATGGCCGCCGACCGTGGCAGGAATAAGTTATGTTTGTTGTGAATCTAGCAGACGACAGAACTAGGGATATTACTAAGAAGTTGGTGGAGTTGCTAGCGCGATTCTGCCGGCCAATGATATTCGAATAAATCAACGCCTGCGCGCTTGGAACCTGTAATTTCCACATAAACGCACGGTATATGCGGGCTTAGATACCACAAAATACCACAGAAATTTATTCTGCGGTGATCAATTTGGCGATTGGTCTCATATTCGCGTCTGTTCTCCTGAACATTTTACAACAAATATTGTAATCTCGCGCGAATCAACCTTTCCCGTACCTACTTCGTACAGGATTACACGGAAACTGTTACATTGAGAGAGTTAAAAATTCACACAGTTATTGAAAACAGATTTTCGCACGGTGTGAACTACGGACATTGAAATCGGTCCAGAAACTTGTGTGATAAATGCAAAAATTTGTCGAAAATTTTCACATGTGAAACTCGTGGTTTGTCTCGGATCAACGAGATCTTGTATAGAAATCAATTGATCATGGAAGCTGTGACGCTGGTACTTCGCAACCCTTAAACCTCGATAATTACGAGTGGAAAATAATTTTTCATAAAATAATCGCGGAATGATATCTGCGCAGTATAAAATGGATCAGAAGAAAGTTAGAGAAAAAATTGTACTGTACTTTGATTCTACGCCTGATTTGAAAAAGGAAAAATGGAAGCCCGTTTTATCGCACATAAATTCCTGAATTTGAACGTTTGTTTTGGGATCGTTTGGACGTGTAAATAAAGCGATATGGCTAGCCTGGATCGGGACCGTACGGGTCTCGTCAATAATTATAGTATACCCGGGGTTATTTGACTTTCAATTTTTCTAACGAGCATATACGTATGTACAGTCGAGGAAAGTGATTCGAGGTATATTCGAGCAACCGCGCATACACCTTGTATTTAATTGTCTTCAAGTTGGTATGAAATTAAAGCAACGTCTGCTCCTGCGATAAATCAGTGATCTGCTCTGCGCGGGATAGGGGACTTCCTTTGTTATCATTAACAAATTAATAAATTAATAAAAGTTATGTGAATTAACGTACTCTGGAAAAAAAAAAAAAAAACGAAGTCCCCTATCCTGCGCAGAGCAGATCACTGATTTATCGCGGGAGCAGACGTTGCTGCAGTTTCATACCAACTTGAAAACAATTGAAAACAACGTGTATGTTCGGTTGCTTATATCGCAATACCCCGAATACGACGCACCAGAATCAATTTCCTTGACTGTACACCCTGGGTATGTTTGTTTTTCGAAGATGGAAGAGCCGAGCGGGCTAGGGCTGTTATTTCACGTTGCGAAATTGCGGATATAACTCGATTACCACTAAACCAACTCCTCTCCTCCTATTTTCCAATACTCCCCCGATGTTTCATCAATTTTCGCTAATTTATTCAACGAATCCACCGAATTGAAAACTACGCAGTAACTACGTCATAGAGTCGAAACGCAATCTGATTATCTTTCGTACCGCGTTATCGTACATTTTAAATGACTCATTTCTTGCGTATTTTTTAATCTATGATGCGGCCTGAATTCCAGCGCAGTTCCCATATTATTTTTTCTTCTTCTTTCACCATGAGGATATCTCCTAACTAATCTAAACCCACGGTGTTTACCACTCATTCTCCAACCTCCACGAAAACCACAATCTCCATGAAAATCTGGACATATGTCAGAGGCCATAATTATGAAACCAATATCTTAGGAATTCACTCCATGTATGTTCTCTGGCACTTCGTTATCCAAAAACCGGAAGAAGCTACTCTTTCATTGCTTCTTTGAAGAGAATACGGTTGAAGTTCATCTGACGGAAGTGTGTTATTTTTCGACTTAAAAGTCTGAAAGTCTAACGAATAAGGGTGCATTGCCTAGACCCTGGATCGAGGAGTCAAAAATCGAAGTGGATGAATATCCATCTAGCTTGGTTCGCAGAATGGCAGTAATATACAGGAAACAGGAAGTGACGGGTAGTTAACCAGCCAGAACTTATGGTAGAAGCGTCTTGGCGAGTCTTACAGTACGGTGTTTGTCTGTTTTACGGACTATGAACAGTGTTGCTGAGGCTTTTTATGGCTATAAACAGCTCATGCACTACTATTACGTTTCACAACTCGGTTATGCACATATATTCGCGATTATTATAAAAAAATCGTGAAATTCCTGAAAACCCCTATCTATCCAGGCCTCACATTCCATCCCTTGCTGTCGGTTCTTCCGGATAAAGGAAAGGGACGAACGAAATTGGGGACCAATTTTCCCAAACCCTTTTCCGACGTGATCTATTGCGCAATTTCTGAAACCAGTGAATTCCTCCGGGTCCTGGTTGGGAATTTCAATGCAGACTTATGGAACGGGTCGAAGAATATATTTTCAAGGATTGAGAGGATCCGATTTGGACCCGTACTCATACAAAACCGTTTTTTTTTTCGACATCCGATCAATGAGTGTAAAATATTTTTCTTATACTCGGAAAAATTTTTTCTGAAATTTCTGAACGCGGAGAATGCATTGCAAGAGGTCGGACGCATTTTATTCTATATCTACACAGCAATAATATCTACTAGCGATTTATTTTTTTGCAATCACTGTAGCGAGCCGCGAGGTGAACCAGACCCAGCGAAAGGCTTAGCTGGTGAGCATGGTTACACCCGTTGTATGTATGGGTACATATAAATAATATCTACGTGTGTGTTATTGTATTTATATACACGTCTATATATCAGGGCAAAAACTCGTTATTTATGTAACCCACGCAGAGCCAATGCACAAAAGTTTGATATCTCGATAAACTATAACAAATTGTCGACGAAAGAAACGAATATTATAGTATACACATACATCGCTACATAAAAACTGGCAAATTTTAAATAATCACTTATTATGCACGCGTTTACGTCTCTGTACGATAAAACGAAAAAAAAAAAAGAAGCTGAACCGCAGTACTTGAAATACTTCGTATTCCTTAGATAACGACGGGATATATCATATAATGCACAATGTAGACAAAAACCATGACCGCATATCGCTGATAGTTGGGTTGCCTAATGACAGGCGTTTCGAGAGTAGGAAATTAGCCGTTTTCATTCTGCATTAACTTACTCTCTGAACTCTGAGTAAATGAAAGAAAAAAGATAAATTTTTTATTTTTTAGTGATACTGTTCGGCATGAATAAACCGGGAAATGAATATATCGTTACTTTTAGTATCCCTCTCGGCAAGTAAGCGAGCGAAGACGTTACTTATCAAACGAGTAAATGTAGTTATTTCCATCGATTGATGAACGATCATCGAGATTACAGGTTCTATTAAAGCCAACTTCAAATGAGAGACGATAATTTCTTAGCCCACGACCTCGAGAGTTTAAAAAACGCTGCAAGAGAAGCACGACAGCATCATGACCAATCGCGCTCATCAAATCAGACTGAAAATCGTACGGACGTTGTGCACGCCGGATATCGGCTTCTTCAATGTGTAAGCCTCACGTCTTTATCTTGGCTGGAATTTTGCCGGTTATGAAAAAATCTTGTCAAGATTAGCGCGTTACAAAACCGCTCATAAGAATTTGCTGCGTTATACATACACGATAACAGAATATAGTAGCAATGGATATGACACACTTAGGTCTATGCAGACCAAGAGAGTAAAGAGTAACGCAAAATTAGGCTGACCTTAAAACGTGGTAACACAATATACCGTAATGGACTCGAGTGATTAGAAACGAGCTAAAAACGAGTTATGCATGAATCAAAACCGGCGTGTCAGTCAGTCGGGGTGTTCAGTTACACAACACACATGATGGCATACAGTCCTCGTTGTTTATTTACTTAACCAAGCGAAAGAGTATATAATAGTCATCAGAGGGAATATACATATACCTATATATAGGCCATGTTGTATGTCATATCATGTTTCGGAAATGTGGGACAGACTGCATCCAAGAAGATGAGCTGCAGTGTATGACTCTGTGTCGATTGATACTCATTTACAGAATATCTTTTAAATGAATATTTTTCAGGCAGCTGCTGGGATAATATTCATTTACCATACAGCCGTCGACTTGTCACAGAAACTTCCTGGCATGTGGGATTTGACCTACAACATACTATACCCTACCTGTTTCTTCGCCAGTCTTATACTTGCCATTATAAGAATCATGCACTTCATACCCAACCCGAATCCCATAATCGTAAGGCTTTCGCTCGCTTATAGATACCCAAGACATTCACTATATACTCATTGCGTTCAGTCGAAGAAAGATTTACCGATGAAATCTATGACTCCACATCTAAAACACTGTAACGCTTCCATCATCCGAAACTCAGGTATAGAATGCAGGTATAAGTCTTCGAGTGTGTTATCAGTCAAAAACAGAAACCGGAACTGCCTATTGTGCTGTTATCTTTTTGCGCCACTGCAGACTACAAGCTGCACTCTATCCTGACGGGAACTGCAACATAACTGAAATAACAACGTAAACTATGCCCTAAGGAAGCCATCGTAAGTTTTATTGATCGACATTATTCGGTTCCAACAGCCAGTGACCATTTCTGTGACTGGATGGTTGGCGATGTTGGGTGGTGGCATTATGGCGATGAGACATGCTCATCTAGAATTGGACATTGAGGCGTTAACGGACGACGAAGTAGCATCGGATCCCGTCTTTCGCCATGATCTACTCCTGTGCAGCTTGTCGCTTGTCGGATCATCCGTTTATCTTGTGCATGCTTGGTTGTGCTACGACTGTTGGCAGTGGGTAATTGGTGAAAATAATACTGTCGTCTGAAATGTTGAAAGTAAATTTTCTCCTTACAGGAAAAGAGGGAAAGGAATACCAGGGAGGCAGCGAACGCTCCACAAGATTCAAGTTCTAGTTCAGAATTTGAATCCGACAGTGGTATGTCGTCTAATAGTGAAACAGAACAAAACTATCAGACTAAAAATTCGGCTTCGGGACTTCCCGGTACTTCTGGTGGCCAGGGGAAGTCTCCTAAAAGTGGGCATAGGAAATTATCTGGAAGAGCGTCACGGCTGTTGAACAAACTGAGAAGAACGCCGAAGACCATGAACGAGGAAACGGACCCTTTTGCAACCCTGAATGAAATACTCCGTGGTTCGGTCGCCGTGAATAAAATTGTGAGCTTTCATTGTGCTACCTCAAAATTGTACAATGTCATAGTGGACTGTGGGCCCATATTTTCTCCACCCAACATTTTTTGTCGAGTTTTTCTTATGACTGTTGAATAATGCACCTCTTGTAAGTCAATCCGTACTCTCCTTGCACGACGATAGATGTTTCAGTGATCCAATGCGGCAAGTTTCCTTTATTGCCGAGGTAGATTCAACCGGCAACGCGCTTATGAAGGCGGATTAGCCGACCGTCGATAAATGAATGAATAATGTTTGATGTAATAAATATTTATAAGACAAGGATCGAAGCGACCCTAGATTTAAAACGTGGGTTCAAACCAGTATGAAGAACAACTCTCATTAGCGTTGTTTACTGATAGATTGTGTCATTTTCTATTTGTTGATGAATTACACCATCCATATTCGAGGTGGATCGTTAACCACGAGCCACGAAGCAGCAGCACTAACGTTAGAATCTAAATCGACAGTTTGCTAATGAGAAAAATGTTATCATCGAACGTTTTGCAGTGATCAAAAGAGGATCATTAGTTATCAAAATATGTTATAGTTCGCCCACGTGTGCGATTCAGTTGAAAAGAATGGGCTAAATTATTATCTGGAAGAACATCGTCGTCCAAGTCCGTTTGACATTGTACGCTCATACCACATGCATGTACTGTTTGATTTATTTATATTTCTTCGCTCAATAAAATATAACTAATGATTTATGGAACACTTCATGAATATTTCCATGCACAGAAAGTCGAGGATGAACCAGTCAGGCTCTACTGCTGCTGTGTGGATCTTGGCAATATGATAAAACGCAAGTACAAGGTAAACGCACCGGTTCATGAATTCCAAGTCGTTCATGTGATGTGATGCGACTAAAAATTAGTGTAATTCCTGATTGTTTGTCAATAAATTATTGATCTGTTTCCTGTATGTTATTTCCGGACGGGTCACACCTGAACCCGTACATATTCATTTTCGCAAATTCCCATCATTTAATTTACCGCTAATTCCCATTTTTAAAACTGCAGCTTCGGCTTATCCGTAGACGAGATAAAAGTAACCGCAGACAAATACCCTGATGAAAACACTACTGTTAGCAATAACAAAAACATTTTATTTTAACGCTATCACTAACCGATTATTATTATCTAGAACTCTCCGTTGACAGTTTATGAATGTGAAATAATTCACCGGTTTATATCCTGAATGGAAAATAACATTCCTTTGAGAGTGCTTTGTAGAACAAAAATCCGTTCCTTATATTGCGAAGAAGGTTGGATAGTGGTTTAGCCAACCTTGAACTGATTCACCAACACCGTTAGATCATGGCTTTATTGTCTGGCCAGAGCTGGTTTATGTAGATATACCAACAATTCTGATGGATTACTGCACGTGGTATTAGTAGAGCAGCTTATTATTTTCAAAGAAAACAGTATAGCAGTATAAATCTATACATAGATTATGATGACGATGCGGTGATGATAATCCATGTGAATCCAGTTCTGTAATTGTAATCCGAAAAGAGGCCGCATCAGTTTCCCGCTTAGACTGCATCATCATAAGTATATTTTCGCGAGTGAAGCAATGCGGCCTTCCGCAATCCTTGATTGTGCCGAGCCCCGCCTACCGATCTAAACAATTTGATGTTAAGTCGGCAAGTTACGTCATCGTCGAGCATCGCGCAGCCTTAGATCGTGATGTCATTCATGTCAGACGTACTAGCGAGGTGGACTGGTGGCTGTATCGAATACGTAATAGTAAACTGATCATCAATTTTACTACGTATACAACGGTAAGATCATGGATGGTGTTAGTCCAAATAACAACCCTATCTCGAAATCTCGAAATGGTGATGTGGGAGGAGGGGCTAGGCGATCTAATTTTTTTTTGAAGATCATTGAAAAGTCTGCTGTGGAGGATAACGAATACATTCAATCTTTGAATGTACAATTTGCATCAACCACAACACGAACCCCCCATCTATCTCACTTTTTATTGCCCAACAGTTTCTGGAAATAGTCAGACTTCTGGGATTTCTCAATCTATCTCGATTCGGTCAAAAGTCAGGCCAATGGAGACAACCTGATGCACCTTGCTGCACAGTGTAGTTTTCTTCAACAGGTTTCATGACCCAAAGTGTTCCTTATTTTATGATATAGTAAACTGCAAATTACATCACTGCATAAACCCACATGCCTGTTCTTCATGTGATTTCGAAGTGCATTGTTCACAGAGCAGCTATGGTATGGCATGGCGTGTGTGTTTTATAGTGAGAATGTGCGTGACTTTGGGCTCTCGACTTTCATGATTTGCGCGCCGTCGTAGCCCCTACGACGTATACGAACGACCCGCCCCATCATCCAGTTAATGCTGCAGTGGGGATCACGCCGTCATGACTGGTCATGACCAATACACTTTTTAGTTCCACGGTTACCGGTAGATCCTCAGTCGTCTCAGAGTTGCCTTGCCAAGTTGTCGAACAACGCAGTTCTTCGTTCAAACAGCAGATTCACTATTTTTAACATAGATCCAATTGTGCATCGAATTTTTGTACTTACTTACCTGCACGGGTCAACCGCATCCCATCACCGATCTTCATTGCCCTGTAGATCTTCGAACGTGAGTTTCTTTCCGTTTTGTTAAAATCCAGTTATCTATTCGGGAGTACTTCCCGCCCAAAATATACGCATCGGATAATTTTCAGTTAGACATTTTCTAGCGGTATTCAGAAACTAAGTTTTATGGAGTCCATTAGATTTACAGCCGTCCACATTGCATCCATAAATGTCATCATGCCTATCTTTGGAAGTCTTTATAACAGCTGCGTTACCATTTGGACTTACAATTAGAGAACGGGATTAATTTGATCCGGTTTTCTATACCAATTATGGACATGTGAAAATGGTTTTGCAAACTGGGTCGTCTGCTGGTCACCTTTTCACGTTACGTTATTGCTTTGTCCATATAGACATGAGCGTTTCGCAATTTTGCCCCTCTATTTGTGTCTTCGTGAAATGGGATCAGAAGCGTTCCAATATACAAAGCGTTCTATCAAAATGCGTGGTGCACCACAGCTTTCAACCATACACTTAAAAGTGTCATACACCGCACGTTTTGTGGCCAGTTTATTGTTCTTGCGAAAATTCATGCTAGCTCCTAAATAGTAGTAAAAGAGAAACTCTCATTGTCATGCTGATGCGAGAAGCTGAACATCCACACTTTGAACCTTTCAAATGCATCCATGTCTGTTATCAGATCAGAACCTTCACACTTTGACTTATTTCACTCGATGAACAATTACACATATGTTACGAAAGAGAAAACAGGAGAAACTGGTTGTTTCATTCAGCATCATTACCGGAGGAACTAGCTGATCGCTAAAACGATCAACCTTTCACATGTGCTTTCAGGAACTCGTATTGCATTGCTATACGTCCTACGATGTAGTAATACACACGAGTTCGTGGAAGGAGGAAGTTGTGGCTACAACTTTTTCCGTTCTCATCTGTCCCTCCACACGTAGTAAATAAACAACTTCCACATACGTAGTACATTAGTATTAGACTGTTGTAGCTGCGATAGTATATTGTGGTAAATTGGTGTAGTTCAAGGTGAAAGGGACCGGTTCTTAGAGCGGTTATGAAATCGTGCATGGTATTCATTTTGATGTAAAATATGTTCCTATTTTTGTTTTAGATCAAGCAAAATGGCTTCCGTAACGAAACTGTCGATCATCAGGCTTTTCGAATTGGTAAGAGCTAGTGTGTACCTCATATTTACTATTTGGACATGATGTCACGTCTGTATGTCATTACTATGTTTGAAAATCCAAAGTCTTGTGGGAAACTATGTCTGTGGTATAGACTCAGAAGAACATTTACAGGGCGTGGTTCTCTGAGGAGAAAGTCCTATATTTCCCACTTGTGATAGCCGGTTTTCTGGCTTTACAGATTCTCTTGTTTCCACGAAACGCATACATTCGCATATATTCATAGCATGACAGCACTGTTTTTGTTGGTACGCCCTAAACCCGTTTTCGAGTAGTAAGTTAGTCAACGTACAAATAGTTTGCTTATGAAGTAAGCCCATCGTGGTCTCCACAAGTGTTGTATGAAATTCTAGTGTGCTAATCATTACAGGGTATGATGTGTGAGCACGCGAGTAACCAGCAAGAACAGAAATGACGTCATGCAATATTATGTAGTCATTGTGGCACAATTCACGCGCAACTCACTGACTCCCACACCTTGTAGGCGGTTATAACCGTAGTACCGACTGTCTTCGCATGCAGACTTCCTGCGGGTTTTATTGTTCGCGATATGCTGTCGCGTTAACAATAAGAGAAATGTTTTAGTATTTGAGAAACTGCAAACGGATGGACCCCCGATTTTATTACTACAAAAGACAATTATCCAATCAATGATCATTCAGGCCATGTCTGACATGCCTGCGTACGTGATACCTATACTCCTTCAGACCGTGGGCCGTAATTGCAAACCGGAAGTCAAAGATCGTGGGCGTTCTAGCAATGAAAAACTGCCTTTTAAAGTCTCTAACTACACTAGACAAAGTCATTAATCAATTACAGTTTGAGAAGGGGACACAAGAAAGGACCAGAGAAAGATATATCATTCATGAAGGAGGAAAACGCTGATATATGGCGAGTCGTCTCGTGTTGCAAAACAATTATCGCTCGGAAATATACACGTAACAAACAATATAGTAGCAATATTTTTCTACTGAGGGAAATTTATTGGAAAATGTGGAAATCCTCAGGTCCAAAGTATCCGAAGAGCGTTAGTCACTCGTCGTGACTACTGGCGATTAATTTCTACTGATAAACTAGCCCCACCCATCTCATCCAGGCCTTATTTTGGACAGGGTCATTGATCGTCTTAAAATAGGATTCCCAAGACAATTCGACACTAGGTCATGAATGAGAACTAGAAAAGCATATTAAAGTGCAATCACTCGCAGATTGATCATCAATAAAATTTGCGGTATTTTTGATATTTTTCTTCTCTACCATAGTATGTGTGTGGGTATGCATCATCATTCCTGCGCAGTATTTTTCAACCCAAGGTCTGACCGACTGTTAGCCAGATTAGCAGTGTTGCTTCTACTACCATAAGAATTATAATACTGTCTGATCCCTTGACCGTCGATTACATTACGCAACAAACTACATACTTAGCTTTATTTACCATAGTGGAGCTGAAGCCAGTTTCAATACACTGACTTTTAGCAACTGTAAAAATGATGCATATGCCAATGATTATACGCTCCTTTACTCATGAGTGTTTATTGCATTGATAAACCCTTCTAATGTTTTTCTCTCTAGGTCCTAGCCTGCGTTCTTGTGGGTCTACACTACCACTCTGCTTATAACCTTTCCTTATTCAACGAAATGTTGTCCATGGCCACCATAGGCGGATTTGTGATCATACTAGTTGGACTTTTCGCTGCAACGTTGATGGGGACTCCGGTGAACCGTCGAGTGGTATGCATGTAGTATAATTACACATCGTACAACACTGCTAACTTTTTTATCCGCAACAGATTAATAATTATTTCTAACGATAAAGACGACAATCATACCCGAATGTTCAGTATAATTTATAGGTATAAATTTTCGTCATCGAATAACGGACGATACTTCAGCACGAACTTCCATAAACGTAATTCAAGCGATAACCTATGAATCGGCAGATTTTTTCCATGAACTTTTCCTGGTCACGAAATGTCAGAAGTAAATGACTCTTTTCCACCAGGTTTATACCGCTGACATTTATCACCTATCATTGCTATTACCTATTAGCATGATCAGATGATATCAGAACGCACGTTGCGTGTAGCATGGGCACTGGGTGGCGGGTGTACGAAAGTCATCGCCTATTTTTAGGCGCCTTGGCTTTGTAGTACCGATAATAAAGTGGGTACTGATTGCGAGGTCAGCAATAAAAAGGACGATTCGCATTTCATTAGAATGAGGATTTCGTTGATTACATAGTAACGTCTGCGGATTTCGCGCGCGTAACTTATTCGCCAAAACTTTCAGTTGGTCTTAAATTTTGAAAATAAGAAACAGAGATTTACTCCAGATGTAAATATTTCGGAGTAATGAATGGGCTGCAATCAAGTAAGATACTGGATACACACACATGTACTTAAGTGTAGGTATCATCTACATCACCGTTTCATCCGGTGTTGGACGGTGATTAACTATATACTTACACACGTATATACACATGGTATATGTATATTTAAAGCAGCGATTAATTTCAGATATATACGATTTGAAATAGACTTCAGAGCCGCGGGTCTTTTACACCCGAAATCTGGGTCATTGTAAATTACTACATTTCAAAACAAATCAAATACCTATGCCTACCTAAATCGACTGGCAATATAGTGTTTGATTTATATTAGTTGAAAAAATATTATTCTCTCACAAACATATATAGCAGCTACGTTTTTTCTTTTTTTTTTCCCCTCTTTCAATTTTATTTTTAAACGATTTTCTATAATCGGTACTAAAGTACAGTAAAACCTCCGGCACTGTCGCGTATTGGCCCACTTTTTCCCGACCAATCGAAGGCAAGTACAGGGCCGTAGAATTAACCTGATAGCACCCGAGGTTTCGTAACATACACGGGCGACGCTAAGGCGCCGCGGTAGTCAGTAGATGCGGTACTGCTACAGGGGCATGGTGGGGGTATCTAACTAAGCGACAGTGCCGGAGGTTTCACAGTAATATATGCATACATCGGAGCAGCAGCTGACCAAGTTTTGTTTATTAAGTTTGATAAAAAACATTTTTTTTCTTTCAAACTCTAAAGCCTTAGATTTATCTTAGCATATCAACTAAGTTTGAATTTTGTTTTTCAGGACCTGTTCTTCAGCGTTGTTGGCTGCGTCTTGTTCATAATCGTTGGAGGTTTGACCATCGATTTCAACCGAAAATATCATACGACTACTTATGACATCGGTTTGGCAAAGGGTTCAATCGCGATAATCGAGAGCATCTTCTTTTTAGCTGATGCCGTTTTTACCTTCCGGGGTGATGCTTGAATATAATTATTAAAATATACAGTGTCTTAATAGGGACTGCTGCTGTTTGTAATCATTCGAACCAATCCACTCGCTATTATGCTATTATAAATGTTAGTATAGATATATATGCTATAACTATATCTATATTTACCACCACGATCGCCGTCGTTGTTGTTGTCGTTATTATTATTTATAGCTCACTCCAATCATCTTGCAGGAATTATTCTTACAATTTTTGCTGAAGACATTCCGGTCGTTGATGTTTATACCAAGTTTATATACAAATATAGTCGCATCGATGTTGTTTGTTATTGTAAAGCGAATATGATTTTTGAGAAATTCGTTACAAATCGTACGCAATCCAATTTTTTTTTCGCGGATTATTGCTAAACGCAATTATCTGCCGATTATATTATATGATGTTATAGCATAACAGGTGTAGATATATATACACGTTGGTGTAATTTTTACCAATATAGTAATGAAAAATAAAACAATATAGCAGCAGCAGCAGCAGTTCCTGAACAAAATAAACTTATATTTATCACCAATAATTATTCTATATGTTACATGATACGCCTAAGTGAGTCATGCGTTCGTCTGTGGTCACCTTTCATTTTGTTATAATATGAGTTGCAGAAGATACTCAGAATTTTAGCTAGCTGAAACCCAAATTACAACAAATATTGATATTATAATTTTTTTTACAATAGGAGGGTAATATGTTTTTATTCATTTATATGTTTACCCATAAATGTGATTTGTTTTTCTTTTGTTCTTTTTTCATATCAAGTTTCACTTCATTTCTCTTTATTTTTACGCCTCATCTAATCATTTCTTTATTTTTTTTTACTTTATATTGAAAGTAAGACGCATTTATCATATTATATTATATATTACGACAGATCGAGATATTTATAACGTATACATATGTGTGTGTATTCTCTACATCCTTTGTACATTTTTATTTTATATATGTCATTATGTAAGCAGCTTTATATACACATATATATATATATATATATATATATAACAATGATAATAATATAAAAATATATTATACGAGAATAAAAACAATCGACCATATACTTTTTATTTACACCTTACTATTATTAGCAAACTGGTCACGAACGATGAAGTCACCTTTTTTTTTCTATATACTATATGCATAAACTTCATTCCCAGACAACGCAAGAACTTGTTCTGTTGTTATTGTAAAATTTTTTCTTTCTTTCTGTTCAGTCCGTCTATCTTACCACCGACATTTGAATGTTTTCGAATTTTTATACATTTTGTTTTTCCCCGCAAACGTATCTCGGAATATATGATATGCAATAAGTGATTTAAAAATAGTTACTTGAATAAAATATATAATAATTAGAACAGTGTTGTTCTTGGCTTGAGAGTTTGTCACGAACTGAACCAACCTTTGCCTAAGAATATTTAAAAGTGGAACTAGAACAATCGGCGATGTACATTAGAAAGAACTGAAATTGGGTCAATCTTAGGTAGTTTCAATACTTCTAGATTCAAAATACTAAAAAATAGGATTTGAAGGAACGAGACTGACCTAAACAGGATTTAAATTAACCATATCGTTAGGTTTTTTCAATCGTGTACAATTCGAAATCTGGAATTCCTATAATCGACTTTCGTTGAACTATTATACTTCCTCATAGCATAAAAAGCCATGTACGCACATATGATCCTCCCCTATGTGAAAAATAATGTATCCAACATCTCCGTTAGTACTATAAAATCAGAGTAATGATTTAAATACAATCTCTACTCAATTTAACGGCACATTGCGTGCCTAATTCGACGCTTCAAAGATTGCTTTCGCATTATGGGACATGCGCGAGACAGAAATCGTTCAGCGCCTGCGCACAGCGAGTTAAGTCGACTAAATGTCTCGATAATCGAAGAATGGTATGCCCAGTCTCCGCACGTGCGTGGTGTGTATCTCATGAGAAATTCCCCTTAGACCGCATGAGTATGAGTGAAATATTGCAACAGCATGAAGTTTACCGCAGTTGGTGAAAATAAATCGTGATCGTAAAAATCGACCGAAGTTGATAGTTGAGTAGTGCACTGAGTGTTAAATGGCAGCAGCGTTATAGAACGCGTATTGCATTACCCAAATAATAAATAAATAAATAAATATATATATAAATGGTTTTCAGCGATGTGTTTAGCGCGTCGTTAAATGTGCCGCGATAATGTCGAATCCCTCCGGTAGCAGGAGGAACGGTGCCGTAAAGATCCGCCTTACCAGTAAGTCCCACTCAATCTGTATAACAAAACCTTTTACTCGTAGTTAATCCGTTGTTAAATCCTCGCCCGAGATTGACCAGATCGAAATCTTCTGACTTAATCATTGGCCGAAATACATGCCGAGATAACTCTATTGCCTGTTTTTGTTATCCATTATTAAATATGGCCCCAGTCCCTGAGAAAACGGACGTTTATACTTAAATAACTACAATCCCATCGTGTAACGTTCGCATCACATACATCATATTATCATGTCATATCTATTGGACGCATTAATTATATTATAATCTGTAACGTAACTCAGCACTAAACCATGACATAAATGATTCTTCCCTATTTAACGCACCTATATGTATACATGTACACATATTTTATGTATAACATTTATCCGTTACGTCACGTAGTTATATGCAATTATTAATACATATTTCTTATTACAAGGTGTTATGATGAGCTCTCTGTCAATTATTTTAAACTTGCCCTGTTCCTCACTTCCTCACCTCCTTCCTTCCTTTCTTTCTCTCTCTCTCTCTTTCTTATTTATAATTACCAAGATTTTAATAATATTTATTCTAGTTCTCTGCGCCCGTAATCTTGCCAGGAAGGATCTTTTCCGTAAGTATATATATATATATATATATATACCTAATGTTATTGTTATTGTTATTGTCGTTTATATACACCTATGTGTGCCTCTCGTCGTTGCGTTTCGTTTCGTTACACTTAATTCTTATTTTAAAACATTTAAGGCCTGCCCAATCCATTCGCCAAGATAACTGTCGACGGATCTGGCCAATGCCATAGTACTGACACCTGCAAAGCCACCTTAGATCCTAAATGGAATCAACATTACGATTTGTAAGGGTTTTTCTTAACGCACACAACTTAGTTATACTAATAAATCTGTTACTTCTTTTTTTAGTACATTTACGTTGTTTGATACTAAAACTGAAATACATCGTTATCATGTATTCCTATTACGTTAGTTAATCATTTTATCAACTGCTAATAGTACCTTGTCCTGAGTTATTTTCCATAACTTATTGTCGTACGTGTTATACCGTGGTTAATTTCTTGATTCGTAGATCATTGGTTATCGTATCCTTTTAGAGATCTTGTCTGATTACATTATTTCCAGTTGTCTGTCCTCAAAATTTTGGTTCCATTGAGTATATATGAACAGATTTGTGAAATAAGACTATGCAAAGTTCTACCGCGTTTTCATCAGGATCAAAGATTTTTGTTGGAGACTTGATTGCGATGCAGAAAAAATGACCCACTTTTGAAAAATTAATATGATATCCGCATCAGATTCAAAAAACTGCATTAAAAATCAAGAGACATGATTTTCAATCAAACAGTAATATCTGAATGGATTTAAACCATCCAAGACTGGAAAAGAAAAGGTTTATCCAAATTAATGGTTTGAATTCTGCTATATATGCTTGAGTTGCTTTAAAACGATGCAATTATGAAATTTGAGTTTTGTAAGAACGCACAACTCCTCGAATTTGTATTTACTCAAATGTTTTCAAATAGTTTTCCCCGTTGACAACGATCAGACTTTATTTTCCTCATGGATGTAAGTTCAAAAACAATGTATGTATATAGGAAATCCATGTGTTTCAGTATTCGATATCTAAAAATCCTCAAGCCAGACTAACTAAGCTTGATGTAGAATAAGATCCGGACTCATTAATCTTTTTCTACTTAACTACTTCCCCATAAGTCATCGTTAAACGAGATATTATTTCTCCAGGTTCATCGGTAAGAACGATGGGATAACAATATCAGTTTGGAATCAAAGAAAAATCCACAAAAAACAGGGAAGTGGTTTTTTGGGATGCGTTAAAATACTTTCAGGCACAATACAGAGACTGAAGGACACTGGCTGTAAGTAACACTCTCCTCCCCGAAGAAACATCCACCTTAATCATTTCCACCATTTATACAATTTTTAGATTATTTTCTTTCCAACCAGATATGAAAATAGCAATTATAATTGAAATGAACCATAACTTATAGACAGTAAACCGGATTTGAGTCAGTCTTATATATGTGATTTAATATGCGCCACAATAACTTCCTCGAACTAGAACCAAGCCACATAATCCTACCTGGAAAATAGCTTGCCATAGCGAACCTCATTACCGCTTCAAATTAATTGCCACAGATCAAATTCTGGATCTTTGCAAGGCTCATACGGACGATGCAGACGTAAAAGGACAAATAGTTGTTTCCCTGTTGTCTCGCGACGGGCCCAACGGCGCAGTGAGCAACACAGTCGGTCACAATGCGGTCGTAGACGTTTTAGGCGACCTTAGTTGCCCAACGGATCTTCCCGACGGCTGGGAGGAAAGAAGAGCTCATAATGGACGCTTGTATTACGTCAATCATTTCAACAGAAGCACCCAATGGGTACGACCGAATTCGAGGTAATAACTCGCCGTTATTCCATGTCGTCTTCCCATTTCCTATATGACATTGTTTTATATTCACATTATGCGTAATTAGGCCCGGTAATCCGATAATACCAACAACTCCTGAGCCTCCGCCGGCTTTGGCATCGGAACCGACCTCCCCCAGCGGAAGTGGGAGTCCTCAAAACACACGGAGCCAAAGCCCGGCGTCTCGAGGCCCAGAATGGACTGGGGAAGGAGGTGGGCAGAACAGAACACCGGCGAGAGAAAACTCGGCGCAAAATACTCCAAGAAATACGCCGACTCAGAGTAGTCAGAATATTCAAAACCTGAGAAATACAACGGCAACTAATTCCACAAGAGAAAGACGGAACCCTAGAAGCAGCGAGGAACAGAACGGTAATAGATTACCCAACGGAAGCCAAGCCCGGAGAACTAATAGAACAAACAGAAACAGAAACAGCATTTTACCTAATGGAGAAAGACGGAACGATAATCAACCGTCGGATCTACCGAGAGGATATGGTGAGTATCAAAAAAAAATTGAAAACAGTTCTTCTATGATGGGATTTAGGATTTTTATTAAGTTAAAAATTTACGCATAATGAAAATTTCTGGCAAGTCACAGCCTTCTAACTGTTTATTATTTGTTTCTTTGCAATTAACTATACCAAAATATCTTCATCTTTTTTTTTTTCCTTTCCATGAAGCAAACTTCGACTAGATCAAACACTCTTTCCGTGCTAATTTTAGATAACACGTATATCTCCACTTAAAAACTATCTCATTGTTGTCAGGAGGGCTTAATTAGACTCAATTAGGTCAAACTCTCGAGCGTCAGACCGCTAGCAGAGATATTCCAAGGCTCGTTTTAGTATACAAACATTGTTTGTATACTAGAGAATCATCGTTGTCTTTATTTTTTCTCTTCTTTACAAAAATCGATTCTTATCCTCTCATTTAGAATTGAGAAAAACTCAACAAGGACAGGTGTACTTTTATCACATACCTACCGGTGCCTCGACTTGGCATGATCCAAGAATCCCGAGGGACTTACCGGCTAATGAATTGGCTAATGAGCTTGGGCCGCTTCCTAGCGGATGGGAAATGCGACAGACCCAAACCGGAAGAGTCTACTTTGTCGATCACAATAACAGGACGACACAATTCACTGATCCCAGGCTATCGGGACAGATAATCAGCAACTTATTGAAGTAGGTATACACTCGCGGTGATTTTTAGCCAGGAAATTAAGGGGGAATTTTTTCAGCAGCATTGAGAATTGAGAAAAAAGATTCACTGTTCGCTCCTCAATTTTTAGGAGGCAAAGTCCACAGAATGGGACCCCCAATCAACCAGCTACAACAACGGCGACTAATTCGAACAATTCGCCAAGGGCAGAGCCAGCGATAAGCGAAACGCCTTCAACTCCCACGGTATCTTCTCCGTCTCAAAATCCGTCCAGACCTAGGACTGAGGGAACGACAAGTAACAATAATTCTCCTACCTGTGAGTATTGCTTGATAAGAAACAAAATAATATATGTAAGTTTATTGATCGATTGATTTGGTGTGTTTATAGCCGGTATTATGTGCGCGATTGATAAATTGCGCACTTGTTGATTCCTTTTTTCTTATCTATCTATTCTCTGCTCTTTATTACACAACCAAGATAGCAGTCGAACCGAATCGGAGTAAAACCGAGGGAATTCACTTCTCCTAATTACAAACCGTGATTTCTAGTCTTGCTATTTCATCATCAAATAAATTTCGATACCCATAATGATAACAACAAACAACAGGATTATTGCTTCCAATACTTACTCCCATACAACGCCGACGGTCACTAGCTAGCTTTATCTTATCAGTAAAATATCACCCCTCGTTGCGTTTTGTTTATGTCTCATTGTATCCTCAGTCGTGTCAGTTAGTGTCCCCAGTCTGACATGAGAGGAATATGCCGTTTAACTTTATTCGTGTATTGTTCATCGGTGGAGCTAACGGTTCGTGACTGTGTATTACTCGGTTCAAATTATCAATTCTTTCAAGGCTTTTGGGTTGTTCTAAACTAGGACTGTTCATTACAGCTGAAACAACGCCGCCGTCGCATCAGAATGGCCAGACAGTTTCTGACCTGCCGAAGGAGCTTATGGAGAGCGAACTGCTTCCTAAGTACAAACGAGACTTGGTAGCTAAACTCAAGTGTCTTAGGGCCGAGCTTAACGCTTTACAGCCACAAAGTGGACACTGCAGATTAGAAGTATCGAGAAGCGAGATTTTCGAGGTCAGTTTTTCCTCGGGCGTCTTGGGAGCATTGGGAATTGTCTGAGAACCATTATTAACGTTTATTCAATCATTTTTCAGGAATCTTATAGACTGATAATGAAAATGCGACCCAAAGACATGCGCAAGCGATTAATGGTCAAATTCCGTGGCGAAGAAGGCCTCGATTACGGTGGAGTCGCGAGAGAATGGCTGTATTTGCTTTCTCACGAAATGCTCAATCCGCAATACGGGCTCTTCCAGTATTCTAGAGATGACAATTACACTCTTCAGATTAATCCGGACTCTGGTATAAACCCTGAACATCTTTCCTACTTCCATTTCGCCGGGAGAATTATCGGCATAGCTGTTTTTCACGGGCATCATGTCGACGGTGGATTTACAACACCATTTTACAAAATGCTTTTGAACAAGGCTATCACGCTTAGCGATATCGAAGGAGTTGATCCTGAATTGCACAGGAGTCTCACCTGGATGTTGTAAGTTTATAAAAAGCAACTTAATTCGACGTTTTTTATATCGACGATCCATTTCGATGTTTAGAAACTTTGAAGATCGAGAAAAACAAGGAAAATTTAATTATTTCTAATACTGTCGTTTGTTCTTCATCCAATTTTCTAGGCACAGTGTTCTATCGATCATTGTATATTTATGAAGTGAATTGATGAAGAATAAAAGTCGAAAGAATTTTTATATCATATTAATGAACAAAATCAAAGAATTTATGAAATTTTCAATGATCTTTTAGCAAAATTCAACCAGCATTTATGATATCCATGTATATTGTTGAAAAAGCTTGCATGAAATCGATGAAACTGATGATATTCTCATGAGATACGTGAAAATTTGAAATCTTGAATTCTCACCTCATTATTTTTTCACTGAAAGTAACTACCTGATTTCTTTTCTTATCTAGGTATATCTTTTTGAGACTGTACCATGTGTTTTTACGTAACAATTATTTGCCCTTGTTTGATTTTTATTATTCTTCAACAGAGAGAACAGCATAGACGGAGTATTGGACGCAACATTTTCAGTAGAACACAGTAGCTTTGGAGTGTTGAAAAATCACGAGTTGAAACCAGGAGGCAAAGACATAGTAGTAACCGAAGAGAACAAACGAGAATATGTTAGACTCTATGTAAACTATAGATTCATGCGCGGTATAGAGCAGCAATTCTTAGCTCTACAGAAGGGATTTCACGAGCTTATACCACCGCAACTTCTCAGGCCCTTTGACGAAAGGGAATTAGAGCTTGTGATAGGTGGTCTAGGAACTATCGATATAAACGATTGGAAAATGCACACAAGACTCAAACACTGCACTCCTGACACACCGATAGTCCGCTGGTTTTGGCAAATAGTTGAATCTTACGGGGAAGAAATGCGAGCCAGACTCCTACAGTTCGTTACTGGAAGTTCGAGGGTTCCTCTTCAGGGTTTCAAGGCTCTCCAAGGTGATTGATCGCTGTTTTAAATTTTTCCTATAGTTTATAATCTCCGAACATTTTCCAAGACTTTGAACAAACTGACTGCATAACGTGATTCTTAGTTAACGATTAATCTATCAGTCCACGTTTATTAACAGCTAATGAGTCACTAGAGTGACTAAAGAGCGACGAGAGTTTCACAACGTTTAATCATTTCTTTCGAATTATTTCTAAAATGCAAGTGCAATACGGAAACAACGAATGAGGCGTTTTTCTATCTTATTTAAGCTCCTATTTGAATCGATCAACACGGTGTTACCAGAACTGAAATGTTTATGTGTGTTTGTCACTGTTCAGGTTCAACAGGAGCGGCTGGTCCCCGTCTATTCACAATTCACGCAGTTGATGCGCCCTGTGAAAACTTACCAAAGGCCCATACCTGCTTCAACAGAATAGATATACCGCAGAATTATCAAAGCCATCAGAAAATGCTGGACAAACTTACGCAGGCTGTAGAAGAAACTTGCGGATTTGCAGTCGAGTAATATGTAATAGGTAAAATTTAATAATAAATAAAATATATATTATTATTCGTAAAGGAATAAGAAGTCGGGGGTCGGTTTTAGTTTCATGAAAAAACCGATGAATTTTTCTCACTCCTTTTTGATTTACATATAAATGAGGATTATCTATTATCGAATTCAAACGATAATGAATAGAAACTCTTAGCATATTTACAGACAGTGTTCGAAAAAGGAAAAAATAATAATAATTCTGTGAATATGACTATAAAAACAAGGGTGAAAAAAACTATGGTACGATTTACCAAAGGTAGCAAGTATGAAGATGAAGAAATATGAATAAATGAATAAATGCTCCGTTTTCTTTTCTTTTCTTCTTCTTTCTTTATCGTTGAATAAAACTGGATAGGATTTTGAAGATTAGTTAGGTAGTTAGTTGTTAGGAATAAATCAATATAAACACAATTAATTGATACGTACCTAATAGAGAGAAAGAGTCGGAAAATGAATAAAAAAAATATATCAAAATATCAAATTTTAAAGCATTGAAAAAATATATAAATGATTAAATATCTACGCAATATATCGAAGAGAGAATAAGAGAAAAAGAGAGAGTTTGATAAATCTTGATTGCCTTATAATAATACATAGATAATTAAATTCTATCGTAATAGTATATCGTATTCAGAAAATTATTCTAGACTTTTATACGCAGTTTATCTTCCATTTCATTTCATCATATTCCAATCCAATCAACTGAATAGAAAAATGATGCCGCGAAGCGTGGTTTTTTTTATAAATTTCTTAAAATTATAACAAATTTTGTGCTATTTTCGAAATAGCAATAATACAGTAAAAGCGTAGAGTTAATTATTTGCAAAAGAAAAATAAACCAGAAACAAATTAAATGGTCTAATAATTAAATCGAAAACACGCCTTTTAGATTCCTTGGTATATCATTTTAGTTTCTTAAAGCTTACTTGCGGATATAGTATACAATAAAACTATATAGGTATATATAGGTGTAGTAATATTAGAAATTTGTAAATAGATAATAACTGATAGAGATTGCCTAAACATACAGAAAATTCATCGATATACATATATACAGCTATATCTAGGTATAATAAATATATAAATAATTAATAATAGGCAACAAATTATTATTATTATGATCATCATCATCATTACTATTATGGCTATTTTATTACTACTATTATCAATTCTTATATACGAGACAGCTTCACATTATCATTTGTTTAATCATCATCAGGAATATTTATATTAAATAACAATTGTTAAGGTATTTAGAATAATAAGCTGTCCTATTATCAAACAAATATTGTTTAATTTTAGGGCAAGTTTTATAAGTACCTATATATATATATGTGTACAGAAAAAAAAAAAATATGAACACGTCAGATTAATCACACAAGTCGTTGAAATTTTATCACGTTTGATTATAGTATAATTATAGATAGGGTATTTCAAGTATGAAATATTTAATATAAATGTGTGCATCTTGTTTTCGCTTTTTTTCCCCCTATTTTTTCTTTCAGAAATTAATAGCTTGACAATTTAATTCACTTGAAAAAAAAAAAAAAAAAATAAAAATAAATTACCTAATTTGAAATTAGGTAATACAATTCTATTGCAATTCTTTCTTATTACGTTTTTTTTTTCTCTTATATACAATGTTGTTGTTATTACTGTTATTTATAATTATTAATATTATTATCATAATGTGATTGACAATATTAAATTTATCAATTAAACTATAATAAGAAATTGTAATATATGTGATTAATCAATGACATTCATTTACGTGTACTAAACCTAATCATTGGTATTTTAAATACCTCTAAATTAAAGTTAATTTCAAAATTAGGGGCTTTAGAAGAGAATTGTAAGAACTTAACTGACAACATGATTCAATTCGTACCATCCGATATCTCGGTTCTTCGAATTTATTGAACCAAAATCTAAGAATGCTTTGTTTCTACAAACGCAATGCCCCATTCGTTGTGACTTTAATATATAAATCACCAATTCTTTTTGTACCTAGTTACACCATGCTCTTTTTCTCTATAATATAATATATATAACAAAGTAAAAATTCTCGTGATTGTGTTTCTGAAGGCAATTAATATGTATAGGTATACATAATTATATATATTTTTTTCGAAATCAATTCAAGATTAAAAACAATGAAGATAATAATAATAATAATAATGATAACGAACATAACAGAATAGTGGAAATATTCTAAGTACTAATTTTTTGTTTTTCTTTCACTCAGCTAAATTTATTATACCTACGTTAGTATATAAATGAAGTATAGCTTCTTTTCTATTTTTGAATTAATAAAAAATAAAATAATATTATAACAGTAACAGAAATCTAGTCGTAATAAATATGGGGCGGGTTGTTCTTAGCGTCGTTGTTGTTGTAGAAGAATTTAATTTATATAAAGAATAAAGTGAAACCTTGAATATTGAAAAATTAAATGCAGAAATAAAGAAATAGAGAAAATACAAAAAAAAAACATTGCCTTTAGAATAACAATATATAGGTATATTAATTAATTTATTAATTAGATACCTATTTGTAATAATAATTATCATCATCATTATTATTATTATTATTATTATTATTATTATTATTATTATTATTATCATCATTATTATTGATTGAAATTATGAAATAATTTGAATTATATCGACTGCTAATGACAGAGCACGCTTTCGTCAACTCATATTTATGACCAATACTAAATTCTCGATTTATTATAATTATTATTTCATATATATATATATATATATATATAATAAATACATACATAAATATTGTATAGTATCGCAATGCACACATCATGATATTATTATTAATATTATTATTATTATTATTATTATTATTATTATTATTATTATTATTATTATTTTCTGGTGACTACTTATATTAATAGGTGTACATCATATAACAACAAATATTATACCTTATACATAAATTGAATTATTGAAATTAGTTTAATTGTAATTGAAAATTACCAAAGCAGAGGGGGAATTTTTTCTTGGTATAAAAGTGAAAAAAAAAAAAAAACAACAACATAAAAAGAAAAGATCCAAAGTTAGAACGATGTTGTAGATTAATGTTTAAACATTTTGTATAACAACATATATTTTTTTTTTTTTTCAATTATTCAATATTCGCTAATACCTTAGTAATTATTTATGTAAAATATGAACAATATGTAATAAGAATTTTTCGTCGAATTGAATAGACGAAATTTTCTATGTTTCAAACAATGAGCAATTATTATAATATAATTAATATCGAAAGGTGAGGTGAAAAATTAATAAGAGAAAAGATGAAGTAGTAGTGCCTTGCTAACTATTAATAATTATACAATATATACTTATTGATATGTATTTCTGCTCTAAGCTTAATATGACATATATTAAAAATACCTATGCATTTGAAAATAATGCCAATATGCGGATGTTTAAAACATTTTGCTGACTGTAAATACAACTCGTTACGATTTCTAGTTTGTTGAATTTTTTTTTTTTTTTTTTCTATTCAAATGTAAAATAATAAGCACCTATACATCTTATATTTCGTATATGGATAATTTTCGGTACGAAATATCACAAAGTTTTGAATTTAAGTATGTAGATTTTTTCCGTCTCAATTCTTTTATGCTCTTCTTCTTGTTTTTTTTTTTTTTTTTTTTTTTTTGTAAATTTTTTCGTCTCCCCTGTAGCTCGATACATTTAAGGAAAATAAATTTCATATCAATACTGCCTTAGATGAACCACGGTTTGGTACAATCTCGACATTTCTTAGCCTTGTCAATTAATAAGGAATGATTATTATAACAAACACGCTATTTAGTGGTATAAAACAAAAAAATAAAAACAAAAAAAAAACAAAAAAATTGCACCGAATTTCACCGAAAATATGAACGCGCAATTGTGTATATCGAACTATAAAAATATATGAATAAAAATAAATAAATAAATGAATGGAAGGTCTTTGAGTTGAGAGACTCCGATTTATAATAGATATTGATATAAGTATAAAGAGAAAACGTTTTTTATCCCTATACTCAATTTTCAGAAATATTTCAACAATATAAAAATTTTCAAATAAATCTAAATCCGATTAAACAATAATTTATTTTCGACATTTCGATTCATTTCTATGAAGATAAAAAATAAGACTCTCAGACAGGACCTTTTAAATCTAGATTGAATAATAATAATACTATTAATATTTATCTATTATTTTTATTACTGATACATATATATACACACATCGCCTGCGCGCTTGGAACCTGTAATTTCCACATAATCGCACGGTGTATATACCTATATAATGATACATTGAATGAACACGATAATTGTAAATATTTTTTTTTTGTTTTTTTTTTTTCTTAGTTTCTTTTGTATTTTGGATGAAATGTATATTTTATTAAGATATCCAAAAATATATTGCAGTTTTAATATTCATTTTATTGTTTTATTATATCGTCCTGCAAACATCATACTACAGTTTTATCTACATTTTCAAATGAACATGTTTAATCATTTTCTAACGATGATTGAAGTGTGTAAACGGACAATCCCCTCCCCGCATGCTCCATCATCATCTATTTGTGGAAACATCAGTTTCTAAACAAGCCACAAATACGTGGAGTCGCGCCAATGACATCCGGAACACGGAACACGAAACGAGCGAACCTGTTGTGGCTCTCGATTGGTCTGTTCGTTTCGTGTTCCACGATGCGGCTCCGTTTGCCGGCAAAATCGGAAACGTAATTCCCATTCAAGGGAACGGTGGTGTTGAAGCTGCATGGAAAGAGACCGAATAGAGAGCCGGTTACGGCTGGGAAGAAAGAACGGGAAATACCCGTCGAAATTCATATCTCGAGGCTGGCTCAGTGAAAACTGAAAAGGAAGAGGAGAGCCGAGAGAGTCGGAGGCGCAGTACTTCGTCATCTTTGGTACGCCTAAGAACGTTTCAGCCTATCGTATTCAGAAACAATTAACAGAGTACAACGGAAGCTGAATTTACTGATAGCGCATCCGACAGATCGGAAGAGAAAGTGAACTTGAAAGAAGTTTTTGAATTGGGAATGAAACAGCGTATACGTCTACCTCAACGAATATAAAATAGCCGAACGGTGAGTACAATATTTTTATACAGTTATCTCACCGATAGAGATCAGTAAGTTATCTTCTTTAATCCAACAGCCAGGTCGATAAAATAGGTTCATAATGCATGATTACACGCGCGCGAGTTTTTTTTTAGAAATGGAAATGACTGAGGTGTGCTCCCTGAGTAAATTGTTTCTCTCAAATATCTTGTAGCAGCAGTTGTTCCAACGGGTTGGTGATATAAATCCGATACAGCGGTTAACGTTGCGGAATGTTTACATCGCGCCCCGTTTTCAAATACCATTTTTATTTTTTTATTTTTCTCCTTTTTATTTTGCCCTTCCGTTTATCCTTTATCTGTACTTATTTACTTTTGTTCTGGTCACTAGCTACGAAATGAGGCTTCTCCGCTATTTCTTACTCGAAGGGGAGAAAACCAACTGAGCCGGCCTGGCATCAATTTTTTTCCTTCCAATTTTTACACGTAATTTTGTATTTTTGAAAGTTTTTGCGAGGAATTGTAAAATTCGTTAATGTCAACAAGTTGATATCTATTTTGTTTTATGTTGAATGAAAATCGTTTTGAGAAAATGCATTTATTTCAAGAGATCGCAGTGTGCTGCGTTCAGTTTTTTTACTGAGCTTACATATTATACATTCATATATTTGCTATCAGCAACAGTGCGCTTTGGTTGATAATCTAATCATCGTTTTGTAGCCATAAATATAGTCGAGAATCGTGCTGCGCATTCGAAACTGGTTTGAACGTTATCAAGCCATGCGACATTTTCAGACAAATGGCTCAAGGATTTCAATACCTTCGACATTTTACAGTCGAGCCTTTCCCATTGAAACAATATTGCTCAGCTTTATTGGCAAATCTGTAAAACTTATCATGCAAACGGAATTACGCATTGCAAGAGTAATAAAAAATTCATTTTTAACAATAGTTTAACTATTAGGGTTTGCTACTTTGAATTAGCCCTTTTTTAAGAAAATAAATCTCACACGCAAATTTTATCTGTATTAAGCACTCAATTTCTCGCCTAAAAAGACGCAACGATGATGATAAAATTTCCGGTAATATTATATCATTCGTATTTACATTGAACAGAATTTGAACCAGTGTTATCTAAATTATACTAATTTTGTAGTACGTATATGATTATTATTCAAAAATTCATCACTTGAATCGTTCAATCTACAATCACTTCAGAAATTATGATTTACAGGCAGGAATAAGACTTTGATTATTGAAATGATTAAACATTGAAGAGGAATGGATATGTGATTGATAAATAAGTCGACTAATCCGTGATTATTGAAAAAAAACAAATTATATCACATGTTTATTTGACTAATACTTATTAATTTGCCATCAGATTCAATTGCTGTGGCTGGCTGCAGGAACACCCGAGACACATGGAGCTTTCGGATAGGTGGGGTGCAACGTGATTATTTGGTTCTTGGAAAATATCATCATTTAGTTGATCTGCCTTTGTATGTGCCAAAGACCAGCAGATTGTTCGTAGAGAAATTCCAAAAATTTCTTATTCCTGTAACCCGTAATTATACAGGCTACAGCAATGGATATTCCAATGGATTACAAGGAGCTGATCAAAGATTTGATCCGACGCGAAGTTGGTGAACGTAAAAGCGATATAAACCAAGTTAAAGAAATTATCCAGAATGAAATCGTTGAACGTAGAAACGTTTTTCAACAGGCCACGGATCAAGCTGGAAAAAAACAACATACTAAACTGTTACTTAGCACTATTGACAACGCTTACATTCAAGAGATATATATAGGATATTGTCTGAAATATTGGGTGCAGGAGGTGGAAAGTTTTCTGGAAAATAATGTGCGCAAGCTTTCGTCTGGGAATCTCAGTCATGACATTGTAGAAGATTTATTCAATTCACAGCATACTATTAAAAATTTGGAACAAATTCGTGAACCCTTTAACCAATTGGAGTATTACAGTCTTTTGATGGAACACCGTGGCTTGATTAGTTCAAATAATGAAAACATTTTCATAGGAAAGTTCAAATGTGTTTGTTTTGAGCAAATCTTTACCTACATTGCATTTGTCCAGCCAGAATTAGATTTTTTAAAAGCATTTATCGACTTTTTACTTGCTTCTAAAAGTATTCACGAGATTATTGACAAGTTGCAGTTACAGAGCTTTTGCTGCGGTAATTTAACATTTGATAAGCTTATAGACGGAATTAGGAATCTTGTAGCCGATACTTATGAAACAGAAGTTATAGTTTTGAAAGACACAACAGACTGTTTCCAAAGTGAAAAGGAACCTTTCCTGACAAAGACATTCAAGGAAGTTATTACAACCTATATCAAACCAGTAGAAATGCAAGAAAAGACATTGGACGACCGGTTAGTTATCGAGGTAACAGGAAAATGCATCGTTATGAGCAAAATTCTACCCAAATTAGAAGAATCGATTTCAAAAAACCTTGACATAAAAGAAGTACGAATTGTTGGAGCTGATATTTTGCACGTTGACATGGATCTTGAGAATGAGATTTGGCATGGGAAGAATGTTTTTATTCTTGTTAAAAGATTGAAAATCTATGATAAAATCACTTGGGATGTTTCGGGGAAAGACAACAGTTTTATTTATCCTCATGACGCTGGGACTGGAACAAATGGTCATGGTCAGAAGGGGGCAGATGGACATGCTGGAGAAAGTGGCGGTAACATTTTAATTCTAGCAGATGAGATAAAGGATCCAGACCGCTTTACTATCATTTCTCACGGTGGAAAAGGTGGTAAAGGCCAGAATGGTGGAAACGGATGTGACGGTGATGATGGTAAAGGTATTACGTACACTGAATTTAAGGAAGAGTTCCCTTCGGTAGTTCTTTTTTTGAACAATCGATTGGAGCGTGGTCGTTTATTTGATCAAACTGTTGCAAATATCATGAGGTCATCGATAAAGAGTACACGAGCTCCGCCATACGACAAAGATGAGTTTATTACAGCGAAAACAAGAGAGGGAAATGAAATAACGTTCTCCTATTGCAGTGCTTCACCAAATACGTGTTTGCAATCCTTTTTGCTCTACAAAGGATCACTTGGGAAATCAGGAGGACACGGCGGAGAATATGGCTTAGGAGGTGAAGGAGGATACGAAGGTACTATAACTACATCTAATACTAGCATTAACGTGTACGCCAATAGAGGAAAACTGGGCAAAAATGGAGAAGGCGGGTCCTATGGTTATCATGGAAAAAATGCCTGGGATATGGGCTATGCAGATTACCAGTTCTGGTCGAAGGCTGCATTTTATGGTATGGATCAATGCTCCAAGCTTAAACTCACATATCATGATATACCTTGGGGTTCTACTCCGAAGGATTCGGTATGGTGTCCTTATCATGCGAAATATGCTCAAATCACGCAAACTGGTGAGGTTGAGCAGAGGAAAGAAAAAAAATATAAGGAACGGATGAATACTAGGCAGGATAATATACGTCAACATCAGGCCTTGGCTACGAAAAAAAAAAACATTTTCCAGGGAAAAATGATGGCTGACTATTCTTATTGTTACAGCTCTATAGAACAGAATGCTTTGAAAAATTCGCAAGCTACCTTAGACAACATCATGCAACGCGCCTTGCAAGGAATAGTTGAAAATGCAGAGCAACAAGAAAAGGTACGAGCAGAGATGAAAGTTAGACATGTTAAATCTGCTCGGCAGGATAGAGAAATGCGTCGTGATAGAATGACTGCTGCAACGTCTAGCGTTACCTCTAGAGATACCACTAAAGTGGATATTGAAAGTTTGATTAAACTCTTGACTAGTGATGCAGGACTGGATGGTCAGTATAAGGAATTGAAGAGTATAGAACTCAACTGTTTGAAACTTGATGCAATATTTGTTGCAGTCGGAAGGAAGAGGAATAACTCTTTTCAAAATAGTAAAGAGCGAAACCTAGAGCAGATTCTAATTCAGAAATATCGGTTCGCTGTGTTAAGAGAAATTGCAGATCAATTACCACGTGATCACAACGTTAGAAACCCAATGGTCATACCAGAAAGTGTGTCAAGGTACCTGATCGTGGCTAAACAGAATGAGAACGACATTTCCCATCCTATTTTGGGAACTCTAAATCAATATTTGTATAGAAATAAGAAAGAACAGCGAGAGCAGGTTTATACATACTTTCGCGATAATATCCGAAACGGCGCGGATTGCGAAACTTTGAAAAGTTCTGTCGGGATATTTGTCTTAAAAATAGGAAAGTCCGAGCAATCACATCCAGACGTTAGAAAGTACTACCTTGAATATGAGGAGTTTCTAAGAAAACAAGATCGGAGTTTGAACGTATTTTTAGAGCCACTTCGTACTGAACTTAAACGACATGAACGTTTATTTGCTTTGTGGATTGAACGTAACAATAATCAATTGGCCAGAATTGAGCTTAGCAAACAGATACGAGAAAATGTATTTCTCAACGCGCTGTACCGTTGTTATAATAATCAGCTTGAGAAAGCATACCCTTGGACTAAATGCTGTAGAGACGAAGGTTTTCTTGATGAATATAAGAATCATCTTTGTGAAAATGGTCCATTTTCGCAATGCTATAGGGAATTATTGGCCCATGTTTTTGATGTCAATATTAAATTGTATTATGAAGAGCAAAATAATCTATTCTATATGTTAGATAATCACAAGCCTTCCTCTGAACAAGCTATTCATGTTCTAAAGCGAGGAGATGAACTCAAGCAATTGAACATTGACGAAGAATACTTGAGACTAGAAGAAGAGCGCACGGAAATAGGCCTGACGTATGCCAATATTTTAGCAAAGACTGAGGAATTCACAAAAAAACAAGAGTTTGACGATTATTTGCAGAGTAACAGATTTTCACCTGACGATACTTCTGAAAATGACTGTCACTTGTCTTACGGAAATAGCAGCGAAGAATACGATAGTATTTCTGAATATGGCACTGAAGAGTTAGAGGACACAGATGACGAAGTGTTGGAACGATCTATCAGAGCATATATTTTGAAAGTAGGAGAATCAGAGAACGTCCATCCGGAGGTCAAAAAATACTATAGCGAATTTAAAGAGTTATCAGAAAAACGAGAACAGTTTTTCAATATATATTTCGAACCATTTCACAGTGAACTGAAGCGCTATAAGCATGTATACTCTTTATGGATAGAAAGTACCACAAATCAATCTGCAAGAAGTGAACTAGAGGAAGAGATGAAAAAATACGATCTTCTGAACGGTCTTCGCAATCGCTTTGACCATCAGCTCAAGAATTATGAATACGATTGGAAGAAATGCTGTGAAAATTCAGTTGTCCTCAAAGCGCATGAGAAATACGTCCGAGAAAATGGTCCACCTTCAGAAAGCTATGTTGAACTCAGACATCATCACTTTACCGTAGATCAAGATAGTATACTAGTAAACAGTTGTACACACAATGTTGCAGGTAATGAGTCAGTACTAGAAAAATCTGACTATGCTTTGGAAACTCGATTAACTTGTGGTTCCGATAACGAAATTTCGGATAACGAATACCTTGTTCGCGAAGAGCAAGACATCAACGAAATCATAAAATACTTTCAGAGCCCAGACGAAAAACTACAGATGAAAAAACGTTTGGAAAAAATCACGTCCCAATACACTGGTCAACGTGGTATCCTACATTATCTATTGAGTCGCTTTTCCACCGATGGAAGACACCTGTCTTTTCAGATATTGTGTTACCTGGTGAATTCTATTCTCACCTCTGTGATTCAGAATAGAGAAGAGCTAATCATCTTCTGTTGGATCGTTGCAGCATACCCTCAGAATAGTTGGGTAGATGAATTAGTGCTACTGCAGCTCGAAAATTACTTCAAAAAACCATTCCCGGATAAATCTAAATGGAGAAAGTATCTATCAAAGGTAAAAAATAAGGACATTCTATTGTCATTGGCATCGAAGTTAGACCAACATAAATCCAACGGTCGTAATTCTATGCACTGTATCGAAGAAGCTTTGAACTTCCTTGGTAAAATCCGAAGTGAGGCAGTCAACCTGGAAGACCTGGACCTATGGGAGTGGGCCGATGCTCTGAAAGAAAAATATTGGACTCATGAACTATCAGAATTAAGTAACTGGCAGGAAAGTGAAGATTTATCAGAAGCTTCTTACTATCTCTTAGCTTTGGAAAATTCCTGTGGTCCTATTTTAGTAAAGGAATTTGTGAACATTCTGAAAGATAAAAATGTATCATGTCACGTACTTATTGATATATTATCCAATTTTTACACTGAGAAATGGAATCTGAGTACAGAAGTATTGCGAAACCTTTCTAGATTTAGATCCATCACCAGATGGATATCGGAAATGGAGAAAGGATATATTGATCAAAAGGAACGAGACGTGACACAATTGGTTGAACTAATTCGAAATAATGAGATTAACTCTGACAACATCACTGGTCAGTTATCCATAATTAAAAAATCTTTAGATAGCATTCGTAAGGAAGAACCTGCTACAGACGGACAGATTAAGGGTACACTTAAACGAGTTTTTAATTGGTTTAATAGTACTACCAATACCTCACAAGGCACTTCCGGAAATTTACCTGCAATTGAAAACTCAGGCAATCCTGTAAGCAAATTGAGACAATTTGTCCAATGGATTAAAAGTGACGATATCCCATCAGAAGAAATTTCGAACAGACCACCTGATTTTGAAGACCCTATAGAAAGGATTTGCAAAAATATATGTGCAACAACCGAGGAGATTGCGGGCAAGATGACCGAATCTGAACTCAGAAAACATTCCCATATGTTCCGAGAGTGTTTAGATAGTTACCCAGACAACAGCGAAAAAGAGAAGTTCATTGAACAGGCTCGTATCGGTATGCTCGCCGTCATAGATAGAGCAATAGAATTGAAAAGAGAATTCAAACTTCGCGACGCTCAAAAGATAGCCATACTGGCTTTGCTTGCAAGTGAACGAAACATTTTGGCACAGGTGTCTACTGGAGAGGGAAAATCGTTAATCGTGGTAGCTGCGTCGATCATGAAAGCTATTTGCAGAGAAAAAGTAGATATAGTCACTAGCTCATCAGTATTGGCCAGACGTGATGCCGACGGTAATAGAGACATATATAGCGTGTTTGACATCAGTGTGTCTCATAATTGTAACGAAGATATCGAAAAGAGAAGAGAAGCATATTCAAGCGGACAAGTTGTGTATGGCGATCTCTCTAACTTCCAACGCGACTACTTACTTGATCGATTTTATGAAAAGAATATTTTAGGAGATCGTAATTTCGAAAATGTATTCATTGACGAAGTGGACAGCATGTTGCTCGATAAAGGAAACAATATGCTGTATCTATCTCACGATCTTCCAGGGTTGGATAAATTAGAATCTCTCCATATGTTCATTTGGCAGTGGGTTAATAGACCGGCTAAAAATCGCGAAGATTTCTCTTACATTTTTGACACCAAAACAATCAGAGAATCAGTGCTGAATGATTTGTGTGGCTTGATTACGAAAGAAGATATAAAGAAACTTGATTCAAAATTGGACGATTATCAGGCAACAATCTTATGGGACCGGTTGATCGAAGCCGAGGTATTGGATGATCAGGGTAAGATGTTGACAGAAAATATCGATGAAACCCAACTTGAAACAGTACTCTCCCCTAAATTTGACGCATATAAAAATCGTCTTTGCTATCTTTTAAAGGAATCTATTGACAGGATCAAAATGATACATGTTCCCAATTACCTCAAACCTTTTATCGAACAACATTTGGAAGCTTGGATCAAAAGCGCTGTAACAGCTACCATAATGCAAGAAGGCCATGATTATGTAATGGATGCAGACAAAACTGGAACCAGTCAAGATATGAATGCGCATGTAACGATTGTCGACAGGGATACGGGAACCTATCAAGCAAATTCACAATGGGACGAAGCATTGCATCAATACTTACAGCTTAAACACGGTTGCAAGTTATCTCTGCAGAGCTTAAAAGCTGTCTTCATTTCTAATGTTTCGTATTTGAAAATCTATAAAAACTTATATGGCGTGACGGGCACGTTAGGATCACGACGGGAGCGAGACTTACTATTGGAGATACACAAAGTCGATTTTGTTACCATCCCTACAGCTATGCCTAAGCAATTTACCGAGAAAAAACCTATTCTTTGTACTGAGAAAGAAACATGGATTGATAGAATATTTTTCGAAGCAACGGAATTCACTGATAAACTAAAACGATCGGTTCTCATCATCTGTGAAACCATAAATGATGCAGAAGATTTGTACAGAAATTTTGAGAGCAGAGGTGCAAGAAATATTCATACTTATACACGAGATTACAATGAGTTGGACATAGCCCAAGGTACGAAAAAGTTGGAGCCAGGGCACATTATTATCGCAACAAACCTATGCGGTCGTGGTACGGACATAAAGATCTCAGAGGCATTAAGGGATTCAGGAGGGTTACATGTTTGCTTGACCTATTTACCTAAGAACAGCCGAGTAGAGCAGCAAGCATTTGGACGAGGAGCCAGAAGCGGAGACAAAGGTTCTGGTCGACTTATCATAATGGATTCAAAGGGAAAGGAATATAAAAACTTGATAATACTGGATTTCAAAAAGCAGCGTGATGCGGACGAGTTATTACGTATATCGGATATGAAAGCATACTACGAAGCACAAATCATCCCTGAGGAGTATTGCTTCGATAAATTTAACAGCCAGTATAAAATATTACGTGAAAATCTAATTAAGAATAACGTACATATTGAAGCTCAAAAAATTCTCATGCAAAGTTGTTTGAATAAATGGGCTTTTTGGCTGGACAATAATAGTAAACGCTTGGAAAATCTTGTGGACGAAGAAAGCGAAACTGATTTGAAAAATTTACTGGAAGAGTTTATTTCACAATTGAATAACTTAGCAGACATGGATAGTAGTATTTGGGTTGAGGGACAGCCTGTGCAAATGGTTAAACTCGGTAAGCATTTCTGCCAAGTCGGGAAATGTGACGATGCTATCAAACTATTTGATAGTGTCATTGAGTTAGAACCACGCTTTTCTGAAGCAGCTCATTATTACAAAGCTTTCGCACTGATGAAAAATATTGACTGGAAAAACAAGCCTCTCTTCAAACAAAGTTTGAAAGAGTTTAAAATGGAATTACGAGAAGCTGAAAGACTTTTCAAAGAGCACACCAGATTTTCCATTTGTGCAGCAGGTACTATTCAAATGATGAAAGAACACAATCAGAACAGCATTATCCAGATTGATACATACCAAGAACAACAAAAAAACCTTAGCAACCTCTACGATATCTTTTTACGTTCCATAGATGATGTTTTTGATCATCCCATCACTTCAAAATCATTTGTCAATGCTGATATTAACGCAGAACTATCGGAAACTATCTATGAAAATTTGCTTAGCAATGGTATTTTGAAAAAGATAACCGTAGCAGATGATATTTCGGAAGAAGTGTGCAAGAAAATCAGTTTCGAGTACGGAATATTGTTTCGAGAGTTTCAGACGTGTTTTTCTGCGTTGGAAGGTAAAGAAATGGAGGAAAAAGTATTTAAACGAGCAGTAAAGATGGGCATCCAATTACCCAGCAGAGAAGATTTCTGGAAACTGTTGATTCAAGAGAACATCATAAGCCAGGAAGTCGCGTGTATTATAATTGACGTTGAAAAATTGGACAAAGTTGATCCTTTATTCTCACGCTTACTTCAGAACAAGATTGTCAAAAAAGAATTAGACCAACAAACGTTAGAATATAATGATCCAAACGAGATCATCCTGAATACAGTGCAGGCTGACCCACAAAGAGATTATATCATACTTGAAAAAAGTGTTCTTAAAGAAGTGTTAGCCAATGATAATCTGAAATATGAATTTCTGAAAAAGAAAGGAGTTTTCACATCCAATAAAAAAGCACAGATAGATTTGACTAAAATTGCATCATCTCTTCCTCGTTATGATTCTATTACATTGAATGACTTCAGCAAAGAGAATATCGCTAGAAGCGACGCCGAAACAATCTTGGCAGGGCTTGTTGAAGAAAAGATTTTGAAAAAGGTGAATTCAGAAGATGATCTCTATCGGCTTGTTATTCCCTGTAGTAAAATCAAGCTAATTCAATTTCCGGCTTATCCAATTTATCGAAATGCTGTGATAGCACTACTGTCTTTATGTTTCATCTATAGAACATCTCTTGAAATAATTAAAGAACAGCTGGAAAACAAAAACATTCCTACTGACAAGCGGTTGCTGAGTAAACCGCATCATAATCTAATCTACGAATTGATTGATCAAAATATTATAAGTCCCGTCACATATAAGACGAAAATAAAAAATTTGAAACAAGAACTCAAGACCATTCACAGTCTGACACTAACGAAAGATGATTTGAGATCAATGCTGTCTGAAAGTAGACTTATTCCGGAAATATACAATACTGATGAGCTGTACAGACATCTAGTGGAGAAAGGGTGGCTTATTGTTGATGAAGACAAACCTGATGTCCCGGAAACAGATCCTCTTTACCTATGTTTAATGGAAATAAATTCCGTTAGCGACCCTCAGTACTGTATCAGTGACTCTGTGGAGAGGCACAAACTCACTTTTTTTGAAGACATAGAAGAAATAATTAAGCAAATTTTCGATGACAGATTGAAACTTGCAGCGGAAGCTACAATTGAACACATTATTAGAGTTCTCGAACAATCGATGAGCTTATTAAACATCTTGGAAAATGGCCAGAGTGAACTTAAACCTTTAGCGCAAAGTACAGGCCTGGATGGATCTAGATGCACAGAAGAAGTGAACACTTTCACTCTCAATGGTTTGGATCAAATTCTACGAATAGAGGAAAGCAAATGGTCATTACAAATGCTTGTTAATACTGGAATAGTTATACTAATGGGAGTAATGCAAATAGTTGCAGGTATTATATTAGAAACTGTTTCCTCGGCTTTCACGGCCGCTGCTTCGTTCATTTCTGAAGGCATAGCCGATATCATTTTTGCAATTCAAGTCTTGAGATCAGGTCACTTTAGTTGGACGAATTACGTACGACACAAAGTCAGGAGCTTAATGTTGACTGTTGTTACTTGTGGTTTCAGAGCTCTCTTGTCAAAATGCGCTAATGTAGCACGGTTCGGTTCTAAAGTAACCCAGTCTACGTTAGACATTGGTGAAAATGTAGCAAAAACAACAAGTTCTCGACTGCTGGAAACTGCTGCTGCGACGAGAGGTGTAGTTATGGCAGGGGAAAACCAACTTATATTGAGATCTATTGATGCAGCAACAGTCGATTTGGACTATGGTGGAGTCGATGTTATCATTAAGAATTTCCTCAGAAGGTTTTGTGATGATATATGCTCTGCCTTCCTATCTGCTATTAGGAAGAAGATGGAGGACTATAACGTAAATCTAAGTTTAGACGGCATCTATCAGTTATTAGGAAAAGAAGGAGCAGTGAAACTGGTAGCCGATCTGGCTGATAATTTCTTCAACGAGACAGGTCTGACAGAAAAATATTTACCCATTGCTTCAAAGACAGTACGTTCTGCGACACGAGAAATCGAAAGGGCTGTAGAAAATATGAGACGTTCTGAAAATACTCGATATACCTCACTCGCCGAGGTTGTCAACGCGGTATTAGCCCTGATTCCAACGGCAGAAGATTTAGCGAACGTTGACAATGTACGGAATATTACCGGCAGTTTGATGAATAATTTGAAAAAAAAATTAATGATTACAGAAAGTGATACTAAGTCGGAAAAAAGTCCTGGCCAAAATGCCCTGGACAGAAGCAGGGATAAGGTACAAGCCTGTGAAAACTTCAAAAAGGAATCAATGGAACAGTGGCATTCTTTGATGGATGAAAAAATAGGAAGAATAATGAAACAACACGTTGTAAGACCGATATTCAAGGAAGGCGCTGGTTGTTTGATGGAGTATTGTGGACAAATAATTGAAGGAAGATATCAATTATGCAGAGTTGGTAGAAACAATGAACGTTCGAAAAATCTGGCACGGCAGTATCAAGAAAGTCAGCGATCCAGTTTCGCTTCAATGTCTAATCATCTTTCCGAAATTGAAACCTATATCTTGAATGGATATCACAACAACCTAACCATGTTAACAATTAAAATGAGTAATCATAAACTGCTCGCCGCTTTGGTTCGTGAAAATGCCCCAATAGATGTAACTTGTCTTTATGCATGCGCTAAAATAATCAGTAAGATATCAGGAACCGGGGGACTTACTATAATTGCTAAAGAAAAAAATGGCATGAAACGCAGATTTTCATTTCCGGTGGACGGAGCAGCAGAGATGCATGTCATTAAACTTGAACTCGTTGATAATTGTTTCCTACTTCACGGCAACGGTGCGTCAGAAAGTAACAGAAACGGCGAAAGAAAAAATAATTACCTGTACGAGGCTATATCGGGACACCTAAATTTGAAGTTGACGCGTGAAGAGTTCAGGACTGAAGTAGCTAACTGTATTGAACACGATCCTGATGTACAAAACGATATTAATCAAGGCTTAAATTCGGCTTCCACATCTTCTGCAACCGGCGGTACACGCCAGTACATGGTATCTATTGACAAACTATGCACGAATCCAATTGACGAAAAAGTACGGTTTTCACGACGTACTACAACAAATTCCAAATCATATGTTCCAACGCAAGAACGTCAGCTTGTGAAAAAAAGGTCATGTAGTGTGGAAAGACCTTGCTCAACCAAAAGGCAGCCTATTCAAAGATTTTCAACTTGCAGTTAATACAACTAATGGCCACTTAGCCGGGCAATATAGTGTTGGCTTCAAGATTGTCTTTGAATCCGTTGCATATCCAAATTAGATTTATTCACATATAATATGGTTCTGCATGCTTTTAATAATTATATTTTTACGGCCTTATTTCCGTTTTCGATTCACACTGTGCCTTGTCGACATTTAAAGAATGATTATTATTATTTTTTTTTTTTTTACTCGTCAGTATAGGTATATAAGATTTTCCATGGCCAAATGGTAAATCATAGCCGAAAAAATATTGTTATACAACATATTCAACTAGAACTTAAAAAATTCATTCATGTATCATTGGTAAGGTATCATATATCATATCATTTAGTAAATATATCATTTTGCATTTTTATGCATGTATTACCTATGATTGTATATCAAATAATCGCTCAATCACTTCGTATGAATTACAAAGAAATTAGCTCTAGAGTTTTTAGAAGTCGAAACTGTGTACTGAAACATTCGATTTTCTTTCTTCGAGAAACACTTTTTGCTTGAATCACTACTAATAAATATTCAGTCGATGTGTAATTAAAGAAATTTTGATAAAATTGAATGTTTGATGCATTATAATGGACAAGTGAGTGTTTCAATCGAACAATGAATTTTTTTCATATAAAATAAGTATCTATTTCACAACCTGTGAACGTACACTTAATTCTTTCTTCAACTCTTGATGCAAAAAGTCAATAGAAACTGATGAGATTGCGGACAGGATCCTATAGATTCTCATAAATCCAGATTCAAAAAAGAGATACAAGACGAACTTTTGAATCAATTCGCTAAATCCAACTGAATCCATTATTATATAATGTTTCCATCATCTCTATCGAACTTTTGCACCAGGGTCGATTTTTCTCTCGTCTCAGATACTCCGAGGAAAATCTATACATTCCTAAGGCCGCTAATTAAGTAATTGAAATGTTTAATCTTCAAATTCTTTTGTATGTTATGATCAATCTCTATTCGCTACAACGAGTTAACGAGGGACCCCACCACAGTATAGCAACACCATACGTCAACTCGAGGTTCCAGCTTATCAATTCATTTGTGTCGACGGAGTATTACTCTAGGCGGAAGTCCAGAACATAATCACTATGAAAAATCACCAAGAAGAGATACCAGTCCAGGGAAAAGGAATGAGCATTCACACAAATATGAGCAAGCTACACCAGCAGACGGTATGTAAAGCTGTTCGAAGGCAAGCAGGAAGACTCTCGTTACACAGACACTTGATAGCGTGACACCAAATCGAATGAAATCGCATCTTCCATCGTGTGAATGACTCAGTAAAACGTATATAGAAGGACCGCTCCATAAGCACCCTCCATCTTTCTCCTGATTGGCTACAAGTCTGACATCAATTCATCAACAACATCCAATCTCTGCATCAGACTTGTCGGCTACTGTACTATGCCAAAGTTTATCGTCAAGATGTGTCTTCAGAATTCAGAAAATCTCAGGATGGAAGCCAACTTTGTCCGTCAACACGGTCTGGTGAAAACTGCAATGAAAATCTGGAACGAAGGTACGACGCCATCGTCATAATCTAACAAGTATTTGGTGTACAGAAATTCCGGGGATAGAAGGAATACGGAAACTAGCACCAGAGTTACCTCAACATTATGCTATTGTATCCTTCATATATATTTGTGGCTGTCAGATACCTTCCTATCGGCTGGATTAAGGAAACTACCGCCACCTCGGAACTTATCTATAGTACTGGCTACTAGGAGTACCACAGATTCGTGGTTGGATGATAATGAGTAATGAATTAGTGATAAGTCATCAATCAGATGATTGGAGCCTCGAGGAAATGTGCGGTGTGCGATACTAGAACATCTAGAGCAGCACGGATCCCAGTCGTCTCTCCCACGTCCGACAATCTGAGCCCTTGGTCATTCCATACCTTTGATTGTGAAAAGCTCTTGCCTTGTTGTTAGTTGTCGACAAATAGATGTGTATTGAAAGATCTATACTATTAGATTGTGCAACTTTTTTTTTTTTATTAATTAGTTATAACGATATCAAATCTGAATATTGCCTCTGTATGCTCATTTTCTAGAATAGGATAAGTCCTCAAGCTCTTCTGCATTCGAAAATCCACGAAGCTGCAGATTCATTTAATTCATATTAGATCGCCTTTCATTTATGTATGAAGTTCGAACTTTGTATAGTAAAATTGAGCGACTTCCTGACTGTTTCGCTAGCAGAAAATTTCTAGTACATACATTATTGAGTTATAATTTCGCCTTATTTTTTAAATAATTTTTCAATAAAGGCGGTAACGTATGAAGAATATCCTTGGAGTATCACAAAGTTACAATTAATTTTAACTCTAATGTAATTTGATGATAATTTTGAGTTTACTTACACCGCGGCTCCTTGCGATTATTACTCTGAGAAATCGATGTAGTCATTTCTTTTTTTACATCCAGTTAACAACAGATTCTTATACAGGGAGGGTGAAAGTCTAATGTCTGAACACTTGGAGTAGTGTTGAGGTGGCCACCAGTAAAAATTTCAATTGTTTTGTTGTTTTCCGACTTCATCATTTGTTGAAATTGGGAAACAATCGCTGGCACTGGGATCTTGGCCATCCCAACACGACCACAAGTGTTCGGACGTTAGACTTTCACCCTGTGTATCAGCTTCGAGATTCTGAATTTTGTTTTGCATTCATTACAATTACACCTATCTACCATTGTAAAAAATTTGGAATATACGGGCCTGCCCCAGTAAAATAACAATTATCGCCTTCTTCCAAAACCCTATACCCTCTTACCCGCACAGATATCGTTGATATCTTAGAAGTTTCCAAGGATCAGATACGGACTACCATTTGTGGTAAGTTGTAAACGGTATAGGATATTTGCCAGCTATTCACAGATTCCGCACTGGTCTTATACTCTCAGCTCCATTTTTCCTTCAGGGGTAGGTATTCTTAAATTATGTTAAATATTTATTTCACAGCTTTAGTTCATAGGTCAGTCGAAAGCTTTCTGAGATAACGCGAGCATTGAGGCTGGTCGAGCTTGAAAATCATAGGTATATCTTTATTTCTTATTGCTCTTTTTTCAATCTAAGAACTACATTTCGGTTCATTGTAGTATAGTCACAGAGAAGTTCTTTATCATGTTTTAAGAAATTCTAGATTCTAAGAGGTACAGCAACATACTCTACCATCTCTTTGCATATATCGGCTTCTTGTCATTGCTAATATACCTATACTTCTGATGTCGGTCCTACAGCAATTCAAACACTCAACATATATGTTGAATAAACGAAACAGTGTCAATTGCAATATACATTTATTTCGAAAAAAACCAATCACAAATTCTACAAAACATCAAATACATAATTACTAATTTTGTATCGAGGGTTCCGCAAAAAACATACAGATGCATAAATAATAATTTCGTTATTTTTCACGATTTTCTCGCCTCTTCGTCCCTTCAGTATTTAATCCCGTTTAAATCGAACTCCCATCTCCCACAAAGACAAGCAGTACCGTGGTTCTCCTAAGTTCATGCAACCCGTAGCCCCTTCCGGGTTGTAGAATGCAAGTGATAGATCAATTCATCGGGCTCCCCCACTGTGGGTTCCCCGCAATTTCACCTCTGTTGAGTTGGCCCGTGACTTTGTGGGCTATGTCGTAGTTGAGCTGTGCCTGTATACTATATATACAGGATTTCAATGATTAATAAATTGGCTTTTGAATGATAAATTTGTTCTGCAATTGCTTTTAATGGTTCGATCCTTATCAAATTGATGCGCCCTGCCATATGCAACCCGCATGCCATTCGTGTACGATTAATTTTAGGTAGGTCTCCATTGTGAAAAATCCCCGTACATAGTATCTTCGCGAAATAGTAATAATCGCTTCTAGAAATTGATTTTTCTCGAATCGCGCGAGTTTATAACACAGAAAATTGTTTTTTTCATTGTGATTTTGACTTTCTGAGTATTGAAATTCGAAGTTATGGAAATTTTGAGTCAAAAATTGCTCCTGGTATCAGCAGAACATCTGACCCGAAGAGGTGGTCGCAAATTTTTCAATTAGCTGCACATAAGTTCGCAATTTTTCCCTCCAAAATTATATCGCAGGCCTTATATCTTTTGGTAGTCCATATCAGATGGCGTTAGTAGTTGTTGCGTTAGGTGGCGCAGTCACGTGCTTCGCGTTCGAACTACATAACGTAGAGAAGAGGCACTTTGAGTTGGAAGTTGGAGGCACTCGAAAAACGACCGTGGAGTAAGTAAGTGCGACAAGTAATAGTCGCGCGATATGTTGGGAAAATAACATTGCTAGTCGACCACCAACACCGCGACCACCACAGGGTTACGACAATAAAATAAATAAGTAATTAAATAAATTCCCCCACATTTTCACCCGGATAATAACTAAAGGTTTCAAGTTATTAATCCAAGTATAAATATTATGAAAATAATGGCCCACCACTACGTCGTTACGGCTCATAAGCCAACAGCGGTAACCGCGTGTGTAACCGGTAAGTGATATGATAACATTTTCACGACAATTGAAGAAAAAAGAAGAAAAAATAAAAAATACATTTTTCATTTAAAAAACACTCTAAACACTGGAGCAATTAGATGATATACGTGTCTCGTTACACGCTGATATTATTACTGTCAGTAAACGACGGACATACACGCATATACATACATATACATGTATCTATGCATGCATCACTGTTCTTTATATTATCTTTTTATTCACAGGTAATTTCACTTCTCCAACTGACCTGAATTTGATATTGGCAAAGAATATGAGGCTTGAGATTTATCTCGTTACTCCCGAGGGGCTCAGACCTCTCAAAGAAGTTGGTATTTACGGAAAGATTGCTGTTGTTAAATTCTTCAGACCGCCGGTGAGGTTATGAACAATTCAGCTATCGCTATTACCAAAAAATATTCATTATAAAAAATGCCCCCTTCCCTCCCGATTGATAAATCCATTGATTTTATGCATTCAAACAGCATGAGAAAAAGGACCTTTTATTCCTCCTAACAACTCGCTACAACGCTATGATACTCGAGTGTATAGGAGAGGGTGAAGACATTGAAATAATGACCAAAGCACACGGTAACGTCGCAGACCGAATAGGAAAGGCTTCGGAGACTGGAATAAAGGCGGTCATAGATCCAAAGGCGCGTGTAATAGGTTTAAGACTGTACGACGGTCTCTTCAAGATAATACCTCTAGACAAGGACAATCCTGAGTTGAAAGCTTCGTCTATTAGAATGGACGAGCTCCAGGTCCAGGACGTTAATTTTCTTCACGGTTGTTCAAACCCAACACTGATCCTGATTCATCAAGATATAAACGGTCGGCATGTTAAAACTCACGAAATATCACTGAGGGATAAAGAATTTGTCAAAATTCCATGGCGCCAAGACAACGTCGAGCGTGAAGCCATGATGGTCATTCCCGTTCCTTCACCCATTTGCGGCGCTATCATCATAGGACAAGAAAGCATTCTTTACCACGATGGGGCAACCTATGTCGCCGTCGTTCCTCCCATCATAAAACAAAGCACCATCACATGCTATGCCAAAGTCGATAATCAGGGACTGAGGTATCTGCTTGGCGATATGGCAGGACACTTGTTCATGCTGTTTTTAGAACAGGAGAAAAAACCAGATGGTATCATCGCTATTCTTACATTTTTATTCGTTTATTTCTATGTTCCGTTTTTCTTCGATAAGAATGAAGCAATTCAATTCCTTTTGCCAAAATGAGCATTCCTTTGCTATTCCGTGTCTATTGCATCCGATTCGATCATGTTTTTGGATAAAAATGAACTTTTGTATTATATTCTATCTCATTTTATCTCGGATTACTGATACCTCACATACTTATCGAGTTTGTGATTTTGCTCGCAGGTACAATGGTGGTAAAAGACTTGAAGGTCGAACTTCTGGGTGAGATAAGCATTCCCGAATGCATCACCTACCTAGACAATGGTGTGATATTCATTGGCAGTCGCTTGGGAGACTCTCAGCTAATAAAGCTCATAACAAAAGCAGATGAAAACGGTTCCTACTGCGTGCCTATGGAGACTTTTACAAACCTTGCTCCGATCGTGGACATGGCAGTTGTGGATCTAGAGCGTCAAGGACAGGGCCAGATGGTCACGTGCTCAGGAGCATTCAAAGAGGGTTCGTTAAGGATAATAAGAAACGGAATTGGTATCCAGGAGCACGCAAGCATTGATTTGCCAGGAATAAAGGGAATGTGGGCTCTGAAGCTAGGCGGAGGAAACTACGACAATACATTGGTGCTTTCGTTCGTCGGTCAGACCCGAATTCTAACATTAAACGGAGAGGAAGTAGAGGAGACTGAAATCCCTGGGTTTGTATCCGACGAGCAGACATTCCACACGGGAAACGTGACCAACGATACGTTCATCCAGATCACCCCAACGTCCGCGAGACTTATTTCAAATGAAACAAAGTCTGTGGTCTCAGAATGGAAGCCAGAAAACAACAGAACTATAAGCGTTGTAGCCTGCAACGGTATGCAGGTCCTCTGCGCAACTGGAAACGATTTATTCTACATGGAGATAAACTCGTCTCAAATTGTACCCAAGGGATCCGTCGCCCTTCAGCATGAGGTAGCATGTCTGGACATATCGCCTTTAGACGGTAACATCGAGGCTCGTATCGTGGCCGTGGGACTGTGGACGGATATATCTGTAAGAATTCTGACCCTGCCTGGTCTGGAGGAAATAAACAAGGAGCAACTAGGCGGGGAGATAATCCCAAGGTCTATTCTGATGACTTGTTTCGAAGGTAACACATATCTGTTGTGTGCACTCGGCGACGGCAGCATGTATTACTTCACTCTGCAAAAACAGAGCGGTATATTGACCGATAAGAAGAAGGTAACTTTAGGCACGCAGCCAACGGTCCTGAGGACTTTCAGGTCGCTTTCTACCACTAATGTATTCGCCTGTTCGGACCGACCGACTGTGATCTATTCGTCAAACCACAAGCTAGTATTCAGCAATGTTAATCTGAAAGAAGTAAACCACATGTGTTCTTTGAACGCAGAATCTTATCCGGACAGTTTAGCCCTTGCCACAGACAGCACAGTCACTATAGGAACCATCGACGAAATCCAGAAGCTTCACATAAGAACTGTGCCCCTCGGTGAATCACCCAGAAGAATCGCGTACCAAGAAAGCTCACAGAGTTTTGGTGTTATAACAATGAGAGTAGACATGCAGGAGAGCAGCGGTGTAAGTGTTGTTAGATCTTCGGCCTCCACCCAGGCTGCTTCTACCTCTAGTAGCAGCCATATCGCATCACATAACAAGCCTGGACACACGGCTAGCGACATTGGGCAAGAGATAGAAGTACACAATCTTCTGATAATAGATCAACACACATTCGAAGTCCTTCATGCTCACACATTGATGCCTTCTGAGTACGCCATGTCTTTGATATCCACCAAACTGGGGGAAGATTCAACGTCGTATTTTGTCGTCGGTACTGCTTTGATTAATCCCGATGAATCTGAGCCGAAAATGGGGAGGATATTGCTCTATCATTGGAATGATGGAAAGCTTACTCAGGTTGCTGAGAAGGAAATAAAGGGCGCTTGCTATTCGCTTGTTGAATTCAACGGGAAATTATTAGCCAGTATTAACAGCACTGTTAGACTTTTTGAATGGACTGCTGAGAAGGAGCTGAGACTTGAATGCAGCCATTTTAACAACATAATTGCACTGTTCCTTAAGACTAAGGGAGACTTTGTACTCGTCGGAGATCTCATGAGGTCGCTTACTCTACTACAGTATAAAACCATGGAAGGTAGCTTTGAGGAAATAGCCAGAGATTATAATCCTAACTGGATGACCAGCATTGAAATTCTTGACGACGACACATTTCTTGGCGCTGAGAATTGCTTCAATCTTTTTGTTTGCCAAAAAGATAGGTGAGTTAAATTGAATTTTGATAATTGGTAAATGGGTGAATTTGAAACATATCATTAGATTTTCAAAGATTTTTAGGGATTTTGGAAATATCTTCAAAGATCCAAAGGATAACAGAAGATTTGAAATGATTTTGAGGGATTTTGAAGATCTCAAACTATGTTGTAGGATTATAGATGATTCGAAAGGATTCGGGATTATGATTTGAAAAGAATTGAAAAGACTTCCTTCCAAATACTTCACCACCTAATTCAATGCCAATTTCCAAACCTTACACAAGATTGAATTTCAAGATTTTCAGTAAAAACTTCTATCACCAAAGATGAATATCATCTATACATAAATTATTGAACCATTTCATAACTAAAACAGTTTACCAGAAAAGTTCAATTCAACATTTCTTCGTATCTATCTACCATATTCAAAATAAAATTACACCATCAACTCAAAACATAAAAAGAAGAAAAGAATTGAACAAATAAATAGATTTGTTGAATTTACAGCGCAGCTACTTCAGAAGAGGAAAGACAACAGATGCAGGAAGTTGGTCAATTCCATTTAGGTGATATGGTGAACGTCTTCAGACACGGTTCACTAGTAATGCAACATTTGGGTGAATCTAGTACCCCGACCCAAGGCTGCGTCCTGTTCGGAACAGTTGGAGGAGCGATAGGTTTGGTGACCCAGATCCCCTCCGGCTTTTACGACTTCCTTCACAACTTGGAGGACCGTTTAACGACGGTGATAAAAAGCGTTGGTAAAATAGAGCACAGTTTTTGGCGGAGTTTTAACACGGATCTAAAGATAGAGCCGTGCGAAGGGTTCGTTGACGGAGATCTTATCGAGAGTTTCCTCGATTTGAATCACGATAAAATGTCAGAAGTAGCGATGGGTCTTCAGGTAAGAAACAACAACTACTAGAGAAAACTTTTATTCGAAGTTCGTTTCTCAATCTAATCAGTAGCTTTTTACAGATCGATGACGGTAGCGGTATGAAGAAAGACGCGACTGTAGATGATCTCGTTAAAATAGTTGAGGACCTAACAAGGATACACTAAATTGCAGGCATGTATTTTTTACGTTTAAAACAGCGCAGCTTTCCGGAGCTAAAAGTAAACTCAATACCAGTTGTTTGAAATATGTAACACTAGACTAGTAGAGAATCCATACTATACAATGATTTATATTATGAGCATCGATTAGTCGGTGTAAAATGATTAATTGTGATTCATTGAACTATAGGATTATTGGAAGGTAGTAAAACGAAACACAAAATTATAAGAAGCAAAAACAAATAAAAACTGTAATTTATTTTCAATAATCGTCTTTAATGAACAACAATTCACCATGTCAATCACAGTCGAATGAAGAGTGAACTCTGTAACTTGACAAAGATCTTAGTCTTGAACACATTGAAAAACGACATTGGAAAAAGATATTCTGAATCAGTTTTTCGATGATATCTCGAGAACCGTTGTTGATATCGAGATGAAGGTGAATATGAAAAATGATTTCAATTAAATTCTCAATAAAAAAGGTAAAATACATTTTTACTCTATCTTATTAATTTGGCTGTATTTCAACGTGGAATCTGTGACTACTTAACACACTTAATCTAAAAACTGTTTAAATGTTCAGGTTCAAAATACAGCGAAATCGTTGAAGATATGGAAAAAATGTATTTCACCCTTTTGATAGAGAATTTGATCGACTTCATTTTTCATGTTCACCTTTATCTCCATAGCTTCAATGGTTTATGAATTATAATCGAAAATCTGATTTGGAACACCCATTTTTTTACTTTTTTATATTTTACTGAACTATACGATCAGGGTATCTCATTCTACGTCGATAATGGGAAAGAATCTAAAGCACAGAGACTCTCTGAGTTCATAGATTAGCAGCAATCGCAGCTCTGACTGTATCAGGATCGAATATCCACTGTCTTAATTTCTCGATTCCTTCTCCAGTGATAGCGCTAGTTTCTATAACAGTTATTTCCTGTGTAATTTCCTTTCGCAATCTGTTCAATTGCAGCATGAGTAAGGCTTCATTTCTCATTTGTCGATAGGAAAGATCCATCTTAGCAAGTACCAGCGCAATTTTAACTTTCTGTAATTTTGGTTCAACCAGCAATGAGTAGAGCAGAACTCCCGCTGCGCTGATCTGGCAAAGATTGCTGGTGTCTACTACGTAGATAATCTTACGCACCTGTAATTATTTATAAAAAAGAATTCTCACTTTAAACTAGTTCAAATTTTGTTACAGATTAATCAACGCCAGAGTTGAGAGAGAAATTTGAAAGAAAAAGAGAAAGAAAGAAAAAAAATGAATTATTATAAGTAAAGTTTTAGAAAAACGAAATTCTGTAAATATACTTATACGATTATTATGATAAAACACAATAATAAAGTTCAGAAAATATTAAAATCCTATTATACGATTTCTCAATTAGAACCAATATCTAATTTTATTTCTAATATCATTTTAATAAATGGCTCTACTCTCACCCTAGTGAAATAGTGTTTCCATATCGGAGCAACGCTACCTCCAAGTTCCCTGATCACTACCTCAAAGTGACCGTCGTCATTACGAATAGTAAACATGTTAGTTCCATTTGTAGGAACAGTGTGCGTAGCTTCGTCGATTTCTCCACCTTGTAAAGACTTCATTAGAAGTGTTTTACCAGACATTTGAGGTCCGAGGCAGAGATACATATCGAATAATTCATATACTTGCGCAGATTTTTGAATCATTCCATAATGTGTTTACCAATTGGAAATCACATCACTGTTATTTCAACCTTATGTCTTCTGTTCTGTATTCTGCTACTTGGTATATATTGAAGAGTTTTTGATATCGTCATGGAAACGCGATCTAATATGGAACCACCGTATTTCAATGTGGAATAAATTTCAATTTATTCTATAACGTGATGAGTTTTGGATAGTACTCTTTTTTTTTATTACATTCATCCGATGAAAACTACCGTTTTATTTTCAATCTATGTACAGTTTTATATTAACAATAATTGAAAATAAATAAGAAAGAATATTGCTATTTAATTTATATATATATATATTCCACACATTGCCTTATTTTCTTTTTAAAATTGTCAAATCGTTGTTATTTATTATTATTATTAATGAATAGCCCTTAAATATTCTTGAAAAGAAAAAAAATTAGAAATTCGATTTACAACAGCTAAGGGACAACGTTGACCCTACTATTATTTTTTAATAGCTAGGATACACAGATTTCGACTAAATTGATTTATGACAAAACGTGAGAATATTAATTGAGTAGATTATAAATTCTTTTCTTATTCATTATGAATATTAATTATTATCTAAAACGAATCAACGATAATAAAACAATAGCAGCTCACCCCGCAATACTATAGTATATGTATATTATAATTATTTTCAAAAAGAATAATTTATCACCGTCGATCATCTACCTCTACCTAGTTAGTAATTATAATCTCGAAACATTTTCATTATTTCTAATCAATAAATCAGTCGCAAATATCGGTTACAATATCGATTTGCGAATACATGATGTTATTATATTGATTTCCCTCTTTCTATCTCTATCTCTTCTCTTCCTTCTTTATAGAAAATAAATTGTCAACCTATTCCTTACGTCTATTATCAGTGATTTCACATATAATATGCTTATCAATTAGGTATTATTCATTCATCACAATCAGATGATGACAATAATAATAATTAAGGAAAACACAGTGTCAATAATTTCACAAGCTTACATAATTATATGTTATATCTACTATACTATATACAATACATTCATGTATCATGTATTTACATTCAAGGATCACATCCTGTTAATAATACATAGGGTATGTGATGCGATGTGAGTCGGGAACCAATTGATTTCATTGAAAATTCTACCGATTCTACGCTCTCATCTATACATATACTACATCATTTTCATACTATTTATACATTTTTCAAAGAGCTTTGTTTGATACTAGCTGCGACATTTGTATCAATTATTCTGTACCCAAGCAGCATACTTATATTCAGGAATTGATATAATCATTTCTGTCGACATTAAGTTAAGACAGAATCGATAGTTCGCTACTCGGGTAGCAGTGATTAGTTGATTGTCCGTTCTATTATAATCCATTCCATTTCATTTAATCAAAACTCTAGCTACCACCACTTGACTAGATTCAGCTTCGTAGTAAAAAGATTTAATTCATTTCTGTTACGTCCTTCCGGCAAGTAAATTCAACACTTGTTCTGGCATCTGCCAGATATGTAATCGCCGGTCTTTGCTGCCTGCTACTATCTGTAATAGAATCAAAACGATATCAAACTCAGACAATTCGAATTTTCAAAATATCAATAGTATATCAACCACATTTTTTATCCTTACTTTATTCTTGACTATATCCATGCTTAACAACATATTTCCTGGTCCAGGTATACTGCAAACGAGTCTCTTCTCCTATAAAAAAAAAAATTTTTAAACTTTCAATCATCCAAGAATTCATTACCTTTCTTTTTCTTTTTTTTTTCCATTTCATTTGATCAGACTATTCATGATCAATCTTCTACCAGATCATTGCTCTCTACCTTAGTATCGAAGACATAAATATTCCCATCGTAACAGCCAGCGAAAAGCAGCCATTTGTACATTCTCATGCAGACTATTCCTGGTCCCGCGTTGTAAAGCTTGACTTCAGATCCGTTCTGTAATTATTCAAGAAGTTCTCTTCAAGTCTCTAGGCTCGTTATTCGATTGATTAATCTCAGCTGCGGATTTATGGCCACTTACAATAAAGTCAAACACCGGTATAGCCGTATTACTCGTTCCACAGTACACCAAGTTACTGTCCATCATTAAACTGTAGACGGTATGACTCTTGTGGCCGCTTACTGTTCTGAGAAACAAGCCGGTCTGTGCGTCTCTGATTGTTATCGGTTGGCTCCTAGATGCGACTATGAGAACTCTGCGGGGACCTTCGGTAGTTGCTTTTAAGGCGAGTACCGATTCTTCGGAGAATTTTATCTCATCTCCTTTGAAGGAATGCGACTGTAAAAAGATTACGAGTTATTTATCGTCTTTGGTTTTTGCTGTAAATTTATTAGAAAAGTGATATTCATGGAGTGGATTCGTGTCTTTTACCATAAGATATGCCTTTTTTCACACCTTTATGTCGAACCGAAATACGTAGCCAGACTTTGTCCCGAGGAAAATTACACCCCAAGATTGGTCCATACATTGAACTGGGCTTCCGACGTCTGCTGCGTCTCGAACTTGTTGGCTAGTCTGTAAAAGGCATGAGAAGTAATGAAGGGGCTGATTTTCACTGTGGAAAATCTTCCTGGATTTCTGTTTTTACCATTATATCGAAACAGCGAAGAGATCCGTCGAGGGAACCGGAGAATAACCAGTCTTTCGTGGTTCCTGGAGACGCTGTACCCTGCAGAACGTATATACACGTTACGGCAGACTTGTGACCCTCGTATGTGTTCAGGATCCCATTACAGGTCTGGCTGTATCGATATATCACACCGTCTTCGCTCGCGGCAAGAATTGAATCGCCAAATACCTGAACATTGTTTAATAAGGAATGAAAAATCGAGAGATTTTGCTTACTTTTCAATGTACTAAGAGTCTTGAACCCCAAGTACAGTGCGCAAGCCTTCCATCTTTGACAAATTTTACTCAGTACCAGTTTCACCAGCATATATTGAGAAGATCAAAGCGAATATGAAAAATAAAGTTTATGCAATTTTCTGTGAAAAATGTGGCATACATTTTTCCCATATCTTCATTAGTTTCGCTGTGTTTTCGGGCTGATTATTTAAACGTTTTTGGAACTGAGGTAATAATTAGTCACTCATTTCAATGAACCAATGAAAATATAAGAAAAGTGTATGGCATCCTTTTTTACAGGAAATTTAATTGCTTTTATTTTTTGTATTCAACTTCATCTTGATATCGTTAACAGTTTTTGAGATATCGTTGAGAAACTGATTTCGAGTACCTTTTTCCCAGTATGGCAACTCGAGCAGTGCACTTTGAGTTGAGGATTTTTATTACGTTGGAAACTAGGCTACAGTGAACGTATACCCCAAGTTACATCTTTATGCTGTTTATTTTTTTTTATTTTACTGGACTATTCGTGAATTTTTTAAGCTTTGCTTTCACCTTGACGTCCAAAATCGGTCCTTTGTGAACGCTGTACTGTATTCGTGGTAGCTCTAACTCCTGGATATCGTTAGTTTTTTGTTCACAAGGAGAGTTCATGACCTGAATATCATCGCTGCATTTAGCGGCAGCTCTTTCTTCTCCAATAACGCTTATCTCAGATGGTAATACTTTGTTGTTATCTTGGAGATCAGCATTCAGATCTATAATCGCAGAAAAAGGCTTTTCCCCTAGTCCAAATTCACCGGATTCTTTCAACTCAGATATTTCGGTTGTCGGAGAGTCTGATGATATCGTAGGAGAGTTAGTTCGCTCAGGATCCAATATCATTGGTCCCTCAGGGCCAAATTCCGAAGGCGAATAATCATACGCGTGGATTCTATCTAACGATTGCCAATTTCTTACATCTGATATCGTAGCGGAGCAATAGGTCTCAGCCATGTCTTCAGTACGTAGACTTGAATGGTTTAGCTTCATAATTTCAAGGTCGCCATCATCGTATTCAGAATTTCCGTCTACATCGTTGAAGTCGAGATCAGATTGGGCAGCTAGATTATTCTCGTTGTTCAACGAAAGAAGATCTTCATCCAAATCAATGAACTGATGTTCTTCGCCGTATTTTTGTTGGGAGAAAGTGAGATTTTCAGAATCCGCTGTCTGGGTGTGAGATTCTGTTGCGCTTTGTGTATTCAATGAATTAATTTCGGGCTGCTGAGTATCCTCCATCTTTTCGGCAGTCAAATTTCTGGACTTTTGACCGAAGGCAGAATTCGAACTTTTTTTTAGATACGTATATTTACAATCGACTAGTCTCACGCTGCAGTTCTTTATATCTGATCTGATAATTGCCTTCCTTTTTCTAGATTGAATATTGCCATCTGTGCCGCTCTCTCCGCTGACTATCCGCCTCCTTTTTCCCTTCTTAACAAAGCTAGGAGTCGGACCTTTTGACGATATTCCCTCTAAATCACTGCTGACGGTTTCCAGCATTGAATCCAGGACATCGAGCCCCTTTTCTATGTCTTTAAAGTTACGTGATATAGAATGGCTGTGCAGCGTTTGATCCTGGGGCATAAAAGTCGTATCAGAATCATCAAACTGCGGGATATCATTGGAGTAATTAAACGTGTGACTTTCGGATTGATTCAGACTCAGTATATCTTCATTCCTCAAAGATTTATGTCCGCTTTTTTCCACAGCCATTTCTTCTCCGCATATATTTTCAAACAGGGATAATTGATCAGTCTCTCCTCTGCTGCCCACGCTCTTTGTTCGGTTTTTGTTCTTGGCGATATCACCCCCGTTATTCTCTCTAGAAATCTCCATTATCTTATCTATTGGGAATTTGTTCTCAGATTCCTTAAGAGAGGCGGTTGATGTCGGACCAGTAACATTAAGGTCATTCAAGTCTTCGATAAAGTTATCTGGGAAATGTTCAATCAGGCTTTCTCCGCCTGGAACATCTTCTAGCGGACAAATAACTTGGGATTCATCATTTGCAGAGTGTGAACCATGGATATGTGTCGAGTTAGTTCCATTGTCAGAATTTGGCTTAGTTTTACCCCCAGCCTTAGTCTTTCGATTGATATTTGTTGCATTCATATCAGCCGCCAGTTCCGTTTTGACTTTGATTTTGTTTGACCGTTGATATTCGTCGGTTTTATTTTCAGCCACAGCATTTATTGTTTCTGAAACATGGTCCACTATTTCGATGGGAGTGGTGTGTTTTAGTTTTGACTGATTATTAACCGGCTCTCTTTTCTTCTGGAATTTTTTAACGTAGAGTAAATTCAGAGGCATTTCTTCATCGGACGGAGACAAAGCGCTGCCAGATTTATTCAGGGATTTTAATCTTTCTTTATTTTCCTTGAGAACAACAGCTCTATGTTTCCTGGCGACTGCTCTCTCTCGTTTATAAGTTTCTTCGAGCAAAGCGAGGCCCTTTAGTGCCTTTTTGTCCACTTTATACTCCTGACATAAAGAGACTTGACTACTTTCGTCCGAATAAATAGGAGGCAGCGCTACTTTTTCTTGCGTAACATTAACCGACTCGGAAACAGTCCCAATCTGCGATTCGATTTCATCGTTAGCATGGCTTGACTCTCCCTCTTTCTTGCTTCGTCGGAGAAGTTCTTCCTTGGATTCAGAATTCTTGTTAGTCTTCTTTCTCGGCTCGCTGTGATGGTGTTCAATTTTCTTACTCTTTGTACAAATTCCCGGAACATTTTCATCCACAGTTTCTCTTCCAGCAATTTTCCTTCCATGATCCTCTTCTTTTCGTCTGTTACTACTGCTGCTGCTACGACTGTTATTCTCTTTCTTATTCATAGATTTATCCGCTCTGTTTTTACTCCTGAAAGTTGAACTTTTAGCCGTAGACGATTTGCGAGAATCAGTTTGGCTGTGTGGCCTAGACGGTCTTTCATGCTTGTACGACTTCTTAGACTTTTTATTAAGGCTGTGTCGATTGCCGAGGTCATCTTCTGAGGTGCAACTTGCTCTCGTCTTGGACGATTTAGGATGCAGAGGCTCGGTTCCAGTCTTTGAGCCGGAAATTTTCTGCTTTGTCGATGTTGTCGCAGTTTCATTGTTCGATGAATTAGAATTTGTTTCTCGTCGAGGGATGTTAACGATCTCTAATAGCGGCTCAGCCACATGTTTTCCAACTGCTAGACTTTGTTCATTGGGCAATTCCCCGTTTTCGAGCATTTGATAAAGCTTCATTTTCTCGGACATTAACTTATGGATCTCTCGATCAATTTCTATCATTCGAGCCAATACCCCTTCTTTAGTTTGTTGCTTTTTAACCACAGTTACCAACTCTTCTTCCCTTATGGCTTCCTTTATATGTTTTCTATTGCTGAGTTTATACTTTTTATCTTTCTTATGTTTCATCCTATGCCTGTCTCTAACTTTGTGTAAATTCTTGTTCGTCATATCTTCGCTCGATGCAACGATAGCGATCTTTGTTTCGTCTAACTTGGACGGTTTTTTATCATCTTCAACAGCAGGAGTCTTCTTCGACCTTAATTTACAGTTTGAAGGAACTCGCAATGTTAAATTCTCTGGTTCTTCAAGGGCCAGTGTACCGTATTGCTCTATCATTTCTCCCTGACCATCTGCGAAGGCGTTTACTGCAGTATCACCAGTCCCTTCCACATTACTTTTCACCTCAGACAACTGCCCGGCGTCTTTAGAAGCCAAAAGCTTTCCGGACTTTGAATGAGTCACCTCAAGCGTCTTTGTGTCCTTAGTATTTTTTCGGGCTCTTTGGCTGTGTAATTCTCTGCTCGTTATTGATGGTTTATGGCTTGGCAATCCTTTGTCTGTTGAAACTGTATCTTCTTGTTCACTTTCCCCAGTTTTTTTTCCACTCTCATGTTCGTCATTTGGTTCAGCAATGTCTTCAAGTTCCTGGCCTTCAGCCATCGCCCTTATATCAAGCCTACGATCTTCATCCTGGGAGAAGTCCTCGTCCGAAGATATCTCAGATAGTACGATAAATTCGCCGTGGTCAAAGTCTATAGAGCTGCCTAAAGAAAGAGTGTCCCCAGAAGGAGTTGTGCAGTCTATTCGGTCGTCTGTTTTGGACTCTGATTTCTTCTCATATCTATCTACTAATTCAATTTCCAATTTTCTTGAACCTGCATCAATTTCCCCCATTTTCTGATCCACAATAGGCTCGCTATTGTCGTCGGGAATCTCCACGCCATCCGTAATTATGTCAAAGTCTTTAGATCTCTTGTTATCCCTGTAATCCTCCGTTATTTCCAAAACCGATTGAGCCAGTCTCCGTTTTCCTAGTATGCTGCTCTTTATCGTTTCCTCAGAGAACCCTTTCAGTGGACTTTCAGGAGTTACGGGAGAATTCAGATCCAGGATCTCGGTAGTTTCTCGAGAATTATGTTCTTTCTCAGTCGTTTCCGTTCTCGCGATGCTCTCTCTGGCTTCATTTTTACCATTCAATAAATCCAGCTGAGATATTGCTTTTTCTATGAGATCGTTGAGGATAGATTTTATGTCGTTTTCAGAAGATTCTTTCATCCCAAGCTCACACAACACTTCCAAAGTTTCTTCAGTCTCTTGGCTTGAGATTTTTTCCCTAAATTCTAGCAAGTCTGGCTTAGTCGCAAATTCGTTTTCTGGATCGTTTAGAACGTCCAACTCTAATATCCCTTTCTCAACTGCAGAGGAATCTTCAATCTCATGCTGAACCGGATGATCATCTGTTTCTAATTTTTCACCACAAAATTCAGCCTCAAGATTTTCTGGTTCATTAGTAAGCTCTGCAGTGGATCCATCTTGGCCATGTGATGATGAGATTACAGCGTGATCGCTGTCTTGCACATTGTCGCCTACATTAAATTCCGTGGATGTTGTCTGTGGATTTTCTCCCTTTGGTTCATCCGTTTCCGTTACGCATGTGGATATTTCCTCCTGCTTCTGTTCAAGACTTGTTGTTTCTATGCACGGGTCTTCTTCCTGCTCTTTGCTTCTGTCTATTACTATTCGGTGAGAATTGAGGCTCGGGCTTTGTTCCGTGCACACATTTCTTACCTCACTTTCTTCATTCCCCGATATTTCCTCCGCTACATTCTCAGACAGTTGTTCCTCAATTTTTTTAATAGTCTCTTTTGGGCTACTGCAGGTTTTATGTCTTCTTGTTTTCTTGTCCTTCGTATCTATGACATTATTATTCCGGTGCGTCACTTTAACTTGCGACAAGTGTTTAGATTTTGGTTTCATAGTTCTCCTCCAGTCCTCTCTAGACACGGCTCTTTCCTTATCTCTAGAGTGTTTCCTAGACCGTTTCTTCTCACTTTTCTCATTAGATTTTACTTTGTCATTCGTTTTCTTGTTGCCCTTGGTGGACGTTTCTTTACTGGGTTCGCTATCCTCTTTTTCCTCCAACTTCTTATCAAACTTTATTTTAGGAACGACACTTTTCTCCTTATGCGAATGTCGCGATGAGGAATCCAGCAACAACTTCTTCTGTAATCCAGGCTTTGAATGATCTGCAGGATTTCTCTCTTCCGTTTTATTCCCAATCTCAGGTCTCAGATCTCCTGGATTCTCTCTCATCTCTTGGCTTAAACACGGAACATTTGTTGGTTCAAGAGTCACGGGGTTCGTAGGGGCTTCAATTTCCCTCACTTTACCAACTTTCTCACTGTTTCGCTGCAACTTTCTAGCTTTATAAGCTTTGATGTCAATTTTTTTGGCTCCAGATTTGCTCAGCTGGATATCAGAAGAGATTTTCAGAGAGTTTCCCCCCTTTTTTGGCTCCGAATGTTCCAAAGGATTATCCGCAAGTTCGACCTCTGCATCTTTCGCAAGCTTTTCAACAAGTTGATGTTCGTCATGGGTGAAGGGATCAGTTCGTAGTTCCAGCATCTCCGAATGAGTCGTGTATTCCTGAGCCACAAGCACCTCTTGATTCTTGAAACCGGCATCGAAGTGTGCGAGCTCATAGTTATGTCCCTGTAAAGAAACTTCCGACAATGATTTCTCGTTTCTATCAAGAGCGAAATGAGAATTCGTTTTTTTGTTTTCAAAAAACTCTTCCTCGTCTGCCTCGATGATAAGTTCCTCTTGTTTAATGAAAGCTTCGTGCTTCAGGCTCTCATTCCTAAGTGCAATTTTCGGCTCATGCCCGGTCTCAAAACTGTTCTTCTTCCTCCTGTCTTCTCTATTCTCTCTGCGCTCTTTCTGCTTCTTATTCTTCTCTCGATTCTTAATTTTTCTCTCAACATCACTTCCCTTATCTTTAATCTTGGCGATATCAATCTTCTCTGGGACTTGGTCTCTCGTTGTATCGCTCAGGTTGATATCTTTGGCAATTTTCTCCTGCTCCTTGATGACCTTCAGCAAATTAGTCACTTTAGGTGAATTCAACCTATCGCTGTGGCTAGAAATGCTACCGGAGCTGCTTACGTCGTCGCTGTTACTTTCCATCACCAAATTCTCCTCCGCCGTTGCCTTGGACCATTTATCGGCAGCGTCGTTGGTCGTGTGAACGACAATGTTGAGTTTGTAATTATTTTCCCTAAATGGCATGGGAGGGGAGAGATTCCTGCTCGATTTGTGTTTTTTCAAACCCTTGTTAATATTCCTTGGCGAGTTTGATCTAGAAGTCTCTCTACTGGTCGGAGTCATGCTTATCAGAGTGTTGAGTTCATTTTCTTTGAGGAATTCCATGGACCTTGCGCATCTCGCTTCCCACTCCTCTTTAGTCAAGTTTCTAAACATGTCAGGATCCTGGCCTTTGTTTCTTGCCCATGTCTCTTCCCCCTCAAGTCTAGCATCGCATATATCGCCAGATATCTGGCTCTCAACATTTTCAAAATCCGTTTGTTCGCCCCTGGCTATACTCGCAGCGAATATACGGTCAAGGTCGACCTTTTCCTCGGACATTAAAGTCTTTGTACATCTGGCTCTAATAAGTCCGTGAGAAATGAACTCCCCTTCTATTTCGCGACTTCTTTCATCCACAGTTTCCTCATTTATAACAGCCTTCGGATCCTGTTTGGCTCTCGCTATTCCCGCAGCAAATATATCGTCGATAACACCCATGTTGGTGAGAATTTCCCCTGACGAATTATCCGCATTAGTAAACAGCTGGGTGAAATCCGTTGATATTTCCGCTTCTGTTTCAGTTTTAACATTCCTAACAGGACTTCCGCAATTCACCGGCACATTTGAGGCTGGTAAAAGGTCTGGCTGGCTGTTACCCAACAGATTATTATCCTCTTGGTTTAAATCCGCGTTTCCAAGATCCAAATGCGACTCGACGTCAAGCTTCAGCACCTCGCTGAGATGCTGGATGAACTTTGAGGGCAGATTTTTAAGATCTACAGTAGCGCTAGGGTCCAGCATAGCGCTAAGTTGGCTCATGAACTCTTCTCTGGACATGTCTTTGACCGCGTCATCAGCGGAGCACCTTCTCTCGTGCGACAAAGAGTACTTCCGTTCTTTGACCAAGTGCTTCATTGCTATGTCAAATTTTCTGAGACCCGAACTGTTCACCATATTGCAAATGTCATTTTTGCTCATCTTCAGGAACTGGTTTATGACTTTGTCTTTCCAATTCGCATCGACGGTTGAAGCTGCCAAAGATTTTGCTGCCGATTTAGAACTTGAGGCTCGTGCTTTTGGGGTTTTATCATCAATAGTCTTCTGGCTAATTTCTAAAAGATTCTCAACGCGATTTTCCTTCTGGCCTAAAGCATCCTTAGGCTCATCCTCTCTCAACTGCAGTCTACTCTTCCTGTTGTTTTTGATATCTCTAACTTTATCGGATCCAGATTTCAAATCCTGATAATCGAGCGTTTTATTTACAGATATTCTCTCCCTTAAAGAACTTTCCTTGTTCTGATTTTGCCACTCGTCGACTCTCGCGATTCTCTTCGTTTTAGACGTCAGATTAAACGCGACTTTAGGCCTGGTTATATCATCGAGTGAATCATCTCTTATTTTCAAGGGAAAACTGGGCTTTTTAATCAACTCTTCAATGGAAGTTGGCTTATCTTTTTCTTTCGCTTTTTCTTTTTCTTTTTCTATTTCCTCTTTCTCTTTCTCTTTCTCTTTCTCTTTCTCTTTCTCTTTCTCTTTCTCCTCCTCCTTCTCCTTCTCTTTTTCCTTTTCCTTTTCCTTTTCCTTTTTTTTTTTCATTTCCTTTTCTTTTTCTTCTTTTTCTTCTTTTCCTTCCTTTTCCTTTTTCGCTTTCTGTTGCTCTTTCTCTATCTCTCGCTCGTTTTTTTTCTCTTTCTCTTTCTCTTCCTCAATTTCAATAATCGGCTGTGGCAAGTCAACCAGTTTCTGGTTATCGGTAAGATGCGAAGGTTCCGTTGAAGGGATTGGCGGTAAGTCAGGAAAAGTGGGCATATCGAATGTCTGGGTCATATCTTCCTCCTCCTCCTCAGTCATGTTCATCAATTTCTTAGCAAACTCCAGAGCTTCCTGCATGTCCTCAAGTTCTTCGTTCATATTAGGGGTAAGAATTTGGTCGTTGATTCGTCGAGGTAAACCAGATGGGGAAGGTGGACGGCGATGGACATTAGTCTGCATGTCCAAAGGTCTGATTGGTATCGGTGGTCGCTGTCGAGCCGGCTGGATGTCCATGGGCGAAGTCGGAGGCACAGAAGGTGGTACAAACTTGTGCATTATGCATGGGGCGGTGTTAGGGGGAGGCATGGCTAGATTAAAGTATCCGGTTTGATGGCCGATCTGCATATGTTGAATCGGAGGATATCGCATGGGCATAACGTGAGAGAATTCTGAGTTGGGATGAATGTTTTGACCATATAAAGCCGGCTCTTGATCCTGGTTCATGAAAAGCGGCGGTGGACCTCTCGGGTCAAAACCGTGCGGTGGTTGGAGTCCATTGGGTCCATATTTGTGGGGTATTTCATTTCGGTTGAACCAAGCCGCTTCTTGTTGAGGAGGGCCGTTGAACCTCGGCGGTCTTTCTCGGGGATTGAATCCCAGCTGTAGATCTGGATTCCGGTTCGACATTCTCGGTGGAGTTGGGCTGCCAAATTCCGGATAGATTATCCTCGGGCCTAACGGCCTTTGGAGATGGTTGAAATTTCGTGGTTGAGGATCCGGTCGGCGCTCAAATCTTGGTGAAAACTCTGGCCCAAAGTTAGGCTGCATATCCATGGGATGTTCAGCTCGTAATGGTCCTCGAAATCGAGCTCTCATCTCGTGGGGTACTCCGCCGTGACCAAATCCTTCAGATCTTGGATAACCGGGTCTGATTCCAGGGTGAAAGTCAAGTCTAACATCCGGCTGTAGTCTGGGCCCTGTGTTGGTCTGGAATATCGTTCTGTTCTCTGGATGGACTCCGGATTTTCCCTCCTTTTCAAGCTCTCGATCCACCTTTATTACTTCGCGCAATTTTTCAAGCGACTTAGTAAGCTCAGGCTTCAGTTCCGAGATCGTCTTTCTTTCCGTTAATTTTACGGTCTCCTCTTCTATTGTAGTAGACGACTGGTCAACCGCTGCCTGGAAATGAAATACACATGTTTATGGTGAGAGAGAAATTCAAGAAAAAATAACTAAGGACACGAACATACGAGTCCAGTCAAATAGGAAAAATAGACAAAATAACCAGTGGAATACTTTTATCAAAAAGCGGTATAAACTCTCGCCGTCTATTACCTGGTCGACTTTACCGCTTCTAAGATCATTTCTACTAGAATGTGAAGCCCGTTTCAGTCCCACTATGGTCTCGTGAGTAGTTTCATCGCTTTTAGAAATGATATTATCGGCCAGAGACTCGTTAACTTTGCTATCAGAGTTTTTCAGGCTCGCATGATCTCTTTCAAGCAAAATTTCCGGGTGATCTCGGTCTTCCTTAGTCCCTGCAAAATTTTCTGATCTACTCTCTCCGCGAGTCAAGACTTCCACACAGTCTCCAGAATTGAATGAGGACTCAGGATCGACCCTTCCAATATCCTTGAAATCATTAACAGTCAAATTGAGCTCTGGAGGGTCGTGTCTGAGCTCCGGAATCCCTTTACTAGCAATAAGGGATTCCTCATCGTTGGAGAAACTGACGCCGGTCATATCATCCTCCCAGAAATTAATGGGCTCTCCAACAGTGAGAGAGGACAGTTTCAGCTTGAGCTTGTCCGCCGTCTCTGCAATTTTTTGCTGCCGTTCTTCCTCCGATCCCAAAGGCGGAAACCTGAGCGTTTCTGCCTCAGGTCTAGCCAATCCAATCCCAAAACCAAGAACAGGTAGATCCCCAGATTGCGGTCCACTCTCACCTCTCATTCTCTTACTTCTACCTCTCGCGCCAATTCCTGGACAGAATTGAGGCCTTCCTCTATATCGGTGAGATTCATAGCCAGAAAACTGCTGGCTTTGAAGTGGAGGAAGGCCGTTCATCTGTTGCCACGGTACAGACGGCGCATGGGTATGTTCGATCCAGAAGTCTACCGGTGAAACATGGTTCTCTACTCTTCTAGGCTGGTTGAAATTTGGTTGCGGATTACGAGCGCCCATCAAGGTGGGCATACCTCCGCGGACATTTCTTCCTCTCGGAGCAGGGCCCCTTCCTCGGAAACCTGCAGCGCTCATTGTACTCGCCGTTCCGCAGCGACGGCCGCGGAGTCACATGATATGAAGCTTTGGGTTTAAATCTGTGAAGAATTTTCATTATCTAACGCATTTTCAGATATCACAATAGTTTCATACATTTGAGGACGATATTTACTTTTATATCAGAATGTGAAATGGTATGAGAAAATTTTTATTTCAGTATTTATTCCCATAATAAATAATCCCTAAAGGCGATTCTCAGTCATTCGAAAATGTGTGTATAAAATCATAAGGCATGTTAATAAGGTCATTGTGCTATTGGTAGCGCGGGATCATTCTCTAAGTAGAAAACTACGAAGACAAGAAAGGGAAGTGATGCAAATCGCGATATTTTAGATTCCTTGACTTAAATGTGATCGAAAATCTTTTGATATTGGGACTAATCGTTTCCTTAGACCCAATAAAAGGATGCTTAACATGAATGGGAAAGAGATGAATGGCAATAGCAGATAACATTAATAAAATGCTTCTTAAATTGATAAAAGCGATTAGCTATCAGTCCGAGTGTTTATTTTTACAATTGGAAATATTTAAGTGGCTTTTGAAAAGTGGGGGCTGACTTATATTGGTTGCAATAAGGTACTTTCTACCTACTCTATAGTTTGATTCAAAGTGGAGATGTCTTCTGCTCTGTGATGAAGGTGATATCGAAATTCTGAATCCCGATTTTGACTTGAACGTAAAATGGTTTGAAAACAAAACTATACATAAACAATTGGCAGAGTTTTGAGGTTAGGTTATAAAACAAAGGGGTTAAATTCTGTCCCAGATAGTGTTAATTCGCGATTTATTATCGGTGTAAATCTAAGATTGTATGGATCCGATATTGCCGCGATAACATTCACGGAATTGTTAAAGATTTATCAAAATTGTTTATGTTAATCCTAACCTTATCTATACGGTTAAAAACTACGACATGGTTAATTGAACTTGTCCGTTTAAACGAAACCACACAAAGCCTCGATATTTAGTTTAAAACTTACCTTCACACTGTGGTTACTTTATAATCAGTTTATAAACTAAATATATAAACGAATACAGATCATGTTTTCAAATGAAAATTCCCAAGTGTAGAAACTTACTTCAATCAGCGTGGTCGCCATGTTGTATTGTGACAGCGTGACAAACTACTCCCTCCTCTCCCAGCCCACTGTCATACGCATACATGTTTGGTATTGATGATATCATTGAACGATTACCTTATTTCTATTTACAGTTCATAAAACTGGTAAAAAAAAAAATCATCACCCAATACAAACTACGTAATATCCGTTTTTTTCCCGATCTATCATTATTAGTCGGAAATTAAACCGTCATGTTATTTTTGAAAACGGTTTATACTTCGCGGTTACGATACCGTCGCGTCTATATTTGCTTCGAAACTGTAGCTAAAGGGTGAAATAACATTTTCTAAATCAGTAAAATCATTTTATGAACATTTATTAACAGATCTAAGGCGTTTTGCTGAAATAAAATACAAGAATTGTACAAATAGTCAAGCTAGAGTCTGCGTCCGGTTGTCAGAAGAGATTGTTGGCTCGCTGCGACGAGGAACTGGAGAGGTGACTGTAGAGCGTGCGTGTGCGCGGAGCAGGAATTGTGATAAGACTTTTGTCCATTTGTTAAGACGGAAATATCGTTTCAACCGGGTGAAGATTTTGGCGAGATTCTATAAAACGGTGAGCACTATTAGTTTCATAATTATTATCGCCGGTTACTTTGTTTTATACTTATTGTTTTCGAAAAATAGGATATTACACGTACAGAAATAGAGAGAGAGAGAGAGAGAGAGAGAGAGAGAGTAAAGAAAGAGTGAGTGAGTGAACATACGAACGGACGGTACGGTGCAAGAAGTGGGCGGACAGAAAGAGAGAGAAGCATGGTGGTTCCGAGGACTCGGTCACATCACATTGTACAGTAGTAGGTAGTCAGGGATATCGATTTTCGAATTAACTTCAATTTTCTAATTACGTTACGACAATGAAGATCGGTTTTATTTAGGTATACAAGTTAAAAAAGTCTTTTTTTTTTTTTCTACCTTCTCCAACATCATATTTTCTTTTTACATACAATTTTCATACAGTGTATATCCGTTTTCCCCGAGGTTTTCATTTTTACCGAGATCGCAAACAGATTAGTATATCATGCATACTGTAATACATGTATGTGTGTTGGAATCTTGGATCATCATGGGCGGTAGTTTCTATAAGTTACCTAGTCGGTAGAGCGGAGCTCTATAATATCTATAATACAATTGAATACAAAACTGATATCATCAATATCAAGACTATTATTATTATTATTGTTATTATTGTATTCGTGTTGAATTATTTTTATATAGCATCAATTACTCATATTAAGATTAAAGTAAATAAATATTGATATACATCTGTGCAGATTGAATCTAGCGCTTTCAATTTCCCCCATATTTGTCTCTGTCTCCGTCGCCGTCTCTCTTTAGTAAAGATAGTAAAAGAGAGTTGAAGAACAAAGAAAACAAAAAAAAATACATATTAGTAAGAAAACAAGTCGCGTTGACGCACCCTGCACAAAAACTTCGGCTCTGAACGGGTGGCCTCGGTCTGATTCGGTAGGATAGGTTTATTCTTCGCCCGAACGTAGTCGGCGGTTGATGCTGACGGTAAGTAACGTCAGCCTCTCCCTCTCTGTCTTTCTCTTTTCTCTTTTTATCTCTGCACATTCAGTTTTCAAAAGGAAAGAAGAAAAAGAAAACCCGAAAATTGAGATGGAGGAAAAATGATAACAAGAATAATATATACAACGGTATTCGGTCTGACGGTTTAAAAGAGGGAATCGACTCGCATCCGAAGACTCAAAGGAAAACGGAAACGGAAACGGAGACGTGAAGCACTCGCGCTTCGTCTAGAGAAAAACAAAAAACAAACAAAAAAAAAATCATCAATACTCGATACTTTTGTCTTTTTTGGTGCAGTGTGCAGTGTGCGCGTGTGAAGTATAGTTCCGCGATATTCAAATCTCATTTATTTTATTTTTGTACGTTAAAAGTGAAGTCGCAGAGCTAGCACCGTTCGTTTCTTTCTAATATATGTATGTATGTGTGTCATGTAATAGAAAGATAACACATACCACTACGTGTGATTATAGGCACACACACAAAATATAAATAGATATACGTATGTATTGTGAGTAACGATAGTAGAAGAATCAATGCTTGCAGCCTGCCGAAACTTCCTGCTAATAATATGTAGATGCTTAAGTATATAGTATAGTACTAGATAGCCATTTTATTATACATTTATTTAATTATTATGATTATTATGATTATTATGTTATTGTATATTACGTAATATTTTGTATGATATAAATTTGTAATCCCAGTTGAATTAAAACGTATTTAATAAGCATTACGAAACTTTGGAAATTGATGTTTATTTTACTCAATTCGTTGGTCGTTATGACGAAAGAATGACAAATGAAAAAAAATAAATTCAATTTATGCTTCACTGCGGATTAGATATTAATCATTGATAGAATGTGTTGAAAGATTCAAATATTCAGTGACAAAGGTTTGCATGGTTTTTAATCCATTTTAGTTTCGACAATGGCACATTCATGCTTCTTATAGATGATCTAGAGCTTTAATTTCGGTAAGGGAGAAAACGAGAGGGCGTGCGTGTGTGTGAAATTGAGGCAGAGAATACCGATCGTTCACGCTGACAATGATCACTTTGACACAATAAAAACGATCGTACAAAGAGTACAATGTACATTCTAACGATATAACATCATGAAATGTATTTAAATTTAAATAGTATTTAAACTTCCATTCATCAAACACACACATTATATCAAAAACATCTGACTTGGGTGTAATCTTCTTTCGTTGATCGAGAAATATATATATCTATTTCCTTAAATATCAAATTGAAAACTCCAAAGAAGAAAGAAGACTTTAATGAACGTTATAAAAAAAAAAAAAAAAAAACGTTTCAAGGTGAAAATTGTTCTGAGTGAATCAATAACGTCTATAATACGTAGAATGACGATCTAATATACATGTATATACCTATATGACATACACTGATTAGTCATGAATCTAAGTTTCATAATTGGCTAATAATAAACTGCTTGAACTTTTCTTAAAGTATGAGTGGATGCGAGAGTGGATGACTATATTACAGCAATATTAATTTTTGCTGGGAAAAAAAAGAACTGTCCGATCGAATTAGCTGTAACGTTTGATATTGTCTCGAATATTGTAGTTATAGTAATAGTAAGGTATAATAAAAAAAAAAAAAATGTAATTAGCTTAAAAATTTCGTTAAAATTGTAAAAGATATATTTTTCTTGAAAAAGTTATCAGTAGTGACTAGTGACAAACAAGGAGAAGAAGAAGAAAAAGAAGAAGCAAAAAAGTTGAAACAAGTAGCCAGTATGATATTACTAGTGAGAAAATTTGAAGCATGCTGTAACGATCGGTCATCAACTGGAATGAGACAGTCATCGTTATATTATAATTTGATCATGGTGATAGTATCCCACCTCGACTTAGGCTAATTCAATGTACATAATTTGGAATGAGAAAATTGTTTCGCCATTCTGAATTCTAATTATCCTTATTTGTGTGTAAATCTGATTAGTGGATCATGTATTTATGAAAAAGAGAAAAAAAAATCTTCATCAACATAATTATCTATAAATACGTTTGCCCATTTATCTCATCATTTATTTGCCTGAATATTTTGCTTACGCTGCATGCATAAAACTATCTTAGAAATTACGATCTCAATTCATAATATTAAGGGGTTCGTTTTTCACTGAATTCCTTCCCCGAAACTGTGTCGTCGTTGAGTCGTATTTGTCAGCGAAAAGTTCTGGCGGTCCGGATTAATACGACTCTTTTAACTCGTGTTGTGGAGGACCTATCTACAGCTCAGATTGAAAGGTGGAGAAACTATCTAGATCGGAATTCAAGGGATGGCAGAAAAGCTGATTCCCTTTTCCGTTTTTCTGCGACATTTACACCCCGTAACAAGTCTTGCCTCGAATCATCCAGATGCTTGAATAGCCCCCCTAACACCGTTTTTTCGGAGGCACTTAATTGAAACCCCTTCTGCAGAAAGATATCACCTGCTGATGAAACTGGAAAGCGCATCTTTAGTCCCCTCCGGGGTTCATCCCCTCGCCTCACACCTCACCCCCGGACAACTTACCTTCAGAGAATAACTCGGGGCCAACCCCCTGAAGGTTCGCCACGCAATGGGCGAACGATAATCTTCCCTCTTGCCTTATGCCACCACCTCTGCTCACTCGACCCCAATACTGACGGTGAGGAGTCTAGCTGCGTGACCCTTACATAGAACTTGGGGTCTGGGAACGAGGGTTTGACGTTATTGTATCATCAGAGTCTTTTAATTGTTCAGAAATATCTCTCACCCTCTTTTCCTCGTTATCGTTACTGTGGTTTCTCTATCTTTTATCAAAGAGTTTATCTGCGGAGGCTCGATACCCACCGTTTCTATAGCCAGTAGTGCAAACCGAAATCGGATCTATTTCCACTCGTGTATTAGATAAGCCGAGTGCTCAAACTCAAAGAATCTTTGGCCAGTTCCAAAACAAACACTCTCACGCTGAGACGAATGGACTTTGCGATACTCGTTGGAATTCAGATTCGCAGAGGACGATAATCGCATAATATTGCATCACTATTGCAAGGTCCATTTGCCCTCGGATAAAATTTTGAGCGAGAGAAAAAGAAGGAAGCAAGCTGTACAGGACCAATAGCTAGAACGAAAAATTCAATTGACTTATGAATAGAAAAGTGATATAAAAATTGGTAAATAGCAACATATAGTCCATGTGCTAGAGAGCTTTGTGGCGCATATACGTGCGGCACGATTCTTGTGGTATTGATCTAGCGGTCCCGGGGCATAAAGACCTGCTCCTGGCGACCTCTGTCTCTACTCTCTTCCCCGAGGATTCCCCGCCCGGCTCCGCCCCGGGTGTAATCGGCTATCCCGTACGAGATTGCGACTCTGGAGATTGGGGAGTTGAATATGCAGTGGTAGAAAGAAAGGAAGAAAGAATAAGAAAGATTAGACTTTCTGTGGGTCGTCAAAGCAGGTAGCGAACGTGTTCGACTGTTTTCTGAAACGATGAGTACCGCTATCGCGTGCTAATCAATGCATGCGCCCTTCTCAAGAGACATTGTCCCGTACTCCGTTATTCCCTGTTATTGGAAATCCGTGCAGGGTACCTGCCTACGCCTGGACTTTGGCGAGCTTTAATATTCCGATTAAGCATAGCGAGTGGGACGTTATAAATAAAGAAAATCGATTTCAACTAAACGTCCTGTACGCTTGACCCAGTTTCCACCCACGACACATACCCACATACCGCTCCATGCATGCAGTGCTCGGTACATACGTATGAAAGAAGAAATAGCTAAAAAGTGGTCCACGAAGTTATATCCTCTTGATGAAAGTCGCCCGCTTATAACCGTCGACTACTGAATTGAAACTAACTCTATCGACTTTAACAAGCCTGCGAAATTAGCCCCGAAGCCAAACTATATTCTCAGGTGACATTGTATGTCGACGTCCAAAGTGCAGTAAGGAAGACAAAGCCGTGAACTTGGTACCAGTTGGCACTGGGAAAAGCTCGGCTTGCGACACTGTCAATTTGGCGAATCGGAATTATTGAACTCTGCAGGCTTGTAGAGGTGGGTATAGGGTATGACGTGATGTAGGTTGGCGACTTTCATAAACACGCTCAGGTATAGCATCGTGTTTAGTCATCGTTTCAGTTTGGTCCCAGTAGTTGTAGAAGACAGTAGGTATACCACAACATCGATTGCGATGCGATTCCTATTATTTCTGACATTGTCTCCGTTCCTTACCGAAACCAAAAGGTTCTGAAGGTTGAAACACACCATCGATCCTCCTGCAAGAGGTCCTTGCATCTACTGTAACGCGCTTACTTACCTGTGTCCAATCTTCTGTTACAGCTGTTGCACACACACACACACACACACGGCTGGTCGTAGAGCGTTCAAACTTCGAGATTATCTGCGCGGCTCCACAGAGGCGCGTGGTCGAATAAACAAAGGAATAAAATCAGGGGATCGACGCCAACGTAGAACCATACGATGCCTGCACCGACGACAGCGGCGGCCGCTGGGCCTACCCCAGAGGCTGGCGGTCCTCCACGTACCGAACTTCAGGAACTGCAACTGAAGGCGGGTCAAACCACAGACGAGGTGAGTTGCTGAGAGATTTATGATTACTGAATTCAATAGGAAACAGGCCGTCTTTCATTACTCGAGAACAATATGGCGTTAGTAGCACGTCGCTGGCCTCGAAGAGGCAGAAAATCACAGAAAGGCACATTCTGGTGAACAGTGGTTCATCCGAATCATTTTTCTTACTCGAGTTCAGGACAAACGAAGATTGAACAGTGTTCACAACTGCGCTTGTGCCGTTTCGCATATTGCTGAAAGTCTTTTCATCGCTAGTATACACTTGTCTACTCTTTATGCGCTGGAATAAAGAGTGTAATGTCTGATATTGTGCCAGTGGAAAGACCTGAAAGGATCTAAGCCTCTCACGTGACACTGACCTGAGGGTCAGTGTCAGTGCGAACTATACTAACAGCGTTTTCCATTCCGATGCACCGACTACACAGAGTGTATTTTCATCTTCTTCGTAGAGTAGAATAAGAATAAACTCATTGTCAATGCAGTCAGTGCATGCGAATTTAAAACGCCATGAATGAAGAGTCGAGGGGTGAAAATCGCCTCATAAAATCTCATGGTATGTCATAGGACGTAACGAGATTTCATAGGATTTCGCCAAAGATTTCACAGAATTACTAAGGCTTGATAGGATTCCATAATATTTCACAGAGTTTCATGATACGTAACGACATTTCATCAGGTTTATATACAATCTTATAAAACCTCACTGAATTGTCCCACATACATTTTTCTACTCGATATTAAGAAGCACACTCTTATTTTAGATCTATAAAAAATGAAAATGAGATACAGGACACGTGCAATTTGTTTTATTTTTCCATAGCCAACCACATTTTGCTCGTCCCCTAGGAGTCCCTTATTTGTATACGAAAAATTGTTTCCCTATTCCCCCTGCGAGGGGGGATTCAGTTGCCTGCCTTGGGCGCTTTGAGACCTGAATAACATAAGACTTCTTTTGATATTTGATTGAATTTGAGGAGAGTGTCAGATTTCACGGTTTATAAAATTTCATAAACCATAGCGGGATTTCACTGAATCTCGGCATAGCTTCTTATCAGATCTCACAGTTTGCAATATATATATTTTTTTTAACTTGGCAAGACGTCATGAGATTTCATCAGATTTTCCCCCACCGGCTTTGTAAGCTTCCATAAAATATTACCAGATAAAAATAAATTGTCAACGGGATGAGAAAAGTAGTCGATTCTTCGTCGACACTGTACTGCAACTGTCTCTCTCTCTTTCTCTGCTTCTCCCTCTGTATGGATAAAAAATTTATAAACTGTAGATCAGTTTAGCAGCAGCGAAAAGAGCTCTGGAAAATCGGCAAGCTAGAAGACGTCTGACCCACGACTGCCTCTAACTACTGGAAAACAACCTTACCGACCGTTGCTCGAGTGGTAGCAGTCAGCGACTCGGTCGTACGAGCAAGTAGTAAGAGGCGACTCGGTCGGACGAGCAAGGAGTAAGCGGCAGCTTGGTCAGACGAGCAAGTAGTGAGGGACAGCCCGGTCGGATTAGGAAGTAGTAAGAGACAGCTCGGTCGGACTAGCCTTCCGTACGTACGGTAGACTGGGTTCTGTCTCTCCTGCAGCCGGCTTTGCTACTTGCTTTGGCGTAGGGGCTGCGCGGATTTCAGCTTACGTGCTTATTCCCCTCGCTGATTATCAGGGGATGTGTAAAGTAGGCGGTAAATGTGGAGAATTAATTTTTCAGAGAGAAAGGAATTAAGGAAGATTTAAATCTGAATGAAATTTTATACGGTGCAGCGTACATGTCCATCAAGATATCTTCTCCGTATATTTCTTCTCCAGCTGGATGACCTCCGGTGCTATTCGTTCCGTATTTATTCAGGTCACGAATTTGTGATCAATCTAGTGCACATCCTTCGGATACCAATACCGAGGCTGCATGGCGCCTGGACCTGACAGAAGAAGGTATATCCAAAAGGTGGACAAATGGTCCCCGCTCATACGTATCCCACTTCCTTTCAGGAGATAATTTTCAACTTGTTTTATTCGCAAGTCGTTCATGCGGTTGACACAATTGAAATGAAGTCAAATCCCTCGTTTCCGAAATGAGGAACATCAGATCTTCGGTCTATGGTTCCTGGACTTGTTGATCTCGTTGAAAGCAGTTTAAAATTGACGGCGGGTGAGAAAATTTTGCGATTCAAATTCAAAACTCGATCCGTAATTAATTATTCTAAGGTGAGCACGGTTCCAAGAGAAGAACCTGCTTACTCCGAAACTTTGAAAGTCCTAACTATGAACTTCGGGCTCGAGTATCTCTTGAAAATACTAAGACACTCGAGAATTTCCAAGGGTTTTACCTTTCATTAATTTTCATCCACGCCTTATCTCGATCGGTGATTTTCTTTCTTGGAAAGAAATTATCACCGTCATCGTCAACCACGGTAGCCGATGCAGCTAGTATTCGTATCGGTTAGCGTTATCTTTCTCCCGATATCGCGTCACTCTAGAAATAACAAATAAAAAACTTCACACGCTTGCGTCGCAACTCTCCTCCTTCTGTCCACATACTGATCCTGCGTGGGTTGCATCAATTACTTACGATTATATCCAGCTAGCTCCTCTTACGTCAGCCAGTTACCAACATGCGTCAAATTGACACGTCACTTCTACGAGGGATCGAAGATACAGCCGTTATTAAGAGCACCTTCTCACCCTGCCCATCTCCATGTCCATTGTGCACCAATAATATTTCGGCCAATGTGAAGGAGCATGGGCATTCAATCCAGATTGAAAAAAAAATCTCTCAAACTTTCCAGGCAGTGAAAGCAATCTGCTTTTGATTACTTTAAAAGTTTGCGGTGAGCGAGCAGCGACGTGGTGCTCATCGCCACTATATCGTATCTAATCTTCGCCGTCATCTTATTTGGGGGCGGTTTTGAATCACAAATAAATGGTGTTCGAGGTCCTAATATTTTCGTTGAAGGTCCCTTATCTGCGCACGATAAAAAGGCAATCAAATTTCCATCATCGGCATATTCCCAGTGCTACAGCCGAAATAAATTTCAAACGTCGATTTTCACGTCAGGCATTGTTGCAGCTTCGCTTGAGAAGACGTTATACGCCTGTGACAGGCTCGAGGCTTTACCACCATGGTGGCTTAATCCTTGTAACATGGTTCGGCAAGGCCGCCACACCGAAATAATTAAACGATAGCCCTTTGTTCGCTTTCGTTTATACCAACGCTCCCAACATGAGCTGGTCAGATAATCTTCGTATTATACTTTCTCGGGTAACACAAGGACCAAATCCTCTTTGTGCCTTGATAATATCCCCCATTTACCCACCGCACTTTATTACCCTTCTAAATTAATCGTTCAAATTTTTTAACTCGTCGTTATACCCTCGATGGACCATTTAGCCCCACTCGGCGATACCCTACATTTTTCACTTCGATGATCAAACGAAAATATCACCAGCCAATTGCCGGTTCGAATCATTGGAGTCTGAAATGTGTGAAATATCCTGACGAAAAAGGACCCAGAAAGCAGTACTAACAACGACAATTACGGTTCTCAATCAAACTGTTAGACTCGATCGGAAACTTGAGCACGACCTTTTCCCTACTCAATATCCTACCGATATTAGTACCACTGAGTGTCATTGTGTCAATTACACTCTTTAAGTCTACGCCAGTGAGGAAGGGGTGTAGAGTGGAAATAGATTTATTCATCACTGTCGTCTTTCCTTGATGAATCTGCGTTTTTTGATTTATCCTTGCGGTTTCTCCGGAAGATTTTGTCCTCAATTTCCATGAGAATATGAGTATCGATAATTACAATCTAGCTGCGGGTCCTGGTGGACCGTGACTTTTGAGCGATGAGTCTTTGATGTCGCAGCCCAGCCCCTACAGGTCGTTATTTACGCCGTAGTAGATATAAGACGAGGGCAGGCACCCTGGAGCGAGTGAGTTTGATTTGGTTGCGTGTAACGAAACGAGGGATGAAATGCACGCGACCTCCGCGACTTCCTATCGTCGATACACAATCATAACTACGCAGTAGACTTAGCTAGTGCGGGCTTTTCGTTTGCGCACTGGTTTGTGGACGTAAAACCCTAATCCGTAGTGAGCTTTGATCATTTAAAAAGAAAATTCATATTCCTTGGACTGGGTAATCGCACCTACACCCTATTATCTAACAAGTGGTGATCCTCCCGGAAGACGGTCCCACCGCGTTTAGCATACTGAAAGAAAGTCATGAATTTATATGGTGAAGCTTTCACTTGAAATATTATACCCCCAGTAATTTGAATAGCTCGCTCGTTCCTTGTTCGGCATAGGTAGTAGTATGCTCGTATACATTATTATACATACAAGGTGCTCACAGCTTGGTGACTCTCGTTCGTATTCTGACATTTTGAAATAATCAATTTCGGTTCTCGTCTTCCCCTTCTCACACATTTCACATATGACGCTCAAACCATCAACCAAAAATTTTAACTGCTGAATTATTGCTCTGACTTTTGTTACTCTTCTTCTCTAAGCTTTTGACTCTAGTAACATCTGCCCCGAGAAATCATGGTTTCTCCGGACAGTAAAGACTCTTGCCCTCTTCGCCTCTTCCGTACCGTAACTGTTGGTAATTTTTCACCTGGAAGCCTGCGGCCACGATTAATAGCTGGGCAAAAGAGATTAACCCTCTTGCCAGGAGCACTGGTTACTTACACCGAAGAAGATTACAGAGGTGGTAAAGTTATTGCTGCAGGTACCGTTGGGCTGGAAGTAACATTCCTATTCTCGCTATACCCTGAAAAAATGCGACCATGGTGTTTTGAATAAAGAAATGATGGTGAATCGCAGCTGCTTTGGTAAACTCGGTAATCTTGGCGCCTGGGGCTGTGCACGTTCGCCTTTAATGCCGTCGGGATAATCGTAGTCGTGGGAGTTCGGACGCGTGGAAAAAGGGAACTCCGAGTAGGATCGAGTGATCCTGGCAAGGTCACGTATGAGGTTGAATCTGTGGACAGCGGCCGTTCTATTTATCTTATGAAGCAGCCGGCCCGAGAGAGAAAGAGAGAAAGAGAGATCTACTCGACGTGCTTATTATTCTGATGGGTAACAAGTAAAAACTCATTTTCCACGAATGTGATTCCGAGTCGAGGATCGGGATGGAAACGGAAAGCACGTTCGCGTCACTGATCCGATCATTGTTGAACGGGGTTAATTGGAAGGTTGATATCTTGCCGTGAAACGAGAAGAAGATTAAAACTCAAGTAACACAATACTCAGCGGCCGCGGTGCAGGCTTGAAGAAATGTCAAATTCCTCCACCCCGTGGAGTACAATTTACCCCATTCCCTAGGGGCTGTGTGTTCAGCATGGTGTTTGCAAAGGTTATACGCGTCCCGGCATCCCGGCATCCCGACGCCTGCTAATGTCACGGGGTTACGGTGTCACCTCGCGCTTCATTCTTCGTTCTTCTGGTTGCCCGGAGGGAGTCATGATGCTGGAGATGAAGAGGGGAGGAGAAGAGAGAAGGAAGGGACGGGACGGGACGGGACGGGGATCTGTTTGCCCTCCGGGACTCACTGCTCCCGGGAACAGTGGCCAGCTATCGGAAATGTCAGTGTTGTTCAACAGCGCTGTTTAACGACTCGAACTCGGACATTTTTCACTGTCCTCTGTTCACTCTGATGCATATAATATATGGAAATGTCAGGCAGACATAATAAACTCAACCAGCTTTTTGATACATGGTTCAATTACTGCAACTTTATGACACTACATGTTTTTTTGTAAATTTACTCGGATATGAATGTGTGCCCAGTATTAAAAACCCGGCGAACGTCACTTTCCAAACAGGGATGATGATGTACATACGGACCAGAATCTGTACGGAATAGAAAAGATAACTGCAGTTAACTATTTCAAACTTCAATGAAACCGGAATCGAAGCTGTATTTTCCATCGGTTCTCGTCCCTCTCAGCAAACTGTCATGGTGAGCTCGAGGTATTAATTGAAGCAATGAGATGGCCTGACTCTTTAATAAAAGCTTTTGAAAGTCGGCGCGCTGTTCATAGTAACATTTCGTTAGTTTTGTTGATTTATCGCTGAGGGCTAGACGTGACTGCCATACTTTTCCGCTTGGTGAAAGCCGGAAGATATAGGTGGCTCCTTCAGTTTAGGTGAAAGGTCGAAGGGTGATTGCTGCACGAGCCTCACGTCGCGTCGATGGTGTGTAAGGTACTTGGAAACTTGAAAGAAGCAGACTAATATTCGGCGATTGCTGATCAGGCGAAAGCCTGAACTTTACCACCCGTTCAAAGATGGAGGAGTCCCTTCTTCGCCTTCCAAAGTTCATACACTTCGCCTTGTTAATATTAATCGAGGCTTTTCTTCACTCACTCTCCTTCCTATTCCTCTTCTCCCTTTCCCTCTCCCTCTCCCTCCCTCAATTTTCTACGTCCTTTCTCAACGAATGACCAAAACTTTCCACGATGGTCACTTGAAATTAGGTTGCCAAGGGTCGTGCGCCCTAAAATACGCCGACGCCGTACCTCAACTAACTTTATTACGAGTTTCTTTGGGTTCGGGCGTGAGACTCGAGCCCATTCCCCTTTCTCCATCGATCCATCCATCTATCTATCTTCATTATTACGAGACACGTGTAGGAGTCCTGAAAGCTACGAGAACACCGCCCTGCATCGATACGGGGTAGGTTACGTCAGGACATTTCTATTTATACGGAGAATATGCTCATATATAGTCATGAAACTATATGGTTTGGAAATTAGGTACGCTCTATCTTCCGCCGTGTTTCCAGTCCCCACAGTCTCGATATTTTCCCAAAGACCTGACACTTTGAAACCCACCACCACATATCATTTCGGGTACAAAACGCTTAAGAAATCGATTCCGTCCATATCCGTCTAACAGTATTCTTCATAGTTTTTACGGGCTCGTTTATCGTCAGTTAAAACCGCCGCTCTTGGCTCCCTCGCTTCCGGAATACTATAGGTACCCATGTCATTAAGGAAAAGGCACAGTGAAAAATGTCCTGAGAATGTCGTATTGCACAATACTTCGCGCTTCCTCATGTCTCGTAACTCTGCCAAATTGCCGCACCAGCTTTAGCTCGATGGCCTTTTTGATGGACAACCTCTCTCGGTTTATCCGTGCAACTTTAAACTCGAGATCAAGCCCTCGGTCTGGCATGACCGATGGATAGAAGGTGTCGATGCTTATTACAGATTGATACACTTTCATCACAAGAGAACGGTTTCACAAGAACTCCAATTGCTCTGAAAAATTGATCACAATCAAATGAAGGGTCTGCGTTGCGTATCTTGGCAATTGCAGCTTAGCCTCAATCGTAGTCCAGCCTTACACCACTTCTGAGAACTGGCTTGTTCGGGGCAAAGAAAAGATCAGAATGTATACATGGGCGTGTCTCGGTATTCCTTGACCATGAAAAAAAAACGGTTTGTAATGTTCCGACAGGACGAGACCTAACTTTCCTTGCACGAAGTGGGAACGTTGAGTCGGTGTTTCGGGGTAAAAACTCTACCCAATCGCACCCGGTATAAAGTGGGATGAAATTTAAGGCGTGTGAAGAAATAAGCAATGCGCAGTCGCTCTCGCGTTCGCGTGGGCCGACGACTGGTGGTTTCCATGGTTACGTGCTGTTGCGCGCCAAACAACGTCATTCGTTCCTACGAGGATCGCCGAACTGAACCGAAGAGCCGGGGCTGAGAGACAGTGAACGGACTCCTGATACCATTCATCCTTTGCCGCCAGTAAGACCTCGACAGTGTCTGACTGCGTCTGGTCAACTCCGCGTGGAAGGGTCGAGCAAGGAAAGGCTCCGTGAAAGCTGATACTCGCGACTGTTGAATATGCCTGCGGGTGTTCTGATCGTCACCCGATTAAATTATCGGCTTATATTCATGGTACCGAAGTAGTTGGACAAGGGAAACGCGTATAAACTTCATCGTTAGATGATGAATTGTACCAATTGTCGCTCTTCGTTATATTCGGATCAGTGAACGACACACCAATGGCGAATGGTGTAACTTGTTGAACGTGCGGCTGCCGCTTTCTCTCCTGTTTGAACAGTATCTCTCTCGCGCAATCAACTTGAACGATAATATAAGGAACGTCCTTCTGATTATCGGTTCGCTCCTTCGTTTCATGTTCTTTTCACCCTTTCGATCGGCGGTGATTTCGATGTGCATTTAAGTAATTGACGACCGTTCAGGGTGGAAGGCTATTAATAGTGTCGTGCCTATACGCCAAAGTAGATATCGGTGGTCGATATGTAATATTGATTTTCTCAGTTCATGAACCTGCACGGCAGGACACATACACAGGCATGCACATCTTGGGTCACGTCAGTTCACGAATAACTTCAATTAGCGTTTCATGACTGATGCGAAACCGCGCTATCATCAATTCCTGATGCATAACTACCGAGCACTTATCGCAACAGCTTTGTTCCCGCGCTCGATAAACCAGACCTGAGTCACACACTCAGTTTGAAATTTAAACCAAGTATATAAAATATGGTACAAACGGAGCAGAGCCGGTCATTGGATAACGAAACGAGGGTACAGCATATCGACAAACGGTATTTCGACCGTTAGGTCAAAATCTGTTGCAGTTTACGGACATAAGTTAAAATACGAACCCCACTACGAGTGTATGAGGTTTAATAAGAGGAACTATAAACCGAGGACTATAATTTCAACTGTGTTAACACAACGGTAATCGAACAGTGAAGTTCCGTAAAGATTTTAGGCCTTTGGAATAAGGAAAGAAAATCGATGAGAAAATGAAGGAGGGAATTCATTCCGGGAGGACCGTCAAGGTGGACCGTGGCGGCGGCCTCTCTCATCTTCTTCAGGTCAAACCCCTAGAGGTATGTCTGACTCCGACGGTCCATGGGTAGAGATAATCTCGATTTCCCTCAGCGATGCCTTATTTCTTTCCTTTGCTTCCTCTGCTGTATTTCCGTTTTCTTCCTGCGGCGGTCATCCTTGGCTTTGCCGCCATTTCATGGTCTAATGAATCTTATATGTGCTGGGGTATCTACCTTGGCCTGAGGCGTATATATTCGAGCAAAGGTCTCGCCTGGGAACAGGGGCAATGATCAACAGTCGGCACTATAAGATGCTAAGTTTAAAGTGCCTACGTGACTAGTGTCTACCCGCTCTTCTTCTTTCGCCCAGCCAAACGGCGACTATAAAGATGTGACGTGTCTATGTATAATGTAAGAGGTTTTCCCGTTCCTCATATACTACAGTAGCCCCTTTTTTCCATTCCCTATCCTAAGTGTATTCCTCCTCCTCCTCCTCCTCCTCCTCCTCCTCCTCTATAAACTCCCACGATGTTCCGCCGGTGGTTTCGGCTTTTTTTGTTTTAATTTTTTTTTCGATCCGGATAAACTTGCGACGCTGTATTATAATAGGTGACTGATGGAGACCGATGATGTATAAAACGTAGCGTACGGCCACCCATTTCATCAAAGGTTTTTAACGTTTGGGAAATTTATATTGGGTCCTAAAAGCTCTTCCCTGCGTGGAACTTTCATTTCGAAATATTCTCAGATTCCATATGCAGTATACCGGCAACGGAAAGTTCACTCGGCATAACCCAGCGGATGTGCTTTCAAACTACGTATATTGGCTTCGGCGATATTGTATCCCGTTACAAGTTTCCAAGCCACGTTATGTACGTCCGTTCAACGATGTGGGAGGAGGAAGTTTGACATTCGTTCGATTAATCTCTGCACTGGTTTTGGGAGAGAAAGTAACCTTTTTGATTGAGCTTTAAGGCTCCCTGAGATTCGAGGCGTATTTTTCGAACCGTCTAGAGCCGCGGCAGTAACCTTCGCGCTAAAAGAACCGTTACAATTCAATATTCAATATCTGTATGGTATACGATATTCGGTCAAGTTTCCTCGAAGTTTTACCACCATGGGAGGAAACAACCTCATTTATCTTTAAAAGTATTCGATTCCTCCCGCTACTGTAGCACGGTGCCACGGTGATATACCTCATATTCCCTCAAGGATTAACTTCCGAAACATTATTTCGTTCACTTTCAAACATTTTTCAAACTTACTCTGACGGATTCTGATCACCACTAGGCACCCAGACTTTGGAATATCCGCCCAAATTCTTGGGTTAAAGAAAAAAAAAAAAAAAAAAACCATAGACCTTTACCTGAATTCCAATCTTTTATGCTATTATAAGTTCAAGTACTAGCCTCCCGCGACCGTGTCACGCGAGGATGATAAAAATCATTGAAGTTCTGCTCAGGGTGGTGTGGTCTGCGTGTAAGTCAACCCATACCTTAATTTGCGGCATATAAAACAGCCAAGACTAAATGATCTTTGGTTTGACTGTGAATGCTATACTAATGAACAATGCTCGACTACTTTCATTCGACTAAAATATATGTATATTTTATTTTACAGTCACTGGAGAGTACGCGACGTATGCTGGCACTATGTGAGGAGGTAAGTCTTTGTCGTGCAGCTAAAGATCCCCTTGCAATAATTTTAAAGCAATTAAAAAAATAAATAAATAAAGTAACAAAAAGTGTAAAAATATTCTTCAAAAATTCATGGCCTCGGGAATGGTTGTATCTATTTTATTAGCTAAGTATATATGTCTCTTTGTCTCGTTGTACTGTTAGATTCGAATCCCCACAATGTACAGTAATCATCTCGGTCCTTTTGCCACAAACCTGTAATCGGCTTTTCGAAATTTCAATGATAATGGTACGACAAGATCTGATTACTAACGTCAAATACCCGCCTCTGGTGAAATTAATCCAATATCGGGGGTTGGCCTATCAACGTAGGAAATCACCCTAAATTTCATTAGAAATAAATAATTCGGTAGAACAACTGTAATACGGTTAAACGACAGTATCTCCACATTCCCACTTTGATAGGTTCGGATGTAAGTGATCGGGTGAGCCCTGAGATGGTACATGGTCAATTGTAAGGGGATAGTCTAAGTGAAATCGTTATTAGAAATCTCTTGAACTGGTTCTATGTTAGTCTGAATAAGTCTTCTAGGTCTACTGCACCCCCGTATCGTATATACTATCCTTCCGAGACTGACATGAGACTGAATTGCTGAAGATGTGACGATGCTGAATGTGGATGACCTGCGCACTCTTTGTGGCACTCTGTCCATCTTGTTCTCTGTATTATTCTCCGACTATTCTTTCGTTTGACTTCTTTTTTTTTTTTTTATTATTATTATTATTATTATTATTATTATTATTATTATTTACCCTGTTCTACATCAAGAATGAAAAACCTGCTGTAACCTTGTGGATACGTTACGTTACGTCATACTTTTTTATCTTCTTTCCCTATTCCACCAATACTGTTGATATAAGATTACTGCCTTTATTTCCGCACGGTTACAGACATAACTTATATAATTCTTGTATCAGAGTATATAATGGTACTGAATTATTATTATTATTATTATTATTATTATTTTTATTATTATTTCTTTCCATCTGATATTAAACCAAATCAAAACACAGACTATAAATCTATAACTCTATAAGCTCCGGTCAATGTGTGTGGTGTTTGTAACTGACATTCTGCTGCTGCTGCTGCTGAGATGTTAGTGGCTGACCTGTCGCCCTGTCTATGTTAAACTATATATTATCTAAATAAACATACCCTATATTAACTAGTTAAATAACAGATCATATAATATGCCTTCAGATATAACAGCAAACTGATAATGCGAAACTTAAACTCATAAATAAAATGAAAATGAAAATATATTCGTATCAATTATTTATTATTCACCAACACAATTTGCAATGATCTGAAGGTACTCGTATATTACGCTCTGTCTGAATATTGTTTCTTTTGTTTTTTTCTTTTGTTTTTTTTTTTTTTCTTTCTTTGTCCATCAATCGTTATAAAATGGACTAATATAACACATTATAAACTAACTGCTTTTGCATATTATGTATAAATCACTATTAAGACAGAGTGTATAATATGAATCTACTCTATTCTGTCACAAGTACTTAAATACTTCCTTTATGCCACGCCATGCTCGTGTCACCACTGTGCTACTGTGTCTACTTTCTCTCTCTCTCCCTCTCTCTCTCTCTCTCTCTTACTGTTTCTATTTGTCCATTTCTATCCCCGGATTGTAATTGATCGTCTGTCTCTCTCTCTCTCTCTATATATATATATTATCTTGATAATATTAAATTGGATGCGTAGACACATACTCGTAGTACACTGGTTGTTATATTGGTAAATCAGCAAAAAAAAAAAAAAAAAAATTTTTTTTTTTTTTTTTGACTGAAAGAAAAAAAATTAAAGCAAAACTTGACAAGACAGATGTCATGGGTAAATTACAGTGATCAGCTACAGACACATACACGCATATTATCTCTGTTGCTTTGAATTTTACTCAATCGTATGTTACAGAAGAAGTTGGATTATAAGTATGAAAATGTACAATTTATTTTTTGTTTTTTTTTTTTCTTATTTTTTTTCCTTTTTTTTTCGATCGATATTGAAATTCGTTTGAAAATGATATTTATGAATTGATTAAATTCAAAACAAATGAGAAACCACATTAGGTGTACATAAAGACCGCATTATGATACAAAACATGACGATTTAAACTCTTTCTCCCCCCCCTACCCCCCCCCCCCCCCCCATGCGGCACAAATTATTGTAATTAACCATATAAATCACACAAACTAAATATAATACGACACTACGATTGGATAGTCTTCCTTCGCAACTTTGTGTTTTAGAAATATTACCGTTTTTTTTTTTTTTTTGTTTTTTTTTTGTTGTTTTTTGAAATTCATTTCTTTAAGCTCAGAATCTACAGAATACAAAAATTAAAAAAAAAGGAAACCTGCGATAGTAATTATGTAAGGACGCACGGTCTGTTACGAAGGAAGACACATATGTCAGGTTGCTGCTGCTGGCTGACCTGGGGCTCTCAGTGTTGTCATGCCATGTGTTTGTGTATGTTGTGTCTGTCTGTGTCGTGCTATCCTACTTGTGTACCTACCACTCACCCGACATCACCCTCCACTTTCACCAATCTCATCATATCATACCACCAATTCAACGTACTTGTCAGGGGATCAACAGTCCACTATACAACGATATATCTTTACGTTAATATGACGCCATTTTGTCCAGAATTTAAACCTTCAATGATCACGTCACGGTATATCACATACGCAGATAGCAACGTCACTGCATCTAGACATTCGATGATATTTATTTTATAGATTTTACGGGATGAAATGTATACCTCGCGCCTGATCTTCTCTCATCACTGTTACGCGTCTATCATAATTTTAATTACGTTTATTTTCTATTTAATAACGAGCATCTTGAGTGGAAACCGATTTATATACCTTTCGATATATATACCTTTCGAGTCACGGACATTCATAGATAGAAATTAACCAATGGGTATAGACACCTTCTTAAGGACGTTCCCTACCCAATTCGACCTGTCCTAAAAACATTGGGCTGAACGCGTGCTGAACGGTGCTATTGAACGGAACATCTCTAACCGGGCACCAAAAATGGGAAAAGAAGCTCTAAAGCGCAATTCTATTGACGATTTCGAACACGTAGCTCCCAAAACACGTTCGCTTAACGCTGAAATAGAGAAATGGCGTAGGGAATAAACTTTAAAAAAGTTTCAAAAAAAGTTTATTCCTACGCCAGTTCTCTATTTCAGCGTTAAACGAACATGTTTTGGGAGCTACGTGTCCGAAATCGCCAATAGAATTGCGCTACAGAGACTTTTTCCCATTTCCGGTGCTCGGTTAGGGTTACTCTATTTAATAGCACCGTTCAGTTCAGCCCAATGTTTTTAGAATAGACTGAATTGGGTAGGGAACCACCTTAACCGCATACAGATATCAAGACTCGTGATTTTTCACAAGAGATTATTAGTTTTGTCAAAGTTTGATCGAGGAAAAAAAAAAAAAACAATTACAAACGAATTTTTCTGAAAAACTATGAAGATCTACCGTTTATTTTTCTTTCTGTTTTTCTTTCCTTTTTCTTTTAAATGTTTAGATGCAGAGTGCATAATGGCTTCCATATAATATGATATATTCAATATTATATTATTATTATTGAATCTGAACTAATTTCGCGGTCGCATTTCACAATAACATTATATCCTATCCATATACCTACATATCACTGTCTTTTTAATACATGATAAATATAATAGTATATATATGGCTGTATCCGTATATTAACTAGCAAGAAATTTGATTAAAAATTCAAATTACTCGTTAGTAGACGGTGCATACTATATGTGGTTCACGGATTTCGAACTATACCTATATTAAAATAAGATTAAAACGGAGATTTTAGAATCCGATTGAATAAGTTGATAATCTTTTCTTTTTTTTTTTTTTTTTTCTCTTCAATTGGGGAAATCCGTGTACTATTTATTGGTACATTTCCGGTGTGTAATTATTTGCGAATAATTCAAGACTCTGTCAGTTAGTTGAAACTGTTTAAAATTCATACAAATTTTTATAATCAAGCTGGAAGTGTACCCATATTGCAATCGGTCATTATACCTACAGGGGATTTCAAGACAACAGAACCAAACTACAGTACCGCATGAAAGAAAGAAAAAAATGAATAAATAAATAAATAAAAAAAGAAAAAGAAAGACAAAAAAAAAAAAGTACAACTAATTGGCTCTGCCAGTTTTCTAATTAAATGTTTGATTATTTAATAACATGCATATATTATCAGTTACTCTCCGAAATACCTACTAATATACTATATACTTACTAATATTATACCATAACTCTCTAACACTCGTGGTGGTTGTGTGTGTTGTGCTGCCTCTATCTAACGTAGAGCAAGGAGGCTGGCATCCGTACTCTGGTCGCCCTGGACGACCAGGGAGGTGAGTGAACCGCAAACCCTCAATCTAACATTATCCTTATTCATCTTAAAACATTTTTTTTTCTTTAGCAATACCCAATTTACTTATCTCGTCCCTCTAATACACCTTTACCCGGTGAATATCTTATCATCCCACATGTCACATTCCTGCCTGGAAAATAATTATTTTCTCTTTTTCTCTCTTTCTCTATAATCACTAAATGTTCTTCTTCTTCTTCTTCTTCTTCTTCTTCTTCGTCTTCTTATTTTTATTCTCGTTCTTATTCATCCTCTCCTCATATACAGATTCAAGGATCAAGCTATATACCGTGCGATTATGTGGAAATTACAGGTTCCAAGCGCGCAGGCGCTGATTTATTCGAATATCATTGGCCGGCAGAATCGCGCTAGCAACTCCACCAACTTTTGAGTAATATCCCTAGTTCTGCCGTCTGCTAGACTCACAGAAACATAACCTATTCCTGCCACGGTCTGCCGCCATTTGTATTTGACAAAAATCGGAAACAAATGGCAGACGGACTCTAGGGATATTCGTGGCAAGTCTGAAATTGGCGGCCCTCGTAATATTCGAATAAATCAGCGCCTGCGCGCTTGGAACCTGTAATTTCCAAATAATCACACGGTATGTATGTATATATACATGTATACTGAATATCTGCGTGTCTATAGGTATAAATATTTCATTACATCTTTCAATGGTTCAGAGATAAACTCTTGGAATATTTTCTTCTTTTTCTTTTCTTTATAAATTTTTGACTCTTTCGTTTGTCGTTCGTTTATCACTTCTCTAATTGATATCGATTTTTAATTTCAACTTTTGTCAAACTCGATTTACCTTTTCTTTTTTCTTAAGTTTTTTTTTACATGTATATGTATATAGATGCGTAACGACATATTGTACCATATTGTGTACACATATATATATATATTTGATATATATATATATATATCTACACGTTTTCTTTACATTCGTAACGAGTGAGTGGAATGAATAATTGTTATGTCGAATGGTACAACTTCACCATCATTAATCCCCGAAATCCCCGATCGAGTATAAGACGCCTTTGTTCTCTCTTTCACATCACAAATACACGTTCATCGGGCAAAGCAAAACTTGACTAATCATTTTGTACTTTTGTTTTTTTTTTTTCAAAAAAGCAAATGTAAGTGATGTCAATTTTTACTGATACAATAGATGATCAGATTCGTCGGAGAAAACAAAAAAAAAAAAACCTACGGTTCTATTTATTGCTATGCCCGTTAGAATGTTACAAATGAACATTGTACAAGTGATACAATGCGCATATATTATATTAACCCGCAGACATATACCTACATAAGATCACATGATAACTATTTTTGTTAGAGAAAGAAAAAGAAGAAAAAAAAAAAAAAAAAACACTGGTATCAGTTTAAACGAAAATCCCACGATCATATACATATAATACCCAACCGTGAATAAATAACTTTCTGCTAATTTCAGACAAACGATGTATACACAAAGCCCGCTTGTTTGTCTGGAAATACGCAGAACTTTAGTTGTTTCTTCCCCGACTCAAATCCCATTTCCATTAATACGATAATGTTAATAATGCTATATAATCTAAGCAATGCCACACTCTGATATATATTCTCTGAAAAAATGAACAGAAAAAAGAAAAAAAAAAAAAAAAAATCAACCGATAAATAATACGAAGTTTGTATAAAATGATATAATTACACTATTCTCCTTTTATACATATACTATACTATAATACCTACTTGCACCTCGTTAGAGAAAAAATAAAAATAAATAAAAAAATAACAAAATACTTTCAGCAATACCCACTTACGTGAAACAACTAACTAAAACTATAAATAACGCAATGAATTACACCGTGGTGCATGTCGCACGCTCGAAATATGCTCATTTTATCGAATGACCCTATAATACCATTGGAGGTATTAACGGTGTTGAATTATCTTCAATTCAAACATATAATATACCCTCAGTTAGCAATAATACGAGTGAGCATAATTTGAGACTGTGTTTAATTAGGTCGTAGCTAGGTAGGACAAGGTAAGACGTGCTTTACGTACAAGTAGAGTCGACGTTAAGGTTGTGCTGGCTTGGTTGGTTGGTAAGGTGTTGGTTTGCAGTCACACTCGCGGATACCCGACACCGCTCCGATATGAAATATATATTTAATAATGTAACAAACAATGAATTTGTGCAAGAATATTATAAAATTTTCTAGAAAGCTCTGGTTTATTTTTTATTTACTTATTTTATTTTTTTCTGGTTTGATCAACGCGGCAACGCGGTTTCATTTTTCTCTACGCCTTTGCGAATAGAAAAAATATAAATAAAACAGAATGAAATAGTACATAAAGTTATTGCCTACTCTTCAGCATTCAATAACTCGTACATTCGAAGTCCTCTCGGTGGGGTACAGGCTCCGCCTATAGTTGAAAATCTGAGTAGTGGGGGAAGCGCGAGCGTCAGTTGCTTGCCAGCCGCCGAGCGGGAAGGTCAAGAGGTTAAACGAGCGAAGGCTGTACAGAGAGGACTTTCACTGTACAGAATAGATGAAAATTGATGAAATGAAGCATCTGATAGATTGAGGGAATAGTATATGATATATGGTTCTGTACTTTGTTGTATATACGTCAAATACGATGGAAAAAAATTGACGGTAGGGGGGATAAACGATGCACAAATTCATGAAAATAAATTAAAAACAAAAAGAAAAACAAACAATATATTGTGTAGAGTGTAGAGACGCTTGCTGGGCTGCAGTGTTGAGTGTATATATATATATTATATACATATACATATATACATGATAGGTATAAATAAAAATTGAACAAAAAAAGAAACACGATAAACAATATTTACCAATATATATATATATATATATATATATATATATTATATTCATATATATATATATATATATATATATATATATATATATATATATCTGACAATATATACAACAGTACTCGGACTAGTACATGAATACTACTTAAATACTATATACTTAATTCAGATATACTACTACTACTCACAATATACAGTACATATATATATATATATTTATTAAAAGAGAAAAATATAATATTCAATATTATTCCATAAATTGTGTACTTCGTAGCCTCACCAGAGCTTTTAGCTGTGTCGCTTTCAGTCTTCGTATTATACTCTAGTGTAAAACTGTTACCGTACTGTACTTGTACCGTTATAGCAGTAGTTGTCTGTTTGTAATCCATCTTTACTCTAATTACTTATATTACTTACCTACAATATTATTATACATACCTTTATTATACACCCTAGTTTCTTATTATCACCTATATTATATCATCGCCTTAATATTTTTCTACAACTTGATTTATTGTAATTCTTATAGAATTATTTCATTAGGTATATTATATACGCCTTATTAATCAGTTTATAATTCTAGTCCAGATCACTTATTATAGTTTCTTTTATATTATGTATTTATTTTTTCGAAATAATGTTTTATCAAAGACTAATTTGGGGTCTACTTCAATTCAACGATTTCAATATTTCAGGGGATTTTAATCATTCCACTTTAGTCCGGGAACAAATTTCACTGGAATATCTCTTAGGTTTCTTAGATTTAATTGATTCCACTTGAATCCAACATCCCAGTTCTCAGCATCAACTTCAGATGAAAAATATTTACAAATGTAAAGTAATTTGAATTTTCAAAAAATAATAAACGCTATAATTAGGGAAGTAAATGATATTCTCTTCGATAAAACATTAACGACTTATGTTTGTTCATTTTATTATTAAATAATTTATGTATTAATTGAGAATAATAAATAATCTTGGTGGTCCTATATGTTTTCGTTGTGGGGCGTCGTAGAGCGAGGATGTTGGAGCAAACACTCTGATGATGTTGGACCACCAAGGCGGTAAGCTACATCACATTGACCCTCACGCGGGTGCTGGTGTGCATGTGGCTAACAAAATCTAACGATGCTTTTCAGGGGTTGACTTGGAGTCTTAAATAACTAACTAACTAACTAACTAACACTTCGTTATACCTATACTAGTCACTGCAGGTAGTAGTTATAGTGACTTTCTCCCACCGGTACCTACCTATCTCTTAGTTCTGGCTTTATGTTTTCAGCACAAAAACTTTTCCCCAACTAATCATTCTTCATATACCTAATAGGTCTCTAAGTAACATAGATAGATAGAAAATACAGGGTATATTAGAATATGTTTGACAAAAAGAAATAAAAAAAATAATAATACCACTTCTACCCTCTTACTTATCCGTACCCTTCATCCAAAGACTTGTATTTATTTGTCTCATTAAATATTAAAATACTTCAGTCGCCGTTATTCACCTTCAGTTTTAAACTCGTCGTCGTCTATTTCACTTCGCCATCTATCCTCATTTCACTTTATAAGTTGATTAATTTTGCAGCCCATATTTCATGTTATTCAACTTCAGTTCAAGTCATTAAATTCATGGAATGGAGTTGGCTACCGGTGTTGACTGAATGAAACTTTGGCGCTAGCGAGCCAGACGACCGGCATGTGTTAATCGTGCGCGACCATAGCGGTGCTTGACTCGCTGGCGCCACCTGGAACCGTTCTGCGCAGCCAACCCCATTCCTAGATGGATTATCGTCATCGGTATCCCTTGTTTTGAAGTTGATTTTGAAGTTTGTTTAATGATTGGTAATTGGTTGTACGGATACTAAGTAAGAGGGTTCTGGCAGTGGGTGAGATATTAACGCCTCTGATTGGTCGGTTACCTGTTTAGAGCCACGAGGTCGGGATGAAAACCCTCGTAATGCTGGACGAGCAAGGCGGTAAGCCATTACCTAGACTAACATTAATTAACTAGCTCCGCTGACACACATTGTAGTCTGAAACACTACACACAGCCCTGTGCTGCACCCCTTTTATATGGGACACCAAATTTACTTGTAACTACTATTATAGTGTTGTATACTTACCGATGAGAGTACTGACACCTTATTGACCAATGCTTAGATCATATATGCATTACGCCTTTATACATAATATACGACTCCCACAACCTCTGTTTACTATACTTTTTCATTAAGCTACTGCAGCTCAATACAGAGTTACAATTACTACCTACTACTACTAATACTTACAGTTATCAGTTACATTCCGATATTATATATATATATGATATATATATTTTATATATACATACTATATAAAAATTTTCAGTTTTTATCTTCAAATTTTTATTTTTTTATTTAGTGCTTTATAGCAACGTCAGGTTTTTAGCCATGTGGATTTATACGCATAATTAATCTTCATCCAATATTTTAATATATAACAAACCCTTCATTCCAACAAACAATCGACTATGTTTTATCAGACAATGAATTAATATCAGAGAATATTAAGAAAAGTTTCATGTGTTGGATGAAGGTTCTCGTACATTTTTGTCATTTTTTATTCATAATTGGGGACGTTGAAAAATCATCGAAATTCGTCTCGGATGTGGAAACTGAAAACTGGTTATTGGTTTACTGATCGGACCGTAGTGCGCTCCAAAAAATGTCCAGATTGAAGCCTTAATCTGTCACCGAATTCTTGTTAAACTTGGAGAAATGAGGATTTTATCTTTTTATCATCTCGAAAATTTGGTCGCCTATTTTTTTTTTTTTTTTTTTCAATAAGGTTTCAAGGAACTCAATAACTGCATAGATTATCGAGCATTTCATACTTTTGCCCAACTCAAAAATCCTCATCTATTCAAGTTCCCCCGGGTTTCAATCGTCGTTGATATAACTCAATAAGACCCAGTCCATAAGGCCACGATCACTTTTCAGGTTCGACATCGGTGGCCAGAATCGACCATTCCTCAACGTCCTCCTTCATACTTATACATCATATCGTATATCGGACTAAGAATTTCGATGAGTCTTGTGACACTTGTCGTTACTTTTTTTTTTGGGTTTTCTTTTATCCTTCTGTCTTTCGTTCTTTCTTTCTTTCTCTATTTCTTATTTTTTTTTCCTTTCTGTTACTCAGTGGATGTGCCTATTTGCTATGAAATTTAACCGTGACAACGGTGATCAATTTGATCGCTGTGAATTTTATTTATGCATCAGATGTTTACCTCTGAATTGACTGGCTAATTATATTCTCAACTCTGAAAGCTTCTACGCGTCCATTCAGTTCAAATAATAAAATCAGTAATCTGTGCTTGAATTTTACGCTCGAAAAAAAAAAAAAACAGTAACAAAAATGAATTTTTTCATTCGCTTTATTTCACTTCACCACTTGTCACGTGTGACCGGCTTTGTCTAAACTGGGTGATATTCATTTGTGGTTGTTTTACGCCGTTGCCAACGTTAAGGTCGGTTTTTAATAATCAAATAATGATATTAAAACAGAGCAACTGGACAGAATCGAAGAAGGAATGGATCAGATCAACGCCGACATGCGGGAAGCTGAAAAGAACTTGACAGGAATGGAAAAATGCTGTGGTCTATGCGTTCTGCCTTGTAACAAGTATGCTCATTACGTTTCTATACACATTTCGAAGTTATATGCAAGTTACTCCATGTCTTGGAACGTTCGAATACAGTGGAACCTCGCTTGTTGTAAGACGCGCAGGGATCCCCACTCTTCTTACGTTTCGAATGCGCATGCGTTATGCGCAGCCTACAATTAGCGAAACAGAATGGAACGATGAGGAAAAGCGATCGCTCTTGCGTTTGGCGAGGTTCGACTGTGTATATGATTGAAGCATCAGAAGCTGATACTGTGTTTCCATTTTAATGACAGAGGGGCCAGTTTCAAAGAAGACGAAGGCACGTGGAAGGGAAACGACGATGGTAAAGTCGTGAACAATCAGCCCCAGCGTGTGATGGATGATCGCAATGGTTTGGGACCGCAAGGTGGTTACATTGCTAAGATAACAAACGACGCGAGGGAAGATGAGATGGAAGAAAACATGGGCCAAGTGAACACGATGATTGGAAATCTCCGAAACATGGCCATAGACATGGGCAGTGAGCTTGAGAATCAAAACCGACAAATCGACAGGATTAATCGCAAGGTAAGAAATCGTGGATGGGGCTGAATGGACGGCCGACTATATTGTTAAAATATCATTTCTAATCTGTGAGGCTGTATGTATTATTATACTAACCAGTATTTTTGAGTTTATCTTTCGCGCTGACGCTGAGGTAAGTCACGCTTATGCACATTACGCGCTCTTGTGCTCTTCATAGGCCGCACCATCTATGTGTCACCAGACAATCACTTCGGGTCAACATTTTTCAGTACCCAATAATTCCTCTTAGAGGAAAAATGAAGATAAATCAAATCTTTCAACACGCACAACTTTCGCGCCAGAGTTTGGTGCTTACAAAAATTTCATTGAATACACAGGACTTTGTTTTTTCTAAGTTTCATTGAACTTTAACAGAGCTCTCATCGGTTTTTTTTTTTTCGAAATGTCATAAGACATCAAGAGATTTCATCAAATGTCATAAATAATAATCACGAGATCCAAACATAGTTTTCATAAAAATGTTATCAATTTGATTTCATAAAAGTGTGAAAATTTCAGTAAATTTCACTAATATTTAATTCAATTTTTATAAATTATCACTAGATTCCAAACAGGTTTCTTCATAATTTCACAGATTGGACATTACTTTGTTGAGTTCTATCTGACTTGATGAGACATCATGTATTTTACGGGAGTAGGTTAAAAGAAGCTGCATGTTAACAGGTAAAGCAGCAAACTCTGGCTCGTCGAAGTGTGTCGTGACTAATTCTGCTTTTGGATAGATTGAATATGATGTTTGATTGAAAAATGATGAAATATATCGCCAGTTGAAAATTTCGTCTCAAACCTATCCTCTAACAAAACTATTCACAGGGCGAGTCTAATGAAACGAGGATAGAAGTGGCCAATCAACGAGCACATGCCTTGCTCAAGTAAATCCTCGATACTGCGCCGCTATCTCCTACTTTCTGCTACACAACTCTGCTACTTTCAACCTACTCTTCTATACTGTTAATATCAATGTTTTATTCGATGTGTTATGTGGCCGTCGTGTCGTGTACCCTATCAGTGGCTGAAATTGTGCCGAATTGCCATATATAGCCACTGATGGACGTTTGAGTGTCTGTTATAAGATTATCGGATGAGACAAGCTGAATGAAGGGTCGAAGTCGATCAGAAGTTCGTGGTTTTGAGTTGAAAACCGAACAATTGCTTCCATAGTAGTTTCATTTTAGACTTGTATAGTCAGTTTGTCTCGTTTTCGAAATTACAATACAGACGTTCACGAACAGAAAAAGAAAACAAAAAAAAAGAAAGAAAAAAATCCATAAACCACACATATAATAAGAAAAAATAAATAAAAGGGCACAAAGCAGATCATCACACCAACCAAACGCGAGGGAATGATAATTGAAACTTGTATCGATATCAAACACTGGCTTTTATCTATGATTTACAGTTGGGTATATAATGAGGATCCGGTGTGTGACTTTTAGCCGTTAGGAGCGCCACCGGGCCAAACACCACACAGTATAGACCGTCCATAGTCGGTAAATGCTGGTGTTTGAGCGTTACTACATTGATTGAGATGCGTAATTTTTGTACAAAATGCCGATGTGTTACATACCGGAACTTTAGGGTTGAAAAAAGAACCGAAAAAAATGTCGATTGAAATTTCTAGCAGCTAATAAACGCAAAAAAAAAAACTCAATATATCCGCCATGTACGGAAAGTTTTACATTTCCGGATCCTCATAGGATTACATACGTATCCCTGGGAGTAATTCTGAAATCTTCCATTTTTTTTTTTTTTTGTTATATTTTTTCAATTTTTTTTTCTTTTTTTTTCCAACGTGTCTCGCTCGGTCAATGGTCCCTAGATAACAAATACACGTACGTTTTTGTTGGCACACAGGGCGAGTCGAACGAGACGAGGATACAGGTGGCCAACGAGCGAGCTCATCAGCTGCTTAAATAAGCCGCCTGACCCAACCGTCAGCACCTTCATACACATCTCTGCTACACCTTATCAGTTATTATTATTATATTATACTTATACGCATTGCAGTTACATACGTACACTACCGTGCTGTGGTCTAGACTATTTTCACCCAGTATTACATTATACAAACATTATACCTATTGTACACTGATTGTTAGTGGCTCTATATGTACTTAGAAATCTAGTGGTAATATTAAGGCGACTAATTCAAAAGCGTATTAATTAGCACCGGGTCGCTTATAGTACGAAAATTTATCCCACTGTTTACATTACGAGGTCAGTAGTCGTTGATATTGTAATACTCGATCCTGCGGCTTTAATGCCGTTTCAAATGACCAAAACTTTTCGAGAAATTTTCAAATATTACGAATAGAATTTAAAAATATTTTCTCAAACACTTGCGGGCTTCCTGAGCTCGTATTAATCTCTCGAAAAGTTTTTATTTATTTTTTTTTTCCAATTTTTTTCGAATTATTTTCGTTGTTACTAAAATTTGATAAGAAAAAAAAAAAAAAACGAAGAGAAATAAAACTGAAATTAAGCAATTTGAACAAAATTAATCCAAGCCCTAGATGATCAGCTGCAGTTGATCGAGGAATATATTATATTGCGTGTGTGTGGTGTAGGGGGAGTCCAACGAAACACGGATCGCGGTGGCCAACCAGCGTACAAACAAGCTTCTGAAGTCGTAAAGTGTTGCTGTCATTCGGGGATACCCCTTACCACTTGTCATATCCGTCGGACTGGATAGCGGGCACTCTACATCGATCAAAGAGGTCCTCCATCGTTTTTATTATCGTTTCTGTGTTGATGTTTTTACAATGACATACCACTGTTGGGAAAGTTGCAACAATAATATGAAGCCTAATTAAACCACTAAACAGTTACCTTGAAATTAAATTACTACCCAACAATGGTTGCCTAATAAACCGAATAGAAATCGAGAAAATACATTCTTATCACGGGTATAGCAAGTCCTCTCATTGCTAATTCAACTAGTGCCCGTTGAGAGGCTCGAAAAGTGGGGAAAGCCGAACGCGATCGATGAGTGGGGGTAGCGTCAGGGCCAGTTGCTCGCGGACCGCCGAACGGGAAACATGAAAGGGCTATATCGCAACGAGAGGACTGCGAAAGACAAAAGTCTTCTGTTTGACTTTTGTCTGAAGCGAATGATCGTTTTCAGCTTGATTTTTGTGCCATGGTTCGAGTATGACCGTTTAGAATGAACGACATATATGTTTGAACCCTTTTTTTTTTCTACAGTCTCGCGCTTCGGTTATTTGTGCGATATTACATATTCTATGTTCATTAATTGATCTGCTATTACTCACATGTTCTGTTTATTTCTGCTACCTAATAGAAGACCTGGGCGCATGGATGTCGCATGAAAATGAATCTGTCTATATCGATCGGAAATTATTCCTGAGATTAGTTCTGATTAGACGTCAATAATTTGTGTTATACAATTTATGGTAGTATAAACATTCTAAGTCATTTCAGACAATTGATATTACAAGGAATAAAGAAAAAGAGAAAAAGCGCCTCTTCAAATCCGGGTTCATTGTCGTTTTTCAAGCTTATACATGACAATATACACCAGTATAGAATCGTTTCCTGATTTAAGATTCATAATAATCGAGGACCTCTTCATGAAATTTTGAGTGTTAAAATTCATCCAATAAATAAAAAAAGAAAAATGCAAGCAATCAACTGTTAAATTTCTTGCCGAAAATATAGAATTTTTTTCCCACTATTATGGAGATACAAAATTATGTCTACTTACCTGCACACACGTAACTATGAATGAAAATGAGAAAAAAAAAAAAAAAATCGGTAAGAGATGACAAACCTCTGATTGACTATGATCAAAAAGTAAATAATTCAAAACTATGAGTGGGATGATTTCGTTTGAATGAAATTATTCTCTTGAAATATTATACTCGCTTTTTTTCAGATAATAAAAAGTATTTAAACTTAAAATAGTTTAGTTAAATTATTCTCCGATTAAATAATATAGTCATAGTCATAGATATATAATTGCTTTTCAAATATGTTTTTCATATACATTTCAAAACAACGCTGGTTTCAATTATTGTTCCAACTATAAGAAGACGAGGAATATTGAAGAAGAAAAATAAAAATAAAAATAAAAATAAATAAAATAAAATAACAATATTGTACCTAATACTATATTAAAGGAATATATAATATATACACATGATATAGTATATGTATATATATTCTATAAACAGCTTATGATTCTATTGCAATTCATCAATTATTATTAATACAATTATTAAAGTATATTATACATGTACCATTGAATATTATAAAAAAGAAAGAAAGAAAGAAAAAAAAAAAAACAAACAACGTACTTTAACTATATTAAAACTTGTGTATATTAATCACATATTATCACATATGTGTGTCGCACATAATAATTATATTTATAAAGAAATCTATATCTATATATACCGGATCATTTTTATAAGACATCGCGGTAAGTTAGATAGTTCATCGCTCTGTTTTACCAACGTCGATAACGGGTAAAAAGCGATGTTATTCTAGTGATTTTAGTAAATTATAATAATGCAGGTATTACATGCTACATAGGCGTGATCAAATACGCAATAAAACCCTAAACGTCGGAGATAATGAACCGATCATTATTATAAAAAGGAAAAAGAGAAAAATAAACAAGGCACATTGCCAGTTTCGGTGATCGCTTCATTTACCGACGTGACGTCGGTAAAATAGTAAGATCAGCGACCCGACTTGCCGCAATGTCTAATCTAAAAGAGCCTAAAACCGTGTAAAATAAGTAGAAGAAGAATGAGAATGAAAATAGAAAAAGAATAAATAAATAAATACATGTAGCGAGAAAGAAATCGTAATCGAAGAATTATATACACGGATCGGAAGTGATATACAATATTGGATTTGTATTATTATTACGTAATTTCCGTTGTAATAGAAAGATGAATATTTGTTTTTGAAATCGTAGTTAGAATGTTATATTTGAATGGTTTGAAAGAGAAGAAAAGGAAGAAAGAAAGAAAAAAAAAAGACGTAAGAAAAAAAAAAACCAACAACGCTTAATTATTTATTTGTTATTAACTCACCGTATCGTACGTACAGGCTATAATATATATTATAACTATAGCCTGTGCGGATTCAGAAAACACGATGAGATCACAGTAAGATTAACTCCAAAAACTTGTAAATTATTATAATTATTACATAAAGAAAGAAAACAAAAATGAAGAAAAAAAACGAAAAAATGAGAAAAAAAAAAATAAAATAATAAAAAAAAGAACTGTAATATGTTCCATAGATATGATTAAATTGATAGAAATACTAATTCATTATGTCGTACGCTATACATGTATAATCGAGTTGTTAGGTGAACGCTGAAACTGATCCACACACACGCACGCACGGCAACATGATTTTTGTCGTTTTCTTTCTACAATGAGAGTAAAAAAAACGAAACTTTCCGCGAATATTCAGTTACGGCGATCACTTAACAATATTGTTTTATAAAATTTTATCAGAATTTGGATTTGACAAGTGAGAAAAGAGAACAAAAAACAAACAAACGAACAAAACAAAACAAACAAACAAAAAAATTAGGCCTATATATACCTACACACGATGTAATAATGGTTATTAAATACCTAACTACGATCAATTCTGTTCGTGTATAATATATATATATATACCGGAAATATTCGTATAAACGCCTTCATAGGGAAGTGAAAACGCCTGCATACAGGCAACTCAGGAGTCAAGCGATTAGTATTTTATTTCGCATGTCGCGTGCCTATTGGCTACGTGAGAACAAAACCCAATCGCTTGATATTCGAGTTGCCTGTATGCAGGCGTCGTATGAAGAGTTTCCACGAAAACTTCCAGCATATATGTATATATATATATATATATATATATATATATATTATAGTCGATATATGATCATTATAATTATAGGCAATTAGGCAATATTGCAGACTATATATAGCTTATTTATGAATCAAGCATTGTTACTGCAGGATGGAGCAATATTATCATTATTACATTTATTATTATTATTATTATTATTAATATTATTATTAATAATAAATAAATAAACGATTACCGTTATATACGATATATATGTATATTATAAAACATATACACATATTATACATATACATACATATATATAGGTAGCGCGTGATAAGTAGCGTCGTATTAGATGCCCCTATCAGGCAACAGTGATTAATGATTGTAAAGTACTTTTGGTACGCTGTTATAAAATACGGCGTTTATATATTTGATTAGATATAAATATTAAGAATTTTTTTAATAATATATTATAGCTCAATTCATCCTTATTAATTAATCGTTAGCTTGCTACTAGCTGCTGCTGCTGCTGCTGCTGCTGCTGCTGCTGCTACTACTACTACTACTACTACTACTACTACTACTACTACTACTACTACTACTAGTACTACTAGTACCACTGCTACTACTACCGCTACTGTTGTTGTTGGCTGTAGTATGTATGCAGTAAAAAAAAAAAAACAATTTATAGGTATAAAAATGTAAAGTATTTGCAGCCCTGGCTAGTTGGATCAATTTTCTAGTATATATTATATCTCATAAAAAAACACCTCCCCATCCCTTGCTGACAATTGGATTTAGAATCCTGCAAAAAAAAAAAAAAAAATGAATGTATCGATGAATTCAGCTAAAAAAAAAAAAACAGCGATCGTCATCGGGGCAAGATTCCCTCCAAGCCTACTGGGGCACTACTGACAAACCAAGCGGTTCTCATCCAGATTCGCATTTGTTGAAAATATGCATGGCCCTAAGCTGGTCAAAATCAAACACGTTAGAGTTTTAGGGGTGGATTGTTGTTCGTTCTTGGAACACAGTAACAGAGTCGATTTCATATCGCCCTGATAGTGTGAATATACATACTATATGCTAGAAATGATTGAGATATCCAGTGGAGTCGATCTCTTAACAATCACATACTCGAGGCCAGGGCTTAAACTTTGAAAGAGATTCGATTGCCAATAATTGGTACCTATGAGAAAAAAAATAAATAAATAAATAAAACTGTTTATTTCATTGGGCGTAGAAAAAACTAGACTTTTAGCTGCATTTTACCATACATATACTTATAGTTGATCGATAGATTGATGAAGAAGTGATAGATATGGATAGTAGTATTGCAGAGGGTTCGCTGCCGCAGTATAGTGTAATATTGTACGACAATTGTCGTAGTTATTATTGATGATCATACATACATAATATAATATGTTTGAAAAGCAATGATGTTAATATCTCTGGTGTAATTTTTTAGTAAAAATTTTTATGAAGACACCGCAGGTACATTTAGTACTCGAAGATATATAATATAATATAATATAATATAATATATACCCCCTACCCCTCGTCTGGGTTAATATACGACTTTGTACATAAAAATTGTATATAGTTATAAAATTAAATATAATATTATTATATGGTCATTATATGATTATTATAATAATGAATTTCCAATTCAGGCTTGAATATAGCTATTATATTCCATACATACGTATACATAACTTACGTCGTTACACTCCGTTGCAGTTTATCGTAATAGAATTTGAATAACGAGAGAGAAAAAAAAAACAAAAAAACAACAACAACTAAAAAAATAAATGAATTGCAATATAGTTCATCGCCGACTTATATATGCGATATGGATATAATTTACTTTACATGTTTATTATCAAGTATAATAATAATAATGAATTAGTCCTGAAACAAAGATAAAAAATATAAAGAAAGGGAAATGTTTCATTCAATAATTATAATATTGTCAAATTGTTGAGATAATAATATTTTTTAACTAGATAGATACATATTATACTCGAAGAAGGTGTTGTTGGTGCAGGGCAAACAGCTGTGATGATACGTATCATATCCTCCACTGTTTCTTATTCATACGGTGGACGTTAAGAAAATATCTTATTTATCTTCAAAAACTGAAGAAGAACTTTCATTCTCTGCATTATGATGTTTTATAGTTTAATTCATCTTTCGACTCTTCCTTCCTCTCTCTCCCTCCCTCTCTCTCTCTCTCTAAGACACAGTTTGAACTTATGTATTAAGGTTGTTCCCTGCCCAATTCGACCTGTCCTAAAAACATTGGGCTGATCGCGTGCTGAACGGTGCTATTGAATGGAATATCTCTAACCGGGCACCGAAAACGGGGAAAATGGCTCTGTAGCGCAATTCTATCGGCAATATCGAACACGTTCGTCCGAAAACGTGTTCGTTTCACGCTAAAATAGTGAAATGGCGTGAAGAATTAACGTTTTTTAACTTTATTCTCTACGCCATTTCTCTATTTTAGCGTAAAACGATAATGTTTTGAGACGTACGTGTTCGAAATCTCCAATAGAATTGCGCTACAGAGCCCTCTTTCCCATTTCCGGTACCCGGTTAGAGATATTCTGTGTAATAGCACCGTTCAGCACGCGTTCAGCCCAATGTTTTTAGGACAGGTCGAATCGAGTAGGGAACCACCTTAAACTATGTCCGAGCGGGTTTGGGTCACTGCATTTGCCCCACCTATTCTATGTCTTTGTGTCTGTCCGTCTATCTGTCTGTCTGTTTGTCTGTCTGTCTGTCTGTCTATCCGTGTGCATGCGATGTAGCTGTACCTTGTCAATTTTTCAAATTTATGTGTATATATATATACGTGATTATTTGAATCCCTCGCGTAAGCCCAAACTGCATAATTATTAGTATACATATACATACCTATAACTATATATTTGAATTTATATTCGTATTCAGTAATGTAGTCGTATTAGTAAAATTTTTTTTCGTTTCCCCACTTAGTTCGAGATAATTTTTAAAACTCAACTACGTGTACACCGACGGCTGAATATTTGACCAGTATTATGATTTTTATGATTTTTTTTATTTTTTTTTCTTCGTTCGACCAAAGCTTGCATATATAGTTTCAATGGATGAATACTTATGTGGCACGGGCTTCGTATCACATTCTACTCTACCTCTGAGCAATACCTAAATGAATATGAAAAGAAAAAGAGTTATTTTTTCATTAATTATCCGCGGTCTATACTTATATCCTAAGATGAATCCTCCTCTGTTTTAATTGACAATACTTATAATACTAAATTATATTATTATTATTATTATTATTATTATTATTATTATTATTATTATTATTATTAGGCTGATGTATTTTCGAAAGTCTCTGTGTATGTATATTAAGTAAATTCTATATCCTGCAACGTGCGGTAATAACTAAATATATGTATTCAAATACATACAAAACATACATACCTATGAAATAATAGCACTATTAATAAGTATAAAGTACCTACCTACGAAAACAGTTGCAAAAGCTGAAAAATAAAATAAAATGAAAATGAAAATAAAAGAAAAGAAAATGATTAATTGAATCATTTGCATTACGCGAATTAATGCGTGAACAAGCTTTCTTAGTTTTAAAAATTCGCTATATTGTAAAACGTTATTATATATAAATTCCATTATAAATCCCCCTATGTATTTAATTCTTGGTAATAAATTATTAAGATTGTACATACATTAATACCCTATCGATCTTATACAACAACTAACTATATAGTTCTAATTATCCGCCCAAAGTATTCTCAGTCAGACATCTTCGAACTGGACATTATAAATGAAACGTCAACTCTTCGCTGAAACGATAACGAAATCATCATGTTATACTCTGGTCACATCAGCAATCCGAAAATCTGGGCGGTTGTAGTCCCGGAACATATCTTCCCATTTCTCTCTGTGCATGGGGAACAACTAATTCTGCATTCTGCCTAAACTGCGACGGCCTTCTTCCACGGGACTGATTCTGAACAGAGTGATGAGACTGACGACTGACGCCGTACGGACACGGAGGAAGTCTTGGGGGCCTTGGGGGTCTGGAGGAAATCGGGAAATACATTGGAGCAGGTGGACAGCGGAAGATCCAGCCCTGTTTCTCGTTTGGCGGCCAACAAGAGCCTCCAATTTCAAATCGTGGCTTTGGGAGCTGGTTGTACGGAAGTGTTCTGCCCAGGATCGAAGGGTTTTCAGGGTACAGTTTACGGGGTCTGCATTGGTGGTGTACATTGATGGTCCTCTGATCAGATATAGGGATAGGCGGTGGCCCGGGTTGCGTTCGACTGCTTCTTCTCATCATGATATCCTGGACGGAGCCACGAAATCTGCTGTAAGTATCTGCTGGGTTGAACTTGGCGCATACCACGTTTCTGATCATACGACCGGAGTCTTCTGCGTTTCGTAGTTGGGTCTGATGAGTGGAATCTTCGCTGAAGTCCCTCCTCTGCTTAGAGTAAGGACTCTTTTTATACTCGGTCGATAGATCCTTGCAGAACTTTTTCATCCTCATCTCGTCTCTCTCTTTTTCGATTGAGTCTTTCCCGCGAACTTTGTACTTTCCATAGTCCGACGAGGACGTCGAAGAGGATCTACGCCTCTCCAATTCACTTACAAGCCAATCCTCCTCCTCCTCGTCCCCTCTTTCAACGCTATCATTAACTTGAGATGACTCACGAGGTGAACCCGACGATTTCCCAGTTTCGAATAACGGACTTCCTCCTCTCCAAGGGGACTGATACTTCTCCAAGCACTCCAGAGATTCCCGCAATTCTTTTAGCTGGCTTCTGCTCACCTTGGTTAACACTCCTTTCGATAGACTTCTCCTCCTCTTCGTCCCGTCCGTTTTCATCTTTCCTTCTAAACATTTTCTCGTTCCTCTATGCAGCCTTGTTTCCTCTCCAGGGATACTTTTATCCTCAGTATAGGGCGATGGAGGTGGAGTTGGGATGGAGTTTGTGTTAGTTCTATTGCTAGACGTCTTTCTCTGCACCTCCGTAGCACTTGACGATTTCTTCCGCTCTCCAAGGCTTCTGACGGTGATCGACGAGGGCCTTGTCACGTCTAAAGACTTCGAGCTTTTTCTGCCCAGTAATTTTCCATCCTCGTTATCAGAGCCTTGACATTTTTCCTCGAGGTCGTCCATCTCCATTTCTAGTAGCCGAGAGTATACAGTTTCCTGAAGAGGAAGCATCTCATCGACGGACGCATCTCTCCCTTCATTTACCAGCCGATTATACATCTCCGCGTTTGGCATGCTGCCCAGTATCCAAGAAAGGTAACGGCCCTTTCTAGGTCCGATGTACAAAGCGTTGCTATGTGCGGTTTGCAGCAGACGAGACAAAAGGGCCAATACCATCTGTGCACATATTTAAGGATTTTTAGTTCCGGACAAGCTAATCGATAGTGAATACTCATCGTATTACCTGATAAGCAGCCAGTAGAATCAGGGCGACTATTAATAGCCCTCCAACATACCGAGCGTGGCTCAGAACCTTCGCGTGACATCCTGTCGTAGCGATGGTCAACCTGTGCTCAGGCTGGTACAAATAGACCTCGCTTGGCTTGAGGATGTCGTGATGAATGCAGGGTTGAAGCATTTCCGTTGCGCAGCATGAAAATGGTACATCAGTAGACACAAAGGCACTTTCGTTGCTGAATATCGGGAAAAATGATGATAAGAAGGGTTCCAGTGGTCGTCGATCATTTTATGCTTGTAATTCATCTGAAGAATGGATAACCATATATAGAACCCGAAACTTTCTACCCACTGGTCTTTGCTTTCTGTTGTTTCCCCATCTTTCTGCATCCAACGTAGGTGGAACCAGTCCTTGAACGACTTGCTGCCGCAGCATTGAAACTTTATTTGTATCATATCGACCCGGACTTTGGCGACGACCTCGGTCGCATATTCTTGCATGGATTCGATGATCCCGTTCGGATTGATACGATGGAAATTTACCATATGGAGTATTCCGATGGTGTTTATACCGATCACTACCATCATCGATGCGAAGCACAACATGCAGTGGATGAAGAGGACTTGATTGAGACGCGGGACTGAGTCGGGGGCGAAAAATCTTAGATGGAAACAGAGCCTTATGCCAATCGCGTAGATCGGGGCGCACATGAACGCGATTAGAAACATCATCCCGGGCCAGAAATTAGCGTCCCCCGGTACTACCATGTCCAAATATTGCCCTATACCCATTCGCAATTTGACAGCTGATACTATCATTATCACGACTATCAAACACCCGGCCACGTTCATCACGAATACACTAACGTAAAGTGTTCTCAGCGACTTCCATTTATACACGACGTTTGGTACGCCCATGTAAAGTGTAATTTACTGGTGTAAAACGACATCACTATTAGGATCATGACATCCAGTTTGGAGATCGAAGACTGCGCAACAGCTGATCGGTCATCAGTCAACGATTTTCAGTCTTCGACTGTTCGCTCATTCGTTTCGTTGTTCAAATATCATAGGCATGCTTCGTTGCCATTCGTTGCCTTGAAATCACGATTTTGGCTCACTTGCATAATTGCAGCCTTAGCACGTCGAGTCAATTCCCAATTGAGTTGATTTTCGATTCGGTTTAATTCGTTGAATACAGACCGAAAGTTAACAACATTCGAATACGTAAATTAGAAATGAAAAAACTTCCAAACCTTCGAGTTTTCGAAAATTCATATCTCGGAGAGACTCGTCTAATAATAGGCTATATTTCGCGTCTCCGACATCGCTTAGTGAATTATTCTTGAAATGAGGGCCGAGGATATTTTTTATGACCTTACTGCACTCAGTCAAAAGCTGCCTTGCTAGAAGCCTGCGCTCTTGAGTGAATCTGGTAACTACCAGGAGCAAGAAAAAAAAAACTTGAGGGAACGTTCAGCCCCCCCTCATTTATAGTTATTTTATATTATTCGTTCGAATGTATAATTGGACTCTTATTCGAATATTAGCGACACGAAAGCCCTCTAGTGGTATTTCGGCCGATTTGGCAAGACTGGCCAAGGAAGAGGCCGCGAAAAATAAGAGGCATTACAAATTGAGCGGATCCACCGAGCAGTCAAGATGACAATTCCCCGATCGCTCCGGAGTCTGACTCTAATATTCGGCGTATTATTTACGAACGTTTATACTATCCTGGTCAATATATCGCCCCAAAGTGTGCCAGTGGCCCTAATACAAAGCGCTATTAATTCGTTTATCGCGAATTCACCAAACCAACGTACGTACACGCACGGGAACCTGATCAGTGCACAGAAATTGGTAATTATATAGTATATATAAATTCCAAAAGTATATAATCATTCAACTATCAGCAGTATGAAACTGAATAGACAAGTTTCAAATAATAAATCACAGCTATATCACGCGTATCAATGCACATACACATATGGGGAATTCCATCTCGACTCGACCTATCGATAAAGCCCTCTTTGAAAGATTTCAAACTTTTCGATAATCAACTATTGGTTGGCACAAGTATCGGTGATTTTTTTTTTTTTTACATTTTTTGGGGCAACCGTTTTCAAAATGGTTCATCATGGGTCGGAATTTGCCATGATAGTCTAGTCACTATGCAATTTTGAATCGCATTAATCGAATGTCACAATTTTTTTTTTTAATCACCGGGAGACTAGTTCTGCTGCGTCAACCGCCGTCTTGAATTTGAGGATAAATTTGTTTTTATTTAATAACTTGCCTATTTTCAACTTTTGACTGAAAATGGTTGTGACCAAACTTGTAGGAAATTAAATTCTCTATAACTTAGGTTCTAGTTTTTTCATCTACAGTCAATATTTTTCGACCTGAACCCGAAATAAAGTGACGAAATTTTGTAGATTTTCCCTTTGTATAATGTTTGCGGTTCTAAAAGAAAGGTACAAATATTAATCTTGGGAATTACCCGAAAATTTTCTTTTTTTTTTTTTACCAATCATTTTTTTTTTTTTTGCCATATTTACTAGCCAGAAAGAAACATCATCTCTTAGAGTTACCGTCGTACCTTGGGACTAGGCTTTCCAGGTGATATGGCATCTGGGTGCAATATCTATGTTTGAAATAAGAAATTCACAGCTAATCTCCATCATTGGTATATCTACTAGTTATCTGGGAACTAATTTCACTAAAGAGATAACTAACCATTCCCTTATCTGTGCAACGTAATTATCAAACAAGAACGTAGTTGCTCGGTTATCGGTGGTAAAACCCAAGAGACTGTGTAACTCCAGATAGCCAAAGAGTTTCATCCGGTACAAAACGCCTCTAAAACACAAATTTCTGCTTAAAAACTTAAATTTCTAACCAGTTGCTATCGTCTTTCTTTCCTTTTTTCTTTCCTCCAGCTCGAGCCAGGCTTAGTAATCTACAGACTGACCCTAAACTTGAACCCAGTATGCAGCGGGGGTACTACCAGCTGTCCGCAAGAGGCCTGCGCGATAGACGTGAAGGATAGATCCAGGGATGTTGAAATAGACATAAATTCAATCCAATGTATGTACCTATACCCCCAGTCGGCGCAAGAGGATATGCAGCAGGTACAACAGACCGGAAATGTTGCACAAGATACGGTGCAGGCGTCAAATAATTCAGACCATGATATAAACGGGTCAAAAAATACCCTGAAGCTTGACCGTGAGGTTGAAGCTGCTACCAATAGCCAAAACGCCTCTCCGAAAAAACCCTTCATCTCTGTTACGGCACCGAGTTCAAACTACAGCAGAGATATGTTGGAGCAAGCATCTTACCCAGAAAAAGAAAGATTGTTTAACGTTTTTACCGCCAAATACAACAAAACCTACTCCTCCGAATCGGAGAGAATGAAACGGTTCGAAATTTTCAATCAGAACATGATTATGGCCCAGGTACTGCAGCGGAACGAACGAGGCACCGCGGTTTATGGTGCTTCAATATTTTCTGATCTTGCGACTGAAGAGTTCAAGACAATGTACCTAGGACTAAAGCCAGAACTGAGACTGGATAATGAGCTCCCAAACCCAATGGCCGAAATCCCAGATATTCAAATTCCCGACGAATACGACTGGCGTGATTACGGCGTCGTAACACCGGTGAAAGATCAAAGCTCGTGTAGTTCTTGCTGGGCATTTTCAGTCACTGGTAATGTGGAAGGACAGTACGCCCTGAAAAATGGAAATCTCTTGTCATTTTCAGAGCAGGAATTAATCGACTGTGATACCCTTGACGGTGGGTGCAACGGGGGAAACCCGGACAATGCATACAGGGCGATACAGAACCTCGGAGGCCTTGAGCTAGAGTCAGACTATCCTTACGACGGAAAAAACGAAACTTGCCATTTCGACAAGAATGAAGCTAAGGTCGAGGTCGTTTCTGCAGTCGATATAACTTCCGATGAAGACCAGATGGCTCAATGGCTCGTTCAACACGGACCTATTTCTGTCGGCATAAATGCTGCGGTCATGAAGCAGTACAACGGCGGAATTTCTCATCCTTCGAAAGACTCCTGCGACCCTGAAAATCTCACTCATGCAGTTCTCATTGTCGGCTATGGAAGCGACTGTGAGTATATTGGTCGATGAATGCTAATAATGTACCAAACCGTAACCACGAATTTGGTAAACAATTTAAAAACGATTTTATAATTAATAATAACGGGTTCATTTTCTATATTTTATTACAGTCGATCCAACATTTCAAGAAACGCTACCATACTGGACGATAAAGAACAGTTGGGGTCTGTCGTGGGGTGAGCAAGGATATTACAGAGTTTACAGAGGCGACGGAACGTGCGGAGTTAATCGTATGGTATCTAGCGCAATAGTGGCTTAGAATGAGCAGGTCGTTATTCCGTCACGATGAAAAAAAAGAGAAAAAAAAAAATCTCCAAGGCGTTTAGTAAAAAAATATTATAATAACGTTTTTTACGTTTCTTCTTTTTCCTATTACTCTTATTTTCAGTTATCTTAATATTATCATGCGACTGTTTTGCGATACATTCACATGAATTTTCGCAGGACGTATGATAGAAAGTTAGGAAAAAAAAAAAATGGCTATATATGTTATATATAATTATCGTTGAGATTTCGCGACCGTGGTACGTAATGAGGGAGAAATTTTATCGGTGTTGGTCAATAATTGACCCGTCGCATGATCCACGTTCGTTTACGACGCATATTGATCTTGTTTTTCAGATAGCTAGGTATCAGCCTTTGCGATAACCAATGACCAATAAACAACAGCTATAAGTAACGGATGGAGGAGAAATTAGTCGAGTAATCAATATTGCTGTTAGTTATTATGACTAGAGTTAAAATGCGGCACGTGTTAGATGCACCACATATCACATATATCTGCATGCACGGATGGTAAGCACTGAGGGGAAGCTACTGCGTTGCATTACGATCCTCCTTAAGCCTTGTATGCGATCTTAGATCGTCACAATATACGCGGAAGTCTTGGTATAAAAACGAGTGGTCAGGGCACCTCAGCATCAGTAGAAATCTGTGATCCATCTGGCAATAAGATGTCTAAAGTTATACTTGTGCTTGCATTGTTGGCTGCTGTGGCCCACGGCTTTCCTGCGAACAGTATCGATGACTCTGGTGCAATTCAACACCCAAAAGGCGATGATGTCCGTGAAGACCTGCTGGTATATGTCGTAGACCCTGAAACTTCTCTTCAGGGCGGCACAAGTGAACTCGTAGAAGATCTTGCTGATTTACTGGAGACTGCTGGTCAAGTTCCAATAGTCCGCTCAAGGAGGGCTGATCGTTGTGGTTTTGATGGGAAAGGGGGCTACACATGCAGATTTGGCTAAATGGAAACGGAGGTCCCAGTGGTCGGGTAGAATCAGAAAAAGAAGACGTTTGGCTTCAAAAGAAATAACCGTATGATGCTAACCATTGAGGCCAGTTGACAACCTGCATGCGGGAAATACATCGCGGAAACTTTTAGAGATTATCATATACCTGCTCTATTTTTTTTTTTTTTTATTTCAATGATATATAATTGTTACAATAAATTAATTTATAGATTAAAAAGTGTATCGTTTTAGTTTCCATCGACTCCTGTCGACTCATATCATCCATATCCAAATACATTCTATTTACTCTTGATTCATAGCACGTTTAATCCTTTCAAAGTGAAACCATATAGATCATGGAATAAATTCCTGTGATTGTAGTATGCTGAATAAGAGAAAAAATCATGAATAATCGAACAATATACGAATAATATAGTTGTTTGTCAGCTGCTCCATGTTCAGTGAATTTGTATTTTTATTCATTCTGTGTTTCAACGAAATTTATTTCAACTGCTTTATTTCTATTCGTTTAGATACCTATAATGCAAACATAAATACAATAAAATATCAGTAATTCTTTTCAACATCTTCGCATTATTTCCACGCGCCACTATATCTTTCATTGTATCAATGAATCTAACAAAGAGTTAGTAGTTTTTTCTACTGCTTTTCAGAATTTTCACAATGCGCTATTTGCCACGCCTTCAAGAATATCAAGAAAGGGTCGTAGTTTTTTTTGTCAGCACATTTGTGCAGCACCACTATATTTCCATTCAAAGACGAGCGCTTCTCGAAAAGGTAGTAACTGTTTTAGCCGCATATTTGTGCAGCACCACTATCTCACCATTCGTTCATTCATACGCGACCAGCGCTCTCTATGTATCAATGAAGTAGTTGCTGCGGGAGGGGGTATCAAAACTAGCGATGTGTACAAACGAACGAACAATTAAAAGAACAACTCAAAGTAAGAGTTATTAAGCGTTATTCCCACACGATTGTATTGATAAAAAATTAAATTAAATTCATTTACTTGCTAAGTATACGAAGCCATATTTCTGGCAGTAGTATACCAGCGATTTTCAAAGGTTCATACAATTTGAGTTGTATTTCTTTCGAAATTATCGGTGCAGAAGAATGACTTATAATTCTTTATTAGTATATATGAAAATTTACTGAAATACAGATATACTCTCAACATTGTTACAAGCGTTTTTTTTTAAATAAATACACACTAGTAATCGTTAATACATTTTGCGCCTTATGATAGGCAACCGATCATTCGATCCAGCGTTTTCAATAATCGTCACAAGATGCCGTTACCATCTACAACGATGACATGTTGTCCATGCGTATTAGTCCTGTGGGAGTGGGTCTATCCAAGATCTACTACCTCGCAGTGATATGCCGAGACGTGAGACGGGCTAACGTCATTATAATTCCATATTATTCTTATTCTTTTAAAATAAAAATAATATATTCTATTTTTAATTTATTATAGTTTGTATTTTTGATGGATAAAAAAATAAATTCAATACAGTTAAGTCGTTAATATATACAGAAAAAGAAAAAAAAAAAAGAAAAGAAAAAAATAAATTGATAAATAAAATAATAATAATAATACGCGGATCAACAATCGCCTATATTATACTTGTACACGTTTTAAACGATATTTCATACATTGATCTACCCAGAGGATATCATATATTGAATAATATAATAATACATACATTTATAGAAACGATATAAAAGCAAACTAATTATGTAATGACATATTATTTCCTCAAACACATTCATACATCGTACCACATACCTATGCATACAAATATAGATACATACGTCCAGACGTAGCAGACGACGTGCATCGGGAACTCGAAACGTCAAAATTCGTTTAAACTCTGAACTACAGTCACCGTCATATCTATCGTGATAATTATTTAAAAGCATGAATATAGTATCTGTTATCGATTACAATACATTCGTAGGTTTGATTATAGTTTATTTATTTAATTGATACTAAGAAAATAATAATAATAATAATATATTTATTTGTTCTAATAATTGCGTCCTCATATCGATGAAATATTAACATACATCTCTCTTATACTACAGTATGCTTTATTTTCCATCTTATAGTGTTGAAAAAAAAAAAAAAAAAGAAACAAAAGAAAAAACCCTCGATTGCCACTATTCACGTATATAAATTCTCCTTCCGAACAAGAAAATAAAAGGAAAGAAAAAGAAAAAAAAACAAAACAAAATCGTTATAATCTCCGACTCGTGTTGCATCATCGTAATCATCATACGCGTATAACCTTACAATATCTCAATCTCGAAAAGAATATATAATTCGAACGAATGAACTGTGTTTTTTTTCCTGTTTGTTACAGTTTTAACACGGAGTTATCCGACAATCGTCATCAGCACCGTTCTATAGATTGAAAAATCGCTCTTAGATAACGAAAGAAAAAAAAAAAAAAAACAATTTTAAATAAACAATTTAAAACGCAAAGAAAAGTGCTAAAAATATGCCAGCACCACCTCCTCCGCCACCGAGTCTCCCCGAGGCACCTCCAAGGGACAAAAACCAAGAGGTTAGAGAATCAGAGTCTCTCCCTCCCTGGGCTAAAATCACTCTTACATCAGCGGAGGCTGAGATTGAGAAACTGATATCTAGAAACGAGCTGAAAGACGCGGAAGTCACCTATTTCTGCCAGGTTGAACCCATACTGCAAGATGGACCGCAGTAAGCTGTCTTAAACAGAGTATCATTCGATTGTTTTTTAACGAATAGAAGTAACATATATGAAGCGTGATTATTAATCCACAGATGCGGCCTAGTAGCCCTGGCAATGGCATCGCAAGAATACACAAAGCCTGTATCAGTGGGTCAGCTATTGGCCGAGGCTAGAGTACGCGGATTTACTCAACACGGTGAAGTGTACAGCGTGGATTACATGGGGACTCTAGCTGCTGAATACCTGCCCGAACACAGGCCGGACATAATAATAGATTTACAAACATGTCCGGACTCAATGACGCACGCGTTAGCCCACGGAGCTATGATCCTTATTCCTTATGATTCTGACTTTAATCATTCACCGTGTTTGAAAAGGGGTCATAAAGCGCACTGGGCTTTACTAGTGGGTCTCATTTCATCGAGGTGAATAAAAGTCGTATAAAATGATTGGCGAATGATATGAAATTATCTATTATTTTATATAACTAATTTAGTATTTTGTGTTTTGTGTTTTTAATTTTCTTTTCTCTTCATTTGTTTCAAGGCAAGGATACCACGTATTAGCACGTCATGGTAAATCTCGTCATCTAGCCTGCTGGCCTTTAAGGGACTTGATAGAAAGCAATGGAAACCTTGAAGAAGAAGGCGCGGCTAGACACGCGGGAGGATATGTTGTACCTAAGGGTGGAGTAGGTGGACAAAGAGGCCTACGAGGCAGGGCGTTAGCCCTTCATCCATACATATAATTATAAATACTTGAAATATTCAAATACATAACAAAGAGAGATAAAGAAAACAGTAAATAGATTCATATTAAGTAAAAATTCATTGTGTTATGTAAGAGAAGCGCAGGATAAAGACACAGAAATATTTAATAATAATAATAATAATAATAATAATAATAATAATAATAATAATAATAATAATAATAATAATAATAACAACAACAACAACGTGTATCAATATATGCTTTGGGGAATTATAGTTTTTTATTTAGTTTTTTTTTTTTTTTTTTTTTTTCAATTATTTATTCAATATTATTGTATAGTTGTATAACAATGAACAAAGGATAAGAAGAATAACAGAAAATTGTTGATATTAGTTAAGGGGGTGGGGGGAGGAGATTATTCTTATTATATGAAATTTATCCAATTTATTTATTTATTATAGAAGTCTCAGTATAGGTATATATACTATATATTTGTTAAATTTGATATTAATTCACACATTGAACATGTTATATATAGAAAAGAAAAAAAAAAAAAATTGAATCTAAATAATATATTTAACGTATTAGGTAGTATTACCAAAATGATCGTTATTGATGATCTGTGAAAAAAAAAAAAAGAAAGAAAGGAAGAAAGATTGATTGATTGATTGATTGATTGAAAAGATGATGTAAATTGATTATACATATATACATACACATACCTTGTATCAAATAGTCATTATTTTATACTGGTATTAGTTATCGATGATATTATTGGTGTCTCGTAAGAATTAAAATACCTATTTCTTTTTTTTTTTCTTGTTTTTCCATTCAGTCGGTGGATTATTGTACATTTTTGTTGTTGTTGTTTAAGTACGTGTGATACCAGTAATACGATTATGAATAATATCAAATTTCGTATAGGAGATTTATTTAGATTGTTAAACACATTTAGGGAGTAAACGGAAAATCTACTATATTCGTTGGGTTGAAATGTATTTTTTGTTTTTTTTAATTTATTTTCTTTTTTTTTCTTTTTCTTGTCGATAAGTGTTTTATTTGTTAATTAATCATTATTCTTGATTTATTATAATATTTAGTCCGATTATCATACTAATATATATTGTCATAACGTTTACGTTCATTATCAATCAAGTGTAATAAATAAATATATATATATATATATATATATATATATATTATTGTATATTATGAAATTAGCCTGTGAATTAGAAGCCAGGGGGTATTAATTCGTACTTCGAATACTAATGAATAAATAAATAAATAAAATGAAATAAAATAAAATAAATGATAACAACAAGTAATGATAATAATTATTTTATTTTATTTCTTCAAATTTATCCATTCATTTATTTCTTTTACTTTTTCTTGCTATTTATCTACTATACATATATATGCTATACATATTACTGTATTGTGAATCGACTGTGCGAGTGTTGTATTAACTCATTATAAATGAAATTTCTCAAACTAGGTATATTCAAATATAATAATAAATGATATTAACATATTTTATGATAGTTATACCTATAATCCTAGTCAGATATGAACAGAAAATGGAATGCAAAAAAAAAGATAATTGCTATTACTATTTTATTTTTATTTATTTTTTTATTCAATGTAATTCATAATATGTAATATTTGATGTTGATTGAGTTCAATCATAGGCGAAAGAAAGAAAGAAAAAGAAAAAAAAATTCATATTAAAGTACCATATGGCAATAAAATTGTCTCTTATCGTCTCATATCTTGTCACGTTATACCATAATTTAATTACCTATTATACCTAAGACGATAAATAATAAAAATAATATATCAATGAATGTTTTGCTATTTTCAAATATATGAAATCAAAAAATGATTTGATAATCCTAATGAAATTCTTTCATCATTATATGAAAATATGATATAAATATAATAACAGTAATAAGGTTGATTAAAATGCGTTATACACTTATATTTCAAGCTTACAAACATCAACAACATATTATTTAGTTTATTCTTTCTCAAATCATTTTACTTATTGTTGCTCATAATGGTAATTAACCGTTTATTACATATTATAAGATATTACATATTAACGAGCTACCGCTATGTATACCTAGATTTTCTCTCCATTCTATAATCTATTATTTATTACTCAACCCATTATACTTGCCCCCTGCATTTCAGAGAGAGAAAGAGCGAAAGAGAGATAAAGAGAACATCTCATAGATTATTTATTGCCCATTTTGCATTGTATAGCGATGAATTCTTCTGTATATCTGTATCGTTTGACCAGAATATATATTGGGCATTCTGCCTTACTCTACAAAAAGAATCTAGCAGCATTGAACAGTGATCTGACTTGTGATTCCAATTTTTTTCAATTTTTTTTATCCAAACAGTCCAAAAAAGGAAATGAACCGAACGCTGTCCCACTTTGGGTCTAAGCGCAAAAATGTTGATTGACACACCGTTTTTCAGAATTTTCCCTAGATTTTAGAATGATAGCCAATGATGTGTTCATTTTTTAAAATCATAAGTAAATCAGACAATTTTTGAAAAATTTGCAAAAAAAAAAATCTGAGTCATTTCCGCAGTTGGAGCAACAACATAAAAAAATCGTGAGCCGAATCTGAAAGGACGAGGGTCAGATCGAGGTCGATTCGGTATAGAATGCCCCATATACACTGAATCTTGATAATTCAAAGCTGGGGGCAATGTACCATCCTATATGATATTGAATAATAACTCTAACATACGATCCTATACTGAATATTATGTTTAGTATTATAATATCACATGTATAGGGGTATCGAATAATATATTTCTCTTCTCTACTACATATTCCTATATCGATCAATATGTTCCTGAATTTTGAATTTCTTTAATTGAAAAAACAATTATTATACATAACAATGAGTGCCAAATAGAAATCAAAAGACAAAAAAATAAATAAAAAGAAAGAAATTTTCAAATAATAAATAATATGAAAATCTCAACAATGCCAGAAAGAGAGAGAAAGAGAGAGAAAGAGCTGATATGGTTTCAGACAAACATTTTATTAACAGAATTTTAATTAATTTCTCTTCTTTCCTAATGAGGAAACGTTTGCATTTTTTTTCTCTTTTCTTTTACTTTTTACTTCTTACTTCCAGGAATAATATAACAAACTCCAATACTTCTTCAAATATAAATTATAATTATTGTAAATATATAATATATCAGCTTTATATATTATATATCTATATACGTTTATAGTATTTCGAACGATATTATCATTATACTATATTACTAATACGTGTATATTCAATTCTTTGATTTTTTTTTCAATCTTTTACTCATTTCATTTAGCATTTATTATTCTCTCGTTATTTCCTATTATTTTTCATCAAGATATTTGATTTAATTACTTTTCATCATCCATATTTATCAATGACAATATACATATGTATTTATGTATACATGTACATGTGTACAGTATATTATATATCATATTATACATCATAAGCACAGTAAAGACGACATTATCTAATTCTTAAAATATCGACTGAACTTTATTCCCAAAATTCATCGCTCCGCATCGTTTACATTTCTAATAATTAATTAATATTAGATTTTTAATTATTGTAAGCTTTGAGCTTGGGCCTCGCCATTAAGCGAAAGCCTGCGAAGCGTTTTATCTTTTTATATTAATACATCTTATTCTTATTCTTATTTTTATGTTCCCCTAGAAACTGAAAAAAAAAGAAAAAAAAAGAAATATATTAGTCGAATAATTATATGAAAGTTTAAACCGTAACGCACGGCCTCAATTTTCTTATCTTCACAATTATACTCATAAGTTTTCTCAAAGACTTATATATTATTACACATACTATATTGTATACTATATGACACGATCAGTTTGGGTATTGCGTCATAATATAAAAGCGAATGTGATAATGAGATAATGAATAATGAGAAGGAGAAAAGAAAGAAATAAAATAAAAATTGTTGATAAAATAAAGGAACTTTTATCGATTAATACATGAATAACTAATAACGTATAATCAACGCGGCTTAGATAATTAATTCATTCATTCATTCACAAACTGAACATTAGTTATTATAATAATTTCAGATAAAATACTGATCATATACGTATCGGTATATCATAGTCGATTGTAATATCTACAAATAGGTATTAAATTAAATTATATTAAAACGAATTAAAATATATAACATATTTATATATAATATTGCCGATTATTATTTATATAATAATAATTACCCTATTAAAAAATCAAATAAGAAATAAATTCGTTTAAAATATTGATCTGTTAGATATTAACGCGCTCTTTCTTTCTTTCTATTTTTTTTTTTTTTTTTTGTGCGAAATTTATTCTTCAATATTACTAAACATTAAGTAATTCTTTAGTTATATTATATCTTGGTATAATTTTCAGTCGCTGAACCCTAGCTAGCTAGCTTGCTTGCTTTGCTCGAACTCTGGAGTATCTCATAAATTTCATTAATAGATACAAAAGTGTTTATGTATATATATATAAATATATACGTATATATGGCAGGCTTTGGATATTAATAAAGTGGTTGAAAATAATGTTGGAACATTGATATTCTATGAGAAAAAACAAAAAATAATGGCTACTCTTCATCAGCTGCGCGATACTACTTTTCTATCTTTTCTTATTTTTTTTTTTTGCTTTACGTTGAATAGAAATTTGGGTGAAAATAATAGCATTAATAATTAGGGAGACTAGAAGGCTAGTTGTTATAATATTATGAAAAAAAAAGAACGTATAAATTAATATTTATAATAATAATAATGATAATTGTTCATAATAACTATGTTTCGAATTACCACTTATTATGTAGCTATGTATAAGTAATATCAATCCTTTTTGAATCATTGCAATTGATTAATTTCATAAAATTCTTCAGCTGCTGCGATTTTTAATATTAATAATATATTATATTGTATTGTATTGTATTGTATTGTATTTAAAGAAATATCAATCAAATAAAGTATATTATATAGGTATGTTATTATTAAAGGAATAAAAAGTATCATCACAAAATTTTTCACTTTTATAATATGAAAACTTATTAGGTAGGTAATTATTGATTATTATAATAAACTGTTTATGATGAGATACTAAATCATACAACGAATTAGCGTTAAGGAACTGTATAACGAATATAAAATTAATATTAATAATTAATGAGATATTAGGTATAGATATAAAAAGAAAATTAATAACAGTATAAAAGAAAAATTTTGGATCCTCAGTAGATAAAATGAGTAAGAATAAAAACAAAACAAAAAAAAAGATAATAGAGTATATATAAAGATATATTTATCGAACAAGATACGTAACATAGTACGATATGTTATAACTATACTATATTCCCTAAAGTTGATCTTGTCTGATAATTTAATCTTTCATTTTATTGCACGTCAAAATATAATAATAATAATAATACATTTCTTTGTTGTTTTGTCATTTGAATTAGATAAAGGAAAAGGTGTTAATTCCAGATCTAAGAATACCATATTATAATACAATTATTACAGGGTTTGAAAATTCCTGTCATTCATTAGGTATATCTGCATTTGAATCTGTAATTTATCGGCCAAATATCGTTATGATAAGAAAATTAAATAATAAAAGAGAAGTTTATGTTTCTCTTTTTTCATCATCGCGAGTAAATATTATGTATAATAAATACACGATATGAGTAGAGTACGGGCTTTCTTTTATACGTCTATGGTTTTTGTGTTCAAAAATTTAGGTCAGATTTAAAGACTGTTGTTGAATATTAAACGCCAATAAAGCTATGGGGAAGGTTTTGATATGAGTTTGCCACTGCGCTGATAGTTGGAAAAATTTAACACCGTACCACTCCGTTCCATCGATGGTCACTGTAAGGGGAAATATAGGGTTTAGAGTTTGATTTAAAAGGTGGAATCAGGAGAGACGTTAGGAGCATCCAATTCGTCACTCTTTGTTCTTACCTTTTAATGGAATGTTGTGAGTTTTAGCAGAGCATATGAGCCGCGCTACACCTTCTACAGTCTGACTTTTTGGCTCGTTTTCTTTCTCCTTTTCCTTCTTCTTGCCCAGTCTCATTACTGAAAGGATATAAAGTTGAATTTTCATAAGATACTCTGATGTGTGATCGGTAAACTTTTCTCTCGATTCTCTCCAATCCAACTTACTCTTCTGTTTCTTCTCCTTGGTAGTATAATTCATAGACAAATGATGTCCAGGATTTTCCCCAAGTTGCGGAAGCCTCTGTACATGAAGAGCTCTGAAAGCCTGTCTCAGCGTGATCTTTCCCTTCTCTCCGAAAGTCTGTTTTCCCCAATAATCCAGTTGCAGTTCAACGGGTTCCCACCCATCCCTAGGTTGACCAACATTTGGGCTACTGGGAGGTGTCAATCTGCTGGGAGGCGGAACAGGCAGTCCTGGGGGCGGGAGAGACGGAGGAGAACCAGAGATTGCAATTCCCTCTTCTAAATCAACGGAAGCAGATGCGCTGGAGTCTGGACATCCGACACGAACGTCGTTGACAAATGGAATGAATATTTGGCTGCTGTCGTCGGTTTCCCTAGTTGGAAGATACGAAGTTCATAGTTTAAGTCCGTTTCTTGAAAATTTATCAGCCTTTGATGTCGACGATTGGAAACCTTACCTGTAAGTGACCATCGCCTCGGCGATAGGGAGAGACAAAAGCGGACTGGAGGTTGCCAAGTATTCAGAAACTCTAGCAGCGCCTTCGGTAGCTCCTCCGCCTTCGCGTTCCATCAACTCCCTCCACTCCTCACCGAACAGCATAGCGTACCTCGAATCAACGGAGCAGAGATACCTGGAGAGAGTGTTAGTGCCTAACGGAACAACCAAGAATCTTAAATAATTTTGCCAGTCGGGTGGCCTGAAGCTCAGTAATTCAACGTAGTGACGGAGAACTGCGTTTACGAAGCCATCTCCTCCTGCTATCACTACTTTTATTGGAGACGGTGGCTTCGCCGAACTGTTGCAGCTAGAAAAGACAAATTGAAGTTTAATGCCGGTCCTAAAGAGTAGAGAGGTACTCGAATACAGTTTTTTGAGGATATCTCGAGAATCATCAAAGATATCAAGACGAAGGTGGTTATCAAAATTGGATCATTAAATCCTCTACGAAAAAGGAAGAATATATTTTTCCGTATCTTTATTGATTTCGCCGTATTGTGAGATTGAGTGTTCAGACATTTTCGGAACGAACGTTATAACAAGTTACACATTCTATCTTAAAATACAGCCGAACTAATGGAGATAGAGAGAAAGTGTATTCCACCGTTTTCATTAAGAATTTAATGGACTTCATTTCAGATATTCACCTTTATCTTGATATCATTAACGATTCTTGAGATATCATCAAAAAGCTGGTTTCAAGTATTTCTTTTCTAGTACGGTGGCTGGGGCACAACTATTTCCTCTAATTTTACCTGAAAAGAAACAATAGCAAGCTTACAATTTTTGTATGCGTGCAACGAGGCACGTAAAAGTTGCCCTGATGTCTGCCGGCGATGCGGTAGTCAAGACGCGATGATTTCTCTCCTGAAGTCTAGCTGCAAGAACCGCACCGCCAGGATCTGCTAGTGAAACGAGGGAAACAGCCTCTGGTAGACTATCGTCTGGAAGTACGCGGCTCAGTTGTTCAACGAGAGCTTTACGTGGCTGAAATGAAAGGGTTTTATAGGACATTGAGTAGTTTCTATGAACTTTACGGGTATATCAACGCTGCCGAATTTACCTCTGAGTTGTTTAGGTCCGTAGCTGGTTTTAGGTCAACACTGAGACTGTGTTTCTTAGATTTATTACTCCCAGGGGTTCCCCTATCTCTCGTAAAGAGTCTACTTCTTCTATCCGCCCCCTCGTTTTTATTAGGATGCTCAGATTTTGGGGGAGAGCCAGCGACGACTTGGGGTGGATCATTGGCTTCGTGATCTGTCCAATTTTCCGGGTGACTATCGCTGTCCGCTCGTCTCGAACTGTCATCGCTGAGTCTATCGACTCCACGTTCTGAAGTAATACCGTTAAATTAATCCCCAAAATTTGGGACAGTATCATAGTATTAAATTCAATCGTTGTAACACCTTTTAGAGCAGTCTAGTTATATGGCAGCCGGATATCTAGCAACGAAATATATACCAAGTATGGGTAATAAAATAGAAAAAAAAAAAAAAAAAAAAACAAGTGGTGCAAAAATTAGCCAGACTATTTTATTTATCGTATTTATTTAATCGAGAATCTTGTCTTCCATTAGAAATTTCCATTTTTATTATATGATTTGAGCAGTCGGTACAGAGCCACTTTGCCTTGGCAGTCGATGTTTTTTTAATCAATTAGGTATTTATATTCAACTTTTCAAGCCGAACAATGATTATAACAATTTTATAGTTTAAATAAGCGATAGATAGATAGAAACATAGCTTTGTAGATAGAGGTACGTACGTTAAACAGGTAGACAGATAGAGGCTTCAGCTGTCAATATTAAAGTAACATAAAGCGACGAAATAATAACAATTTAGATACAAATAAATACAGACGATTTAATAACGAACGCATGCTAGGCTCTGTGTATGTCGTTAGGGAGGAGAAAATGTGCTACTGTATACTAGGTAGATTCGTATATGATTACATATAGTATATATATATATATATATATTTATAAATGTGAGCTAAATGAAACCCATGATAGAGTGTATGAAAATAATAATTGCCTTGCTGTAAGTTAAAAGATTAAAAATCATATCCTTTGTAGTATTAATCGTCGATTTACGTACCTGGCGTAATGTGTCCCATACGGTGCTTCTCTTTGGTAGGTAGGCTGGATTGTGGTTGAACTCCGAGTGTAGCGGAGTTGGTTCCGATTAGCTCGCCGGTTACTACTACCGAATGGTACCATGCAACAATGCAAAGCGAACCCACCAGACTTCAACTTAGTTATTATGGAATGATAGAATTCCTCCAAGCAACTGATTGCGGTTTTAAATGTAACTGAGTTCATAATCTACTATGACTTTATATCGATGATTTCTATCGGGCATATTGGCAAGGTGTTTCTTAAAACGCCTAAAGAAAAAGACCTCGTTTCTCGTTTCTATACGTCCAAATCAATGATTGTGAAAAGGTAGAGTATTATGGTGTGGATGAATACAACACGGATAGATCAGAGTGCCTGATCCCATGGACTTAATCTGGTCAAATAGGAAAAAATAGAAAATACTAGAGATCGTGAACCTAAGGAGCCTCTGGCATAGATGAAAAGTGCTGCAAACCAGTTTTTTGATGATATCTCAAGAGCCGTTGATGATATCAAGATGAAGGTGAATATCAGAAATGAAGTTCATTGAATTCTCTATGAAAAAGGTGGAATGCATTCTTTCCATATCTTCATTGGTTTCGCTGTATTTTGGAGCTGAATATTCAAACACTTTCGGAATAAACGTTGTAAATAGTTGCACATTACGCGTTGAAATGTACATCTAAAACAATGAAGATAGGAGAAAATTGCATTGAACCTTTTTGATAGAGAATTTAATGGACTTTATTATTGATCATCACTCTCATCTTGATATCATTGAGGGTTTTCGGAGATATAATCCATAAACTGGTTTCGAATATCTTTTTTCGAAGATGGTGGTTTGATCACAGCACTTTGAGTTGAGAATTTTTATGACTTCCAAAAGTGAGCCGTTGCGGATATCTTTCACAAGTATAGCCCACTTTTCACTTTTTACTCTTTCTACCTGATTGGACTGATTATTAAATCCTTAGTTCTATGTCTTCTTCAACGTATGTAATATGTTTTTGAGATATTTTCTACACAGCTGCATTTTACATACAAACACACGTTCTTTAATACACATACATATATATATATGGGGCATTCAATATTGAATGGACCTGGGCCTGACCCTCGACCGATTCGATTCACGATTTTTTATGTCATCTCCCAAACTCTGAAAGGGACTAATATTTTTTTGCAAATTTTTCAAAAATTCTCTGATTTGCTTATGATTTTTCGAAATGAACACGTCGTTGGCCATAATTCTAAAATGTGCGAAAATTATGAAAAATCATGTGTCAAATATCAGAATTTTTGTGCCTAGACCCAAAGTGGGAGAGCATGTTCGCTTCATTTTCAGGGGTGGAGCAATAACAAAAAATCTTGAACCAAATCCGAAAGAACAAGGGTCAGATCCAAGTAGATTGGGTATTGAATGCCCCATATATATATATACATATACATATACATATACATATACATATTATATATATATATATATTTATATATGTAAAACAAACAATAAGCGATAAGTACGTACGAACACTACAGGCGAGAGCATTTAAACACTATAATAATATATCGATGTGTATTTATCGGACTGCAGTTAGCGATATTTTGACCAAAGTAGATCCGGTACAACGATAAGTTTCAGTCGATTTAACATCGTCAATGATGATATCGACTTGTCTTAAACTTCAAACATCATTTATCTCGGATTCATTTCATTCATTGATTTACCTGTTTGAGTAGGGGCCAGGAGCGAGCGACTAGAGCTGAAAAAAGGCCTCAAAGAAGGCTTCGGTGTACTGCTAACAGACATTGTGTCCAGTTCTGGTCCACTGTCAGATAAATCTTCTAGCTCGTCAAACAGTTCTTCGATTTCCATGTCCCCACCTTAATCGAGAAACCAAAATATGATCAGGAAGACCTTTTCCGTTTTTACCATCGAACGCATCGATAAATCATTCAATTATACCTGAAAGTTTTTGACCTATTTCTTCCTGGTCGTGCTCAAGCTCTTCGGATACTCTGAACCGTTTCAATAAAGCAATGAATTTCTGCTTCAAGTTTCTTCGCTGTAAATATTCGCTTTTTGAATTGTTGAAATTTAACGCTTGATCGAATATTCTTCAATCATTTTCTTGCAAATTTTAAAACTATGATGAAGCTTTTGCAGTATTTCTTTTCATCTATAAATCTAATGGCTTATGCATATTTTTCATTTCATAAATATGATTCAGTTCAGAAATCACCTTTTCAATCGTTAAAAAATAAGAGAAAGTGTGAAAGTATCAATTAAAGACTCAGATCTATCCTATATCTTATCTTTTCTCACAATGGCAACCGGATTTATATACCTAATTCCTAAACTTATACTTTATCAGATTCAGAAATCCTGTTTAAGTACATGAGAAGAAAGTATCAGGTGTTTCCTGTCCTAAATATTGAAAGATCATCGAATTTCTGATCTTGCAAATCGCTGAATACCCGAATCTTGAATTTACAAAAAAATGAAACAGGCATAAATTTCGTCCTAAATGATTGCCTATATGATGCAGCCTACCCTAGCATTGGCTGGTATTTTAGCCCTGCTTTTTCTCCTGTGCATTTCGAGAGTAGGTTCGCTATCGCTTCCTTCAGCTTCTCCTTCGGAGCTAAATTCTTCTTCATCGTCGCTGAACTCAGTTCCCAGTCTTTCGCTAGGGTCATTGATAAGCCTCTTGTCATGATCGACGGGCTGTGAGCTAAGCGCAATGACACTGACCCTTGCAATAACGACAGCGTGGCCTCCGTACTTCTCTGATTTATCAGAGACTAGTTCAAGCTCCAAGTCGGTCTGCTTTTGAAGAACCTTTTGTGAGAATATAAGACAAGTTTAGTCCATCTATTCTCTGCTTCTGCCAAAATAAAGAGGGACAGTCGCATCTACCTGAGCCATGTTGATGACCCCTTCGGCAAGCGTTTTGTACCCTAGCATGGTTCGGTTTTTGTATCTTTTCCGCCTCTGAAGTAAAATCAAAAGCTTGTTTCCGTCCCTTTTCAAAAAATGGGGATATTGGAGGGCGAATTGAAGCTCTAATTCTGTGTCCAACATCCCTGCAGACGGTACTGCGATCTCGTTAGATCTTAGGGTTCTTTTTGAACTCTGCATTTTTACAGCTAGGCTTATTGAGGCCAGATCAGAACCCAGAGATCGTAAAAGAACAAGCCGACTTAACGTCAAAGAACAAAGCCTGGAAATATGAAATATAAGAAGATATGTATATTGCGAACAAGGATGTTGTTGGATGTGTTATCGTTTTGGGAAACTATAATTCATACTCTCTACTGAAAATATTAAGGGTAAATGAAACTATCGAAAAGCGATGAAAAAAAGAAAAGAAGAAAGACACAATATAATAAAATATGGGATATCAAAGATTTCATAGTTCTCAAGGCTTTTTTTTTTTGGTCTTTTTTTTCGAATAATTATTCTACGAATTTTCGGATTGTTTTAGTGTATTTTTTATTTATTTATTTTTTACAGTTTTACAAATTTTTACTCCGTGATTCTTTCGAATTTCTTTGAAAAAAAAAAAGTAAAAAATAATAATAAGAGCTTTAATAAAAGGGTTTGTGATGGTTGGTCGAAGGGGGCAATGGCAAGGTCTAATTGCTACAGTACACGCCACACGCTATAACTGCGGACGTGGGTCGGTCGGTGACATTGAATCGATATATCGGAGAAACTTGTTGGAGAATGAGGACTCCCGGTTGCCTGTACCCTCGCGACATTTGGGGCGCAGCTAGTATCTCTATCTATCTCTTCATAATCAATCTCTTCCGAGTATAATACCAGATTTCCGAGTAAGTATACATGTGTCTATTATTCGCTTAAAATGATATCTAGATATCTGCAGTAACACAATCAATAATAATATTACTGTAGGGATATATATAATAAAATATAGTAGTGCAATACGTGATATATAATATATCCGAGTTTCGAACAAAGTGTATATGAAGGATTTAATAGGAATATTCTAATTTCATTTAAATATAGCTTTCAGAGTATAGATATAAGAAGATAAGAGAAGTAAGCGGTTTGATCAGCTGATAATGACGCAACAAGGGTAACCCTTGGCGTCGACGTTGGCGCCGCACACCACGGTGTCGTAACTGTGACGGAAGAGACTAACAATGAGAAATAAATGATGTATCTGAAATTTAGACGATTCTGAAAACTAATTATTAGCTTTTAGAAGCGGAGACTTTCTACCGAAACATGTTTAGAGATATTCTACAAAAAACCGTTCGTCATTTTTCGGAATCAGGCTACTTCGTACGGCTAAGATTGTAGCGGAGATCAAGACGAATCCAACGACACCCAACAACCTATCATTCCGATGAATCGTCAACGAGATATACGGTTTTGATTATAGCCGCGGTGACAAGCGGCTAGAGCGAACGGCTGCAAGCAAATAGCGCGCAATTCGCGCGCACATATTTACTCATACCAAATATCTCGTTAGTCATTTATCGGAATCATACCTTGTTGGGTATCGTTGGACTCGGCTCGTTACCAGCTACAATTTGAGCCAGACAAAAATCCAATCAAGTGGAATTGAAGAAACAGAAATGCCTCAGCAGTCCGGGATCAAGCCCGCGTTAACATATCCCGATTTATATCTATCGGAACTGGTTCGGATTGAATCGTTCTGCAGCGTAGGCAGAGGAATAAAATTGTACGGATATGTCAATAATGCATGAATCTAGATATACAGATGGGTATACGGTATATAAACTTGTATAAGATTGATTTTTACTTCCGTTCTCGTCGACTGATCGCACATATATGCCATAGGTACGTAACCAGACACATTTGAATGTGGAATTTGCATTTTCCATCGAGAATAGACTCGAAATAGTAGGGGGCTCACAACGTCGACGACGATGTCGACGAGGCGGAGGAGGGGGTAGTTTCGTGCGTAGGAAATCAATTATTACTGACATCAAGTAACACGCAGGCTGTCCTGTGCCGTTGCAAATTCTGCTTGTATCTAAAGTTAGCTTTATAACGAGGAGAGGGGAAGTACCTTTTGTGTCTATCTAGATCACAGATTATAGATAAAACGCGAGGCTTCTAACCAGAAAGAAATAAGCGAAAAAAAAAAATGATATGAATAATTGTATACGAACAAAAATCAACTCCAAGAAGAAGCTCTCCGAATTACGTATTTCTATAATCTATTTTCCCATTACGAGTATCTAATCTCAGTTACTTTTAGACTGGGAAAGTGAAGGGAGAGAAGGGAAGGGAAGGGAAGGGAAGAAGCCGATAAAATATGTTTTCTACATGTGGATGTATGTATGTATATATATATATATATATATAACGATACATTCAGCTATGTGTATAGTTCATATAATAATGATCCTCCTTCCTCGCATACCTATACATATACACAGTGCAGTATCTCTGCCAACAAACTCGAGAGGTATAGAGCGGTGAGGAGTAGCTTGTTAGACCAGAGGCGCCAAAGATAATTACATATACTGAATAACCATATACTTATAGAATATACATAATATTATGTGTATATGCATAAGATAATATCATTTTAAATCATCTTCAAGGTTTTTTGTACATATTCTGACATAAAGATATGAAAATGATTGTGCAAATGGTGCAGAGAAAAAAAAAAAAATTTATATTCTATTTCATACGTCGATATATTATGAATTTCAAAAATCCTAATATACTCTGTAATAAATTTTGATTCTTTTTTTTTTTTACCCTCAAAATTTTCCTACATCAATAATCCAATCCTCTGACCATACGTAGGACGTTACCATTTGTTAACTAAAAACGTGATTTTTCGGTTGCATACAGCCCGGCGTCAACGAATGGGATGATAGTATGTATACGTTGTTTGTAGTACTACAGGATAGTACATTCACGATTATGAAACATTGAATAGAAACAGAAAAATGATATTGTCTCATAATTCGTTGGATAAACGTGCGGTATGTGGATTTATCGAGATAATTTATTATATATTATAACGGTTGAATATTGTTTTTTATTTATTTTAGATATCATATAATATAAACAGGGTATATACCCATATAACATGTAGGGATTTGATCATTATTCAAAAGTGCCAATTGTGATCTCAGTGTAACTCGAATTGTTTCGCTTGTATCAACCTAAAAATTTATTTATTTAGCATAACTTAGATATTTTCGTTGATATTTGGAAAACGGCTGAAGCTAGAAGAATTATGTAAAGGACAAATTTACAGAAAATTTAATTCTCCACAAAAAAGGTCCTATTGTTTCATCGCCTAGAATTCATAGTTTAGAAGATAGAGGGACTTGAATTATTTGTAAAGATTATGAATATTTATAAATACAGGTGAAACAATTCGCGCTACACTGACATCACAGTGAACACTTTTGAATAATAATCAATTCTCTAAATGTTAATAATCTTCATTATAAGACGATATCCTAAAACGCAGCTGGGCATTAGATAATTGAAAAAAAAAAAAAAAAACAAGTCGTTAGATTCGCATGCTTTTTGAATAGGGAAAATTAAAAAACTGTTTAGATTGGTGTTAGAATTGGAATTAAGGGCTCAAATTTTGAGGTAATTTCTTTTCAAGTACACACACAACAATATCTCGTCAATCGAGCAAATAAAAAATGAAAAAAATATTCGTCCAAAACTAAGCACCCTAATATATGTATATAATAAAATGATCGTGAAGGTATATCATATTATAATAATACATCGTAGGGTCCAAAGGTATGGTATGGTATGGTATGGTATGGTCATAGTCTATTGTTATCGTCGCAGTTAGTCACTCAGTATTTATAAATTAACACATTGAAGGTGATCTACATATATATCTACTAGACATGTATAATTAGCGCCTTCCGTTTTGTCAATTTAATAATAACAATCGTCAGTCAAATCGATCGTAAAAAAAAGGTTGAAAAAAAATTTGGAGAAAAAAAACGACTCTTCTTTTCTTATCCTATGATTATCATCTCGTAAAATATCGTGAGATAAAATACCTCAATTTTTGGTAGTAAAAACATATAAGAGACATACCAAAATAATAAAAAAAAGAATAATGATAAATGAGTACATAAGTGACTATACATATATCGTAAATTCATACATCATTTACAGGTATTGCGCATATCTCTATGCCTCCTACGTTAGCTACCACGATGACCACCCAGTAAAAAATTTCGTTTCCCCCTATTCCCCCCTTTTCCCCTAGTCGGGTTCCCCCAGTGTATGACTCCCCCTAACTAAAAACTCCGAATCGTCATGAGGACTAAAATACGTATAATATAAATATATAATATATATAAGAGTTCTGTAAATCGAGTTTTTTATATATACATGTATAACTTATGATTTACGGATTAAAAAAATGTATGCGAAAAATTTCATGAACATATGCGTGTGCGTATGAAAGAGAGTGGTGAAAAAGAAAAGAAATAAGAATGAAAAAAATGAAACACGATTCGCTAGATCGCAAGGAATGATTTTCTCGTTATTTTGACAGTTGACATCCGCCCGTTACCGACAATCGCTTCTTTACCGACAGACTAAACGCTTAATCTTAAACGTCAAACTCTTATTTAGATACATCACACGTTATATTATACAAATAGTATAAATTTATTTTTTTTTTCCTCTCGTCTCTTTCTCTTTTATTTCTTTATTACCCATCGATATTTAAAATAATTATGCGTGTTTAAAATTCGATTTAACGTCGTTGAAATTTTTATGTTTATGGTAAAGAAAATTTTTGCACTTTTGTCAATAAAAAAAACCCTATAGATTATTATTTTTTTTGTTTTTTTCATTTTTCTTGTCACAAAAGAAACGATATAAAAAATAAAACGTATTAATATCTGGTAATCGCAAGAAACAAAAGAGAACGAGAAAAAATCGAAATAAGATCAAGTAGTACGTAGTGTGTATGCGGACGTATACCTATACACATATCCATAGATGCATAGAAAAATAAAAATTATGAAAAAAAGGGCGTGTGAATGCCCGCGCGGTGGCGTCCGATGTGCGCGGCGGGATTTTCCTGCGACTCTAGAGAGACTCGGCGATATGTATGTATGTATGTATGTATGTATGTATACGTATGTATTTTTTATTTCATTTTATTTTATTTTATTTTTTTATTTTCATTTTATTGTTTTTATATTTTTTTTATTTTTTTCTTATTTTACTATCGAATTTATTTGAAAGAATTGTAATTAAACGTTGTTAATTACCTCGGTATGCAGTTTGGCGGTGTACGATCTACTTCCCAAGTAGCAAATAGTTTCATTGGTACAGGCCTAGCGGCCGGGGTCGTTACCTTGTTTCTTTCCGCCATTATTCGGCCTGTAAAGGCCTATACGAGTATAACAGTCCCACCACCTCACTTCACCAGGGCTCACGGCCAACTGATTCAGAGATCATGTGTAGTAGTACATAAGACGGGGGATATCATTCTTATGCACGTTTGTGAGAGAAGATAGTAAACCGGAGTCGCGTCATCTGGTGGTTTTCATATCAACTAACTTAGATGTAAATTGTAAGTCTCTTATCAATGGTCGGTAAAACAGTTTCCTTTTTCCTTGACCTACAGATCAAAGCTCTGTCTATGGTTATTATCATTATTCTTACACACACACACATAGTATGTCGTCGTGACTATAATCGTAAAGAGCAAAAAAAACTTCGCCAAGATAGTCGTTTGAGTGTCAGAAAGAATGATTTTGAATGCCAGTTTACAACGTAGATCGTTAATTTTAACTTTGATTTAGGCAAATTTTCGGTTTTCATATCAACTAGTTAGTTGTAAATCGTAAGTCTCTTATCGACGGTCAGTAAAACAATTTTCGTTTCAGACATTTTCTTTATCTACGGATCAAAGCTCTGCTATGGTGTTATCCTCTACACACACACATATTACGCAGTCAATGGCTATATTCTTAAAGAGCAACAAAAAAAAAACTCCCCCAAGATCGTCGCTTAAGTGTCAAATGAAATAATTTTCAATACTAGTTTATAACGTAGATCGTTTATTTTTACTTTGATTTACGAAAATTCTTGAGGAAATCGTTTTCATATGTCGTTTCATAAATATCTCCTAATATTCATGTATACGTAGTAGGTTATTATGATTTCTAATATAACCTCGAAAACCCAACTGTCAGTTTGACACTCCGCGATTTTTCTCCGTTAACCTAAACACCGAATTATTCATATGCAGACATCGTCTCAACGAGATTATCTCCTGTTATAAGAAAAAACAGATAAAACTGATCCACAATGACTTCGATTTTCGATCAATACGAACAGGCTTCTCAAAGATCTAAGCATCCTTCTCAACCGCCGATTAGAGCGGACATTGTAAGTCGAGTAATCTTCTCTTTACGTTAATCTTCACCATCTCTATATCACAGTCTTACTTTCAGTCCCACTTTTCTATTTCACATTCTCTTGTTCCAGAGCACTACCGGATTCATCCACATGAAGCTTCGCGATGACGGGCCTATATTCACCAAACAAAAAGTAAACTTTTTACCGCCTGAGGAAATCACACACCTTGTTGTCAGCAGCAATTTAATCGTCATCGCAATGGCTAATAACGTTCTACTTCGCATAGATATGAAACAGCCAGATAAACCTGAGGGTAAATTCATCTGTACCATGTTAGCTTCTTATATTTTAATTCGGGATGTGTTTTTGTTTTGTCTGTGCTTATTTGGTAGCCGGTTTTGCCCCGCCTTCCCCCAAGCTTATTCACAGCTGTAATGAATTCTGTTTAAATTCTCAACAGATATAGACATCTCTAAATATTCTGCGAACATGAAGTTGTCGGGACTTTTCCTCGACCCTTTGGGCCACCATTTACTAATATCCCTGGTACCACGAGAAGGAGAGACCCCGTTACCCGAGCTGTTCTATCTACATAGAAAAACTACTAAGCTTAAGCAGGTATAACTACTACAAAGATTCAGAGTCTGGATCAGGGCTAAAGATCCCATCAAAAGCGTTGAATATCGCTTACGTCGTAAAATCCAAAGAATATATCGACTGGAAAGGGCCGAGGCGTTATAACTTCAATTTTTCAATTCTTCTTTCATTTTAATCAAAGGATTTATTCCTAGGCAGGGAAGTTCAGAGGACATGAGATAACGGCGGTAGGATGGAACTTCCTTAACACATCAGAGGGTACGTCAGGTCCGATACTGCTGGGCACATCGAAAGGATTGATATTTGAAACGGAAATAGCCCACGACGGTGATAAAATCTTTAATACAAGCCTCGAGCAGTATTGGAGACAGGTGAGAATCGCTTAGCACCGTTAGCCAGCAGGTTTCACAATTAGAGTTAAAATAGCCGAATGAGACTATAAACTGGAATTTAACAATCATTGAGAAAGATAAAGTCGAGTTCTAATGATTTAGCCAGTCAATTATTAGTTATTACCGCCCAGTGATACAATGGCTTGAATAATCTTCATCGGTCCCTTCGTTTCTCTTATAAGCTTCCAAATTATCTACCACTTTACGGTACTAAAGAGGTGGATGGACTTGTGAGTATTAAATGATAGGTAAAACCTAGATCTGCACGTCCGCATGAAGAATTAAAGAGTTTTTCCGGTGAATCGATTATAGAATCCAAGTTTTGGACTATTCTTCATTCATTTTTCCACACTCTCTAGGTATTTGACATAGGAAAGGACAGCAAGCCGCCCATAACGGGTCTAGAGTTTCACAGGATAGCAAACAGCGATAGATACGTCGTTATAGTAACAACTCTGATGAGAATATACCAGTACATCGGATCGGTGAACAGTTCAGAAGAGAAACCTTTGCTCCAGCAGATATTTAGCAAATATTTGAACGTCAAAGGTGGGACTATTCAACGATAAATAGGAATTGGCTCCTGGGCCACCTATAAGCTAAATTGAAATTGTTTTCAACAGAGAGATTCAACCAGTCGGAAAGTTCCCTTACTTATTCAAAAATGCAGCTTTACTATCCGGGACCAAGACAACTCCCAAAATCTTTTGGCTGGCTGAGTGAAACGGGGATATTCTATGCAGAGGTGATCATGGAATGGTTTGATTTCACCAAAAACATGACGACTCAACGCAGTTCTTTATTTTTTCTCAGATTGATCCGAACATAAATCCAGAAAACGTGCTGGTTAATCAAACGATGATAAACTGGCCCGAGACCAGTCTGATAGCAGGAAAAGGAGTTCCTCACTCAATTCCTACTCCGCTTTCTTTCGTACTAACAGAATTTCACGCTCTTCTTCTGTACAGAGATCACGTTAAGGGATTATGCCTTCTTAACCAGGAGTTAATATTCGAAGACATTTACAACGATGTACGATGAGAATTCTCACCTTCTATTACTGTCATTATATCGACAATATTCAAGCATATTTTTATAGATTTTTTTTTCAGGCTTTTGGCGAACTTATCAACATCACTAAAGATCCTATCACCGGGTCCATATGGGCTTATAGCCAGAGGGCAGTTTTCAAATACAAAGTAACTAAAGAGGATAGAAACGTTTGGCAGGTAATTATCCGTCGTTTATTTACTCCGAGGAGTAACGGTTTCCGCTACATTCAAGTTAATCTTCAAACAGATTTACGTCGACAAGGGTGAATTTGCTCTCGCTAAAATATACTGCAAGGACAATCCGGCCTACATCGATCACGTGTTAGTCAAACAGGCAGAAATGCTGTTTAAGAATAAGGAGTAAGTGGCTGAGTGTAACGATAGTAAAAATCATGGCTTCCATTCCTCTTCTCAATTTAAATAACAATATTTTCTAGGTACGAAAGGAGCGCAATGATATACGCCGATACACATTCGTCTTTCGAGGAAATAGCATTGAAATTTTTGCAGGAGTTCCAAATCGAGGCTCTTAAAACTTTCTTGAAAAAGGTGAATAGATCCTGCCATGGGAAGGGAGCGACTCTCTTAATATATCGATATCTTTACTTTTCCAGAAACTTACGGGACTAAAACCGCAGGATAAAACCCAAGTGACCATCATAGTCGTCTGGGTCGTAGAGCTCTTTATGAATCAGATGGGTGCCTTGCGCGGTGACCATACCTCGCATCTCCACAATCCTCGGTATCAAGAGCTTCAAAAACAGTTTGATAGCTTCTTGGCGATTCCTAAAGTAGAGGTGAGCACAAGTTGGTCAAGTTTGTTGCAAATTTTTATGTATTTATTTGTACAGGAATGTATCAAGACCCACAAGAGTTCTATATATGATTTGATGGCCAGCCACGGAGACAAGGAAAACCTGATAAGACTAACGATCATGCACCGTAACTACGAGGAAGTTATAAGACAGAATTTGTACAAGAATAATTACCTCGAGGCTCTCGGGGTGTTGAAAAGCCAAGGCAACAGAGAACTGTTCTATCAGTTTGTTGGACCGTTGCTGCAGGAGTTACCAAAGCCCACAGTGGTCGCCCTCATTTCTCAGGGATCGAATTTGAAGCCATCCAAATTACTTCCGGCCCTGGTTTCGTGCAATAACGACGAAAAACATGTACGAAATTTGTCTGTAGCGATAAAAAACGGCAATCAAACATTCTGAAGCTTTTTGGTAACGTTGCAAACGTTTCAGGCAAAGGAAGTGATCAGATACTTGGAATTCTGTGTCTATAAACAAGGCTGCCAAGAACAAGCGATCCACAATTTTCTACTATCTCTTTACACGCGTAATAAACCTGAAGAAGTTTTAAGATACATCAGTTCCCAAGGTTTAAGTCCCGGTTTTAATCATCTTAGATAATTCTCCCTAAGATACGATCTGGATAACTTTCGGTTCCCCTTTTCAGGCCAAGATGTAAGCATGATTCCCTACGATGTTCATTTCGCCTTACGTCTATGTCAGGAAGCAAAATTGACTGAGGCTTGCGTACAGCTATCAGCTTTGCTCGGTCTTTGGACAACTGCGGTGGACTTGGCATTGACTATAAGCGTAGATCTGGCTAAGCAGATAGCGACTATGCCTTCGGACGGGGACAGGGAATTGAGAAAGAAATTGTGGCTGAAGATAGGTATTTATTTGTGAGAGATAAGCTTATGAAGAACCGAGAGATAGACAAATTGATTATTCCTATTTATTTCAGCGGAACACGTCGTCAGAGAAGAAGACGATATACAAAAGGCGATGACATTTTTGCAACAGTGCGATTTGGTCAGGATTGAAGACATCCTGCCTTTCTTTCCTGATTTCGTCACTATCGATCACTTTAAAGAAGCTATTTGCAACTCATTGCAGGTAGAAAGAAACGGATTTGGTTTAGAAAAATCAAATTAAAATATGTTGGATAGACTAGAAAAATTAACGGTGAAAAGTTGGGATTTTGCAGAAATATTTATTATGGCTTAATCTTTGAAGTTATAAATATTATGGACTCCACAGTGCACTGCTTGTGCTGATAGCTTGGAAAAATGGCATCCGGAAACAGTTTTTTGATTATATTTCAAGATCCGTTAATGATATCAAAATAAAGATGATAATCTGAAATGAAGTTCATTAAATTCTTCACGAAAAAGGTGAAATACACTTTCCTTCTATCTTCATTAGTTCGGCTGTATTTTAGGATAGAATGTGTGACTTGTTATAACGTTTATTCCGAAAATGTCTAAATACTCAATCTCAAAATACAACGAAACCAATAGAAATACGGAAAAAACGTATTCTACCTTTTCCGTTGGGAATTTAAAGAGCTTCAATTTTGATATTCATCTTCATCGTGATATCATTGACGGTTCTCGAGAAATCATCAAAAAACTGGTTTCCTTTTTCTTCGTACTAAAATTGCAGCTCCGGCAGTGTATTGTAAGTTGAGGATTATTAGTTATGGCATAATGAACGTCTATCCAAAGTTACAGTTCTTACAGTCAGTACAGTTTTACCGTTCATTCTATTCTTTCCTATTTTACTGGACTAATATGGAGTATGTTTTCATCCTCAGGAATATAATCAGCACATTCAAGACCTGAAGGAGGAAATGGGGGAGGCAACAAAGGCTGCGGAGTTAATAAGAAAAGACATTCAGCAGTTCAGAAATAGGTATACGAGATTATGAAACCGGAAATCAGCCCAGTATTTAAATAAATTATCTTTTCAGATCTACATTCGTTTACGCCAGAGACACTTGCAATACTTGTGATGTCCAACTGCTGCTTAGATCATTCTACATATTTCCATGTGGTCATAAATTCCACAGAGATTGTCTAGTCGCTGCTTTAACTCCTATGCTTTCCATGGATCAGAGAACGAGACTAGCAGATCTTCAGAGACAGTTAACTACATTATCGGGCAAACAAGAAGACACTACGTCGGTCGGATCAGTTTCCCTGTCTACTAAGGATCAGATAAAGGCTGACATCGACGATCTTGTTGCCGCCGAATGCCTATACTGCGGCGAACTAATGATAGAGTATATATTCGTCTATCAGTTTCATGCGCTATCAAATTTTTACCGCAATCTTGAATCCCTCTTTCTCATTCTCATTCCAGATCTATAGACAAGCCTTTTATCGAAGAAGAAGACTACGAAAGAGTGATGAAGGAATGGACTTAAGTGTAATGAACGCTATTCCTTGATGATTCAATTTATTGTTATGCAAATATGATACTGTATAAGATTTGTTCAAAATATAATTTCTGCGCTAATTTATATATCAATTTCTCTTTGATTTTTTATCTTTCTTGCATTCGAAGTTACTTGCTGAGAGCAGCTTCGGCTTTTTTATCTCTTTTACTGACCGACTGATTCCCCAGGATATAAAACCTCAGAGGTTTCATCGCCCACTCTGGTCCAGCACTGTCAATTCCAATTCTAGGGCATTGTACAATTTTTATATCTTCGTTTGGGTCGTTTTCTTCAATCCACATTCCCCTCCAGTTGCACATGGAATACTTGTTATGCTCTCTCGTGAGAAAAAACGCCATACAAAATTTCGATGGACCGTTGCCAAGATCGTGTTCTTTGAAGTTACGCAACCGTCTAGACTTTGAGTTTGTAGTGGGTTTAGAATTCCTGAATTCTGCCATTTGGTCCATGCCTTCAATCGGCGCAATGGCTCTTATCAACACGGCGGATCCTCTGCCTGAAAACTCAAGCGTTAGTTCAATCGGAATTTGAAGCGGGTTCAAAGTCTCTAATTTCTCCTCCAGTTATTTTCACATGCAAAATTTCTCTGGCTAACTGATTCGTTCTCAAATACATAAAATCTTAAGGGTTTCGCCGCCCACTCTGGGCCTGCGGATTCAATTCCTATACGGGGGGCAGCTACGATGATAGAAGGGCTTTCAGCTTCTGGTTTATCCCTCTCAATCCAAAGCTCGTGAGATTTTGTGATATCTTTTCGATTGAATGTTTCTTTGTCGATGTTTAACGCCGTGCAAAGTTTCGAAGGGCCGTTACAGAGCTGGTGAGGCTTTAGGGGTCGCAATTTTTTTGTCATTTCTTTACTTTTTGATCCCCTTTTTAACTGCGTGTTACGAAGAAGTTCCATGTAACTCTGACCGATCAGAGGTTCTAGGGCTCGAATGAAGACAGAAGCGCCTGGCGCTAAGCAATCGTTATAAATTAAAATTAATTCTCAGCTCATTTTTGAAAAGGCAAAACCTACCTCTGGATGAGACGTTGAAGCAGTGATACATCCCGTATGTTAAATAAACGTAGATCGTACCCGGAGGCATATACATAGGAACGTTCCTAGGTGTTACTTTGTTTTGGTAAGTTTGAGACGCTTTGTCTTCACCTCCGAGGTACGATTCAGTCTCTACTATTTTACCCTTTAACAATGTTCCGTTTTCCAATTTTCGTACCAGAATTTTACCTAGTTTCATAATTAGGGGTGTTAAAGTGTGGGAAGACGTATATAATATGTAGAAGTGAAATTACGGAATTGATCAAAGAGAAGGTCGACCTGCTTCTCAGAAAACAAAAATTATATACCTAGCAAATTCCTAGCTAAAGTTTCGCTAGGAACATCATAAAATTCAAAGCCTAATCTGTTAGCAGAGATAAGTTTTTCCTCTGGGGTGATAGGCGGATCTTCTAGCTGTTTTAACTCGCTTTTCATCAATTCAATATCAACAACAGCTCGTAAGGGACGTTTGTTAGAAGATTTTTCTGGCTTTGGTTCCTCCGTCTTCTTTTCTATAACTATAGCAAAAATAAAATGACAAGATAAAGTTTTATGAAAATTTATACATCAGTATAATTCTTGTATCCCTGGTATCTATACCGGAAGATTTTGGTCTCAGGTTGCGCAAGTTTAGTCTAGATTTGGCTATACCGTTATCCATTATCGTACTGGAGGTAGAAACAGCCATGTTTAATTCCGGTTGTACATTACTTTCTTCACCATCCTGAGAAAGATGGGAAAACATTAGCAATGTGAAATGAGAATCATAGACCAAACCATTCTTTAAAGACCTATGGAATTCTGATTCTCATTCAGAGGAACAATTCCACCAAGAATCAATCGGATTTCATGAAACATTTTGGAACAGGGAGCTAGAACATGATATAAGTTCGAACCAGTCCCTCTTATCATGTTCTTATGTTCTTGGTTCATAATATTCTGTAATTCCTGATCATGTATGTTCCCTATGTTTGAAAATTCATAAGATATTATGGAATATTACCAAATAAGAACCGAAAACATGATAGCTCAAGTTCAATCATGTTCTTATGTTCTTGGTTCATGATTTTCTGTAATGTCTGATCATGTATGTTCCCTATGTTTGAAAATTCATGAGATATTGTAGAATATTAACAAATAACAACTGAAAACATGATAACTCAAGTTCAATCATGTTCTTCTGTTCTCGGTTCATGATATTCTGTAATGTCTGATCATGTATGTTCCCTATGTTTGGAAATCCATAAGATATTGTAGAATATTAACAAATAGGAACCGAAAACATGATAGATCAAGTTGAAACCAGTTGTTCTAATCATGTTCTGGTTACCATTCTGTAATTATATCTTTGATTCTGAAGCTAAATGAGTTGTTTCTTCCAATTCGTTTTCATATCCCAAAAGTACATTTAAAAATTGTCTCTCCTGATCGGTTTTGATAATCAGCAAAAATGATTTGATGATCCAAGATGTTTGAATATTGGATAATAAAAAAATGAAATTGTTATGGAAACAAAAGAGGGATAAGTTTTTATTTCAAATAGATAAAGTTTTAAACAATAATAGAAAGCTTGTTTTCACAATGCATAATATGTACCGATTTCATTGAGTCAATTTTTGCAGTAATGAAATTCAGCTTTTTGTAAACTGATATTTTCGGAGGTATTAAATTTTTTACTTTCGTAGCTAGTTTCAGCTTCTTTGGTGGCATCTCGTCTCTTATAGTAAAGATAGAATCTTCACCTTGTTCCGATTTATTTATTTCAGTTTTTTCTATGGATTGATCTCTGCGAGATAAACCAGCAGTAGACGCAAATCTTTGCGGTAATGTAAACAGCTGAATCGTATCTGTAAACAGCCTATAGATTAAGAAAAAGCCTCCAATACTATTTTTCGGAGATTTTGAATTGAGAAATAATGAAAAAAATAAGTCTTTCGATGTTGGAATTAATTCTAATCCAAAATCTGCGTAGAATGACCAATTTATCAATTCGCTCAAGTTTACTATTAGGTTATGAACCATAAGCGCGTTAAACATTGTATAGTTGGCTGTGATTCGGATCCGAGTTCATCCCATCATCTATTCTGTTAATAATGTTACATCTAAAATACCCTCGGTTATTATTGCTTGTAAATAAAGCTACCAGAGACAAGTATTACACTTGGAAAACACGTGATTAACCCTAACTAGCGCATGCGCGGGATTGTGACCGGAAAAGATATATTGTAGTATCTGATTGGTAGACAATTCCTCGTCTTGGGAGTCCCATTCATGTTTTCCGCTTTTTGGTCAAATAAAAAACAAATATAACAGCGAAAATCGATTCATTTTGTACGATTTCGATTTTTCTTTTCATTTTTTTTTTATTATCAAAGTGAATTGGAGTGTCTGATGACTGTTAACAAGTTTTTTGAAATCAATAAATATCGAGTTATATTTTGGAAACACGAAAATTTGTTAACTTTGCGTTTTTCTGTTCTCATAGAAAAAAGGAAGTTATTGTAATCAACCCGAAAATGAAAAGTTAAGCTTTCACTATAGAACTCCACGTCTTAAAATCTAGAAAATCGTCCCTAATCATTTACAGATGGGCGTCTGTTGTATGTATGCACGTGTGCAATCAATTTTTGCCCGGCGATATTTCGAGAACGAGTTACCTAGAACTGATTAGATTTGGGCGTTGATCGGTTCAGTACTTTGCGAATTAATCAAATAACAAAATTCTAAAAAATAGAATGAAAATGATATCTTGAGAATGGATGAACGCGGATTCGAATGAAAATTCGTATCACAAGGTATTTTGGATCGCTGACCATGAATCCAAAGTCAGATTGGCAAAACTTGAATTTGGCGTATTTAATGTGCTGGAAAAAAAAAAAAAAAACTAAAAACATGTGGATTGTGATGAAAATTGGTACTCGAAAGTTTTTTGAGTCGCCGATCACGAATTTGACATCATGCTCCCAAATTCGAATAAGATAATGACATTATTATCATTTCAGCTCTAAACTAGTTTAAAAGGGGAAAGTTCAAAGGCTGGTTCATGATCAGCCCAAATCCGCTTATTATTTGTGTAAAATCGTAGAAATACCGGAATGGCTTTATGACATTATAGTTATAGGGTATGCCGATTACGCATATAATACATACTACTTACCGATTGCTTTGCGTTCTACTGCAGTCTTAAGAATACGTTGAAAGGTATAATTAGTTGTAGATTTATAGAAAAACATAATTGAAGTGATTTTTTTATTAAATGAAATATGTTTTGACTGATTATAAATGTTATAAGAAAAGTCTGTTGCATATGTTGGATACAATGTATACGTCATACGTGCATAGATCGGTGGAAAAATTGATAAACGATCGTAACAAATTGTTTATCGATCGTCTCTTCATGCATTCAAAAATCGACAGCACGTCGAACTAACGAACTTCTTCCAGTTTCCTAGATTAGGGCTGATTGGAGAATAATTTTACTACGAGTATACCGCATTGAGGCGGATGCTTGAGACCTTTATCGAAAACTTAATTACAAAGTGCGCCTAGTATGCACGTGGATAAAATTATGCCTACATTCGAATGTCGGTATGCGTATGTAAATTCTAACAGCAGTGACCATCGCAGATATAACACTATAAATATTAATGATACCCTTAGGCCGCAAACACTGATAAGTCCCGACTGATCCATCTTCTTCTTACTTCATCTGTCTCAAAACCGCAAAATACGAGGCTGCAGATTTTAGTACCTGCAGTTGAGTGGACAGAGAATTATGTCAAATCATACAGTCGAACAGAAGATCGTGCTTCGTAACTCAAGCAAATGATCTTTATCGAAGTCTTTGTGATTTTTTGAAACGACATATACGTAAAAATGTATAATTACATCGCCTAGTTTCTCAATATTCATTATTTGAAACTTTGCTGCAGTAAGGAAGCAGGGTTTCTGCGATCTTCTTATAACGAGCCTAAGATCACCCTGAATGTGTACCGGAAGCCAGTACCACGGTACATCATAAAATACTGCTTCACCGACGCCTTCACTTTCCCCCATTAGAATCTCGCCTACCATACACCAGGCGAACAATTGTACGGTCATGGTAATTAGGTAATTGGTGAATCTGACCATGTCCATGGTGACGTCAGTCCCTGTGGTAACTGCGTAACCACTGAGACAAATTTCAGCGGCGCTTGTTACCAATTGCGCAAATATAACAGGGCTCAAAAGAGCTTCGAGCTGATCCGCCACCCTGAAAGCAAACAGTGTATCATCATTCTTGCGTATTTCATTCGAGTTTGTTCAGATGCATTTATCCTCACTCGATCAATTTTTGGTGATGACGTAGGCACCTGGAAATATCATCGTGTAAAAATGGTGCGAAGGAAATTGTTTCACTTCGTCTGATCAGCTCCCGTTCTCTCATCACCTTGATTCCTATGTCACTGTACCAAAATTTAAGAAGAGCGAATTGGCCGGAAACGTGAAGGGCAAGGGTCATCATCAAAGAATCCAAACCGACGATTCCAACACAACAAAAAAACGCTGATACCACTTGGCAGGCGAATGTTATTTCGTAATTTGGCGAAGACTCGATGTCGAATCCGTACCTGTATTTTCAACTTCTATAAACATCTGCTTTCTCCTATATTTAATCCGATTCCAAGCTCGGAAATTCGAACTTTCAAGTGTGATAACAAAAATGGTCTGCGAAATTATCTGTGCAGAGTTCCAGGCAATTTAAAGTCTTTCTTGGAAATGGCAAAAAAAAAGTTAACTTCTCGTTACGGAAGAGGTAAAGACGTACCTTACTTCGATGGGCAGGCGTCTAGGAGGCTTGGCTTCTTCGTTAGGGCTGTAGGACTGTCTGACCCAGTCGAAGATAGCGGCTATGGTAAAAGTGATGTTATTATCAAATGAAAATAAGAAAAAAATAATGGTAAAGACTTTAGCACCGCGAGCAAATTTCTCGTAGACTTCTCTTTGGCGGGATGGTTTTGTAGTCTCCCAAAAATTTCTTATGGCGAAATAAATCTGAGCCAGTTCAGAACTGTTTATTATCAGGTAAATCATCTTGAAGGCGTAGAGGCCGACGGTTATCAAAACGCAAACGACCCGAGTGACTACCGCCAGGTTACCCTGGCTTTCAATAATTGCTAAAATCAGCGGTATAATAATGTTTCCTATTCCTAGGAGAGAAATGAATTTCAGTAAAGAGGAAAATCGCCTTCTTGATAACGAGGTGCACTCGGCGTCGATCGGCCACATGCCGATTATGTTGCAGAGGATCATCGTGGGACGAAGATACTCGTCTATGCTTGACATCTTCACTATTGAGTCTCTGATGCTTCAGGTCAAGAACGAAACTCTGGAATAATTGCCTCAAGCTGTTGTCGTAATCACAGGGTGGGTTTCAGAGCTTGGTGGAAGAGCTATACTTATTCTGCCTTGTTATTATCTGACTAGGGAAGTGCCTCCAAGTCTGATGTGTATAAATTATCCGCTTTAGGATAGACTCCACGCGAATCGAAACCGATAGAGAATTCTATTCTAAATTATTGAATGTGGAACGTGTCAACAAAGTTCCATTATCGTTTATCCTGAAATATATCAATTTGCAAATAAGAATGTTGATTCATCTAACTTTTCCGGACACATACTTCTCGATTTTGGGAGAAATTAAAAATTAGAAAAATAAAAATAATAAATAATAGTAATAAATCGCATATATCAATGAAGTAGATAAATCATAATTGACTTATAATATCTAGACTGATTGCCCAATTCTACGCGTCAAATAAAATAGATATGAACCAAATTGTGCCAGCTATCGGCTCTGGGGATAATAATATACCGTGCGTTTTTGTGGAAGCGCACCATGGTTGATTGCCGAAGATACCCGATCAACGTACGCAAAGATAGCAGTGAACAGCTCGTTGTCAAGTCTAAGAATAACAAAAGCTGTAGAATGTATGTTTGTTTGCGTATCTCTAACGTACGTTGCGTACGTTCGAATATCTTCGGCAATCAGGCATAGTGCGCTTTCACGAAAACGCACGGCATATAGCAAGTCATAAATTTTTTTTTTCATTAAAGTGTAAAATTGGTACTCGAAAGTTTTTTGAGTCGCCGATCACGAATTTGACATCATGCTCCCAAATTCGAATAAGATAATGACATTATTATCATTTCAGCTCTAAACTAGTTTAAAAGAGGAAAGTTCAAAGGCTGGTTCATGATCAGCCCGAATCCGCTTATTATTTGTGTAAAATCGTAGAAATACCGGTATGGCTTTATGACATTATAGTTATAGGGTTTGCCGATTACGCATATAATACGTACATACTACTCACCGATTGCTTTGCGTTCTACTGCAGTCTTAAGAATACGTTGAAAGGTATAATTAGTTGTAGATTTATAGAAAAACATAATTGAAGTGATTTTTTTATTAAATGAAATATGTTTTGACTGATTATAAATGTTATAAGAAAAGTCTGTTGAATATGTTGGATACAATGTATACGTCATACGTGCATAGATCGGTGGAAAAATTGTAAGATTGAACGAACTCACCTAAGTGAAGTTCAATCCCAATTATATTTCGTCGTCTCGTCCTCTAGATCAAATGGTAGCTGTTTAAAGCAAGGTTGCGATTTGAGAGTCTCTCTTCCCAGGAAATAGCTTATTCATCACTCATCATTTGTAAGAGAATAGTTTTATTTGAATTAGTATAGTAGGAAATACTTATGTAGATCATAGACAAAAAGGAACTAGGAACGAGTAATAGAGATCTTCGAAAACATATGGCGAGAAACTCTCGGCAGTATAAACTATAACTTATATTCTATTTAGGAAAACATACTATATATTTTTGCATTTAACAATCCAATATATATATATATATATATCTGTATATTCTTTTAGGAATAATGGACAATTTCTCATAGAGAACTATGATTTACTTAAAATTTATAATACGTATTTTTTGTCGATAAAGAATTAAAGTACACAGGCCAAGGGAAACAGATATCACATGTCCTGTACCTGGCGTGTGTATACATAAGCAGTACGTTGTATCTTTGGTTATATTAATTAGGCAATACAATTAATCAGTCTCGTTGAGTATTGTTTCTGCAAAGTTCTGCAATTCTTTAGTTGGGTGATTGTAGAAACGAGAAAATACTTGGGACTCAGCAGTCCACCCTGCTGTTTGTCTGATCGTTTCAATATTGAGCCCTTTTCGTGAAGCCGCCGATGTTGAGGCGTGACTTGACTTTGACCCACATCTCCTTAAAAAAGGGAAACCAGGATTGTGCTGGCCAAAAAGGAGCTACCAATACTCCCTCTGCACTGTCATCTTTGATTTTTCTTAGAGTACGCAATATCAATGAGAAGGGTGGGAAGGCGTAGAAGTAGAAGTCTGTCCACAACAGAGTAAAGGCATCTGTAGGGTATGACATAAAAAGGTCAATATCAAAGTTTCCAAAGGTTTGATCAATTTTCTTGAATGCCCAGTCAGCCGATTCCCATTCTGTTTCCATGGGGAGTCTTCGTGACTCCTCGTCTGCTTCGACATTTTCTTTCGACTGTATATATGATGCAAAAATCCCAAGGCCGCGAGATTCGCACCACTGCCAAATACTTCTCGCCTCGTGATGGAGGTTTTGGAATTGTACGCTACCCATCTTGTTAATGCAAGCTATAGCCGTAGTATTATCTATTCGTAGAAGTACTTTGCAGGAATGTAAGTTCTTTGCAAAACACATAAGCCCGTACAGCGCTGCCCTTAGTTCAAGAACGTTAATATGGAGGTTTCAATCTGACGGGCTCCACCAACCGTTGGCCCTTTCGCCATTGCAATAAGCCCCCCATCCCGATAATGAGGCATCAGAGAAAATTTCCATCCTAAAGGTATCACTTCTAATAAGTCCTCTAGATGAAGGAAGTGTTGTGATCCACCAGACAAGATCTGGTAGAACAGCCTTTGGGATTTGCATTCTCTTACTATAGTCACCGTCTGAGTTTTAGAGGGCTAGAAACTTATGCCTCTCTAATGCTCTTGTATACAATCTACCAGCCGCAGGCTTCAGGAGTTTCGTAAAAACCAGAGGAGCAGTACAAAGCCCAAAAGGGAGGCAAGCAAATTCGTATAGGATCCCTTGGGAAGAGAAGCGTAAATACTTCCTGAAAGATTGAGCTATAGGTACTAAAAAGTACGAATGTTTTAAATCAATTGTTGACATGAAACAATTTAGTGTTATTAAACGTAATGCCATTCTTAGATCTTCCATTTTAAAATGAGGAGGAGATATGAATTGATTCAGCTTTTTCAGGTTGAGTATAAATCTTTTATCCCCATTTGGCTTGTCAACTAAGAAATAAGAAGAAAGAAATTGGGTCTCCCGTGCCTTAACTCTTTTAACTATTCCCCTGCTATGTAGATCTTTGATCAGTACTTTAGCTAAATTTGCGTCTGTTGGAGAAGAAGAAGGTTCCCTTGAAGGAATTCGTTGAAAGGGTCTGTGAGTGAATGGGATTCTATAACCTTTAACTATTGACAGTACAAAGGAGTCCGAGGTGAGCTCTTTCCATTTTTCTGAAAATTCACTTAACCTTCCTGCGATTCTTACTTCTAACGTGTCGCTTGGCGGTTGCTGAACCGTTGTTTCTGCCCTCCCCGGTGTGAGCTGCGGTTTTGATGTTGGTTGCTCTGGTTGTGCGTATTCTGGTTGAACATCTTCCTGGGAGGGCCATGCGAGTTTAAAGGGTTCACAAAGCTTGATTTTGATCTACTATATTTTTTCGGGGCTGGAGAATATTCCATCTTCTTCCCTTTCGCAAGAGATTTTGATGATTTTTCTACACCTTGCGCTGCTTTGAGCTTCTCAGCAAAGTCTGGGCCAAAGAGGAAGGTATCCACATTACTACCTTCGGCCGTTTTCTTTACAATTGGGTTTAAGGCTGTAGAAATCATGTATCTTCTGGATAAGGACATGTAATAATGTAAGTCCGTCATAATTCGTGTTGCGTCACTCAGAGATGCGATCAGGTTTGCTGACACTTCATCAGCCTGAGATACCGGCGTTTCAGTTTTTTCACATAGCTTTGTCAAAGCGACCCCAATCGCCGCTACTGCAGCACCCAGTTGGTTTTGGGAAACAGCCATAGAAAAATCTTTTCTGATTACAGATGACGTTAATACTGATTTTATTTCCGGGTTGAGAGCCGGTGCCTTTATCAGCGAACAATTCTCTGGAGGAGGATACTTTTTGATAAGCTCTAGCCTATTTTCTTTGCCCAAGCCTATGGCTAGGATCTTTCTCCAGTGCTCTGCTACAGCCTCATGGATCTTAGGGCCTACTGGACCCTCTTGTGATGTTACTTTCCCGAGTAATGTTAAGATATTAGAATCTAGTTCCGGTACCTCTGCCCTGTTGTTAGTTTCTTGTAGCTGTTGTAGCGGTCTTCTCTCTACGTCGATAGTGTGTTCTGATTCACTTCTGGACTGCGAAGAGCTACGATATGAATCACTCGTTGAGTCAGGACTCTGGTCCTGCGTTGACAGCCTACTTTTCCCAGGTTTGCCAACCGAGTCCCGTTTACGTGATCGACGCTCGTCGTCACTTCCACTGGGAGAACAGCTATAACGTGGCGCGTAATTATGCGAAGGTCGCTTATCAGACCTCGCAAAATGACGCGCAGACTTATGGCGGCCTTTGTTCTTCACGTGATGGCGGCCATGTCGTATCTGGTCGTATCTCATCTTGCAGTCTGCGAACCTTACGTAGAAGTTTTTCCTCAAAACTAGAGGAATTTGATCGTTTTTGCTTACGAGAATGAAAACTCTCGCCTCGCGAGCTCATTTTTTGTATAAAAGATGCACGTTTGATGAAGTATAAACGTTATAAACGTTGATTTTTATAGGTGTAGATTTTTTTCGTGTTGACAGGACCGCACAGAAAAACGTAATGGTGATGTGGCGCGAGAGACGGGAGAGGTGACATCATAGAAGATAGAGGGCGCTAGGAATTTCCTTATTTTTAATAATCTGTGGCAGGACCAATCAGTAACGACGTTACTACCATTTGATCTAGAGGACGAGACGATGAAATATAATTGATAAACGATCGTAACAAATTGTTTATCGATCGTCTCTTCATGCATTCAAAAATCTTCAGCACGTCGAACTAACGAACTTCTTTCAGTTTTCTAGATTGGGGCTGATTGGAGAACAATTTTACTACGATTATACCGCATTGGGGCGGATGCTTGAAACCTTTATCGAAAACTCAATTACAGAGTGCGACTAGTATCTACGTGGATAAAATTGTGTCTACATTCGAATGTCGGTATGCGTATGTAAATTCTAACAGCAGTGACCATCGCAGATATAACACTATAAATATTAATGATACCCTTAGGCCGCAAACACTGATAAGTCCCGACTGATCCATCTTCTTCTTACTTCATCTGTCTCAAAACCGCAAAATACGAGGCTGCAGATTTTAGTACCTGCAGTTGAGTGGACAGAGAATTATGTCAAATCATACAGTCGAACAGAAGATCGTGCTTCGTAACTCAAGCAAATGATCTTTATCGAAGTCTTTGTGATTTTTTGAAACGACATATACGTAAAAATGTATAATTACATCGCCTAGTTTCTCAATATTCATTATTTGAAACTTTGCTGCAGTAAGGAAGCAGGGTTTCTGCGATCTTCTTATAACGAGCCTAAGATCACCCTGAATGTGTACCGGAAGCCAGTACCACGGTACATCATAAAATACTGCTTCACCGACGCCTTCACTTTCCCCCATTAGAATCTCGCCTACCATACACCAGGCGAACAATTGTACGGTCATGGTAATTAGGTAATTGGTGAATCTGACCATGTCCATGGTGACGTCAGTCCCTGTGGTAACTGCGTAACCACTGAGACAAATTTCAGCGGCGCTTGTTACCAATTGCGCAAATATAACAGGGCTCAAAAGAGCTTCGAGCTGATCCGCCACCCTGAAAGCAAACAGTGTATCATCATTCTTGCGTATTTCATTCGAGTTTGTTCAGATGCATTTATCCTCACTCGATCAATTTTTGGTGATGACGTAGGCACCTGGAAATATCATCGTGTAAAAATGGTGCGAAGGAAATTGTTTCACTTCGTCTGATCAGCTCCCGTTCTCTCATCACCTTGATTCCTATGTCACTGTACCAAAATTTAAGAAGAGCGAATTGGCCGGAAACGTGAAGGGCAAGGGTCATCATCAAAGAATCCAAACCGACGATTCCAACACAACAAAAAAACGCTGATACCACTTGGCAGGCGAATGTTATTTCGTAATTTGGCGAAGACTCGATGTCGAATCCGTACCTGTATTTTCAACTTCTATAAACATCTGCTTTCTCCTATATTTAATCCGATTCCAAGCTCGGAAATTCGAACTTTCAAGTGTGATAACAAAAATGGTCTGCGAAATTATCTGTGCAGAGTTCCAGGTAATTTAAAGTCTTTCTTGGAAATGGCAAAAAAAAAGTTAACTTCGCTTTACGAAAGAGGTAAAGACGTACCTTACTTCGAAGGGCAGGCGTCTAGGAGGCTTGGCTTCTTCGTTAGGGCTGTAGGACTGTCTGACCCAGTCGAAGATAGCGGCTGTGGTAAAAGTGATGTTATTATCAAATGCAGATAAGAAAAAAATAATGGTAAAGACTTTAGCCACGCGAGCAAATTTCTCGTAGACTTCTCTTTCGCGGGATGGTTTTGTAGTCTCCCAAAAATGTCTTATGGTGAAATAGATCCGAACCAGTTCAGAACTGTTTATTATCAGGTAAATCATCTTGAAGGCGAGGAGGCCGACGGTTATCAAAACGCAACCGACCCGAGTGAATACCGCCAGGTTACCCTGGCTTTCAATAATTGCTAAAATCTCTGGTATAATAACGTTTCCTATTGCTAGGAGAGAAATGAATTTCAGTAAAGAGGAAAATCGCCTTCTTGATAACGAGGTGCACTCAGCGTCGATCGGCCACATGCCGATTATGTTGCAGAGGATCATCGTGGGACGAAGATACTCGTCTATGCTTGACATCTTCACTATTGAGTCTCTGATGCTTCAGGTCAAGAACGAAACTCTGAAAGAATTGCTTCAAGCTATTGTCGTAATCACAGGGTGGGTTTCAGAGCTCGGTGAAAGAGCTATACTTATTCTGTCTTGTTATTATCTGACTAGGGAAGTGCCTCCAAGTCTGATGTGTATAAATTATCCGCTTCATGATAGACTCCAGGTGAATCGAAACCGATAGAGAATTCTTTCCTAAATTATTGAATGTGGAACGTGTCAACAAAGTTCCATTATCGTTTATCCTGAAATATATCAATTTGCGAATAAGAATGTTGATTCATCTAACTTTTCCGGACACATACTTTTCGATCTTCGGAGAAATTTAAAATGTTTAAAATAAAAATAATAAATAATAGCAATAAATCGCATATATATATATATATCAATGACGTAGATGGATCATAATTGACTTATAATTGTAGACTGATTGCCGAATTCTACGCGTCAAATAAAATAGATATAAACCAAATTGTGAGGGCTATCGGTTCTGGGGATAATAATATACCGTGCGTTTTTGTGGAAGCGCACCATGGCTGATTGCCGAAGATACCCGATCAACGTACGCAAAGATAGCAGTAAACAGCTCGTTGTCAAGCCTAAAAATAACAAAAGCTGTAGAATGTATGTTTGTTTGCGTATCTCTAACGTACGTTGCGTACGTTCGAATATCTTCGGCAGTCAGGCATGGTGCGCTTTCACGAAAACGCACGGTATATAGCAAGTCATAATGATCCGTGATTTCTGTCAACTGTTTAACGAATGATAATCTTGACATCGATGTACCGATAACGAGATAACGTCATTTAGAAGAGCTGTATAAAAGCTCATTTTCGAAATCGAGCAGTTAACAGTTCTCTCTGATCACCGAACAATAATAGTTAACAATGGTGTCGTTCCACCAGTTAGGATTTCTTTTTGCGACTGCATTCTGTCTATCCACAAATTTTCCTACGAGTTATGCCGGGATAGAAAATACTGAGCAACCGGAAGTGACGATTACTCAGGGAACCCTATTGGGCATAACCGTGACGACTTTTCATGGTCGGAATGTTTCCGCCTTCCTGGGGATTCCTTATGGACAACCACTGACTGCGAAACTTAGGTATGCAGAACAGGAAAATTGCTTAATTTTGGAGTCAATGGATTTTTGAAACGCCATCGTTCTCTACGATAGATTCGCAAAACCAGTGGCAGTGGTTGGATGGGATGGGACTCGGAATGCTAGTATTCCAGCAAACAGGTGTCCACAGTACGAATCTGGCGTCATAGTGGGGGATGAAGATTGTCTTTACCTCAACGTGTACACACCGCAGTTATAAAACATTCGTTGGTATTGATTATTGACAATGCTGATGTCCCGTTCCCAGCTGAGTCGATTGATATTATGAAGAAAAATAGCTCCTCGACAGTACAAAACCGTCATTGCTTCCTGTGATTGTGTACATTCATGTCGGAGGTTTCAATTCGGAAAATCCCTGAATCCATGGCCTGCAATATCTTTTGAACGCAGATGTGCTTCTCGTTGTCTTATACTATCGTCTGGGTTCGTTCGGGTTCATGAGTACTGGAGATGAGGCTGCATCCGGAAACTGGGGCTTGAAGGATCAAGTCTTAGCCCTGAAATGGGTACAGCATAACATCCACTACTTTAACAGTGATCCTGACCGGGTGACAATATTTGGAGAGAGTGCAGGTGCCAGTGCCGTTCATCTTCTGGCACTATCAAATGCGACGACCGGTGAGTATGTTAGCTCATCCTCAATTCCTGCGAAGTGCGTCCCTAGATCTTGCCACACCAGTTAATATATACTCTTTCCATCAACAGGACTCTTTCACAGGTCTATTACCCAGAGTGGATCGGCTCTCGGGCCATTTTATATCCCATCCAAAGACGTCTATTCAAGCCGTGCATTCCAGCTTGGCAATTTTGTCGGCTGTTCTAATGACACGTCGGATTCCCTGATCAGTTGCCTGCGGACAGTTGACTTTGCGGATATTTTAGCCTCAGATTCGCGATTTGTGGTGTGGGAATTTATCTCGACCGGTGCATGGAGCCCGATTGCTGAGCCACACGTTGAAGGTGCAATATTTACAGAGAGCCCTACGGACCTATATGCTGCTGGAAAAATTCGCGACCTACCTTGGATGGCCGGTATTGTGACAGACGAAGGACTTGGATTCACTACATGCGAGTATAATATTCTAACACATTATAGTTACGCTGTATACATGATTTTCAAAATTTAGTACAGGTTCTTCTCAATTTAGGGAATCAGAAATTTTATCAAATTGATGTAAAAAGATTCTACTTATACAATTTGCGGGCGCTCTGACAGCAGCTTCCGCTTGCGGTGAATCCGCAGTTTTCTTAGAGCTTTGATTACCGAGGGACACGTAGCTTGACAAACCTCATTAGTGGCTCTACCGCGAATTATGGCGTAACACATGGTGACGATCTAATATACCTCTTTCCCATGGATAGAGAATTTTCAGCTCTCAACCTCACAATGAGTAAAACAGATTACGAAATGGTCGACACCATTGTGCAGTTGTGGACTTTTTTTGCGACAAATGGGTGAGTCAGCTGAGATCTTGCAAATTGCATTTGATCCGCGAACATAACAGCGATGGAAAATCTGTAGCCAATAATTGCAATTGCAGAAGACCCACGGCCTCGGGATCAAGCGGTACGGTAACTTGGGAACCTTTTTCAACGGACGACAATTACCTCCGAATTGAAAACGAGTCCGACCCCACGCTCGAGGTCCAGTATTCCTTCTTCAAAGAGCGAGTGCAGTTTTGGGCTGACATAGACGCCATTAGGGAGACCAATTCCGGTTCAGGGACTACATGGTTTTCTCATTAGTTTCAAATTTTACTGATTACGTTCCATTATGTCTCCATGTATTTCTTGTACTAGCCAGTTTGGTCGTTTTGATGAATCATCAGTTTTTGAAACGATTACGAGGGTACGTAATGGAATTGCTAATACAAGAACCTAGCACGTATCGTGTAAGAATTTTTTTATTTTTATTAAAGTGTATAGTAAACTCGAACATCAATAAAAATTTGTAACTCACCTTCATCCAAGCCTTGAATTTTCTTCATCAGGGAAGCGTTCTTATCAAGGAGTATACTTTAGCGTGATTATACCATGAGAATCAGGTGAAATAGCACGGTCGAGGCGCGCAGGCGCCGAATAATTTCTATTTTATACGAATAGCCACTCGTTGCGCTAGAAAATCCCTGGGGTAATTCGAGGCGTGATCCAGCGGTGAGATGCGTATCGACTCCAGTGAGATTTTCGTGTATTGGCTCGCCCTGTAAAAACTTAAGTCAGCCGGCGTTGGCGCGAATTGACCGTGCTGTTTCCCCTGATTCTCACGGTATAAATTGTGGAATTAGATAAGGCGATTCGCCGAAGTGAGAATAATAGAGCTGTCTTAATTCTTCACAGTCACACTGGGTAGAATCGACCCGTCGATAATCTCGGCTCAAATATCTAATACCTAATTTTCACGTTCTTCTCAATTTTTTTTTTAACATGTCACCAATTTTTTTTTTTTTTTTTTTTATGAAACAATTTTTCGTATACATCATCTAAAATGTTCAAAGCATAGACAGTAATTTTTTTTTATCTCTATACTGAAAACAATGAAATACCGGGAATTGGGGAAACATCGGGTACTAATAAAGAAAATTACATACGAATACAAATTCAATGTAACAGAGAATAGAAAAATCAATTGAATGAAAGAAAAAATAGAAAAGTTTTGGGGACTAGATGTGTTTCAAACTGTTCAATTTTCTGTTACTACAGAAATAGCCAGGTATCTCGCTCATATCTTCAGATACAAAAATTCTGTGAATTGCGGAGGACCCCACCTATACATAACAACGACGACAGTTTAAAAGCTGAAAGATTTCAGAAAAAGTCATTAAAAGGAAAGGAAATTGAAAGGAAAAGATGCAGTTTTACAAGAGATTAGATTTAATGAAAATCAGTTATATTTTATCAGAGATTTAAGAAAATTATAATGTTGCTTATTGATCTCAGATAATTAAACAGAATATAAAATAAAGAATACAAAGAGAAATTATAGGATAATTCAAAGTTAAGTTAATGCTAAACTTCCTAATTAATCAATGTTTACGATGGATTCGATAATGGTTATGTTAAGCCGTGATTTGTTAGTTCCGATACTCGCGGTTTTCCAAACCTTGAAGTTTAAATTTAAACCACCGTTAAATTAATTAAGATGACTTTCACGCTTGCAGTAGAATTTTTGAAAGTGCATACAAACATTAGTAAAACTATGATTGTGAAATTGAGTGTTTTAGATAGACTTATTTTTCAATATAAAAATTTGCGCTTCTATCTACTTTAATTTTAGCAAGTGAAGAAACCCGAATTAAGAGCAGGAAAGGTCACGCACTATTTTAGCTACGTGCCTACTTAGTAATACAATAAACAGAAGTGACTCGACGGGCGCTTTGCCACACAATCGGTAGCGAGATCCTGAATCTGCGACCCCACACGGAATCGTGTACTCCGCGGAATCGTATGCCTACACGGAATTGCGTTATGCGCGCCGCGGGATGCGTGATGGCCGCGGTCCGTCTGTGTTGGTGGCCCAGCACAGCCGGAACGTTACAATACATACGTTTCACTCCCAACTCAATACACTTAAAGATATTTAATGGTGTGATTAGAATTATGTAACATTGCGGAGCCGCTAGAAACTATAGGTTTTACAATAAATGATCAGTCGCCTTTCAATCTTGCACCAGTACACTTACGGACCTACACGATGAAGCCGTCATCTCCTAGATCATTCTCGGTGTTGGTAATCATTACGATTTTGTCTCTCGATTTAAGGCCGTCAATCGTCGTTGCCGAAGAGATTAAAAATGTTGCATCAGATTCGAAAACGTCGCGCATAGCAGTGGTGAGTAAAAAAGCAGTTAAAGTTATATCAATGCCTTCGATAAAGTTCGAATGGCAAAAATCATTGATTCCAGACTGTATTACTTACACCAATTATCCCTCGTTATTTGTGACTACAGGTTACCGGTGCGAACAAGGGGATAGGTTTTGCAATTGTGAAAGGATTGTGCGAGCGGTTTGACGGGATTGTCTATTTGACCGCGAGAAGTGAGGAACGGGGACGAGCCGCGGTTGAAAAGTTGAATAAAGTTGGTCTTTATCCTAGATTCCATCAACTCGATACCAGCAACGACTCTAGCGTAGAAATATTGAAGGAACATCTCAACGACACATACGGAGGACTAGACGTCCTTGTAAACAACGCTGGAATTTTTCTCAAGGTTTCGACAAGCAAAATTAAAAAAAGATATCCGATTGGTATGACTGATACATCCGTTTCACGCGGAATGGCCTATATCTATCCTGGGTTCCTTTCCTGTTTTTATATTCACAGATCTCTGGTTGACCTTAACACGATACTAGTTTAATTAATCGTAGAATTTATCATAGATACATGTCGCATCATCTTTCGAACAACCTTACAGGAGAATGCCGCCGAATTCTCAGCTCAAGCGGCGGAAATTATTCAAGTGAATTACTTCGGCATGCTGAGAGTTTCAAAGGCTTTATTCCCGCTGCTGAGACCACATGCGCGTGTTGTTCAAATATCAAGCGCGTATGGACGTCTATCTGCAATACCCGGAGATGCATTAAAGGCTAGACTCTCAAGCCCCGAGCTTACCGAAGATGGACTGAACGAGTTAATGAGAAATTTCATCGAGTAAGTTCGAAGTTTAGTTGCGTTTCGTTTTTTATTTATCTCAAGCAGGAATCAGGGATAATGATCGGACTCAATTTGCAGAGCTGCGAAGACAGGTACCCATCAAGAGTTAGGATGGCCTGACCACGCTTACACAGTAAGTAAAGTCGGTGTTGCTGCTCTGACTCGTGTTCAGCAAAAAGAATTCGACGAAGATGATAGAGAAGACCTAGTAGTGAATGCTGTGCATCCAGGATACGTGCGCACCGACCTAACAGACCACCTGGGTGATTTTAGCCCTGAGAGGGGAGCACAGGCTCCGATATATCTCGCTCTTTTACCAAAAAATACTGACATCAAAGGGAAATACGTTTGGCACGACAAAACTGTCATTGACTGGGTCAATGGAGGTACCTTGTCCATTGCCCAGTGAGTGCCTATATTGCGACGATTGTATATCGACGGCTCCGCGGAATAACCAGCTATCTCAGAATCTGCTTGAAAAATCGGCTATCTCAGAAGTTGCTTAAAAAAACAGCGATCTCATGGTTTGAAGACTTCAACGATAGAGCATATTTCACCCGTCCGAAGCGAGCCCAAAGTCCATTGTATGCAGCTCTTTTAATAAATATAATGATGCATCAAAGGAAAATACATCTGGCATGATTAAACTCTCGGCGACTAAGTCAACCCTTTATTTTACCTTGTCCACATTGTCCTCTACGAACTCCGGGTTTTTTTTTTTGTAGACTTCATAATGACATAGATCCATCGCTACATCTGATTAAAAGATCAATGATTGTCGGCTATTGGTATTATTCTAACTCACAGCTCCAGTACTTGAATTGATTAGGTAAAATGTATTATTAACTACCAATTGAATGACATACGATGATGGTATAGGGATGGATGAAATATGAAGGGCGTATAAGTCGTAATAACGACATTAATTGTAACAACAATCCTGGAAGATGTTAAAAACGATGATCGAAGTTAGAGGCAACTGAATCCGGTGAAAAATGATCGTTTATATTATGGCGTATAATGTTACAAGTAACCATAGAGACCAATGGGAAAAACGCGTTTCTATGACAACATGACGTTGAGTCTAAATAGAAATTAGAGCCGAAAAAGTTTCACAACACATATAACGTTGCACATTGGTTAAACTCACTTAACTTCTTATTGAAATACTAGTAAAAATACTAGTTTAAAAAAAGAATAATTTTAAGTCTATAAAATGGACCCCGAAGATCTGAAGTTAGAAGGCATAATAGCTTTTGACGGTTGGTATAATATTTAAACTCATAAAATATTGCGAATACTTACAGCCAATGAGACACTTGTAAGAATAATGAAAGATCCAAAAATCTTTGAGACTTAGAATTTGAACTATTCTATTGTTTATGATAGATTACCATTTATTAATTTTCCAGGTATAACTAGGAAGGGATTACAACTACATCCTGACAATGAACACCTGATTTATCCAATGGGGAACAAAGTGACTGTTAAAAACATAGCCAATGGAAAACAGAAGTTTCTTACTGGGCATACCAATGTCATATCTGCAGTGTGCGTCTCTCCCTGTGGGAAATATGTCGGGTCTGGACAGATGAACCACGTCGGATTCAAGGTATAGCAATTATATCTATCGAACAACACAGAGTTGTCTCATAACACACATGATACACTATCATGTCAGGCTTCAAAACTGTTCTTCCCAATCTTCTTCAAAGTGAATTGAAGCCAGCCCGAAGACAGGCTGCATTATTAGTTAGTTTCATGTCCTGCATCTGTGAGAAATTTCACAAGCTTTGATATAATACACATGGGAAGTTATAGTGGACAAATCGAAGAGTGATCGATATGTGTTCAATGAAAGAAGTACCTATACCATATACAATGAAGAAAGCACTAGGATTCATCCGGACATGAATATTTTTCAAAAATGAGACTCAAATATTGGCAAAGGTCTGGAGTTACCAAATCGAAAGTCTGTAGACAGCCTGCAAGCTATAGTCTGCTACCCATCCCATACGGATGTCTCAAAATAGTCTTCACGATGTCCTACCAAAGTCTGGAAGTATTTCACAATTGTCATGAATGGTCGCGCGTGAAGAGTATGTCCTTACGATGTCCATCCCCTTTATCACGAAACTGAAATCGTCTTGTACATCTAAAGATCTCAATGGTTTTTTATACAGGCCATAGTCCGCGGTAGAGACATGTCTCAAAACATCATCAAGAAATACGTAAAATTTCCGAGACTTGTATGTATGGGAAGTTGAAGATTTATCTTTGGAAAGTCTTTCACCCTTAGCGTATAAGCCGATAGAATGGGCAGCAACGATAGTAACCCTCCAGCTCTTATCAAAGACTTCGTTCTCGCTTGAACCCGCCTGCTTCATGTCACTGTCAATTTACTTGAGACATATTATGACCTCCAGCGATACTTCTGTAGCAACAGAGTTAGTATACAGTTAGTATACAGTTTCTCCTCTTCAGGCAATGGTGATTGTCTGGAATTACAATGACCAGACGATAAAAGGAACCCATGAAATCCACAAGGCCCGGGTAGAGGATGTCTGCTTCACCTGCGACAGCAATTACCTCGTGAGTCTGGGAGGAAGAGACGATGGGAACGTTGTGGTTTGGGACGTAAATCGCGGGGATGCAATGTGTGGTAAATTTGAGGATTTAACGTTTGAAAAAGTCCGATTTTCCAGGTTTCTCAAGAATCGATTTATTCACAGGATCATACGCGAGTAATGAAATAGCTGGAGATGCTCGTACAATAACCAGAATGAATCTACGCGACTTGTGCTTCATCACTGGTGGTGACAGGACGCTTAAGATTTGGCGAATAAATTGCGATACTCGTAAAGTTTACGGAGTAAATGTCAAAGTAGGAAAACTCCGCAGGTCCATAAACTGCATAGTTGTTGATTCTAGAGACGAGAACGCGTACTGCGGCACTACTTCCGGGGACATTATCAGAGCGAGGTTTAAGAGAAGACAAATCTACATCTAAAATTGACCTATAATCGATAGGTCTTTAAGTACATCTGTTATCTTCTTTGCCCAGACTCAACTATTACCACAATATGGAGTTCATGGAACCCGTCCGATCCCCAGTTATGGTGGGCTGTTACTCAAAGGTGCCCAAGAATTTGAAGAGAATTTATACCGAGGCCGAATTGTATGGTGGGGGAGTAACAGGCCTGGCACTTTTACGGGATGGTAGATTGATAGTCGGGGCAGGAGATGGAGCAGTAGAATTGGTCGAGATATTAGGAACCGAGTTAGTTTCCAATACCGGGGAAGCAAAATTGAAGTTACCAACGACACCGCAGATTATGACTGTGAGAAATTAAAGTTCACGTTTTTATACTCACGGTCTTTGATCGACGGTAAATTTTCTCTTTGTGTCTCACAGCTGGCAAAGAGCGACGTCAAGAATACAGTCACATCGTTGGTCTTGTTTGAAGAGGAATTCGTATTTGTTGGGACAGTATTCTGTGAAATATATCAGATAAACATTGCCGATTTTGATATACGTTTGCTAGTTACTTGCCACACGACCTCCATCTATGATATAACGTTTCCCCAGTAAGTTACTCAGTCATAGAGAGAATAAAGGTACATTGCTAGATGTATCGTTTCCGACGCTCATAAGATCGTTCATTTCTGATTATTGAAATTCTGTGCATAGCAATTACTCGGAAGTATTTGCTACGAGTAGTAAGGACGACATCAGAGTCTGGAGGCTGCAGACACAGAGTGAATTGCTGCGGATAACAGTACCAAATTTCGTTTGTTCGAGTCTGTGTTTCTCTTACGATGGAAAGATGATTATCTCTGGTAGCTATGAACTATATAGTGCAGGATAATTAACTTGGATTTAATATTTCTTATAGTGTTCAACTGTTTTTTAAGGATGGAACGATGGGCTTATAAGAGCGTTTACTCCCCAGACTGGAAGACTCATTTTTACCATCCATAATTCCCACGTTAAGGCTGTTTCCGCAGTTGGTATAACAATGGACGGTACATTGTTGATCAGCGGAGGCTGCGATGGACAAGTGAGATTTTGGGATATAAAACCTGAAGTACAGAGATTAGCTTGCGTATTAAAGGAGCACAAGGGACCCGTAACGGCACTGCACATTGCAAGCAACGATGCGGAAGTGATCAGTGCGAGTAGCGATGGCACTTGCATAATATGGGACATAGTGTGAGTACACGTGAAATCTAGCGATGTTTAGGATTCAGAAAAAGCAGAATAACACAATAGGTAATGAAAAATATCTTTCTCTCATTTACATGTTCAAAATATTCAGTCGTCGTGTAAGACGAACGGTTTTAATGGGAAATACCATGTATATGGCAGCTCGCTTCAGTCCAAACGGAGTTCAGGTCCTGACATGTGGAACTGATCGTAAAGTGGCCTATTGGGAAACTCTGGATGGTTCGCTGGTCCGTGATATAGAGGGATCGAGCGTTGGGGCATTAAATTGTTTGAGCATTAGCCCAGACGGTCGTTATTTCATAACTGGCTCAAACGACTGCATAATCAAACTGTGGGATTACCACACAGGGGAAACTAGTCACATCGGTGTTGGACACGCGGCCATAATAACTGCGTGTAAATTCAGTCCGGACAGTAAACACATAGTAACCGTTAGCGCGGACGGTGCTATCATGGTTTGGAAATGTCCCGTTGAACCAGTCTTCCAAAAACCTCCGGAAAGCTACAGGTCAAGATCAACCTGCAGCATCCGAGAAGATGAATGGAAGAAATTGAACATTGATCAGATTAGTGATCGAGGGGATGAAAACGTGATGGCGATTTCATCCAGGTCTAGGAATTCAGACAGCGTCAGAACCGTGCATTCAGGTAATTCAATGTAATTCTGTAGCATCATTCCACGAACTTTGTTCAAATCTCACTAAATTCCATAGAATTTCATAAAATTCAATGAGATTCAGTAGACAAAAAAAAAGTGTGACGAAATCTTATGAAATCCCGTGAAAATTTTGCCAAACATATGGAACTCCTTGAAAACCATGTTCTCCTCCACCGTTTGAACACTTCTGTTTGATTTCTAGCACCGAGAGAATCTGAAACCTATGCATATGACCCTACTGTACGAACTGAAGCAGTTTGTGGGTATAAAGAAGGAGAACAGAAATGTCCCGTCAGCGATCGAGGAGCAGTATCTACTGCGAGGACCTTGAGGTCTTTGAATTCTGTGAAATCGGGCAAAACTAATAAGTCTTACGGTAGTTGCAGAACTATTGAACAAAGATTAGTACAGAGCGCTGATAAGAACAGATCGAATCAAAAGTCTCGTTGTATTCCAGAGAATACTGGTGCAACAGCCAGAAATGATAAATCTTGCGCAAATTCTGAGAGACTAGGAAAGTCATCAATCATCAGCTGCCGTCATTCTACCAGCACATCTCCGAAATTTGATTCCGTCAAGAAAAGTACCAGAGCTAACGACGCTTCTGGTAACCAGCCCAAGTGCCAAATGAAATCAAATGTTTATGCTCACAATACTTGTTCTGGGAAGTAATACTCAAAGGGACGTGTTTTGGAATCGAATACCATAATTTTATACTCAATTCGGTTAAAGTATCTAATCATGTATTTTCAAGATATATAAATTATTTATTTACTATACTATGTATTTTATAATATACGATTTTCATAATGAAATAAAAATAAACGAAAATATACAAATATTCAAAGATATTATAACGCTCACATTTACTCTTAACTTACTTAAGTCTTTGATTCGCTAATCAGTTCGGAGTATGTATTCCAGTGGCCAATATATGAAGGAATTGATAAATGTAATAATTTATAGTAATTGAAAAGATTTTCCATTATACATTTAATTGTAGCGCAAAAATTTGCGTATACAGGACAGAATCGAGGCATCATCCCCATGCGTGAGACTTGCAGTAGTGAATCACGAGTTTCCCATCAATCCCATAACAGTCGTAAAGGTTCTTCACTGTCTGGTCAGGTGCCGGGGCAAACGTTTGATTAATGTACAGAAACTGGAACAATAGAAAATACGTTAATCATTCAATTATCGTTGTTATTTTATTAATAAATACAAGAAAAATGATAAAAACACGGACATAGGAAAAAGCACGATAATTCATTCAAGTGAAACAGCTAAAGAATAGAAGAATTCTACCATCTTCATTAAGTCTGTGTTCTACAAATGTCCCTTTATAGTCTAGTATTTGTAATTCCAGACCATATGTTCCAAAGAGGTTCAAGAGCAGGGGGAAAATTTGGTACAAGTGAGAACCAAAGATAAATCTTCAACTTCCCATACATACAAGTCTCGAAAATTTCACGTATTTCTTGATGATGTTTTGAGACATGTATCTACTGCGGACTATGGCCTGTATAAAAAAACCATTGAGATGTTTAGATGTCCTTATAAGACGATTTCAGTTTCGTGATAAAGGGGATGGACATCGTAAGGACATACTCTTTACACGCGACCATTCATGACAATTGTGAAATACTTCCAGACTTTGGTAGGACATCGTTAGGACTATTTTGAGACATCCGTATGTGATGGGTAGCAGACTATAGCTTGCAGGGTGTCTACAGACTTTCGATTTGGTAACTTCAGGCCTTTGCCAATATTTGAGTCTCATTTTTGAAAAATATTCATGTCCGGATGAATCCTAGTGCTTTCTTCATTGTATATGGTATAGGTACTTCTTTCATTAAACACATCGATCACTCTCCGATTTGTCCACTATAACTTCCCATGTGTATTATATCAAAGCTTGTGAAATTTCTCACAGATGCAGGACATGAAACTAACTAATAATGCAGCCTGTCTTCGGGATGGCTTCAATTCTCTTCGGAGAAGATTGGGAAGAATAGTTTTGAAGCCTGACATGATAGTGTATCATGTGTGTTATGAGACAACTCTGTGTTGTTCGATAGATATGATTGCTACCTTGATTCCGACTTGGTTTATTCGAGGGTATTGTGCTGTATGACTATAAGACATGGATATTTCTGATTACCAATCTCTCATTAGAATCAAGTTTCAAATATTTCTTAATGAACTCCGAAATCCACCCGATGTGTTGGTCCTGGCTAACAGTCCATTTTTTCCTTTTCATAATCGGCGCGTTGCCAGTCGCTTTGAGATAGACATCGACTGTAAAAAACGGTAAGAAACAACAGCCATGAAATTACAATTTAATAAAATTGTTTTTAAATTACACACAGATAGTATATGACAGTAAAACTTGCTCTTCGTTAAATCCTTCGCTACCGTTTGGGGCTGATCATTTCCCGATAAATTCGTGTCTGATGAAACTGGCTCTAAACTTTGTGGAGCCTCACTTTCAACCGCCGTTTCTCCCGCTTCCGATACATCAGGTGGCAAACTGTCTTCCTCATTGTCAGCCATCTCTTATTGAAAAAAAAAACAAACTATGTACTTATATGTAATTATCCACTACGCGACTCTAACACGTCTCGGTGGCTATTTCGTATTCCATAACCTACAAATCAGGGTAATTATTGATAAATCGTATACGGAGAAACATGCATCGACACTTTACTAATCTTCAATTAACTTCATTAATTTCTTATCAGTCACAATAACTTGACAGCTGTATATCTATTGTTTATCTTATAGTATACTGATTGCTGCTATTTGTTCCAAAACTTTCGGTCAGTAAAACTCGGTCGGTAATGCGGTCAGATTCGCCACTGTCATAATAAACTTATAAAGCATGTCTATCTATCTGTCTATCTCTCCCTGTCTGTCTTCGTCTCGCGGATTATCGTCCGCCGAAAAAGAGATAAACTGTAGGTACGAACCGCATTACCGACCGAGCCGGTACCCTTTACTTAAGAGTATCAAGCGAATGTTTCATTCCCCTTTTCATAATCTAATGAAAATTGATTAATTTAGCGATTTAGGAATTGTTGTTTGGCTCATTCTAGGTATAAGATCAGTATTCATTCAACATATTGATATCTGTTTACAGTTTCGCGTTGATATTCCGCGTTTCCTCCATAGAGGCGTCTGAGACGTGAGGCTAGAACTGTGACTAGCACAACTGTGACAACTGTGACAAGTGGATTCGATGTTGATTACTCTTGGCGCTAGTGGTTCAAGTTCGTTCGTTCCGTTCCGTATTAGAAAATAATATCAAATGTACGTATATATCAAAAGTTTTCACCATTATATTTTTCATTTAGCGTTATTCAAAATGGTTAAAGTATTTTCCTTGTTAACCGAATATTAAAACACAACCTTATGCTTTTAGTTATGTTATGTTACGTGGTAAATCATCGTTGTACATAACCTCTAACCGCTACACACTTTATACTCTACTTAAACCGTATGCATATATATATTAGTAATTAATTTTCAATAAGCGATCCGGTCATTTCAATCAATTAATCCTTAAAAATTGTACAACTATCCGTTGCATTTATATTATCAATACATTATAGCCATCTAAATCTCAATCAAAAATCGAAAACTGCAATGTAATGATCAACAGATACTCCATATAAATAGATTCGTGCATCTATTACTTACATACTCAGATTTTATTTGAAATTATATCTGTTATCATTATTGTTATTATTGGCAATGTCATGTGTCTTTGTCTTTTGCCGAACAATATTTTCATAAAAAGTCCCACTATATCGGTAACAAAGAATTCAAATTGAAAAAAAAAAACAAAGTAATTTTTTCAAGATTGATTTTCATCATTTCAGTTCAGAGCCTGAAAAAACCAAATCTCTATCTAAAATGGCTGAAACACCTGCGACCGATTCTGGTGTGATAATTAAAATGGAGGTAGACTACAGCAGCAACTGCGACACCAAAATACCAGAGTGTAAGAAACTGGCTAGAGAAGGAAAGCTCCATGATGCACTCGACCAGCTTCTTGCGTTGGAAAAACTTACCAGAACAGTAATAGATCATTAAGATACATGAATAATGAATAAAAATAGTTAAAACTGGTCAATTCAATATTCACTCTAATTATTTTCATCGATTATCTTTTTTTTATTCCTATAACTCAGGGAGCAGACATGATATCAACTTCTAGAGTACTAGTCGCAATTGTGGAAATATGTTTAGAGGCAAAGAATTGGGCTGCCCTTAACGAACATATAGTATTGCTTTCCAAACGAAGATCGCAGCTTAAACAAGCTGTTACTAAAATGGTACAGGAGTGTTGTAGCTACGTTGATAAAACACCGGACAAAGAAACAATGGTCAAACTTATAGAAACTCTTAGATCTGTGACTGAGGGAAAGGTAAAGATATTCATTTTCAGACTAGCAACGATATTCGTATTCTACCATAGTTCACGCTTATCTCTATGTTTCAATCTCATTTCAGATTTACGTAGAAGTTGAAAGAGCCCGTCTTACCCATCGCTTAGCAAAATTAAAGGAAGAAGACGGAGACATTACCGGCGCTGCTATAGCAATGCAAGAGTTGCAGGTGATGGGATTGTTCCTTCAAACATGTTTCATAATTCTCTATCTTCTCTTATTCGAATAATGATTTTACTTCTGTTCTCAGGTCGAAACGTACGGTAGTATGTCTCGACGAGAAAAGGCCTCCCTAATTTTGGAACAGATGCGTCTTTGCTTAGCTAAGCAAGATTTCGTCCGGACTCAGATCATCGCCAAAAAGATTAACATCAAATTCTTTGATGATGAAAATGACGAGGAAACTCAGACTCTGAAACTCAAATATTACGAGTAGGTCATCGGTCTCTCATTCACTAATTCACTAATAATGCTTCTCGTAATCGATGCAGTCGATGAAATTCTACGAAATACAATGCCATGTCATATCTGATATTATGCAGAATTTCATTAAATTCAATGTTTCCTGGAGAAGTCCCGATTCAGAATTGGTAAAATTGATAAGATCCTATGAAATTCGATCAGAATCTGCTGATAATCTGAAGGAATTTCATCAAATGCAATAGCTTCGCGCATTTCAATGACCTGTTGAAGTGATATAAGAAATACCTGATATCAGTGAATAATTCTTTCATTATTTAATCAATTTATTACTTTATCCAATTTTACACAGTCTAATGATGGAGTTAGCCCGTCACGAAGGTTGGCACTTGCAGTTGTGTCGTCACAACCGTGCGGTTTTAGAGACACCAGCAGTTAGAGATGACCCTAAGAAGCGTCACACCGCTCTGTCTCGGGCAGTATTGTACCTCGTATTAGCTGCGCATGAACCGGAGCAGGCAGATCTTACTCATAGATTGCTGGCAGATAAGCTTCTTAATGAAATTCCAACATACAAGTAAGTGCATCAATTTTCCTGACTAATTACTCCTCAGAATTTGTTCAATCGATTAATTCCTGTGTTTTTTTTTTGTTTGTTTTTTTTTTATTACATTTTCCAGAGAACTGCTCCGCCTTTTTGTTAATCCAGAACTCATCAAGTGGTCTGGACTCTGCGAAATATATGAAAGAGATTTGAGAGCTACAGAAGTATTCTCTACCTCTACTGAAGAGGGATGTAAACGGTGGACAGAGCTAAGAAATCGTGTTGTGGAACATGTGAGAAATTTATTTGAAATAATTGAGGAAAATTTTTTATCTATTATAGAAAATATACCACAGATAGCTGTAGCTTGACAAAGACGTTCATTATGGTCTATTCTTCTTCTTTCTTCAGACCGATAATCCTCAACTCGAATAGTTTTTCAATGATATCTTGAGAGACGTTAATGATATCAAAATAAGGGTAGAAATCTAATATGAAATCAATCGAATTCTATATGGGAAGTTGTGATACATTTTTCCTGTATCTTTATTGGTTCAGCCGTATTTCAACGTGGAGTTATTTGATTAACTTCACCTTTGCTATTCAACTGTATTTTTAAGTCGTTAACGGTTTCCGAGATATTATCAAAGAACTGGTTTCGGGGTCGTGTTTTTCTACTGGCTTGTATAAAAATAAATGATTGCTTTATTTTTCTTACAGAACATAAGAATAATGGCAAAATATTACACGAAGATAACGCTGACCCGTATGGCAGAGCTACTAGATCTTCCGGTAGAAGAAACAGAGTCTTGTCTATGCAATTTGGTAGAAACTGGAGTGATTAATGCTCGCACTGACAGGCCGGCCGGTGTGGTTCGTTTCACTGGAACGCAGGAGCCAGCAGCGCTCCTTGATGCCTGGTCAGCATCTCTGTCCAAGTTAATGGGACTGGTTAATCATACCACACACTTGATCCACCAGGAAGAGATGCTGGCCGTGGCTCAATCATGAAAATTAATACGTCGTTTGTGACGGAAATTTTGTCGTGAAATTTTCCGAAATTAAATTCACTTGCATTATCATAGAATATATGTGTATTCGTAAAAGGCTATTTGATAATAAAAAGAAAAAAATGTTTAAATCTTAACGTGGGTGTTGATTTTTTGGATCATTATTATCTATTATATATAGGTATATAATTTTTTTTTTTTCTTTCCATCTAAACACTTGAGACATTGGGAAATATTATTCGAGTAATATAAATAATTTTTCAATCTATTTTACAATACATTTATTAATGTAAACCTGCGTGTAGATATATACAAAACATCACAATTATGATTATTCTTTCAATAATACCTAAGTAGAAAAGTATCTTTATTGAATAAACATTTGTGCGTTCTTAAGCTTTAAGACTCGTTCGCTCTGATCAAAGTTCATAAAATAGTTTCATTTTATTCATTGGGTATACACGGTAGGATTTCATAAATAAGTAACGGTATATTAAGAGGAAAGCAAAGAAATGCAATGAGCTAGATTTATTATAGATTGTTTTCTTCTCTTTAGCTCATGCAATTTCAAATTTCAAAAAAATCTCTTAATCGTTTACACCGCGACGTGTAAATTACGTAATACTAATCCGAGCGCTGAGAGATGTGCAAGAATAACAACTCCCACGTTGTATATCCCTATCATTGAACAAAAATAAAAGGGCAGCTCTTTCTAAGTACAACTATCTTTGCTGCTTTTATTATTATAATACTGCGAAAATTTCATATTTAAGTGTGTCAAGTGATACAACAACCAATGACTAAGGTCTTAAGTTTTTCATCTGTGAACATTAAACATCTATCTAATAGGTATTTACCTACGCATACACGTTAGTGACTTTTTATTTAAGGCAACAGCAGTCTTACTGTTAAGAGTCATTCGATATAAAAATATTTCTTAGTTTTAATAACTAAATTATTTTATACGCTATATCTAATATGGTTCAGATTATTTAACTACATACACATCGACCTAGCCAGAGCTATAGCTATGTACAATTTATCTTTGAGAAGCTAATAATCGCCTTTACCCGCATAGTTTGTTATCATCGTTCACATTTCATAAGTATAAGCTAGACATTTGTTGGCGCAAGATAACGTCAAGGTACCACAGAACTGGGATTTTTTATACCTATATACAGTAACATATTCGATGACGTAATAGGCGAGGAAATTTTAGTGAAACTTAAGGGCGCGTGCTTACTGCTTAGTCGTTCAGAAATTCGATTACCATGCGATGTTTATTACAAATACATAAATAAAATTCACATCACCGTAAGAACCACGCATACTATGGAAAAAAAATAAAAACACACCTCCGTTCAAGGAAAAACTTATTTCACTCATCATACGTTGCGTAAATGAGGCTCAATTCGTAAAAAAAATTCCTCATATTTGACCTTTTAGCATGAGATATCTATCGCAGACCTCTGAACTGATGGCAGTTTCACGGCAACTTATATTGATCAGATGATAACGTGGTCGGTAAAAGTAGTTAGAGACGGTTCAAGAATACCAAAGTATATTCCAAGATGGTTTAGGTAAGGTTTAAGTAATAATAAGACACCTTACGTCAGCTCACTTATATCAGATGTTTGAATAATCCCAAATAATCGTCAACATGGTGAGAAATAGTTCCTCTTTTTTAATATCATCGTGTCTAACGTGAGCTATAGACGATATTTTTATCATTAAAGTTAACGCTCCTCAATCGATGATTAAATTATAGTTAAATCAAAACTATACGAATTAGGTATATTATTAAACTTAATAATATTATCATCGTTAAATTATGTGGATAGTTATAATACCTATATGTATAAATGTATATTAAACGCGATTCAAATAGCACCGATCAGTTTTGGTATTTTAATTAATAATCTGAAGGATAGACTGGCCATTATTTTGACCCAATTTCATTATATTAACATAAAGATAAGATATTATATCTAGACAGGCAAGGGCAAGCGAATAAACTGACTTTGTAGTACTTGAATAAATACACAAGGATTGGGTACAGTCTTATTAAGATTAGCCAATTTTTTTGGAAGATTGATTTCTTTGATGAATAGAAAAGTTAAAATAAGATATATGGAAGCTACAATTTTCTGTCTTCTCTCAAACTCAACTATATATTATATTATATTATATTATATTATATTATATTATATTATACATTATATTATATTCAATTTTAGAGAACTGTATATACCCCACGACTGTCTTTGGAAGATGGGAACCAACGTCCCTTATCATTTTTACAATAATTAACAATCTAACAATCATCAAAGCGATGAATACTAATCGCTTTGGTGATGGCTAATAATGTCAAAAACCCAACCATTTCAGGTCCCAGGATTCATTCTCTATTACAACAGAGGCTCTTTTGTTGCATCTGCTCCCACTGGTAGGAAGTGCATAACACAAGGCTCAGAATCGACAAATGAAATGAATTGTGTTTATTCAGGGCTTGGTTCTTCCCGCCTCACCCACTGCTAGACCGCTATAAGATGCCGTGCCGCCGGGTAACTTATCGTCTGTGAAAAAAAAACAGTTTAGAACTTTCTTCATCATTAATATATATTCACACAGACACACATTGCAGCAGCTGAAGTAATAACCAACTGGCTGGTTTTTTTTTTTCCTTCCTTTTTTCTCAAACATGAAAAACATTGACTTTCTTTGTCGAAAGCTGGGTAACAAAGGAAAACAACATTCCGAACTTCTTGACTCTGTAATATTTCTTACAATTTAATTAACACGCTTCAGAATTAACCATATGTCTAGACTGGAAGAGGTGTGAAGTCGATACAGCACTCTTTATCATCGTGTGCACTATCAATGTTTACCTTGCACACCTGCCTGCTGCAGAAGAGCAACTGCTTCTGCGTAAGAAGGTGGAGGCAGTTCGCTTGGCCCTTGACTTTGGGTGATAATTTCGTATGGGGGTGGACCCGGGGTTCCTGTACCAGATCCATTCCCAGCTTGGGTGCCGGCCAGTTCCTGTAAATGCTGTTAAACTGTTAAATAATGTTTACATAAAGTCTGAGGGTGTATGTTTATGGCTGATTTGTTTACCGTTCAGAATTGTTATGTGTTAGCAAATGGAAATTCATCATTTTTTGTCCAATAATTGAGAATTTAACCGAGTTCACGAATAAGAAAGTAATATTATCTCTAAATCCGATCCAAGCAGGTCTTTAATGGGATTATAATCCAATCTGGCTGGACAGGATGGATGATGGGTCTTTTATTTCTTCTGTATGAGTACATTTTAGCCCAATATACAAGTAGTTGTAATAATGAGCGAGAATAAAAGAAACAGACTATCTCATTAAACACATCAGAAAGTGTGTTTGATAAGGTGATCAAAAACTCAACTAGTTCAACAACAGCATAGTTAGGTAATTACATAATGCGAACGTATCTAGAACTGTGTAATATAGATATTCTTTAACGTACTAGCTATCTTATAGTAGTATTACTGCGACAAGTTTTATTATAAATGGTGGCAAGCTATACCCTTTCATCTTATTTTTCACTTATATCAAAGCTATAAGTTAGTTGTTTGGTCAAGTTTTACATATTCAAATGAAGTAATAATCTTCCATCATTGAAACTGTCTTATTAGCACAACATTGTTTATTTATTATTATTCTTGCTAAATTTCAATTTGATCACCTTCATTTACCAGTCAATGTTCTTTGTATAGGCGTCACAGGTGGCTGGGTGCTAGCTATACTTATATATATGCCGACTCACCTTGTGGCCTTGAATCGTATTTGTGAATTGTCAGTGTACAGTAATTTCAGTGTACATTGAATGCATATGGACATCAACATGATTATATGGGTAAAGTGACCACAGGAATTGCTGCGTGTTCAAAACAACAATATGCTATCAATTTTGGTCGCCAGTAATGACATCCCTATGCTTATAGAGTTCGAGATCAACTCATAGGACTCTAGTAAATTTTTACCTATGTATGAGGACCCAAGTTTTGAGACAGTGAAACATTTTTATTTCTCTATTTCTACATGCTATCAAATTTCATGATGACTAGACACCCTGGTAATTGCATTTAATAACGATAAGAGAATTAGAGTTAGCAATGAATTCTGTTCTGGTAAACTAATGGGCCATAATTGATGACGTCATATCGGTCATTGGTATATATTGTCTTCGATAAGAGGATCGATTTGCCACTTAAGTCAGTTCTCACCCAATGTGCTAACTACTTTGAGGAAAAGTTTCAATACATTATTCCCTCTCTGTCTTACAGTGGTAAATTACTATTCATGATATAAATATCGTCAATAGCTGTTCCACACGTGAGAACATATTTAAATCAATGTGATTTAATAGTCTGTACTGATCAGTAAAACATACTTTAAAAAGTAAAAATTTGAGCCAGCCATTTACACCGCAGGCATAACATTTGCATGTATGTACAGTCGAGGAAAGTTATTCTGAAGCGCCGTATTCGAGGTATTCGAGCAACCAAACATACTCATTCTTTCTAATTATCTTCAAGTTGGTATGAAATTGAAGCAACATTTGATCCCGCGATAAATCAGTGATCTGCTTCGTGCAGGATAGGAGACTTCGTTTGTTATTAACTTATTATCATTAAATTATTAAAAGTTATGTGAATTGACGTTCTCTGGAAAAATACAAACTTAGTCCCCTATCCCGCGCAGAGCAGATCACTGATTTGTTGCGGGAGCAGATTTGCTTTAATTTCATTCCAACTTGAAGACAATTAGAAACAACGTGTATGTTCAGTTACTCGAATACCTCGAATACGGTGCTTCAGAATCACTTTCCTTGACTGTACATTGTACATACATCATCAGTTAAATGAGCCTGATTCTCACTGGCAGTGCCTTACGTAATAAGCCTGTCCAGTAATACACTAAATGAATACCTCTCATGTTCGAAGGTATCTCTAATTATGAATCAGAGAGAGAGGTGAAATGTTATTCTGATAGCTCAGCTATCATATAAAATTCAAGCTGCTATGGAGTACATATATATGTTTTTTATTCCACAGGCTTAAATTGCTGATGACAAAGATTTAACGATCTTTTCAAATCACAATTTACGATAAGAATAATTGAACTTGAGGGATTAGGAACTAAGCGAGAAATGATAAAGACCTGAGCAACGTGAATCATGATTAATGTTTACTTGTTTGTTATTGATTACGTTTTCGTGTTGTTACTCTGTTGAGCACATAATATATACTATGTACTTTCATGATTCTACATGTTGAAAAATATAACAAATCGGGAAAAATAAATAATACATATGTTATATGGAGAATTCAATAATGACAACTATTACAAAGAAATTAGGACAGAATCTGCAAGTCTAATTGACATGGAATTTCATATACAATCTACACATTTACTTATTTAATGATCATTATGTGCCAATGGCAATGATATTAGGGCAGATTCTGTCAAGGTTGCCCTACAAAATTTGTCAATTTATATGGGATATTTTATATCGATGACATAGAAACCAAAGTCAATAAATTTTGGTGGATTGTAGTGAAATTGGCAATGAATGCACTATACAACCTTACGATTTTTATGGGGCATTTAGTTGATTTTATTTATATGATTCATTCTCCGGCTATATCCAAGAATCGAGTTTGTATTCTGTCAACGTCCTTAAAAAACATCTCAATTTGTATGGGTTGTTCCGTGCCAATGACGAAGAAAATTACATTTCATTTGTATGGTACATTCGAAGCGAATGAATGAAAAAAAATAAAAAAATTGTATGGCGCATTCGATGCCAATGACGGCAGTTCTAAATATAAATCTTATAACTCACCCGGAAAAGTTGTCGCTGATGGAATATCATTTGTATGACAGATTTCCTCCTGAGGTAAAGCATGCATTTAACGGCAACCATAAGTCCTGAACAAATGAATATCGGACCGACTAGCCACATGTGGCCCAAATGGGCGAATACATATCCGTCAGCTACATCGCCGAGGGCAAGAATAGTTATGGCTGTACCAACGGCGAACAGTACTATGCTCAACGCTAAATAACTGTAGCTAGTACAATCACATCGACCGAAAGTAGTCGGTTCTTCATATCTCTCTTCGATCTGACGTAGCCTGTTCGAAAGGAACGGGCTCTCGAAAACCGTGGCCATAGTTTCACGTTAGCCATACGAAACCGACTATATGAAATACCTTGCAACGTATTCCGAGAAACGATTCGTTACTTTTATTTCATTCAAGTACCATTATGGCTTTCACGTTTCGCACACAGACTGCGGTTTTAGATGGTAAATGTATTATTCCAGAATATTAACAGGACAGTCATTTACATTTTTAGTCGATTAGTATCTTTCCTTTCATTTAGTTGTTCCAGTTATCTTATATTTCCTCTTTTATTATGATTATGTAGTATTTATTCACTGAATTATTCACGTTTTTTTTTTTTTAACTCCTTTTTAAGGCTTAACTCCGATTAAGAATGTAGCCAGGTTGAATTATTCACGTAGGATAAACCATACAGCCAATAAGTATATAGATATATTTATTATTCAATTTGCTACATAAATTATCCGCAATCAAACTAAATAACACTTTTTAACACGACTTTCAACTCCTACAGTACTCTCCGTCTTGATTCCCTGCCACTGATAGGACGAATACAAATGTCAAAAATAAATGCTTAGGCCTGCTTTGTGTGGTAGAACTTTTTACAAATGTGTAGCTTTGTTGTGTATAGCTACCAATAGCTACCTGTGCTATGTAGTATGGTATGTAGTATTGCAAGCGGAATTTTAGTTCAGGAATCGACACAGATGACACCACCTTCAAACAACTTGTGGCGTCACAACACCTTCGATTTGTGCCTACTACGCGGCGCATTGGCAGAAGTTCTCTCTCGCTAGTGCTTAACTGGATACTTCTTCCATGCATATACGAGCAACCTAGTAAATTTCAATGTCTACTGGACAACAACCCGTCTAGGGCACGGTGTGTTGCGTTCCGCCGTGGCATGGCCTTAAAGGCCCTGGCACGATCAAACACAAACGCAGGCGCAAGAGCAGCGCTGCGGCGTTCCTGATTGGTGGTTGACATGACTTGTCCGATTTTAGACCAACGAAATTTTGTCGTCTAGTATAGTTGCCCATGATCTTGGACAAATACCTACAGATACAAGCGTACACCAATTTAGAACCGGTTCTAAAATGGCGTGCGCTTGTATCCCTAGGTATTTGTCCAAGATCATGGGCAACTATAAAAACGCAAACGCAGGAGCAGCGCAGCGGCGCTCCTTATTGGCGGTTGATACGATTTGTTCAACTTTAGACCAATGAAATTTTATTGTCCAATAAAGTTTCACATGATCTTGGACAAATATCTAGGGATACAAGAATTTCAGAACCTGCTCTAATTTCACGTTTGCGTCTTAAGGCCATGCCACGGTGGAACGCAAACGCAAACGCGAACGCAGACGCAGAGAAGCGCAGCGGCGCTCCCGATTGGTGGTTGACATGATTGTCCAACTTTAGACCAATGAAATTTCATTGCCCAATAAAGTTGCACATGATCTTGGACAAATACCTAGGGATACTACGCAAGAGCGAAATTAGAACTCGTTCTAAAATGGCTTGCGCTTGTATCCCTAGATATTTGTCCGAAATCATGTGCAACTTTATTGGACAACAAAATTTCATTGGTCTCAAGTTGGACAAGTCGCGTCAACCACCAATAAAGAGCGCCGCTGCGCTGCTCCTGCGTTTGTGTTCGCGTTTGCGCACGCGTTCCACCGTGGCATGGCCTATAATCTGCAGCCGATCACAAGAGATAAGCCGAAGGTTTGAAAAAAAAAAAATCTGCAGCCGAGCCTATCTATAGTGCTTTAAATGAAGACGAACGACTGCCAAATCGGCAACAGAGCCTTTCTATAAAGACGAACGACTGCCAAATCGGCAGCCATGCTTTTTATGAAGACAAACGACTGCCAAATTAGCAGCAGTGCCTTTTTCTAAAAACGAGCGACTGCCAAATCTGCAGCCGAGCCTTTCTACGAGGACGAACGACTGCCTACCTTCAGGCGGATTACTTCCCAGAGAATCGCTCTGTATACAGAGAGATTAAAGCTATGGTTTATACTCAGTCAAAGCCAACTCGGGACACTCCAGGCCTTTTTCTAAAAACGAGCGACTGCCAAATCTGCAGCCGAGCCTTTCTACGAGGACGAACGACTGCCTACCTTCAGGCGGATTACTTCCCAGAGAATCGCTCTGTATACAGAGAGATTAAAGCTATGGTTTATACTCAGTCAAAGCCAACTCGGGACACTCCAGGTTTTTTGTTTGTTTATTGCAGGCTGGCTATCCACTTCCCTTTTTTTTTTTCGAATCGATGTCTTCCGAAAGCAAATCAATTCAACCAGAGAAAAAATGCAGATGACCGGCCTGCAATAAACAGACGAAAAACCTGGAGTGTGTCGAGTCGGCTTTGACCGAGTGTAAACCATAGCGTTAATCTCTCTGTATGTAACTCAGCAATGCCGAAACTGGACAGCGAAGAAGATAACTTGGATTGGAACAGAGCTGACTTGCATATAATAAGGGGTTGGGATGGATAAATTGTATAAATGTTTTTTATGTATCTGGATACTGTCAATAATAGGAAACTTAGAAATATCACTGTATACATTATTTATTGAAACAACCTATTAGATTGTTCATCATTTTATTCTTGATACAAATACGATTTACAGCAATTAGGTTTCTAGGTCAGAGTAAGTTCTGAATTATCAAACTTCTAAGTATCATTTTTTCGAATTTCAACTTCCCAAATCACCAGAGCACTCTAAATTCTTTCTTTCTTTCTTTCTTTAATGAAAATAATATTCATCTGATCTCTAACGATTTAAAAAAAAAGGTTATAACATGAAAATAGTCTAATGTATATTCGGCACGGCGTCATTCACCCAATCAACGAGTGAACTGTCGTGCCAGACGTATTTTCCCTTGATGTTAGTATCTTTGGGTAAAACAGCGAGGTAAAGCGGAGCCTGTGCTCCCCTTTCAGGAGTAAAATGTCCCCGGTAGAGAGTCATGTCGGTAGCGACCCATCCCGGATGCACGGCATTGACGACAATATCTTCCCTATCATCAGCGTCGAATTCTCTTTGTTGAATACGACTCAGAGCGGAAACCCCAACTTTACTTACCGAGTAAGCTCTGTCAGGCCATCCTAATGCCCGGTGATTACCCGAATTTACAGCTCTGTAAATTACCAGTGATTGTTATTCCCGATTCTCGCTTCAGGTCAAACAAAGTCTAGAGTGACCACACCATCTGAGATGAAATGTTCAAGTTATCCAGTCGTTCGTCAGGACTAAAGAGAATACAGTCGGAACTCAAAAATTGGCTCACTTGAATCGAGCGCATAAACTTTGCGGAAACAATTTGAAATTCGGCTAGCTAAAAAGATATTTCTCGTACGCATGTCGCAGGAAAATAAGTGAATTGACCAATAACAAAATTCTTTCAGATTTTGAGGTTTTCCCTGACTTTGAAAACCCTGAACTAGCTGAAATAAGACTTAGAACTCACTCGACGTAATCTCTCATTATTTGGTTCAGTCCATCTTCGGTAAGATCAGGGCTCGAAAGTTTAGCTTTTAACTCATCTCCTGGTATTGTTGACAGATGTCCAGCGCTACTCGATACTTGAACAACTCGAGAATGTGGTCTCAACAGTGGAAACAGCGCTTTTGAAACTCTGAGTAAGCCGAAGTAGTTCACTCGCACTGTTTCGGATGCTTGAACAGAGATTGGTTCAATGGCATTGGTCTATAAGATGGCATAAAATGAACAAATTATTCATCATCGACATAACATAGTGTCGTGTTATTTTATAATATTAATGTGTCATTAATAATGTAAAAAATTTGAGGAAAAAAACAACACGGTTCTACAAATTTAGGTCAAGTTGAGGGCGAGAAATGAAACTTACGCCATTCGATAGATTTTGTCGTGAGTTTCATTTCTCGCCCTCAACTTGACCTGAATTTGTAGAACCGTATAATTAATGAAATTCTCTTACGAACGAACGATTCCTTATCTGAAATTGGGTATAACGAATAACAGTTGAGGGTAGAATTGAGATTAGATTTAAATTAGTTATATACGTGAAGCAAATTCAAATATCTATAAGATAAGAAATAATCTTGTAAAGAAAAATCAATTCGCTGGCCTATGTCTATTTGCTCAAGTAGGTAGCCTAGTGAAAGAATCCCATATCAGCATTGTCATAATCATTGGTAGAGTAAACAACGTATCAGTATGAAGTTCATAATAGATTCCACAAAAAAAAAGAGATTAGCATTGTGTTATCATTACACGCTACTGGATGATAATATAGATAATAAGCCAGACTATAGATACCTAATCTATGTGTTTCGACATGCTTGGAGTTTACAATTTACTAATCTACCGACTGATATGACATTGCCCCAATAAAGTAGCGTGCTTGTTCTTATCTATTCCCGAAAGAATATTTCAATAGCGCAGGTTTTCATACCTATAGAGCTGTGGATGTGTCAAAATTTATAAGTGCGAATAAAATGCAAACCTGAAAGTTGATTGCGGAGTTGTTGACAAGAATGTCTAATCCTTCATATCTGTCCTGGAGATATTTCTTGAATGTTTCGACGCTGGAGTCGTCGGTGACATCGAGTTGATGGAATCCAGGATGAAGACCAATTTTATTCAGCTCTTCAATTGCGGCTTTTCCCCGTTCCTCACTTCTCGCAGTCAAATATACAATCCCGTTGAACCGCTCGCATAAACCTTTCACAATCGCGAAACCGATTCCTTTGTTCCCGCCGGTAACCTGTTGTCACAAAAAAACGAGGAATAATAAATACACGTGTTATGTAATCAACTGCTATTCAAATTCAATTTATTGCGGACTCACCACTGCCACGCGCGACATCGTTGTATTTTTTGTCAGGTATAACGATGGAGCCGGCTGACGAGATTTGAATAATGATTGATCACTGATCACTATACGAGACTGGATACCCTATGCTTCTTCTTCTTCGACGATATCCTATGCTAGTGTGGATCGAAGCCACTAAACAAGGCTGACTCCAATTTGAGCGGCGCTACTTTTCGAATAATACCCTTAGCGACACGTGTGATTGGTCGGCCTTCGCGAATGATGTCTCTGCCGGCGTCGACACGTGGCTCAGTTGCCTTAACGATAATCTCCTAGTCGTAGTGGATCGCCAGTGTCCCTACCGCACTGTCGTCTGCCGGCGCTTGAGGGTGCCTTCCGATTTAGGACCGTTTCGCCGGAATCCGGAATCACGGAACGGAACGTTGTATGTGTCGGTGTATACATACACGCAATACATGGAAAAGGTCACTAGATTCCGTTCCGTTTTTCCGTTCCGGGCCCACATGGGACGGCACCCTGAGGCCTCCGTGGATCACCGCTGACCTGCACGAGCAACAACAAGAGCGTCAGAATCCAGTGGCGGCCAACATCGTAATCGCTAATCCGGGAAATTCTTTATTTGCTATATAAGGATTAGACTACATGCTCTCCGAGCGATAAGTCATATGAGGAGGAGAGTAAGAGTAAGCGTAAGAGTAAGCTTTACTTGGCGCTCTGGGACAGGTCCCCTCAAGCGCATTACCAATACAGTATAAAGAAAATCATATAGGTAATTAAGTAGTAGTAGTCGCAGTAATGAGAGAGAGAGACAACAAGAGCGTAACGCGCTTTATATGGCCTAATTTCAGCACAGCCGAACTGAGAGTGCTCTCCTGCATTACCGCGATGCCCGTGACGCTCATCACAGGCAAATCTCTGCGGCCTCGATCACTGTATTCTTCGAAGCTCTGCCACCGCCTAGGTACGGTGACGACCCTTTCTACTCTTCCGACATATCTTCAGTCGCGTTTATCGATGCCTTCCAGCACTTTTCATCGCAATCTCGTGGTGTGAATGATTTTTCCTTGCGGAATCTGCTAGTGCCCCTTCCGGCTATCTTTTCTTTCGTACTGCGCTTGGTTAACAGGTCGCTCGTTTCCGCCACCTATCCTCAGCCTAGAAGCGCGCGCGTATCATCCCACTCGCGAAGGTCAAGACACCAACCACCCTTAACGACTTTAGGCCTATCGCCGTTCTCTCCACTCTCTCTAAAGTGTTCGAGCGGGTCGTACTTGGATTGTCGCGAGCTTTTAGACCCTCGCCGATCGGGTTTTCGTTAAGGCTTCAACACGCAGTCTGCCTTGCTCAGAGTTATGGAGGATGTGCGTTGTGGCATTGACCAACAAAAGGTCACGGTGATGGTAATTTTTGCTTTTAGCAAGGCGTTTGACACGGTCCCTCATCCCATCCTGCTCGGTAAACTGCTCGCGCTGGGTTTCGCTCAGCACTCCTTGCGTCGGATTGCGGAATATCTCTCGGGTCGCCAACAGGACGTGATGGGCAGTGGCGGTAATGTGTCCTCGTGGATTCCTCTAGGGCTTGGGGTTCCCAGGGCTCCGTGTAAGGGTCACTTTTTTTTTCTCTCTCCATTAATGATCTCGGTTCCGTACTCCACCCCACTGAGCACGTAGGCTTTACGGACGATCTGCGAATCTATTGTCACCGTAACCCGGCCGAGCTACCGAAAGAAGATCAGCTACGCAAAATGCTCATAACCACCTTTGCTTTTCCAATTTTTGAACATTGCTGGGTGGCTTATCTTGATGTCATTGGCACATTGGACACAAAACTATAGCGTGGCTCCTTAATTCCTGCGTACGGTACGTCTGCAGTGTTCGCAAGGATGTGCACATCTCGTCTTTTCGTCGCGAGCTTGGTTAGCTAACGATTCGCTATCGAAGGCTCTATTTCTTAGAAGTGCTTATTCACTCTGTGTTCACGCTGCGAGTTAGGGACCCGTGAGGATTGACGGAGGGGACCTCCTGATTCAACGCTCCCGAACAGAAGGCTATAAGCGCTCTTTTGCCGTCACAGGCGCATATTTCTGGAACTTTCCACCTGCGTGAGTCCAGGAGGCCTCCTCCGTGAATGCCTTCGAACGTCAGCTCCACCGTTACCTGCTTGAAACGGAGGTGCAGCGGTCGTGAGGGTAACATTAACACTAATTCATTAATTATTATTTTTTAGCTTAGCGTAATTTTGGTTTAACTTATTTTTAAGATTTATTTTTGAAATCAATTGCTTGGATATTTTTCACTTTCCCCTCCCTGCGATTATTTATTTAATAATATTATTATTTTTTTTTAATAGGCAAAAGCTTAAACAGCGTACGGTACACGGGAATAGTAGGAACTTAGAATTATTGCATTTTCAGCCGCTTGAAAATTGCAGCACACCTCCTCGGGTGACGGGTCAGATGTTTTCCTCAGACCAGGTGGATTTTTTAATTAAAATTTTTCTAACTGAATAACACTTAATAATTCTTACTTTGAGTTGTTCTTTTAATTGTTCGTTCGTTTGTACACATCGCTAGTTTTGATACCCCATCCCGCAGCAACTACTCCATTGATACATAGAGCGCGCTGGTCGCATATGAATCAACTGGTAAGATAGTGGTGCTGCACAAATATGCGGATGAAAAAATGACTACCTTTTCTGACAAGCGCCTGTCTATGAATGGAAATATAGTGATGCTGCACAAATATGCGGACAAAAAAAACTACGACCCTTTCTTCATATTCTTGGAGGCCTGGCAAATAGCGCATTGTAAAAATTCTGAAAAGCAGTAGAAAAAACTTATACTAACTCTTTGTTAGATTCGTTGATACAATGAAAGATAGTGCTTAAAAATACAGAGCTTGCAGGAAGGGGATAGTGGAAAAAAACGAAGTAATTGATCATTCATACATCGAAGAATTTATTTCTGCAGCATTGATACAATCGCATTCATCGTCGAGGATATGTAGAATTTGTAAATTGTAATTGATATTTCTTAAAAATAAATATCAAATATAAATTAGTAGAGTATCTTCATTCGCTTCCTGGCATAGGAGTTATCATAAACTAAACTACGTCCTTATTACAATAAGATCCTATACTTAAATATAATATAATATAATATTTATATTTTATATAATTAATTTTACAAAAAAGGACGAGCGTTTTTATGATTTTTATAAAATCAAATAAAACTTTCCAGATGTTAAAAACATTGAAGACGTGCGTTTCCCAAACAATTCCGAGTTCATTGGAGGGATTTTCTTTTCGGCGAATCATGCCCGCTAATCATACGCTCAATATATATTTATAAATAACAAACAAATTATAATTTCCTAAACTACAAAAATATGTTCCTAAACTTTCCCAAACAATTCCAAAATACCGAAATATACACACTTGTTTCGGGAAAACTTATTTCACCCATTTGCGTCCCGTAAATAGGGCTCAATTTGTCGACGAAATTCCTCGTATTTGACGTCTTCATATGACATATCGACTGCTCCTAAGGGTAGGAACGTAACTCATGGGTCCCGCTAGTAAGAACCTATCTCGCGAGGCTGAATCAGCGAGTTTCCATCCGCAAACGAGGACTGGCAATCGACTGGTTTCCATCCTCGTTTGCGGATGGAAACTCACTGGTTTCGAGTCCGAGAAGTGTCAAATCCGGTATGGGTAATTTCCAAAATTCGCCTCTGAGTGTGCTGTATTACAGGAAAACTCGTGTGGATTATCGCCCTCGGTGCGCTCGGGCAATAAATCCCCACTCGTTCTCCTCTGACACAGCACACTCGATCGGCTCATATTATTAGAAATAACCCAGGATTTGATACATAAATAACTTACTATTTAATATCATCCATGTAGATAACATTCGGTCAATTTTTCTTCTGTAAACTTAATTAAACTTAATTCATTTTAGAGATTGTCATTTTGTGGATTGCCTCATTCTTTTAATGATGCAAGATATTGATTGAACTTTGCCCCGGTAGTCCAGTATGAGCGTTTATCACGTATCAAAGAAGAACTTGTATGTACAGTATAGTAGACGGAATTGGGCCGCACGTAGTACGACATATACGTTTCACTCGCAACTCAATACGCATCAGTATATCTTACGAATGCAACATAACGCAATACACAATCGTGTAACATATTAGATTAGTGCTAGAAAACTATATTACAAAACAAATCGAGCTTCAAGGAAATCAGCAAATAAGCACCTGCACGATGAAGCCATTGTCTTCAATATCATTTCACGTAGTGCTAGTTACGATTTTATGTATCGATCTTTCGCCGTCAATCGTGGTTGCCGAAGACCTTGAAAACGTCGACGTAAATGCAACAACATCGCGCGTAGCAGTGGTAAGTATAAAAGAACGCAGCTATAACGTGTCAACGCACGAAAGAAAATCTGCTGTTCAATTTACTATATGAATAGTCAGTATGTGGACAGCACTGTTTTTGCAGTATAAATTACAACAATTGTGGTAACATTTACTCATTCAGACATTAGAGGCCACTCACTCCAATGTACCAAATACTAGAATTGTGGTAATTTCTACTGCAAAAAAGTGCTGTCTATATACTAACTATTCAGATAATAAATTTTGAATAGCACAATTCTTCCCCGTGTCATTGATTCGAGACTATATTTCGTGTACCAATTTTCCCGCGTTATTTGTGGCCACAGGTTACCGGCGCCAACAAGGGCATAGGTTTTGCGATAGTCAAAGGTTTGTGTGAACGGTTTGACGGAATTGTCTATTTGACTGCAAGAAGTGAGGAACGGGGAATAGCCGCAGTTGAAAAGCTGGGTAAAATTGGTCTACATCCTAGATTTCATCAACTCGACATCACCAACGACTCCAGCGTCGAAACATTCAAGAAATACCTCAACGACACTCATGGGGGATTAGACATTCTCGTCAACAACGCTGCAATTGCTTTCAAGGTTTTAATTTCATTCGTAACTATATTACTGCAGATTATATAAATTATTACTTGTATAAGAACTCTGTGATACAGAGACTCTTGTGCGAATAGATAATCATGAGTGTGCCACTGTATTGGTATGATGTCTTATTACTTGTGACGTAAACCATTTGAAAAATTTGAACAGGTCATGACACCAGATATCTGGTATGGCTTGTAGTTTATCGTCATCCAGATACTTTATTAGTATTGCGAGAAAACGCTGAATTTTATTCACTGTAGAATCTATTTTATGATCATTTTTATATTTTTACATCCTATATAGAACGATGCCACTGATTCAATCTATACTCAAGCATTCGAAACAGTGCGAGTGAACTATTTCGGCGTGCTGAGAGTTTCAAATGCGCTATTTCCACTGCTAAGACCACATGCTCGAATTGTTCAAATATCAAGTAGCGTTGGACATCTGGCGATGATACCAGGGGATGAGTTGAAAGCTAGATTTTCAAACTCCGAACTGACTGAGGATGGACTAAGCCAAATGATGAGAGAATATATCCAGTAAGATTATGTGGTCACCCTACTCTTGGTTCTTCGTCTTATACGAAGCACGAATCAAGAATTATAATAACAATTAATTTACAGAGCTGCGAAGACAGATACTCGCGGAGAGTTGGGATGGCCTAATAGCGCTTACTCAGTAAGTAAGGTCGGTGTTTCTGCTCTGAGTCGCATTCAACAAAAAAAATTCGACGCGGACGGCAGAGAAGACCTTGTCGTAAATTCTGTTCATCCTGGATATGTCGATACTGACATGTCCAGCCATATGGGAACTTTCACTCCTGAGAGAGGAGCACAGGCTCCGCTTTTCGCCGCTCTCTTACCAAATAATACCGACATCAGAGGAAAATACATCTGGCACAATAATACTGTCGTCGATTGGACAAACGTTACTAGATCTGTATTGCTGGCGAACGAATAGACTATTTTCATGTTATAATTTTTTTTTATCAAGCCATTACAGTTTAGCGAAATATAATTTTCATTGATACCACAATAGAATCTCAAATAATTTGAGATTTAGAAGTCCGAAATTCGGAAAACTCAGTCTAAGAAATTTGATTATCCAAAATTTCAATAAAATAAAATAAATGCATCTTCGGTTATCCTTTACCAAATGTGGGTTTTCTCTAACTCAAACGCTAATTGTTATAAGTCGTATTTGTATGAAGAATAGAAGCGTAAATTTTATAATAATTTTTTTGAATAAATGAACAGTGATTTTCCTAAGTTTCCTGACATCAAAAATATCCAGATACGTGGAATAAAACATTTAAACTATTCATCTATCTTTACGCCTTATTATATGCAACCCAAACGCCATCAATGCGAGTATGCTCTAACAGGTAGCGACCACTTCATGACGCATCTACGAACTGGTTTTGCTACCAATAATGGATAAGTGAATAGATAGCGTTTTATGTCTCTTGCGTAGATACATACAGAGAATACATACGATACACAATATTAATATCATGAATGTGTGAATCGAGGACTATCTCTTCAAAACCTCGATATTATTTATTGTATTCAAAACACGTTGCAGACTTAATACAGTCCGATGGAAGTTTTTTGAAACTACTTTCAAACATATTTTCTTCAATATTATTATCTTTCAAGTAGGATTTAAAGAAATTCAAATACTCTGGGTTCAATTAATTAGATTTATTAGTCTTTATCATAAACTATATACAATATTTGTTGTAGTACATATTTGACAAACAGGGATTCTATTAGTTAGAAGATAGTTTTGCTGTTTCTAGTATGCAGTATAAAAACGAAGAATCAAAGTACTTGAACTGAAAAATGGGATGATGACAAGGAGAAAGAATAATCGTAATCTGTTAATAAGCAAGCTATAGATTTATTTCCGTGGAACACATTTAAGGCACTGATAAGCTGCTTCAAACGATGCTATTAAATCTTAGAAGAAGTACGGAATGTAAAGTGAATTTGTGACAATAAATTGGGGTGTTCATCTCCATCTGTAAACTTTGTCAACACCTAGAAATCGGAGCAGAAAAATGTTAACATAGTTTAATGGGCACTCGGCATGGGATCATTGACCCAGTCAACTACGGTATTATCGTGCCAGACGTATTTTCCCTTGATGTCAGTGTTATTCGGTAATAGAGCGAGGAAAATCGGAGCCTGTGCTCCTCTTTCAGGAGTGAGAGGTCCCTTATGGTTTGTCAGGTCGGTATCAACGTACCCAGGATGTACAGAATTTACGACGAGATCTTCTCTGTCATCCGCGTCGAATTCTTTTTGCTGGATACGACTGAGAGCGGAAACGCCGACTTTACTTGCATAGTAAGCGCTGTTCGGCCATCCTAATGCTTGGTGACCATCTGTCTTGGCAGCTCTGTAAATTAGGTTTCATTATTATCCTTGATTTATGCTTCGAATGAGACAAGCCATCGAATTCAGGGTGGGCACATGAACTTGGATAAAAAAAATTCCTCCACTCTTCCGTGACTTTCCTAACTGGGACTTGAGTATTTTACCGGTCAAGACTCGAGAGAATATAGTCAGGAGTTAAACATCAGCTTGTTTGAATTCAGCGTGTAACTTTATAGAAAACAAAGCCGAATTCAGTTAGCTACAAATTTGTTTCTCTTCTCTATGCCAAAGGAAAAAATGGAATAGATTAATCAGGTTCTTTCCTAGCTATGGGAACCCCGAATAAGTCAAGACTTCCAACTCACTGGACAAAATCTCTCATTATTTGGCTCAGTTCATCTTCCGTGAGCTTGGGGTTTGCGAGTTGGGCTTTCAACTTATCTCCCGGTATATGAGAAAGATGTCCAACGCTGCTCGATAGTTGAACAACTCTAGCATGCGGTCTGAGGAGGGGAAATAGAGCCTTAGAAACTCTCAGTAAGCTGAAATAGTTCACTTGCACGGTCTCAGATGCTTGGACGGAGAATGGTTCTGTGGCGTCGTGCTACATATAATATAGATAAAAAAGTCATTACACATGTGTATTTTCAATAAGTTCGGAAATGAGTAATTCTGGTTATGTCATAATCTCGATAGTAAAAAAACAAACCAGATTAGATATCCGAGTATTATATCCGGTTATAACGGAATCAGACTGAACAATTTGCTAACATGACGAATGATAAGATGATATCGCCTTATCACTGCATTGCATTCAAGATGCAAGTATTCAAGTATTCAAGTTTAGGTTTGTACCTTGAAGGCAATTGCAGCATTATTGACAAGGATATCTAGCCCTCCATGAGTGTCCTGGAGATACTTCTTGAATGTTTCGACGCTCGAGTCGTCGGTGACGTCGAGCTGATGGAATTTAGGATGGAGACCGACCTTATTCAGCTCTTCAACCGCGGCTTTACCCCGTTCCTCGTTTCTCGCTGTCAAATAGACAATCCCTCCAAATCGCTCGCATAATCCCTTAACAATCGCCAAACCTATTCCCTTGTTCCCGCCGGTAACCTGTAGTCGGAAATAACGAGGGATAATTAGTGTGCGCTTAATGCATAATCAATGACGTATGTCGCGAATTCGATTAAATGTATTAATGATATGTTATTTGTTCTTCACTCACGACTGCTACGCGCGACATTGCTTTATAGTTGAGAATGTTGGTTTTCAAGTGGCACTGCTTACGGGTAATATGCCGTAATTCTCGCTTGACTGCGGGTTTTATACTAAATACTAAAACCTCGTCGATTTCTATTGGTTGCGAGAAGAGCCTTTATTCAAAGATTATCATGATTCATATTTTATCATCACCTACGATATGGATATAAGCGGAAAATATTTCCTCGGAAGAAACAGGCTGGATTTATTATTTATGGCTGAAAATGACGACTATTTATTCGTAGAGATGTTAGATGATTTTTAATGCACTTGTTATACCTGATCATCATTTTCTACATCATTCAGTAATTAAAGTAAATAACTTTTGAACTTCCCGCGTTTCTTCGGGACGCGGTGGATAATTCAAGAAACTGCAATAGGTTTGTTCGTCGTAGCTTACACTTTCTATACTTTTCTTACACTTTTACACTCGCCCAATAGGAAGTGTAAATTTCTAGTGAAAAGTGTAAAAAGTGTAGCTAAGACGAACAAACCTATTTATACTTAGATAGCGCCATTTTGACATTTGGAAATATTAACCTGTCATTCTCTTTTTGATTCTCTTCAGTGTAACCGGCTTTAAAAAAAAGTGTAACCGGCTCACCGCGCAACATCAATCTTAATTCCTTTTATTTGACACTCTTCGACAAAGAGACCCAATATAACTTATATAATGTCGCGCGTAGCAGTCGTAAGTAAAGAACAAATAACATATTAAAACATTTAATCGAATTCGCGAACAGCAGGGACATACGTCATTGATTACAGATTACGCATTAAGCGCACTGATTATCCCTCGTTATTTCCGACTACAGGTTACCGGCGGGAACAAGGGAATAGGTTTGGCGATTGTTAAGGGATTATGCGAACGATTTGAAGGAATTGTCTATTTGACAGCGAGAAACGAGGAACGGGGTAAAGCCGCGGTTGAAGAGCTGAATAAGGTCGGTCTTCATCCTAAATTCCATCAGCTCGACGTCACCGACGACTCGAGCGTCGAAACATTCAAGAAGTATCTCCAGGACACTTATGGAGGGCTAGACGTCCTTGTCAATAATGCTGCAATTGCCTTCAAGGTACAAACCTAAACTTGAATACTTGAATACTTGCATCTTAAATGCAATGCAGTGATAAGGCGATATCATCTTATCATTCGTCATGTTAGCAAATTGTTCAGTCTGATTCTGTTATAACCGGATATAATACTCGGATATCTAATCTGGTTTGTTTTTTCACTATCGAGGTTATTACATAACCAGAATTACTCATTTCCGAACTTATCGAAAATACACATGTGTAATGACTTTTTTATCTATATTATATGTAGCACGACGCCACAGAACCATTCTCCGTCCAAGCATCTGAGACCGTGCAAGTGAACTATTTCAGCTTACTGAGAGTTTCTAAGGCTCTATTTCCCCTCCTCAGACCGCATGCTAGAGTTGTTCAACTATCGAGCAGCGCTGGACATCTTTCTCATATACCGGGAGATAAGTTGAAAGCCCAACTCGCAAGCCCCGAGCTCACGGAAGACAAACTGAGCCAAATAATGAGAGATTTTGTCCAGTGAGTTGGAGGTCTTGACTTATTCGGGGTCCTCATAGCTAGGAAAAAACCTGATCAAGCTATTCCATTTTTTTCCTTTGGCACAGAGAAGAGAAATAAATTTGTAGCTAACTGAATTCGGGTTTGTTTTCTGTAAGTTACACGCTGAATTCAAGCAAGCTGATGTTTAACTTCTGACTATATTCTTTCGAGTCTTGACCGGTAAAATACTCAAGTCCCAGTCAGGAAAGTCACGGAAGAGTGGAGGAATTTTTTTTATCCAAGCTCATGTACCCACCCTGAATTTGATTGCTTGTCTCATTCGAAGCATAAATCGAGGATAATAATGAAACCTAATTTACAGAGCTGCCAAGACAGATGGTCACCAAGCATTGGGATGGCCGAACAGCGCTTACTATTCAAGTAAAGTCGGCGTTTCCGCTCTCAGTCGTATCCAGCAAAAAGAATTCGACGCGGATGACAGGGAAGACCTTGTCGTAAATTCTGTACATCCTGGGTACGTTGATACCGACATGACCAGCCATAAGGGACCTCTCACTCCTGAAAGAGGAGCACAGGCTCCGATTTTCCTCGCTCTATTACCAAATAACACTGACATCAAGGGAAAATACGTCTGGCACGATAATACTCTAGTTGATTGGGTTAATGGCCCCATGCCAAGTGCCTATTAAACTACGTTCAGATTTTTCTACTCCGATTTCTAGGAGTTGACAAAGTTTACAGATTGAGATGAACACCTCAATTTATTGTCAAAATCTTACTATACGTTCCGTACCTCTTCTAAGATTTAATAGCATCGTTTCAAGCAACTTATCAGTGCCTTAAATTTGTTGCACGGAAATAAATCTCCCAATTTCTTATTAAAAGATCGCGATTTATTTTCCTACTTCACAGTATACGTACTATAATTTCTTATTTTTATACTGTATACTAAGAACAGTAAAACTATCTTCTAACTAATAGAATCCCTGTTTGTTAAATATGTACTACAACAAATATTGAGTATAGTTTATGATAAATAATAATAAACCTATCAAGTTGAACCCAAATGGTATTTAAATTTCTTCAAAACCCACCCATGCGATAATATAATGCAAGTGAGCTATGTAGAATGGTAGTTTTTAAAGGTATTCACTCATTGTCAGACCGAATTAAGCCTAAATACGGGTTACAAATGAAATGAATAATATCAAGGTGTTACAGAGAAAGTCCTCAGTTTCATACATTTATTATATTAATTTTATTTATTTCTTTTTTTTTCTTTTTATTTTTTCTCTTCCTTTTATACACTATCTATGTAGGTAATATAATATAATAATTATTTCTCGCTTTTCAAATACGGTCTATCCCAGCATTTTGTATAACGGGGGCCCGTAAGCCAGAACTTTGAGAACTATAAAAAGAACTTCTGGTAACTAAAAGATAAGTATTTATGCGCACAGTTTGAAGACAAAATACATACAACAAGTTAACAAACAGTAATAATAATGAGAGAAAAGAGAAGAGAATATGGATATTAGGTATGTGCTGATTAAACCGTATATGATTAGCAGCTTCTTCTTATTATTACTAATATTATTTCAATAGCAGCGATTTCCTATAAACTCCATAATAATCATATATATTTATATATATTATATATATATATATATATATATATATAATATATTATATTTAATTCAATAAATACTTTGTTATTAATTTAATATGTATGTATTATATGGCAACTGAAAAACATAATAAAATATGACTTGAATATAAGACATTTCCATCAAAATTTATTATAAACCCGCCATGTATATATATAATATATATATAATATATATATATATATAATATATATATATATAATATATATATATATATATATATGTATATATATATATACCATATGTATAATATATATTTACGATCATACTTTTTTACTTAAGTTTTAGATATTTTTATATTTTTTTTTTTAGTTTTATTGAATATTATTATTATTATAATAGTATAGTACTTATGCCCCCAGATCTAGAAACTTAACATTTAATATAACTACTGACTACGTATAATATATATACTTTCTATATATATATATATATATATATCCTTGTGTGTCTCTCGTGTGTATTATAATAGAATAATAATTATCATATAATGTGCTCTCGTTATACCTCTACACTGGCGGAACGATTATAGGTGTGTGCTACCCGATCAGACCAGCTGGAATCGAGTCGAGATAGGTAGGATAGCGATGAGTTTTGCGTGTTTTTTTTTTATTTATTTTTTTCCATTTTGTTTTCTATTTGTTTATTTTTTCTCTTTGCCTTCTTGTTATTATTATTACTAATAATAATAATAAATTACAATATAACGAAGCATGGAACCCTTCGTAAGCCACGAATACAGAATCCAAGCCCTTATACCAATTATAGGTAAATTTGCTTTTTTTTTTGTTATCTCTTTCTTGTTCATAATAGTGTGTATTGTAAGTACTTGTGCATCGATATCATTATCATTATTATTATTATTATTATTATTATTATTATTATTATTATTATTATTATTCATATTATATTTTGATATAGGAAAACTTATACGTAAATACTCTAGAAGGATATACCCTGTAAGGTATTCCATATCCATATTTATAGTTAATAAGATTTTTAGGTATTTTAAATAAACTTCTTACTTAATTTATTACATTTATTATTATGAATTGCCTTTTAAAGTACACCTGCAGCGATAATGGACAACATTAATGGTAGGTAATTATACGTAATCTTCATTGATTCATTAATCATTGTAATCATTTATCATTTATTTTGTATCCTAATATTTTTATTATAGTATATATTATCGCGTTATAATAGGGATTCAATATATCTCAATGGAAATGTCTACGTCTAATAAAAATCGTAGTCCCTTATTCGCATATAATGATTATATTATAACATGGATTTGTATTTTAATGATACTAACTATACCATATCAATGCATATGTACGCGTCCCTCTCTCTCTCTCCCTCTCTCTCTCTGTCTTTATCTTTATCTATCTGTTTGTTTACTCATTTATTTATTCATTTATGGTGTAAGTATTTGTGTGTGTCGGTGTGCGCGCTTAATATGCTAAAACAACTTTCCTTTGTGCTTATAGGTATATGTACTTAATATATTTACTTATATCTAAACATTAAATGTATCATATTTATCATATTATATTATATTATATTTATACATACACAGGGAATTACATGGAAAATAAACTGGAGATATTCTCACTCTCACTCTTTCTCTCTCGACTCTCTTCATCTTTACCTTTACCTTTATCTTTCCTCGAATTATAAATCTCCAATTTATCTCGCATATGAAAAATATTCCCCATATAATTGTGTCGTATATATAGTTATTGAATAAAATAAATAAAAAGCATTAGTATAATGTCTATCTGTTAGTGAGTTAGTTAGTTCGTCTGCATGTATGTCTCCGCTGCTCGAATCCAAAAAATATTAGCCTCAACAGTTTTCCTCAATTTTCTCCCAGCCCCGATTCTATGAATTTCAGTTTTAAATCACGACATCCAAAGATTAAAATTATGGTCTCGTATTGATGCGGTCCCAGATGTTGGCAGTGAGCTTATACGAAAATCGTTTCATTTATTTTCATTGTTTATTTATTTATTTATTCATTCAATTATTATATTCGTTTCTGTCCTTTTTTTTTCTTCATTATTTTTTAGATTGTCACTGCAGTAGAAGAAGAACGTAGTAAGTGTGTCATGTCTATTCAGCGAGATTATATCATTATTATTATTATTATTATTATTATTATTATTATTTTGGTTTTTTTCTTTCATATAAATATTATATATGTATAATCAATGGAAGATGAGATATTTTTAAGCCTTTATATAAACTAATATATATTATATCTATTCCACCAGCAGAATTTTTTCATTTTTATTTTATTTTATTTTATTTTTTTTTTTTGCCTTCAATTTGATATACCTCAATTGGACAGAGTATGAATTTACATAATATATTGCGATAATATTTTATTACTTTCTGTTCGGTTCCATTTACATACATATAGCAGTATGAGAGAAGAATAAAATAAATACGGTCATGTAGAGAACTAGAGCGAACAGAGTTAAGCGAATGAATTTTAGCTTGAGATTTGATTTGTTTTTTTGATAATACCACAATCTGAGTGAAAACTCAATCATTGAAAAGCCAGAATAAATAAATGAAAGAAAAGAAAATAAAAAAAAATACTCCAAGGTACAAAAGATGTTTTTTTGATTAAAATAAAAAATACGAAATTAATGAGAGCTTGTTAAATTTATACCTATAATGTAAATTTATCGCTATCATTGTTTATTTTAATACCGAATTTAGATATTTTTAAGATTTATCATTCTGCCTTATTTTTTTATATACCTATATATAGAATGAAAAAGATACAAGAGACTCGTCAAGATATACCGTTCTAAATATGATATTCGATAGTTGTTTCAAATCATCAAAGTGTTAAGAAAAATGAATGAATCAATTAATAATAGACATGTATAAATTTTGTAAGGAACAAATTGTACCGCCAATTTTCACCAAATTAAATATAAAAAAAAAAAAATTTCATTGAGAGTGTGGCTTATTTCTGATTTCCTATTATAAAGATAGCAGATAATTATTATCGTCAATAGATATACATATATTGCATTTATCTATCACTGGGTTTTGCTGCTGACATTATTATATTATAATTAAGGATATTTATTTATTTTTCTTTTTTCACCCAGGATTAGCATAAGAAATAAAACAAAACCTAATCCGGGTGGCGCCAGCGAGCCAAGCGACCATAATAAGCACGCGTTGTTTAATAGCACATGTCCATAGACATTGTTGTTGACATTGTTGTTCAATAAAATGATGAGAGGAAAGAGTTGTTTTTTTTTTTTTTTTTAACATTGTTATAAACTGTGTAGAATGAAACACAGAACTTTTAATATTTAAATATAAGAAATAATTATATGATATTATGAAATGAATGAAGGCCTATAGCGAGAAAACTATATGATAAATCATGAATTATATAAAATATGAATAAATAATAATAGTAGATTTATACAATTGTGAAAATCATAATTCTCACGTTTAGTTTGAATATTATATGAAAAGCAAAAGTTTACACGCAAACTCTATGGGTGTGTAAGTGCGTACCTATATATAAAGCCAGTGGTAGAAGCTTATGTTTCTTTTTTTTTTTCTCTCTCTCTCTCTTGATATATTAAGAATATTCGCTGTGTGAATATTTAATTCCGATAATAATAATAATAATAATAATAATAATGATAATAATAATAATAATAATGATAACAATAGCATTAGTAATAATAATGATGATAATATTATTAATAATAAGATTTTTTTTCTTTTTTAAGCATGTAGATGATATTTTTGGTGCTGATGATGATTCAAGGTGTTCATCGGACGTCTGAGATGTTAGTTTTGCTGCCGAATATCTTTATCAATTGATCCTCATAGTCCTCGATATTACGCTTCATCAACTCCATGCAGGGACCTAGTAGACGCTCGAAAGCCTCGACGTCCAAGACTGTAGTGGAATTAGGAAAGAATAAAGAAAGAAAAAAAAAAAAAGTAAAAAAAAAAAAATCAGTAATTTTTTTTTTTCAATTTTATGATGAAAAAATATTTTCGTATTATGTGTAGGTATACATGGCAATTTTATTATACTACTAGATTGAAAAAGACTAGAAATTTTCAAAGAATATCTTAATAGAATATTTAGCGGTATTTCATTAGAATAATTGATAGAATATCAATTGAATATCTTATCAGATTTGGAGAAAAAAGAAGAAAATATATATATATATATATACCGTAAAACGCACGATAACTAGGATTAATGATACCCGTACGTACGCCTTATTATATGCAATTGAGGGTACGTGTGATGTACAGTGCGATTCTCTGGAAAGTAACGCGCCTAAAAGGTAGGCAAGCGCGATACAGTTTGCCTACCTTTCAGGCGCGTTACTTTCCAGAGAATCGCTCTGTATATATAGATATACTATATGAGTATCTACGGCAAGCTGTCAAGTTGAAAAATAGCCTATAAACATCTGCATCGCGATCAACAGTATGGTTCACAAAAACTTCGCGTCAACTAAGTCCCGCCCATTCCCGATACTTGAGATGATACACTCTGTATATCCCACGTACCCTTAGTTGCATATAATACGGCGTAAGTTCGGGTATCTTTGATTCTAGGCATGGTGCACTCCCAGGAAAATCCACGGTATATCAAACATTAACTCAATGATACATTTATGATAGATTTTTCATAAAATTAAATGAAATATCATGATAAATGTCTAAAATTTTATAGAAATTTTATAAAATATTCATTTAAGATTAATTGAGAATGAGCACACGCAAAAGGCACGAAAAATCGAATAATGGGCAAGGAGTTTTAAAAATAAAAATTTTTCACAATAGCTATAAGTAAATTTGATGAAAATTTATGAAATCTGATATAAGATTTTGATAAAAATTTCTTAAAATTTCAAATTCACGCGAAATTTATTTCTCATTTATTATACTCACATGCCAGTTTAACATTTCCAACTGCATATGCAGAGGCTGCTCGAGGCTTGTGTGTGACCAGAGCTAACTCGCCGAGGTATCCACCAGCAGGTACACGATTTATCTGAAATTTCGTTGGAAAAAGTTGTATAAAATCAAAACAAGGTGATAAGAAAAAGAAAGAAAAAATAAAGTTTTGGAAACATTGAATCTGTGTGGGTGAAGATTTGTCACATTGCATAACGTACAGGGTGAGATCTATCGTACGGTAGAGGGTACACTTATTCAATTACTAAATAAGGGTTGTATAATCCCAGAGATCGTATGAAGTATCTTCAATTGATATCAACGATTATTACCATTCAGACGAATGACGTCGGATCTGGTTTATGAAAAATTGAAGATTCAAGGAAACGAGAATAACTAAACTAATGAGAAATCATAAGATCCGATTCGATCATGCAGTTAGTTGTGGAAATGGTTCTCATTTTTATTTTTTATATTTTATTTTTTCGAAATTTTAATCGGCTGCGAATGGGGTTCTACTCAGTAACAACAATCAACACTTTACACCGATCACATACAGAGCGATTCTCTGAAAATTAACGCGCCTAAAAGGTAGGCAAGCGCGATACGGCTTGCCTACCTTTCAGGCGCTTTACTTTCCAGAGAATCGCTCTGTATAGTGATAATTCGACTAGCTATAAGGGTTCGCTTCATACCTCGATTATATTCGTGGGAATGCCCTGCTCCAGCGATAAAAATAAAAATAAAAAATGCGATAATGAAGGTAGGAATGAATTTGGGAATAAAAAACTCGTGATTTTCTTTTTTCAAATTATACATTAAACAATTGAAAATTTCTCAACGTTACAAATCTCAGTCTCATATGTTTGAATTTTGAATGAAATCAAACACGGGCTAATAATGAATAGGCAAGCAATATGTGTGTTCTTTCTGTTGATAGAACTAATTCACACGGTTTAGATCTGCAAATAAGGTAAGCGCTGGTAGGCTGACGAGTCAACATTCGGCACACGATCTCATCATTTTATTTTACTTTTATACTAACAAATGAACATTGTTGAATGAATTCTATCCTCACCTCAACTTCTCTGCCATTGTCACCGAGGATTGTGATCTTGACAAGACCGTCTTCGACGAAGTACATCCCGTCTGCTATGTCTCCTTGTTTTATGATTCGCTCACCGTCTGCGAAATGTTTTGGCGCTAACGCGTCCGCAAGATTCATACGTTCGTAATTCTGATGGATAAAAAATGAATAATTGATCAATAATTTTGGGGTAAATATTTCTTTTGAAAAATGACAAATATGTATAACATATCGAATACGATAATTAGACGGTAAGTTAGATCCGAACCTCGAGGGATTTCAGCATCGGAACTTTGTTTATAAGATCCTCATACATTTTGCGCTTTTTGTAGGCAGACTTTAGCAAAATACGTCGAAACGTCTGTCTATCCATCGCCCAAAGTGTTCCAGTTGAAATAGCTTTGATAGTAGCTGCCCTCGGCATGTTGTAAAGTAGCGCAAGTTCCCCAAAAGCTCCGCTATTCTCGTATGTATGAATGAGGATATCAGTACCCGTCGGATCTTTGACGTATACTTCAAATTTTCCCCTGAAATAACGGCGTGTAATGATCGTGTATTCATCGCCAGATCTTAGAATATATGGACGAGAGGATTATCCCACCTTTCGATAACGTAGAAATTATCACCGTCATCTCCTTGACGAATTATGAATTCCCCGGGCTCCACAGTCTTCTCAAACATCGCATCTAGCACATCGGCCATTTGTTCCTAAAACGATCAGGATTAATACTCGAGACATAAAACTTGACATTTTTGTTTGATTTTTTTTTCTTTCCCCTTTCCCCTTTCCCCTTTTTTCTATTTTCCTTTTTCTTGTTCAAAAAGGAACTGAACCGAGCTCGCCAACTTGGTTAATACGAGGCTGGTGATCCAGAGCTTTTGAAATCTGTCCGCCTGAGTGGCCTCAACCTTATCTACAGTCCGGTAGACAAACGGACTAGGGAAAAGATGGGTGGTTCACTGACTTCCTGGGATGAAATAATTACTTTGAGAATTTATATAAAGCTGCCCCGGATTTTCGTACACGCCGTTTATTACGATTATATACAAAATTGATCACACGTTTATGGAATAATATGAATTAAAGGACTCCGAGGCTAACGGGAATTAGTACTTTTCCACACTGCGTGCGAAAAGTTTAATTTTCCGCACGCTTCGTGTGCATAAAATTCAACTTGACGCGCGTTGTGGTAAAATTTAAAGTTTGATACACGTGCGAGAGATGATTCTCGACTCGTGTGATTCTCACCCTCACCTTGCTCGGTGCGATTTCGCACTAGTATCGAAATACATAGTACTTTTCGATACTAGTGCGAAAGTGTTGATTCCCGAACGTATGTAAAGTTTTATCAGCCGATTCGAGAATCACCTTGCCCCGCGTGTATCGGACTTTGTTTTTTAACGGAAAACGCGTTAGGTTGAATTTTATGCACGCCAAAGCGTGCGCAAAATCCAACTTTACGCACAGCATGTTGAAAAAAAAAAAAACTGATTCATGTTACAGACCCCCGTGGCCCTTATTTTCTTTTACTCGTCGTCTCTCCGTGAATGAATTTTTTTTGAAAATTATTTATCGTGATTTTGGTCACAAGTCAGCGACAGTCGGAGGTTGCGGTTTTCACGGTTCGGTTTAAGCTATAGGCACTCGGAACTCCGTCACTTTTGATAAATGATACTCAAACATCTAGGCACTGACCACTGCTGCAGGTGCCTCTCTACCCTTTGCGGCTTCAAAGCTTAAAGTTCAAAATTCAAATCCTGTAACATGAACCTCTAAGTCTTATGGCCCCAAGCAGCTTTACCTTTACTGTGATGAAACCACATATTATACCACTACCTCAAAGTTCCGGATACGTCAAACACCGAGTTTTCCAGTTTCATATACCGTTGCCGGATTATGATTTATCACACTTTTTCGAGACTCATTAACGAAGGGACGAAACAGATTCGAATACGTTTGAGATACGTTTGCCTCGAATTTCTTTGGACATTCATGTAGATTTCGGTGAAAATTTTATAAATTTATATAATATTCCGAAGATTTCTTATGATTTCTCTGATTTCGTGACTTCGATAAAAAAAAAAAAAAAAAAATCTGCATCGGATGTGATGAGAATTTCTGGGATTTCTTTCGAATCGCATATAAATTTTGCCCAGATATCGCGGTTCATAAAAATTCACAAGTTTTTATTTAATTTCATGGATTTCTCACCACCCCCATTCGAGGGTGTGCAATAAACTTGTGTATGCCGATTTCTGGTTCTGACGAATATGGGTTTCGACCTTTGACCTAACACCGGAATAACCGAATATAAAATCGCGTGTAGTTTATACAGCGATGAAGCCCCGAGTTTCTGGCATAAAACTGACACCAGCTCGTACCAGTATAACTATATAGAATAAACCGTTTCATTGATCGCGGAATGAAATCCGGTACATACCCACACGTTAGGTCGTACGCCATCGTTATTATACTAGAATACGTTTAATGACACGACGTCGTGATGATTCGGTTCCAGAAATTCGCGAGAGTTTGGCTTACGCGAATTTAATAAAATCGAACCTCAACGTCCTCAACCAATTCTTCGGCGTTTCTAAATGCCAAAAAACGTAAAGAGGGTGCCTTACCTTGTCCAAAGCACGGAAGAGGAGAATTGTCTTGACACTTTCACCCAGCCTGAGTCGCTGTTGGTCACTTTTCGGATGCACCATCTGAAATGAAAAAAAAAAATATTACATTCACTCTGTTTCGGACACAGATTTTGAAAAATAATTATCGCAGAATTAATTCTTTGAGAAAATGATCAAATCGCTTGAATAATCTTGAATATTTATTTGAATTCAGAATTTCAATCATCCCTAACAATAAGTACGGAAAAATGAATCTGAATAATTATTCATGTGAATATGAAATATTTAATGAGTAAATAAAATAATCCTGACGTTACGAAACGAATCTGAGTGTAATAATGACGAACCTTATAATATGACCAGCTTAAATGATGAACAGAAGAGAAATGAACGAAGCACGATGAAGATCTCGGTTTTAATGGACTCGATACTGCACTCTCGTCCGTGAAAATTATTACCTTTTTTTTTTTTTTTCTTTTTGTTTAATTAAAAAAAATACAAATTTTTTATTCTCTTTTTTCAACTACTGGACGATGCATTGCTGGCGCCGCTTAATAATCGGGTCAAGTGCGAATATCACTGCAACTGCAGTTGGAGCAGTGTGTGTGATCTACCTTTTACCAATATCTAGACACATATATCCTTTCCTTATACACCCTTCCTTAATATTTATCTCAATACGTCATCTACACCGTCACATCGGTTTTAAACCAAAAGGGAAGAAAAAATAACCCCCTTTTTTGATCCCATTTGCATTTATATATATAGGGGAGGAAAAAATGAATGATAGAAAACATCGGAATAAAGAAAAATAGCACCGGTCCATTTTGCCCCACCCTCCCCTATTAGAGTAGCTCATTCATTCGGTCATATTCGAATTTCGGGGCTCCCATGGGCCAGAACTTCTCGAAATATATACAAAAAAAAATTCAGTCAAAAACCCCAGGTTCCTATCTCAATTCTAAGTACTGCCTGCAGACGACAGAACTAGGGATATTACTGAAAAGTTGGTGGAATTGCTAGCGACATTCGAATAAATCAGCGCCTGCGCGCTTGAAACCAGCTCTTTCCATGTAACCTCACGGTATATGGGACATTAGATGTCGACTCAGTCGCCTAATGGAGTTCAAATTTTGTCTCCGAATTTTTTTTTTCATTATTATATTTAATGAACAATCGTGAGCATTTAAAATTTTTGTTATTATACCTATTTTTATCGTTCATTGAATTTTTGAGTATTCATCGAATATCGAGGAATTAAGTTTTTGAGCCATCTGCTTTGCCGAGGAGTAATAATCGCCGATAATTATTTTCGATAAAATTTTTGAAAATTTTTCCGATCAAATAGAGGCTACAAATTTTTATTTTTATTTTTTTTCATTATTCATAGAATCTACCATACATATATGTTATGTATACGTGTGTTACAAATCGTACATCCTATATAAGCATTGAGTGAGAAATAATTCTGAATTCGATTAAAAGCTGTGGGGGTTTGACCCTTGATTTAATACCAGCCCAATGACAGACGTCGTCTGGTTCCTTGTTCCTGTTACAGGACACATAAATCGAGCTATAAGAGAGAAACTGGGTCGCCTTACTAATATATACTACCCGAAGCATATGAGACAGACACGGAGATACGGATATACAGACATACAGACAGACAGTTGCTTTTCCGGACGAAGGGCATCGCAGCATTATTTTATTTTTTTTTTTATCATTTTTTTTTTAATCTTCATCTACCAATCATTTTTTTTCTTTTCACCGAGAAGAGAAAAAAGAAATTACTTGAGACGAAGAATGTCTTATCCAAAAAAAATTAAATTCCTCGAAATATCGTCGGTTTCATGCTACCAGATTACATAAATTTAGAATAATCCATATATGTTCAATACTAATCCCATATGTTATAATCGTGGGCCTTTTTGCGTCAGGATAGTTGTTTATTCATGCGGTTGACTGACTACCTGCAGATGCTTCTACTGCACATAACATACATATATGACGTGCATATATAATGTTCAATAAAGTTACAAAGGTTGAAAGACAGGGGAGATGTTATCTCGCATCAATGGTCAAAGCGTATTCGTACGAGATGATATGCACGGTGTGATAACAAGGTGGTATATGTGGAAAAAGTTTATATGAATAAATATCGTCGCAGAGAAAATCGATTTACATGGGAAATTAACGAAATTCTTTCCTGACTTATTCGAAAAATTCACGAATCCCTCTACGATTAAATTCCAAAATTTTACGACTTCTAAATTTCTCCAATTATTTCCATACGAAATTCGAAAATTTATTTGCCATTCGACAAATTTCTCATCTATACAATTTCTATTGGATTTAGTTGAGAAATTTATGAATTTTTTTATGATTTCATTGGGAAATTCACGAATCTCTTCCTGATTCACGTGACAAATTTACGATCTCGAAATTCACGAATTTCTCTGTGATTTCATTCGTACGGAAATTGACAAATTTCTTGTGTACTTGATACAAAATTCACAAATTTCTCTCAAATATCCCTATAATTTAATAAACTTATCTAAAATTCCACGGATTGCTATTGGATTTCGTTAATTCACGAATTTCTCTATGATTCAATTGGAAAATTTTACGATTTTTAAATATTTCTGTGATTTAAATAGGAAATTCACGAATTTATTTGCCATTTGACAAATTTCTCATATATACAATTGCAAAATTCACGAATTTCTATTGGATTTAGTTGAAAAATTCACGAATTTTTTTATGATTTCATTGGGAAATTCACGAATCTCTTTCTGATTCACGTGACAAATTTACGATCTCGAAATTCACGAATTTCTCTGTGATTTCATTCGTACGGAAATTGACAAATTTCTTGTCTACTTGATACAAAATTCACGAATTTCTCTCAAATATCCCTATAATTTAATAAACTTATCTAAAATTCCACGGATTGCTATTGGATTTCACGACATGCGAGTTCGCTAATATCTCATCAAAATTTATTTTAATTTTCCGAAAACTCACGGATTATAGATTCTCCTGAAATTTCTATACGACTCGATGTATTTTTCAATTGAAAAAAAAATCACGAATCACGACAAAGATTTATCTTATATTTTCCGATCGGAACATACGGTGTAAGTGTGATAAAAAATTGTGAAAATTGTGAAATTATGAAAATTATCTAAATCATGAAAATTATGAAAATTATTATACAGGTAGGTAGATATCCGCCCGAAGCCCGGAGGGTTTATTAAGGTGAGAGAAAATGTGGGGTAGGTGTAGGTGGGTACTACGTGAGGACAGGGTGCCGAGAGGGGTTTGTTGCCTGGGGGTTGGGAAGCCAGTAGTGTATAGGCCGGTGGTGTGCCTGTGCTTCTCGCAAATCGATAGACTCTCTCCATGACGTCATATCAGCCTCTCTCGTGTCCTCCCGATCCGATAGTCTTTATCAGGGCGTACACGAACCAACGAACGAAGCGTTCTGCAAGGTCTAGAGGCTCAAGCCTGTATCCAGTTGCTTCAGTAAATTAGTAGAAAAAAAGAAAAAAAATTAAAAAAAAAAAAAAAAGATAAAATTCATGAAATTAATTCGATCAAATATCCGGAATGAGACTTCCTCTTTTCGCTTCTGTATATACGCATTGTTCCGTAACAGAAGTAGAAAAAAAAAAAAAACATAGAAATATTTTTTGAAAAATTCTTTCTACAAGACTTCACGGATTTCCTTTATGCATCATTCATCCGTTTCAATCGATACCATTTTCCTGCGATTAAATTGATAAATTCACAAATTTCACTGTGATTCCATAATGACATGCACGAATTTATTTGTAATCTATTTGGGAAATTTGCAAATTAAAAAATCTACGATTTTCTTTGCGATAGAATTGAAAAATGGAGGAATTTCTCTGTAAATTAATTTTTTTTTTTTCTTTTTACAATCACGAATTTTTTTCTCAGTGATTTGATTGAAAAATTCACGAATTTCTAAAAAAAAAAATTCCGCAAACCTTTATAAAACTTTTTCACTATAATATTGAATATTTATGTATAAAATTTTACAAGCAACCTGGCGAATTTCTCTTCGAAATTTGTAGAATCTCCCGATGATTCACGAATTGCTTACCTTCAATTTGTCATATGATTTCATAGATTTTTCTAACAATATGAGAATGACTATAATTGCTTCTAGATTTCATAAAGTTTAAATGGCTGAAATTTATCTATAAAACAATTTTCTAAAACTTCACGAATTCTTCGGAAAATTTTGGAAACTAATTCTGCAGGTGGACACGTTTTTATGAATTTTCACGAATTTCTTTACCAACTGCGTCTTTACGATTTTAATGCTATCTGATCCAAAATTAAAAAAATTCACGAATGCTTCGATTCGAGATTAAAAAAAAAAGAAAAAAATTCACGAATTTCCTAGGAAGATTAAACATTCGAAATTATACCATAAATTTATTTGAAAAAATCTAAATATCGATCTGAAAATTTCAGCCGAGCATTAAGATAGGTATATAGGTATAGGTATAGATATAGATAAACGCCCACTCGTCGAACAAAGATGCGTTAATTACACTAAAGCTCCGGCTCTGAAAGAGCAGCTCAGAGTCGAGGTTGCCTTTCAAGATTCGAGGCCACCCGCGGGCGTGGCAATCCCTGGAGCATTACATACATAATATACAACCCAATAAGGGTCATTCCACGTCAAATTTAAATTCCAAAATTCTAACAATTTTCAATTATTATCAACATTTCATGAGTCGATCTTTACTCAAAATTAACATACATAATATGCACACATATTTTTGTTTTATTCGACACGATGATTTTTGATTTTCGATTTTTGATTTTTTTTTTCCAAATTTCTTTCGAATTATGATAAAAATAATTCTACAAAATTTCTGCAGTGATTTGAATATATCTTTTGAAATAGTGAAAGTAAGAATAAACGAAAAAAAAAAAGATTCGGTATATTTTTAAATGTTATATTAGTAATTAAATTTGCTCAGTTCAAAGCTACAAGCATAACAAAAAAAAAAAGAAATAAATAACAAAAAAGAAAAGAAAGTTACATAAATCGGCTAATATACTTGGGTATATTTACTCGGGCCTAAGTATATGTGGGGATGAAAAATTAGCACCATTAACACCTCATCCTATATTTCGGTCTCTTTTTTTTTTTTTGTCCGGTTTCAAAGAAAAGTGTTAATATAGGTATATACCCATACAATTAGAGAAAATTTGAAATGAAAAATTTCTGTTTTTTTTTTCTGTTTTTTACTTTTTATTTTTTGAAATTTGTATATTTTTATACATAACGTGGAAAATCGTAAAGGCGAAAAAGGTCAACGAGCCTATGGTAGATTAATAAATAAATGTTAGGTGTATACCGTGACATTTTGTGGATGCGGCACAGCAGGGGTACCAACCCAAAAAGGTTGCTATTTCATGGGCAATAAGCTGCAGCAGCAGTTTAGTAACTTACTAAATGTTTCTAGCAAAATGACTAGAAATCCAGTGATTTCAAAAAATCTAGTTCTGAATCTAGTGATCTAAATCTAGTGATTTCAAGAAATCTAGTGATTTCTAGTGAGTTTACTAGAAACATCTAGTAAGTTAGTAAAATGCTGCTGCAGCTTATTGCCCATGAAATAGCACTCTTTTTGGGTTGGTACCCCTGCTGTACCGCATCCACGAAATGTCACGGTATATGTAATGCATGAGAATTTACTACGTTCCTTAATTTAGAAGAGAGCAACAGGTGCAATAGATTATTCTGAAAGTCGACTTGGTGTATATCGGAACTGCTGCAGCTGTATTCTGGTGCAGCGAAGGTGTATATTCGTGAATTTACGTTATAGAAATATAATTGTTCGTGCATACATACTATAGTCTATGAAGTTGGTAATTATGGTGATTAAGTACTTAAGGGATATCCTAGGGTAAAGATATTCAAAAAGCTGGTAATTTTAAAAGAAGGGAAGCAAAGAAATGAAGAATGAAAATGGAAAAATAAAAATAAAAAGAGAGAAAGAGAGAATAAGAGACAGAGAGAGAGAGAGAGAGGAATAGAAAAAAGTTGACCGAAGAAAATGAAAAAAAAAAAAAAAAAAAACTATGAAGAAAGAACTCGTTTTTGTCTGAACGTGGTAAATAAGTAAATAAATTAATGAATAAATCATTAACTAAATTTTATATACACCTATATAGCAGTATATGAGACAATATGAAGAGTGAGTACTTGAATCCTTGCCTGTGGACAGATCTATTGTATTTTTTAATTATATATAAATATAGGTACGGTATTGTATTGTACATGTAATCTAAATGCAAATATACGTCGTTGAGATCAAACAGTATTTACTATATTTACTACCATCGGTGCACATATATATATACATATATACATATATATATATATATATATATATATATATATATACCCATTTCTTATAATTGTTAGTTCAAGTGCGTCACGATCAAGCACACATTACATCGTCTAATTACAAGATAAATATTAAACAATGTATAACGAGGTAGGTATTGTCCTTCCTCTTCTTATTCTCATTCTTATTTTGCTAGGAGAAGAATTATATCGGTTATATTGGCAGAATGAAGCAAAAAATGAGATTTTTTTTCTTCCTCAAATAATTGATGAAAAAAAAAACAAAAAAAAAAAATTTTTTGGAAATATTAAGTAGACGAAGGAATCATCGAGGCGAAAATTTAATTGACCTAATCGATGATTAATCAATCAATGTTATACACAGCGGTACATGAAAGACACTTCAGTATTTCAAAGTGAAGCTTAGTACCTACATACCTAGGAATGTACCCACTGCAGTAGACTCAAATAGTTTACCTCGCGGTTTAATTAAGTCCGGAGCTAAGGTCTCGATAACATTGGCCAAGCCAGACTCCCGGGAGATGCATATAGTCTAGTGAGGTAGTGAAAAAAATAGAAAAATTTACGGAAAATACTGTAACTTATGGGATAGATGTTCGTTATGTGAAGTGCCCGAGTAACCATGTTTGAAAAAAGGTACTGTATATCAGTTTTTCGATGATTTCTCGTAAACCGTGAATGATATCGCGATAAACTTGGTTATCAAAAATGGAGCTCACTAAATTCTCCGTGAAAAAGGTATTATACAATTTTCCCGTATCTGAAATGGTCTTGCTATATTTTGCGGTTGAATATACTAAATATCTTCGGAATAAACGTGATAATCACTCACACGTTCCACGTTAAAATATAGCGGAACCATTGCAGATACGGGGAAAATGTATTCCACCTTTTTCATAGAAAATTTTATCGACTTCATTTTTCATGCACAGCTTCGTCTTGATATCATTGACGGTTCAGGAGATATCATTGAAAAACTGATTGCTGGTGTATTTTCTTTCGGGACTGGGAGTACATGTATGTATGTAGGTACACAACATACATATTGTTCTACCTTCGTATACAGAGCCCGCATTTCGTTACATAAGATAAAAAAAAAAGAAAAAAAAACCACGGGGTATTCCTGAACGTGATTCTTCTCTCGTCACGAACAGAGATCATCGAGTAGAGTTCGGATCAATTCACCAATGATCGAAAGTCAGAGTAGTTGAAGTTCTACAAAAGTCTCCATACTAGGAAGTGACTTGAAATATCTTTTCTCAATTCAGTTATCGATTCGAAATCATGATTACTTCGAAGTCATGTAGTTTAGAGTCGCTGAAATTACTTTGATGTACTTTGATGATTTCAGTACATGTTTCAGTCTTTTAAAGATCAGTTCAACATATTTTGATCAAATTTAGCTCATTTCGAGACATGTTTGAAGATTTTCAAAATGATTTTAACATGCTTTGATATATTTTAGCTAATTTCAGTACATGTTTCAGCGTTTTAAGGATCATTTCAAAATATTTTTATGAAGTTTTACTCATTTCGAGACATGTTCTAGGATTTTCAGGATTATTTCAACACGCTTTGACATATTTCAGCTGATTTCAGTACATGTTTCGGGGTTTCAAAGATCATTTTAACATATTTTGATCAAGCTTAGCTCATTCCAAGACATGTTTTAGTATTATCGAGATGATTTTAACATGTTTTTATGTATTTCAGCTGATTTTAGTGCATATTCAGCGTTTTGAAAATCATTCTAACATACTTTTATGAATTTCAGTTCATTCCAGGACATGTTTTAGGACTTTCAAGATGATTTTAACACGCTTTGCCATATTTCAGCTGATTTTAGTACATGTTTCAGCGTTTCAAAGATCATTTTAACATATTTTGATCAAGTTTAGCTCATTCCAAGACATGTATTAGGATTTTCCAGATGATTTCAACATGCTTTTATGTATTTCAGCAGATTTTAGTGCATGCTCAGCGTTTTGAAAATCATTCTAACATTCTTATATGAATTTCATTTCATTCCAGGACATGTCTTAGAATTTTTAATATGATTTCAACATATTCGCATCATCGAGTACCACGATTCATTCCTCGTCTATTGATGTATTTCAATTTATAATTTGACGGAATCCTTAATTCATCAACGAGTCCTACGTCTATTCCAACGTCCAAATAAGTCAATTAAAATTTGCCGTAAATTAAAATGAAAGGATTTTTCTCGCCACTCACAATGCCACTGTGTGATTAAAAAAGAGGATAGATGAACTAAAAATGATAATCTTGATCGAAAAAGCGATTCAATTTATATACATGTGCTCGTATGCATGGTATATGTATATCTAACAGTTCTATCGGCAGTTAACACGTTCAACAAATAGTCCGACGATTATATAATGTGCTCGTTATAGCCCCCCGGCTGTTTGATAGAACAATGAACAATCGACCAATTTCTCACGATCTCACTATAATTCTGAACTCCAGATCATTACAATGGAATCAAAGCTGAATAAAGCATTGAGTGATCATCTGGCCATTGTATTAAACCGTTTTATCGATTTTATATACCTTCTCTTATATAAATAGACAAATTGATGAACGAGGATATAAATTAGGCACTTTTTCTCTCTCTCTCTCTCTCTTTCTCTCTCGACTCGCGACCATGTGGTATATTATAGCGGAAATTCCGTCAAGGGATTTGTGGTCCATGCCAATCAGCCAGTATCGTAACAGAACAGCCTCATTGCCACACTGTGGACTGCAGCAAACATTGCTGCTATATACTACTTCATCAATCAATTTATTGGCCATCATCAAACTAATTTGCTGAATAACTAGATACACGGACTGCTAACACAGCTAAAACCTCGACGACGATGGGTTAGCGGTTAGCGGTCAGCGGACACTGTATAATGGAGATTCGCCGTCCCCTTTGTAGTCAGATCCCAACGATATGTGACGTTCCTTGAACATCCAAACAGCCATTCGGATACGTGTACAAAAATCCGTTTTTAATCTTCACTTTAGTTGAAATTTCGGAAAATCATCCATGATTTTTGGCTTCATTTTAACTCCAAGTTGCCATCTTTGAAAGAGGGACTCAAGAACAGTTTTTTGATGATATCTTGTAAACCGTCAATGATATCGAGATAAAGCTACAGATCAATAATGAAGTTGATTGAATTCTCTACGAAAAATGTACCATACATTTTTCCCGTATCTTCGTTGGTTTCGCTGTATTTTAACGTGGAAGATATGCGATCAATTATTACGTTTATTTAGAAATTGTATAAATATTCGGTATCAAAAAAACAGCGAAACCACTCAACATACGGCAAAAATGTATTCGTCCTTTTTCGTAGAGAATTTAATTATCCTCATTTTTGATATACACCTTCATCTCGATATCACTTACGGTTTCCAAGATATCATAGAAAAAGAGTTAAAAAGCGCTTTTTTTTTCAAACAAATGTTGTCTCAAGAACTGCAAATTGAGTGCAAAGTTTTCTTCGCTATAATTTCTCTGAAGACGAGACGTTTAAAAAAAAAACTCTATAATTTTTTTTCACATTTCTAAATTAATTTCGCTAATTATTTGTTCATTTTTCTTATGCTAACCCGAAACGCCGCACGCCACTTCGATTTTATGAATTTCCAGAATGGTCAACCCCTTTGGTACTTCACTATTTACCCTGTAACCTGTTAGGGTTAAGGCTTATTTACCCGGGACCGGGTTGGGGTCGGGTTTAGCCAAAGATATTGGTCGGGGTTATACTATATATAGAACCCCACGATCCACCCCGAAACACCAGCCTCTAGAGGGACGGTCGAATTCTGACCAAATCGAAGATGAATTACTCTGATAAAGTGGTTTTCGGGTGTGGCGGTATAACAAGCCATTAAATAAAAATTTCAACCCCTTTAATTAAACGTCAAATTTGAATTTGAATTTAAATTTAAATTTAAATTTACATTTAAATTCGTCTCAATCTCGGTTGGTATATAAAATTACGTATCACCGGATATAATCACAAAATGAAAATTCATTGCCTTTATCCGCGGAAAAAAATTAATAAAAATTATTCACTCAAACTAATAATAATAATAATTAATTACCTTGATTCCTTCCTCGTCCTCATCGTCCTCGGGGTTGTAAGTCTCCGCAAAAACGCTCTTCCTTCTAGTGGCAAACCTCGCGACCGGTGGTTCTGTAAAACAATAAAGATACACTTATTTTATTAAATTTTAGCCGGAATTAATCTATAGATAAGATTTTACTCCCGCGGGAATTAAGACTCGTAATTATTTAAGGAAATTTCTCGTAGAAATTTCACCCAGAATTTTAAACGCTACGAAATTTCACTAAAATTTATATCGAGTTTTAGTGAATTTATATTTATGTTTGAATTTGAATAGCAAAGGACGAAAAATCCCATAAACCTGGAGCTAAATCTAAGAAAATTTTGTCACGAAATTTTATGATTCCTCGTGAAAATTCCATCATGAAATCCCATTGACATATGAATAATTCTCGAGGAATTTCTTCATACCTTCATACCGTGAAATTTCATTAAATTCATGAATTTCTATGTACGATTTAAACACGTCGGTATCATCCCATGAATGAAATTTACCCATTTATATCGAAATCCGATGATATTTTATCGGATTCTATCTCTAAACTCGATGAAAATATCTAGTGGATTTACTTCAGACTATATTATTTCCCATGAAATCCCATAATGCAATCCGATTATGTCCGATGAATTTTTTATAGATTCGATTATCCTGATGAACTCTGCGATAATATTTGAAAAATAAAATTTCCTCGTTATACAAACCCGCACAAAAATTCCGCACGTTTAATTATAATTATACTGCTCGTTTTTCTCATCGTTAAATTATTATGAAGATAAATATTAATTTTATATGAAAATAAGCGGTGAAGTTTATACGACATATTAGCCAAAGCTCAAACCAACTATAGAACTATCGAACGGACTGCGCAGGGTGCTGGCCTGCTAGCCATGATTATGGGGTTTACGAAGTAGGGGTAACACTTTGACCTACGAAACAAGCAGGAAGTGGTATCTATATCCACCCACATCCCAACTCAAGACCAACGAATATGTATAATAGAATGATGTTCAGACCTATACTAGCCGAAATGTCAAAGTTCCATACAGATATACATATACATGTATATAAACGATCTCATCAAAGTGTCTCCTCGTAACAATTCCGCTAGAAAAACCCAGAGGGAATTTTCAAGTAGGAAACTTCCTCGCGAACCTTTTTAGTTTTACTTTCTTTTCTTTTTTCTTTCTTTATTATTATTATTATTATTATTATTTTTTTTTTGGGCTAAGGAAACACCAATATGAATATAAGTTTGAATAAAAATCGGCCCTGTTAACGCAGCGAGTACGCGTGGTGTACATCTCACACCGGAAACGGCTTGGTTAAAAAATAAAATCAAGATACCAGAATGAGGTGTAAAGATGTGCCTTTCGTGTGAACTAAAGAAACATCGATTCCAACTACCGATCGGAAGACAGAGATGAAACAGGATTCGGAATGGGTTTATATCAGACTGTTTGTAATCTATTTTGAAAATTCCATGGTTTTAACGGTCACACGGGATTTTCCATAGTTCACTCCAAAGGCGGATCTGTATTTGTCATTTTAACGTTTTCATTATATTGTTCGGACATACCGTTTCCGGTTTAAAATGGACACCATAAAACAGGACAAGACTGATTGTTCAATTTTTTTTTTTTTTTACCCAAACTGATTCACAAGCCTTAACGACAACTTCAACTGAAGTTTTTTCTCATTGGTTAAATCGTACCATCGTCATCGTATTCCCAGGCACAAAGATTAACATGTTTGCTACTAGCGGCGGCGATCATTGCGTCGTTGGTTACTGATGCGTGATATAGAATCCTTGGGAGAGAAACCGATGAGCACAATGATTGTCAATGCTTCAGTCTTTGTTCTTTATTCCACTGATCACAGAACTGTATGGTAAATTTGACAAGACTTCAACATTCGTTGTGTTCTTGAGGAACGATGATATGATATCAAGTCCGAGAAGCTCTTGTTCACTGTTCACTGTTCACTGCAGTTTACTGTTCACACAGTCATAGCCAAATTGTGGATCGCAAGTCTCCCTCAATTGTTGATAATAAATTTGAAAATGAAAGATCGAGATCAAGTCGTTTATCAGAGAAGGATTCACGAAGACAAACGATCGATCACCATTCCGTCACAATTGAGCTGAACAATTTTACGAGCGCACAACGATGTTCGGAATTCATAATGAATCCGTAACTACAACAACTGGCAAGACGTAATTGAGTCAAATGAAAAGTAAGAAAAAAAAAAAAAAAATATCAAAGAAAATGTACTTTATTGATGAATCGTAAGAGCAGCACAACGCAAAACCGATGTGACAGCCTTTGAACAACGGATAGGGCGAGTAGCGACTAGCGAGCGAGTACAGAGTAGACGGCCAGACTTCACCCTGGCAGAGAGACGTCCGTACTCACTCTGGACGTTAGGGGTGGTAGATGGATGGACAGGCGGGTTGAGAGAAGCATAGGACATAGGGTGAGCCGTGAGGTAACAGAGGACGTGGTGCCAGCCACCCGTGAGTTAATGGTGGATCAAACAGACCCACCCTCTTGCCTTATACTAGATAAAGAGAGATAGAGACAAAGGGAGAGGCGCAGGGGCGCACACATAAAGGTTCAACTTCTGCCGGTGGTAAACTGAGAAAAGAGGAACCATGTGCCATGGTTCATGGGTCTTCATAGTTTGAATAATTCATTTGTCTTTTGGAAGATGAACATGATCACAGGACATTCAATGTGGACTTTGTTCGAAGACGATTGACTGGAGTTCAGTTAAATGTTCGAAATTGTGATCTGCAGATGGTCGAAACTCTTTTCAAACACCGTTTCATTGCGCCATTGGTATTAGCGTTTCATCGAATCCATGTAGGACCATCCTTCATGTGATGTGATTAGTCCTCCGTTCTGTTGCAACGTGAACTAGATCAGCACAGTTGAGATACCATTTAACCGTTGAATCTAATCGCACTATTTTTAAACACATCAGACGGAGAGCGCCGCACATGACCTTTGGCTTGTCGTACGAACTAGTTTGGTAAACAGCGTAATTCCAGTCACGATCGAATCCTCCAGTTGAGCAGATTTCCACCTGGAGCTTAACGCCGACGAGATGTTGTTAAAACTAGATAATTCGATAGCAAGTTTGCAGTCAGTGCAGCGAGCAGTGAATTAAAGGAAAATGAAGTTGGAACCTCGCTGATTATCCACTAATATTCGTCAACAACACTTCCAGGCACACCTTCGTTCTCTTTCTCCTTTTCTCCCATCCATTCCGTGCATCTATTCGAGGTACAAATGGCGTGGGTCGTGGGATGAAGACAAACGCCAAACGTCCGACACAGAGAGCCAGGTACCCATCTCAACGCATCCTTTCGAACTTGAAGAAGAATAGCAATGAGATGTGAAATAGGATCTCTTGGAGTATAGATTCGGATGTTAGCCATGCTAGAAAGCTGGTACGAATCAGTGCTTCCTCCTCTCGAAATAACAAGCGGAGATCAGAAAGCTTCTGACCTGACTTCCATGAGAAGACTCTGCTTGGCACATCCAATTGCAGTGTTATTCTCAGTTGTCAGTCCATTTCAGCGCTTCTGTAAACATTTTCAGGTTGTTTTCACTCGTATTTCGAGTGTCCCAGCCCATGTTGATGCCTTCAAAATAGCATAACTCTGGCTTTGAGTGTGTCAGTCCATTTTAACTCGGGGTTCGACTGATAAAGGACCTTCAGTTGATAGTGGCGATAGTGAAACATCGAAATGCTCTCTCTTTTCGAAGAATCCATCGACACTACAGTCGCCCATCAAGCTCTGATCGACCAGAAGGAATTCGACCATCTCGGTTGATGTTTATCATTCGAATTCTAAACTTCTGGTATTCGAATGACCAATTAGTAAAACGTAATCCTGGTTCTTAAATTGGAATACGAGCTTCCAAGTGGTCCTGGAACAGCTTAGCATCGGTTTGCTGCAGTTTAATGAAAACCGTAACGAGATGCTTGCATAAAATTGGGTTAACGTTGCTCTCTCGCTGGCCAAGCTTGCAGTAATAGTGCAGCAATCTGACACGCGTGCCAAACCAAGTCCGGAAATGAAACTTGGCCTGCGTGCAAACGAATGGATGTAGAAGAAGGAATTAGAAGGAACTTTCATGATTTCATTTTTATTCATTTCTCATCTGATAAAGGAGAATTATTTTTCACTTTTATCAAACCCAACAAGGTAGAGAGGAGGCAGTAAGTCCTTGGATTTGCGAAGCTGACACAGCGCTGCTCCGCTCTGATCTGTCTCACGTAATTAGATGCGTGCCTCAGTTCCTGAACGGTTTAATTATGAAACTGAATTAGAAACGTGGAAATTGCGAGACTTAAAACAAGAACGTCTGAGTTACTGTGCATGCAGTAGGAAGGAATTGAATGAAATAAAATGCGAAACCTCATTACCAGATTCGAGTGAAAAATCCACACTTTTTCTTGGACTGGTGCTATTTTCAATCCCAAGAAGTGAAAATTCACTCCGTTTAAAGTGAAATTTCACTCTTTTTTCTCGGAGTGGTGCAAAACTAAGAGAGTACACCATGAATTTTGGAAAATTCCATTTTGGAGATTCCAATTGAATTGCAAAGCCATCTTCAGTGCCTCTGAGACTTGAATATAGATTTTGAATAATTTCAATTCAATATTTCATGAATTTCTTCAAGATTTCAATATGGGATTGAATGATTTCTTCAAAATTTCGTGAAATTCACTGATCGTGAACTTTGACGAAAATTTCACTGGGGTATCGCAGATCTCCTTAGGATTCTAATATGATATCAAAGATTTGAAGAATCTGAAGGATTTGACTAAAATTTTATGAATTTCTTTGAAAATTTTCGCTACATTCCAAGTCTGAATTTCACCCGGGCATTTCGCACAACGAATTTCTCCATGAATCTATAAATCTCCGGCTAGTCGCGTTATAATAATTCATTAGAATTTCGTTTGACTTTGAAAATGTCTTTTAAATTTGGCGAATAATTGCATAAAATTTTATTTTTATTTTTCAAATGAACGAAAACTAGGATTTCTCGGTTTCTATAAAACGTACGTTGAGAAAAATCGACGAAATGAAGCATTACTGTAGGGTTCAAGCTATAACGTTATTAGAACCCAAACAAACTAAAATTCTGTGATCACCGCCGGTCTATTATCGTGAAAAATCGATCTGGTCAAAACATTTTCAATCATAAACTATTGAAATGAATTGAAGATCAAATCGAAAACTGAATCAAAAAGTGCAAAATACAATCGGGGAAGAGAAATAAACCTACAGCTGTATATAGGTGGGTGTATTGAAATTGGATTAACTGTACAGTATAGCCGAATTGGATAAACATTCGAATCGAATAAATCCTTCTATGTATTAATACACATACCTACTACGTACATATTATAAACTATTCGCGATAAAACCCTCGCGGCTATGTGCGAAAATAGATTTTTAGGTACAGACTGGAAGCTGGAGGCAAGATTGCCTCGCTTCGAAGGGTGGAGGTAACTGAGAGGACAGATAGACAAATTTTGAGAAAAAATTTCGAAAGTTATAATTGTTACGGCTGGTATCCGGCATCGATGTATCTGAAAATGATTTTCATTAATTTTTCTGAAAATTAAGGAACATGTTTTTTGCTTTCGGATTTTTTCACGACCGTAACTGATAGCAGAGATTTTTATTTTCGAAACGTAGGTATACATAAATTAATACAACAGAGGACAGGAAATAACAGTTTAAGTACATGTCTCGTACGACATGTGATAGACGAAAGTGCACACGACATTCGGGTATCTCCCATGCTTTGAGATAACTCACAGCTAACGAAAATAGGTAGGAACTACTCAAGAGAAAAACTTGTTCAAATCGTTGCTTCGAATTTTCTTTAAGAATTATAAAAATCATTGAAATTTTTCGTTTTTCACGATTTTTTTTTTTTTTTTCTTTCATGTTTAAATTGTCAATAATTTTCTGGGAATGAATTTAAAAAAAATTTCCAAAACATGACGAAAATTGAAATAAAATTCGTAACAATTTGATGAAAATTTTGTAAGATTTTAGAAAAATCGACAAGATTCAATGAAATTTTATCTTTTGTTCTTGAACTTTCGTCATTATTATAGTTTTTTACTAATTTCGATCCGCAGAATCATAAAATTGCGTTCAGTCGTTGGCTGGCACAGAAACGAAAGAGATTTATGATCTTCGTTAGTTTGACTTTTAGGTATATATTTAGAGGTGGTCAAATCTTTACTACTCTTATAGAATATCGTAGTTAAATATGTTCGATCTTCGGAAAAAAAAAAGATACATGGACCCGATTTTATCCACCAATCTTATCATTTTTATGCAAATCTCAGAAATTTTAACATATTAAGCGATTTTATTAATACCAAAATTAGAAGGTTCGTGTTTTTTTTTTTTCTTTTCTTAATTTTGACCAATTTCTCTACAATTTTGAGGATTCAAAAATTTCTTTCCGATTTCACAGATCTCTGATATACATGTATCATATTTGCCAAATATATCGTTCCAGAATTTCAAAGATTCAATTGCGTATAAGGTTTTCTATAATTATACCGATTTCAATGAAAATTTCATTTTTTTTTTTTTTTTTTTTCATATTTCGACACAAAATTTTACGAGATACTTCGAATCTTCTTTATACGATACTTTTTACAAATTAAAGAACAAAAATTTCACACCGATTTTTGAAAATTAAATCATTCTACAAAATCTTCTTAATTATATTATAGATTTTTTTTTTTTTTTTTCTTCTTTTTGTTTAAGATTCTTCGAATATTTCATACCGATGATTTTTGTCCTCAATTTTGAAATATTTCTTTATGAAGAAGAAAAAAATTCATATATTTGTTTAAAATATCTCCGTGATTTGAAGAGCCTTACCGATCCGCGATTTCATCTCTCGTCTATAAGCGTTTTTCCATCGATTAATAAAATCAGATGAAAACACAAAAACCGTGTCAACTGAGACTGAGGGAACTACGTAAAGCCGGTTACGAAATATTATTGAGTGTTGAAAGCGACTATTTTTCGACTTTAGAGTCTCGAGCAGCGCCAAGAGTCTTCGACTTCTGAATTATAAATATACCTAGAGCCGAGTAACGAACGTGTAGTAGTTACATGTTCATCCGCAATTTCTGAACGAATTTTGTCTCCTCTTTTAAAGTTTTTTTTTTTTTTTTTTCTCTTTTTTTTTTACACAATTTTATTTTCCATTGAAGAAGATAATGTAAAAAAAAAAAAAAAAAAAAAAAACGTCTCTTAATTCTTTCTGCATTAAAGATCTCTACACAATTATAAATATATTTTACAATAATTGTGAGAAATTAACACGCGTGTTGATAAATGAAAAAAATTCTTTATACCTATAATTCAGGTGAACGCGTGACGATATAAAAGCAAACAGCTGTATCAATTAAATACAGCTATTTTACACATATATATATATATATATATATATATATATATATATATATACCACTCGATAACTGCAGAAAAATAATATCTTTAGTTCGTATGGGAATTGCGAGAGAGAAGAAAATGAAGATAAAAAACGGAAAAAAAAAAAAAAAAAATGTTTTAAACAAAATCGCATAATAATTTCGTTTGATAAGTCATACTGCGTATAAATTTTAATAAAAACGCTTGATATGATGAAATTTCATAAAATTTTTTACACTATACGGAATAAATTTGGAATGAAAAAATGTCACATATAGTAAATTTTTTCCAAACTTCATACGGTAGGTCTGGATACATATGGATGATACTCGGACGAACAGAGACTCGCATGTTATATTTTAAAGAGAAATCGATCCCTCGCCTCGCGGATATAACGTTATATGCGAGTTCCCACGCTATAATAGGTGATCTGAATTAATCCAACACTCTTTATACGGTAGTTATTCTCGTGCTACGATATAAATATATAAAACCATATCTGGCCAAGAGACACAGACACTGGAAAACTGAACAAATACGAGTCATGCCTCATACCCGTAAAACATTATTAAACATAGCAGAACAACACAAGTATGATCATTCTTATTTTTTTTTTTTTTTCAACTCTTGAAATATATCGTCACAGCTTTCGCGATATACTTTATAGTTTATTAATAAATAAAATAATAAATGTTACGTAGATGTACCAGAGATACGGTTAACCACGCCTAAATATGTATGTATAGCGGATACACCATGTAGCTAGAAATAATTATTGTAACGGTACTATATAAATACGATGCGATAGTATAAAGCGTATCTATAGGTGTATATTAAAGTGATAACGATATACCAACATGCATATTATACTTTCTAAATTAAAACGATAATTTTCAATGTCAAAGCCGCTATCGAATATGAAATATTATAATATACGTATACATCTAACGATATGAAGAAAATATTGCGGAATATATTTAGTAAAATTGTTAATATTATTTTATGAAAAGTGAAAATTAGAGAAACAAGTAACTAGAATAATCTCGACCTCGGATCTTTGAAAACGATGTATTATATATTTCTATGTTTGAGAAAAAAAAAAAAAAAAAAAAGAAGATAAAAAATTACTGCCTTACTATACAGTCTAGTCTTTTCTCTGACATGAGACGTGGCTCATCATCGTCATCATCATCATGTGTCGACAGACAAACACGAGGCTAATTATCAGAGGAATTTTCCCTCGACGAAAACTAAACTATGACGAGTGTTAAAATAACGAGGTGAAAAAAAAGAAGAAGAATAAAAAAAAAAAAAAAAAAAAAAAATACAGCGATCGGTATTATCCTAAACTCGCGGTACATTGAATTTGAAATTTGGAATTTAAATTTAAGGCTATAAGTCGATGAATAAAAGTGAACGAACACTTATGGAACATTGAAGACAATATCCTTGGCTCGGTTTGGCTGGTTGGTTTGTTGGCGGTGCTTTCGTAAGAGAGAATTTGTATTCCATACTCACCGTTGCAACCTGATGTGGTTATACTATTGTATATGATGTAAATTATTTTTTCACTTGGATAGTAGGTACTGTCGTCGTGATATATAGAAATCCGAACGATTTGATGAACCGAGAAGCGTAAGACTATAGTAGGTAAAAATCGAGTAATTATTACTGTCTCCAACACCCGCTTCGAAAGTTCAATTTTCGAGGCCAGTGTGGCATGCGCAAAGTGCCTTATTTCCGAGGAATGAAGAAAGTAAGAGTTAGCGCATGCGCATATCATGCTCCGGTGCATTTTTCGCGCATGCGCACATCGCGAATACTATAATTTTACGCACTAGTGCTTTACCTACGGGAACTGTGGCGTAGCGGCGGGCAGTAGCGATGCGATATTATGTTGATTAATTAATCTGTCTCTGAAATGAAACTTTTTTTGCCTTTGGGAGTTGCAAAATAATACACATGGCGAGGTTAATACTTGCCCGGGAGCTATCGGGTTATCGTGTTAAATCGTATACCGATAATAAATTTCAGGCCAAAATCAACCTCGCCACTGTGTTACATTACGAAACTAGTGCGAAAAATAGGTGATTCCCACACTGGTCGGGTTTCTTGCCCGAGCGTAGCGATCGTAATGAAAACTACACTCGTCGGATATTGTTCACTTTCCGCACTTGTGTCGCAATTTACCATTGTCTAAGAAGTTAATGTGATATGCGGGCCGGTGAACAACACAGACAGACTTAGTACCGAGGATCAGTGGATATCTGTAAGTAAAAGTAACGAACGAAGAAAAATAAGAAGAGGATTAATTTTTTATTGACCCTAATTGAGAACTGTAAGCTTATACCTATCAGCTAACAAACTTAAGCCAATTACGAAAGATTAGAGCGTATATAGCACATATGTAGGTAGTTTATAGGAATTATTCTGATGATTATGGGTATGTATATACCCATGTATATGACTAATAACTAAACGTAACTGAGTTAAGTAAGTCGGTAAGGATAAGCTGTAAGCAGCTAAATGGAAGAGAAGGACTTGCGAATGCAGATGATATAGCTGATAAAACGTCGTTGGATTATGGGACTACAAGCTACTTAGTACAGGAAAGGGAGAGAGGTGCCCGAAGCGATTAGGACGTGTTCGTTCATGTCATCAACTCGTTAACTTAAGGCCCATTCCTCCTTTTCGCCAAATCAAGGGTGGGGGGAGACACGTTTCGATTATTATCCGAACACAGGCGTCGAAGACGCAAAAATTGAAAAAAATAAAATGCACAGTGCCAATTCAAATTCAATTTCGAACACACACGTTCAAAAACATGTTCGTTTCATACGAAAATAGAGTCTACAGATTTTTTTTACGCAATTCGAATGTCAATTTTGCTCGGCGGCCATGATTATGAGAGTCGGTCGCAGAGTTCAGCCGACCCGGAAGGTAAAACAGACCGAACATTACGCGATGCGTGATCTCTCAGACACACGAAAGCGATCGAAATAGTCAACTTTCAGTGATCACGCATCGTGTAACGTTATGGCTTGCCAACTCGGCGGACGAATCTCATAATCATGGCCGCCGATGAAATTGACATTTGAATCAGGTAAAAACAATCTGTAGACTCTATTTTCGCATGAAACGAACACGTTTTTGACGTATGTGTTCGCAATCGAATTTAAATTTGCGCAGCGTATCTTTTTTTTTTGCGTTTCCGACGCCTGGGCTCGGATAATAATCGAAATGTGTCTCCCCCCCGCCCTTCTTTTGGCGAAGGAGAGGCGGGCGACTAGGGATGGGCCTTAAAGAGATCGGACATAATTTCTTCCTCTGAAATAATATGTAGATATACTTAATATCGGTTCTACAATGTCGCGAGCACGTGACAGATACTTATTTCTCGAAGTTTACAGAGAAAAAAAAAAAAAAGAAACAAAAAATTGACTTGTCAAAAAAATTTAATTTCTTAAAATATCTGTGTGATACGAATAAAACCGTGTGTACGCTAATGCTCATACTTCTGTGTGATTTTACTGTACACAATACAATATTTAGAATATTTCCTCAAACCTTCGAAGAAGATTGCGATTAACTACGTGACCTGTACGTACCCAACATATATATAAAGAAACCTAATTTTTATTTTTTTTTTGGTGCAATAAATGTAGGTAATAGAGTGTGAAGCTGGGTAAAATTTGAAATAATTTTTCGAAGTTTGTTTCAATAATTTTCATAAATTTTCTTTTCCAAAATTGCAACATGTTTGTTACTTCACTATTTCCTGAAACAATGTAAATAAAACACACATGATTCGAAAGGAACCGAAAAAGACCGTGTGTTTCATACGAATTACGGACAGTCTCAATATAGTTGTTCTAGTTCGCTTTAAAATTAGTTTTTCCTTTTTTCCTTCAGTTTATCTTTCGTGGTGTAATCGCAATTACTAAGTAATCAGTTATTAGAAACTCGTAGGTTGATTAATCCTTCCAATAACATAATAAAAAAAAAATCTTAGTATATAATGACAAATTTTTAATTTTCTAATCCTGTATTATACGTAGTGCTGCTACAGTGTCCATAGAACAACTCCGATCTTAAAACACGTATAACTTCTGAACGGCTTGAGGTACGACCTTGATATTCAAATCCGTCATACCATGCGGTGTAAAATTTAATTTCGTAAAAAAAAAAAGAAAAGAAAAAAAAATAGTATGTGTGATAGATATAATCACTCACCATCGTCGACGGATTCGTCGGGCGTCGAGGAACAGGTCTGGGCATTAGAGTGTATCATCTGTGCAGTATGCCGATTTTCTCTAAGTCGTGTGAAAAAGTCGACAGCATAATCGACAATGTCTCCTGGCTGTTCTAGGAGGTAGCTTATAGTGAACTCTAGCAATATATCCCTCAGGTCATCCGGCACTGTTATTTTACCAGGGTTTCTTTGACAGCTCATATTTGATAATCTATATTATTATCGTTGTTGTTCTTGTTCTTGTTCTTGTTGTTATTATTATTATTATTATTATTGTTATTATCGATATCAATATATTAATATTAATCTCTCTCTATACAATACAGTGTGTGTATTATACCGCACTCTAATATGTTATATATTATATTTTTATTTATTTATTCATACGTTGTGGTGTTGTTGTTGTTGTTGTTGCTGTCGTTAGTTTGTTTGTTTTTATATATGTAATATATAAATAAACGTTATTTATATCGTGTTGTATATTTATATACATATATATATATATATATGTATAATAAGTATGTATATATATATATATATAATAAATATATTAAGTATAATCCAGTTATACAATGTTTAAATATAAGAAAGAATACACTATGTTTATATAGCGTTTAGAAAAATGAACGGATGGAAGCAATCACTGCGTGAGGCTATAATTATAATATAGTTTATATTTGTTATCGTATAATTATAGTTTATTCACAATCGCGGATTAATTGGTTTATTTGAACGTATGAACGAAGAAAAGGAAGAAAAAAAAAACGGAGGATTTACAGCGATCCTCAAGGACCTCGGACCGGCCCCTAGACCCTCACATTCACTCGGCTTAAGTACCGGCCAGTTGAATGAGCCCCTTAAATCTAGTCACGTAATATCGATGTGATTTATTAACGACGCGATATGATATGTTAACACCTAGACAGATATTTATCATTTGACTTAATATATGTGTATATCGTTTGAATTATATCAACGCGGAGAGAGAAACACTTCTAAATACCGTCTGCTGTTACGGCCAGTTCTACTGCTACTGTCAAAGATGGCGTCTTGACAGTTGCTCTGGGGTTCTCGTTGCAACCTAACGCCGCTAAAATCCAACCGAACTAGGCAACGCGGCGACGATTCAACGATTCACGGGGATTATAAAACTTCAACCATCGGGCGTACGTTTAGGATTCAAAATCGCACAATTGTATTACATATGTTTATTTAGATTTTCAAATTTTTCATACGATATATAATATATATATTCTTTTCTATTATAAAACAATTTTTATATACGCTTTATTCGTAACGTCGTAACTAACTATTATCACTTATTCCTAGTCTCTTTCTCTCTCTCTAGCTCTCGCTCGATCTCTGTTATTATGTATGTATACGATATACAACATTTCCTACGCTTGTTCCCGTACCGACTCGAAACTCCCCGCTCCTACCCTACCCACGTTACCTACCGTTTTATCACCTTTATCGAACCCCTCGCCGAGACTCGGCCGCGGCATAGGCGCGCGCACATTGCCATACCTACATCCATACGTGCCTCGGTGTGCGTATGGGAAAGGTAGAAAGGAAAGAGAGAGTAAACACTACGAGGCGTGTGTCTCTCTCTTCCTCTTGCTCTCTCGCTCTCCATCCTTCGCTTTATCTGTTTCTCAGTTTTCTCCAGAGATGGAGACGGCTGTCACGAAAATTGCGAATTCAAGTTAACATAGTATTTTAAATAGGCGATCGATTTATATGTATCGAAACGTCGATGAAAAATATCGATCGTTTGATAACGAAAATTTTTGAAATTACACAATTATGAAAATACGTTATTTTAGTAATATTGACCACTGGACGTCTCTTTTTTTCTTTCGCTCTCGGAGTCCGTGACATATACCTGTTATCAGTCATCTCTGAACTTTTCAATTCGAACTCGATTGAAAAACTGATTATTGCTGGAGAGAATTCTTTTGAAATATATTTGAATTACGGATGCGTTTTGCTCGCTTGATAGTTGAACGGAAAGTCACTATGAACTGAGTTATCTGATTGGCCGAAAATATCGACTCGGCAAATCAGCAAATCTGTTTCCTCTCTCCGTTCGAATTTATAGGAACGAAATAAAACGCATTTTCGACTCAACAACCACGTGGATTAATTCGTCGAATAAAAAATGATCAATTCAAACAAATGGACGCTATTCAAATCACTTCATGTCGGTTTCGGCTAGACTCGAGCTATGATTGGAAGAAAATGCTGATTGCAGGATGTTTCAGCGCGTGTGTAGATGGCGGCACTAATAATCGATTAAAATCGTCCATTCCTAAAGTTGTTATCATTATTCGATGAACCAAAGTGTCAAGCATTGAGAAGCGCGGGAGAGGGAGTCAGAGGAAGCGTTAAGCCTGAACGTTGAAGAGAGACATGAGTTTGACGTTTGCGTCTGACGACGGTTGGATAATATCGCATTTGAAATATATAGATAAGATTTACTCGAGTATAAGCAACGGGTCAGAGTCTTGCTCCCTGAAATTCAACGACGTATTCTTCGACATAAACACAAAGTATCTCCGCCATAATCAGAACCCAGAAACCGACGATCGCGATGCCGTACCTGTCAGTGATAACAGTAGCATCAAAACAAAGAAGAGAAAAAAAGGAACTAAGGCATTTCCACGCGCGGATCTCGAACAGGTGAAGAAAACTAGAAAGAGACAAAAGGGTGAGAGGAGGAAACAAGAACTTTACTTTTGTTGCAGATGAAATACATACGTCTATCTCTGTCCAGGATATTGTCTTCTGCAACAGAGATAGGATGTTTTGTCGGTGACAAAAGAAACGACAATAACAAAGCAGCGCGTTTAGTGTCTGAGAAATTTTACGCTGAATCTTACCGTAACAAGGTGGAAAACCTTCACGGATCTAATAAGACAGAGAGGGCAGTTATATCAGAGACAAGATACGAGAGATACGTATTCCCTGAGAGATGTAGTTTCTATTGTTACGACGTTAGAAATATAGAGGATAAAATTCAAATGAACAATCAGTTTGATTTTATTCTGCTCGATCCTCCCTGGTGGAACAAATCCATTAGGAGAAAAAAAAGCAAGTGCTCAGAGGCCAGGTGCGTCTCAACTAGACTAAGAAATGTTTTGTAGATAATTCGTCTTAGACATTCAAAGATTACACCGTTTTTGTCATTTTTGTAGATTTGTGGCTACTGTTTTTCTCCCTTACTGATCGTTTTTATATCGTCGCAGCTCTCTAGCGCGTTAAAATTAAGGCTCCGCAGTGAAAATTTACACTGTAACGGTTTGGTCAATGGAATCAGAATCGCAATATATTCTGTTCAGCTTTGGTAATTCTCTTTCCTCTGTTGGTTTTCCATCGGTAAATGAATCAGAACCACTGTATTGGACCAGTCAGCTCTTTTATCCTCAAGAGAAATCCAGAGTTTTTAGCTTCGAGGCTTAAATAGCGTGAAAATGATCCGTTTTCAATATCATTGAGTGAAGTTTTTCACAAGATGTAAAAAATAATGGAAAGTTCTCATCATCAATAAAATAAAATTGAATATTCTATGTATTCACACAGTTATAAAATGATGTACAACGAAGAGCTGGCCAAAATACCAGTCGGAAAGCTGCTCAGTTCGAATGGTATAGTTGCTGTCTGGTGCACCAACGCTCCGAGCCACTTGAGGAGCATTTCTGAAGAGATGTTCCCTGCTTGGGGTGTAAAATACCAAGCAAAATGGTACTGGGTTAAGGTGAAATAGGCACATATCAATATATGATGCAAATTTCGTAATGCAATGCAGATATTTGATGTATGGTTCGATTCACCAGGTCACTAATTCCGGGGAAACTGTATGTGACTTTAATCCACCCCCAGGAAAACAGCCCTATGAATTATTACTGCTAGGATCAGTGTCTTCCAATCCATCCATCGATATACCGGATGGAAAGTTGGTGGTCAGTGTACCTAGCGCTGTTCATTCTCATAAACCACCTTTAACAGGTATAATAATCTGCATAATTGTCATTATTGATGTATCATATACACAATATCATTGTATTGTGTACATACAAAGAGAAATGGATAGTTCATTAGTAGTTTAAAACCACGTTTTCAGAGTTGATAAGATCCTATCTTCCAAGTGATCCAAATTGCTTGGAATTATTCGCGAGGTATTTGTTGCCTGGGTGGACGAGCTGGGGTCTTGAAGTATTGAAATTCCAGCATTTATCTCTTTACTCTATAATCGAAGATTCGAGCAGCAACGAAACTGCGAAAATACAAAACACCGAACGAATTTAAGCTTAGAATTATGAATTGGTAACTTTGCCGATAGAATAATTCCTGTACATGTTGAGTTATTTATTTTCCATCAATGATGATCTGTGATCTAGTGTTTAAACACAATTTTCATCTCGCCTTAGATTAGCTCTTATCATTTTAAATCAAAGGTATCTATTTAACAATAAATGCATACTCTGTAAGTATCTTCACTTGACTTCATATCTAATACTACTATTATTGTTATTGGTATTGTTACTATTATTTATAACAACAAATCATGCATTGTTGTTATAATATCGATTGTATAACGAAATATTTATAGATATATATCTATTATAAAGCTGTATAACCAAATAAAGGTGAATGGGTTTTAGATAATGATGAAATTCTGTTTCCTTATTTCTTTTCTTTCGAATGAAAATCCCTCAAAAATAATATAACAGTACACGTAATATAACTAGGAAATAATTAAATCGGCTAATTGACATTTCCCAATAGCTTTGGAGAAGAACTGACACTATTAGTTGAAATTATATTAAATATCAAACGTGCCACTGTATAAGCGATCAGATTTATATGTATATTAAATTAAATTATTTGACCTCACAGAACGTTCAACTTTATTCAAGATTTCCCATTTTTCAACAGCGTGCGATATCCGGATGGGTTGGCCGTTTGCCACCTCCAAAAATCTTTGCCTGCGAAAGTAATGAATTTTTTATGTTTATTTCAACTAGAATGACGTAATATTTATCGAAAAACAAAATTGACATTAAACTTACACATCTGTTCTACGTCGTATTTCGCAGTCCATCCGAGTTCCTCGCGAGCAAGTGAAGCATTCGCGTACATCGATACGATGTCACCTTCTCTACGGTCTTCGATAACGTAAGGCACCTTAGTGCCAGTTACCTTTTCAAAAGTTTTAACAAGCTCAAGAACTGATACACCTCTACCGGTCCCTAAGTTGTATGTCTAAAACGATTGGATAATGATACATACTGTTGTATTACGCCAAATATATAATTTAATGATATTTCATAAGCAATTGGTTTCTCGCGCGAATCACCTTCAATCTCAAATGCTGTTTCTTCAGAGCTGACAAAGCCGCCACGTGTCCAGACGCCAAGTCCATAACGTGGATGTAATCACGAATACCTATGGACAAAAGTTCAATAAAAAAATTGCTATAACTAATAATTATAGCTAATCTGATCACGATATAGTTTGTTCTAATTAATTACCTGTCCCATCTTCAGTCGGATAATCTCCCCCAAATATAGTCAATTCCGGTTTATGTCCAATCGCTACTTGGGCGATGTAGGGCATCAGGTTTGCGAACGCTTTGGTAGGGTCTTCGCCTATTAATCCACTAGGATGAGCTCCTACAGGATTGAAATACCTAAGAGAAATGATGTTCCAGTTCTGTACGAAGAGAATGAATGTATAATCAGTAGATCATATCGATATGATCAAATCGCCGTTACCATCATTGTCAATAATCACCTTTTCGGCCCTCGATATATCCTTGAGCATTTCCTCTATAAAGTACTTCGTCCGACCGTATACATTCGTTATATTTCCTGTCGGATGATCTTCGGTGATCGGCAAGCTATCGGGCTCACCGTAAACGGTGCAAGAACTGCTGAAAACCAATTGGAAACATCCGGCAGCCTTCATCACCTATGATAACGTGATAATAGTGTATGGTAAAAAAATGTACATCCTATTTTCCGGTATTTTAACGGGGAAATACATCGTTAGGAAATTTACCTCGAGCAAGTTTATCGTCCCGATAACATTGTTCCGATAATAATGTAGCGGAACTTGCATAGATTCACCCACAGCTTTAATGGCAGCAAAGTGAATGACACAGTCTATTTTTTGCTGTGAATAAAAAAAGAAAAACGCTGTGATAATTGCGTTTTGAAAAAGGAGAATTATGCAAATAGATTCAGGGCTGCACACCTTGTTGAAAACCTCTTCAAGTTTATCCTTGTCGATGAGATCGCAGTTGTGGAATGCTACCTTTTTCCCAGTTATTTTTTCGACTCGTTTTAGGGCCGAGGACTCTCCGCTCTCCTCGTTTACACTGTTTGCGAAATTATCGATGGCCACAACCTCGTAGCCACTCTCTATTAGTTGAACAACGCAGTGGCTCCCGATGTAGCCGGCACCACCAGTGACGAATACCCTTTTCCATTCCTCCCCCATTCTGACTTTTACGCAGCTATAACTGCATAACAAGTGAAAGACGACGAAAAAATTATAGTTGATTTCGAACAAGTACCATAAAATACATTATACGACTCAGACCAAAGCAAACGAAATGCGCAATATGCGGTTCCAAAGTAATTTCAATATCGCGGTATCAGATGATAGACAAATTGAGAATGACGCGTGTAGGAGAGCTATCGTTACAAGGTCATTGACCCTGGGTCGTAGAGGCCGTAGCAGGTGAGTTCAGAGTCATTATTATGGGACAAGTCAAGGTCTCCGATAGTTTACAGGTCCGCAGTTATCCACCGAAGTATGTTGATGTACTATACGTATATATATTTGACGATTGACGAATGCCATTAGTTAGTTTTTTTTTGATTCATTTGATTTTTGCACATATTCTTTATACCGATTGAGTCATCAATACATAGAACAGTTCTCTTTTCCTCTCTCTTTTACATCCTACCTACATATTTGTATACATAGATCTATATGTACCTTAGAAAGGTCGGATTTCGGTTGGCGCGAAATTTTCACCGGAAACGACGCAATCCGTCACACAAAATGATATCGTTATACAATTTATTTTCTGTTACACATGAATGATTCGCTTATGATATTGGTACATACGTATACTATCTATAACCACAAGTGACCGTTCGATGACAGATATTTATTATATCTTATGCCGTCATATTACGGAGACATCAATGCCTATAGAGACCCCACGAGTATCGTATGTCGATATATTCGACTTTGGCAGTGAGATTAGCGATCTATAATCTGTTGTATTATAGGTACACTGGGTTATACCAGGTGTTCATAAATACTTGGCTCATCAATTATACGTAATAAATAAAAACCAATCGTCGATGTTTGATCTGCTCAATGCAGGCGTTTCCCGTTTGCCTACCTTTAAGGCGCATTACTTTCCACAGAATCGCTCTGTAGTACACATAACCGTTAAAAGGATAACCGATCAACAATTTCTGTAATCAATACAACTGCGTACTTTGTATCTATACATAAGTACATTCTACGAATAATTCGATAATCACTGTTAGTGTGTCAAGGATACGGCAATTGTCAGTACCTATATTGAAGTAAAGATATATCCTTGTGTAAAGGAGATTTATAATCGAATATAGGTACCTGAGTCAACGTGCCAAATAATTTTCTGATTGATTTATGAATCTATTTTTCATTTGTACTTTTTCTCTCTGTCTCTCTCTATACGTATAATAATGTATAGGTATGTCTCTCTGGTTGCAATGTTGGCTACAATATAAATTTGGACACTGTGGATTTTCGAATATCTTCAATCGTTACATCTGCAGCTATTTAAACCTCGCTGTCTACGCCCTTGGCCGTTAAAGTGTTTTTTTACTGTTTAGCAGTATACTTATACATGCGAAGACACTAATTTTATTTCCATAGAGTATCGCTGTAACGGTACACCATATATTCGTGAACCGCAATGATCACGAGCATACATACGTATACCTCTATACGTATATAGATGTATTCTCATTCTTAATAGAAAACGATACAACAACTCCGCAATATGAAGAAAATAAGGATTATGTCAAATTCTATACACATGTAGGCATGTTTATGAATGTCTTACATAGTTGTATATACATGGTAATCATCACGTACGCTATTAGAAATGGTATGATCATACTTTGCACGTATATTTTCATGAATGTAATAAATAATCGCGGGACTAAATGAAAATGATCAAGGTTTGTTTTTATTTATGTATTTTCAATACTCACCCTGAAAAATCGACCGAAACGATTACAAAGCGATGATCAATCACAAGCGTTGATCTATGTATATTTGTAATTCACTTATAAGTATATAATGTTATACTTGATCGCGTCGGGATGCATCCGTTTGCACCCGCATCAGAGCGCAACGATGTTATAGATATACTGCTGATCGTTAATCGGATCGGTTATACCGGCGCGGTGTTAGCTATAGGGCGTCGCGTTGTTCGACCCTGCTACGTGGACGATCAACTGTCGACAGTGCAGACTGCAGACCCATCATAAGGCAAAAACTCGTCGGATTCCTCGTATACCCCACCACGTAACGCTAGCCGAAGTATACTTTTATACTTAAACCTATACTAGCGTAGTATCGGACACTAAGAGTAGCGTCACGTTTCAACCCGGGTTCTAAACTCCGGGATTCTGTATTGATAAAAGAATGGCAAAAATCCAGATATCGAAATCCTGATTCCAGAAAAAAACGTTTCTTTCGAGATTTTAAGGCTTTTTCAAAACTCATATAAATTACAATCAGTAGTTCTGATACACATATACCATGGGTATAGTATACGCCTGTAGGATTGATATACTTGACACCGTTTCTCGTTCTATTCGAAATTCGAAAATTCACCCTAACGACCGCGGACGGGGCCAAATATGACGGCTGTGACTAGATTCATATACTTCACCTCACGACTTTGGCGTGCGAGATATATCAGACATTCCTTAAATTGTAGCCAATTTAGAGTTTGGGGCATTCCGCAGTGGCTGCATAACCGAGAATCGTCAATTACATTTGATTTTCAAACGGTAAACGACCGTCACATCATTGCAAAAGAAATTATCTCAGGTAACAAAAGTACGGCCATGTTAATTCACAGTATGACGTTGAAATTTCGAAGAATTTCAGTTTTAATACTTAATTATCTTTGTAGCAATAATTCCAAGGTCTCACATCAATTCATTTTCCTGTTATTGAATTACCTTAATTTTTTGGTAAAATAATATACCGATTTATTCTTTTATTTATAGAGAGCATACATTTATCTACACGTACACGCATACATATACACATAGGCATACGTTATTTGAGCCCGAAAACCTTGTTGAAATTAAACAAGAAAAGAAAGATGAATAAATAAGTAAATAAATTAAGTTCGAAGGGATCACAGAGTAATAGAAATTTGAAAAATCGAATCAAACGTTCTAGTAAAAAAGAAAAACATAACAACCGAATCGCAATTTTTTGTATTTTATTTTTTAAATTGATTCGAGAATAACGGTTCTATAAAATGTATATATAATTGACCGGTTATGATTTAATAATAAGACAACTGATATATAGTAGAATAATAATTATAATATTTCCAGCTCGTAAATTGATGATAAGCTACCTGTCATGATGAATATTCAATATACACGATTATTTAAAAAATATAAGTAAACGTAAATTAAAAATTATAGTACAATATCACTTTATATTATATATTATTCATACAATTTTAATATCATGGACGTCCAAACTTTGGTTATTATTATTATTATTATCGTTACGACTATTATTTGTCTTAAAATATTATAATTCATAATTAATTCTCCGTATTTCTATATGTGTGTGTAATATACATTATACATTAGGATATTGATATAACTTATAATATATCAATGAAGGACGTGTTTTGGGTTTTGAATTACGAATCGCGAATATATATATATAAATTTTTTTTCACAATATCATAATACGTATAATAATAATCAAAGATGTGTTTGGTTTTTTTTTTTTTTTTTTAATTCTTATTCCCTTACCGGTAAATGTAGAACGAAATGCATGTGTTACCCTATATACCTGTTACAAATCATTTATATACTGTGAGTTTTCCTAACGATGATGGCACGATCCGTGCGCCTATGGGCTGGCAATTGGAATTACGTCATTTTCAAGTGACCACCGAATCTCTGCACGGCCACCCCCAACATCAACGATACCCTTAATATTAGGTTATTTTTAGAAACAGTTGTTGAGGTTGGGGGTGGCCGTGGAGAGAAACGGTGGTCACTTATGAAAATCACGTAATTCAAATTGCCTGCCCATAGGCGCACGGATCGTGCCATCGTCAGGAAAACTCACGATATATATTAGATCTACATATATAATTTTTATTTTTATTTTTCTTTTCACATTCTTTTCAGATACACACAAATCAATACTTATTACATTTAATTCCGACCAGTAAAACGTCAGGCAAATACATATACCTATATAATTATATTATATACATTACAATACAGGCACGTAGTGCAGGATCATTACAAGTATAATCGCAGAACTTAGTACTTTTTTTTTCAGTTGTTTATAGATGATTCATTATGTTTGTAAAATCTGAAAAACAAAATAATACAAAAAAAAAAAAAAAAACGAGAAAGAATTACTGAATATAGAAATTTTTTGGCACCTGCTAATTTTCATTCCGTTAATTATATAGAATAATATTCAAATATAACGAGTCCGTATCAAAAAAAATCTCTCATCAAGATATAATAATATGATGTTTTCATATACCGTATAATATACATATTAAATATTTGAATAATATTTTTGGAAATGAAAAGGTCGATGCGTTTCTATAATAAGGACGTTCAATTGTATCTTTCGATCTGTGTGTATACATGGTATACATCGAGTTCAGATAAATTTTTAGTAATTTTTCCACTACCTATCTAAAGAAAAAAAAAAAATCTTTGGCTTAATATATGGGGCATTCCATGTCAAAACGAAGACGGTTCAACCGATGGGACGCCGATTTTCTTCCAAATTTTTTTCCCGTTATACATATTTCAAGACCGAAACCTACATACCAGAGCATTTTTGAATCAGAGCTTTGGTTTTTCATTTACGGATTTCGAAAAAAAAAAAAAAATTTCAATTTTTATAATCTCCAACTGTTGTATATTTGCATCAATTCCACAAAGTTTAAATTCCGTTGATATATACCTATATCTAATTAATTCGAAAAAAGGAGGAACGATGTATGTTTTTTATCTTTCTTATCTTTTCTTTTTTTTTTTTGTTTTATATATAAATCAAAAATTTAATTCAACGTATTTTCTAATTACTGTTTTTTCTTTTTCTCACTAAAATTACAAACTCAATATACACAATTCGCGTTGAAAAAGCGAATCTATACCACATTTATAATCACCATAATTACACCTATAATACTATGGTATAATAGTCCGTTTTATCAAATGGACTTTAATTATATTCGTATTTACATTAAGTCTTACAGTTAACGATTTTGTTTCAATTGTAACTTTTCTCTCAAATATTTGCCTCACGATCAGATATACATGCCTATATTTATTTCTGCACATATATCCATTTATAATTAGTCCGGTCAACGAATCACAGGCTGTATTTCACACCGGTATATTATATACCCATATGGCTTCTCTTAGAAATAGTATGTTTCAAACTTTCAAATCAATACAGACAGCAATATTTCACGAAACATCAGACTAGCTATAAAAAAAAAAAAAAAAACAATAAATAAATAAAGAGAAAAAATAAACGAATTTTATAAATTAGAAATTATTCATTATCCAGAGAACGTATTGCTACCTCTATACCATCACTGTTACGTATCAACATACTATATACAACATATTCGTATAGATTAAAATGATTTTTTCATACTTTTTTTGCATATGGATTAAATTTCTGTGTATTAGGTAATTATCTCGTACAACGCTGTTTCGCCAAAATCGATTCACATATGTATAAGACGTGCCGCGTCACTCAACTCACAATGAAAGAAGAAAAAAGAAGAAAAAATTCAAGAAAAATTGCATTTTGTGAGGATTTTTCTTTTTTTTTCTTTTTTCTTTCACTCGATTATAATATTTTATGTATATACCTGATTACCTATATAACGTATGTTGATATTTATGAAGTTAATTACGAATATCAATCAATGCTATTATCGTAGTATAGGCAATATTGAAAATATAACTTCGCGTAATAATGCGTTACCCTTATATTGCTGCTGCGGTAGTAGTAGTAGTAGTCTTAAAAATATAATTAATCTCAGTATGTAATATAATATGTATAATAGGTCTTCCGATCTAATGAGTAAAAGTAAATAATATTGGTTTAATAGCAGAGCAGGTGAGAGATAATGCTAATCATCGATCCGAAGAACTATACATATACCGAATAGTAACTAGTTTTATCAATTCTCTCTTTTTCTCTTCATTCTATAATTTTATTTTTATAATTATTTCATTCGAATTTGATACTCTAGAGTTTAGAACAAATTTTTCTGATCCACATTAGTAAAGATTGATAAAAGCATAGACATAGGCACTCACTCCCCTCCCCTGCCGCCCTCGTGTGCTCTGCAAAGAAATAATTCTATGCGTAACGAACGATTATATGAAAAGAAAGAAAAATATATAATATAGGAGTATATCAAATGCTGATGCACAAATGAATATATAAAAATAATATAAAACTCGTTGATAATATCCAATGGTATTAATAGTATACGTTGCTAATTTTTTTTGTGACAAATCACTAATCGCAGTGTTTAACAAAAGAGAATAAATTTTATGGAACAACTTTTTATGAGCCTTTTTTTCTTTTTCCATCTAATATTTTAAACCGTAGAGCAAAAGTTAATTGTCAATTCAAATTCTAATAAGTAAATAGCAATTAGATAGTTTATGTATATGTATATACATTGTCCTAATAACAATAAGATTTTTTCTTTTTCTCCTACATTTGAGGTACGATTGATACAAGTTTTCTTCATTTCTTTTTTATTTCAGTTCAGACAATTCTCCTTGGAAATGTTATTCTCCTTTTTTTGAACAAGCTCAAGGGCTACATAGACCGTCGAAATAATCTTTTTCAAATCACTGGTAAGCTGTGAAAAAATATCCTATGGACTCAGGTTTTTCAGATTTTATTACGAGGACTTTGAGACATGATTGAAAATTATTTCAGATTTTATGAAACTCCGTATTGCGCAGATCGATTGCAAAGAAAAAAAGGTGATTGTCGTAGAGTACAAGTCACATCGTTCATCCGAATTAATAGAATTGAGAGAATATCAAGTAGATTACCAGAGTAAAAAAAATTATTTCCAAAGTTTACACATCCCTTAAGGACGAGTTCGAGGAAGGATTAAAAATGCGGATCATTTGCAGCCAGGAATAAGAGAAAAAAAAAAAAAACCTCACCCCGTGGAAAAAACAAAAAATTCAGTCTATCTTAATGTCAAACTAAATATTCGATCGTATTTTCGTCTTCAAAATTCTCATCTTCAAATTGAAGATCTGGTATTGTTAGAAAATATCCGAAACAGATACTAATTAGCTCAGAAAAGTCGTCTTTCAGACCAAATCTGAGGCAAAAAATGAGGATTAACAAGACTTCTAATCATTCATACTACGTGGCGACGGTAAGACGATGCGAAACTACATCGTTGGCTCCGAGGAGTTCCTCGTCAGCAGATAATAGAATATCAGATTCAGATTCGTCGCGTTTATCCTTGCGTATTTTTCTATAACGTATTTTAACTCTCTGAAGTAGCGAGGGGTCTTTGGCCGTTTTCACATGCTTAGTTTTTCGCATTAGGAAGTTGTCGGTGACCCAGAACATCAGCGCCTGAAATACGAGGTGAGATTAACGTTCGCTTCAAAGACTGGTAATAAAATTTTGTCAAAATTCTATTTTCGTTACTTACATTTACAAAAAACGGTATAATCAGCATAACAACCGCTGCTTCGACACGGGCGTTTGTTATGGGAGCTAAAATCAAGTCTTTTACTCGATTCCAAAAATCCAACTGAATTAACAAAGTGATAAAAATCTTAACGACTATCATCAGCAATACGTAAAGAACGCACTGCGCCAGCCAGGCATTTATCGACGGAGGTTTACCTGCAATGAATCATTAACATATTATAAGAAAAAATCGGCAATCTAGGAGCCGAAAAGAATTTCGAAACTTTTTTTTATTCAAAATCCAATTTCTGATTGACATAAAATCTGTTAAGATTCCAATACGATTTGAAAAACCAGCCTTACCATACTCTCCAAAGTTTATAGCTTCCCATTGCTTCCGCCTGGCCAAATATTGGGACAATCTTATGCCGACCCACAGGATTAACAGCCCCACAGATGAGTCAAGCAAAAAGTTGATTATGTACCTAGGATAAGGTAGGAATGATTAATTTTCGAAATCTGTGTCTGTGCAACACGGTGAGGCATATAAATGTGGATAAACAATCTATCATTTCCAAAGAGGCATGTATTTTCACGCTCTCTCATTCTAGAAGAACATTGAATCGACATACAACGTGTGATGAGGTTTGATCTGAGTTTTTCCAGATTTTTGAAGAAAAATGATATTACCAGGTGCATGGATCTCCGTGGAATCTACTGGCCAGATAAACGTTAGCCAGATGAATAACGAGCGCTCCAAGTCCCTGTTTACTAGTATCATAAAACCATATCAACCAGGGTCTCCTCTCGTATCTTGGTTCGCAGAACCTCTTTACTGTAAGTATAGGTATGCGATAATACAGAGAACTGATTCATTACGTAACTGCACAACGATTAGCGATAACTATTTATTAAAACTTTATCAAGAATATCCTCAGAGTGAATTACTGCCAAGAATATCAAACAGAGGAAAGATAAAGAATTTTTGTTAAATTTGAGGTATCAATTCTATAATCTTATATCTTAACGACAAAGAGAAAGCTTCGAGTACCATGAGTAGGATAACAGTTATCTTACATGTATGAAGCGAATCTATAACCTAATAACCGTCATGTTAATTATATGCATATAGTACAACTACGTATTCTTACAAATTAAGCATGTAAATGCTAGACATGCCAGCAGAACCTGAAGAAACCATCCAAACATATTCGTTAGGGCGTCTTTACCGCAGTGGTCGTTTCCCGGATCGTTTATATCCATTATTATAGAAGCGTTTTTTTTCATAGTTATCATAGTTTCAACTTTTATAAATATACGCGTTTATCTGTGTCTGTATCCCTGTCTCTGCTGTATATCTGTGTGTGTGTGTGTGTGTGGAGTGTGTGGACAGAATTTATCAAAGAGCCGCGGTAGCAGACACTTTCACATCGCGTTGTGTCCCGATAAAACGACTCATATTTAACAAATTGTTAATGCATGCTGTTCAACAGATACACACACATGATTATTATTATTATTATTGGATATTATTACAGTGTATCGAAAACATTCGAATAATAACAGTCTAGTGACACTACAATAGATCGTAATGTATGTATGCATGCATATGCATGTCACGTATAGTGTAACGTAACACTGCTTGTATGGAATGGATTGTTTTACAGTTTTATGATATCGGCGATAAAATAACACGTAGTAATAAAAAAGTTAGAGTAAATCAAAAGAAAAAGGTTTTTCATAGACGGACAAAACTACTTATGACAGTCACGCGCGAACGACACAACACGCACACGATCAACTCGCAAGTCGCAACTGTCATTCCACATTCGCCTTCAATTTTTCCCAATTATTTCTTTCAAGAGACTGAAGTTGGCTACCAAAGTCGAATGTTGGTTCACCGACACGAATCTCTCGTGCCGATTATATATTGTCTATGCGATTGGGCGCGAAGCATTTAAATCGCATTATTATTGAACATGAAATTCGGGGTTTTTGACATTCGTAATCCTGAATTTATACGGTCAACGGGTTAATGAACTGAAGAATATTCAGTACAATTATTATAGCCAACGAGGTCACCGAAGATCTAGTAACTAAAATTTTTAGCGACATTGAATGAAGGCGGACGTTACATCAATCTTTTTAATCAGTCTTTCTAATTATTTTTCTTTACAGCATATTTAAAGCTACTAATTAAACTCTTTAAGGGTAGGAGATACTGAAAACTGCCCATCTATTGCTATTTTCAAATCAGATGAACCAATTGCTATTTTCAAATGCAATTTAACACACATGTTTGCCTTCTCAAAACATAGACATTGTGCAAGTTTCAAGTCATTTGAAACAATAAGTACAGAGTTACTCCTCATAATACTTCTGAAATAGCCTTTATTCGAAAACCTCCCATGCGTCTCAATTATTCTTGAATCTTGCTGGGCTTGCACACACATATTTTAGGATGCGTAAGCCACAAACCCACGTCGGTTTCTAGAGATAGCTATGATACTTTGATTTTGACACTTTTTTTTAATGAAAAAAAAAAATATAATTTCAATTATTTTTCCTAAAATCCGTGATTTTGTCTCGATTTCCAAAATCTGACGTGAATTTGTAGCTAGTGTGTGTAGGAATGTACCCTGAAAATTTCAGAAGCCTTCGACAAATACTCAGACGCATGGGACTTTTTCAATTGGCAAAAACCTAGTTCTGAGATAAATCGCTTTGAAGTTTTTTTTTCAAATTCACAAAATTTAAGATTTTCATTACTGCATGAACCAAACTAGTTTCAGACCAGATTGCCAATGGTTTGGAGCATGTGACGAAAAAAAAAAAAAAATAGCTCCTACAATACTTTAGCGGAATTCACATTTTCATCATGTATTTCAGAAATTACGATTTTAAGGAAGTTGGAAAGCATTATAAAGGATGTATACCATCATAACTTGAATAAATTTCAACATATATATTTTAGCAGTTCGGTTGATATAAACTTGGTCTTGTTGAGTCTAAGCAATTTGACCTGCAGGCAGCGAATCGTGCGGTTGATAACTTGTAAATCTGGTTCTGTAAAATGAATACAAACACTTGGAAGAATATTGATTCGCTATATATAAATTTCAATGCTCATCTCTGGTGAAGTGTGTGACCAAAAACTTCAATATGATTTCCAACCGTGGAAAACACATTTTGGAGTTGTTGTCTTCTGGGGGTATACACACCTTGAAAATGATTTTTTCCAAATCACAGCTACGCTCTGAGAAAACATTCCTAGTGACTTAGTTCTTTTACAGTTGATTAATGCTATTTTGATACATAGTTCATGATTTTCCCAGATTTTATGTCCTCCGCTGCAGAAATTTTCATTCCATCGAAGAAAAAGTAGTTGTCGCAGGGTACAGGCTGCTGCGCTGCATGAAATTTCTCCAAAGTTGGAGGAAATATTCTGTATCAATGTAATTTAGGTGCAAACCAATAATATTTCATGAATTCAAGTTCTAGACATAGAAATTTTTGATTGTAAGACTTTTTTTCCATCGTTTTGGAAAAAACATTTTACAATCAAAAATTTCTATGTCTAAAACCTGAATACATGAAATATTATTAGTTTGCCCCGAAATTACATTGATACAGAATATTTCCTTCAACTTTGAAGAAATTTCATGCAACGCAGCAGCCTATACCCCACGACAACTACTTTTTCTTCAATGGACTGAATTTTTGTTCAGCGGACATAAAATCTGGAAAAATCATGAACTATGTATCAAAATAGCACTAATTAACTGTAAAAAAACTGAGTCACTAGAATGTTTTCTCAGAGTGTAGCAGTGATTTGAAAAAAATTATTTTCTAGTAATATTTTTTTTTTATTATTTTTTTATCTCACGTGAATCACTTGAGTGTGGTAGCTTGATGGGAAAATGCATCTCAAGTTACTTGGTTTCACGAATTGAAATGGCAATAACTGAAATATAAGAAAATTATGAACTTCTACTGTAACATTATACGTTTTATTGAGTGAACGGGGCATAATAAATTTTTTTTCGGCTCAAGGATTCGTGTATAGATAAGGGTTCAAATAACACTTTTCCGTAAAAAACAGAAAATCGATCTTTTTGAAATTTTCGCACTCAAATTTCAGTATCTCCTACCCTTAAAATACTAACTGTATTGTTGATAGTAATAGGTAATAATAATCTTGAAAAAGATCGCTTTCTGGCAACATAATTTACTTTTCCCAGAATCTTATTTTATAAAACTACATATCGCGGCTCAAACGCAATCATGTTTCCGTCTGGCACACCTACTCGACTTCTGATGTAACTGATAAGAGCATTGATTGAAGATTGTGGAATTAATCGGACAATGGTTGAACCAAAAATCCATCCAATTTCGCGATAGGATGTAGTGATCTAATCTATTTGTTGAATTAATTGTTGAACCATATAATTCTATAGTATATGCAATAATTGAATAAAGAATTAAGTGGTAAATAATTAATCACTAATTATAGCCATGGAAATGGTGATAAAAGGTGATAAAAATAAATAATCATGACACAACTGTTTTTCTTTTTGTTTTTATTCATTTTCACCTCCCTCAACAATCTGAAACATGAAAAAGATTCACCACATTGATATAACTAATGATATTTGTAAACTCTGGCCACGATATGCCCTCAAAGTCTGTAGAAATAAGTAAAATAAACAAACTTTTGAAGCAATCCTAGCACGAGTTTACAACATTGCAGCCATTCAAAGGCCGGATTTGATGTTGGGGTTTTCTCCCCAATGGCTGTATGTGCCCGGGCAGTAGAATCCAGCCAGAAACAAAGTTAATACGTTTATTTCTAGCTGGTACCGACCAGGTGGATGGGATGCCAACCCCTACCAAGAGCCCAGAGCTCACTCTTTCAGTTGCGTTGGAAATGGCGGAAACGAACGCTGTGGAGTTTCTCTTTTATTTACATTCTACTTTGGAAAGAATCCACCCATTTTCAAATCAACCTTTCAAAGTGTAAGCGCAGAGCTCTATACCCACCATTTTATTCTTCGGGTACTTCTAGCTCTCCGGCATTTATCTCGTCTATAAGATCGTGCGGCGGACGTCCTTCTATGGTGCAACCAACAGACTGGCAAGTGCCAAGGATTTCCCTAATCGTACCGCTCAGTTCACGGGACATTGAACGAGGCCTCATCGCACGAGCAATAGTGATTATGTCATCAAAGGACAGGTTTCCACTGTGCTTGATGTTCTTCTGCTTCTTACGGTCCCTTGGCGGTTCTTTCAATGCCTTGATTATCAACGATGCCGCCGACGGAACAACAGAGATTGTCGCCTGCCTATTTTGGATGGTCAGTTGAACTGTGATCTTTAGACCCTTCCAGTCACTTGTGGCTTTCGCAATGTCATCACCGACCTTTTTCGGAGACTGGAGAAAGAGAAATGTCGATTTTAAACATTGCGGAGCTTAATTTGTGCCTGAAAATAGTTTAGGAATGCAAAACTGATACATTTATCGTTTATTTTGATTAAAAATCAGAGACGTTGGGTACTTCGAAGACGCAGTGACACTCTTGCTATAAATTGATGTGATGTAGAAAAATGACCATAGAGGTTATGGTGGAAAAAATTATTGATTTAAATATACATAAAGTATCACTCACCAGACCTAGGGGACCGATTTTTGGAGCGAGAGAAGAGGTAGCACCGACTTCACCTCCGACACATCGAAGGTAGACTGTAATCACACGTTGATAATAAATGCGTGAATAATACGGCAGCAGCTTTCAGACTTTGAGGTTATAATTTGAATTGTTTAACGTTTTTTTAGTAAACGATTTCCAAACCGCTGTGGATAAATACCTTTTTTAACCTCAGTAGGATCGAATTTGGGAGGCATTTTGATGAACTATTTAATTAGATCGCTCTAACCGACCACGATAAAGTTGGATTCTAAAAAGAAACCGAATCCGAAGACCTCACGCGATAAAAGAAAGGATGTGGGAAGACCGACAAATTGTAACGCTGTTAGAACCGGAAATCGCTTTCTGATTGGTAGAAAATTTCTCGCCAGCCAATCAGCTATCGAATTTCGTAGTTTTTAAACTAATAAAACGCGTTGTATTTACGATCTTTCAAATAAAACAATTTGTTTTGTATTTAACGCGTTTATTCGTTTTCAATGAATGCATACATATTATAATTGTACTAATATAATAATGTATATCAATTCCAAGTTTTATTTTCAACGATAATTATCGATGTCTCGAATGTTTTCAAATTCCGATCAGTCGAACCACAATTATCAAATCGAACAATACGAACGCAGCCAATCATGAAAAAGCGTCGTTTTGTTTTGTTGTAGATAAGATATTCAAAAATTCTATTCTATAAATGCAATAACGAACAGAGTGTTTTAACATTATTTGAAATATGACAGAAGGTGACTAAACAGTCTTGGTTATTACCTCTATCTATTATCCCACATATACTCCATCCTCGAACCTTCATTATCTCCGAATAATTCCCTATCTCGTAGAAAACTATCCTGCGTAAAAGGTTATGTCATGTCATGTCATGTCCATCCCAACCCTCAGCCCTTCCGATTTAAGAAAAGTATAATTCCGGTCGTTTAATAACCCGTGTGACCATCTAATTTCCAGAATATCTAAACGGTTGGAAACAGGCTGAAACTGAGGGAGGAGTGCCTTACTACATCAAGTATAAAAAGGGGATAATTATTAGTTGTGAATTCCCCGTTCCACATCCGCTCATATATTATTAAAATCCCTTTTTACAGTCACGCAACAAAGCAGACAGAATGGGACCACCCTAAAATGCGAGAGATAATGCGCTCTGTTGAAGAGTGCAACGTGATAAGATACGCTTCTTATAGAACTGCTGCAAAGATGAGAATACTCCATAGAGATTTGAACAGTAAGTATGAGCAATAAAATATCCAACACTTTTTCATTATGGTATTCAAAGTGTAAATATATTGTATGATATTGTATTATATGTATATAATTGTATTGTATAATAATAATAACGATTCCATCAATTTGCTGACTAAAATAAGGACGACTGCATAAGTGAGTAATGATATTAATCTTTGATAAAATGATCTACAGTTACTTTGGATCTAAAACATCGATTTAAGAAAAAGGTGCAAGGGTGCTAAATCAACGAACATTCTCATGATTTATCTTATTTTTTCTTAAACCAGTGCGACAAGTCAGATTAGAACTGATAGCCGGTGTTTTCGAACGTCACCGTCTTTCGGTAACAGAGAACTCTGTCAATCTAGATCCTAGCGAACTGGAAGACGTACTTTCTGACATTTATTTTGCCGCTAAAAAAGAGTACAATACAAATTACACCGTGGATTTAGCGACAAAACTCGGTGTAAACTACATACTCAACATATTCGACAAGTGAGTGTCGACGAATGAAAGAAAATTTCAAATTATCTATGCAAGTGATCGTTTCCACAATTAACAACTGTTTTTTAATACAGAAAACGAGAGGGAAGCGTATCAGTATTCTCTGCTAAAGTCGCCCTGACTCTAGTTAGCTGCAGCAGACTGCAAGATAAATATGGGTATTTGTACCAGCAGCTAGCCGATCACAACGCCTGTCTCTCAAGGGCTGCTCTCTTCACTTTGCTCAACAATATTTGCAAAGTAACAGATATGCTGGGTGAGAGCGTTGCTTACGGATTGCACATGGTGCAGTTTAACGTCGATAATTGTTTTGCAGAGGTATTTCAGAGAAATGATAGTATTATTCTCTTGGTAATTGATTCTTGGAGTAATTCACCTCTATAGATCCGTAACTTTCATTTTTCAAAGTCTCAGGGAAACCTTGGCGTCAGTGAGGCAGAATTTGCTGCCTGGCTTATGCAAGAACCGCCGCTACTAGTCTGGATAACTACTCTGAATCGCATGCAGGCTGCAGAAAACAGTAAATAACAATTGATCAGAGTTTACTATCCATAGAATCTCAGAAATACTGTATAATTATTTTCAGGGTCCTTTTGGGCACCGGTAACGAGTAGAATCTTTGAAAAACTTGAATAATCGTTGACATTAATCCATTTTCCCGCTTTCATAATGTCATAGAATAAAAACCAAGAGTTTTGGACTCGGCTACGTCGATAACTGCTCTAATGAGGAAAAATTTGTCCTTTCGTATAGTTATCCACAACGTTAAGTGTTCCTCTTGTAAAACAACTCCTATCCAAGGACCCAGATACTCGTGTTTAAGATGTGCAGGATATCACCAATGCCAGGGATGTTTTTTGTTGGGGAAGGCGACCAGTAAACATAAGTTGAAACATCCAGTTAGAGAGTATTGCGTAAAGGTGTGTGTGGCACTCTAAATGATGAGAAAAAGCGACCTTTTTATACATTTGAACAAATCTTTTACAGACTTCAAATAGAGAAGTAACTAAACTTGTAATCGAACTGATTAGAAACAAGCTGAGGCTCTGCCCAACGAGGACAGTAATTGCAGACCTGGATGAACCGCCGGCTGAAACTCAGCAGTAAGCTGCTAATCTTATTGGAAAAAAACTAGTTTCTTTCACCTCGGAGCAGATTCTTTTAAATTTATTCCCATTTACTCCAGCAGCAGTCTAACTAGCGATGAAAAGGATGCGGATAACGTCTCGTTGCGCAGTACAGTCAGAAGAAAGGTGTTGAACAATCCCCAAAAAGAATTACAGAGTATAATTAGTCACTTGGAGGAAGAAAACAGACAATTACAAGCTGAGCTATTAGAACTCTGCGGAACTAGAGCTGAGAGATTACAGCGCCACAGAGCCACCATAGAATCGCAGTTGCAGAGACTGAAGATACTGAAAGTGGGTTTTAACTCCGAGGCGGAGTTCAGTTCTGATGGAAGACATAATAGGGTCAAAATGAACTAATTTATTTCTCCTCTATTGGTTTATTTTAGAAATACCTCTTCAACCAACCTCCTCAACCCCGAGTGATGACCCACATGGAAAGCACTCCAATGCTGCGTCCGATTGCCTCAAGAGTAACACCTTTGCCTTTGGAATTTGAACTTAGTCCAATTGTTCAGCAAGGAACCATTGAGCGCAGACACAAACGGGACTCTATTATAAAAACACGAGACGTTTTAATGGCAGAAAAGTTCGACTCCAGTCCGGTATCCTCTTCTAATCAGAGGAGGGAAAAACGGGGAGGATCTACTTACGCAAGTTCGGGCTTTGGAAATCTCTCGGAATTCACACCCGTAGATTTAAGCACGTGGATCGGAGGTGATACGAAGAATAAGAAGGCTTCTAAAACAGGATTTCAGAATCTTTAGTATACTTAAATTTTCTGCAAACGAAAATGAACACGTAAACTTATACTGTTCATTAATTTCAGGCGGTAAAGGCGCGAATGGCACACTGCTACCCCCTAGCACCAGTGGATTCTCGCAATGGTTGCAAGCCGGTAGTTCGGGGGACAGAGAGGCCAGCGAACAGTTAAAGCCAGCGGCGACAAGTAGTTCGCACGGCGATTCACCCCCAGCAGTTTCCCACTCGCCGATCGGAATTCCGAGGGATAATACACCCTCGTCTTTGCAGCGTCCGGACAAACATTCTCAGCACAGTAGCCTGCAAAATATACAAGGAGATCTCAACGACATTCTAGATAGACTCCAAAATATGGTCGCAAACGACTGTTTGCTTGAAGGTAAGATCGGACATCATTTATCATCTTTGGCATGGGCGAGTTTTTGCTTTTTTGGCACTGGATTAACAAGTTTGGGGAAACTTCATTCAAGAGCTTACATCGTACACCTTTTTCAATGATTAGGTACTACTTGATTATCAATTACCGTTTTGATACTTTCACAGCTTTCATAATTATTCATCGATTCGTACCGGGTAACTCTGGCCATCGATTGTCCAAAATGAACAAAAATTTAACATAAACATTCCAGACAAGTATGTCTACCGTCTGTACTACGGAAATCGCATTACATTCGTGTAAAGTATTTGTTTTTCGCAGATTTACTCAATTTTCCATAATTGTAACGATGGTCAATCCCGTTTAACATCTACTACGGAAGTTTTTTGACCGATTTTAATATCTGTAGCTTAGACCGTGCGGAAATACGTTCTGAATAAGTACGTCGACTATGAACCCTGTGGGTGTGATAGTTTTCAATTAATCCTGTTTACAAAAATGAGTGAAAAATGAATTCAAAGATCTATGTAAGCTCTTATAACTTTTTCGCACAATTTACAAGCTGTACATACATACCAATCGTTATACTTGAACAACAACGATCGTATGACAGGGTCGCGTGCCCGTGTTGCAGAGTCGTTTAGTGCCAGTGACAACTGTGAGTTGAAACGAGCAGCTACAGAAATGGAGGACCTTTTAACTGGTCTGATAGAAGGTATGGAGTCGCGAAAAGGAAAACTGGCCACAGTTGTGTGAACTGATTAATTCACGACCATGTTTATGCGGTACAGCATAATTTTCAGAATTCCAGACCCTGGGTCTGTGTCTTCGGTTCTCTATCCTAATGGACCTCGTTTTTATACCTGTTTATTAATTTAGACTAGTGAATAATATGATCTCTGATTACATTGGATTCGTTGGCTACGATTTAGAAGTTTAGAGATATGACGATCAGCAATCATTAGATATACTCATTATCACTGCCACACTGAATAGTATTACAATATCGAGGATATCCGTTCATTTCAGTTAGTAATAGTTGTCTAATAAGTTCTTATATCGTCCTCGAAAATTTTATATACTTAGAGAATATCATATTTACAATACATTAAGAATGTATTTATATTTTTATTTACTTACACATATCACAGTTTGTTATTTTTTTTTTTTTTTTTTTTTTACCAAAAAATCACGATCTTTATATGTAAATTAAATATATGCAGAATATTAAATTTTTAACACTGCACGCAGTTTTTTGGACTTTTTCTCTTCTCACCTTCTGGTTAAAAATTAAAAAAATAAAAAATAAAAAGGCAAGTCCCAATATCGAAGTAACTAAATAACAAACTATTAAACATTTATAAATGGTTGATTAATTTATTAAATATATAATTGTTCAAAGATTATTTACATTTTACAATTAAAATTAGATACATATGTAATATTAAGTGTAAGGTGTATAATATCTGTTTAATATTACGTACATTTAGAATTTCATTATTAACATTACGGTTCGTTTTATTGCGATAATTAGCACCGGGATCCACTGCAAATTCACGATACAATATAACAACGATATACATTTATGTATACATTGTGAGTAATGGGAAAAATAACATTTTGGTGCACGGTGACGTTTTTAAAATACCCCGTATTGATATTTTCTATCCTGAGTATTAAATTAAATATTTACATACGTTATGCGCTAGCACCTCCAGTGAACATATACCTATACCTAATAATTATATTACAAATATATTAATCATTGTATATCATATTATATTATATTATATTATATTATATTATATTATATTATATTAATGGTATAAAACATTGGGTATAAAATACATAGTATTGATAATAATATTTATAAACGCTTATTAAATTATATTATATTTTAAATATTTAGTTCTATCATCTCTGATCAATCAATAATTAAAGTAGTTACACTAATAAAGAAAATACCTATATTAAAACTGTCCTTGTGGAATCTTGCGTTGTTATAATATATTATATCGCATTTAGTATTATTTTTTTTTATTCATATTAGTCTTATTGTAAGCAGTGATTGCCGGTCAATATAAATTCCATCCGCGAATATAGTAGTCGAGTAATTATTATAAAATTGACGTAAAATTTTTACCTCGTTATGTGACTTTTAATCTGTACGAGGATCGGCACAGGAGTAGAACGACTGGTAAGCTAATATTTATTAAACTGTGAATGCATTGAAAATAATATATACCTTAATGACTTTGCTTCATTACATGATAATCGTAATAGAATAAAATAAGCATAATCATAGTGATACAATATATATCATTGTTGACAAACTACAGCACGAAACGTCGATCACTATTGGATCAGTTTCTCTTGCTTGAATTAATCAAATATTTACAGCAATGTGTGAGAAGGTGTTTTTCACCGGCAATATCGTGGTGAGGTGAGGAGGCCAGTTCTCTTGTGTATATATCTAGTCCGTACTGACCTTCTTCGGGAAAATTGATGACAAATGTTACGACGTCGTTATCAGCTACGGAATGAGACACGTATTTGGAAAGGCGCTTCTCCTCTATACCGTTTTTGTGCAAAGTAGCCATAAAGTCAGTCAAAGGTCTGGACATCCTGAATTGGATCTCAAGTTCTCGACCCGCGAACACCAGAGCCTCCTGAAATAGATGGATAAGAATTGCCATGATATATTGAAGTCATCAGTTTATTTCACTACACAAACTTGCTACGGTATCATTAACTCACCTGATGCGTAATCGGCACCAGACCGAACAGTCTCGTCGCTTTCGTCGGGCCCCATTCTCCGCTAGCACAATCTGGCAACGGTACCATAACTGTCTGGAGTTCCTCGCAGGCTATTTTAAACTTGCAGACACTTTTGAACTTCATTGGTTCACCGGTCAGATACTCCTTGGGTGTTACCGCGTTTGCAAATATGTCCAGAAGAAAGGCTCCCGAACAAGGAGCGTGGACACGGAATGCGACCACGTTGCCAACCACGGACTAATGGGAAAAGATTTCTTCGTTATTCGTTCATTTGATAATTGTTCGAGGATTTTACCTGCATCACAAATCGCTTTAGGGATATACCGTCGTAACCGTCCCCGTCACTGTCGTAGAATTTCAAATTGTAATGAAATATAAGCGAGGACTGCATGTGCGCAGGCATCGCTATTCTCACTGTCGCTGCACCAGTCGAATCCGTGTACATCACAGCCTTTGTATTCGTGTCAGGGAAGTACAGACCGTATCTGGAAAAAACGATTGATAATGAACACTGTTTTACTGCAGTTATTTGGAAATTAGTCTTCGTCTTACAATTTGCCATATCAAAGTCTCACCTGAAGAACAAGGATCTGACGAAAGGTAGCTCTTCGAAATCTTTCAGTGAAATAGGCTGCTTTAAAAGCTGCCAGTCCTCTTGAAGCGGGAAAAATTCATAGATGAATTCCCTCGGGTCAGTCAGGAAATAATGATCGTCGTATTCGTACCTGAACAATGCATAATGAACACGATCCGATACAAAGCACCTATGTAGATGTTTGGAAGCATTAGCTGCTGGTGTATAAAATACCTGAGACTGTCGCTTTTGGCCTTAGTTTGTCCAGGGCGAGGAACTTCCTTAGCGTTAACAAGGTGTCTGGCACCCCAGTTGCACTGAACGAACCGCCATGCCCCGGCAACATATACAGCGTTCCAACTGTTCCTGAATCTGTTATCTTCGAAACGTACACCCGGTTGATATCCAGCAGATTTACTATACCCTTTGATAACAACGCAGTGGAGTCCAGCGTAGCTGTAAATAAAATGAATAAAAGATGTATGGATGATGTTTGAGGAGCGTTGAGTTAGCTCGGGGTTTGATATACACCTGCAGAGCCGCTTGAAGAGGACATGGTAGCTTTCCGTTCCGTGTTTTATACCTCTCAGCAATCCCATCGGTGTGTCTCCTCTGAGGTTCTCATCAAACTGCATAGTGTTTAAATTTTTAACTGTGATCCACCTGAATATCGTCCTCGCCTTTTCGATGTCGGAACCACACCGGCTCACCAACTGACGTACAAGATCAGTGAAGGTCTTCTGGTCCTCCTGAGCCACCTGATAAATCGGAAATGATGACGATGCGTTAATTTTTGTTAAGAGGTGAACCCTCGCATGGTTCTAACTTACAGAGATCGCTATCTGATCCATGTCTGCAAATTCTAGGGGATCGTTGTAGATGTGATACTTTGCTAAAGCAGGGGGTTGCGGGGGTGGAGCACGCGATGGGTACGGAGGTGGAGGAGCCTCCTGGGTATATCCGTCACCTTCGTCGAGGTAAAGGCTTTCCTGCAGCATGTATTCGCTACGGGCCTCATTTATAAGTTCGAGCATCTCGGAACTCTGCTTTTCAACTAGGGCTGCAGTCGCCGCTCTTGAGGAATGTTGCATAATTTTATCAATCCAATAACGGTTCTAACAATATGTCTTCAACTATAATTATTTATTCATTTATTTATTTACCTTTCGTGCTCTAGCATCTTACGCGTCAGACTTTCCTTCTTCTTGTCTCTCCGCAAGGTCATGTTCTTTTCTAAATCCTCTTTCTCCTGTTGGAAAAGCTGGCTTCTACCTCGACCTCCACCGCCACTTCCGCCGCCTCCTCCAATCCCACCTCCGCTTCCGCCGCCGCTTCCACTTCTCTCGCGTTCCCATCTTGCTGATAATCTCTCCAGTTCTTTTTCCCACTCGTCCTATTTCGACAGAGAAATCAAGGATCACATATGTGATTATTATAATCATGCAGACATCTTTATCCACAGGCATATGTCTCACTCGGAATTCTTCCCGGATTCTTCGATCTTCTTCTTCGCGATGATGAGCGAATTTCCGGTAAAGATCGTCTTCTTCTTTTCGATGCTTCATCTCCAGACGCGTCTGTTCATCTCGGTCCTAAAACACGAATAAATGATTGTTATAGGTTTTCATAGACATCTCTGTGTTGGTTTTATTTTTCAAAATTTAGAAACATGACAATGCGGCAGAAATAAATTCGAAAAAGATTATTTCAAAGTAGAATAAGAATTGAAGCTTATCAATCATCTTTGATTTGTATATTTATAGAAATTTATCATTTATCATGGCCCGTAGTTAGTTTTGAAAATAAGATTTTCTAAACGGCGTGTGCAAAGTTAGATTTTCCGTCTATGCGCAGCGTTCGGAAAGTGCCCAAATCCCGCACAGCTCGTATGAGCGTACGATAAAGTAAAGCGTGCCGAAACGTCATCTTGAGGACTTTGCGCACCTTATATTTAGAAAAATAGTATGCGCAACGAATGCGGGAATCATCGACTTTGCGCACCGGTGCCACAATGAACTATTTTCTTCGATTTTTTGGAAATTTTTTTTTTTTCCGTTCTTCTATATACTTGTTACAGTCAAATTGCAGTGGTAATAAATCTAGGCTGAAAAGTTACAAAACATAGTTTAACGATCATATAAAATGTTACTTTTCTGTATTACTGTATAGGACGATCGCTATACCCCGAAAACGGGCATCGCGCTCTCTGGCCTCGGCTGCTATACGTATAGGTATCACCTTACTATACGTGTTGCTTATAGTGACGTGTAAAAGCAAAAGCAAAACCTGACGAACCATATAAAGACGAAGTCGTGATCGTTCTACGTTTCAACTCTTCTGAGTGGGAAGCTACGACGATTTTTAACATAGGGGATCCATAGAGTTCGAAATATCTATGCATAATGTATGTCTATACTATACAAGGATCGAGTCTTCTGCCCCGATTTTCATCTGGGTGAAAAGATGATATTTATTTTTAATTCGAAAACTACTGGAATAATTAATTTCGAAATTCAACTAGATTTAAGTGGGAGTGGGAAAAATCATAAAGATCCGTTGATCGGTTCTCGAGAAATCTTCAATCTTGAATTAGTATTTTTTCAACATTTTGTTATTTGAATAACTCGAAGTCTACTGGACCGATCAATTCCAATCTAATCTGCACTCCTAAGTTAGGAATACGCAAGAAAATGCGAAATCCGTATATTCGTTCTCGAGATTTCATCGGAAAAAAAATCCATCTAAAAATGGTCAGAGGTGATTCTTTTGACTGCCGAAGCGTTGAAATCTGGTGTAAACTGAACTCTTCATTTTCGGGGTGATTATAATAACTCCCCTTCCTTATATTGACACGGGAGGATAAAGAAATATGATATTTCAAATGTACGTATAAGTAGCGCAGTATATACTATTCATAGATACAAATAGATTGAGTAACTCGGACTTGTAGTCACGGGTATACCAAAAAAGGGAAAAACCGAGTTTATGGTGAGTGGATTGGAGTGGATTTTTTTTCTAAAATACCGATTACACTGTAGCGTAGTATAGGCAGAGAATTACACCTAGACACAGCTTGGGATTTATTACATATACTAGTTTCGATGATAAAAATTCGAGTTTGCATTTACGAAAGATCGTGCGAAAATATACGGTACGTTTTATACGGTATCGATTATCATGTCAGAAGAGAAAAAAAAAAAAAAAAAAATTAAATAGAGTACTTTTGTACCCCGATCAGAAGTGTTATACTTTCATTAGCACATTATTTAGTGGTGTCATTTCACCTCGTCTAGCTAATATATACTGGGTATAGAACGATACGTGTACCCAACGTGTACCACTGTATAAGTGGGACGTGACGCTCAAGTTTGCTCATTATAAGGTGCGTACAGAGTCACAATTGCATTATAGCTGTATGACCTACTGTATACTGCATGATTGCTTGTGTAGATACTTTAGCTGGTACTACATACATGCACTGATTATCGGCATACACCTTTTTGCTGGGACGCTATAACTTCTATAATGATACTTTGGTGTGAAATTTTCAATAAATCTGTCAAATTCTGTTGATAAATAATAGTTCAATCAATCAATCAATAAATAAATAAAAAGGTATTCAAAATAAATTTGTGATTTTTAAACCAATTCTTATATTAAAAAAATTTCATACATCGATAAGACGGCTGCGAAATTCTGCAAGGTATCTTGCAATCTTGAAATACCAAAATACTGAAATCCAGGATTTGGCCTGAAGCTGCAGTATAGGTGGAACCGTATATGTATTCCTGGCGGTCAAAGTGAGAGTCTGGTTTTTTACCTTCAATGCAACTCACACAATGAATGAATGAGAGGTGAGTCGAATGTCGATGACACGTAATGCAATACACATAACTACGTATATGTGTATAATATGTGCGTATGTATATCTCCATTCTGAAACGGGTGCAGACTGCAATGAGCAGTAGTATACATACATGATAGATGATCTATAATTCCAATTGCTTGCTCATAGGCGCACGGATCGTACCATCGTTAGGAAAACCCACGGTATATGTATTGCACTGTACTGCAACATGGTGAATGTGTACAACGTATAGGTAATTTACGAGCGTCCTTGCTTCGCAACAATGCAAAATATCTATATGTACTTTATATCTTGTGTATGTGTATTATAGGTGTGTGTAATCTGTATGTAGGACTTGATACTTCCCACGTAGTACGCCCTTACAATAATGAAATCCCATGTATTCGATGGCATGGATGAATAAACACGCACCTCGGCTTCGAAACTGCGCTATTTCAGAATTGGGCTCGAAAACGTTGCATCTCGAGAAGAGATAATTTTTATAAAAATTTATGTTAGCAATTCTTGATAACATATAATTGATAAAATAGATGATAGTACATATAATTGATACCTTGATATAACAAAACAAAAAAAACAAACAAACACGTTTTCGAATAATGAAGAAAAGTGTTTATTCCCACAACTTTCCAGTCTAGGAATGTCCCCGATTGAATATAGGTATAAAAGACACTGCAAAGAAGCGTCAGCTTTAAGCCCTTGCATAATATCGGCGTAAAAGTCCCGTTGCATCTTGCTATGAGGACCCCGTAAACGCTAACGAAAGCCGCAAGGTGGGCATGATGTATATGTATATAGCATAGGCATACCTATAGTGTAAGAGCTTATTATACATATAGGTATGTGGGTATATGATATATCGAGGATATAAAGAATATGCCCACGGTGTAACTATATACAGAGATCTGCATATGCCCATAAGTAAAAAATTTATAGCGTCACAATCCGAAATATGCCCAAGGACACACGTTTACAAATTCCAGATCAATTTTCATATATTGTTTCGTATTTCGTAAACATTTTTTGAATCCTACAAAAATAAAAATGAAAAAAATTAAATAATTGGATAGCATTTATCGACAGTCTCAACATACCCTGTGAAACGCACTTTCCGAGCAATATAATAGAATCGACTAGATCTTTGTTTAACGATCGGTGAATTTGCTATCTCGAAACTGTGAAATTTGAAGCCAAATCAAAATTTTACTAAGAAGTACACTCGAAATTCTAACTTTTATGTTTGAACACGTTTTTTTTTGCGCAATGTGTCATTTTCAATACACGTATACAGCTCAAACCGAAAAATGAATGAATAAAAAATCGGTATTCAATTCTGGACGTGTAGGATTCAAAAATATAAAAAAACTTTTTCGCAACACCTGCTTCGCAAGTTTGATTTTCGAGGCCCGTTAGATATAGAGTAGAGCAGTGTAAAGGTGGAAGCACACAGAAGTCCATAAGCCATAAGCAGAAGCCATAGCCATAAATATAGATATAGGATCTGCAGTAAAAGCGAAGCGATGCGCATGCGCCATGTCTTCTGCTTTCTGCTTATGGCTTATGGACTCCTGTGCGCTTCCACCTTAAGCGTTGAAATAAAGAAGAGTTAGCGCATGCGCACATTGCAAATACTCTACTTTACCCACTAGTACTTTTTTCGCACACTGTGTCATGGCGGGCTGACAATAGCAATGTGAGGCTGTGTTGATTAATCAATCTGTCTCGTGTAATCTTCTCAAATCAAAGTTTCTTCGCAGGCGGTTGCAAAAAATTTGGTGTGACACAAGTACGGATATGCAATATCTGTCTCGTGTCATTACGGCACTGGTCCGATATTCCCTACCTTCCGTACTCGTATCACAATATACTATTATAGACGCTTTTGAGAATCTACACGGTTTTCAAAAAATCTACAAGCCCTTCCCGAGTCCACGGAAAATTAGGGTGGTCCAGTTAGTATAGGCCTTGCCGCTCATTACCTACCCTGGTGAAAATAGTTCCACGATTTTTTACGTATTAGTAGTAAAATTCGAATTTTCTTCAGTTTGATAAACAATGAAGCAACGAATTTTTCTGAATAACTTAGGGAATTCTACATTTCTTCAATCGGAAACTATGAAATATTAGAAATTCGTTAAAAAAATGAGTACAGTTTCGTAGAGGAGTATAGAAATTTTCACCGGGTTACACTTGTTGGAGACGTGGGCGTAGTTGTGACCCCAGTTACGTCTGGAACCCAATCAGGTGGCGCTGAACGCCGTATACCGTGAGGATCAGCCACTCGGTGAGGATAGCCCTTAGAGCATATATACCTGATCGGAGTTAAGCCTTAGAAAAAGGAGCTCAAAAAACGAGCATATATACCTGCAGGGAGCATGTCGTATCTTTTCCCATAAGTGGCGAATGATGTAGAGACGGACTTAATGAGAAAATAACCTCTCCTTATCGCGCAGGATCTGATTGATCGTCACATTGTAGTCACGTGACTAGCTACACCCGTAAGTAAAGAGTCAAAAAGAGAGGTTATTTTTTTTACTGTTTACCTCTCTGTCTGCATACTTTTCGACCAACTCGCGGCGTTGAAAATCCCTAGGGTGATTTTGATCGTATCGACCGCGCGCCAACATCAGCCTAGGAATTTTTCAGCGCAACGAGTGGCTATCCCCATAAAAATACGAATTATTCGGTGCCTGGGCGGGTAGATCATATAGTTTCACCTGATTCTCACGGTACATACATGAGGAGCATACACACCTATGAAATTCCCTATATATGTATACTTATGCGTTAATAAAGATTTAAGATTGAGAATATAACAAAAATGTATAAGTATGCATGTTAAGTTGATTCAAGGTCATCGAGGATTGTCGTTAAAAAATGAAGAAAAAAATCGTTCCTTCTCTTTTGCCTCCTTTTTCTTTTTCTTCTTCATATTCTTTTTTCCTTCGCATATTTGAAGTAGAAATTCTTCTACATCAAATATATAATCACAGTGTCTAATAGTTTGAATACCGATATGCGAAAACGGCTATACAATCATACCTATATACATACCTATATGGTACGTTGCGTGCCAAATTAGACACCTCGATTTTTTAGTCTTACGATTAGTTGTCAATGAAGTATCAGAAAATGTACGATACCCTTGCCATAATCAGTGGTTCAGGAGATACCTGGCGGTGTTCAATTACCTTATTTCGTCACGACATACGCGATTCCTAGCTGCGCGTCAGTGCATCAAAATTTAACCTTAAGGTAGTCCCCTACCCAATTCGACCTGTCCTAAAAACATTGGGCTGAACGACGCTCGAAATCGCCAATAGAATTGCGCTACAGAGCCCTTTTCCCCGCTTCCGGTGCCCGGTTAGAGATATTCCGTTTGATAGCACCGTTCAGCCCAACGTTTGTAGGACAGGTCGAATTGGGCAGTGAACCACCTTAACATAAATAACATCGAAAATTCATTCCCTTTTTTTGAACCTTCGAGATAGAAAAAATCTACTAAATAGATTCAAAAGCTTTAGGAAAGGTTTCTTGAAACTAATGTAGTATCGAAAAAAATCGAGTACTTCAATCATATATCTTTGATGTAAAAGTGGAACCGAAAGATTATGGTGCAATTTTATTTGGCATGGAATGTCTCATACATTTATATTGGGGTTTTGGAACGAATGTTCAAACGTATGTGTACACCTAAATACCCATATGTGTGTCCTATAGTTATATGCCTTGTTTATCGACGGGCCTGATCTCTGTCCGATATCCAATATTCAAGTATTTAAGTATATGTATGTATGTATTGTACTTATCTCATATATTGTAGCATATGTACTTCTATATGTATATACGCAGTTTGGAGAGGCCCTCGCTGTAATGTGTTGGTATTGGTGCGCGAGCGCGCGAGTAGAAAGTGTGCTGGAATGCAGCCCGAGTTACTATAATATGTGTATAATGTACATACATATATCATATGTGTACATAATATATCTGTATATGCCTGTGCACACGTAGGACCCGTGTATACCTAATATATGTACGTATATGCTTCGTCTTCTCGCGGTTCGTCTTCCGCGACGAGCCCCTCGATGATGGGATGAACCAACAATGCTGTACGATTACCGGTACACGTATGTATGTAGTACATACATATGGGATATTCCATGTCAAATTGACGATGTTTTAGCACATTTTTTTGTTCGTTCTTGTTTTTTTTTTTTACGAAATGTGATAAAACGTATAGCAAAAACAAAAATTGATTTTCACCCTTTACATAATCTTAGTCAAGAAATTTTTTGAGAATTTTCGAAAAAACGTTCAATAACCTTGATTTTTATGCTGATGGAGAATTTTCGAAAGTACTCGAAACAAAAAAAAAAACAAAAAATGGCAATAACAGACCTAAAAATAATCGGAATGGAAAATGAATTTTTTTCTACAAATTTTCTACGGGATGTTTAAGAGATGTTATACCATTACCTGAAAAAATTCAAAGTCAAATAAAAAATCGTGAGCTTAAAGCCCGGTCAAGTTGGCATGAAATGCACCATGTATATACATAGATACGTATTTGTCTGTGTGGTTATACATCGCGTAAATATTATAGTATGTAGCGTGTACGAGGAACCGATTGTGAACCTGCGCAGGCAGGGTAATAACGGGTAATGGGAAATCGCGCGAATATACCTATATGATGGATTAGTTAAACTAGGCAAATACGTAATATATACGTATATAATTAAAAGAGTAGAGAAAAAGAAGTGTTCAATAACTTTCAAAAATGGCACAAGAGAAAGAAAAAAAAGAAAATATAGATGGAATAACAATTACAATAATAATAATATAGTCGATCACATTGTAAAATATTTAAGAAGATAATTGATACTGAGATACGATGTAACGAACTCTTCTACCGGATTTTTATAATATTCATATTAATATTTTTTTTTCTCGATTTTTGGTTACCAGCTTTGACTGATGAGTAAAACTTTTGAGCTAATAAGCTATAATTACTATCATGGCTATTCCATAATAATACATAACGACCTCTACACACTAATAAGGAACGTGTATTGGCAAGAGTCACCATAGTGGTTGGTTGACTCGCTGGCGCCACCTGGAATAGTTTTTCCGTAACCAAGCTAGATATTGTATACAGTAATGTTCATCGATGGTGTCCCCGTGGCTCACTATTATTCCTAGCCTTTTTTTGAATCAAATTTCCCTTCTGCAGATATTCTATTTGCCTATGCCCAGTGGACCTACGTCTATTATGCATAGTATCGACACATGCTCGCAAGGGCGCTAAGTCAGTGTAGGAAAGAGAGAGAGAGAGAGAGAGAGAGAGAAATAGTAACGTACTACGTATAGTACGTGTAACGTAGATATCCTATGAATAAGAGGTGCGCGAGGCGGTCAAGACCTCATCGTGCCCCATATTTCGCGCGACGTACGCATAATGATGACGGAATATACATATAATGTCCCACATATGTGGGATTCGAGGACGCGTAGCACATCACCGCAATAATGATTAATATCCGTAGACAATATATGTTTATTACGATATAGCCTCTATACACATACCAATGGTATAGATATGTATGATGCTATAATATGTATGAAATAGTATAGATATATAAGTAGCGAAATATAAATTAGAGTCAAATTATGATTACAGGGTACGTGGAATATCCCCCATGAGAGACATTCTCCAGTTTTTATATATCTATGTGTATGGGGTACTACATGACAAAATATTAAATTCGCAGGCTCCTTCAACTCATTTTACTCCTCCTCCTCCTCGCGCTTGACCGCAACGAAAGTTGACCCAGTTACATTACACATATACATTACATGTACATATATCTAGATTGATGTATGTATTTATACACATATATGCGATAAGGTATCTTCTTCGCATTTTACTTTAGGTATACATTCATTTCCGACGTTCCAACAACGCTGCACAGGTGTATACCGAGAGGTAATCTTGAAACCGTACATTCGACTGCGCGTGCGCCAAGTGATTCAATTTCATTGGTCGGTGAGATCGTCCCGCGGTGATATTTCAACGTTTTGCGTTTGAAAATCCAAAAAATATCCATTATTTGCTACACAGATACACGCTTTTTAAAAACGGCTTGCAAAAGATTCAAAATTGAACACCAAATTTCTGGTAATTTTTTGAGAATTTTCGGAACTTTAAAACATGGTGTTTTGTTTGTTCAAGATGTTTGGAGTGCTGAAAAATAATAGTAAAGAATCGTTCCATCGTGGGTCGGTGTCGAAATGATCGGAATGAAAAATAAGAATGTTGAGAATTTTTGGAGATTTTCAAAAAATGGCAATTTTCGGATAGGTTTGATCGTAATAAATTAACGGTGAAAGACAAAAATCAAGAGAACTTTTTTGAGATCGGAAAACCGTATAGAAAATCGTGGAGCGAATCAAAAATAGTGAGGGAGAATCATTGGTCGAGTTGACATGGAATGCCCCATATGTATTCTGATTTTTTTCTCTTATGGTTTTTTTCTCTCTCTTTATCTTTATAACTATAGTTTTTGTATTATACAAATGAAGCGATAATGAAATCTCTTTTGACGACCTGACTTAGTCGTTATAGGCACGCAATGATTATGATCGTTTGCATTAAAATCAAGATTTTTATAGCAGTTCGATATTATCGTTATTCAACGCTTCGTCTGGTTTACTAGGTCTATCCCCGCAAGTAGTTTCCTCCATATACATATTATAGGTATGAATCTACTATATGTACTAGATTTATATGTATATACCCATGTATGTAAATTTATGAATGTATATACCTATGTATAATGTATAGAAAGTCAATTAACGCCGATAGGCAATAGTTTTAGGCAGTTTTTTTTTCATATATTATATATATTATAATATTAATTTACCCATTGAAAGTAAAAACTCGTTTCCAATGTTTTTCATACATATACAACAATATATATATATATACCGTCATAATTATTATTATGCATATACCGTGAGGAAACGTAGAGAGAGCCTAGCCCAAGCGCGCAGGCGCTGACTTATTCGAATATCGTTGGCCGGCAAATCGGGCTAGCAGCTCCACCAACCTTTCAGTAATATCCCTAGTTCTGTCGTCTGCTAGATTCACAACAAACATAACCTATTCCTGCCACGGTCTGCCGCCATTTGTATTTGACAAAAATCGGAAACAAATAGCAGACGGACTCTAGGGATATTCGTGGCAGGTCTGAAATTGGCGGCCTTTGTAATATTCGAATAAATCAGCGCCTGCGCGCTTGGAACCAGCTCTCTCCACGTAACCGCACGGTATATCTACATACCTTGGTGAAAATAATTCTAAAAGTAATTTCTTCACTAGATTGATCGACAAGAACAACGAATTTTTCGGAAAAAGAGCTACGAAAATCTACAATGTTTTATATATAAAAAAAACCTAACTATTAAATGTTCCAATTTTCTTGAAAAAAAAAAAAAATTCGTTGAAATTCTTAGCAATAGGAATTTTCACCGTAGATAGGGCATCAATTCTGTACAAACAAATACGGTAACGAACGAATGAATGAATGTTCGTTTACCTCAAATAGATAAATAAATAAATAGGGTAATACTGCAACTATTTAAATCGCAAGAAAAACAAGAAAAAAATAAAAAAATAAAATTAGGAATCCAACACATATACGACCGTTAAAATAATATACAATTAGCTCCTCTATATACCTACCCGTTTCGTTATAATATGTTACGCTCTGCCGCAGGGGCACTCGCGTGTCCGTATCATCCGTTGCTTTATATATCTAATAAATATATCGTATGCGTACTTAATATCCGCAGTTTTTATATATCCATTGATATCGAGTTTGTAGGAAATTTCTAAGAATTTTTAGCACAGGAAAATTGGTAAATTATTTCATAATTTTATAGCAGGTCCTAAATCGGATCCAAATAATTCAAAAACGATTCCCTAATATTTAGAGCCGATTCGGGGGGAGCCTGACAAAAAATTCATCCGTGCCCTAAATAAGGACCACTCTAGTATGTATGTGTGTGAATGATTAGCCGACTGATCAAACGCGTTATTCAATTTCTTAATTTTTTATTTCCTCTTATTTTCTTTGATTTTAATTCATCAAGCTGGAGGGGTCACGCCTAGTTTTATATATATAAGCTACTAGCTGGTACGGTTATAAAGAAACAGTAATTAATTTAATTAGTTTGATTATATTTGCCGCAGAGCGCGTGGGATCCTTGCACGATCATACTTAGTAAAGTTTATAACATAATGCTGCAGTATACCTAGCCAGGTGCGCTAACGATCATTCTTTTAATTAACCACCATGGCTAACAAACTTAACTTTAACTCGTACACCATGTTATGTATGTATAGTAGAGTATAAATGGGCAAAAGTACCGCAACCGGAAATAATTCAACCTGCGTTACACATATATATACCTACAGCTCGCTCGGGATGCAAAAGTCAAAACTGTATTACTTTGTGTTTATACAGTATATATATATACATACCGAGCGATTGTCTGGAAAGTAACGCGCCTGAAAGGTAGGCAAGCGCGGATTCAAAACTGGGCTGGTGTCCCGAAAATCTGCATCGAGAATACCAATGCCCCCCTCCCGGAATTTCGCATTTGTTCAACAAGTTCGATAGAAGAAATTCCGCGGTTCATTATTCTGCGTCGATCGGTATTAACCGATGTCATGGAAAACGGTCTAAAGAATGGAATCTACTTGAGTTTTTTGTGAATAAAATTGCGATATTCACACTGACGACAGCATAAATCCTTCTATCGTTAGACATAATCTTTTTTTTTTATGTCTGTGCAAACTGCAGACCGTTACCACCCAGCTATACATTTTTACCGAAGTTACTGAATCGAAAAAAAAAAAAAAAAAAAAAACGAAGCGATCAGTACCAGCGAGCGTTGAGTAGGTTACTACATATACACTTATATGTAGGAACTAGGAACAGTACGCGCTTCTGTGTGGATATTATTATAATGCTTTCGTGTCGGTCAAGGTTTCTTACCCACCTTGAATCCATCATGGCGGTATTGTGCCCCTAGTTCGCACTTGAGGAATTACCGCCGTTACATAACTCTTCTTTATAACTCTGACGCGATGTAAGCTGTGCGACTGTTAAGAAACCTAATTGTAAGCGTGCGGACTGCATCGAGGATCAAGATGTACTTATACGGCCCTGTCTTAGTCACTCATAAGCCCAGCTGTGATTGGTCGACTAAGATCTTCTGTAGCTCCGAAACTATGAGTCCCTCGAAGTTTTGGCAAAGGAACTTTGGTCTTAGATTTTCGAGAGGAATACACCTATACCCGAAATGCTGCGTCCAGACTGAATCACCCTGATTTACTGCACGATAATAGTTATTCAAGTTTTTTTCTCTTATTCAATTTTATTTTAATTTTTACAGTTGCGGGAAGTACATGAAAGTGTTTTTATGAGAGAGCTCTCGAGTTTAAGGTCAAACTGTGAAAACAGATCGATTCGTTTGTATTCAATGATCAGATCAGTTCGTATTTTGAATTCAGGACGAGGCCCAGGGTCTGCCCCGTCACGTATTCGGCGTTGTGTTATGAGCCTGATAAGTGTCTGTAAGCATGCGACCAAGTTCCCTAGTTTTCTGGGTTTCTGGATTAGGGACAAACTTTCATTCACCCATAACGTAAAACTAGAATCGATAGAATACCAGCTACTGGATTTACTCTGATCGTAGAAAACGTATGGGTTACGTTTACATATACCGTGAGGTTCTGTGGATGCGGAACGCTAGGGATACCAACCCAAAAAGTCTAGAGAAGTCACTAAATTTCTAGTGATTTACTCGAAACTTCTAGCAAGTTACTAAACTGCTGCTGCAGTTTACTGCATGACTTACTGCCCATGAAATAGCACCCTTTTTGGGTTGGTATCCCTAGCGTTCCACGTCCACAGAACCTCACGGTATAAAGCTTTATGCATAATTGGGTGTCACAAAAGGCTCGCGTGAATAGATACCCAGAACGTGCGAAATACAATCTGAACAATACTGCGACAAATGGTATGGTATATTCATCGCCATACGGATACGAGTATTCTTACAATAATTACGTAACTATTACGGGATATGCGTCATTTTCTCTAAATTAAACCAACTATATAACTAATGTAAGGGTTTGCCCCTTAATAACATCATTTTATAATATTCCTCTCGAATTTATAAGACGAAGTCCATAAAATCGCAAACAAGCTCCAATACATGTTTAGTCCAGTTTTTGGGGGGGGTCGTAGGGGGGTCGGTCGTGAGTGTAAAACTCAATTTTCGGGACTGGGGGTTTGCCATTCGGCCGCCATCTTGCAATTAAGCCTGTAATTAGTTTTTTTGATTTATCTCCGTAACCATGAGGCTGACAAAAATTTTGTGCAAAGCATTTTTGTAGCCTATACAATTATCTATAACTTTGATTCATAACTTTTTCGGCTAAGATCGATAATAAAAAAGTAAGGAGCATAAAAAGACGACAAATAAGGTGATGAAATACTTCGAGGCGAAATAACTCTGGAATTTTGTATTCGAAACTAAAAATTCTAATACTGCACATTACACTGTAATATATTTACTTGTAAATGTCTATAATGAATACCATGTTATGTGTTTATGCGCGTACTACGTACACACGTATTATTAGTTAAGATAGCTTTCCGGGTGGGTGGAAAAACCGGAAGTGCAACGAACCGCGTTACCCTCTTTTCATACGTTTACGTTATAAGCCCATACCCTTCGTGGTTATAATCCACCGATTTCTTTCATGATGTATTATTACATCCTTACCTCCTCCGCCTATTACGATCGTTATAAGTTATCCAGGTAAGTATACCTATAAGAAGGTGAGTATTTCAAGACTCGGTAATATATCCTCCGAAGATTATAATATCTTTCAAGAATCGATTATACCTCTAAGGTTTTGGTAAAAAAATAAAAAAATAAAAAAGGCATTTAAATAAAAATTCATAAAGGCTTCCTAATTTCGAAATAAATTTATGTGTGAAGTTTATATGAGAGAGACTCTGGAGGTATTGGTCGTGCGTAGGATGTTTTCGTTTTGTAATACGGTGTCCGAAGAAACCCTGAATATTATAAATCACGGCAAGGCCGCGCAGCCCGATACACAGCCTGGCGTAAACTTCAAAAACTTGAATAAATTGACGACCCGATATGTATAAGTGGTATGGTCATTGAGTATTTTCTATCTAACGCTATAAGTATCAGTTGGGTATATAATTCCGACGATTATTGTTCATAAGTTAAGATTTAGTTTGTGGGAAGGCATTCTGCATCAGTTATACGTATAGGTAGGTGTCCAAAACATCGCGTCCAAAGTCTAAACCGGATTGTTACGTCATTTTGTTATACAGAAGCGTGGCCGTCCGCCAAGGCGAAACAAGGAGGCGGTGGAGCTGTGACGCGTTATACCGCCCGTTTTTAGGCCATCATCAGCAATTTCTTTTTTTTTTCTTTTTCTTTTGTTTTTCTTATTTTTTCGATTTTTTTTCAACCTTTTAACTATTTCGTATTTTATTTCATCGATATTTTTGCTTCAGGCAGTCGCATTCGCGTTAGATTATCTACTGCGTACCATACCGTGCGATTATGTAGAAATTACAGGTTCCAAGCGCGCAGGCGCTGATTCATTCGAATATCATTGGCCGGCGGAATCGCGCTAGCAGCTTCACCAACCTATATCAGTAATATCCCTAGTTCTGGCGTCTGCTAGATTCACAACAAACATAAACTATTCCTGTCACGGTCTGCCGCCATTTGTATTTGACAACAATCGGAAACAAATAGCAGATTGACTCTAGGGATATTCGTGGCAAGACTGAAATTGGCGTCCCTCGTAATATTCGAATAAATCAGCGCCTGCGCGCTTGGAACCTGTAATTTCCACATAATCGCACGGTATATGGGTACAGGTGATAAAATATCTGTCCGTCTGTATGTGGTATAGATAATAAAGAATCTAATGGAGGAATTTTGCTCTATAGGTTTACAACTTTATGGGACACATATTTCTTTGACTTAATTTCTTTTATTTCAAGTAGACTCATAACTAATAATGCAGCTGAAGTGATCTCTATATAGGCAAGTTATATACCGGAATTAACGCCTGGCTGACTAAAAGCCAAGAACTTTCACCAAGATTCTGGATCGTTCGTTTATATCGACTTCCTTTAATCTTTTTTGCTGCCATGCGCGAATTAATACACCGCAGGGCCGTTATTATTATTATTATTAACATAATCGTTATTATTATTATTGTTATTATTATTATTATTATTAACATTATTGTTATTATTGTTATACGGAAATAGGGTTCGAAATCGATTTATACTTACTAGATAGTAATCGATGGGCTTTTCCCTGGCCTTGCTGTACCCTTTTTGAAGTTCGGTTTGTTTGAGGGCATGCGCGATGTGTAATGCGCTAGCGTCGAATCTTCCGTATTGATAACCGTCGCCACCATAATTATTGTTATGGTTGTAAGGTGAGTTACCACTAATACTACTTGAATTATTTTGATAATTAGAATCCCCCTGACGGTGTGAAGAGTTTGTCGGTGGTGGAGAACCGTGACCGTTCAAATTACGTCCGTGGTGATGATTAGTCGGTGAATCCATGTGGTCGTACCTATAATATGGTGTATATAGAAAACTGAGATTGAGATTTATTTTCTTCTTTTTTTCTTTTACTTTCAATCATATTTGCACCGCGTATCTACATTTCGTTAAAGAATAAACGAGGAACGTTGCGTTGTACTCGAAACCCAAAACTAAATAAAGACAGAGAAAAAATTTGGCCCAAAGGAACAAATTCTGCACAGACAAATGAACAAACTCAATGAATCATTGCATGAAAAGTACAATAATGCAATTCATGAGGCCCGAGAAGAATTCTCATCGATGAAAAGACGAAAAGCTTCACTGTGCATGAGGGAAAAACTCATTCAAAGCTCTATACAAAACTCGAGGATAAAGATTACCGTAGACTAGATGAAACAAAGTGTGGTGTAAGATCATAGTGAAGGAAAGAAGTTGTAGTTTGATATTAGTACGAGGATAAAATCGACGAGGCCAAAGTAAAATTTTAACGTATATAGCTCGAGGAATTCTTTCATAATTCGGCCGAAGAGAAAATTTGTTAAGATTCCGATCGAAATCTGAATCTATAGAAACTGTTAATTAAAATCGTCGTAGGACCAAGAGTGGATAAAGTTACGAAGATGTAGCGGAAGAAAATTTCTGTGCGCTATACGGTTAGCGAAGTTTCGGAGTTTTAGCTGCAGACCCGGAGACTATCTTGACATTTTTTTATTTTTTTATTTTTCGTACCCTGGTGGATAGAGGCCACGGGGTGATGGTCCGCCGGCTCGTATTTGTTCGTTAACATATCCGCTGCGTGGTACGTTTAGGGCGCTTCTGATACCGACGCTGGATCCATCGAGGGTACCAGGACCTGGTTTCGGCACATGACTGCTGCAGTATACTTCCTTATCGTTTATAGTGTGCTGGTTGTTGTAGTAGGTCTTTAGCGTTAATTTAGTACCGCATACCGCGCACTTGAAACAACCAGAGTGAAAGAAGGTGAAGTCCTTCAATGGACCGACTCTGTCGACTTGATAAACCGTCTGAGCGCACCTGAGGCACGTGCTTTCATAAAAATTCGGCCGATACATTTCGCCGTTGTTGTTGTTGCTCCCGCGAGAAATAAAAAAAAAACTTTGAACGTTTACTAGTCGTAGTCCTTATTGCCGATCATGTGCCAATATAAGGTACCAGCTTCGCGGTTTCAGCTCAATTTCGATGTGTGTACCTCCGGCGCGTATAAACCAAGTATACCTCTAGTAGAAAGGCGGGCGGCTCCTCCGCGATGAATTAAGAAAGTAGAAACCCAAAGCGAACGGTACGATCTCCCGATCGGCCCGGTTCAGCTACGGAATTATCAACGGGTTTTAAACACCGCGAATCATGCGTTCAAATCACCAAACAGTATATATATAGACACATATCTGTTAAACTATTTGACTATACACCTATGAGACGCATCGGAGTCAGTGGATCGCGAACCGTCCGAGAATAAACGCGTTCACCTTGAGAAATCTCGATTGTAACGCAATCCCGCGTAGGTATATAGCGGATGCAGTCTGGTAGGTAGGTAGGTAGGTAGGTAGGTAGGTGGGTAGGTGGGTAGGTGGGTAGGTAGGTATTCCAGACTATACACCTCTAGTGAGTTTACGAATCGAGAGAAATCGGTAAGTTTCACTTGCTGCTTCTGATGGCTGCGCTCCGCTACAGCAGTCACTATATACAACTTTCCTCATATAGTATATAATATAGATCGGTATATATCTCTGGTGCACCACTTCACGAATATACCTATATATGTATACGTTATATGTTATATATCGTTCTCATTATTATTGCAGCTGGTGCAGCGCTGCAGCACCGATTCAGGCTTGTAAAATTCCATTAATATAATCGTTATTCGTATTCGGATAATCGATTATCGTCTTATTTCAAACGACGTTGCTTCTTCACACCTGCATCATTTGTTTATAAAATATTTGGTTTTTTAATATTTATTATTAAATCAGCAGCTGTTGTGTGTCAATATTTATTCAATTATTCAATTATTTATTAAACCGTCTATCGCTGCACACTGTCTTATTTTATTCATGATATCAGTGGTCCGTGCACTCAACTATGTATACCTGTATTCATATGTATACTTATTTAATCCGTTAACGCGCGAGGCACCCGATACCTGTACTGTATACCACCTGATCCTCCGACGTTCAGAGACATTCTAACCACTCCGTAGTATACCGGCCATCTTGCTATAGGCGCAGGCGCGATACTGATACCGATGTTGGTGACTGGTGCCCGGTGGATGGTGGATCGTGGATCTGCGGGGTTCCGCCAACGAGAAACGAGTGAGCGAGACAGTGCTTTTTGAACAAGTGGAGAACTCGAACCTTAACCAGAAACCGACAGGCACTACGCTCACTGCTGGGACTCAAATATAATGTATATATATCATAGATGTATACAGGGTGGTCCCAAATCAATAAAATTCTCAAACTTTGTAGACATTGAGAAGTGCCGTTGAATCGCAGACCATATAATTGATTCAAAAAACTGTTTTATCCTAGCGAACTGATCTTCTCCTGCAATTGCATAGACTCGTTTTATATGTATGTTTGAGCTTAGGAGAGATTTCAAGGAGATTTATATCGCAGGGAGAAATTCAAGTATATTGAAACGATACAGCTATACAGGGTGAATTTTCTCTGGTATCGTATGAGGGAGGGGCTTATCACCGCAAACGCTCCGCCTTTTTCTATTCAAGCTTACTATCATCGTATCGAGAAACCCCACTTTTATTTTCACGCGCCGTTAAAACTCACGATTTTAACAAGTTTGCATAGAAAGGGGTGGGGCGTTTGCGATGATAAACCCCTCCCGCATGCAATACCAGAGGAAACTCACCCTGTATAGGTATAGGGAGATTTGTGCACTTTCACGCAAGAACACCCTATATGTTTTCTGTGTGTATACGCGCGTGTAGACACACCTACGTATACCTTCCTACACGTTACGTGACACGGCATGGGCACTACTCTCTCACTCTCCCGATCTTACACACTATAGTACACAGTGATCGGGCGAGGAAACGGGAAGGACGATTGCTTTTTTACGTCGTTCTAAAACCGCGCGTGCAGTTCGTGTTCTCTCGCTGCAGCACGTATCCCTATTTTTTTTTTTTTTTTTCATTATGTGCTGTTTTGTTCTCGGTCTTGTTTCTTTCATTTATTATTTAACATCGTCTGACGCTATATGTATCATTTATTGTATATATCTCCAAATTCTTATTGTATATGAAAATTCACATTCATAACTCCCGATTTATTTTCTCTATTTTTTATTCCGTCTTTACTTCTCTCTCTGAGCTTTCGCGGCACACTCCTGCCTCTTTCACGTAGGTATGAATACGTGGGCAATCTGACCTTATCATGGTATCATATTTGCACCTACACGCTGTCTCCGGAGCCCAGAACTGCCTTAGCTTTACATCGCGAAGCTCGAAACTTCGAACTTGTAATGGGAAACGACGAGATAGGAATGGGTTGCGAGTCTGTCCTGCTTGCTATTGGAGCGTGGGCGTGTGAGCAGTGGGTTAAAAGAGACACTTATTGACTCGGAAATTTAATCCTGCGTACGCTATACACATTCCTGTAAGACTCCAAGCCGTTATCGGTTACCTATAACTTACATTATGAAAAGTTTTAGGGAAATGTTCAAAGAGACAAAACAGCATAGAACACCTGTATACTCGATCAATATCCACGTCTATTTCTGGACACAATATTATTACATTACATCTACAGCTGGTGTATTGATATGATGACAAACCCGGGTTATAAGTTCACACCTGCAAGAAAGATAAGCGAAGATAACGCTGCCTGTGATCTACTGGTCGAGTTATGATTGAGAGAATTTAAAAATTTTCAGAAAACTATTCTAGTGAAGTTATTTTGCACAATCTAGACATTGGAAATTGTTAAATTCGAGCGATATAAAATTACTTATATGTATATAAATAAAAATGAATTTTCAAGAATGGTCGGATTGATTTATTCATCATTCGTTTTTCACATGTGTGTAATGCTGTTTGTAATTCCTGAAGGGCTTGAGGGTCGATTGTCCTACGACCTCAAGACGGTATTGGCGGTTAAACTAAATACGATATTGTTCGGTACACACATACGTATGCAGTAGTGTGTGGAATACAAAGCAGTCACGGGTATCGTGGCATAGTTTTATGCCCTCTTCTGCAGACTTCAATAGTGCGATATTAGCATCTGATTAAAATTCGTCGGGCGAATCGTAGGTATATGCCTATACTCAGAGTACGAAGTAAGAAAGTATGTATGTAGAATAATGTGCAGCCGCTCGCACGGAACTGCTTGCAACGTAAATTTCATGATTATTAATTCTGGCATACTGATATTATCGTGAGAAGACGAGAAGAAAGAAAATAGTATATAAGTAATTGCAGAGAGGGATTTATACAATCTTGTTAATACGGTGTATGAATTGCAATTTTCCAAATAAATTTACAAGGTGAAGAAATATTATAGTTGAGTGAGAAAAACACCAGAAATACTAAAGCAAATTCAATTTATTCATCGCATTTTTATACATATCTACATAGGTATATATGCGTATACACTATACAGCCCACATAGCGTGTGAATACGTAGGAGTTTCAAGGCTTCGTACCTTTTAAGTTTATATCCTACAGAATTTCATCAACAATGTCCATACTCTATAGTATGCTCATACTTATCATATTATACATGTGCCACATTCTAACGAGGCATAAGAAAAGAGGATAATTAATCAAAAGAAACCCCACGCCAAGATTCTTCCAGCCGCAATAGCGCCTTTATTAGATTACCTAGGTCTCATCCTGCAATTTGGGTTGCTACGGCATAGGCGCAACATTCCTAGACATCTGTACTCGGCTTTTGAACTTGGGACTTGAACTTGAACGGACATTGAACGGAAACCGTACAGATTTGCGGAATCATTCTGAGCATCATTTAGAAGTGTTACTATTGCAATACAATTTTGTAAACATCTCTACGAAAGTATCATTCATCTTTCAGTAACAAGTAATTAAGAATTCAACGCTTCAATAATACAAAATTCATACTGCTCACCGCCCACAGATTGACGGCAAAAGTAGTTCATAATCACGCCACTAAGCAGCACAGTCGCGCCTACGGCTTTAAATTCTGGGTATCGGCGGGGCTCCATTCCATAACTTTTATCACTGCTATCACTGTCGATAGATATCATGAGAGTGCTCCGTTTCTAATATAATATGTCGAAATACGTATAAGAGACGATGCTAATTCATTTTTAATCTACTAAAATTATACATTCATTTTCTATTCTCTTACAATAATATCATTATCAGCTGCAAAGTTATTCGATACCATTATTTATACGAGTTATATGTAAAAATACATGTTATTAATAATTAGAATATTCAGTTTGATAACAAATTTCTAGTTTTCATTGTGAATCTCAATTAAATTTCATTCTAAAAACAGCGAATGCGAATTATTGTTGACATTTTTTATTTTTTCATTTTTCCCCTTCCATGGTAAAGGCCGAAGCACATGATACCATGGACTTAGGGACGGAGCCTTTCCTTGCGGGAGTAAAACAAAACGACGGAAGGGGAATCATGGTCGGCCATCTTGAAAGGCAACATCGATATAGATATACTACGTGTACATCCACGTTTGTAGTACCTCACGGACTTATGAATGCTGCCTATCAATATGGCCGACGTGTTACGTCACGTACCCCCTGTATGTTTCATACCCCGCGCCAATAACCACAGCTTGCGCTCCGTCCATAAGTCTGTGATAATACCACATAAGCCATCAGCAGAATTCACAGCACACGCGCAATAGCTATGGCATTCGATTTATTGGTTTCTATAGGGTCTTATGTGCTTCGGTCTTTGCTGCTGTCGTCCCGGCTGCACAAATAAACTGCAGCCATTAATTCACTTCGGTGATTGGTTGCGTTCTTCAAAATACTAGTCAATTGGTTGTGTATATACAAGCCTGAAAGATGATTGGGCTACGAAATCGGCGTGCACATATCACTGCTCGAAATAAACGGAACGATTTAAAACGAGCCTACAAGATGCTGTCAGCTGACCAATCGCATCAAAGAATAGATTGGAATTGATCAATGAGATGTTCGTTCCTGGTGCAACAAATGCGCAGATTAACAGTCACTCATAAACCATAACCTATAACTGATTAAACTTAAAAATAATTAACAAATATAAGATCTTATCATAAACCGTGTTAATCTTTCATCCGCGTTGCTGAATCTTCAGTTAAAAAGAAGAAAGAATATACCACCGCTATTATTACAATAGTAAAAACATAATAATGTCTGCTGTTAAAGCTCCGAATCATAATGATAAACTCGATGAGGTTCTCCGGCTCTTTTTACTCCCCGATTACACCATCGCTTCGACAACATATTTCGATATTTTACTATCACACATAGCTAAGAATATAACGAACACACGTAAGCCACTGTGTTTTTCACATCTTTTTCATAAACTGAAAACAATTCTTCCCACCTGTTATCCCTCCCCCCGCCGATAGTTTTAACGAATATATCATAGGCTCAAAGGTAATGAATTGACATCCACAGGTCCTAACAACGGTGAATCAATCGACAAGTCGATTTTACAAAAATGGGTACTAAAAGCACTAGACACTTGGACTGTGGAGAAGAAACCCTGCCAGCCAGTAGTCACGTTCACTTTAAAACTCATCGGACTTATAGGCAGCAATGAGTTTAACTTTCTCTATTGGTACAGAGAGGATATATTCAATAAACTTAACGCTGTATTTGGGCTCAAGGAAAGCAACCTTCATCCGTCCATTAAAATGGCTTATACCGGCATGCTGTTGGAGTTCATTAATCACAACAACGGACGGCAGTGGATCATCGAAACTGGTGAGATCAATATTACCCAAAACCAAGCTCAAGGTTCCTAGAAAGAAAAGAACATGTTCATTATTCACTTCCTCTTTTTCTTCTCATTTCGCTCGACCAATTCAAACCAGTCTTATGGAAGTTGAAGAGTGAAGCCTTGTCAAAGTACAGGTTTATCTAGCTAATCAAGTTTTTGGAGCTTTCAATCGAATTCTAATGCTTTGAACTGAACCTGAATGCTAGAATTTCTGTGTACTCATTTAATCATCTTTAATGAAAATCGTTGTGTGTTCGACAGGAGCGTGGAAGGATGTGATAAGGTTCTGCCATTCGAATCACACGCTCTATGTGACTAGAGAGAGTCAGAAATTTGTTTGGAAATTGCTGCTGCTTGAGTCTGGTAATAAAAAGTTTTGCGAAGAAGTTATATTCGCGGCGGCAGAGCCTTTGATAAACAATACGTTTAGTCCCCAGCTTTCTCCTACCCTTGAAGATAATTATCTTGATCAAAACGAGCTCCTAATAACGATCATAGACTTGATCACCGCGATAATGGAGAACACTCTATTCGTGAGTCTGGACAACACGATACCCTGTCTCTTGGAGTCTATAACTAATTTGGATTCGAGGATTAAGGGATTGTTTGAAACCTGCATAAGCACAAAGTTCTTTGCACACATTATGAAGCTTATGTATTTGCTTCTATTCATGAAACTCAAAGACGGTATCAGACCACCCGGTAAAATAATCGATCCTGAGATCTTGACCACTTTTTTCATGAACTCAAGATACATTGACTCTATGCTGGTAGCTAAAAAGTATATATTGGATATGGTGAAGGGAGAAAAACTGCTGTTGATGTATTGGAAGAAGATAAACAGTCTGTGCCAAGTAGAAATGTGTAATAATTACAAGCCCGAACATCAGTGCTTGATGATAATGGTAATAAATGCTCGGTTACAAATGACTCAAACTCGCAAAGTTCGTTTAACTGTTATGTAATTCCACAGTTAATGCCGATATGCACTTGTATAAATCCTCAAGACGTGCCCGAAGACATGGAAATCTTTGTACAAAAACTTTTCAATATATCCTGCATATACACGACAAGACTCTGTTACATGGTACGCGATAGTTTGATAAAAGAAGACGTGGTGACTGAGCAAATATGCAAAACTTCAATACAGATAATAATGGATATTCTAGATATCGTCGAAAGGGTAATCCAAGACATACGCTCGTAACCAAGTACAGTCACATATCATTTAACAACGTTGAATAATAAAATAATTTTTATTCTTCACAGGACGGAGCAGTGATTGTCTTCCAGTCGATGTCTTGGGTATTGAAGTGTTACATCGAACCCGTAAACGGGAATCGGCAGGTTCGCAATTGTGTGTCTTCGTCGGAAAAAGAAAATCCAAGAATTCCAAAGTTCAAAAGACTTTTGGATGGAGATCCTATAGTAGACTGTCCCAACTTGTTGTCTGCTCTTCTAGACGGTCTCGCTACTATTATACACAAGTTTAAACTCAAGTGGCAAGATTGTTTGGAAACTATAAGCATTCTATCTTTGGCACAAAGCATACTCAACCATCCAAACGTTGTACCAAAGGTATATATTCTTGTCATGCTCTCGACGCATTTTATTCACTGATAGATCATTGTTTTCATTGTTTCCTGTTGACCGATCACCGATTTATACCTCTGAATGCCGTTTAGCTATGCGTCCAAGCGCTCTCACTGTGCAAACTAGCGATCCAAAATTTTATGGCACCAAATTTGGCGCTGTTAGTGCATTCGGATAGTAGATCGGACGAGATGGGACCAGTACTGTATAAGAGAATGCATGATCCGAACTGGGAAGTAAGAGACAGTGTTCTAGAAGTGATCGGTACAATTGCAACAATCGCCGAAGACAGTAAGATGCCTGAAAATAAATTAACAATAAATCTGAACGAAATCTCTGGACCTTTTACTTTTTCATTGCAGAATATCCGGCCTTCCAAGATTTACTACTAGAAAATGGTTTCCCACAACTTATTGTCGACGTTGCGGCCGCCGATGGAGAAAGCTACGTCCGAGCAACGGCGCTAACGTGTATCACAACTTTTGTTAGGATAAACAGAATATGGAATGAAAAATTGTCCCAGTTGGATCTGCCTGTAATATGACTTTGCCCATAGTTTAAATTCAATGCCTTCCTTGATTTTTCCAATCAATGATCATACGTTTTGAATAAAATTTCTTTTTTTTTTTTCTTCAGAAAATTGCCATCAATTTAATGACCAACGAAAGCGAAGCGATAGTCAGAAGGGAGGCCGTTATACTAGTTAAAGAACTATACGTCCACAGGAAATGGCCGTAAGTTGAGCACCCTTCAATATCCATAACAAAATTCTGAATATCCTCTGTGTTAATTTTTCAGTAAATCAACGGTGGACGAAATGGCAAAAGCGATGTCTGCTGCAGCCGTTTTAGACCTTCACTGGGAAGTGAAAGTAAACGCTCTTCAATTCTGGAGCCAATTTATAAAATCACATTTCAGCGACCAGGGAATGTTAGACGGGATTTTTCCGACCGTTACTTTTTCAAAGGAACATAAGAAAATAGTTTCTCTTGATAAAGAGGAGATTAAAAAGCGGATTTTGAAAGCTTTGGACGAATTAGCCAGCCAGAATTGTCTAGGCGTAAGTCAGCTCGCTTTTATCTAGCGAAATATCTAGTTTATTTCCGAACTAATTTAGCGCTTGCATATCTCATTCCCAGGTCCTTCTCGCAACATTGGAAGACGACAGTGATTTTCAAGTGTGCAAAGCATCTGGCGAGATAATAAAGAAATTAAAAAACGTATTCATGATGTACAAAGTGAGTGCGACTGCGGCTGAATCATCCCAATCTGACGTGGTCAATTCGAGCGGTGAGTTATCATCCGTAGATCGAACTGACGGGAGTTTATTCAACCACGTGGGCGAGGGAGAGACCAAAGCTGATCAGCCTTTGTCACCGATGGAGATAATCGACTCTATTGTTGACTCGGATGACATGAATCTTCTGGCTTCTGTTTACAAACATACGATGAATATGGGCGGTGATACAGAGCCAACGGACAGTGAAAGGCTCGAGTATATTTCCCACGTTAAAAGAGAGCAATTCTTACGCTCGGTTCTCGGATGCGACATCGACGCTTATATAGAGGAGAAAAATCGCTGGCTCAAAACTTATACCAATAGCTTCGGCTCGGTTATTGACGATATTCTCGTAGCTCATGAAACAAATAACGTTAATGACATGGATTGTTACTGAATAATGCTTATTTAGTTTGTAAACTCGGTACACGCGTGCATTGAAATTATTTCCCAATACTGTATCAGTTTCGTACGTATTTAGATGTTGGAAAAGCCACGTATCAAATTTTTACAGTGTAATACCGCGTTCAATGAACTATCCTGATGTTTTTATATTGTAGTGATGTACATCCCACATTCATGAATACAGTTATAAAGTTTTTTTCAACTTTATATACTAGAAATAGAGATATGTAAAGTACACTTAGTTTTCAGCCTGCGATTATGAAGCAGGCTTATTTCAGGGACTTCATAAACATTCGTGCTGAATTAGACTTAAGTATCTATAATGCTGGGCGATGATTGTGTTTATAAGGTAGATGAAACAACAAAAACTAACTCCCGTCCACCCTTCCTAAAATTTAATTATCCAAAGACGTGAATAGTCTAGTTTTGTTAGTCATACTTTACAAGCTGTCCAATGCTCTTTTCAATTCGTTATTAGAATCTTTTTTTCTCTTCAAACTTCACTTCATTGCAATACGATTATATCTTTCCACTGAATTCTTTCTTTTTTTCTCGTTGTTAATATTGTTTTCATTATTGTTTACTTTACTATTTACCAACACTTAATTATTACTCTATTAATTATACCTATCTATATTACTCGAACAGAGATCTACTGCAGCAGCTGTTGATATTTCATAATAATCAAAATCATTTGCAATTGAAACTGTAAATTTGTTCATAGAATTAACATTGGAATACACATTTGTTTTGGAAGAAAAAAAAAAGACGAAAGAATTGATACTGTTATCATTATTTATTATCACAATAACAAGTCTTACATCGATTACAACTAATATTTAATAGTACAAGAATCCATTGGCTCTTTTAAAAATGAAGAATAACAAAACGATGAGGAAAAATTTGTGAAACTTTAATCGAAGGATTACAAAAACTGAAAAACAATTACTAATTCATGTTATTTTCTTGTGATCTATACGTAGCTTAGAAATAGGTGAGCTACTGAATCTCAAAGTAAACCCTGAACAAAACGAAAAACTTTTTTCTTTTTTACATATAATATAATAGTGGTATAACAGATAAATTAATAATACTTTAGTAATCAGACTTATAGACTCTAACAAAGTTGATTTTTCTCCTAGATACTAATATTATAATAATACGAGACTGAAGAAATAATATCATCGCTAACATTTAGCTTTTGTACTTTTTGGTCTATTATAGGTATAAGGAACGTTTTGATCACAGTACGTTATAACATCTTTGTTCTTGGTACAATAAAGGCTTAAACCTTTCTTCTTGTCAGTGATAAAAATAAAGTTGATTATTATTCTATGCGCTTCACCAGCTGAAACTGGACTACTCGTCAACTTTTCTTTCATATTTCATATCACTGCTGCAATAGCTCATCGAAGCGCAAGTAGGACTCTAGAATAGGCATATCACTCAACGGTTGTTCGTAGTTTGAATCTCCCGGAGCTTTTTCAAGTACAGGGATTCTCTCGTATAAAGAAGCCCGATCGACCTTCTGGGACTTTGGATCTTCCACCGCTTTGCCACTCAGTGCCCTATCATCTTTATTCAGGCATTGGAAAGACTGAGAAAAACTTCCCAGCTTTGCGCTGTAATCAATCGGCGTGGCTTCTAATTCTTTGCATTTATTGGTAACATTTTCTTTTGACTGATCAGAGACTGGTGATTCTACGCGAGTCTGAGACCTCTGCAAACCCTTAGTTCTCATCCACCTGGTAGGAAGAATAACGTTTTCAGAACGAGTTGTTTTTTTTCCTTTCCCTTTTCTACCTCGTTTTGTTTGATTGGTCGAATTCCAGAAACCATTTCTCTTCGTCATGACCTGCAGGTCCTGGCAAATCCCATCAACACACTTCAGGAAGGTTTCATCGCTTATTTCTGGGACTTTACCCAGCTCGATTTCCCAACTAGATAAAAATATGGTGTTGAAGTTTGCACTCATCATTTTGTCTCTCTCTCTGAAATCTCCTGTAGAGATGAGAGAGTAGTGCGGAGCTTGCCTTTCAGCTTGCTTAAGGGCCTTAGCCATTCTGGTTTTTCCATACAATGTTTTAGTCTTGTTCGTATCTCCACCACCGTATAGGCTTGGATTAAGTATAGCGCGATCATTGCTGCTGTTAGTATTTCTCTGATTATGTAATTGACAAAAATGATAATTTGCTACATGGTTTTTCAACAGCAGAGGGTATTTAGCCGCCACATCTAATCCCAAAGCTTCATTCTTAAGGCACATGTAATGAACAAGGCATATCAGAGACAATGATAACTCTTCTGTTGTATGACGATACTTTTGATGATTATGAAGCTCGTCAATAGAATTTGTCTCTAATGAGCATACTATGCACGGAAATATTTTCGCCATTGATCCTACAGCCGGAAAATTCTGCATTTCAATTCCTTAGATTGATAGCAACGCCTTCTGGATCATAAATATTAAATGAAAAAAAAAGCCATCATTATGTCGTCATCGCATTGTCATTAGTTTCACATATAGATATATGTATATATTTTTTTCAATTATCAGTTTTTGGATAAACAAAAGATGAAAAAATTCCATAAAATTAACAAACTATGTTCATTTTGCGCCTCTTGTATACGACATTATATGACGAGTCTTGGGAAGACGGTAGGGAAAAGGGTTATTTGGTCTTTCTTTGGATACGAACGTGTCGTTATTAGGCTAATTATAACTAAACAGATGAATAAATGAATGATAGTAACCTTTGAATAAAAATATTTGCTGTTTATGTATTTGGGCAAACCTCAACCACGTGGGCGTAGCCAACGGCTCAGGTATCATTGAACGAAAACAAATACGCCACGCGTTCTTACTACTGTTAAAATTTCGGTTCAAATTATTGTTTCGAATATTCCGTATTCGGCAGGATGGCGCCACCATCCAATTGCACAATCACAACGCTTACATGTTCGCCTGAATCTAACAGATCTGCATTGATTCTACTAGATCGATGAAAAGGCCTTTGCTAGTTACTAATTCTCGCGAAATCGTTTTCGGTTTTTTTTCCTCGACTATAGGTTGCTTTAGAATAACACTTTACATGTGCTACATCGTTTTCTGTGAATTTATATCGTTCATAGTATTATATTGTGTATGGAAATACACACATGTGCGAACTAGAGATCCGTTTAATAAGCTTATTTGATGTACGGTATGTAGATGTACATCATGTTATGTAAAGGAACTCGAACAGCGTTCGAAAACATACGAGAATCGCGCGTTGTTTAGGATTGGCCGAGAATCTTCTCGAGAGTTCTAGAGCCCTGCGTCGATTGGCCAGGGGCGATACACACGCATACACGAGGGTTCTCGTGGTTGTGTTTATTCGCGTTGATACCATTCCTCGTTCATGCACGAGCTCAGTTTCGTTGTAACAACGAATGCTAACCCAAAGAACCTAGTCGAGTTACTTCGAGTGTTTATATGATAGAGGTATTCGGTGCCGCGCGATCCCGCGTGCAAATATAACCGCAGTTAGCAACATCACTGTGTGAAATAGGAAAGTGGTTATAAATAAGTTTAAAAAAATGTCATATTACTTTCGAGACAAGCCGAGATTCGGTGATAGACTGAGGTCAGACAGTTCTGGTGACGATCTAATGGAATCTCTGAAACGACAGTTCGATCAGGACAGCAAAACATTTTTTGAACCAACTACCAGCCGCACATCAAGAGAACGTGAAACTCCCTTCGATCACCGGAACATCGGCTTTTCAAGGGTAAGCTATGTCGACGATATTACACACATCATTTATCACATCATATGTTGTTTGTTATTACGATGACGCTGGTATCGACTAGGCGTATGATACTTAGTTACAGGTATGTTGTTTGAATTCCATTTTGTTTTTTCGACAACCGAATAAGTTCTTTTTTGTTTTTTTTCTTATTATTTAAGTTAATATTATACTTCGTACAACATATTTTATCTACACATAATTATTCATTGATTACGTAACGATATGGGAAAGTAATAACATGCCGTGTTTTTATGGATGCGTATAATATCTGTTTCTAGTTTATTACAGTATTGATAACGCGATTATACAGAAAACAGTATGGATATAACATAAATTGACATCAAACGCGTATAAAACACCTATAGATAGTGTTTTCTATTCTTCTTATTTCCTCATATCGAATTCTTTTTCTCTCTCCTGTTGTCTGAAGGTAACCGTGAACGGTGGTGGAGAGAGAGAGAGAGAGAGAGATATTAGTTTGATGATAATCTAGGTTTTTTCGCGAGCCAATTAGACAGAAGAGACTTAACGACGATAATGATAGACGTTATTTGTGTCTCTGCGATTCTTATCGCCATTGCTATACGTGTGCAGTCAGGAGAAAGAGAGAGAGAGAGAGAAAGAAAGAAAAAGGGAGGCTATTACCGCTTTATTGGGAATAAACAAAGGATTGTATTTTGTCATTCAAGTTTGAATTAGTTGACGAATATTATTGTCATTAATTTAATCTTTTTTTTCCCGTCTATTGAATTATTGCTCATTCAATTTTCGTCTTGAAAGAAAAAAAAAAAAAAAAAAGATCATTCGGCGTATGTATGTATACAAGATATAGTCCGAAACTTGAGCCTTCGAAGACTATTTTTAACTCTGAATTCTAAGCTGCTGCAAGATACTATTTCAATTTGCTCTCTGACTTTTTCTTCTTCTTTTTCTTTTTTTTCGTTAAATCTGTATTAAAAAAAAAAAGAGAAAATAAAAGGAACTCCGAAAACCAAGTCGACTGATTTTATAATATGACAAACCGTTGGGACCGGTAGAAAGAAATATTGCTAAGAAATTGAGTCGCCGCTAATTTCTCATATTAAACTATATACTTTATGCTGCACTATTATCGTCTATAACTCCAAGCATAAGAGATTATAAGATCGAACTATATTGATAAATGGGATAACCGCTCTCGACCTAATTATATGTATTATGTGTACCTTCTGATAGATATACCTACGTGTATGTATACATATAGTCGTGAATAAGTTTTAATTGAGTGATACCAGGCTTCGTCGAATGAACTGGAAGCGATTGATTCATTCGCAATTTCAGGTCTGACAATAAATGAAGCCCGATGTACGCGTACGCGTACGAGTATAAGTTTCTTATCGATATTTCATTTAATTTTATTTCATTTATTATCTTTAAGAGGCAGATAATAATATTATATTAACACAGCTAAATTGACAATCGTTATCTTGCAAATGCTGCTGCTGCTGCTTCTGCTGTTGCCGCCGATGAAGGGGATATTTATTCATGAATATTTCTCTCTTTTTCTTTTCACCTTTATCTCTTTACATTCAGATACTAAACATCGATTACCCAGAAATCTAGATTGTTAAATGGAATGAACAAAAAAGAAAATTATCAACAATCCGGAGTTGAGGAACCTCCGGTTACTTTAGAACTAATGATACTAAGAATCTACAGTTCAAATTTTAGACCGATACGTTAAGCCGTTTTAGAGTTATCGTCGAAAAAGTAACGAAATATGAGATTCGGAGAAAATAACGTGGGTTGTCCGATATTCTGGGTTAGATTATATAGAGCTTTCTTCGCGCGGTGTTCCGGCGCCACCTACGGCTTGAAACGACGGAGGGGCTTGAGAGGGGGAAAGGGAACGTTCGCTAAAGCATTGAAAATTTGAAAATCTTATTTTAAATTTGTTCGTCTTTCTTACGTTGCTTTCAGTTCATCCGACTGTACATGCTCTTTGTCGTCGAAGCAGTATTCTGCTCGGAAATATGCGTAACATACATAATAATAAAAATAACTGTTCCAAATGTCTGCTGCTGCATTGTGGCAAGCATACCCAGGCAGGCGAGGATGAGATGTATTTAGTTATGCTCTTTGAAATACTTGCCTACCATCTGCTGCTCACACACCTCGAACATAGACGATATAAATTCTAAGAGATGTAAATAGCATTCCGATCCGAACGCGCGGCACACCGAATGTAGGATGTAACCCTGAGAAGAAAAAAAGATGTTACTTCTACTTACTAGTATGATATACAGGATTATCCATGTGTAAGCAACGCCAGATATGGATATAATAGATCAGGACTCAGGAGAAGGTGGTACTCGCATGAAATACATATGGTATATATATATTACAGGCGTAATATGTAACTAAAAACTAAACTAACCGGTAACCTTTACATCGATTATAAAGTAGGTCGCGTTGGTACCAACATACGTGCGATAGGTATACCGCAGTGGTGAGTAAAATAATGTCTTCGCAGGGAACGAGCGAAGCCTCACAGTGTTTGCTTCAGCTACATGTTAACACGGAAACGTTTTAGCAATACAAACGCCGTATCACACCAAGCCTATTCCCAACCAACGAAACCATTGTATCTTTACACACTAGGAATAATAATTGAGGAGAGAAGCATAGAAACTCTGTTGTCATTCGCAGCTTTGTCGTCATATTCCTTTCTCTTTACACATTGATAGAAACAACATACCATACATATTATACTTTACAATCATTGTGTAATTTGCAAAGAAAATTAATCCATCAATAAATCAACGGATGAAGAAAGATAAAAAACTTGTATATTTTCTTCAATTCTGGCAATATCATTATATGTTCCTCTTTTTCTGCAGCCAGTATTATAATTTCGCGATTCACCGCTAGCCTGCACTGCCTAAGGCCGCGGGCTAGATCCTAATCTCAACATAACAAACAAAATAGCGACGTTGAGAATGCGCTACGTCATTTTTGGCAACGGTGAAATTAACCCAAATACACTCGGAGATCGTTTAGCCCGAAAACGTTATACCTACTTTCTCCAGCACCAGGAAACGGCGACAATGTTAAATTTCAACAAAATTCTATGAGACTGACTGACCGAATTTACAGATATATACGGATGGAAAGTGAAATTGATTTATCGACACCCTGTATGTACATTGAACAGATTATCAACCCTCGAATATTTCGCCCCCGCAGGATGCATCTCACCCCATTTGTTCTCTTGCCATTACCGCTCGTCGTCCCCTAGACTTGGAGTAGTGCCCTACGGATCAGTCGCAGTTTTACGTTATAGTCTTACATCGTTAGAGGAGAAAAGGCAGGCTGTTGGCTCTACACAGTTTACAACGTGTCTGTTAAATGAGATCAATACGTTCCTACCGAGGATGACTACAGGAGAGAGAAAAGAATGGATTTCACGTACGATACATTCGAGGATCTCCACGCCAACAAAGATGGATGTTGTGTTCAAAACATTGAGAGTTTTTTTTTCAATTAGTTAAAAACACATGTGGCATCATATTCTTTCCAAGATTTTTCGACGATGAAAGAAGAAGAAAATGATGTTTCTAGACTATAAAGCTTAGAGTTTAGCGTTGAGACTGATTTCCCGACAGCGTCGTGATCTGGCCTGATCATCTAGACTCTGGAGTTTAAGCTCCTGGCTCTTTGGCATCGTCTAGAAATAGCAGCCATTGATTCCTCCGGTATTTGAACCAGTGAAATTCTCCCTCCACTCTATTGCCAGTCGCTACAAGCGGATACAAACTACTATGATACATATACCTACATATATAATTGAGGAAAAATGGTGCAGGCTTTTAACGTTTCGAGGACACCGTGTCACGTCAAAGGGTGCGTCACTATGCCATTAAAGGGTGGAGGCTGTAAATGCTGCAAAGAAAAATCGATGATGGTATATACTCATAACAATACATGTGAGCACCACACACATATATACAGTATAAATAATGATACATGTATGTATATGGGAAGGTTTGATTCTCGCAGTGCATCACTATGCTTATAGTATACATACGTGTATGTATGTCACCGTGCAACAGTGAGGCAGCAATTCCCATCAGAAGATTCATCCTCTTCATTGCAGACCGATAATAAAAACGGCTAGAACCCTTGTCAGGAACTCAGGGTACCCCGGGGCGAATATATCAGATCGCTTTCCTTATCCCCCGAGGATCAGCGTTGATATTAAATCCTTGAATCCATGAATGGCGCATACGCGTCTACTATATTACTACAATACGTCGTCCCCGCGTAATAGACGTTCGCGAATGTAGCAGGTGTATGTTACTGACTATGAAACGTTGTCTCGTGGATACTTGAATGGACCATATGGGGTAGTAAGATCCCCACACATTCATAATGCATTTATATTTCCCTGCAGTAGTGCGTGCGGACGCCGGACAAAAACTACGTAAGTCACGAGACTACATGATTATCCTCCGACTTACTTCTCTCGTGAGAGGATTTCGAATGCCGCTTCTCGGCGGCCGCGCGGGTTATGCTACGCTGTATCAATGTCTGATGAGAATTGATGTATAATGTGTGTCCGTGGATTGTCGGGTATTTATAGGACCATTTATTTTCATAATTTTCCCTCAATTCCAAATATACCTGCTTCCATAAAATGGCCTTGAAAATCATACTGGGCTCACGGCTGTTTTTATTTATAGTTAACGGCAAGGTTCTGTGTGTCTCTAATCATCTACTCATCACTCTGGATATTTTCATTTTTTCCACTCTCAGTAATGTAGGTGTAATTGTATTATATTTAAGTATTCCCTCAAATTGAGTTCTTCGGTTGTTATACCTATAATTCGCGAGATATAACTGGGTTCACACATATTGTATAGGTATGCGCATACCTACATGTACATCGATGTGAACACCCAACCCACGCGGACTCGTTTATTCGTCGTCGCGTGGCTTAGGAACGACACGGCGACGCGATGGTTCCCTCTGAATATCCTGACATTCGTCACACGACACACCAATTTTCGGTTCCTTATATGCTCATCACATGCTCGAAATGATAATTATTCACGCTGATTAACGCCTTACTTCACGGCCTGAGAGGACTCGAGGGGCAATCGACTAGGAATGAAAGTATGCGAGGATAAGTGCGGTATTCATTCACTAAACCTATTCTCAAGGCCTATTCCGTGTGCACCGGTTTTGTTTCGGAAAACTCTCAAGGTTCGAGTTCCATGCGCCCACTATCACACCTATACTAGGAAATCACAAAAAAAAAAAAAAAATTAAAACATGTATATATATTTGCCCGGACCATTGCAATTGATCATAAGTCGGTTTTAATTGCGATAATTGGAAGGATTAGGAGTGAAAATTTGAGTGGGTGAGATTCGAATCTAGCGAATCAGCTGCAACGAATGAAGATCAGCCTGTCTATGAAGATCAAGTCGAGTTAACAGCTCGTAGAAACCATTTCAAGAATAACGGTATGGTAATTTTATAATTGACAAATTCTGCATCAGAAAATAAAGGAAAGAGACTTCAAGCCGCTCGTTTGGAGGCATAATTATAACAATAGAAAAAAGCGTGCCCATTTTTGGCCATACCTTGGAAACATGTTATAGTATAGCGAAATAGCTATAGTTATACTTGCTACGTATGCAAATGAAACCTTGACATGATAGACCGAGGAAAAGTTCTCTCAATTGGGATACACAACAGCTTCTTTCCTTCCATGCTGAAATTGTACGAGGAAACATTTCCTTCCGAGGAAATGGGCACCGTTCCTTCCTCTAACAATGAAAAGAAGGATTCTTATTGTCAGATTCCGGCTTAGAAATGGTGTGGTATAGAAGTTACGAGAAACGGGTGTGTCCCTCATGCAGTAGCTAAAATAGAACGGATCGATACTCGCCAAGATCGATGGAGGATCACGGACTTCGTTGTTACGGTCCCGTCATGGCGTTATACTGAAGCATATTGATGGAGGAACGCCATTTGCTATTTACGTCAGTAACAGGAAATGGCTCACGGAGGCTATTCTGCACTAGGTAGTACAATAGGGATAGCCATGACTCTGACCTTTGCCAACTACCAGAATGATCTCTAACATAATAATTGGATCAATATGTATGCATAGAGGCCACACGCAGACACGAACATCGTCCCGTTTTGCATGATAAATGAACGAACCCTTTCGTTAGTACGTCCAAGGGGCTTGGAAAACGGAGGTAAACTTTGTAGGGAAAAGGAACTCCGTCATATTTCCCTTGCTAACAAGCCCCCGTTTTTGAACTCCTTATTATCCGCGGATAGCTGCTTACGAGATATATTGTTACAGTTTAGTGTTTGGGTTGACAGTCAGCCAGCACTTCACATACTGAGAATTCTACACCTATGCATATATGTTAATAAATACTATAAATGGAGCAGAACTGAGTATGTGAATCACACTTGTCGACCTCGCGTATATAATAAGCAAATGTTTTTTGAGTCAAGACTCTCTTGCAATTAACTGCACTCTTTTCCAAACCGAGTAACAGAAGGCTATGTATTCATTTGTTGTGTAGCACACCCGGACAATTCGATGCAAATCCCATCAGGGTTTAACCTGATTTGTTTATAATCGGCACGTAACGCCCTGTACGAACACAATCACTGTACAGTGAAATATTCTTGACCCAATAGTAAAATAATGGAAATTGAAAGATCGATCAGTAATCGAACGATCTAGAAGTTTCTTGAAACTGGTGCTGCGAATAAACGTCTCTGCTACGTACGTACACGCACATACGCATACACACACCACAGGCATAGGCATGTATATTTAAAACTTTGTCCTCACCACGCTAGTCAGCTCCGCCAGCTCACTATACAGCAGCTGTATATGTAGAATGAGCGTAGGTAGGCTACGGGGATAACATCCTCGCCATAGTCTGACTGAGACGTCAGTGAACGTTTTCTCGCCGAGAGAAGCAGACCGTGATTGAAACAAACTGAGAGTTTGAACAGATTGATTTACGTTATTATACAATAACAAGGTAAAGAAGGAGAGAAAATATATATTTTAAAAATAGAAAACGGAGAATATTAAAAAGTGAACAAATTAAATTGAGCAACAGCAGCAGCAGCATACCTATGTGTGTGACTAATTAGTTTATAAATAACATCAGTTGTATAGATTTTTTTTGTGGTGTTTTGATGAAGTTCTGTTTTTTTTTTTCGTTGCGATTCTATTCAGTTTCTAAATGAATTTTTCTTGAAAATTTTTATTTGGATCGTATTATATCCTATGTGTCATTTTTATCTACGTAAACGTGTTTGATATTATTTTGTTATCGTACATTTGGTGGAGACCTTTGAAGAGACGTACAAACATACCAATATAGTAGGTATAGTGTGTCGAAGTACGTTAAACGAGAATCTGGGACAATCAACGAATTCGAGAAAAGCCCGATAATATATTGGTAAAGAAATGAAATAATCATCATAACAATAAGTTGTCAGTGTGTTTGTACCTACCTACCTACCTACCTACCTACCTTCCTACCTACCGTATCATATAGTATACTATAGTTGACGTTTTGTTTCGTAACAGCTACGCTATACGCTCTATACTTTATTATAGACGCTTTTTATACTTTATATTATAATATATGCTAATCGTCAAACCATATAAAAATTAATATTTGATAACCGTTATTATTGTTTTCTCTAAAACCAATTATACGATAATAAAATTAAATCGTAAAAAAGGTCGGAATTACGTTTTCCAATCTGTAATTAATTAATTCATCGATTATTTTCGACACACTTGCGTATACCTAAATATATACTTGTATAAATCAAATAAACATGGACTCTCCTATCATCTTGGACAACGCCCCGGAATTTGGCCAGTACGTGGATCGCGCTTTTCCCGTAAGTTTATTATGTAACGATTTTTTTTCTTCTCTCTTTCCGTCTACATTTTTCTTCTTTTATTTCCTTACATTCACCCTTAGCTCAGCTTTTCATATACCCATGTGATCAATAATCTGTATACGATTCTTACCTCTATAATCATCAAGAGTATAATCGGGTGCAGGAGAAGATTTGAAATTGAAAAATCGGCCGATATAATGATGCAGTAATACTGGGTAAACATACCCACACGCTTACGACGCGTTCCAACGAACTGAATCATTCGAAAACAATTACTGCTGTGCCAAATGAATGGTACCAAAATGGCCGACGATACACAGTATTTCGGCGCATACACATATCTAAGAAATCGTATTAGCTCATTTTACAATTAATTTATAAATCTACAGGATAAGAAATTTACCTTCACAATATATGTGCTTGAGTAGCAGACTTATGAATGTAGTACCAATAACTATGATCGTCGTCATTAGTCATTACATCAGTCGGATAATATTTACCGATTTCATTTTTCTCTGTCTCCCGCCTTTTGACCGTTTACGGTATCACCGGATGTCTCATGTGTGAACCTACGTATGTGCACAATACAATATATGCACACACACACACACACACACACACACACACACACACACACACACACACACACACGCATATCTCTCTCTGTTAACTCATTGCATTCACAGTCCAAGTTGGTATCGGTCTAGACAATTCACAGTACGCCGTCATGTTATAGTTGCCAGCTGCTTCTTGACTATATACGTGAGAAACTACTAGTAACAATGGTTTTATATATTCGACTATTATGAGGACTTCAAAAATGCTGCCCCTGCAAGTTTCTTGATTTTTTTTTTCTTTCCCTTTTCTTTCTGCCGATCTTACTGTTAGACTTGACTGCAAAATTTAAATGATGAAATGAAAATAATATGCGAAATGGTTTCTTTCGAATGAATTTTAATTTCCAAGAAATTTGAACTTACCACTTATTTTACATTATACTTGCCTACTTCGTAAGCTATAGATATGTAGACGTATTTTTACTCGTGATCTAACCGATCCTTGTTGTTCTTACGCTAAGTGCTGTGCGACTGCAAAGAACCGGTTTTTGGTAAACACCTTTTTTTCTATTCAGTTAAAATCACGTGCGGATCATGCTTCGTCCTATGTAACTTAACATCTATAGCGTCCAGGAAAAAGAAAATAAAATCGGCACTACGTAATGTGTTATTTATGGTGATATAAAATGCTGCGTTGAAAATCGTACCAGGATCTTGAGAGTGAGGAAAGAAAAACAGAAGGCAATTGAGAAAAATGCCATTTAGTTTGATGAACTGAAAATTTCTAACATGGCAACGTCGCGGATTAATGCCCCTGTCCATTTGGCAACGTTGTGCCAAAAATAGGAGACTGAAATCTGGGCGTGGGAGAGTTGCGCTTAAAATCTTTAGCAAATATCCTTCCCTATAGCTACGACTGGTAAAGTTTTGGAATAAGGTTTCCTCGTTTTACCTAACTTCAAAGTAATTTTCACATATATCAATCATTCGTTGTATTAATGAGATTCTCAAGCTATTACAGTAATGGGATTTGCAAAAAGTTGGGTAGTCGGAATTAGTAAGATGCATTTCGCTTCTTTGTGCAACTCATTTGCTAACCATAAAAATTATTGTATAACTTTAGAGACGCCTAGATGCATGCGTCGTTACTAATAAAAAAAAATTAACAAACCTACCGATCTCTGCAGATTTGGGTTCTTTTTACTAATTTCAATCATCGAATGATGATAGTGATAAACAAAAACGCTAATACTGCATACAACTATGTATGTGCATCAAACACTCAGAGTTTGGAGGGACGATTCTCTCCCACTTCTGTATCAGACACACCACAACAACAGTCTTAGTCTCGACTCCTTGATATGAGATAGAAAAAAACTGTGCAAGGGGAAAAAACGGCACCGACACGTCCTTTAAAGGACGCGGTGCAAGGCGAACAGGTCATTATTATTTTGGAGATGTATTATTAGCGATTGATATTCCAGCGAGATGCAGTCAGTCCTCCAAAATCTGGAACTGAATACTACGGAGCGAATGAGCAAATGAGCGAGCCGTGACCCAATTTTGCCCAACAAGGATGACACGGCGTCGTCATAACATGGCATTCACTTGATGATGGTGAAAAGAGTTTCTTTGGTCGCCTGCATTCGTTCATTCCTCTTTTATTCCACTCGCGAGGCCCTTCCCCCTTCCTTCGTTCCCGGCTTCCTCCGATCATCGTGAAATGATCATAATGCCAAGTTTCTTGGCGCCCCTTTCGACACGGTCAGTTTCAAGGCCGATCAAACCTCGTCCCATGGTCAGCCCATGGACACAATTTATGAAATAGCTAGGGATTCGAAGAATCTTATCAATCTGATTACGACGTTGATAAGCAGGCAGCAAGAATACGTGGAAAGAATTATACCTACGATTCAAAGAAATTGTTCTTGACTTTGACATCTCTCTCACCTCTCCATATATGCCCCGTATTTATTCGACTGCGTATCAGGATTCGAGGAATGACTGAGAATCAGTTCCTCTTTTTAAGAGTGTCACTACTTACGTGCAGATCCTCTACTGTGTATATTCTTAATGTGATGATGCGATAAACCTGAATTGATTAATGTATGACGCCGAGTCTGTGACGTCAGACGAGGCACGCGTCGCCCACGCGTATCTAAACGCGGTACTGGATAGTGGGCAGAATGAATACACACACCTATCTCTTACACCGCATTACTTGTGGGACTGCGCGGCGGATCGAGCCTTGTTTGCATCGGCGATTTCTTTTCGTCTTTTACGATTATCTCTTTCACCGGAAACTTTGCGTAGTTGTAATCATTAGAGTAGAATCGTGCAATCGTCAAACAAACGATACTCCTATCGACATATCTTGCCCATTCGAGTCATTTTGATTGCATGTACTGCATGTGTACGATGCACTGGATAATATATGTGGATAACTAATGCTGATAGCCCCGCAGCTCGTGTCGACTTTGACAAGGCGTACAGGTGCATACATAACACATTGGTATGTAATTATGAGAACAGTGTGAACTGATTGGTTATAAATTACTGTACCAAGGCGAGTTTAATTTGCATTGACTGCAAGATAATGCTTCAGCAATGTGTTGCGTCTTTCAAGAAAATGTTAGGCGACTAGCTACAATCCTTTGTCATCACGACCCACGAGGGATGTGTACATTTCCTTAAAATTTTTGATTCGAACAAATCGGCGTATTGTTCGGGTACAGAATTGTGTAACAGAAGGGTTCAAATCTCCGGAATCTTTTGAAATCTGTTGTTTACTCAAAACTTTGTCAGTGGTTTCATCCATAAGTGTGGTACTAAAAGAGCTCCGATGAGTGGTGGCATGAACCGAGGATTGAATTACAATAACAAAGGATCAGGTACTCAATTATTCCATGCGCGTGCGGTTTTATGAACGAATGAATGAAGGAACAAACGAGCGCGCGTAAGATCGTGTTCAAACTTCTAATATTCTACCATAACCCGAACGCGCGACGTCATGTCAGTTCGTTATAGAACGCGAATAAAATGTATTGGTAGATACGCGTGACGCAAATGAACCAAGTTCACGTGCTTCCAACAACTCCTTATGGTCAAAGGACTAAGGAGGAGTGAAGAGAGAGTCGTATATAACGTACGAAGCGCCGTACGTATCTGTGAATCCGAATTGTCATCCTGCTCAACAAACCTGATCGATAACCCCTGTGAGGCTTCTTCTTTTCCTCTTTCTTTGTTCTCTGTCTAGGGTAAAGTTACCCAAATTCCAGACCCAAAGATATTCTAGATTTGAATAGTAACAATACCTCCTTCTTTCGATACTTTTATCAATTTATATTGTTCCGAGATGTTCAGGAAGCAGTAGTCTGTCAAACAACGAAAAATCTGCGGCGCTACATCCGAAGTCGGGCTTTTGTCTATAACTATTTTAATGAACTAAAATGTACATTGTTGAAACGCCATGTATTCATTTCTCAATTATTCTATCCACTTGGAAGGAGTTGCAATCAAAATTAACCGTCGCTTTTTGTTTGTTTCAGGGGTTTCCTTTCGACGACGACGGATTTGAAAGACGAGGTAACATCAGGTCGCATTTAGACGACCTCGCAGCTCGTCATCCCGAGTTTGCTGATCAGTTGCTGGGCCCGCCCTGGGGTGACGCTCCGTTTCTGAGCACACCGAGAAACAGAAGACGCGGTTCTGGTCTGGGAAGTAGCTACCAGAATCATCCGGACGACGACACGCGTAGCCAGGCGAGTGGAAGCAGCGCTGCCAGTGCAGCGAGTGGGGCGAGTGGCGTAAGTTCACACGGGGAACCCGAACACTTTACAACGAGCCGGGAACCACACGTAAACCTTCAGGAACAGAGGAAGAACCCTATACCTCAATACGGACTTCGGAATACCGTAGATATCGGGCAACACCGCCACAATATGGAGAATAGCAATGAAAAAATGAATCGTGGACAACGCTCCGCATCAGCGCCACCCGAAAACCGCCAAAACTATCCACAACAACAACAATATTCTGATGGGCAGCAACAACAGCAACAGCAAACACCTCAGAATCCAAATCAAAGATTCGTTTCACGCGTTGACATCACACCCCAACAGCAACAGCAAGGAGATATTGCTAAGCCGCCGATGTCACCTAAGCAGAATCAGCCTCAACAATCTCCCCCACAATCTCAGACCTCGCAGCAACAAAAAGCCCAACAGCAAGGCAACGTTAGACATATTCCGATCTTTGTTGAAGGTCGTGACGAGCCAGTGGTGCCAAAGAATGTTGAAGAGCCAGTCTTTCCCCAACAGCAACAACGGCCCCAATCTCCTCCACAGTTCCACAGACCATCCCACTTCAACCAACATTTCGCTAACAGCAGACAGCAGCAACAATGGCCTCCCCAGTACCATCAGCAACAACCGTTTTATCAGCAACCACACCAGGAACAACCAACAGTTCCACAGCAAACGCAGAAACCTAATCACTATCAGCAGCAACAACAGCAGTATCGTCAACAACAGGCGGAAAAACAACGCGCGCAACAAGAGCAACAAGAACCAGAAGCTGAACCAGCTCCAAAACTTAAACAAATACAGCCAAAGGAACCGTTAGAAAGGGTCGCCCTGGTACAGAAAGAAGTCGACTCGCTGATGGAGCAGGTGAAATTGTACACTGGAAACTCTAGGCAAGCAAAGGACTATATGTATCTTGATGAAATGCTCACACGAGAGCTGATAAAACTTGATGATATAGAGACGGAGGGAAAGCCGAATGTTCGACAGGCGAGAAAGGACGCTATTAAGAGCATACAGGATTGCATTGCACTTTTGGAGTCCAAGGTACCTCTCCCGGGGCAAGAAGTAGCCCAGAAACCAATCGCAGAGGATGAAAAACCTTCGCCGCAGATGGAGACTGATTTACAACCTGCAGAACCTGAAGCTACAGATGTTTCTCAGCAAGTTATTCAGACTGCCCCGATACCTCTACCTCCCGCACCTTCACTAGAGCAGAATTCAATGACTGAGGAACCAATTCCGGTTCAAGAACGGACCCTATCTGACGAACCAATGCCTACTGAGGGCTGTCCACCCCTTGCTAAGACAGCATCGGATACGGTGATGGAGACGCAACAAGGACCAAATGTTGAGGGTCAAAAAAGACAGGCTGAATCGTCGTCGCCTTCTTTGGTGCCGGTCGAAAGTGGCTCTGAACAACAAATGGATGTGGATAGTAGTACCAAGGCGACTAAATCATCGAGAAAAGAACGTAAGACGATACCGCCGAAGCCCGTGTCTGAAGAACCGATTCCTTTGCCTGCCCCGGAGGTCTGCCATACCTAGAACAGTTAGAAGAGATCCACTCCCAGTTTTAGATTTTAATGTAATAACATTTTCAATCACCGACTGTTTAATACATAGACGCGAAATGTCTGGACTCTGATTAGTGAATGCAATCAGTTGAACTCCGGAATCGTACATGCCTCGCTGCGGCAATTTGAGTAGTCATATTACTATTTTTAATAGCGATTGCATTGCCGTGGTCAGAGATAACCGGGTAAATTCAATAAGCCCGCAAGTTTGTTCCTTCTTTTGTTGTACGACACAAGGAGAACTAAGTATGTAGCTTACCGTGCGATTATGTGGAAATTACAGGTTCCAAGCGCGCAGACGATGATTTGTTCGAATATTACGAGGTACGCCAATTTCAGACTTGCCACGAATATCCCTAGAGTCCGTCTGCTATTTGTTTCCAATTGTTGTAAAATACAAATGGCGGCAGACCGTGGCGATAATAGGTTATGTTTGTTGTGAATCTAGCAGACGACAGAACTAGGGATATTATTGAAAATTTAGTGGAGTTGCTAATGCGATTTTGCCGGCCAATGGCATTCGAATAAATTAGCGCCTGCGCGCTTGGAAGCTGTAATTTTCACATCGCACGGTATAATGATTGCAGAGCGTCCCTGCGAGTTATGAATGTTACAATAGGAAAGTTGCATAATTCATTATTACCTCATGCTTCCATGAAAAATATATGCTTTTAGTTGAAATAGAATCATTGGAAATAATCGGCATTGGCAAAATGATACAAAATTCGTCAGTTTGAGTGCGAACATCGACGATACGCTATTGGTTTGACGTCACAGCGTACTTGCCACGGCTCGCCCGGTTGGTTTCAGCTCTATAACGCACATGCGCAAGGTATTAAGGGACGTCATGCGCAGGCAATTCGAACCGGGCATATTCGCGCTAAAATTCAAACACATCGTTTTCAAAACTTTATTTATTCGGAGACCAATCCTACACAGTACTAAACAAACAAACAAATGAAGGAGAATCGTGCAACTTCCTTATTAACTTATCTGTTGAGTATTACGTGGTAATAATTACTTTGATTTTATGTTTATAATTTATTGTATGTCTGATAGTAGTCTAATATACACAGGGTGTCGCGATTCTCTAGAAAGTTTTGCTTCTTTTGTATATATATTATATTAACAATCAAGGCGTTGACACATCGGTGAATTCGCGAATACTTATCGAAACCATTCACCTTATTGTAGCTACTACCATTTTATGATATGCTTCATATTTTCCAATATGCCCTGATCTATCCTTAAACCTCAATCATTTCCCACCAAGCTCTGCTCCTTGTGTGTATGTTACAACTCGCCAGAGTCTCTCCACACCCTGTAGTGTGTTATAATTACAGTGAGCTATATAAACACGTTAAAAGTGTTGCGATGAATCTAATTGTCTAAGTAGTTTGCGGTATATTATATATGTGCGCTAAATCGATTATTTCGCGGAAAATTCTTTAATCTTGAGTGAATACATGATACAACGAATATCAGGCAAGATATACTAGCATAAATTTACCTTATATTTATTTATATACACGATTATTAATTATTAGGCACTCTGAGTCGAAGTATCAATGCTCTTTGATGGTTCGATCTCTACTCTACTAATGAATTCTCCTGCGTGCTTAGCTGCTAAGTATTGCGAGATAAAGTGTCTATGTACACCAACGTAGAGCGCATAAAGTCTAGTTAGGAGTTAAAAGCGAAAATCGCACTACTTGATGAATATTTTATCGACTCGACTCAAAGAGTTATAAAGTTATTTCGCTGAGGTATTATCTTAACTGAGTCTTTTAGAATAAAAAGTTGGCCTTAAAGTGATATTTTTCCATATCATGTTGTAATTTCGATCAATTATTGTTGCATAATACTGGTTCGTATCGAAGTAATGAATTTGTTATTATCATGAACTTTTTCTTTGAGGATGAAATATATCGTCTGTTTGAGTAAGAGCAATCACTGTAATATAGTTTTGTTGCAAAAGGAAGAAAATAAATAGAAGCTAGATCGGAGAGTAAAAACATATAATTTTTTTTCATTTTTTCTTGTTTCTGAACCATTTTCATTTATTCATTCGTGCTTTGAAAATGACGAGCATCTTGTTTGAGAAAGAATTTCTTTATTTTTTCCTTTTTTCTTGTACAAGAAACTATCATACATATAACTACATATACCATATATATAATATAAATATACATACAGATAGTATTTAGGCATACGTTTTGTATTGTTGTAAAAGTAGAGTCTAATTATGTACAAATGCCAAAATGGAAGTGTAATTATTTTATCAAATAAATAAAGCTGTAAGAAAAAAAAACAAAAAAAAAACAATATTTAAGCGTCGTTAATTATTTTCATTGTCCTTGAAGCAGCTCACTATATTTCGAATATAAATTTTCAAAGCTATTTGAAGTTTTTGGACAGTTGACAAAAACTTAATAACAGCTGGAAGCTAACGGCTTTATAACATAACAGAATTCAGAGCGGCTACAACAACGTAACGATATATTTAAAAGGCGTGTATTTCATTTTCACATTCCAACTGTCGCTAGGAGAAAATAAAAATAAATAACAAGATCAGCATTGAGTTCTTTTTATTATGCTTTTAGATTCTATAAAAGTATAAATAAATACTTGAAATAAATTTTTCCCGCGCTCGGGGATTAGTTTCCTTTTTATTTCAACCTTTTATCATACGACACTAGAAATCGCTAGAATCGAGACTCCGTTTCTTCTTGGCCCGTTCATCCGTATAACTCAGTTTAACTTTAGATGCTTTCGCAATGATATCCGCCTACCTTTCCTCAAAATATATATGTTTACCTACATGCATACACACATGAAAAAATTCAATGTAAAGAAAAAAGGCTTATATCTTCCGCATATTTTTTTTCACCTTTTTCATTCAGATAGGTTGATACTTATAAAAAACTATGCCTAATATTGAATACTAGAAGGTGTACACAAAGTATTTTTGTGACGGAGCAATAATACTATTGAGAACTGAAAACGCCTGCATGCAGGCAATTCGAACTTCAAAGGTACGCATATGCGCAGAGACTTAGGTCCATGCATATGCGCAACTAAAGCCGCCTGATGATTGATTCGGGCAGTTTTAATGACAGAAATAAAGTACATATAGTCAGAATTTGAGATGTAAGAATAAAAATGGAAAAAAAAAGAAGCATTCCTCTTCCTTACGACTTTCGTCCAGAGATATTATTCTTGTATAGGTCACACAGCCTTCGCTCTAGTCAGATTAATCGATTAAAATAGATCCTATGTTATGTATAATAAAATCATCGACTTTTTTAACGCTGTTTATTGCCAATATACTAGGAGTTAATTATCCCTGATCGACGATTACTTTAGACTTATCATTCCAGTTAGCAGTAAATATCCGAAAAATGTAACGATGTCAATATGATATGTTTATCACTTGGTTTATCGATAATTATAATTCGATAACGGAGAGGTATGAATCATAGGAAACCCTAAAACTTCTAGATGTAAAGAACCTGCTTAGTAATACTCTTGAGTGACCGGATAACTGCCATTATGTACCTACTCAATTCTATTAATAATACAGCACACTTGGCGCATCAAGACAGATTCGTTCAGCCCTTGGACTACAAGCTGTAATTTCTATTACCCAACAATGATCAAGCTTTAGGATAGTTAATAATCGGAATTCGGACATATATGATATTCAGAAAGAGTTTCGCTGTTCATAAAAGAAAGGGCTTAAGCATACCGTGGAAAAAGATGAATGGTTCAAGTTTTTTCAATGACAGAATGGTGTACTTTATTTCATACTAAAGATTAGGTAAATTTTCATCGCTGTTCAACAGAGATGAATTCAATTTGTCGATCTATTTTCTCCTAGGGATGCTTAGAAAAATATCTAAATCTGTAAATTTATTTGAATTAGATATTCACAGCCTCAATTATCCGAACCGTTTCGGACTTCTCCGGCGACGTATAAGCGGCTGAAAACAAAATACAAAAATTCTAATTTACAATCTGGCTGAACAGTATCTTCTGAGTCAGGACAATGCTGTTTACAAAACGCGTGGCACCGGTGGGTTTCCCCAACGCCGCAACGCAATAGCAAAAACAGAAACTCATCCTCACCCCAGATTCGACGCCAAGAAATAAACTATTCTTAGAATCCCATCCCTACAGGCGATTTCGCTCAACTTAATAATTCGTATCCAGCCACCGTTAGTTTTTCTCGAATCATTTCTTTCTATTTCAATTCAATTTTCGCTGTTCTTCCTCAACAGAATTTGAACATTATTCATCAAAATTTCAAATCGTCATTGCCAATTCGGGATATTATCTACTATTAGGATTTCAATAATCTGCATGCGTCGTAGGCGGAAAGACTCAGTTGAACTGGAAAGTGGTAGAACTTGTTAGTCTCTTGAACATCAAAAACTATCTGGAAATTAAACGTTTTAATTATTGCTCGTCAAAATTCTAATAATTATTTTTATACAATTCTATTGATTTTTCATCGAAGAAATTTATCCTTCTCATAAAGTCAGATTTTGAATTAATATTGCATAATTTTTTCATCGTACATTTGTAACTCAAAGTTACTTGTTCAGTCAACATACCTCTATGTAGGGATGAAGGCATCTCTGGTTTATTTTAGAGTAGTAGGATTTAGTATCGAGATTCAGTTTGTGAAGACCAGTAGTTAGATCCTCTTCGTACAATAGATCGCAGCATTTACCACAGTGGTCGGTTGGTCTGCAATTTAATAGAGGGATCATATTCCTGTCTGTATCTTTTCCAAACTTATGGTCCAGTCAAATGAAGGAAAGTATAAATACTGGCTAGTAAAGAGCTGTAACTTTGCCAAGATTGTTCACTGTGGTTCACTCTTCAACATTATAAAAAATCCCGAATTCAAAGTGCAGTGCTCAGGCCACTATCTTGTAAATAAAGAGCTAGAAACCAGTTTTTTGCTGAAATCAAGATGAAAGTAGTTAATGGCTTCGCTGTATTCGGAGGCTGAATAACTGCACATTTTCGAGTTACAATCCAATTTGATTGGACTATTAAAACGATACTAACATCCTGCAAACGAAACTCCGAATATCATCTTTCTGTTTATGCAACAAGTCCTGTTATTGGCTGGCCCGTGTTAGACTCCCAAACATGTATAGATATCATAAATTTGCTTGAAGGTTTAATTTCCGGTTCTGAAAGTGGTAATAATTTTTAAATAATTACTAACTCGACTTATTGTTAGTGTAAACATTTTACAGAACTTGGGGACTTCGGCGTTCTACTAAATATCTGATAAATAAATAATTCTAATTCTGAAAATAAATAGTTTTAACAAATAAATAATGTAGCCATCCCAAATATATCTCGTACTTCCTGGCTGTTTTCCTTGAGTCGATGTCATCGGCTTTGATAACAAAAAAAAAGAATGGAAAAAAAATAACACAATGACCATATGATTGCGATTTCGTAGAAACTGTGCGAATTATCAAATTTACGGAAAGGTTAGGATCTTTGTCACCGAAATTTTCATCATCAGGTTTGTCGATGTTTGCGTAATTCGAATGATTTCTTTGGCACTCCTCTTCGTCGACGCATTGTACATGGTTCATTGTAACGTCCAACTCGTGATCGTCGGACAATACCTGTGGCGGTGTATACATGTATTGTGTAAATCAATTCAATCGAATTATAATTAAAAGTTATTATCAATGAGAGTAGTAGTATGGTAGTTAGGTAAGTTTACCCTGATTTGATAAAATGCGTTGTTATTAATCTGAACTTCGTCCTGATTCAGGGTTTTCGATCGTGTAATAGCGCTCATTTCCCTATACTCTAATAGAGATTATTTTCAACGACATAACATAGCCGGGTTTTAATTTCTGATCAGATTCAGGATTTTTTATGTTATATTATGTGTCTATGTGAGGTTATGTCGAGTTCGGGTTATTATTATTATTGTTATTATTATCATGCCTGAATATCCATCGAATATCTATGAGTGCTTTCCTACGGAAGCCCGGTAGTGCCATCTACGGAAGCCGGGTTAGGTCACCACTTTCAGACTGTGTCTGTCGGTGTTCCTGAACGCACTCAAGTCGACATACACTGTCGACGTGACGTCACTTCTCAGTGTTCCCACTGTTGAGCAAAAAATCTTTATTATCTTTATTTTTTAGCTATTACTATACCATTTGAAATGAACGGAAAAAATTTAATCAAAAGTACAAATATCTATGAAGTTTTCTAGAAATTAGAAAATTCGACGAAATTAGAGAGAGCGTCTTAGACGACTAGATGTGTGACGCTCTCTCCAATTTCCCCAGATTTTCTCATTTCTAGAAAACTGTATAAATATTTGTACTTTTGATAACATTTTTTGAAAATGATTTTTTTATTCTCTGTTTCTATGAATGTGTATTCGTATAATTTTCTTTTATAGTGGCCACTTTTTCTCCATTTCCCGGTATTTTATCGTTTTAAGCAGAGATACGTTAGATACAGCTTTTTGTTACTCGGCTCATCGCGAAAATACGATTTAGCCTTTTTTTTTGGTGCCAGTTTTGCCCCACCCTCTAAAATTTTTATCGCTTTCAGCGGGGATACTCGGTATGGCGTTTCGTTTTACTCGCCTTAATGCGAAAATACCATTAGGTCATTTTTTTTTTTTTTGTGTCGGTTTTGCCCCCACTGCCGGCTTTGCCCCACCACCCCCTACTGAGCTTTAAACGAGCAGCTAAAAAATTTGAACAATCAAGGAGCAGGAAAAGCGATAGGACGGCGAGTAGCCGATGAATGCAGGATTGAGACTGTGTTGCACATGATCCTAAAGTGGAATCAGCAAGGTCCGACGTGAGCTATAGCCGCTCGTGACTTCTTCTTCTAAACCTTAGGCTTATCCCCAAAAAAGGCGAGTAGCCGAGCGGATCGTGACTAAATTTCTATTCATTCACCTAACAGATACAACAGAACGGCAGCTAAGATACTTGAAATACGCACACAGTACTAAATGATATATCTTATTACTGTAAATGTGTTCGAAGAATCCCCAAGAAATTAGCGAAATACAAATTGTTTTTCCTGTAATGAAAATAGGCAAAATTACGGAAATATTAATCTTCGCTGAAAAGTAACGTCATGCCGAGGGTGTATATCGGCATATGATGAGAAGTGACGTCGTTTCTACATCGGTTTACCTGGACCTATAGTTTTAAAATGGCAGTAATAAACATGTAATAAGCTATACTGTTTTGTTCTGCATTAAAAAATTTGTCATTGTTCTCATCCATTAATTACAATATGTAATAAATCTCTGCCTTATATTTAAATTCAACAAATGCATTCATGCAGACAGTGTATGTCTGTGAGACGAGCGGCGAAGCGACGTCACGCTGACAGCGTGCAACGGCATATGCAGAGAAGTGACGTCACGCCGACAGTGTATGTCGGCTTGAGTGCGTTCAGGAACACCGACAGGCACAGTCTGAAAGTGGTGGCCTAATTAGGCTACATTCTTTACACAGGAGATGAGCCGAAGGTTTAAAAAAAAAAGTGGTGACCTAACCCGGCTTTCGTACACTACCGGGCTTCCGTACTTTCCATCTACAGCCAAAATTCGACATACTCGGACACACAGCTAAACGATTGGTCTTCTCCGTAACTTGATTTAAACTAAGAATTGACCAATCAGGAGGCTCGATTCACCCGGTGCGTAGCTGAAGCAGCCTCTTGATTTGTCGATTCTTAAATTAAGGGTACTTTCCATCTACAGCCAAAATTCGACACAGCTAAACGATTAGTCTTCTGTTCGCTCCAGCCAATCGTATTGCTGCGTGTCTGACTCTGTCGATTTTTGGCTGTAGATGCAAATCACCTCAAGTTACGGCGCTACGTGAACCTGGCACAAACCAGGTATAACAAAGTTGTACGATGACGTCACGTTCAGATAATACAACGACATAACTTGTAATAGTGTGAGAGCGTTAGTTTGAATTCCCTCTGACTTCGTGGTTTGAAGTACGAGGGTTGTAAGTTGCGACAAAATATTTCGAGATCGCAGCACCGTATGGAAACATTATTCAAACCGGGGCTTGTAGGTAGTGTCATCGGTGTCGATTCGTGAACTGAAATTTCGCTTATCAATCGAATTTTTCTTTTGGCAGCCGATGTTTGACGAGTAATGAGTTCGAACTGGTACGTTTGATTGAATGGAATCGGAATTTTTTTTTATTTTTTCTGATCGCATGCTGTGGTTGTCCCATTTATTAACCACTATCTCGGTGGCTATCAATAAAATGCTAACATAGTGAAACCATCGCTTATGCCCGATTTCTTCACCAGGGTTATCTGCCGGATAAAATTATCTAGAGGTGAAGAAACTAGCACTTAGTCGGAATATTTTTTGCCCGGAATTATATTTTGGTAGATGAGTGAATAAAAACTATTCGATGTGATACGCAAGCGTTGATAGCGGGCGATTACTTGATGTTCTAATAATAACAGTGCTAATTAACGTTCGAGAGAACAGCGGCCTTTGCCCTTCAGTCGGACTTACCAGGTCAAACGAATACCAATCGTCTACAGCTTTTGAAAGTTGCGATCGCCACGTAACCAGCAGCGGCACGTGTAGGTATTCAGAATAAAGAGTGATAAAGAGTCTTTCCAATCGAAATAGATCAAATTACCAAATTTCAGTTCCTGATTCACTTTTTGTTCGAAATGAATATGAAAATCGCCAGATTTGAAGAAAGGCAAGTCTATAATTGATCATACTGGACCGATATTCAACATTATTTATCATCGAACCATTCACTTACGCCCTGCACTAAATTGGTTGTAATTTCATGTAATCTCGAACAGAGGCAGAAGTAGGCAGACAACAGGCAGAAAAGCTTACACGCTTTTTCTACAAGCTCAGTCAGATTTCGAAAGGATTCTCTATATATAGGAGGCAATCGAGTAGAATTTATATACGTTTTGCACTATGCGAAAGTAATTATCGAAACTGTTGGAAAGCGCGAGCTTTCAAACTTCATTGATGTTACTGTCAGGGAGTATAGATGGTGCTACTAGGAGTAAAATATAATACCTCCTATATGTGTTCTAAGGCGCGAACGAGTGAGTCACTTAAAATTGGACGTTCGCCGGAGACGGCAGCGGTGGAGTGTCATTAGAAGAATAAATAATAATAAAGAAGTTATAGAAGAATCTGAGATTATAATTATTCGCTTGAAACCACCCAAACCTTCCAACATAAACCCCTAAAATACTATCAATAATTTATTTGAATGCCGTGAAAATATTTTCGTAGGTCAAAGATGAATACGATGGCGATTTCGAGTTACACCCTGTTGCTACTGCTATTAGTCATTCGTGGATCGATTCAGGTACGAATACCATTCACAATAAGTTGAAATACGTAATGCATGATTATGATTCCGTTCAAATTTAAGCTTGTGTTATTTTCTCACCAGAAATCTAATCCAGCAAGTTTGACGTACAGAGCCGCTGTTGTAGAACTCAAACCATTCGAGTACACGAATGATTCTGTGAAGACGATGAGTGATAACGCTGCGAAAATAGTGAGCTTTATAGAACAAGCTGCAGAAAGAGTAAGTCACACAAACATAAGTTACCAGAGTGAATCACAATCTGGACGAATATTTGTAAATGAAGACTGAACGTTTATAGACTCTCGAGCTTGGAAGGAAAATTGTGAAATCGAGAGAATGTTAGCAATGTAGAGCAGAGCAAGAATTTTTCTTGCACATTCAGAACCACTGCATAGATACATTTCATGAACTATGGTAATCGCAAATTGTTCAAGATATTCTTTACAGGAAGCGGACATCGTAGTCTTTCCGGAATCGGCTCTGACCTCGATGTCACTTTGGGAAAGAGCCGGTCTAGTTCGTAGATCTACCGTGATTCCTGACCCTTCTCAGAATTATACGCCATGTACCAATTCGAGCATTCCTGTTATTGAGGTGAGTCAAGATTCTGCATTTAAATGAGCTGCATAGGATTCGAACTTATAATCACTCAAGATGTAGATGTACTGTCGAAACTGACAATTTACGTTCAGACATTTAAGTTCAATCGACTATTATTTAAGGCCCTTAAGACGATCGCCTGCGCCGCTGAACAAAACGGTATCTACGTAGTAGTCAACCTTGTCGAGAAAGAATTATGCTCGCAGAATAATTGCCCTAGGGACGGAATCTTCATATATCTCACAAACGTGGTATTCGATCGAGAAGGGAAAATAATTGCCAGGTACGTGTTACACGTTATTCTATACATAAGTCTCTGGCGCAGCCAACTACATATAGTCGAGAGTGGTAGCCGCCCTAAGCGGCCAGCGCAGGTAGCGTGCTCGCGAGTACAGCTACTATACTCGAATCGCGAGTTCTGCAGCTACTCTAAACTCCCGGCGCTGTAGTCAATCACCTCAGCGCGCTAGCTACTCTTCCAGCGCCAGCTACTACTTTGAAACTTGCATTAGCTACTATGACAAGACTCAGCCTAATATAACTGCGCCGCGATATTGCTGGCAACTCTGGAGTGTTTTCAGTGTAGACAAAAACAATAGGGGTACCTACCACCGTAAAATTACTTTGCACAAATTCTTGGGTAGCAGTCTATAATTATCTTTGGAAGAGGTATTTTTTTTTTTCTTTGATCCAAACCGATTATGTGACTCACTGATTAGGTTCATTCACAAGCATATCTATTCTGTGATCCAGATCCCGGAAGTCTCACCTACTCGAGATTTCTGAAGCAATCAACGTGATGGAAACACCGGAATTACCCATCTTCGATACAGACTTTGGAGTTACATTCGGCAGTATTGTCTGCTTTGACTATATGTTCGAAGATTCTTTGCCAAAATTAAGAAGACAGCTAAACATAACTGACATTGTTCATGCCTCAGGATGGGCCTCCACGATGCCATTTCTAACTAGTAAGTCAGTTCACACATGCATCGTGTGCCTATACCAAGAGATTATATCGAAAGTTCTCAGTCAGTCCCAGCCACATACTAACTGGATGGCGGATAGCCCATGCGAGCGTAGAGAAAAAGAGTGCCGCTTAGAAGCCTCGGAGCGGCCATTTTCGACGCCCAAAAATGGCGCGAAATTTCAAATTTCTATTTTCAAACAGCTTGCTGTAAAGTGGTCTGAACATATAACACTTCTTTCGGAGGAATTCCAGTAGCATTTCTTGATTTTACGTACCCAGTTGACCCATTGCTCTGCTATAGCCGGATTTTTTTTGAACGGAAATCTATTGCATAAAATAATTAAATTTACGCATAAATTTACACAACCTGTAACAACGTCTGTAATCTAACTGCATATTTTCTGCAAGGAGAATTAAAAATTAAACATAGTTTACCTATGAAAACTCTCTTTTGAACTTCGACCTGTCCGAATTGAACAAATTATACACACCCATTACTTTATGTCGATAGTGTTGATAGTGTATAGGTTAGCGTTGGCTGAATGACGTTAGGTATGAAACAAATTTCATGCGCCTGAAATTGAATTTCCACACTTTTGGGTGTCAAAGATGGCGTCGGTTATCGGTTCAATTAGGAACCACGGGTGACAGGCTATCCGCCATCCGGTTAGTATAATATATCAGTGGTCCCAGCCATCTCGGCACTACTTATAGGTAAATGAAAAAAGAAAAAGAAAAGCGGATGGCCGGCCTGCAATAAACAGACGAAAAACTTGAGTAGTGCCTTGTTGGCTGTGACTGACTGCAAAATTTCAAGATAATCTCTTGGTATGTAGTCCCGGTAACAGACTTAGGCAACTTGATTTCTGCGTGTGCTAAAGTTTCACCGTAAGCGAATAACGCTAACCCACTCAACTGCAATACGATGAGAATGAAAATCACACCTTTATGTTGAGAAAAAACTTACATCAATTCACTTTCTCATCGAAAATAATTTTTTTCCTCAGTTTACCGTGCGGTAACATTTTTCTAGTACTTGCAGCACTATTGTTCACGCGACATTAAAAAGTCGTTCGATTTTCTGCTTGCTTTACAGCTACTCAAGTGGTAGCAGGCTGGGCCTATGCTGAGGATGTTACTTTTCTGTCTAGTGGATACAACGATATCGAACGTGGGTTTTCTGGAAGTGGCATCTACGCAGGTAATTGCGCATAGGGAAGAAATTAAATCGTGTGTATTTGCAAAAAAAAAAAAACTAATCGGTTTTGAAACGATACTGCAGGACGCCAAGGAGTCGTTACCGCCGTAATGCCGTTGACTGATCATGAAGAATTGCTGGTAGCTGACGTGTGGAAAAAGAACAAAAAAACTATGGTCATCCCGACGACCCAAGATAATCGCGAGCATCAGCTCAGACCTACGAATCCAGATCAGAACCACCATGTAGACGGCATACTTCCCAGCAAACTTGATTCCGGAGATTTCCATTGGACATACGAAACATTCAACGGTGCTCAGTCGATATTAATAACTGGGAACGGTTTTACAGCGGAAAGGTTGAGTCACATGGAAGTCGAATGTGAATTTCGAGTGAACATTACGAACTTGACTCCGCTGGGAGTAACGTATCGTCTACTCGCTTTCGATGGCGTTCATCATGCTAGTACTACGTTCGTAGTTGGCGCCAGGATCTGCGCAATTGTTCTGTGCGCGAACGACACGATCGAATCTTGTGGTCATGTCTGGGACACCTCGGTAACCTTAAATTCCATCAACATCACGGCAATCTACGTTGACAACGAGAGAACGATAATGATGCCAAATAGTTTGGCAACTAACATGATGCCATACAAGAACTGGACCTGGGACCAGTATGAGCGTGAAGGGCGCATCTACACGTCGATATCTTTAACAGAGCCCACCCAGAACCTGATCACTTTTGGAATTTGGGGAAGAAACTTTGAGAGAGATCTACAAAGCTCGACTCCTAGTAGGGGAGAGTGGGAGAAGCGCGGATGGCGGGTAGTTCGGAACAGGGGTGTAAATAGAGGCATTTGAGGTACTGTGCGTGATTCCCTCCCCCTCCTCCCCTCCCTCCCCGCCTATGACTCCGTCTCGTGATAGTCTATGCCACGCTCAGTGACTGGAAAAAAAAAAAACAACGGTAGGCCACTGTGACGTTGCATTGCGTAATGCCGTCACAAGGTCGGGAAATGCGAGACGACTAGTCGGTAAAACTCTGGGAAATTGGCAAACAGTTAGGGAAAGCTTTAGGCTAAACTAATACTCGCATTTTGTAACAATTTATGTAAAACACGACGAGGCCCAACCAGTACCGCACGAGGTGCATTCTTTGATTCGCCAAGAAAACGTCGAAGAAGGCACATCCTACCGGTACCGAGGGTCACCTTAGCTCTCCAGCGGATAGACGGCGTACAGGGATGTGCGCGAAGCACCTAGAAGTCCTCCCGTCATCCGACGAAACTACCGCTATCGAGGCTGGATGTCTGAGGGTGGCGTACAAGGTCGCGTGAGAAATGCATTCACAGCCTCCCATCCTCAGATTATCGGATCACCACTGGACCACCTACCGTCTCGACCACTGTTACCGCGGCCGGGTTGGCCATGAAAACCCCCGGTGCAGACGTTCCGTCAGAGGAACTCCTTCCGTGATCGAAGCTCTCGTTGCTCAGCACGGCAACTCTGGTGAAGGTCCTGGCGAATTGACCTCAGCTGTAAGGTCGTCACCCTCCACCAGAATCAATGGACGAGCGAGATATCTAATATATCCAGCGTCGAGGAGTTACCGAAAACGGCAGTGAGGAGAGGGGTACCGAAGACAGCGGCAGAGGCAAGGGAGATCCCTCCGACACCCCGCGCTACCACCAAACGGCTAAAATACCGTCAAGAAACCAAAACCAATTAGGATGCGTAGATGTCACCTGACCCATATCGCCAAGAGGGATCATCTAATTTTTGGAGACCGAGGTTAGCTGGTCAAGCCGAGTACAGCACTCGATCTTCTCTACGCTCGACTATAGTTGTGACTGGACGCTCCCGTATTTCTCCCGTACCGCTTTCGAATTGTCTCGACTTGTCTCGAAGTTTATTTTAAATTCAAAATTGTGTTAAGTGCCATTGCAGCCAACAAAGATAAGGTAAGGCCGATATTGTTTATTGTTAAGAAACGAGGAAGTTTCTTTTGTTTAATAGTGTCTTGTTGAGGTATCGTTAGACCAAGCGGTCTCGTATCTCGTAATATCGTTCTCGAAACAACCTCGTGGCTGGCCATTTTAGTAGATCAATTTTCTCGTATGTGTGAGGTTTATTTCTCTAATTAGTAACGCCTATCGTTATCGAACTTTGGCTTTCTATTTCTATTTCTATTTCTATTTCTATTTCTATTTCTATTTCTATTTCTTCATTCTGTACTCTATCTTGTATATTGTTGCATGTGTTAAAACATCCTGTTTGCCAAACCTTCCTGGAGTAAAACCCGAGCGTAGGTAGCCGCGGAGACCGCGTGGCTCCACGTCTACGTTAATTTAGTATAGTATATCCTAGTATAGTATAATTCAGGCTTCTTGTTGTTCTACGCCGTAATTGCGTACCTTTTGGCTTTCTTTATGTAAACTCTATTCAATTCGTCCTACCGGATCAGTTGTGTCGTCAAGCACGGAATCTTTTCTTTTCCCGAGTATCGAGTATTGTATCGCTTCGTGAAACGAGTAGAGCATAATTAATTAAAATTATATCGAAGCAGCCTGACACACATTTGTTCCCGTAAAATATTATTACAACCTATCGCTTGAGCCGTATCGCTATAAGTAATTTCTCATACGTATGTTGTCTATAAAATTATTTGATCTGTTACTCGCTGGAAAAACTATCTCACTCAATTGTATTTCCTATTGTTCTTTTGTCTCGGACGAACCTTTCGTTCCGATGATGTAATTCATTTTTATCGCACAATATAAGGCCGTAAGGCTGATTGAAAGTTAAACTGCATTTAAAATTTCCTCTTCCTAACAGCGTGCGCAAAATTCGACTTTGCGCACCGGTTTGCGTGCGCAAAATGCCTCAGTCCCGAATTGTTGAACCGGTAACGCGATCCATTCGTGTAGGCTACGGCCGTAATTCCATTTGCTAGTTAGCCATATAACAGAGTCGAGTTTTGCTTGAGTTCAATTGTTGATTGTTGATAATAAACGTTCAAGTTGCTTAGCGACCTTGTATTTGCCACCCGAAAACAAAGCATATATGCGAGAACGGAGGTGAATAAGTATACACCGAATGTGCGCGCGTCAACGCCATTATAGAAATTTACTTCTTAACCAGAAATTGAACTTTATAAATATTGTTGGCCCTGATAGAGTTAATAGTATATAAGTTATAAAAATGAACTCAGAAAGTGAAGAAAGTGTCACTGATTCTGACGATATAGTGCCATTGGAAATTCTCGAAGCCGCAAAAGGCAGTCGAAGGAAATATACTAAAGCGTATAACGAATTTAAAAAGTGGCGCGTTTCTAAAAAAACCAAATCATCTTCGGAAGATGTTTATCTGGCTTATTTTGCTGAATTTGCACAAAATCTCGCATCGCCAACTCTATGGTCACGCTATTCGATGTTAAACGCTACAATAAAAGCGTACGATAATATTAACATCAGCAAGGACAACAAGTTGGTTGCTTATTTGAAGAAAAAAAATGTTGGAAAGAAATCCAAGAAAGCTAGAGTTTTTATACGTCGACTGATATCTCCAAATTCTGTAATGATGCTCCAAATGATCGATTTCGCACAACGAAGGTAAATATAATAAATCCATATGTATGTAAGTGAACACACATGCATGCACACCGCGGGACTTACATTCTTAAACTTTTCTAGGTAGCTCTCATCATTGGGATTTCTGGTGCATGTAGACGTGAGGAGTTGACTGCAATGACAGTCAAGGATATTGACGATCACAACACGTTCCTTCTAATTCGTGTACCAAAGACGAAAACTAAAATCGAACGATCTTTTACGGTTGTTGGAAAGTTCTACAATATGTGCAAAACGTACATGCAAAAACGACCAGATGATACCAAGACCGATCGATTCTTCATCTGCTTCAGAGATGGAAAATTTAGTCAACAACCAATCGGCGTTAATACATTCGGAAGTATGTCTAAACAGGTAGCAACATTTTTAAATTTGCCGAATCCGGAACTTTATACACTGGTCACAGTTTCCGGCGTACATCTGCGACTCTGCTTGTTGATGCTGGAGCCGATATTACGACACTTAAACGTCATGGGGGCTGAAAATCTGATACAGTTGCGGAAGGTTATATTGAAAGTTCTCTGACGAACAAAAAAAAAAAATCGGCCAACATATAATAAGTTCTATTACTCCAAACTCAGCAGAACCAGTGCCAATTTCGAAAGAATCTTCAAACGAAAAAGTTCACCAATCTAGTGATAATTCTATCGAAGATAACGCTTCAAACGCGATAAATTCGTCATTTACATTCAATTTCGAGAAAAATCTTCCGATTAATTTTAATAATTCTACCGTGACAATCAATATGTATTCAAAAAATGATACGAATCAAATATAGGTAATGATCGAAAATTATTCTTTAAATTATAATTTTCATTTCTCAATTCTATTTAAAAGATAAATAGAATATTATACGAATATAAAAAACCTTATATTAACATAAAGATTATATTATTTGTTTACTGTTTGTTAGTATTAGGAAAATTCATCGACAAAAAAAAAAAATGAATGAAGACTGTTGTATAAGTGTGAGAACTTATGATCTTATGATGATTCTGAACTTTTTTAATTTTCTAATGATTCTGAACATCTTTGGTTTTCTTATAATTCTGATTTTTTTTTCAAATTTTTTTTGTGACTTATGAGTTTTTTTTCCACCCCCTTTTTTCACCAGTCCTCGCTTTATTTCGGCATTGTTCATTCTGTTGTCATGGTTTGTCTCGCACAATTTTTCATTGCCCTTGTAATGGAACTTTGCACAAAATTTGTTTATTCAATTATGCATTTTTAATTTATTTTGGCATATCGTCGGGGGGGGGGGGGGGGGGCTTCGCCGCCTGCATCCCCCGTCTCCCTATATCGCTTCAATATTACATACGAGTTACCGATGTTGTCGAATTTTGCGCAGCTCGTTAGGAAAAATAGTATACGCAGAACGTGCGCATAGGTGTCTCCCGCACTCGTCTCTTTTGTCGCTCTCGCTGCGCTCGGGCGACAAACCCGACTCGTTTGGGATTCACCTATTTTGCGCACTAGTTGCGTAATGTACTATTTCATCATTCAATTAGTTTGTACGCATCTTGTCGTGAAAAAACCGAAAAATTAAAGAATTCATTGGGAAAGGGTGAGAGTCGGGTGTTGTCGAATAGAAATATCATTAGCGCGAGGCGAGTGGGTGTCGGAGACCCAAGCGTCGAGGCGCTGAGAAGGGATGTTTCAAGTGTTTCCAGAGACATATTCGTTTCGTGAAAAAATAAGATGAAATTATCTATGTTAGTTAAGATTATTACTTCTAAAAGTATTGACTCATGACTATGGGTGAAATAATATAAAAGACTTAAAAGAAAAAATATAAATAGAATTACATTGATAGAGGTGTTATTGAAACTCTGATGGTTCTCATACCTACGATAATAATTGTGGTAACTGTTGTATCATCGGTATATTCGGTAGTATATTGGTAATACAAGATACATAAGATTAAAGAAGAACAAGAATCTGTTGGAGCTGCCCTGCCTTTCAATATAGTAAGGTAATATTCATTCAGACTGTTTTCTAGCAAGATTTTTAGCAAATGCAAATGCGAATCGAAGACGTGAAGCGAATCAATGGATCAAAATTGATCGACATTTAAACAAACAGACATCCATTATACGAAATGCGTCGATAAGTGTAAACTGCTTACCACACGTAGATCGGTTTCAACTTTCAACATCATATGCATACGTAGCGTCCGTACTAGACGGCGCCACCGCATGGATAGCTGCCTAACCTTTCAACACCATGCAACAACGACTCACAGCTTCGTTCGATCTATCGACTTTTCAAACATGAAACGATGGAACAGAAGACTGACCGTTGAGAGAAGATCGTTTTTGTAAGATTTAAAAACGTTGATAATATCCGTTAAATAAAATAAGCCATTAAACTCACATCGTTATGGAAATGTTGCAGTAAGTAGACAAATGTTATTAAATTCGTAATCTTACGATTCATGGGATGTAAACGACTACAATGAAATTGTAAACTAACCTAACCTAACATAACCTAAGCTAACTAACGATTTTCATTTGTTTTCATTGTTTACTGCCTCTATTACGTTCTTCTTTTCTAGTTCGTGTATAATTTATATTTTCATTACATGTTATAACCTACGATATTCCTTCATTGTTTTATTTCTACCCGTCCTAACCTCAAAAAAAAAAAAAGAAACTGCTATATTTTTTCAACTTCCTGCTAAAAAAAAAAGGAAAGTTATTACCATCGTGAAGATGAACACAAAGATTTGATCCGAATCATCATATTCTTAAAAAAGAAATCTTAGAATCGTAAGAAGAAGATGTCGACAAATTCAACGTATTTCACCGTCTGTTTTTGTTTTTTATTTCTCCCAACCTGATCGAAAATCGTGCCTTTATTTTAAAAAGTGAAGAAAGTCAACGAAGATAGTACCACGAGTTTTGTTTTCATATTCAGATCGTTGAATGAAATCAATCCACTATTCTGGAAGAAAAACAGACTCACCACTTTTGAGAATTGGCCATTTCAATCCGACTGTGTTTGCACTCCTGAACGAATGGCTGCTGCGGGTTTTATTTTAATTGGGGGTAGAGACGAGCCTGATTTAGTCGAATGCTTTGTATGTAGCAAGCAGCTGGACGATTGGAATTCAGAAGACGATCCATGGTACATATAAATTTCTTTGTTTAGTTTTTGAGACTCAGATGGCGGGAGGGAATTCTAAGATTTGACTTTATTTCATTTTGTGTTTTGTTACATTCGTCAAATCTGTTAGGAGTGAACATGCCAAACATATGCCCACTTGTAAGTACGTTCAGATTGGAAAGCAAGATGAACTGGATTGGACCATTCCTGAACTGTTTATCCTGATGCAAGAATTCTCAAAGAAATCATTGGTGAGTCAATAATCAATGGTATTGGCCGGTCGCCGGTTATTATCCATTTACTGACTATAGCCATAGTCAGAAATACAATGACCATAAAACCTGGTGAGATTGATCAGCGAGATTTATTAGCCGTTTCATTGTCAGGATAAACAAAGTTGGACCCATTGATTTTGCCAGATATTTATTATAGAGATTAAGACTTGGGCTTGATATTTATTAGATTTTGAATAGTGATTGTCTGTTAAATGAATAACTTGTCTAACCATAGGCTTCTTGTTAATATGTTAATTCATATTCGTGAAAGAATATAGTAAATCGACTCTTATCTTTATGGATTGTAACACAAATGTCTTTATCACACTTGTGAGTAATAAACTTTTCCGCTTTTTATACCACAAAGAGCTTTATTGCATCCATTAAAAGCATTAACTTTCAATGCCACAGAAAAGCAATTGGCTTAAGAACGTAATCCGGCAATCGACGATCTTTGAGTTACAATATTCGTGAATTTCAATCAGAAAAGTGGGAATGAGACTCATAAGAATATTTGTCGTCAGTCGAATTTAGATACACCATTTTTATTTATTTATTTCATTTTGATGTTACAGAAGCGAAAGTACGAGCTCGCCGTTGTCACGATGAAAAAAGAGGCTGCTGAATTGTCCAAGCAGATTCCTGTTATTCAAAAAAAAATACGGAAGAGTAGAAAGGGGACAAGTTGAGATCGTGAAACTATGCTAATTCATCTATCTTAACTTTTATATTCATCGTATCATCGAATTCGCCCATCGTTTTATACTTTCATTGTACCCTTCCTGTCACTACCACGAGAGGTGGTTGGGTTATTTCTATTTTTCTATGAATATCGACGCCTGATTAAAAGGAAAACCATTTGTAATCGTTAATTAGTAATTCTACTGTATTTTAATTGTATACGCATAGAAACTCATTTGTATATAATTAAGTATTGTCTAATTTTATTGGATAAAGTATTTCTGCAATTATATCAACTTCTTTTAATTATCCTGTTGGTACATTCTGCTGTTGCTATGCCATTTAATTAATATCGGCAATAAAATCATAAGTCATGTCGTATAAGAGGAAAAACACAGCTCATGGATGTAAGTCATTGAATTGAAACACTCCTATTTTATACGAGGTGAAAGAAATTCCAAGCCAAATAAAGAATAATGAACGTATGTTCTGAGTAAATAAACCTTTCTAATAATTCGCATACCACTGCAAGAAACTTATTATTTTTTATCTTCGGCAATCTAAAGCAAGCTCTGAATGATGGTGAATGGAAAATGGATTCAGAACTATCGATACGTTAGATATTATGTTATGAGCTTTTTTATATAATAGTTTGCAAAAGTAGGTCGTTTTCAAGTCATTGAAATAATCTGATTCAAAAGAATTTTGAGAATCGCAAATTTTTGGAGTCGGTAACTTATCTTTTTAGAGTACATTCAATATGCTGAAATACGTGATTATGGTCAAATACCTTCGATATTCTGTTTTAAAGTTTATAAGAAAATGTTCCAGACTCAATTTCGTCATATACATGCGTATTGCGTAGACAGAGTCCGGCATGGTGTAATGTGAGGTTAGATTAAGCGCGAGATTGTTTTTCTTTCTTCTCTACCGATTGGCTACTCAAAATTAACAAATTTGGGCATTTTCGAGTCCTGCAGGCGCTATAATATCGATTAGAACTCACATTTCTCTAAATGCAAAGAACAGCTAGTGGCTTTTTGTGGCTTAAAGTTGCGAGGTGGACGGCAGGCAACTCTAAACCGCCGCCATGTTGTGCCGGGAATTTTGTTTCATTTTAATGCGACGTGGATAATTAAACAACTTTATGTATTTTATGTGTTTATTTTAGAGTTTAGATACACCTTAAAATTCATTTCTGGCTAATCTTTTCTTCATTCACTTTCCTGTACCGTGTTCTTTTCTGAACATTTTGCAAAACAAAACAAGCATTGTTGCCGGCACTTTGTACAAAGTTCCATAAAAACTATTGCACCTACGATTTCCAAATTCAATATACTCATTCGGTTAGGATATCCGCACCGTGTGAACTACGGATATTGAAATCGAACGATAAAATCGTGGCATTAATGCAAAAATGAAATCAGTAACCGTGATACGCTCGAAAAATGAAAATTCCATAAATTTCACGCGATTTTCATAGTTCACAAGTGACCTTTTTAAACAATATAAATTCACGTCAATATACTGAGCGATATAGTTTTGCAGCACGCATATCAAGAATTGTGGTTTAATCAATATCAACGTCATGCATATACCCCGCCGTTGTACCACGGGATGTCCATTTCGCATATGGCTTATCAGTTTTATCATTTTAATGTCAAATACATGCACACACAGACCTTGCGCGATGCAAGTAGTAATGCAAGAATCTCTATCAGCTTCTCAACAAAACATTCCTATAACATCAACCGCGAAACTAGTAGCTGAAATTGAAACTGCGAAGTGAAGTTTAGTTCTTATAACACTTCCAATTTGTTTAAACTGCTAAAAACGTGGGTTTGTGTGTTGCCAGCTAGATTTTAAGAACCACGTAACGATGTTATTCGAACTGTGTTTATCTACGTTTCAAAATTCTGTCTAATCCGATAATAGACAATTATAGGTATACAATTTCACGTATTTCAATACGTAGCCCGTATTACAATCGGTATACCAATACCCGCGTCGAAACTATTGTAATTGAAAACAGAAACTATAAGATAGATGCGAACAGGCTAGATGCAAGATTTTTTTTTTTCTTGTATTTGACGATTGCGATAGATAGCGATTACGTTCTATCTATAATATCGAGTTACAACACAGCTGTATAGCGTTACTATACCATCGATTATCCACGCGAATTCTGTACACGTGCGCTGTGCACCGCACACAATTTTCTTTCGACATTATAACATATAAATAGCATTATTATTGTACCGGAATCTAAATTAGTGAGTGAATTGTGCCGTTAGTCAAAGTGCCAGCCCTGATAAATTTCGGTGAAAGTCCATGTGTACAGACGATATAAATACTAGATCGATTCATCGCCGTTCTTGATCGTACACGCTGTTATATGATGAAAGAATTCACCAAGGATCATGACTGTGAGACAAGGCCGCTTCTTGCACACCATTGCTCTACGAACAGACCTCAAAAAACTGGACCCAGGATCAACCGCGTTTATGAATTCCTGAAAGGTAGGTAACAACAGTCTACCTTACCGGACAATAACGCAAACTTGGTATATTGTAGTCGCAGAGATTCCTTGGACCCAATTTTGCAAATTTTTCGATTCTGATGATATACAGGAAAAAGTTCGACCCAAATGCTCCTCCTTCTTATTTTTGATCAAACCTCGGAGTTGCCTCGCTCCTTTAGTCTCCATTACTCATTTCTACGAAAAATTTCCACCGTTTAATGCTTCGTTCAAAGACTCAGACATCGCTTCTTCACGGGTTATCAGCAGCTCGTTATAGAGATAGCAGCTGTGTAATATCATTACTGTATCATATATGTATATATTCAGCTGCACTATATTCACATTGACTTTAGATTGACCGACACTAAAATCAGTGCGATTTTTTGTTTCACTGGAACTAAAAATCCCGCAGGTTCTGAAATTAATTCTCCTCAAAGTATCTGGTTCTCATTATCATCTCAATCAGGGTAAAATAAGCACCCGCATAATCACTCAATTAAATGTTCAAAAAATTTCGCACTTCAAAAAAATCAATTTCCCAATTCGTTTTAGCCCACAAAAATTCGATCGATACATTATGTGATCTGCACTGATTACAGAAATCTTTGATATTCAATCTGCGATTATTATCGTATCTTTTCATAGAATTAAGGCCGTGCAATATCAGTCATTGTGATGATCAAAATTGATCATGTAGTTTGATTCAATAACTATCTATAACGATATATCTTATCTTTATGTGTACACTGCATCTATATACATTGATAGATATACCTATATGCCGATGTCAATATAATCCTAATATGGCATTATTATATTCGTGAGACAATATTATTCAGTGGCTAATTAATTTTACCCCGTATAAAGTGGCGATCAAATTATTTTCAGAATATGTACCATAATTATGGGTGGGGGATTCCAGCTCAAATCGACCCAGGTGTGGTCCTTAAAATTCTTGGATTCCAGTCATGAACTTTTCAACTTTTCAAAATCCGTAGTAAGTTTTCCCAAAAGTCCACGTTAGAAAGTGTTTGATAAAACTGTTCATTTCAAAGAAGCGAATTTTGAAGAAAATTCTTATTCCCGGAATTCAGGGTTGCCTGTAAAATTGTAAAAAAAAAAAATCGCAAAATGGAAGTTCATTGAACAGTATAACAACAAGAACAGGTAATTATCGTAATTCGTGACGTCGACAGCTGGGTCGAGTTGGAGTGGAATTATGCCCATGCGTGATCGGTAATGTTCGAACATAAGAAAATCGACTTATAATGCCAACGCTTCGGAAGTTAGATGTATATACCATATTTATTATGTATGTGTCTTCCCCCAAACTGAAATCTATCGGACGTTGTTTGTCAATTACTGGAATCTTCTGAGCAATTAGAAAGTTTCTAGTAATTACCCATTTAATCGCGAAGAAGAAATGACCATGGGGAACGAATTAGGTCAAACCGATTGTGTCGAGGGTCGATATACTACCTGTATTGAATCTGCTGTACAGAACATACGGTTTCTTCATTAAATCGAGTCAAATCGAGTCGAGTCGAGTCGAGAAGAAGAAGAAGAAGAAGAATAAAGTAAGTATAGGTATAACATACATAAACGAACAAACCTTGGGTCTTCGGATTTTTGAAAATTGTAAAAAAAATTTCAAATATCTTAAAGAAAATCCGTACGTTATGCAGTGTAACAAATAATTGCATCGGTATTAAATATGAACGCACCACAATAAATTTCGAAATCGCTGTCTCTCCAATTTCACTACGTGTATAAAGGTTGCGAAACAGCGCATGACTGAACGCGCACCAACCTGCAGCAAATCTAGAGATTATTATCGTTATTATTAATCATTGTCATTTCATTCCTATTATCCTACTGTTTAGGCAGGTGCATATCACTCAATAAATGTCAAATGATATTACTCTTATTGTTATCAATATAATAATTACCCAGAGATGATATTATGGGTTGTTAATATAAGAGTTTTGAAAGCTTTATAAACAATAAGCTCTGACATAGCACGTGAAAATACAGCTGATAAATAAAAATATGTAAACAAGATCCCACAATCATAATAAGTATAAGGTGTATATTTAACGCCCGTCGTTTTCGCTTCAAACACAAGAAAAAAAACTTAAAATAAAATGAGGTGAAATTTCTTGGTATAATTCTCCCACAGACAGTTTTCAATCGAAATTGGATAGCCCATTATAATACGCATCTTATTATTTTCAGAATATGATTGGTGCCCATTTTCAGATAAAATATCGACGTAACTGCACGTTAGACCGCAGCACAAATTGTTTCTTTCATTTTAAACATTTTCGACTATTGCGAGGTGGAACGGTCATTGAAGTATTGTGACATTTCCCATGTTTCATGAAGGCAATTGATTCGAGTAACGATTGGTTATTCAACGAGTCTTTCACTTTGTGTCAGCTATGTTGACGTAGTTTTCCTAGTTTATATGCGATAGGAAATGGAATTTCGAATGAACGGAAATTATTCAATGATGATTTCAACCCTCAATCTAAATTCGTTATCATCCGAGTTTCCTGGCTTGATTATTTACATGAAAAGCGATTAGCACTATAAGTTGAAAATAATTGAACGAAGTATTATTATACCTATGGAGCAGAATGTCCATATCGTGTAATAACGTGCGGAATGAATTGATCTCAATCGTTTCGATTTTGCCTGGATATCAACTTCACCGTGTGAAAAATTGTATTACACGATAACGAAACACGTGTGACTTAATTATACCCATGAACATGTATCTCCGATCATGTGTGCCCTTATCTCTTGGTGTTCGTTCACAAAGAAGAAAAATAAATGAATAAATAATAAAAAATATGCAATGAAGTGTGCAGAGCGTAACCGTGTTACGATCTTACATTCTGAAATGAACGATTATTATCGATCTAAATGGGAAATTTAAGCAGCCGTGCATACGATCATCGAAAAATCAACCTACACCTATATCCATAGGTTAGTAGCCGTGTAAATTGACCACTGGAAGGTGTTCGGCTAGACCCATAATATGGTAATTAGAAAGGCGATACTGTGTCAAGGCAGACAAAGTGGGGGATAAGACGTGGTACTAAATATGACGTTGGTGAATTTTTGCATTGGTATAACTTTTATTCGCAAAATTTCCTCCATGGACCCAACACACACGTCCAAACCACTCTATACGTATACAGACCAGATGATATGAATGGGTGTAATCGAAGCTGCCTCAATTATTCAAATACCACGCTGTCTCAGCGCACGTGACTGATCATTCGCCAGGTTCGAACCTGGCGTGAAACGAGCGAGCAGAGGTGGAATGAACAGGTGAGGATTGAGGACATTATCAGCGAGGAAACAGGGTAATATAAGACCATTAACGATAAAACTGTTGAAGCCAGTTGGTCGAGAGCTGTTTATATACGTGTTTCCTCATCGCGCCTAGCGATAGGCCAGACGTTTCACGGCGCAGTTACCGGTCGCTAGGTTCAACGAGGCGTTTGAACAACCGGAGAATTAGTGGTCCCCACGATTATTCAAAAAATCTATTATTTTTGTGGTTTTAAAGTTAAAAAAGTTCTTTTTGTTACTCGATATTGTACCAGAAAATATTACACCGTCATAAAGTGCTGTTCTAAAATGATATCCACTTGGAAGGCTTGCTGTAAGTAACAACATTTATAAACTTTTACATTAGTTTGTGATCCGAGTATTGTTATCAATATTGCCAGAGGAATGGCGTTGGATGGTATAAGGAACAAATGAGTTTTTACGAGGAGAGCTTTGAACCTATTAGGGGATCGTTTTTCTGTATTTTTCCTCGCCCTGAGCTACGTACTATCGAGCTGTAATTAAGTTGTGATGCAACTAATCGATTCGTGTAAACATGTAAGACCAAGATTCGCGCGGAAGGAAAAAAAAAGAGAATGGCTGATTTATCCCCGTGAGTATAGGAGGGGGATTCAGTGGAAATGAAGTTAATTTTTCAGGGAACTTTCCGCGACGGTTTCAAAGGAAATGTTGAAGATTTATTATACCAAACCAGAATCAGCGCGGAGGATCCGAAATGAACGAATTCAAATCCTAATGATTTTTGCACTGCAGGCTCCCCGATCCCCCAGAGATGGGTCTTTGCAATAATGGGATTCCTCGGTGTCGTCAACGCGTATACAATGAGGATAAGTTTATCACTTGCCATCACCGAGATGGTTATAGGGACTCATAGCTCTCACCATTTAGACGATACTTGTCCTTCGAGTAACTCAACATCAGAAACAAACAGTGTGGCTGGGATATACGATTGGGATGAAAGTTTGCAGGTAATCGACGTGAAGAGTTATAAGTTATAAGATATAATTGAGCAGTATCAAAGTCCTGAGTACAGCAGAATGTGAAAAGCATTTTATGTGATCTCGTGGAATCCCATATGGATTATCATTGAAATTTAAGACACCGTTAAAAAATCTATTAAATTCTACGTCACCGCGTAATACGTTTATAGGATACCATCATATTTCGTTGTATAAAACTGTATCCACTTTGGAGTTCACGATTAAAATTCCAAAGACGTCCTGAGCGTGTGGGTATCCTTGAAATTATACTCAATGGTATCATCGAATACCTTGAATTTACACGAAAGTCAATGGCATCTTACGAAATCCCATCAATTTTACTGTCACGATTAAATCATTGAGAATCGAACCTTGATATGTCATAACAATCTATGGGACCCTATTGAAATGTTTATAAAATCCTGCGGAAATATATCTGGAGTAATTGGAACAATTGAAGTTTCATCGCATCCCTGATATTGTTGAAACCTTGCAACCAGATGTAAGCAATTTTTGAAAGTGTAATATAGATTTTCTTGTAACTAGGCTAAATTTTTCTTCACAGGGAGTGATACTTTCAGCGTTCTACTGGGGCTACGTGATCACCCATTTGCCAGGTGGTATTCTGGCCGAAAAATTCGGTGGTAAATATACCCTGGGACTAGGCATACTATCGACAGCAGTATTCACCTTGTTAACCCCATTTGTCGTCGAATGGGGTGGTTCAACTGCTTTGATAATACTACGTTTCCTCATGGGTCTCGGAGAAGGCACAACCTTTCCAGCGCTGAACGTATTGCTAGCGAAATGGACCCCACCAGCCGAAAGGTCGAAGATAGGATCCCTGGTGTTCGCAGGAGCGCAGATAGGGACAGTGGTAGCAAACTCGTTGTCCGGTCTCTTGCTGCACTATTCTCCGCTCGGATGGCGTTCCGTCTTTTACGCTTTCGGCGCCTTCGGCGTCCTCTGGTTCCTCGTCTGGGTTATTCTTTGCTATAACAACCCCGACGAGCATCCATTCGTATCTGACAAAGAGAAAAAGTACCTTCACGACAACATGGACGAGCACACGCACAAGGATATACCGCCAACTCCATGGCGTCACATACTTCGATCAGCACCACTATGGGCTTTGGCCATGGCATCGGTTGGTCACGATTGGGGATTCTACACGATGGTAACCGACCTGCCAAAGTACATGAGTGGAGTACTAAAGTTCGACATTAAAACCAACGGTCTCTTGACGGCCCTCCCATATCTCTGCATGTGGTGTGTCAGCATCTTGTCATCATGGCTAGCCGACTGGATGATAAACGTCGGTGTTTTGTCAAGGACCAACGTTCGCAAGATTTTCACTAGTCTGGCATCTCTGGCTCCAGCGTGTTTGCTTATAGCTGCTTCGTACGCGGGTTGTGACCGGTTCATTGTGGTTGTGCTTTTCACAGTCGGCATGGCTTGCATGGGAACATTTTACCCTGGTATGAGAGTAAACGCACTTGATCTGAGTCCAAACTACTCCGGCACATTGATGGCGATTGTTAATGGAATCGGTGCCATTTCGGGAATCGTAACTCCTTATATTGTTGGCGTTTTTACGCCCAACCAGACCGTCACAGAGTGGAGAGTTGTCTTCTGGATAATCTTTGTCGTATTTCTGTTCACTAACGCTGTGTTCGTTTTGTATGCTAGTGGGGAAGTCCAGTACTGGAATGACCCGGAATTTCTCATCCGGGAAAAGGAGCAGAAAAAAAGTAAGGCTGCGGGCGAGAAGCCTCAGAAACCAAAGAAATGAACCAATACATGTGATTTATGTAAAGAACTTATTCGGTGCTAAAAGACACAAAAACTCCTCTCTCTCCCTCTCCCTATCTCTATCACGAGCCATAATATATAGTCCAGTCCAGATGTTGATTGTGGCTTATTTTCAAGCACAACAAAAATCCTTAACTGAAAGTGTAGTGCTTGGGCTACAATCTTCGGAAAAAAAGTACTCGGAATCAGTTTTTCGACAACATCTCGAGAACCGTCGATGATATCACGATAAAGGTGGTTATTAAAAATAAAGTTCAATAAATTTTCTATCGAAATGGTTCAATGCATATTTTGTGTATCTCAATTGGATACGCTGTATTTTAATCTGGAATGTGGAACTCATTTTCACGTCTATTCCAAAAATGTTTGATCTTCAGCCTCAAAATACAGCAGAACCAACGGGGTTACAAGAAAAATGTATAGAATCTTTTGTGGAGGAAATTTGATTACCTTCAATTTTGTTCTGAACTTTTATCACGATATCATCAACCGTTTCTGAGATATTATCGGAAAACTAATTTCGAGCATCCTTCTTCCACATGCTGGCGGTTCACAGCACCTTGAGTTCTTCCACAAGTAAACCACGGCCATGAACATCGTGGTTGATGTTACATCTTTTTACCGGTTGTTTTTGAATTTTATTTTCCCCTATTCAACTGGCAAAGATGTGTTATTGAATATTCATAAGCCTGCATAATATTCGAACTATTTCGGGCTAGTCGAAATCCTTTTATATACGATACGAAGATTACAGCAACTTGACGCGTCATTTTTAATCATCGTGCTCGTCCCTATATCTTGAATAATTTCACCTACTATCTCTATTTGCGTAGAATAATTACTCTAAGTCCTAAGATATCGTAAGCAGAATAAATTATGTAAAGATTGTATACAACGTATAAATGTAAAAATATTTATTCAATCAATTCAATTAGTATTTCTCACCACATGATTTCTTCTTTCATGTCTTCCAATCACATCAGTTGTAAATATTTTTCAATTCACCTCAGGCTGAATGGAAAGTCAAGAGACGATATTACATTCGTTACTTTTTTGCACAACCTTGAAAATTTCACAATACAATAATATCTAGTATATGCTATTTCAAGTTTTTTACACCTATTATGACAAAGGCATGTCTTCTCAGACTGATTTACCTTGTTCTAGTAGCACAGTAAGTATATTGCAATTGTGCAAGAAATATCGTACCCAAAAAAAAAAAAAGACTAAAACTGGTGTGAATAATGTATATTCGAACTTTTCGTGCCTACAGACAAATTATAATTTAATATGCAGTTGGACATAAAATATAAAGATATAACATTGATAAAATTTATATTATAAATCATGCAGCTCTTTTTCACAGAGCACAAAAAGATAAAAAATTAAGGCCAAATTAAAAATGTCAATTTCGATGGTAGGTTGGGTTGGCGTTGAAAGCCATATTCACCTACCTGTTGCTTACGAAATGCGGAGTCATCTATCGCGTAGTCTATTCCTAGTTTCCCTATACCTACCTGTACGTCAATTTAAAACCAAAAATTTGAACGATGTTTTTGACGAAATAATAGAATACTGTTCTCAGAATTTGATTGGAGATTACGGAATTATAAATTCAAACTTATACACATTTCTCAAAGTCAATGTAACGTATACCCATGATATTATGCAAAATTAGTTTAACGTTTGCCTCGTAAAACTGCGGTTGATTTATCGCCAGTGTTATTATTGACTCGTAAACCCAACAGCCGATACCGATGTACAATTTAGAAAGGTATACTTGTTCAGTTTATAACATATAACGAGGATAAATAATCCAGTGTATATAAAAATACATAAGGATAAATAATAAGTTTTTATTCCGCAGTTGGTTCGAGATTGTTTGCAAATTCGACCATCGTAGTCATCGTCATTAGTGCATCATCTGGAGGTGTAAGGTAAGTATGTGAGGTATTCGACGCCAACTCGACTAAGGTCTGACCCTGACCATCCGAAATGAATAACGATTGGTGAAAAGAAAAACAAAAAAAAAAAAAAAAAAAAATTGAACACAAATCTAAGTCACTTTTAGAGTTGGAAAAATGATATAAAAGAACATTGATCAAATCCGAGGCGGTCAAGGCCACGTTCACAACGTCGCGTTGGTCGAATCGGTATGGAATGCCGTATATATTGCATATTAAAATTCTTTATTTACAGTGCGAAATTTATGTGTCGATCTTCGTAACACTCAATCTATCGGTTTGATTAAAGAATGCCTATCAAAGAGAGGTGGAAATGATTGTTTCAGGAACAAATACTAAAAAAATCGTAGTGTGTAAACGATCTATCGCATCTAGGTATATCTGACACTGTGATAGACACGAGACAGTCAGTCGGTCGGGATTTTTGCCGATTATATGCGGGTATCGCGATATGCCTGATTGTAGGCTACCCGATAAACAGTTGTGAAATCGGTTTTGATTAAGCCAATAATTGATCATTCGTTTGAACTCTAATAATTATTTTTCATAGTGATAATATCGCAGTTTTCTTAAAACCTATTGGGATGTTGACGATTTGGGAATTTAACTGTAAGTACCGATTCACATACCGGGAGTATTCGGGAATACGCTTCATAGGACGCCTGCATACAGGCAATTGAAACATCAAGCTGAATTGGCTTGTCGCAAGCATTAGCTACGCGAAATTTTTCCTCATTTTTATATAAATATTATATGATATGGTAAATGTGGCAATGACACGATCATGAAATTTCATCGGCGATGGTATGGGATTTTTTAATGCCTCTTCGAATAATTGAGGAATGCGTTCTTGGGGGTAGTCGAAGATGAATACACTGAGAGAAAAAATGCGTTGGGTTGAAAAAAACTTTGTTGGCCTAACAAAATGCGGCGGTTACGGGCGGCGAAATAAATATCGTGAGCGTAACGCATATACAGATTGATGCGATATCGCAAATTAAGTGATTTTATAATAAACGTATAGAATAATAAAACTTTGTGACATAATTTTTACTCATATTAGGAATAAAACGGAACGATCTGTAAAATCCGTTGCAAACGCACAATCGGTTTGGTCGAACAATTCAATTTGTTCGCCAAAATCAACACAAGTTTCAAATTAACGTAACATTCAGTCAAATCAATCGAGCGCATTTCAGAGAGTTGACGGAGTTATAAGTTTGAATTGACTAAATACGGATGACTTGATTCTATCAAACCAGTTGTTTTATCGAACGATGCATATTGATTGTTTTATCGTACGATGCATATCGATTGTTTCAAGTAGATCGAATTCGGTTAATCCAATCACTATATTTATTCAAGATAACGACGTATGTGATTAATCCAATTACATGCATCCAAACACATTGCCTCTCTAAGCCTCTCTTCGTCTTTTAATCGAAACAACAAATATATAGTCTTTTTAATCGAAAATATAGTCCAATTCACTATATGTTCCGAATAACTCATTTGTTTGTTTCAAATGGCAAAGATTTGTTATGGTAATTACGGCTTATTCATTCATACAAAATAACGGTCAAAACGACTATTTTTTAACCAACAGAATCAGTATGGTTAATTCAACGAATTTCTTCTCTCAGTATACGCTTGGTGAAATGTTTTAGCACCTTCAAAGGCGCTCTTGGGGTATTGCGTATGACATTTCATTCTGAGGCGTACCCCAGATTTGAAGAGTGATCAACCAGCTCTCGGTGTTTGATTCAGATCTATTCTAATGATCAGTGAACACATTGGTCTAGCCCTGCGTGTGGGACAGCGGTTTCAGACCGATTATTGAAGCAACATGAATATATATCATAACATAAACATCATAAAATAAACTGTGAACGATACGATATTTGATATGATAGTTCAATTAAGATTTCAATCAACATATTAAAATGCCCCAATTATATGATAAGAATGAGATAACTTCCAATAACTCGTATACAATCGATAAGCTTTATTATGACCGATACATTTTTATCTACGTTAGGTTTTATCTCGACCTATGTGATCGTGAATACAATATCTCAATAAGGAAAATTTCGAGATCAATTATAGCATGGTCATGGTGTCTGAAAATTAGTTTCATATCGATAATTAATAGTATACATTGTGTACCAAGGAGGCAAAGTAGGTCTTTTCTGGACGCTCAGCGTAGAGAGACCTTTCTTTCGGCATAGGCATTGAAAAGTCACTTTTTGACGCCTGTTTTCGATCCGTAAAGTAGCACTTCATACGGCTAAATTCAGAACTGCCCTATAAAGTCTTTATACGGCAGTCTGGATGCGCAGTTCGAAGTGCGCAATCCAAAGCTACCGTATAAAGTCTTTATACGGCAGTTTTGATGCGCCGTTCGAAGTGCGCGACAGATCGCACCATAACCTCACTCTTCGTCTGCGAATCTCAACTGGCGTCAAAGTGACTTTCCATGCCTATTCCGAAAAAAATATGGTATGGGGCGCACCCGTAAACCGTTTCTGACTCGAATAATGATTTTAGGACTCGCTTCCGGCTCGCCTTTAGCTCGTACTGAAATCATTATCCTCGGCGAAAAACACTGGTTTACGGGCATGCCACATAATATACTATTGCCTCCATGGTGCACGCGATACTTTATACAACAAAAGCATGTTTCACTCGTTTATGCTCGATCCGGTATACAAAATACATGGACTACACACAATAACAAAACGTGTCGAAAGCTAATGCGCATGTGCGGAGTACAATAATAGGCACGGGTCGAAAGCCGCTGCGCATGCGCGGACTTTTTTGTCCTAGGAGTTTAAGGGGAAATGAAAGTTGATGTCGCGCCATCTATCGGATTGGAATTTTCGGCAGCCCGTTTCTCAGCTGAAACACGTCCGATCGATGTGAAATCAATATCAGTGACGCAGAAAGAGTTCACGGAGGGCATGATGCTCTTGGATTTCCAAAAAGTGAAAATAAAATGTACAGAGTTTCATCAAGAGTGCTCTGTAACGAATAATCGTTGTTGCTGACATTGTACTTGATAAATATGAAATTTCACCCGGAACATTTTCGCTTTTTGGAAATTCAAGAGCATCATGCCCTCCGTGCACTTTTTCTGCGTCACTGATATCAATTTCACATCTGTGTTTTAGCTGAGGAACGGGCTGCCGAAAATTCCAATCCGATAGATGGCGCGACATCAACTTTCATCAACACTGACTCCTTGCGACTGACGCGCAAGCGGCTATTTTGTGTACTGAAATCGAGCATGAAAAATGAGTAAAACATGCTTGCGTTGTATAAAAAAAAAAAATTATAGATGAGTATCAATAAGCGTGGTTAATTCGATAACTATTCTAAGCTGTTCAATAAACTTTATCCTTTTATACGACAACAAGATTACAGCATTGTTATTGCACTTGGAATTTTGGATTATCTGCCTTACAAAAACTATCTGTCGGATGACTTCACCCCCCATCTCTCTTCGTATAGAATCACTACTCTACTAGATATCGTGTGCAGAAAAGATTGTGAAGATGATAGTATACGTCAAAATATCGACTTACTTCATCTCACTGCCATTCCGCAGATATGAAGGTCCCATTTTTCTTCGAAGATTCCGAAGCGATTCATCAACCGGTTATTCCCACTCTGACTTATTTATCAGATTTGCTCGTTCTCAATTACCCAGAGTTTGAAATCTGCCAAGGTTGTTAATTTTGATCGGTGGTTTTTGGTGGAACTGCGATGATTTGCGGCAGATACTATAGTAGATGGAATCATTTGATCTATTGGTAAACGAATGAGGGCTGAATTCATGATGCGTAATTTTCTTGATCTGACTAAATTTTATCAGGAAGAAAACGAGCAATAATTACACGGTTCTACAAATTCAGGGCAAGTTGAGGGCGAGAAATGAAACTTACGCCATTCGATAGATTTTGTCACGCTAAATCCAACGGCGTTTGACAAATTTCGCTAGAACATCTAGTTTCCGAGAAAAAAATTTTAAAGTTACGTTATCGGTTAAAAATGCCATTTTTAACCGTAAGCCGGCTATAAGTATTTTGACATGCTTATAAGTAATGAGTGGCTGTTCTTGGATCAAGAATGCACTATCTGCGTAAATCTGTCTCAAGTATGTGGAAAACCTGACACTATGAGTGAAATGATTCAATTTTAAGTCAATATTTACTGCACACGGGTTTTTGTTACCTTTGTGGAAAAACCTTTAGTTGTACACTTGGTATTGTATGCTGATATTTCATTGATGGGGTTTGTGTCCAGCCCTTCCTTCTTCTCCCTGTACGATACAGAAAACCGTCCAGATTGGAGGGGGCTTATGTATTCGGTCAGGATATGAAATTTTTACATATTTTCGAGGATTCTGACGACCAAGGTGAATAATACAAAGTTATCCTGTTCCGGGCCTTTATTCTACGTAATGCTACCTGTAAATCTTGATATTGAAAACCCTCGCATCTTACCTCATGTGGCCATGAGTGTAGATTGAACTGAGCTCTGTAAAACGACGTAGTCTTACTGTTGATTCAATAACTGATTAACCGTTAGTCCGATTAATCTACAATTTGTTGTACATGCAGTTTTTACACGCAGTTCTAGTGTGAACTAGAAATTAAAAAAAATGTTTCTACGTTTGGCTGAAAATAATTCGTGAAAATTAGAATTTTGGGATTATTTATTATACTGACTTTGAAAATCTAAAAACGTATGGAAAATTGAATATTTTTCGATAAGCCTAGTCCACGCTATAGTGACATTAGTATACAGTAGGCTAACGGAGCTGAATCTAGTTTTAACTAAAATTGACTTCTAAATCGAGTACATAAGTTTTTCAAAATTCATCTCAATCAATGCTGATGGCCACATGATGTAAGATGCGAGGATTTTCAATATCTGGATTACATCGCGTATGATAAAGGCCTAAAACCGAAAATGTGTCAAATTTTTACGGCCTAAACATGTCGTATACGTTATACCCCTGTAAGTAACTGGAATCTTATTGTACCCATTGCTCAATAAACCGTATTCACAGCCGTGACACAGTTTATTTCACGTCTCTCTGTTCCTCTGTCAATCAACCATTCAGCGAGAGATATTACGACAGAATAACATTTATCTGGGACTACAAGTGAAGCGGGATATACAAGCAACAAAGTCTACAACTTAGCTCGTAATGTTAAATTTATTCGCATTTAAAAATTCCGCAAAAAATTCAATATTCCTTGAACTAAATTTCATGGGTTGTTATATAATTTCACATCACGACCTAAATTTTTTTATCTTCTCACTACTCGCAATTTATTAGGGTATAGTTCAAACGCCCCGCTACACTGTTTCGGCGTTGTGCGCAGCTCAGAATATCATGAAATAAATATTAGAACAGCGACGTTATTTCAGTATCAAATGAGATCTGCTTAGTGTGAAATATAAATTCTTTCCATCTACAATGCCGAAATTATTCAGTTTCTATTCAGTGATATATCCAGGTGGAATCCGTTGATTGTCTAGACGTTTTCTATAAAATCGTGAAAATTTTTCTAAAATCATTACTACCTCGACGTGGTATTATTCTCAGTTTATTTTAAAACCTTTGTCACGTATATCAAAAATTTTTGAAAGATTGAACCTTTTCAATAATCAATATTGTGGAGTTAATTAGTACGCTACTAGTTAACAGATGATCCTTGACCCAGAGTGAAGCTGAAGCCACTTAAAATTATATCAGTTGTGACGGACAAAATTCACAAGACAACATGGAGTGACACGTTTTGAGAAGGAACTGGATAAATGTGATAGGATTTCTCAAAGACCTCTTCAGGAGTCATTAACACCTTGATTATTGGCTGAATTCGTTGCAAACCACCAAAGAATTATTACAATTTTTTAAAAACTTCCGAAATGTTCGCTACTTGGAAAACCTGCCGTAAGTAGGAATGTAGAATTTGTCGCCATCAGTGTCAACTCACTGTCATCAAAGAAAAGGTCCAATCTGTAAAGTGCAAATCACATATTGTATCATCTTCGTCATTTAGCAGGAATAAGACATTTCTCAGTTGTTACAGGCATTTCATACAACTGAAATTTATTTCGTATAGTGAATGGATATACATTACACTCACCATGCAGGTGGTGGAGTTCAGCAGCGATGGGTGTTTGCAGTAATGGGCTTCTGCTCTCTCGTGAACGCATATACAATGCGGATCTGCTTGTCACTGGCGATAACTGAGATGGTTGTGGAGACGAACAGCTCTGCATATTCCGACGATACGTGTACTTTCCTGATTAACTCAACAGCATTACCAACGGCGAGGAATATCGCAGCGGGGATTTACCACTGGGACGAAGAACTGCAGGCACGTAGAAGCAAAGATTTAAACCGACGGTTTCACGAGTCCTGAAGAGTCTCACATTTTTCAATGTTTCACGCCAGGGGGTGACCCTGTCAAGCTTTTTCTGGGGCTACGTAATCACTCAACTTCCGGGTGGAATACTCGCCGAAAAATTCGGTGGCAAATATATACTGGGTCTCGGAATTCTTTCAACGGCAATTTTCACTCTCTTGACACCGTTGGCTGTCGAAATTGGAGGATCCACGGCTCTGATCGTTCTCCGTTTCCTCATGGGCCTCGGAGAAGGGACTACTTTTCCCGCGCTGAATGCTCTGCTCTCGCAATGGGCCCCGCCATCGGAAAGGTCGAAGATGGGATCGCTGGTGTTTTCCGGAAATGCGATTGGCTCGATGGTAGGCAGCATGATGTCCGGTCTTCTGATGCACTACTCGTCCCTCGGATGGCGCTCAGTCTTTTATGTCTTCGGCTCCACCGGCGTTCTCTGGTTCCTCTCGTGGGTGGTACTGTGCTACAACAGCCCTAACGAGCACCCGTTCATCTCCGAAAAGGAAAAGAAGTTTCTCTACGACTCAATGAGTGAGCACACGCATCGAAATACACCGCCGATTCCATGGCGGCACATTTTGCGGTCAGCTCCACTCTGGGCTTTGGTAGTGTCTTTCCTCGGCCAGGACTGGGGCTTCTTCACATTGACGTCGGATTTGCCCAAGTACATGAGCAGCGTGCTGAAATTCTCAGTCAGGACAAACGGCCTTCTGTCAGCCCTCCCGGTATTCTTCATGTGGATGGCCAGTATTGGTTCTTCTTGGATGGCCGATTGGTTGATCAACAGGGGTACGGTGTCCAGGACAAACGTGCGCAAGTTATTCAGCACATTGGGTTCCTGTGGACCGGCGATTTTCCTCGTAGCCGCTTCCTACGCCGGCTGTAATCGCGTACTTGTAGTGGCCTTGTTCATATTGGCAATGACTTTCAATGGCGCTGTCTTTCCGGGCATGAAAGTCAACTCGTTGGATCTGAGCCCAAATTATTCAGGGACGATTTTGGCTCTGGCAAACGGAATCGGTGCTTTGTCAGGCATCGTCACTCCATACGTCGTAGGCGTATTGACGCCAAATCAGACTGCCTCAGAGTGGAGGCTCGTCTTCTGGATCGTATTCATATTTTACTGTCTCACGAACTTAATCTACGTTATTTACTCCAGCGGGGAAGTTCAGCTATGGAATGACCCGGAGTTCCTCACCCGTGAACAGGACGAACTGGAGCATAAAAAAACTCACAAAGAAAATCCGGAAAAAAACAAAGATTTGAACCGAACATGCGATTGATGCAAACAAGCCATACATCGCATGACACATTATTAAACTATTTTGTATTTCTCTCTCAATCTTCATTCTCTAATTTAGGAAAACTTTGTAGTACTTTGAAGTACCCTAGGCCAGTAATAAAATTTATTATTTCTTATTACATTCATAAGTAGTTTTAATTCGTATCTCTCGATTTGTTTCATTCACTATATCTTATTTATCGTATGCTTTGGGGATTTTAATGATTGTACGATTGTACTATTGATAATCAGTAATTATCTCAGGCATATTTAATTGCGGTTTAAATTAAATATAAATATTATGATACTATTCAACTTCATCACCATATTAAATAAATTCTGGCTTAAAGTGTTCAGATTTCGAATTTAAACAGTGAGATATAACAATCTCCAGAGTGTTAAAACACTCCGTCTTTTCGGTAGGGTTTAATCACTCGAAGTGCGTAGGTAGCTTTCAATATCTCATAACGATTGTAAATTTTGATCGGCACTTTCGAGTGTATCGATAATTTATGGCACGTGATAGATGTATTGGAACGAGTACTGTCGTTGATAAACGAGTTAATGTATAGGTACCGAGTGTTGTTTTTTTTTTTACAATAATTAGGGGATTGCTCGCGCCGTCGATAACGAGATCAATCAATTGTTAGGGACCATTCAAGTATTACGTAAGCAAATTTTTGGTCAATTTTGAGCCCCCCCCCCCTGCCGCTGACTGTGCTTACGTAATACTTGAATGGTCCTTCATTTGAAGTTGAATAAATTCCATCGAGAATCTCACATGTCATATATCGAATTGTAGATCGAAAAAATGATTATTTCTGCATGGGAAAAGGTGCAGTCAGGAGGTAGGAACTGTTATAATAGCTCCAGCTGATAATTGAAATTTCATTGCTCTGAATAGTAGAAAAAAGGAGTTGGCTACCGTGCCAGAGTCTATTTCAGCTCTCTCTCTCTCTCTTCGTTTATCTATTAACAACGATACTTGAGCGTTATCATTATCAGAATATAATATAAATATGCTTCTCTGAGGTTGACATAGACTCCGAATTACAAAGGTATGATATAACACACATGCGTCTATTGGCGTTTGAAATTCCACAAAGATTTCAACTCGCCTTGAACTGAATCTTGTCGATAAATTGATCGAAAATAAAAACAGAAGAAAAAAAAAAGAAAAAATCGCTGTGTTTTTACACCTCAATAGTCAAGCCTGACTGAATAAATGCTGTTTTGTTGTATCATTACTATAGTGTGGTCGTGGATATTTATTATCTCGAAAGAAGTGAACAGAGACGTTGTTTACGTATCAATTGGAAATTTATGTTATTGTAAAATAGAATACTTTACAACTGATATGGAAAATACTAAGCTTCTACATACACGATATGGTATACGTACCTAGCCTGTACATGTTCAGGATATTAAATTTTGACACGTCTTCGGGGATTGTGACGATAAAAAATTATATAGATCAACTGTTGACTCAATTACAAAATAAATTTTAGTTCAAACCCGATCCAGCTCCGTGAGCCTATTTGATACTAGTGTAGTTATAGCGTGAACTAGGCTTGTCCAAAAATATATAATTTTTCATACGTTTTCAGATTTTCAAAGTCACTATACTAAAAAATACGAGAATTCTAATTTGCTCGAATTATTTGCAGTCAAAGGAAGAAAAATTTCTACGAATTTATAGTTTGCGCCAGAATTGCGTATCAGCATTGCAGCTACAAGACATTTCAGATTTGTTGGACTAATGGTTAATCAGTTATTAGGTCAACAATAAACCTATGTCCTTTTTACAGAGCTCATTTCAACCTATGCTCACGGCCACATGTGGAAGATGCGAGGTGTTTTGAGATCCAGATTTTTTTGTCTGAAGTATAGTTACTCATTGGCCTTTCATATTCTGAATTCCAAACGCTATCCAGAGATATTAGTCTTGTAGTATTGGGTGTAAAATCCTTGAGCTGGCCAGAAACTTATGTCACCTCGAATTGTATCTGGTGAATGAAAGAAAAAAAAAAAAAGGTAAAAAACGAACGAATTGGGAAAAGAGGTGGAACGAAACGTTTGAGGAGAGGCCGGAAGTCGCGGAATTAAATAGCGGATAACTATAGAATATTGTTAAAGCCGCGGTAACGTACTGGTCAGTTGTCCAGATTTTATCTGGGTATAGTCCACACGCTTAGTTGTGCCCTAGATAAAGGGATTCGACATATCGGTTTTAGTAGGTTCAACCATATCCCGGATTTATGGTGAATTACGACATAATTCTGAACATATCTGAAGTGTTGCGTGAACGATAACCCGATAACCGCATATAAAATGTTTGCGAATTGGAAATCATGTTGTAAGTAGTATTAGTAGATTTCCTATCGTGATGTAATCACTCTCATTTTAATCAATTAATTAATTAATAGCGAAGCAAATTTGGCACATTTGCCATATCTCAGCGTTCGGTTTCGTCGATTTTTCACCCCGATTTTTAATTCGGATCTGCAACCCTCCCAGTTCTCACGGGTAGTCTCTAAATCGACGGATCTTCAAAAAATTTTCGAACTGTGAAATAGAACTTTGGTTTTTTTTAGCACTGAAACGACCTGTATACGTCCATTATTCTCATAGATGAGGTGTATATGCAGACTGCACTGATCTACAAGTTGTGATCATCATTCTTAACGACGATGCACGAAATTCTAAATGACAATGTCATCCGACAAATATTGCCATTTAGTCCTTCTTCAGGCTCCAAAAGCCATTCTGTCCCTTCCTGGTCAAACTGAACGAAAAATTCAAAATGAATATTGAATAAACATTTATTAATTATTAAATGATTATATTATATATCCATTTAATATCCTAGACAAATATTAAATAAGATAACTTTACGATCAAAATTACATATAATTAAATTTTACATATAAAAACTTTAATAAAATTAAAATTATTCAGACTTATAATCTTTTTTGGGTAAAATTATTCACGCACTAATTATTCCAGATATCATATCTAATCATATTTCTACGCAACATCATTTGATGTTTCATCTGTAGCCATACAAATTATCATTTTGTTACTTTTTGCATTTCATTAATTCACTACTACTGCATTTCCATAACAACTACCTGTATACCTACGTTTTCGTGTAACGAGTTTGGGCCTAGAAGAATAAAGACTTGCTCTCTATCTGTGTATTTTTTATTTTTTTTTTTATTTCGCTGATTTTGGTCATCAGAAATATTTAGCAATTAATTATGCAACACCGTTGTTCTACTTCCTATCCACGCGTCCTCGGCCTGATAATGTACATCGATAAAAATTGACTGCAGACATCGCGATAGATTAGACTAACACATTACGCCAGGCGTCTCGATATGGTGATTGTTTGTCAATGTGATGTATAGATGTATGATTGACAACAAGCATGACAATCGGAAAATCATATAAAATTCTTGCCAGATTATCGATGAATTATGCTTACATACGAATTTCAGCCAAATTTCGAACTTCATTTTGAATTCCACTTCGTATGTGGATCAACAAATGTGCGGCTAATACGGTGGCCATTGTGATCCGTGACCGTGAGTGAGTAATCATTATTAAAAATATTGACTGGAGTGATTCGTCGTAGACATAGTATGAATTGAATGAATTCAATTCAAAGCATGAAGTGTTCTCCTCACACACTTGTTATGTCTAAAAATATCTCCAAGAATTGTTGTACGGGGTTCTTCGGAACAAAATCACAGCTTTTGTTTCTAACAAAATGCATTCAGATGTTTTGGCGAAGAAATACTTTAGCGATTCCGTCACTCGTTTCGAATCTGTTAGTTAGGTACATTCTAGTCCATTATAGTTCATTTGGCGTGGGTAGGTTCTTTCACAATTTTTCCATGTAAACAGCGCTGAAGTACCTATTGCTGCAGGCGAGGAGAAGGCACAGATAAGATTGTTGAACCGCTAAGGAATCAGTCGTCTAAACATCTCGCAAGTGCATCGATGCATGTCGAACGATAGGTCAACTGATCGTGAGTGGAAATCCTTCTTGTTGATAAGCTGCCCGATCATTGATGCATCGTCAGTCACAGCATCGAGCAGATTCAAGTGCTTTTGTGCCCCGAGATATTAGTGATCAGATAATTTGGAAAACGATATACGGACAGCATGTTCTCTGCTTGGAACGTTTTTTGTAAGTGAAATCTGTGCTTCAGGAGTATCACGAGGATTTTTATCCTCCGACGTTGTAGATTTTGAAAAATTCATTCAGCTAATCATGACATTGTCTGATATGTTTTATCTCAGTTTATAGTTTCGTTGTTAATGATGTTTTTAGCCATATCTGTGGCCTGCGTAGCCAGTGTTCCGATAAGATGATTAACGCGAGTTGCGAAGCGGATGTGTACGTATACAACCGTAAAACTGGGTTTTTTATTGGCATAACTCATTTCGCAAGAACATTACGTTTCCCTCATGGTCTTCCGGGTATGAATGTTGTTACGGTCGGTCTAGTAACCGTGACCTCGTCTGAGTCCGTATCAAAGAACCTAATCACTCAATTCAGAACAAAAATCACAGGACAATGGGCAACGGACATATAGATGGAAGGCGGTGCAATGTACATCACTTTACTTCCAGGTGGATCCGTGCAGCAGAGATGGGTATTTGCAGTGATGGGATTCTTGGCAGTAATGAATGCCTATACGATGAGGACCTGCCTATCTCTAGCCATCACAGAGATGGTAAATAAATCAGCCAGCTCATCGGCAGAGAGCTCGAAGAGTGTGGACTTCACTTGTCCATCGAACAATTCGACGTCGACTGGTAACAGCGCTAGTGGAACCTACGATTGGGATGAATCATTGCAGGTGAGGAAAGGTTTTTGACCACCATCTCCCTGGTGAGATTCTTCCGCGATTCCCCATACATAGCAAATTAGATTGAAGTGAGATAATAGGAAGTCAGCCGATTAAGTCAAACAACAAAGTCTGCAAACTTGTCTGGCAATGCATGGCTTGGTCATATTTTTAATTCGCTTGGTACCTTTGAAGTAATAGGTACTCTGCTTTTTCCAGCAGGCAAATGCTTCGTAGTCGTTGGTTTTATTTGTGCAACTAACCCATAAGGGTGATCATTCTTTGGGGGTTGCACGAATTTTAATCGAAACGTTTCCAGAAGGAAAAAAAAAATTATTTTTTTTTCATTATTTGGAGCCGTTTTGGGAGGCGTTTCGGTAAAAATTCGTCTGACCCCCAAAAAAGGACCACCCTAGTACCCATCTATCACGATTGTTTTACCTCTGCAGGGTTTAATCCTATCGAGTTTCTTCTGGGGATATATAATCACTCATGTTCCCGGTGGCCTGTTGGCTGAGAAATTTGGTGGCAAATATTCTCTGGGTCTGGGTATTCTCTCGACTGCCATCTTCACGCTTCTAACGCCCTTGGCAGTGGAATGGGGTGGTGCAACAGCGCTAATAATACTTCGGTTTTGCATGGGTCTTGGAGAAGGCACGACTTACCCAGCGCTGAATGCATTACTAGCCCAATGGACGCCGCAATCAGAAAGGTCGAAAATTGGATCTCTGGTTTTCGCAGGAGCGCAGATTGGAACGGTACTAGCAAACGCACTGTCCGGATTTCTGCTGCACTACTCTCCCCTGGGATGGCGTTCTGTATTCTACGTTTTCGGCTCTCTGGGCATCGTCTGGTTCCTCTTCTTCGTCATGATCTGCTACAGCAGTCCGGACGAACACCCATTCATATCCGACAAAGAGAAGAAGTTCCTTCACGACGCCATGATTGAACATACCCACAAAAAGATACCCCCTGTTCCATGGCGGCACATAGTCACTTCAGTTCCACTATGGGCTTTGGTAGCGGCCCAGATTGGCCACGATTGGGGATTCTTCACGGTGGTTACAGACCTCCCAAAGTACATGAGTGGCGTACTCAAGTTCTCGATCAGAACCAACGGTCTTTTGACGGCTCTTCCATACTTGTGCATGTGGTTTGTGAGCATCGCGTCATCCTGGATCGCAGACTGGTTGATAAACACAAACATTATGTCCATGACCAGGGTTCGCAAGCTTTTCACTACAGTCGCATCAGTGGGACCTGCCTGTTTGCTGATAGCAGCTTCTTACGCCGGATGTGACCGCGTCATTGTCGTGACGCTATTCACATTGGGGATGTCTTTGATGGGGACATTCTACTCTGGAATGAAAGTAAATGCGTTGGATCTGAGCCCAAACTACTCGGGAACATTGATGGCGATCGTTAATGGAATCGGTGCGATTTCGGGTATTATAACACCGTATATCGTCGGGGTTCTAACGCCTAATCAGACCGTTGGCGAGTGGAGACTCGTCTTTTGGATTGTGGCCGCTGTTTTCATCGTCACAAACATCATCTACGTGGCCTTCGCCAGTGGTGATATCCAGTATTGGAATGACCCGGAGTTCTTGAACCGGGAAGTGGAGGATCGAAAGATCAGAACAGTCGGTGTAATGTACAGTAATTCAATAAAGAAATGAGTTTGTGATCAAATCAACGCAATAACACTTGCTATCTCAATTCGATGACTGTCGGACGGAGTTTGATAGGAAACATCAGTAATCTCGCACACCATGTATTATAGTTTTACCGATCCCCACGGTTGGCTAAAACCCGTCACTAAGAGTTTTTTCAGTACACATAGATAGGTAAAGATGAAATATTTTGTATACACTTACAGATGAACTTTATTACAATATTAAAAACAAATAAATACTCGAATGATCAACCGACATTGCTTCACCCTTTTCTGATCTCTCAACCCTGCCCCGAAAATATGACGAATTACTCAAATATTTTCAATTTTACGATCGATTGAAGAGCTTTCGCCCAATATTGCAATTATATTGTATTGGAGGTCGCAAACCATTGATCGATCTAAACTGACGTTTTAAGCCGAGCTGTAGATTGCTTCGATCATTCCGGGTCCCCAGATGAGATGCCATTCAAGAAATATCTTCACTTCAATGAGGAGGGGGGACTCTTTTTCACTAACTATCTTAGAAATCGAATCAGGAATTCTAGGTGAACGGTACCATGAATTCAAAAGTTTAATCGGTTTCATCGAAGTGATTGCGGCAGTTTGAAGGCTAGCTTCCCGGCCATCTAATCAAACATCATTAACGAACAAGATTGATATCATCTCCTTCTAGATGCGCTAACGGACGTAGAATTATACAGGCAAGAGTTGATGGCAGGGGAGTCTTATCACTGCACAAAAATTGTGATATAAAGCTATAAAAGCCATTACCTAGTAGTTAGTCGTTCCAGGTTCACCAGAGCAGGCGAAACAATATCGAAAAGTGGCAAAAACCACTGAACAAACTAGCCAACAGTTCTTCGCAGTATTTATTCAGTCAAGTTTGTTCCACCAGCTAATAACGAAACATCGTCAGATTGAAGATGTTGTCTGCTTGGAAAGCCTGCTGTAAGTACTTCTTCAATAATACACACATAACTCCATACATCCCCATGCAATGAGATAGATCGGTTGCGAATGGTGTAGCGAAACTTTCCGTTTAGGCAAACAAACTCTCCTCAAAAATCAGCAAGAAGGTAGTCACTACGCCAATTGCATAGTTTTGCATGAACGATATACAGCAATTTTCAATAAACCGATCTTCCTGTCTAATTCGATTCTGCTCCCTCAGTGTGTAGTTTCGGTGGTTGTTGTCCTAAGATTCGGTAATCTGGTTTGTTCTCACGTTTAGACTGAACTTATTGGAATAAAGTCGAGCCTCGTGCGATAGAAAGACTCCCAGTGTGTGGCCTTTGGTATTGAGAGCTGTGCAAACTTTGTGTGTCTAATATAGATTCATGTACTAAGACGGTGAAAAATTAGTGTGTCGCAGATAATCAAGTCAAATTATATATCACGCCGATCGTAACATACATCGCGTTTAATGAATGAAACATAAAAAAACTTTCCTTTCCATTAAGATCAATGACGGCTGCAGATCCTAGAAAATAATTCTACGTTCGCAATTTTTTTTTTTTCATTCATAGTGTAACGGGCAGTTCTCTATGCAGGGAAAACCAATAGAACCACTAATCTCGCACACAGCGTCTCCAACGTCACGAACGACACATAAAAGAGCGAAAGGGTTGGGCGCCAGGCACGGAGACGTGCCGAGATAAGAGAAACAGAACGACGACGGAAGCGCGGGAGAGGGGACTGTGAGGGCGAAAAAATAACACTATTCATGCGCTAGATAAGGTAGTCCAAAATGCAGCAATCTTTTATTCGGCGACGGCAAGGGTAGCGGTACAGATGTGCGGGAGTAAAAATAAAATAAAAGAAAGACCTATGGGAACGAAAGTCATATAACTTCGAGTACGGTGAACAATACAAAGCTTACGGATTAATGTAGTAGTAAGGTGAAGGGAGTACGTATCCAATGAGGAACTACTCCACTCACACATGCATACGCGGGACTTGCGAAATGAAAGCTCCCCTCCGTGATTTCGATAGTAGACAGTAAAAAGCAATATTTTAAAGCACAGGCAGGTAACCCCAAGGCAAAAGGTAGGCAAAAGAGAAAGATACAGATGTTCAGACAGCTACACACTACCACAGGCAATACTAATGATGGCCGCGACAACCCGTCACTATCAGTGGTCGCGAGGATATCAGCTCGCTCTTCGACCGTATAATAATGACAAGTCTAGAATAAGTGATGGCTCAAAACTAGGCAGAATCAGTTAGACGGGTGGTCGTAGCCTAAGCGTAAAGCTTACCTTTCCCTGGTAGTCGGCACGGGACGGCCAAATCCGCACACACATACGCACACACTAGATTAACGGCCGGTAAGGCTCAACGTCTGGCATCGACAAACCGGCACTCGTAGATGAACTAAGTATTGACACTAAATTGCTACTTAACACTACGACGATATGATCGTCGGGCGAAAAAGATACACCGTAAGGTGGCTACAAATTTCAGATAAGCGAAAACAGGCAAACGTAAGGTACGCTAAGCAAAAAAGGTAGAGCACAAAAGCAAAAAGCGTGTAAAGCGCATAAAAGGCGATAAGCTAGAAGAAAGCGGAAAACGAGTAGAGTCCGGAGTTATGTCATCTTCGGGTTTTTGGCCATGTTCAGATGGCGCCTTAGGAGTTGGAGGAGGTAGCCTTTCCATACACGCCGAGTTCGCTGTACCGATCTTCTCGATGTTGTCGAAGGACCGGTGCGGGAGGAGGGGGACGGGAAGCAACGTCAGGCAGGGAGGTGCGACCTATGTGAACCTGGCACCCGACATGTTCAAAAATCAATTTTCAAAATTTCTATCGATTCTAAATCGTTTGTAGTTGTTTGTAGTAAAGAAATTTTCGTTTGTAGTAAAAAACTAAAAAAGATACAGCGTTTCCAAAAATGGGGCTCACCCCACTTTAAGATTTTCGAAAATCGTAAGAAGCTGTAGATTCAGAATCGTTTGTAGTTGATTGTAGTGAAAGAATTTTCGTTTGTAGTTGACCCGAAAAAAAGTTACAGCTGTTTATTGATTTTTGAAAATGTCAACTCTTTCGTTTTTTGAGGTGCGTTTAATCCAGAGGTGGGAATTGATTCAGAATCGTTTGTAGTTGATTGTAGTGAAAGAATTTTCGTTTGTAGTTAATCACAAAAAAAAGTTACGCGAGTTTTTTGATAATCCAAAATTCTGACTCCAAAACTGACGCCAAGGGGATGACTTAGTTCGGTCTCCTCACATCTAGACTCCACAGTCGGCATATAAACATATAAAATGAAAACCCTAAGAAGTAAACCAAAGAATTTCCGAAACAAAAATATATTGATAAAAAAATGGAATGAAAAAAAAATACAGAAAAGTACAAAAAAATACAAACAAATACAAAAATAAACAAAAAAAACAAAAAAATAACGAAAAAATACAAAAAAAAAAAAATCAAATAAAAAGCAAACGGAATCAGCAAGTCCGCCACGTCCTCGCCGTTGATTCTGGGTCACGCAAAGAGCGGACAGACAGCAGGGATGCTTAACCCTCTGGGGTTCACCATTTTTTGACGTCTCTATCTACGCAAGCCTGGGTGGTTTGCTATCCAAAAATACGTATTCTTCACATTATTTAACTCAAAAGTACTCGAATGAAATCGCCGGAGTGTCAGGAATGTCGATTGCACCTGTTGGATTTCAAAAACTCGCATAACTTTTTTTTTGATTAACTACAAACAAGAATTCTTCATCTACAAACAACTACAAACGATTTCTCGTCAATTTCGACGGTAAAAATGGACGCAACTCAAAAACCGCTCGAGTCAGAATTTTGGATTATCGAAAAACTCGCGTAACTTTTTTTTGTGATTAACTACAAACGAAAATTCTTTCACTACAATCAACTACAAACGATTCTGCGTCGATTCCCACCTCTGGATTAAACGCACCTCAAAAAACGAAAGAGTTGACATTTTCAAAAATTAATAAACAGCTGTAACTTTTTTTCGGGTCAACTACAAACGAAAATTCTTTCACTACAATCAACTACAAACGATTCTGCGTCGATTCCCACCTCTGGATTAAACGCACCTCAAAAAACGAAAGAGTTGACGTTTTCAAAAATCAATAAACAGCTGTAACTTTTTTTCGGGTCGACTACAAACGAAAATTCTTTCACTACAATCAACTACAAACGATTCTGAATCTACAACTTCTTACGATTTTCGAAAATCTTAAAGTGGGGTGAGCCCCATTTTTGGAAACGCTGTATCTTTTTTAGTTTTTTACTACAAACGAAAATTTCTTTACTACAAACAACTACAAACGATTTAGAATCGATAGAAATTTTGAAAATTGATTTTTGAACATGTCGGGTGCCAGGGTCACATAGGTGGAGGTTCGGCCCTCTCCCGGCCGGCAGGTGGGCTGCAATACTCTGTTGTCGACGGTACAGATACCACCGACGTGATTTCACGGGCATATCTCCCCGTACGTTGCTCCCTCGGGGTCCCCGATGACCCGTTGCGTGCGTTGGACCTTTAAATACCGAAAACGCTTACGGCAGACACTTATTCTAGGAAATTACAATTACCCCTATGCCTTGGGGAAGACAGAACGAATAGACACACACAACACGTAACAGGTAATCGGACGCTCCGCGGGGAGGGCGGAGCTTAGGTCAGTGGCGGACCTAAATTACGCCGCGTTACAATAGATACCGTGAAAATCAGGTGAAACTACAGGCTCCACCCGCCCAGGCACCGAATAATTCATATTTTCATGGGGACAGCCAGTCCTTGAAACGCACTGAAAATCTCTAGGGTGAAAAAATCACCGGTGGAACGTAGAGTTTTACCTAATTCTCGCGGTATATTCGGAAGAGAAAAATAGTCGTGAACATTTGGTTATCAGTATTTAATTTTTCACTAGAACACCCGTCATATTACGCCTGTGTTTGCGCTTCAGAAGTCAAACAATAATTATCATATTAAAAAACTTCAGTGATGTATCTTCGACCTGAACCTACCATACCAGAAACATTTGTTTCCCTTCTTTTTCCGTCCAACATTTTTCTCACAATTTTATTCAAGTGATAGACACCAGCTTTTGATTATTAGATAATTTGAGAAACGATATACGGACAGCATGTTCTCTTCTTGGAACTTTGTTCGTAAGTAAAATCTGTGCTTCAGGAGTATCACGAGGATTTTTATCTCCTAATGTTCCAGATTCTGGAAAATTCATTCAGCTAGTCATGAAATTGTCTGATATGTTTTATCTCAGTTTATAGTTTCGTTGTTAATGATGTTCCTAGCCATATCTATGGCCTGCGTAGCTAGTGTTCCGATAAGATGATTAACGCAAGTTGCGAAGCGCATGTGAACGTACACAACCGTAAAACTGGGTTTTCATTAGCGTAACTCATTTCGCAAGAACATTACGTTTCCCTCATGGTCTTCCGGGTATGAATGTTGTTACGGTCGGTCTAGTAACCGTGACCTTGTCTAAGTCCGTATCAAAGAACCTAATCACTCAATTCAGAACAAAAATCACAGGACAATGGGCAACGGACATATAGATGGAAGGCGGTGCAATGTACATCACTTTACTTCCAGGTGGATCCGTGCAGCAGAGATGGGTATTTGCAGTGATGGGATTCTTGGCAGTAATGAATGCCTATACGATGAGGACCTGCCTATCTCTAGCCATCACAGAGATGGTAAATAAATCAGCCAGCTCATCGACGGGGAGCTTGGAGAGTGTGGACTTCACTTGTCCATCAAACAATTCGACGTCGACTGGTAACAGCGCTAGTGGAACCTACGATTGGGATGAATCATTGCAGGTGAGGAAAGGCTTTTGACCATTATCTCCCTGGTGAAATTCTTCCGCGATTCCCCATACATAGCAAAGTAGATTGAAGTGAGATAATAGGAAGTCAGCCGATTAAGTCGGACAACAAAGTCTGCAAACTTGTCTGGCAATGCATGGCTTTGTCATATTTTCAATTCGCTTGGTACCTTTGAAGTAATAGGTACTCTGCTTTTTCCAGTAGGCAAATGCTCCGTAGTCGTTTGTTTTATGCGTGCAACTAACCTATAGGGTGATCATTCTTTGGGGGTTGGACGAATTTTAATCGAAACGTGTCCAGAAAGAAAAAAAAAATTCTTTATTTCTCATTATTTGGAGCCGTTTTGGGAGGCGTTTCGGTTAAAATTCGTCTAACCCCCAAAAAAGGACCACCCTGGTACTCATCTATCACGATTGTTTCACCTCTGCAGGGTTTAATCCTATCGAGTTTCTTTTGGGGATATATAATCACTCATGTTCCCGGTGGCCTGTTGGCAGAAAAATTTGGTGGCAAATATTCCCTGGGTCTGGGTATTTTCTCGACTGCCATCTTCACGCTTCTAACGCCCTTGGCAGTGGAATGGGGTGGTGCAACAGCGCTGATAATACTTCGGTTTTGCATGGGTCTTGGAGAAGGCACGACTTACCCAGCGCTGAATACATTACTAGCCCAATGGACGCCGCAATCAGAAAGGTCGAAAATTGGATCTCTGGTTTTCGCAGGAGCGCAGATTGGAACGGTACTAGCAAACGCACTGTCTGGATTTTTGCTGCACTACTCTCCCCTGGGGTGGCGTTCTGTATTTTACGTTTTCGGCTCTCTGGGCATCGTCTGGTTCCTCTTCTTCGTCATGATCTGCTACAGCAGTCCGGACGAACACCCATTCATATCCGACAAAGAAAAGAAGTTCCTTCACGACGCCATGATTGAACATACCCACAAAAAGATACCCCCTGTTCCATGGCGGCACATACTCACTTCAGTTCCACTCTGGGCTTTGGTAGCGGCCCAGATTGGCCACGATTGGGGATTCTTCACGGTGGTTACAGACCTCCCGAAGTATATGAGTGGCGTTCTCAAGTTCTCGATCAGAACCAACGGGCTTTTGACGGCTCTTCCATACTTGTGCATGTGGTTTGTGAGCATCGCGTCATCCTGGATCGCAGACTGGTTGATAAACACAAACATTATGTCCATGACCAGGGTTCGCAAGCTTTTCACTACAGTCGCATCAGTGGGACCTGCCTGTTTGCTGATAGCAGCTTCTTACGCCGGATGTGACCGCGTCATTGTCGTGACGCTATTCACATTGGGGATGTCTTTGATGGGGACATTCTACTCTGGAATGAAAGTAAATGCGTTGGATCTGAGCCCAAACTACTCGGGAACATTGATGGCGATCGTTAATGGAATCGGTGCGATTTCGGGTATTATAACACCGTATATCGTCGGGGTTCTAACGCCTAATCAGACCGTTGGCGAGTGGAGACTCGTCTTTTGGATTGTGGCCGCTGTTTTCATCGTCACAAACATCATCTACGTGGCCTTCGCCAGTGGTGATATCCAGTATTGGAATGACCCGGAGTTCTTGAACCGGGAAGTGGAGGATCGAAAGATCAAAACAGTCGGTGTAATGTACAGTAATTCAATAAAGAAATGAGTTTGTGATCAAATCAACGCAATAACACTTGCTATCTCAATTCGATGACTGTGGGACCGAGTTTGATGGGAAACATCAGTAATCTCGCACACCATGTATTATAGTTTTACCGATCCCCACGGTTGGCTAAAACCCGTCACTGAGAGTTTTTTCAGTACACATAGATAGGTAAAGATGACATTTTTTTGTATATACTTACAGATGAACTTTATTACAATATTAAACACAAATGAATACACGAATGATTAACCGACATTGCTTCACCCTTTTCTGATCTCTCAACCCTGCCCCGAAAATATGACGAATTACTCGAATATTCTCAATTTCCCGATCGAATGAAGAGCTTTCGCCCAATATTGCAATTATATTTCATTGGAGGTCGTAAATCATCGATCGATCTGAACTGAGGTTTTAAGCCGAGCTGTCGATTGCTTCGATAATTCCGGGTCCGCAGATGAGATGCCATTCAAGAAATATCTTCACTTCAATCAGGAGGGGGGACTCTTTTTCACAAACTATCTTAGAAATTGAATTAGGAATTTTAGGCGAACGGTACCATGAATTCAAAAGTTTAATCGGTTTCATCGAAGTGATTGCGGCAGTTTGAAGGTTCGCTTCCCGGCCATTTAATCAAACGTCATTAACTAACAAGATTGATATCATCTCCTTCTGGATGTGCTAACAAACGTAGGATTATACAGGCAAGAGTTGATGGCAGGAGAGTCTTATCACTGAACAAACATTGTGATATAAAGCTATAAAAGCCATTACCTAGTAGTCAGTCGTTCCAGGTTTACCAGAGCAGGCGAAGCAATATCGAAAAGTGGCAAAAACCACTAAACAAACTAGCCAACAGTTCTTCGCAGTATTCATTCAGTCAAGGTTGTTCCACCAGCTAATAACGAAACAGCGTCAGATTGAAGATGTTGTCTGCTTGGAAAGCCTGCTGTAAGTACTTCTTCAATAATACACACATAACTCCATATATCCCCATGCAATGAGATAGATCGGTTGCGGATGGTGTAGCGAAACTTTCCATTTAGGCAAACAAATTCTTCTCAAGAATCAGCAAGAAGGTAGTCACTACGCCAATTGCATGGTTTTGCATAAAAGATATACAGAAATTCTCAGTGAACCGATCTTCCTGTCTCATTCGAGTATGCTCCCTTAGTGTGTAGTTTCGCGGGCTGTTGTCTTAAGATTTGGTAATCTGAATTGTTCTCACGTTTAGACTGAACTTACTGGAATAATGTCGAAGCCTCGTGCGATAGAAAGACTCGCAGTCTGTGGCCTTTGGTATTGAGAGCTGTGCAAACTTTGTGTGCCTAATATAGATTCATGTACTTCCACGGTGAAGAAATAAGCGTGTCGCAGATAATCAAGTGAAATTATATATTACGCCGATCGTAACATACATCGCGTTCAATGAATGAAACATAGGAATGTTTTTCTCTACACGAAGATCAATGTTAACCGCTGCAGATCCTAGAAAATAATTCTACGTTCGCAATTTTTTTTTCTCTCCACAGATAGACACCGTGAGAATCAGGTGAAACTACACGGTCCATCCGCCCAGGCACCGGATAATTTATATTTTTATGGGAATAGCCAGTCGTTGAAACGCGCTGAAAATCCTTAGGGTGAAAAAATCACCGGTGGACCGTAGAGTTTTACCTGATTCTCACGGTATATACGGAAGAGAAAAATAGTCGTGAACATTTGGTTATCAGTATTTAATTTTTCACTAGAACATGCGTCGTATGACTTTTTTTAATATGATAATTATTGTTTGACTTCTTAAGCGGCAAACACAGGCGTGTTCGCGCTTAAGAAGTCAAACAATAATTATCATATTAAAAAACTTCGGTGATGTATCTTCGACCTGAACCTACCATACCAGAAGCATTTGTTTCCCTTTTTTCTCCGTCCAACATTTTTCTCACAATTTTATGTGAGTAATAAACACCAGGGTTGCGATTCTGTACTTCTCCGCTAACTCCGCTAACTCCGCTAACTCCGCTCACTCTGCTAACTCAGCGGAGACCGTTGGTTGGCTGAGGAACGTCCAATCGGAGATCGTTTCGGATCGGTAGTCGTACGGTGGCGCCGTGGGCTTTGCCCGGCCGCTAGTCGTAACAAACGCGAGGCCCTAATTACACTTGATTTACATGCATGTCACAAGTGTACCATAAGGATAAACCGAGGAGATGAAAAGAAAGAAAGAGAACGAATAAATGAATCAAAATATTGGACTGCATCTATCCATTGACTTATTCGTTCTCTTTCTTTCATTTCATCTCCTAGGTTTATCTTTGTGGTACATATGCATGTATATCAAGTGTAAGTGGGCGTCGCATTTATTGCGACTAACGGCCAGGCCAAGCCCACGGCGCCACCGTACGCCTGTACTGACCGATCCGAAACGATCTCCGATTGGACGCTCTTCAGCCAACCGACGGTCTCCGCTGAGTTAGCGGAGTTAGCGGAGTTAGCGGAGAAGTACAGAATCGCAACCCAGCTTTTGATGACTTTACCTTACCATAGGTGCTCCAATACCACAGCGATGGGTTTTTGCACTGATGGGTTTTCTGGCCATAATGAATGCTTACGCGATGAGGAACTGCTTATCGCTCGCGATAACGGAGATGGTCATCAGCGGGTCGAGTTCCGAAAGTGAAGAGATTGACGAAACACTTTGTCCGGCAGGAAACACTACGTCGAAGACGAACAGCTCTGGTGGAACTTACGATTGGAACGAATCGCTCCAGGCAAGTGACTTGGGCATTTAGCTTGAAAAAATACGTCAGGGATGTATTCATGATCTCAAATTTTTTTTATGCACAGGGTATCATTCTTTCGTCCTTTTATTGGGGGTACGTAATCACCCACATACCGGGCGGAATGTTGGCTGATAAATTTGGAGGGAAGTATACCCTAGGTCTCGGTATACTTTCGACAGCAATCTTCACTCTCATCACACCAGTGGTTGTTGAATGGGGAGATTCAGCGGGTTTGATTGTACTTCGATTCCTTATGGGTCTTGGAGAAGGCACGACTTTTCCAGCTCTGAACGCCTTGCTTGCTCACTGGATCCCGCAGTCAGAGAGATCAATGATGGGAAGCCTGGTTTTTGCAGGAGCGCAGATAGGGACGGTATTTGCTAGCACGGTGTCCGGTCTTTTGCTGCATTACTCTCCCACAGGATGGCACTCGGTCTTCTACTTCTTCGGTGGGGTTGGTGTCCTCTGGTTCGTCGTCTTCGTTACCGTATGCTACAGTTCTCCGGAGCAGCATCCTTTTGTGTCTGACGAGGAGAAAAAGTTCCTTGACGACGCGATGCGGGAGCATACGCACAGAATGATACCACCAGCCCCGTGGCGCCACATCCTGCAATCGGTTCCACTATGGGCTCTGGTAGCCGCTCAGATTGGCCACGACTGGGGCCTCTTCACGATGATAGCAGACCTACCATTGTACATGAGCAACGTTTTACACTTCTCGATAAAGTCAAACGGTTTTCTGAACGCTCTCCCATACCTAGCGATGTGGATTGTAAGTCTGGGGTGTTCGCCGATTGCTGACTGGCTTATAAACAGTGGTAGAATGTCCATCACTAACGTACGTAAGCTGTTCACAACTACCGGCTCAATGGGACCAGCGATATTCATAATGGCTGCATCTTATGCCGGCTGTGACCGCGTGATAGTCATCGTTCTTTTCACTATAGGAATGGGATTGATGGGGACTTATTACCCGGGAATGAAGGTAAACGCTTTGGATCTGAGCCCAAACTACGCGGGAACAATGATGGCAATTGTGAACGGAATTGGGGCAGTATCAGGCATTATAACGCCGTATTTGGTCGGGGTCTTAACACCAAATGAGACGGTAGCCGAGTGGCGAATGGTCTTTTGGATAGTATTCGGGGTCTTTACGGTAACCAACGTGATATACCTCGTATTCGCCAGTGGGGAAGTTCAGCATTGGAACGACCCGGAAACTCAAAACAGTCAGCACAATACAAACTAAATAAGTAATGCCATTGGATCTACATAATCGCTCTCTCGCTTGAAATTCATATCACTGTCAGACATAGTTTGGCAGAAATGATCGGTAGGCTCGGTAGCCGCAGGTAAAATCACTGATTCATTGTGATCGCAATTTCGTCAAAGAAAATTTATTAAGTTTAGGTAGCTAGGTAGGTAGACACAGTTTACAAAAATTTTCAACTGTACAGTTTGATAGAACATTGTAAATATATAATCACATGAGAAATGATTCGATTTGTTATTTTCCCTCTCCTGAACCGCATCAATCCAAAAACGAAAGTTTGCCTATAAATTAATAAAATATGGAATGATGTAATTAGATCCATTAAAAACCGTTCAATATGTATACCTGCTCTATTTCATTCATTATCTATCAATCATTCGCACTAATATATGACAAATTACTTTCATATCTGTGATTCAGTGATTAAAGTTAAGATAAGATTACGCAGATATTCGATTAATTGAATAGTCGCTGCCTAATACTGCGATTATACTTTATTTGACGTCGTAAATTATCGACTGGTATAAACCAACGTTTTAAACCATATTGTAAATTACCTCAGTCAGTTCAACTACCCAGATAAAGTTTCTATCAAGAGATGGGGAATGTGACGATCGATTTTTAGGTGGTATATTTTGGAACTGCTGTTATTAATCAAGTATATGCACGACTTTCGACTTTTATACAAACACAAATTTTTACTATTAAAAAAACACGATTTTTTTTCTAGATTTTCGGACTAGAAGTACAGAACGATCTGTATGAGAATTTCTGAAAAATTTATGATAAATATTATCAGATATCGTCAGAATGAATTTTTTTTTTTGCGGAACGACGAAATATATTCTCTATAGTTGTTCGGACGATAAATTTGAAAAGAATCTGTATCATAATCATATTAATCACTCAGTACTCTCAAATCGGTTGGTTTTTTTTTTTTTTTTTCTTTCATACACTATTTCAGGAACTTGTAACTCAAATTTGTTCAAATAAACGATATGATAGATGCAAAGCGGTTAATTTGTCACACCCGCAAGTGCCTACGTTGGTAACATGCTTCTTAACCAGCCGATCATACATCATCAACAAGCTACATTGATATCATTTTTTTTGTTTGAATAGCGCGCGAAGGTGGGATTAGGCAGACGAGAGTTAAAGGCAGGGGGGCCTTATCATTGAGTAAGCATCGCGATATAAGGTCATAAAAGCTATTACGGAGTAGTCAGTCGTTCCAAGTTTACCGGGGCAAGCTAATCGATCTTCGGAGTGGCACAAACCGGTAGCCGGACTACTGGCCAATTCCTTAAAGTTTATATATTTTGATACGTTCGTATCACCAGTTAATGAAAAAACAGTTTTGGTTCGAAGATGTTGTCTGCTTTGAAAGTCTGCTGTAAGTACTGCTCCGATAATACGTACATATACTTATATGCACTGAGAATCAGGATCGGAGCGATTTTTGGCAGATGTGGGCAGGAAATTTTATGCGAAAGGTTCCTCGCCCACACACTTTCATTTCAGAAGGTTGAAACTTCTTTTCTATGTTCATACTGCCGACATCTGAATCTTGGTGCAGGGTTTTTTCGATTAAATTTTTCTTTACAATTTAAAAAACGAAGAAATCGTTTTTATCAAAATTTCACCGATGGCCCCCTTAAGCTAGGGGGTTAAGCTTTGTGCACTGAAGAAGCTAGCTCGACGTGGCTCTTGGGATTGAACACTGTGCAAATTCTGGATATTTCCCACTCGTGACTGGGTGGTGCGTCAGTTAGTGCAACATCCTCGAAGATAGTAATTAACCATCAGTTCCTACCCCGACAGACTTTTTTCTCTTCAGATAAATGATTGCAGACGATAAAGAATATCGGCGAACATTCAGTTCTAACTAATAGTTTTTCGTCATATAAAGTGCAACGCGACGTATCACGGCTTTCGTAAAGATAAGCTATAATTGCCAGTAAAACAATGTGTGTAATATATCTTGAAATGATTTTTTTATGGCCTACAATTTTTTGCACAGTTTTATCCAAGTGATAAACTAGAAATACTACGAGCTACTAAATAGCTTTCCTTGCCATAGGTGCTCCTATACAACAGCGATGGATTTTTGCGGTGATGGGCTTCCTGGCCTTAGTCAATGCTTACGCGATGAGAAACTGCCTATCGCTCGCGATAACTGAGATGGTAGTCAGCGAACCAAGTTCCGAAAGTGAAGAGGTTGATGAAACGATATGCCCAGCCGGAAACACTTCCGCAACAACGAATGGCGAAGGTGGAACTTACGATTGGAGCGAGGCACGTCAGGCAAGTGAATCGGGCATTTCGATTGAGCAGATACATCCGCGATGCCTTCATGATCTCTGATTTTATTCACACAGGGTGTCATTCTTTCGTCCTTTTACTGGGGGTACGTAATCACGCACATACCGGGAGGAATATTGGCCGATAAGTTTGGGGGTAAATATACCCTGGGTCTGGGTATTCTTTCGACAGTAGTCTTCACTCTTATTACACCAATAGTTGTCGAATGGGGAGATTCGATGGGCTTAATTGTCCTACGGTTCTTCATGGGTCTCGGTGAAGGCACGACTTTTCCGGCTCTGAACGCGATGCTTGCACACTGGATCCCGCTGTCCGAAAGATCGATGATGGGAAGCCTGGTGCTAGCAGGAGTACAGATAGGGACAGTTTTCGCTAGCTCAGTGTCTGGACTTTTTCTGACTTACTCTCCCATAGGATGGCATTCGGTCTTTTACTTCTTCGGTGGAATTGGCGCCTTCTGGTTCCTCGTATTCGTCTTCGTCTGCTACAGCACCCCGGATGATCATCCCTTCGTGTCCGACAAGGAAAAAAACTTTCTCCACGACGCGCTGAAAGAGCACACGCACAAAAAGATACCACCACCTCCTTGGCGCCATATCCTTACGTCAGTTCCACTCTGGGCCCTGATAGCCGCTCAAATTGGCCACGATTGGGGCCTCTTCACGATGGTAACAGACCTTCCCAAGTACATGAGCGGCGTTCTCCACTTCTCGATACAGTCAAACGGTTATGTGAGCGCACTTCCATACCTCGCCATGTGGTTTGTCAGTGTAGGAAGTTCGGTGGTTGCTGACTGGCTCATAAACAATGATAAAATGTCTATAGTTAATGTACGCAAGCTTTTCACGACCCTCGGCTCAATGGGGCCAGCGATATTCATAATGGCTGCATCTTATGCCGGCTGTAACCGCGTGATAGTAGTCGTTCTGTTCACTGTAGGCATGGGATTTATGGGGACTTATTACCCGGGCATGAGGGTAAACGCTTTGGATCTGAGCCCAAACTATGCGGGAACTATGATGGCGATTGTAAACGGGATTGGGGCAATATCAGGTATCGTGACGCCATATTTAGTCGGGGTTTTGACACCGAATGAGACGGTAGGCGAGTGGAGATTGGTGTTTTGGATAGTATTCGGGGTCTTCACAGTAACTAATTTAATTTACCTCATATTTGCGAGCGGAGAAGTGCAGTACTGGAACGACCCAGAATTTCTGATCCAGGAAGCGGAGAAGGGAAAAGTTAAAACAGTCGGTGCAATATACGAGAAATAAATAAATAACCGTGCGATCGGATTGACGTAAAAACGCTCTCTCTAAAAATGTATATAACTGTAAGACATAGTTTGGTAGAAAAGATCGGTAATCTCGCGAACCACATGCAATGTCACTCACCCGTATAGCTAATTAGAATTCATTGTGATCACGATTCGTCAATGAGATTTCTAACCTAAGTAAAGACAAGTAGGCGCTCTCTTAATTTTGCTGTATGAAAATCTTTAAATTTTCAATAAAGTGTGGAATATCTTTTTTTTTTCCTTTTTTTTTTTTTCACTTAGAGTAACAATAACAGCGGCATGATTTTCACTTTAAAAAATTTCGAGAGTGGATGCAATTAAAAAAATTTCTAAGTGTATAAATGATGATGTATAGGTGTAATATGTTATTAATAAATGTATACACAAGATGTATCTGTTTTCTCTTTTCTTTTTTTTTCATCCATCAAACCCTCTGACAAAATCGCCTCCTATTTACGATTTACTAATTAAATCCTCAATCATTTTTTATTTTTTTTTAATTTTGCTATTCTCAAATACCTGAATTCATCTGTCAAATTTGATGTCAATAAAATTTACGTCGTATTCAATCCTGAAGGCGTAAATTAAATTGGTAAGATTGTATTGAAATATTGAATTCCAATTATAATTCTTCAACGAAGGTTGATTGGCTATAATGATTACCAAACGCATACAAGTAATAATCGAGTATACAAGTACCTATTTTGACACGTTTAATAAATCGCAAAATCTTGACGATTGTTTTACTTGTCCCATTGATTATCTTTCACTCCTTGAGTTACACAAACAATTATATATAACTGGCTTGTGATGTTTTTATAGATTAAGATTAGAGATTTCCAGATATTGATATTCATTTCTGAAAATAAACATCGATACAGTAAAACCAGTCCATTTTTTCTTTCATTTTTTTTTTCGGTCAGACGAAATGCACGAGGCAGTTCTTTCCATCAGCAATCGCCTTGACAAATTCACAATTTTCAACGTATCCGGGGAATCGTGGAGTCTCACAATTCCATAATTAAAAAATCGTTTTTCCCGTGATTTGAGACCGCTTCCTTTGCACATATTGCATTTGCGAGTGAATCGGCAAGTCTTAGCAATTGCGGCTGGTCAAATTACCGATAAGACACATAAGAGCGCGAAATCGGTTGTATCTATAGACACGTGCGAGGATCTGGGGACTCGTTTCGCAGCCTGTCAATCAGACATCATCTACAAATTAGATTCATATCTTACCCGTTTGCGTATGCAAGTGATATGGTGGGATAAGGTAGGAAGAATGACAGGGAGATCTCAACTTAAAATAACGAGGCTATGAAATCCGCGGTGTAGTGGTCCATTTTTTCAATAGCATCGTCGCCGTGTAATTTTGCCGAAAACCGGTAGCCGCGCAATTTTTCGAACAGTTTTCCGTTCTTCAAGTTTTCCATCGTTGAGTAATGAAGTAGAAGTATCTGACCGCGGAGGATGTTGTCTGCTTTGAAAGGCTGCTGTAAGTATCATACCACATCCATACTAACCGAAGCTCGGATCGCTGCTAGGAAGACTTTTAATTATTTTTATTTTTTGCTTGTCTTAGGTGGTCCAATACCACAGCGATGGATTTTCGCACTGATGGGTTTCCTGGCCGTAGTAAACGCGTACGTGATGAGGAACTGTCTTTCGCTACCGATAACTGAGATGGTTGCTGAAGAATCGAGTTCCGAGAATGCAACGGTTGACGAAACGCTTTGCCCGGCAGAAAACAGTACGTCTGCTTCAAGTAGCTCAAGTGGAACTTTGGAATGGAGCGAAACGCTGCAGGTAAGTGAATTGGCCATTACTTTGATACAGATGCCTCAATGATCGTTTATTTCGCATCTACGGGGTATCATCCTTTCGGCATTTTACTGGGGGTACATAATCACACACATAACTGGCGGCATGCTGGCCGACAGATACGGGGGTAAATATCCCCTAGGTATCGGTATTCTTTCAACAGCAATCTTCACTCTCCTAACACCAATAGTTGTCGAATGGGGAGATTCGACGGCGCTGATTATACCCAGATTTCTCATGGGTCTTGGAGAAGGCACGGCTTTTCCATCTCTGAACGTGAGCTTGCACAATGGGTCCCACGATCTGCGAGATCGACGATGGGAAGCGTGGTGTTCGCAGGGGCACAGACTGGGATAGTCATCGCCAGCTCAGTGTCCGGACTTCTGATACAGTATGCTTCCAACGGATGGCATTCGGCCTTCTACTTCTTTGGCGCTGCCGGCGTCCTATGGTTCCTCGTATTCGTCGTCGTATGCTATAACAACCCAGAAGAACATCCGTTCATATCCGACAAAGAGAAGAAGTTCCTCTTCGACACAACGAGTGCACATAGGAATAAAAAGTTGCCACCACCCCCATGGCGCCATATACTTCGATCAGTTCCACTCTGGGCCCTGGTAGGCGCTCAGGTCAGCCACGATTGGGGCCTCCTCACGATGGTGTCGGACCTTCCTTCGTACATGAGCGGTGTCCCCAACTTCTCCATAACGTCGAACGGTTATGTGAGCGCACTTCCATACCTCGCCATGTGGTTTGTCAGTGTAGGAAGTTCGGTGGTTGCTGACTGGCTCATAAACAATGATAAAATGTCTATAGTTAATGTACGCAAGCTTTTCACAACAACTGGATCAATGGGACCAGCCATATTCATCATAGCCGCATCGTATGCCGGATGTAACCGATTCGTGGTGGTAACTCTTTTGACATGACGGTAGGAATGGGATTCATGGGGACTTTTTACCCAGGGATGGAAGTAAACTCGTTAGATCTGAGTCCAAAATACGCGGGAACGCTTTTGGCGATAGTAAGTGGACTGGGTGCAGTGTCAGGTATAATGACGCCGTATCTGGTCGGAGTCCTGGTTCAAAATGAGACAGTAGCCGAGTATCGGTTGGTGTTCTGGATAGTATTCTGGGTCTTTACGAGAACCAATATATTCTACGTACTATGTGCAAGCGGGGAAACTCAGTACTGGAACGAGCCGGATTTCCTGATCAAGGAAGAGGAGGAGCGGAAGAACAAGGCCTCCGGAAAGGTCGCGGAAAAGTCTAGAAATACGTAACCTGTCCATTCATCGGGAACATGAAGATCGTCATCTCAAGTAATTCGCTAGTTATAAAGCTTCACCCCATATGGCACGATCTGGCGTGTAAATAAGTCTGTCAAAATGTCCATGCGCCATTTTCATACTTTGTGCAAAATGAAGAAGAAATAAAAGCATCATTACTTTAAGGCGCAATGAGGAACAAGCATGAATGTTTGAAAATTAAAAAATGTATCGCTAAGTTCCGGCAGCTTTTCTTCACCTTATCATATAATCTTCTTATCTTTCTCGAGGTATCGGTTCAATATACGTCGGATCGGTAAGATCGATCTTGGCATCTCGAGTAGTAGTTTGACGCCATACCGTACGTTATTTTATTTCGTATCGGCGTTCGATTGCCTTCTGATATCAGCTGAGATATTTTGAAAGATTACCAGGTTCCGTTCGTTGGTATTTATGATTCATTTATAGTCTCTAAGAATAATAATAATCCCATACGATAATAAAGCGGTGCGATTGCTAATTGAAAGTTTTGCTACGCGAGCTGCGAAGTTTGGTTACGCGAATGAGATTAAAAACATTAGATTGTTTTCCCCTCGGGTTTTTCAACATCTTCTACAGTTTTCACATCAATTTTTCTCATCTTAGGCGCTCCGATTTCCCAACGATGGGTTTTTGCGATTATGGGCTTCAGCGCGGTTCTAACCGCGTTCTTGATGAGAATATGCCTTTCTTTGGCCATAACTCAGATGGTTTTAGCTACCGAAACCTCTGACGATGAGGACATCGTATCGTCCACGTGTCCTTCGAGCAATTCTACCTCAACGACAAACAGCGCTGCTGGCACTTACCCATGGAACGATACTTTGCAGGTATAAAGTTCATCGTTCACACTTCGACGCAGTATTAGATTCCTTCATTGCGATTTGAGATGCAAAGGATTAGAATCCTCGAAGTCTTCTGACATATTCTAAAGTTACATGAAGTCGTATGAAATCCATTGAAATCCGATGCAAACAAAAACTGATCCATGGCTAACTTTTAAATTTCGAATTTCCTCGCAGGGTATAATCCTTTCAAGTTTCTTCTGGGGGTATATAATCACCCACGTACCGGGAGCATTGTTAGCCGAAAGATTTGGTGGCAAGTGGACCCTGGGTCTGGGTATTCTTTCTACAGCATTCTTCACACTCCTAACTCCATTGGCGGTCGAATGGGGAGGTTCAACAGCTCTGATAATTCTCCGTTTCTTGATGGGCTTAGGAGAAGGGACAACATTCCCGGCGCTGAACACACTCACCTCGCAATGGGCACCACCATCGGAAAGGTCGAAAATTGGTACCGTGGTGATGGCAGGAGGTCAGATCGGTACAGTACTGGCAAACGCGTTGTCCGGTCTCTTGTTGCAATACTCTTCTATCGGATGGCGATCAGTCTTCTACGTCTATGGTACAGCAGGGCTTATCTGGTTCCTCGTATTTGTCACGGTCTGCTACAACAACCCCGACGAGCACCCGTTCATATCTGATAAGGAAAAAGAATTCCTCCGTGACGCCATGAGCGGGCACACTCACAGAAACATACCCCCAGCTCCATGGAGGCACATTCTGACCTCAGTACCAGTCTGGGCTCTAGTTGTAGCCCAGATTGGTCATGACTGGGGATTGTACACGATGATAACTGACCTCCCACTGTACATGAGCAAGATTATGAAGTTCTCCGTTCAATCTAATGGACTTTTAACGGCATTGCCTTACCTAGCCATGTGGGCCACAGGCCTAGTGTCTTCATGGGTTGCCGACTGGCTAATAAACGGTGAAAAAATGTCAACCACAAATGTACGCAAGCTTTTTACCACCGTTGGTTCAATGGGACCAGGAGTTTTCATCGTCGCTGCATCGTACGCCGGATGTGACCGCGTCATGGCTGTCTTATTTTTCACAATCGGAATGGGCATGATGGGAACTTACTACCCAGGGATGAAAGTCAACCTTCTAGACGTGAGCCCGAACTACTCGGGAACACTGATGGCCATAACAAACGGGATCGGCTCTTTGTCAGGAATCGCAACGCCTTATTTGGTCGGAGTTTTGACTCCAAATCAGACCGTGAACGAATGGAGACTCGTCTTCTGGATCGTCTTCGGTATCTTTGCTGTCACGAATGTCGTTTATCTAATTTGGGCAAGTGGCGATGTCCAGTACTGGAATGATCCGGAGTACCTTATTCGCGAAAATGAAGAGAAGAAACGTAAAATTGCTGAAGACTGACACTTCATGACAAACGTTGACTGATCGCAAAGCACGAACAAATTTGTTCTCAACTTGATTTGTACCTTATTTAATGTATCGTAAACAAAACCTGTTTGAAAGCAATAATTTATTCTTCAAGTTTTCTGCCCTCCCAATGATTGGTAAAAAGCAAGTAAACCTTTTCGCATTTCATACTGATTATCACTCCGATTCATTGGTCAGATAAACTGCTTGAATTTGTTTGATGAGTCAAGTTTTCAAATTTGAATCGTTGAGGCAGAAGATTATTTGTCACTCCGAGCAATATTCCATAAGCTACCTCATCGTCAGGGGAACCAATCAGCTCGACAGTCAAAACTTTTGTTACTAAGTGCCTGATGATATCACATAAACTCATTGTCGGTACGATGATTAAATTCGTAGATGTGCATCTAATCTCCTGGTGAAATGACGTGAGAGGAAATATGATAAAGAGTATCCATATAAACGGCAAATCTTGAGAATGAACGTAATAATATTTTCCATTACCGAATCAGTATTTTCCAAGAATTTGAAAAGTTTCAATACCGTTTCGACTATTATGTACACATCCTGCAATATTATAGCTCTAGATCTTCTAGATAGAGAAAATAATTTGATAACAGAACACTTCTTGCGCAATGAAACTAATCAAAGGTCATCATCATACATGCATACGAGATCGACCCGATATTATGATCGATCTCTTGCTTCGATCGAAGTACTGATGACCTGATTAAAGGACTGGTAGGGGGTTTTATCGGTTATGAAGCAAGGGACCACGTATAATACCTCTACACTATTGGAAATACCACCAGTCGTTCAGGAATCGTTAGGGTACATCACAGACTACCCAGCGGCAGCCAGACCGATTGAGACTCGGAATTGCGTCCATGAATGATTGATAATTTATTGAGACAGCCCACTCACGTTATTCATCAGAAAAAATAGTGTCAGTGCAACAGGCAAATCTTCAGGATGTTTTTGTCTTCTTTGAAATCGGGCTGTGAGTATTGGACTTAATAATCTATTAGTATCAATGATTTTTCATATTTCATTTGAAATCCTGAAGCCGAATCACTCCATACAACAAATCTGTATTCCAGGTTCCCCGATATCACAGCGATGGCTCTTTGGGGTAATGGGCTGTTTCGCTCAGGCGATGGCCTACGCCATGAGAACCTGTCTGTCACTAGCAATAACTGAGATGGTGATTGAGGAAGAGAGTTTCAGTACTTCAGACGATGTGTGTCCCCCCAATAATTCAACATCGACTACGAACAGCGCAACTGGTACTTACGACTGGGATGAATCTCTTCAGGTGAGTGAAAAATTCCAAACCGTTTGCCGAAGGAGTATCCAAACGTTGCTACATCAATTCTTATTTTTCTTCAGGGTCAGATTCTTTCTGCTTTCTACTGGGGGTACGTAATCTCTCACATACCAGGTGGAATAATCGCAGAAAAATACGGTGGTAAACATATATTGGGCCTGGGACTCTTGTCGACAGCACTTTTCACCCTGTTGACACCGTTGGTTGTCGAATGGGCTGATTCGACTGGACTGATAATTCTGCGATTTCTGATGGGTCTTGGAGAAGGCACAACGAACCCCGCGCTGAACATTATGCTCGCTCAATGGGTTCCTGCATCCGAAAGGTCGAAGATCGGAACCTTAGTGTTCGCCGGAAACCAGATCGGTACAGTGATGGCCAATTTGCTATCCGGTCTTTTGCTTCAGTACTCTTCCATGGGGTGGCGTTCAGTATTCTACTTCTTCGGCGGACTCGGCGTGCTATGGTTCATTGTGTACTTCCTAGTCTGCTACAGCAGCCCAGACGAGCATCCGTTCGTATCCGACGAAGAGAAAGACTACATTCAAAAATCCACTCACGAGCACGCTCACAAAAAAATACCACCTACACCATGGCGGTTCATTTTGACATCGTTTCCGATGTGGGCTCTTGTCATTGCCCAAATTGGCCATGACTGGGGCCTATTCACTATGATAACCGACCTTCCATTGTACATGAGCAACGTTCTCAACTTCTCAATAGCATCTAACGGACTTCTGACATCACTACCGTACATCGCGATGTGGATTTTCAGTATCTTGTTTTCCTGGTTAGCCGACTGGCTGATAAACACTGGAAAATTATCCAGGACTAACGTGCGAAAAATGCTTACAACCGTTGGTTCTTTGGGACCAGCTGTCTTCATCGTGGCCGCATCTTACGCTGGATGTGACCGCGTCCCCGTTGTGACTTTCTTCGTTTTAGGAATGGCTCTGATGGGAGCTTACTACCCTGGAATGAAAGTGAACATCCTTGATCTGAGTCCAAACTATTCAGGAACGGTGATGGGGATTGTCAGTGGACTTGGCGCCTTGTCTGGTATCATAACGCCTTATTTGGTCGGAGCTCTCACTCCAAATCAGACTTTGAACGAGTGGAGGATCGTGTTTTGGATTGTATTCGCCGTTTTTGTGGTGACAAATCTCGTATACTTAATATTCGCCAGTGGTGACGTTCAGGTTTGGAATGACCCCGGTTTCCTCACCCGGGACAAGGAGAAAAGAGAGAATAGGGCAGCTGGAGAAACGGCGGAAAAATCAGCGAGAGAAAATAACTGACCGATAGACGTTGATCAGATGATCAGCAGTATTGTAAACTCTCAATTCCTTATAATTAATCATGATTATAGAATTATTTCGAGGTACTATATTTGTACAATATCATAGTATTCGTTTGTATATAATAATTTGTTATCTACCGATTAGGTTATACATTAATTTACTATTAAATATCTACTACACTCTCATCGTTAATATAGTACTAATTATAAGTTGACGATTTTTTTTTTTTCTATTATTATCATGATATATATTTTTTTTTTTTGGGGGGAAAATGATTTATATGTACAGTAAGTATTCCATTGAATAAATAAAAATGATGATACTAATGAATATACCATATACCGAATCTTCCTAATCATTATAAATACAGGTTGATTCGTCGCCGGATGATTGGCATTGGATGATCACGATTATCGCCTATGATAATACATATTTCGGTGAAGCGATGAAGTTTAATAATCAACTATAGTATATTAATCGCCTATATCTCTGAGGAATATTACCTATACATCGTAAACATCAGGAATATTGTGATTCTCGATAAGGCAAAAATTTATTGTTTTCAGGGGTCAATAAATTAGGCAAGTGTCAACAATAAGATTCCCTATTCGACAAAAAAAATATTTATTTCATCAGAGTTGTTCCCTTATGCTGCTGCTGCGCAGTCTGATATACATAATCGAAGAGTAGGAAGTCCCGGGCTAACAAATAAATTAAATTTTTCAAAAATCTAATAAATTTTCATAGTCCAAGAGCATCAGAATTTCCAGTTCTCCTTATAACCGACGAAGTTGATAAGAAAAAAATCCCTAGTTTGATCTGAATATTTGATTCGATCCGTAGTTGCAGTTTTGTTAGTATTAATAAAGTAAAGTAACTGTGTCAAATTCGGGCCTGAGATTCAACAACTGCAAACATGTTGGTGTATTGGCGAGCCTCGTGTAAGTGAACAAAGAGTTTTTCATCTACTTTTCAATAGCGATTTTTTTTTTTTTTTCATAGTGGTATTCGTAATGCTTTTGTAATTGAACATAGTTACCGCACTTGCCTATATTCCATTTTTACCTAGTCTCATACCATGCTGATTGAAGTAGGTGTACAGAACCTTTCAATAATGATAAAATTACATCATTACAAATAGTTGTATTTTTTTCACGAATAATAATTATGATGTCTATAGTCGCAGAATCGAATTATTTAAATTAAAACCAACGTCAATCATTATACGTCTAACTGGGATTTGGTGATTCAGTAATTTTCCAATTAGATAATGGGATTCATATCTCATTGCCAATGGATATCATATTTATTTATCTGAAATTCACACCCATAATTTTTATCCGAACGTCTAACGCCGATTTGTCGATTACCATTTTTTGCGAGTGCGGGGGCTTTTGGGTTTTGTATATCTCACATATCATGCATCAATGTTAACGTCATATATTGCGTGATGACAATAGATAAAACAATCAAGTTAATCATTTATTAGTAAGAAAAAATTGACATTCATTCATATAATCGACATTAGGATTAGGAGATATCAGTTTTTAAGATACGTATACATTTATTATAATATATCACTTTCATTATTGATACGATTTGATAACTCCGCTAATCTGATGGCGTTGGCAAATAGGTAATTTATCAGGGTAAGGGTGTATGGTCTTCATATAAGACTATTATACAATTTTTTAATTTACCAGACTGCCTGAGAATATATTATATATTTCTAATGCTAGATATTTGAAAAAAAAAATTAATTCATTACAAGATGTATGTATTTATATACCCAAGTTTACGTGTTCCCGAGCACAAAAAATAAGCCCTTCGACTTTATGTTCTCTGCACTACCGTGCGATTAAGTAGAAATTACAGGTTCCAAGCGTGCAGGCGTTGATTTATTCGAATATCACTGGCCGGTAGAATCGCGCTAGCAACTCCACCAACTTTTCAGTAATATCCCTAGTTCTGTCGTCTGCTAGATTCACAACAAACATAACCTGTTCCCGCCACGGTCTGCCGCCATTTTTATTTGACAACAATCGGAAACAAATAGCAGACTGACTCTAGGGATATTCGTGGCCAGTCTGAAATTGGCGTCCCTCGTAATATTCGAATAAATCAGCGCCTGCGCGCTTGGAACCTGTAATTTCCACATAATCGCACGGTATAGCTGTCGAATACCTAGAGTCAGTCGTGTACGAACCGGCGTGCCAGCCGGACTCAGAATAAATACAAATAATAATTTCGGGATATCCATCCGAATATAAGAACATGGAATATGAATCAGCGATCGTTGGCGTTCATTCCGATGATTTGTTGTACACGAACACATGCTCGCTAGATGGCGCTAGACTTATCTTTCATCCCATGTGAGTAGCATATCGGCAGGCGTCTGCATAGACGTTTTTCATTGACTATCTCATCCAATTATTATGATGAAAAATCTACGTCTCACCGACAAAGACCACAAATGGAATTTCTATTCCATTTTAGACGATGAATATGATCTTGGTTCAGTGGGGGGCGAATCTTGTCGATGAATCTTGATTCGATTCATTGGTGTTTATGTATTTTTTTTTTTCGTTCACTCAATTTTGCCTATATTTTCGAGTACGTTATATTATTCTCGAATTCAGTATTGCACATGATCTTGGGAAATCTCGGATCTAGATACTTTAATGAGAAAATATCGACCGCAACTAATGTTGAAAACCATAATTATTCAAAGAATGGCTATTTTCGAGGTCCATAATAAAAGAGACTTCATCTAATGCCTTTCATAAAAAATCTCCTCGACGCATAAAATTAAATGCTCATCTCGTTCGTAGCAAAACGAGCCTCATAATTATGCGAATTGTTAACGCGCCACAGCGTCCATGCAATTACCCAATCGTGAATTGACGTTTCCTCGAATTACCGCAACCAGATCCGCGCCCTACGACATGAACGACCAAGTTCGACACTGCACTAGATAAATCTGAAGAATCCTGAGTTTGAATTTTCATTTTGCAAGAAATGGCCAATTTTTCCGTTTGTGTGTCGACAGGTTAAAAAAAAAAAATCGGTAGGACTCTACGCGGAATTTGTAAGACACAAAACTGAATCAGAAGCTCGTGTACTCTTTGAAGTGCTTCACTTCCACCTTATCCATCATGCTGTACAATGTACCTCTTTCTAGCACGTGCATCTGTTATCAAGGGAATGGGTATACCAACTAGGAGAGTATCGCACCTCCGGGTCATGGATCTTGACCAAACTTATAGGGGTGTTTCCTTGAGCCAAAATATCAAGTACCTGCTGAATAACTCTCCGTAATGGGCCTTTACTCTATCAATTTACCTAAATGTACAATGGAAATCAGTGTATAACCTGGGTTTTGCAACTTGCCATGAAATAACCAGTTTTTGTGCTGCGGTATGAGATTCTACATTGCACTGAACATTTATACATTGAATACAGTCATTATTGTATTACAGATTGTTGGAATTTAACATCCCAGCTATAGGAAATCACTCTATTATGTGTCTATTAACGCATTGCTTCTTGTCGTTTATCACTCGTACAGCATTCATTTGGTGAATTTGAAGACTTTCTCCCACTTGGAAGATGTTGAATATATGGTCAGTTTCAATACTAATACTGGCAGCTTACAAATCTTGTAAATTACCACATAATAATAATTTCACCACAATACTATAGTTATTATTTCAGGAGGATATACCTATATTGAGGTCAACGTGCACTACGCAGAAGCGAAACGAGGGTATCGGAAGCGATCGGAGGGGAAACAAAATTTTCTTGAGTTATCGGATGCTGTAGGCTGGTCCACATCTTGAAAAACGTGTAAATTCAAGTTGAAGTGAATTAAACTATGATTTAAGGTTCATTCGATTCAGGATGACGTCCAGAAAAATGTGCAAACATTTCATACTCGCCCATAAACAATTGCGAAAGTTATAAGCAAATCAATATTGTCCTGAACCGAATGAGCCCTCGATCATATTCCAATTCACTTAAACTTGAATTTACACGTTTTTTAAGATGTGGATACGCTTACAGCATCCGATCGCTTCCGATACCCTCGTTTCGCTTCTGCATAGTGCACGTTGACCTTAATATAGGTATATCCTTCTGAAATAATAACTATAGTATTGTGGTAAAATCATTATTAGGTGGTAATTTACAGGATTCGTAAGCTGCCAGTATTAGTATTGAAACTGACCATATATTCAACATCTTCCAAGTGGGAAAAAGTCTTCAAATTCACCAAATGAATGCTGTACGAGTGTTAAACGACAGGAAGCAATGCGTTGATAGACACATAATAGAGTGATTTCCTATAGTTGGGATGTTAAATTCCAACAATCTGATATACAATAATGACTGTATTCAATGTATAAATATTCACTGCAATGTAGAATCTCATACCGCAGCACAAAAACTGGTTATTTCATGGCAATTTGCAAAACCCAGGTTACGCTGATTTCCATTGTACATTTAGGTAAATTGATAGAGTAAAGGCCCATTCCGGAGAGTTATTCAGCAGGTACTTGATATTTTGCCTCAAGGAAACACCCTTATAAGTTTGGTCAAGATCCATGACCCGGAGGTGCGATACTCTCCTAGTAAGACTTTGGGAGATTCATAAATCAACTTCTTCTCAGTGAGCAACGTGTCAGGTATAATGTGGCTGTTGGCACGTGAAAGGAAGTCGGTAATAGCCTCATTAAATACAGCCTGACTCCGTAATCCCAGAATCATAATCAAGAGCTTATTCACGTGAAAGCATCGTGTTAGAAACGTTTACACACTCTACTGTATCCGCATTCATAATCTGTATCCCTATATTATAATTAAAAATGACTTAAGTAAACCTATATTCTCTGGCAAGTTATTTCGATCATTATACTGTAGATTCGAAAAGAACTAGATAAGCTGATAGACAAACTCAAAGGTCATTCTTCTCGGCGTTAATTTGTTTATTCACTTTTTTATTCATTTTTTTTTTTTCATTTTTATTTTCGAACTTTATCTAACGTTATGTCAATTGAGACGACGAGCTCGGTTCTGAGGGTAAAGTAATAAACTAATAAGCCGAGTATATAAAAGAATTCAATGACAAGTAGGTGATTAACATTTAGAACAATATGTAATCTCGTCTCGGTATCCCGATGATGATCTACTATACCTATATACCTATTTGTATGGAGCTCATTATAGCTTTGTCGCAATAGAGAATTAGATCTTTATTGCCATTGTTTAAGTTCTTAATGCCATAAAAAAAAAAAAGAAAAAAAATTATTTCTTTGTTCACCGGTCTTCTGGCAAATAACAAACGTCACATGCGTCGACCTTGCACACGGTATTACGGTTACGGCCATGAAATTCTCCCCCTGAAAAATACTCATGTTCGAGTGGCCATAAAGTTACTTCACGTATTTGGGCAATAGTTTCGCTGATGCATTCATTGGAATTATGAAGGAAAAGAAAATGTGGAAAAAGAGATAATTCATCATTTATACAAGTGAAACAACTTACTGACATTTCAGAATCACCGATCACATAGATTCTCTTCATTATTCATTCGCGGGCAATTTATATCCTCCAGACCTGATTATGTATATGTGACAATAACTGCAGCGCCAGGGACAGTCATTCTAACTCCTCTCTCGCTAGAGAAGTGAATCAGGGAGTTGGTAGGATTAGAGACAGCTGCGCGTTGATCAGTCCAGAAATCGACTGGCATTTCTTACGTACCATGATACTAGTAACCAACAAGTATTATGCTGTTAGCTAATAGTTCTTCCTTGTTCAATTGGTATGAAAATAAAGTCCAGTAAATTGGGACTGATTGAATTTATTATAAAAATGAAACATTAAAACATTTGAGTTACCGACTAGTATATTTAAATTTGATTACTACTTTATGACCCGAAATGTTTTGTTTCCAATAATTGCTATAATAATCTGAACAGATGCTATATTATGTATATATACATTATATGTACACTACAACATACCTGTGTATAGTTATGCAATACTTATGCTTATCAGCGTGTACAGGCATATAACAGCTGAAAGACCATTTACCAAACTGAAATAAAAAAATAAAATCAAATAAAATCAACTTTACTATGCACGTTGTTTTGAATTACATCGCAATTGAAATATCAAGTTTTTCTTCAAACAAAGTGGTAAATATTTATACAAATTTCTCTCTTATCGGACGGATTGATCAAGATATTCGCTATTTACTGCCAATACTTATGTAGCTTTTTTTTAAATCAATTTCTGTAGGAAAAAAAAAATAATAATAATAATAAATCAGTTATAAATTAAGGCAGAAACGACCGATACATCGAATTTGAAAATTGTATTCTAATACTATTCCAACAGTGCCTATGCCTATGTGTAAACAATACGTTGGTGCTGTTCGCGATTCTCAAAACTAGTATCGATACTAGTCATATTTAGACACAAACTTTCCAGTCTCTCGGCGAAGTCGTATGTATTGAAATAATATCCAGATGTAGAAAGCTATGACCGGACAGGAATTGACCAGTCACCGAGTGGGAGCAGTTTACTGCAAAACCATTGCTCCAACTCGCATCAAAGTATTCATAGTTTTCATTTCCTCATTAAAAAGCTCACAATATAATTATAGTATCTACTATCTCTAATGATAAAGATGCACAGTGCATTATCTCACAACTAGGAAACTCATGAGGGTTTAGTTATGCTCATATTTTAGTCGATATAGAAATTCGATCGGAAATTGGCATGGTGTTACGGATGATCATCATCGTCATCATGACTTTTGTATGGAAATGAAATATCGAACTTTTCCCCTACCCACCAGCTCTCGGCTGCTCGTCTTTGAAGCAACATATTTAGTCAACTCTGCGTACCTGCGGGGCATAGACCAGTGAAAAAATTAGGAGTAGGATATATTTTTACAGTGAAGACGTTAGTTGTTACGCGAAAAAGGTTGGCAAGTGTATTTGGAATAATTAATTTAGCAGAAGCTTTTCTTTCGTATACTATAACCGTACGAATATTCCTGCTACAATACCAAACCAGGATCAGCATGATGTCGTCCTTCAAAATTTGCTGTGAGTGTGAGACGTAGTGAACAGATTTTTCGAATTGTATTTGAAAGAAGAAATATAATTCCTTAGAAAGTTTGACTTTTATTAGAGACCTTAATTATGGATTAATTACATTCAAATAAATATTATTTTACGAACATATGTGTGCTTGGCTAAATAACCTTTATTGTACTACAGATTTTTTTTTTTTTGTAAGAAGATCGGAGAATCTTTGTTAATATATTGTTCAGAATTTTTTGTGGACAGGATATCAAAATGAGCTGTCTTTATTTATCTTTTATTTTAAAATTTTTCCCGAAGAACTCCAAGAGTTTCGGAAAATATACTTCTCGGAGTTTTTCAAACAAGTATTTTCACCGATGAAGAATATGAATTTAAAACGGAATGGATAATAAAGGAAATAAAAATAAATTGACGAAACAGAATTATGTATAACGAGTACGAAATAATGAGAAGTTTGTCGATCCAGTTATTGCACAAGACAAACAGAAAGTTTTCGGAAACATATGTTTATCATATCGAATACTCAATCATGTTATATATTAAAAAAAAATTATTTTATCTAAATGGGAAACTCAAGATCGCAAACTGATGACTTACTGCATCCTTCTGCATCTCCCAATAAGTATTAATTTATTATATAATTTAATCTATTTTCTTTAATTGCTTAATTTTAGTGAAAAGATTTCCAGACAGATAACGAGTACATTGAGTATGTACGGACTCAGAGATAAAATGAAGCAAAGTGGTGGAATTTGGTTTCATCGAAGTTCTTCATTGTTATCAATTTTTATTGTTAGTTTTTTTTATTTTTTTATTTTTTTCATTTTTTCAAGTGTCACGAGTTGCAGCAGCGTCGATATAGAACTGCGAATTCATCATTGTTGTAGAAAAAAAAAACAAGCCAATACCTGGTAACCTAATTTTCTTAACAATTCCAGAATCTTATCTACGTAATTTGCAATTTTTGTGAGTTGTTTGCTGAATTTGGTACAATCAATTAATACGGGTAGATCTATATCATACTTATAAATATCCTAATTCTGATAATGTTGTTAACGCACCTGGCCGTTCACTTGTCGGTATACTATTTTATCTGTATAATCAAACCTTGAATACCTATAGTCCAAAAAGTGTGAAAAAATTAGAATAAAAATGATTCACAAAAGAAGTCTTTATCTTCACAATTGGGACACTTGTGGGTAATACTGAATGGTTCGTCGTTATTTATTGTACAGAGCGATTGTCTAAAAAGTAACGCGCCTAAAAGATAGGCAAGCGCAAAACGCCTGCATTGAGCAGCTGAAACGTCGACGATTGGGTTTCATTCATTACGTGGAAAATAAAACCCAATCGTCGATGTGTGAGCTGCTCAATGCAGGCGGCTCGCGCTTGCCTACCCATTAGGCGCGTTACTTCCCAGAGAAACGCCTGTATATGGTATATTCGCGTGCCCTATATTTTACTTTTTGAAAACTATCTTTAACGCGATATTTACGGTTCTGCTATTCTCTTGAAACTTGTTACTATTCACTTGGACTATCATCTTGGATGTACAGCCTGTGTGCATTTACTTCAGATTTATTTACAACACCGTGATGCAAGTTACAGTTCAACAGGCGCTTGGCAAAGTATTCTTTAGTGAACAGCAGATTGTATACTTACAGGTGCAGTGAATGATACTGTCCTCTTCGTGATTACACGGAAGAAGAAAAAAAAAACATGTTTATAAAAGAGTAGAAGATGGGTAGATTGCTCGAATCGACAAACTCGATTTCTTTTTCTTTCTATGTAATTTGTTTAATTGAGAATTAAAAAAAAAAATTTATGGATTTGAACAGTAGGAAAAAATTTCCTAACATCAAGCAATTAAAGGTATAATCAGTCGGCTACGTACGTCTGTCTATCTTGGCATATAACAAGAAAGAAAAAGGAAAAAAGTATTTACAACCACTTTTGATGATAGAGGTACTGGAGGACGAATCAAGTTTCAATTCCCCTGCCGCACCTGGACTTCTGAGTGATGACTAGATTATATATATATGTCGACCTTAACTCGTCGTGATAGTAGAATTGCCCTGCTGCTCGCAGTGTTAACAAACTTTCCGGACTTTATTACTGATTAAGATATTTTGCTGCTTTACATTTTTATTTATTTATTTTTTTTTATTATCTATTTGTTTTTTTTTTCGAAATAAATTTTGAATTCTTGAAAGTCTTTTTATCCTTGATTCAAGAGAACTTCAAGGATGTTGTTATCCTCCTGGAAAATTTGCTGTGAGTTACCGTATGCAATATTTTCCAACAAAAACTCAATATACGTGGCAAGGAAAACTAAATCCACAGAAAATCTTCGTCAAGTTAGGAAAACAAAAAAAAATGATCAAAAAAATAAGTCTTAATAAATTAGCGATATGTATCTACTTAAATGGTGTTTACAGTAAAACCTCCGGCACTATCGCTTAGGTACCCCCACCATGCCACTGTAGCACTAGGTACCGCATCTACTGACTACCGTGGCGCCTTAGTGTCGCCCGTGTATGTTACGAAACCCCGGGTGCTAACAGGTTAATTCTACGACCCTGTACTTACTTTCGATTGGTCGGAAAAAAGTAGGCCAATACGCGACAGTGCCGGGGGTTGTCGGTCGTGACTAGCGACAGTGCCGGAGGTCTTACTGTATACATAGAACGAATTACAATACTTAGTGAAAAATAAATTGTCGAAAAACGAAAAAAAAAAACAGAAAAGAAAATATTTTCACCAGAAATAAAATTTGGTTCGAACGGCGACCAAATTTTCAATTCATATAACCACCATTTTTAGTGAGTGAAAAAAACGAAAGAAAATCTAAATAGTGAGTGGTATAATTGAGTGACAGTGATAATCAATTGGTATCAGGTTATTGTTTTGATCCAGAAGACTGTTTGATATAATCTGGTCTGGTGCGTTTAATAATTAATTTATTAACTGCACGATAAGACTCGATTGAGAATTTTCGTTATCACCCAATACTTGTCGATGAGTATACTTTTATAGTCATTCAATTTTCTGAAGTTTTTTTTTTTTTTTATTCTACCGGTAAATATTATCCCACTCTTCTATGAACACTATTATACAATTTGTTTACGTCATGGCAATAATTTTTTGTGAAATTTGTCAGTGTATCCAAGTAACTTATCGTAAAATATTTTTTGCCTTTATTACAGGCTCGGGAGTACCGCAAAGATGGGTATTTGCAGTTATGGGATTTTTGGCTGTTACGAACGCCTACACAATGCGGATTTGCCTGTCCCTTGCTATAACCGAAATGGTAGCAGATATCGAAACCTCATCGAATGGCACCGACGTAGACGATACTTGCCCTTCATCAGATTCTTCAACCTCTACTTCGACTAGTGGCGGTACATACGAATGGGACGAACATAGACAGGTGAACTAAGCTCTCATGAAACTGAAGGAATCCTCCGTTCCTTTCTCACTGATTCATTTATGAGATAACGAATTTGAGGATTTGAAAGGAGAATGACACAAAAGAAATAAATCACAAAATATTTGTGAGCCCTAAACATGAAATACTATTATTTACAGTATTCCGAAATAATACCAAATCTGAAAGTATAATCAGAGACGTTAATGAAATTTCAGGGCATCATTCTATCAAGTTTCTTTTGGGGATACATCATCACACAATTGCCTGGTGGTATATTAGCCGACAAATTCGGAGGAAAGTACACTCTGGGTCTCGGTATATTTTCCACTGCAATTTTCACTCTTTTAACACCAGTGGTGGTCGAGTCCTTCGACTCTGTGGGCCTGATAGTTCTTCGATTCTTCATGGGACTCTTCGAGGGAACAACCATCCCGGCAGTCAACGTCCTTATAGCTCGCTGGGCCCCACCGCATGAAAGATCAGTGATTGGTACTGTCGTGATGACAGGAGCTCAAGTGGGAACAGTTTTGGGAACTGCACTGTCAGGACTTCTGATACAATACTCATCGATCGGATGGCCGATGGTGTTTTACGTCTTCGGTGGTCTCGGTGTACTGTGGTTCTGCTTATGGCTAGTCCTTTGCTACAGCCACCCAGACTCACATCCGTTCATAACTGACAAGGAAAAGAGATACCTTCACGAAACACTGAATGAGAACAATCACAGGCAGACACGTCCAACTCCGTGGCGTAGAATCTTGACATCAGTACCACTCTGGGCTTTGGTCGCTGGAAAAGTCGGCCACGATTGGGGCTTCTACACGATGGTTACTGACCTTCCAAAATACATGAGTAGTGTCCTGAAGTTTTCGATTCAGGCCAATGGATTCCTCAGTGCACTTCCATACGTCATAATGTGGATTGTGAGCATCGGATCATCGTGGCTCGCCGACTGGTTGATAAAAAGCGACAAAGTGTCAATTACACACGTGAGAAAGATCTGCACTACAATCGCTACGGTTGGTCCTGCAGTCTTCATCATCACAGCATCATACGCCGGATGTGATCGCACGGTTGTAGTCGTACTCTTCACGATCGGCCTAGGTCTGATGGGTCCCTTCTACCCTGGTATGATGGTAAACGCCATTGACCTGAGTCCAAACTACTCTGGCACTCTGATGGCCATTGTAAACGGGATCGGAGCTTTGGCTGGGATCTTGGCACCATATGCAGTCGGCGTACTGACGCCTAATCAGACGATATCGGAGTGGAGGATCGTCTTCTGGATTACTTTTGTTGTATTTTTCGTGTCGAATGTCATTTTCGACATTTGGGCTGACGGTGAAGTCCAGCCTTGGAATGACCAGGACTTTACCACCCAAGGGCAAAAGGAACTCGAAGGCGGAGTAACTTACGCACATAAACCATCCGCGCAACTCAACGTCGAACTTGTTACATGAAAAAGAGTCCAATCACTCTTACAAGTTTTAAAATGAACGCTTGCACACTCTTCATTCCTGCATGATTGTCATTTTTAGGAAGAATCGAGACAATCAGCGTCATCAGAGTGAATTGTTCAAGCTGGCTGTTCACACTCAACATACTAGTCACTATATTGTTTGCGTACATCATTTCGAACATGTTATATGTAATAATATATAAAATAGCACAAATCATAACATAACCAATTATTTGAAGTTTCTATTTTATTTTATTTTTTTATTATTAGAATTTGTCGAGTTTCACTGCTACGAAAACTTGTACTGCTCGTCATTCTATCATCGTCATTTATTCTCTTCTCGTTGCGATAAAAACATTCAGAAGAAAGAAAAAAAAAAAAACTATGAAGAGAGATACCTGGACGACGAAAAATATGACGACGGATACTTGGAGGACAAAAACTATGGAAGAAAAGACTTGGAACGCGATAATTACGACAAAAGCTATGAAGAGGGATACCTGGACGACAAATACTATGAAAATGGATACCTGGACGACGAAAACTATAAACAGGGATATCTGGGCGACGGAGACTATGGAGGAATAACCCGGATGACGAAAACTACGAAGGGAAACACCTAGACGACCGAAAAATTGGATAAACAACTCTAGTGAATGAACGGAACATTCTAGCCACGGGCAGAGCATCAATAGCGTTCGTGACCCGGCACTGACTTTCTACTGTATAAGCTCTGTGATAGGTCAACTTGGATGCTCTCTAACCGGGTAACCGTCGGTCACAGAAATTTTTGGCAGAGGACTTTTCGTTCCAGGATTTGACGAGGAAGCTGCCCACGAAATTTGTTGCGCTCAATCTGGAACACCCTGTATAATGTTATAGGTATAAGTATGTATACACGTATACACATATTTTCATCACTATGATGAAACTAAAGCTATAATCATTGTATAATTCTAATACACAATGAAGATGTTTAATATTTAATTTACGAGCATACCACATACTTTATTATTAAAATTTTATTTTTATGATTTATCAATAAATTATATAAAATGCATAAATTTATTTACGTTATTTATCATCAATCATTTTCGCTGAACAATCTTCACCTTCATATTTCAACTACAGTATTATGCGATTTTTTCGAAAAATTTGTACAAATTCAAAAAAAAAATTAGTCTTGCATTTCTTCTTCGTTTTTTGAATCACTTATCCGCTCTGGTACCGCATTATCATTTACCCATTTCATTTCCCTCGGTGTAATCAGTGATATCATTATTCTGGCAGAAAAATTTTACAATCAAACTCTTTCGTTGAAAATAGTAATAGATCACACCGATGAACACTGATTTAGAAAATCGTCAATTACTGATGACAATTATTGTGACTGATAGAAAAATTGCTACAATCGATCGATGTTCATTAATTCCATTATCGTAATTCATACTCATGTCATATCAATAATGTTCAACTACCAATGGTGACATTTATGATATGACAGTTCAATGATGGATGAGCAGAAATATTATTCCTCTAGTTCTCTTCCTTGGTATATAATCCACAAGTATTTTTCCATACTTGAAGGTAATTATTATCTCCAACGATATGGGCATGTGTACATAACTCACGTAACAACAATTGTTTTTTATAAGAATCTGGAATATCGAATTAGAACTCCGAGCAATTCTTCTTCATTCGGTTATGCTCACATTGTTAGGCATGTAATTCAACGGTTTTAAAATTTGTCAAGATAGTGATAATCCTCCACAAACTTACTAGTACGATCTTAGCAATGCACTATGTGATAATTCTGATGGTTAAATTCTTACGCTATACTACGCTTAGGTAATACACACATTATATATTTATAGGTGCCTTAGCTCTAATCCGGTCTATTCTTTCCGTTTGAATCACAAAATTTTCTTCCAATCTCGTACCCCAAAGCTTTTTAATTTTCGATTCGCAAAAGTATCCTCTACAGGGATCAGGTACAGAGTTTCCAAATTGTCGAATAACTTCTGAACTGTGTTATGGGAAAAATATTTTATCCACGACCGAATTGATTTAAAAATTACAGAAATAGCGAAATTCACGAATCGACTAATTATCTGTTTGCGAAGCTACATAGCTGCCAAATTTTACGATAATTTTATCACCGTATCTTTTAGACGAAACAACAAGTGCGTCGCGATTAAACCCTCGTAACATCCATCCGGACTCCGTTTCCAGTCTAGGTTGAGTTTCGACGTTCTCAAGGTGATTCTCTGCGCAATTCCGCCTGACCTGAAAACATTGGGCTGAACGCGTGCAGAAGGTGCCATTAAATGAAATATCTCTGCCTACTGTCGACGCAAAAAGGTTTGGCCCCTCTGTTTGAGTGATCATAACTTCTACAGAAAAATTGATAGAGCATCGAGTCTGGAAAAATTGTAAAGCGCCAAGTTTTCTGCGTCTAATGGTTATTCACAAATTTCTGTGTCAAAATCGTGGCAACCGTTATAATCTCCGGAAAGTTAAAAAATGTAGTTTTTCGGAGTCCATCGCCGTACGTCAACTTAAACTCGTCACCGTTTGTCTAAACTAAGTTTCAAAAATCTGTAAAAATTCAGAAATATTCCCTGAACATTGGTAATTTCAAAAATATTCAAAAATCTGGACGCCAGGTGTAAAAAGGCCCAATGGTGCGATTTGTGGAACGGATTGGTACCGGCGAACCTGAGCTAGCTCAAAATTTTCGTCAAGATATACACTTTTTGATTCCGTAATCAGTTTTTGGTTTGCAAAAGTCAACTTCCAGTAATCGACGTCTACAGTTTGTCAAATTCGCGTGGGGCCGCGTGTGTCCAAGCTGCGATATTCGTCGTTGCATTTACATTGTTGATTGCATTAACAATTGAATCTGTGACGGGCGCGGCAAGAAGGAAATGCAGCAACAAATATCGGGGCTGGGACACACGCGGCCCCGCGCAAATTTGAAAAATTGTTGAAGTCGAATACTGGAAGTTAACTCTTGCGAACTAAAAACTGATTACGGAATCAAAAAGTGTAGACCTTGACGAAAATTTTGAGCTAGCTCAGGTTCGCCGGTACCAATCCGTTCCGCAAATCGCACCATTGGACCTTTTTACACCTGGTGTTCAGGTTTTTGGATATTTTTGGAATTACCAAGCACTATCATGTTCGTTAATGTTCAGGGAATATTTCTGAATTTTCACAGATTTTTTTCACTCATTTTAGACAAACGGTGACGAGTTGAAGTTGACGTACAGCGATGGACTCCGAAAAAACTACGTTTTTTAAGTTTTCGGAGATCACAACGGTTTTCACGATTTTTACACAGAAATTTGTGAATCACCATCAGACGCAGAAAACTTGTCGCTTTACGATCTTTCCTGTCTCGATGCTGTATCAATTTTTCTGTGGAAGTTATGATCACTCAAACAGAGGGGCCAAACCTTTTTGCGCCGACAGTAGGCACCGAAGTAGAAAAAAAAAATTCGTCGCGCAATTCTATGTGCGATTCCGAACACGTACGAGCCGGATTTCTTCTCTATTTTAACGTGAACCCAACATGTTTTGGGTCGCACATGTTCGGAATCGCACATAGAATTGCGCGACGAATTTTGTTTTTTTAATTTCCGTGCCCAGGCAGAGATATTCCGTTTAATAGCACCTTCTGCACGCGTTCAGCCCAATGTTTTCAAGTCAGGTGGAATTGCGTAGGGAATTATCCGAAATAAACAAATGAAATTGATTGTAGGTAGATATAAGTCGGTTCGCATCGAAGTGATAGTAGAATTGCCTCGGTGTTCATGAAGTGCTGACTGACTTGCCGAGACTCTTATCGTGGTCAAGTTGTTGTGATCATTTTTTTGCCAATTGAATCCATTGAATCAACCTACCTTCGGTATTTGATATTTCTCGCATTTATCTACGTCTCAAGGATGCTTTCATCCTGGCGAGTTTGTTGTAAGTTACTACATCACCACTAGAACTAGTAAAATTTGAAACATTTTCATGCCAATTTGGGAACCATTGCAAGAATCTCGTATTCGATATTTGTGGCGATAAATATGAACGTTTTTGCCTTGTTACCTGCAGGTGGAAGTATACCACAACGATGGGTATTTGCGATAATGTCATGTTTAGCATTGATGAACGCATACACAATGCGGATTTCCTTGTCTCTGGCCATTACGGAAATGGTAAAAACGACGAACAGTTCATCCACAAACACCAGCACAGAACAAACTTGCCCAGATACCGATTCTTCCTCAAGTTCGGACGGCGGTGGTACCTACGAATGGGATGGATCTACACAGGTGATAGACGCACAAATTAATTATAAAATATTTATCACTGTGAGAATAATTCGGAACTGGCTGCAGTTTTTTTTCATGTAATTTCGTTTCTATGTGAGAAACAAAAGTTCAAAATACCTGAAATCTCCTCAAGCTCATCACTTTTTATCTTTTGTATTAAATTTCGGCAATATTGGTAATAAAAGTTGCCACAAACTGACGAGCAGTTCCCCAAATTCTCAATTGCATTGTCTGGCTGTGAGTATAAATTAATGATATTGCAGGGGCTCATTCTATCCAGTTTCTTTTGGGGTTACATCATCACCCAAATACCCGGCGGAATGTTGGCTGATAAATTCGGAGGAAAGCACACCTTGGGCTTTGGTATTTTATCAACGGCGATCTTCACCCTCTTGACGCCAGTGGTGGTTGAGACCTGGGATTCAACGGGGCTGATAGTCCTTCGTTTCCTGATGGGCCTTGGCGAGGGCACAACGTTTCCGGCCATAAACTGCCTCATATCAAAGTGGGCCCCACCAAATGAGAGGTCTAAGATCGGTACTGTCGCGATCACGGGGGCTCAGTTGGGAACGATTGTTGGAAATGGTCTCTCCGGACTTCTGATACAACATTCTCCTGTCGGCTGGCCGATAATCTTCTACGTATTTGGGGCCCTCAGTATCGTTTGGTTCTTCGCCTGGGTTGTCCTCTGCTACAGCAGCCCGGAAGACCACCCGTTCATAAGTGAAGAGGAGAAGCTATACCTGCGAGAATCGCTGGTCGAACACTCGCACGAAGTGTCACTGACCGTTCCTTGGCGAGATCTGATGACTTCGGTTCCACTCTGGGCTTTGCTAGGTGGAAAATTGGGCCACGATTGGGGATTCTACACTATGGTGACCGATCTTCCACTCTACATGAGCAACGTACTCAAGTTCTCGATCCAGGCTAATGGCCTGTTGACTGCACTTCCCTATGTCGTCATGTGGATTATCAGCATCGGGTCATCCTGGCCTGCGGACTGGTTGATAAATACCGGTAAAATGTCGAGGACGAAAGTACGAAAGACTTGGTCAACGGTTTCTTGCATAGGCCCGGCCATATTCATCATCACAGCATCCTACGCCGGGTGTGACCGAACAACCGTCGTGATGCTCTTCACAGCTGGAATGGGATTTATGGGACCATTTTACCCCGGCATGATGGTCAACGGTCTTGACTTGAGTCCAAACTACTCTGGTACCCTCATGGCCATTATGACAGCCGTTGGGGCAATCGCTGGGATACTGGCGCCCATTGTGATCGGCTATCTTACGCCTAATCAGTCCCTTTCGGAATGGAGGACTGTGTTTTGGATAACTTTCGTCATATTCTTGATCGCGAATGTCATCTTCGTCCTATGGGGGGACGGTGAGATTCAGCAGTGGAATGACCCAGATTACAAAATCCACAAGAAAAAGGACATCGAAGTGACAGGTGCTCCTAAACCTGAACGTAACGATAAATCGAAAAAGAAGGGTGACACGTAAACTGAAAAATATGTACCGATCTTAAAATGAAGAAGTGTCATTTTCACTTCCACCCAGAGTAATCTAATTCGTCAAAATTTTCTATTCAAATTTTTTACCGGACACTAGTGAAATTTTTATTTAGTATAGGATAAAAATACATTCTATATATTAATTTTATAATGAGAATTCTTTGTCAACTGGAAAGGACTGGACTGGACTATTGGATAGTTTTTATAATCCTGTAGTTTGTAGTACTATGTACTCGATAAAGTCTTTCGTGACTTTTTCCAGATTTTAAAAACCAAGCATTTCCGAGATTTACAATTTTTTTTTCAATCGAGTATATCTCGAAGATCATAAATTGAGCAAACAAAGTCAAACCACGACAGAATTCTAGTTTTTTGTGCAATTTTCAATACAATTTTAGCCATTATCTGACCGATGGTGTCAATGACATTTTCCACCGAAGAAGATTAAAAATAATTTTCTTCCATAAAATTGAAAAAATATTCCGGAATATATGTGGAAACCACGAAAGAATCCACCAACAACTTTGTCAAATAGTCCTAGAAAATTGGTAAATTATGAAAAAATATCAAAAAAATTAACACATCAAGAGATGTGAAGAGATTTGTTGTATAGTTGAGGAGCTGCAGCGTCGTAGCCATTGCTATTTTTTAAGAGGCTATATTGTGAACATAATTCTGACTGTGATTAAAATACGACGTTGTCAGCTGCTAGTAATTGTGCATGAAATATGTATCTTGTTTTTTGAGAAGGTTCATGAACTCCACGAACATACATAAAATTAAAAATCTAAAAAACTTTGGTTTAGATTCAGTTTTCTTATGGATAGATCATGTTCATGTATGTGCTATGGTGTTATCATGGGGCTTGCAGGTTATTCCAAAATACAGATAATGAATAAAATAATAAATGAGTTCATCTTTCTAAATTCTACATACACACGCTTATCATTCACTGAGTTTTGATTTCTCTATAGAGCTCGTCAACCAGCTATCTTTGATCGTATACTATAATACATCGTCACGCACGAGCGGCTCTCTAGTATCACAAATTGTATCAGATAACAACGGATAACTGTCGATAAATGCGTATATCAGAAATTTCAATATCTAGATATCGCGAATTGATTTATTATCCAATTTATTACCAATTTCAAGACAATTGGCTCCTATTGCTGACACATATATTGTTGATAACGTCGTTCAAAGAAAAACAAGAAAAAAAAGGTATTTGTTCGATTAAACGTTTGACAAGGTGTATTGCCATATTTTTTCTGGCAATTAGATGATGACAACCTCAGATAATCACAATCAAAGAACACCCATTCGCCCTTGGAATCCTCATACTGTCGATTATTCTCTCGACCATTTTTTGTTTCTCCTGGTTTTAATCATTCACCTAGATTCAAAGATCTTGGTTTTCTTTTTCGCGATTTTTCTGGTTTCATTTGTATAATCAGTTTTTTTCTATGAATATCTTTGTACGTGAGATAAAGGGCAAAAAAATTTCTCTAAATTCTAAAAAATGTTCATTGTATTTATATTGTTTGGTAATAAAATCACGATCTGAGCTAAAAAATTAAAAACCATTGTTATGACTCATAATCCATCTGCATCCGCAAGTTTTGGAGACGTCCTATCAACTTTAGTTGCAATTTGTAAAAAAGGAACTTGTTCTTTGTCTTCGACAAACTCCTTCTGCTTCTCGACATGAGGGTCTAGATTGTTCCAATATTGAACTTCCCCATCCGCCCAAAAGTCAAAGATCATAGTTGTCACGCAGTAGACGGCAAATGTGATCCAGAATGCTATCCTCCACTCCGTAAGTGCCTGATGAGGTGTTAGTAGCCCAACGATATACGGAGCCATCATCCCACACAGGGAAATTATTAGAGTCAAAAAGACCATCAAGGTGCCAGAGTAGTTTGGACACAAGTCTAAAGCGTTTGTTATAACCCCAGGATAGGCAAACCCCATCATACCCATGCTAACAGTGAAGAGGATTACGACCACTGTGTGATTGCATCCGGCGTAGGATGCCGCCATGATGAAGATTGCAGGCCCCAGTGCTGATATGGTGGTGAAAATTTTGCGCACATTTGTCCTTGATAATTTATTGCTCTCTATTAACCAATCAGCGAGACAAGATGACCCAATGCCGACTATCCACGTAATGACGTATGGAAGAGCGGTCAGCAATCCGTTCGTTTTGATCGAAAACTTGAGGACGTTACTCATGTACTTTGGTAGGTCGGCAATCATCATCTGGAAACCCCATTCACGGCCGAATCTTCCTGCTAGCAATGCCCACAGTGGAACCGAGGTCAACATGTGCCGCAAAGGAATCGGTCGTATTTGTCTGTGAGTGTGCTCGTTCATTGTGCGGTGAAGGTATTCCTTTTCGTTTTCACCTATGAACGGGTGGACATCCGGGTAGCTGTAGCAGAGCACAACCCAGGCGGGAAACCACAATATACCGAGAGCCCCGAAGACGTAGAACGCTGTTGCCCATCCAGCTGAGGAATGTTGAATCAGAACCCCAGACAGACCGTTTGCCAGGATGGTTCCCATCTGAACTCCTGAGAACACGAGGGTAGTAATCTTTGATCTTTCGTGGGGTGGTGCCCATTGAGCTATCAGGACAGCCATCGCGGGAAAAGTCGCTCCCTCTCCGATTCCCATTAAGATTCGCAGAACCATGAGTCCGGTAGCATCGTAGGTCTTGCCCATTGTTGGCGTCAGGAGGCTGAATACCGATGTGAAAAGGACGCCTATACCCAAGGTATACTTTCCTCCAAATTTGGCAGCCAAAATACCTCCAGGAATTTGTGCGCCAATGTATCCCCAGAAGAAACTCGATAGAATGACTCCCTGAAACGTTATATATGTTATTTGAATCTGAGATATTGGGGATTCGTATCAAGCTTTCAGGAATCTACCATTTTTCTCTTGGACCAGTGAGCAGTGTTCGCAACCCAGATAAATGAATAATTTATATGCAGGTACAAAAGATTTACGATTAGTATATTCAAGTGGTGCTCACCTGTGTGTGTTCATCCCATTTGAAGGTGCCACTACCATTTGGGCTCGAGGATATTGATTCCGGTACTGGGCAAGTTGTATCTGACACAATTCCATTCATTGACGAATTCGTCGGAGCAACCATCGCAGTAATAGCCAGGGACAAGCAAATTCGCATCCCGTACAGGTTCATAAATGCCCAAGATCCCATCACCGCAAACACCCATCGCTGTGGTATTCTCATGCCTGCCGTAAATGACCAACGCATTTTTTTTTTTATATAATTTGAAACAAAATTGTGTGCAATCACTGTTATGTGCCTATAACTCTATTAAAAACGATTTGTTTGAACAACAATATACGAACAGGAATATCCCTGCGTTCAAGACTCACAAAAATGTTTCCAACAGGATTTCATCCTCGGGAAGCGTCGATGGATTTGAATAACTTGAAAGACTAGTGCGATTGTTCGCTGAAGGGTAACAACTTTGCGAAACGATCCAATAAGTTAGACAAGGCTATGCGAACACCCAGGCCACTGTATCCTTACGAGATGGAATCTCACTGAAATTATCGCGGTCAGTAGAGCAGCTCTATATAAGCCTATGAAGTCACTTGTTCAAATATTATATCAGCTTTTAAGTCTCGAGAGATCCAGGCGAATCAATATGCGAATTTCACAACGGAATATTATAAATATAAACTCAAATACGTTCGAAATTTTCCGCGACAAAATATTTACCATTTTTATATTTGGGCTGACTCAGGCATTACATACAGCAAGGTCAGATTTTTGATCTTGCAAATCGATTACTGCCAATCCAATGCTTCGCAATCGCACGAAATAAGATTGTTTTCGAAACTTATAAAGAATCTCTGATGTTCAAAATTGATGAATAGTTTGACAGTCTTCGACGTTCACCCCTGAAGCAATTTTTCGATACAAAGTTTCATCAATTCGACTTGAAAAAGCTCAACACAAACGTTGGTCTGGTTATTTTTTACGCTTGAGACCAGCCGACAGCCTATACAAAAGTTGGATGAACTAAAAGTTCGGGACTCGCTTCGGGATTTCATTAGTGGAAGAAAAAAATTCGGAAATTTTGAATTTCTGTAAACCCTAAAGCCGCTGAACTGACCTAATTTAAAATTTTTAAAGTTGCCATTCACCTTTCCACGGGTACACACATAAACACACGCACAGAGACCGCAAGACGTTCGGGGAGATGGTAATGATAACTTGCCATTTTTTAGAGTCATAAACTGTGAGGATATGGAGAAAAAATGTTGCCATGCGATAATAAAATTTATACAAAATATTTGTTTTATTCACATATAATTGTACGGTATAAAAAAGGTATGTACGATTTACGTTAAGGATTTCGAAAATATTTCTATTATGACTCAAAATTAACGTCAAATATCTACAGTCCTGAACCAATTTTCTTACTTTTAGCAGAAATGCCTAAGAACGGAACTTCTTCTTTATCTTCAAGCTCATTCTGCTTTTCAACTTGAGAGCCTAAGTCATTCCAGTACTGGACCTCGCCGTCCGCCCACATGTTGAAGATCAGAGCTGTCACGCATATGATGGCAAATGTTATCCAGAACACTATCCGCCACTCCGAAAGCGCCTGATTAGGTGTCATTACACCAACTACGTAAGGAACCATCATTCCACACAGAGAAGTCGTTACAGTCAAGAAGGCCACCAAGGTTCCAGAATAATTCGGACACAAGTCAAAAGAATTTGACATCAGCCCGGGGTAGAAGAAACCCATCATACCCATGCCAACCGTGAAGAGGATCACGACTATTGTGTGATTGCAGCCAGCATAGGACGCCGCAATAACGAAGACCGCGGACCCTAATGCGGATATCGTGGTGAAAATCTTACGCACATTTGTCCTCGATATTTTATCGTTTTTTATTAACCAGTCCGCTAGGCAGGATGACCCGATGCCAACTATCCACATAGCGACGTTGGGGAGAGCGGTCAGGAATCCGTTTGTGTGAATTGAAAACTTGAGGACGTTGCTCATGTACTTGGGTAGATCAGCAACCATCATCTGAAATCCCCATTCACGGCCGAATCTTCCTGCTAGCAATGCCCACAGTGGAACCGAGGTCAACATGTGCCGCAAAGGAATCGGTCGTATTTGTCTGTGAGTATGCTCGTTCATTGTGCCATGAAGGTATTCTTTTTCCTTTTCACCTATGAACGGATGGACGTCCGGGTAGCTGTAGCAGAGCACAACCCAGGCGGGGAACCACAATATACCGAGAGCCCCGAAGACGTAGAACGCCGTTGCCCATCCAGCTGAGGAATATTGAATCAGAACACCGGACAGACCATTTGCCAGGATGGTCCCTATCTGAGCTCCTGAGAACACGACGGTAGTAATCTTTGTTCTGTCGTGGGGTGGTGCCCATTGAGCTATCAGGGCAGCCACCGCGGGAAAAGTCGTTCCCTCGCCGAATCCCATGAAGATTCGGATAACTGCCAGTCCGGTAGCGTCGTAGGCCTTGACTACCGTTGGCGTCAGAAGGGTAAATATCGCCGTGGATAAAATTCCCAGGCCCAGAATATACTTACCTCCGAATTTGGTAGCCAGAATTCCTCCAGGAATGTGTGTGGTGATGTAGCCCCAGAAAAAACTCGATAGAATGACTCCCTGGAATGTACGTGATGTATGGTCTTTTGATTTGAGAGGTGAAAGCTAACTCTCAATAAATCCAAATCCCAAAACAGAAACGGAATATTATGAATTTATACAGAGTTCTAAAGATTAATCGCTGTTTTCCTTGAGGGTAGCCAGAGTTCGGTATCCTTGGCCCAAATAAATGAACAATTACGCTCCAAAAGACTTGATGTCTTCAACGATAAGTGGTACTCACCTGTGTATATTCATCCCATTCGAAGGTGCCACCACCATTTGAACTCAAAGCTGTTGACTCGGGTGTTGGGCAAATTGTATTTGACTCGGTGTCATTTGAAAAGTTGTTCGTCGGTGCAACCATCGCAGTGATGGTCAGGGACAAGCAAATTCGCATGGCGTAAGCGTGCATAACTGCCAAAGATCCCATCACCGCAAGAACCCATCGCTGTGGTATTTTCCTGCCTGAAAATAATTCATAAATCAATTCTTAGCATGTTTCGAAAATTCTAATGCAATAACTAGTGTATGTTCATGACTCAATTGATTCACTATATTTGTGATCCACTTGCAGCTCCAATCAATTTGACATCATATATCGGTAAGTTATAGGATAATCACGATATTTTATTCAATTTTAATTCTGTTTGTGGATTGATTTTTACTTTATTTTACAGCTTCTACATCGCGTTATCCTTATGAGAACAAAAAATCGGGTCAATCCCTAAAATTGTTGGACACTGTATTTCGAATATTACGAACAATTTATGTACAGGTACATTCCGTAGAATTAAAACTCACAAAAAGCTTGCCAGCAGGATCTCATCCTTGGGAAGTGTATGTGAAAAATCTTGAGCAGAAACTGGTGAAACTTTTATATAACCAATAAGCCGGTCAACGATGTGCGAACATCAAGGCAATTATGCTTTATAAATCCATAGGTCGGAATGAGATCTCGATGAAGTTATCGAGGCCATGGAAGCAGTTTCATCATACATTAACTCGTTCAAATATTTGATTAGCTTGTACGTCTCGAGGGACCCATTCTCCTGATGTTTGATTCACATACGAGACATCATGAATAATAATGCAAATACTATTAAAATTTAATGCGAAAACATGTTTATCATTATTGTATTTGAACCATCTTAGATATTAGGAACATAGAAATGGAAGTGAATGATTTTCCGCTTTCTCTGCAAAATAAATCATCTTTGACCCAAAATTCACGAATAATGATCAGACGTAGGTGGTAGTAAGTGGAACGCGAATTCCAACTAACAATCCCTCTTCTGATTTTCAGTTCGATTGATACCAATCCAATGCTTCGGAACCGGCAACTAGCATTGCATCTATTTTATGCATCAATTCAAATTGTATTTGAAGCTTGCGGAAAATCCGTGATATTTGAAAGTAAATAACGTATTTCTTCACTATTCTCCATGTATTAGTTATGTTATAACTATAAAAAATTCAGTTTAATCATATTGCTCAGTAAAAAAGCAGCAACGACTTCTGCTGAATGAAAGAGTGGCCAAACATATTGTTATGATAACAAATTCATCCTAATCTCTATCTCCTGAACAAATTTTATTATTTTTAGTAGAAATTTCTGAAAACGATTCTTCTTCTTCATTTTCAATCTCATTCTGCTTGTCAACTCGAGAGCCTTGGGCATTCCAATGCTGGACCTCGCCGTCCGCCCACACGTCGAAGATCAGAGTTGTCACGCAAAAGATGGCAAACGTCATCCAGAACACAATACACCAACCACATAAGGGACCGCCATCCCACACTGTGAAACGATTAGAGTCAAGAAAGGACATCAGGGTTCCAGAATAGTTCGGACATAAGTTCTGTTTGTGAACGTACTCGTTCATTGTTTCATGGAGGTATTTCATTTTCTTTTCACTTATCAAATGCCGAAATCATTATTGGTCACAAGAATGATGAATATGTTTTTGCGTGAAATTTCGATCGTACTTGCGTTTATATTCATGATGTCTTATAACTAACTTTTAAACACATCATAAGCACGGGTCCCTCAAGCCATACAAGCTAATCAAATATTTGAACGAGTAAATGTATAATGGGACAGCTCTCATGACCTCAATAAATTCATTAAGACCTCATTCTGACCTATAGATTATGGAGCACAATTGCCCTGGTGTTCGCACAACGTTAACCGGCTTATCGGGTATTTTAACAAAGTTAATATCTTTTGCATGAAAATTTCACCAGTTCTTTTCTATCCCAGTTTCGAGATTTCGGAATTCATATACGCCTCTCAAGGATAAAATCCTGCTGGAAAGTTTGTTGTGAATCTGAATCGCCAGAATGTTAACTGTTCACACATTGTTCGTGATATTCATAATACAGTGTCCCACAATTTCAGGGATTCATCGGCCTATGAGAGCAGAGTCGTGTAGAATTTAATATGCCAATTTCACCTATCTCGCTAATCGGAAGAAGTAGATGTTCTGCCATTGTCGTTGACGTTTTATTCGCTCTTTCATATCGCGCTGGTATTTTCATGATTTCCCAAAGTCTAGAATCTAAACTTGAATAATCTAAATAATGATCAGGTAGACTGTGTCTAGATTATTAATTCATATCCACATAATGTCTGATATCGTACAGGAACATAGCTCAACTCGAAAATGAGATAAGCTTTTCAATTGAGGGGATATAACTTTGCGAGTTAATTGACACACGTGTACCCATTTGCTGTCATTAGCCAGGTCTGATAGCAAGCATATCATTTGTTACACAAAAAGAATGCAATACTACCTCCAACTCGCGTAGATCATATTGCTCGGAGAGGTAGTCTGGCGATAATCTTCTCTTATCTATGGGTATCTTTATTTACGAAGATGGGAGTGAATGTCAATTCCATACGAACTCCAACCGATCACGGATTAATCGTAGTAAAATAAATATTGGATTACTATGAGATTGCAGATCCGATATCACACTTGCACTTCTTCACCCCACCAATCTTTCAACTTTGTTCTACTCTTCCATGTTATCAGATCTTCGTCAATCGGTCGGTGCCCAGAGATAAGCACTACTTGTAAGATTGGAATGAATGTAGTACCACAATTCCAAAATAATCTGCATGCATCCTGTGTGCTCGATATTTTCAAGGTGAGTCATTTTAATGGTCGATAGTTTGACGCATGAATAGGTACATGGCGTAAGATCGGCACATTTATTTGATACTACATCCGTTCCATCAATGAACAGTTATCGCATTGATTCAATTCAACCTTTGAAAAATGTGATGTGTTCAATCTGTCACGACTCATCTAACCGTTTAAATTATCCATAATTATTACGCTACTCGAATCACATGAGCTAATCAAATATTTTAACTAGTATCCAGACAGCAAAAACGACAGAATTGAGGTGTGACGATTCCTTCATTTACACACTCAGCGCCTTCATCCGAAATCGTTAATCCCGGATTACAAACGGTTCCATTCATTTTCAGATTGAATTCTCTCATTGGTCACACGATGCTCACTGTCCCCTGAAATCTAAACATGTAAAATTGTAAAAATCACTATCTGCAGGCCTGATAAGCCTGAAAGGGTTACATAATCCGTACGCAATACCCGAATGGCTCACCCAGATTGTTGCCTAGGTACCAGCCGTAGGTGAGATTTCATCACAAAATGCTTTCGGTTCTATATAAGTGGGTCTTAAAGTCACTCGATAGTAGAATTACACCAGTGCTTTGAATGTGTTAATCAAGTTGGCGAATATCTTTACGGGGTTATTATCTAGGTAAAATTTTAGGAATTTCATCAGTCAAGTTTCAAGGTGTTTCAATTTCTGGTCGATTCCCAATAATGTTATCACGCTCGAAGGGTTGCTGTGAGTATAACAGATCATAGAATATCTGGTGTTCAAGAACTTGTAGAGTGAATCAATGTGATACCTGTCACCTCATACCTAAGTGCACTCCTCCTTTTTCTTTGTGTCATATTCATTTCGTATCTGATACTAAGTTTTCTCACATATTGTTCAGGTGCATATGTGGAGCAGCGATGGATATTGGCAATAATGGGATGTTTGGCGATCGTGAATGCCTACACAATGCGAATTTGCTTATCTTTGGCCATAATTGAGATGGTCACACCGATGGAGACATCTTCGAACTATACGAGCTCAGGTGATACTTGTCCTACAACATCTGGTCCGACATCCTCAAGTTCTAGTAACAGCGGCACCTACGAATGGGATGAAAATACACAGGTGAACACGATTCATGTTCACCAGAAAAACTCACGATTACTAAAATCATCTATTCATCAGGTCCGATGATGTCCAACGAAGGGTTAATCTCAATTGATTTCTTTGATATCACAAAACTTCCCTATACTTTTAGGAATCCCGATGAAAGCCGCAGAAGAGTAAAGGTAGTCAAATTTAAGGTGATTCAATATCGTACTGAATACACCATAGAGTGCAAATGTCATTCGAACTGTGTCGGGGTTCACTTTTTTCCGAAGTTCAAAATATTTCACAAGATTTGAACATATTCAACCGGATTTCAAAAGACTCCAAAAATTTCATGACACTTCATTAACTTAGTTGTAGGGGTACCAGATTTCGGAAATGATATCTACTGACACTACTAATCACGTTGCAGGGAGTAATTCTGTCGAGTTTCTACTGGGGTTACATAGTCACGCAGCTACCAGGAGGGATTTTGGCGGACAAGTTCGGAGGAAAGCACACCTTGGGCCTCGGAATATTTTCAACAGCGATATTCACCCTCTTAACTCCAATCGTTGTTCAAACCTTCGACGCAACAGGACTCATAGTTCTTCGGGTTCTGATGGGATTCGGTGAAGGAACGACTTTTCCTGCAGCTAGCGTTCTTATCGCACAGTGGGCCCCACCTCTCGAGAGATCGAAGATTAGTGGCATTATCATGTCAGGCATGGCGATTGGAACTGTGCTGGGAAATGCCCTGTCTGGAGTACTGATTCATCATTTCTCGATCGGATGGCCTGTGGTCTTCTACTTTTACGGAACCGTCGGTATCGTGTGGTTCTTGGCCTGGATTGTACTCTGCTACAACAACCCCGGAGTCCATCCTTTCATAAGTGACAAGGAAAAGACATACCTCCATGAAATGACAATCCAGCACACAAAAATACAGACAGGACCAACTCCATGGAGACACATGCTGACCTCGGTTCCATTGTGGGCCATGATAGTGGGAAAAGCCGGCTATGGCTGGAGCTTCTTCACGATTGTTACAGACCTACCAAAGTACATGAGCAACGTCCTCAAGTTCTCGATACAGGCGAACGGATTCCTGTCCGCTGTTCCACACTTGTTAACGTCGATTGTCGGTATCGGATCTTCCTGGCTGGCTGACTGGTTGATTAAAAACGATAAGGTCTCGAGGAGAAACGTACGAAAGAGTTATCTCACAGTCGCACTGGTAGTACCGGCTATCTTCATCATCACTGCCTCCTACGCCGGCTGCGATCGCAATCTTGCAGTGGCGCTTTTCATTCTTGGTGTGGGTATGATGGGTCCAAGTTACTCTAGCATCATGGTAAACCCCAATGACTTGAGTCCCAATCACTCCGGCACCATTATGGCCATCGTGAGTGCCATTGGGGCTCTCACGGGGATACTCGCACCCTACGTAGTCGGGATACTAACGACGAATCAGACGATATCAGAGTGGAGGGTCGTCTTCTGGATCACCGTTGTAATCACTTGCACGTCAGCTCTGATCTTCGACGTATGGGGAGACGGCGATGTTCAATACTGGAATGACCTGGAATCGCGGGTAGATCAGGAGAAAAATATCGAAAGCAAAAAACAAGCCAGTAAAGATCCATCTCTGTAAAGAAGACTCCGCCAATTCTCATCGGTATGATTATTTATCCAATTTTCAAACCGTCCATTGGATTTATTTCTACTTTTCATCTCGGCATTTTTAACAAAATTTCCGTTGTTTTTGAACGAGAAAACATATAATAATCTTAGAAAGAGGTCAGAATTTCACGTCATCCATTAATAATAAAAAATTCAGAACTTCAGAATTTTTAATTATGGCTTTTATTTCAAAAAAGTATATCGTCTCCCAGAAATTATGATATTACAATAGGACGGCTGATTCTTCTAGCGCCATAATATTTAGTAGGGAAAGATAATCAGTAAGGATATCCCCCGGAAGGTAATGAATTTTTTAGAATTTAAGAGATGCTTTCCATTTTTGTATTGAAAATTTTATGTAATTAACAAATATCATACATTAATATAATATATCAGAAATATATATTTTCTTTTTTCTCATGATCTATCATTCTTTTTGGGCTGATAATTATCAATAAACAATCACCGAATATTTATCTCGTGTGTTAAAAATCCAGATCCAAACAGATCCCCAAATTTCTCTGAATCTTGTCTGTAAGATTAATAAAACATATGCAAGCATAAAAATTCGTCATGGTATTCCAGATATGATTAGTTTTTCATTACCAAATGCATAATTCTTCTATTTTATTAACGACACACGTGAAATTATAATGGTTACGTTAGTTGGACTCGCTAACTCGTATACCAACTCGTAACCAATTAACTATATTAGGTATCAAATATTTAAAAAATGTATTGTCCGTGTTTACTTCACATTTGCCTTATCCTGAATAGGCCAATAAATAGCTTACACTAATCATACACTATCCTCCAATTCTTATGTATCTGCACATCTGTACCGGTCTTAGTGATAATTTATAATTATACGTTTCCATTATTGACCGAAAGTAAATTATCAAAATTAATTTCACATTCCCATCAGCCTACTCTCAGACATAGTATTCATAAATTTGGCGAATAATTGGACACGCTTTTATGGGCAATTCCATTGAGTCATACGATCGTTTCTCTGAATCCTTATTGGGCTTTCGTTTCGGTGAAAAAAAAAAAAAAAATTAGGACATCTTCATTTCAGGGTATTCGGAGATGTGTATCTTCTGGACAAAACAGTAATCTCTTATCATAAAGGCATGGGAGAACTAATTCGAACACACGATACCCCTGCCGCTCACCCAGATTGCCCGCAGGGTATCTGTCATTAAGATTTGGAGACACGATACTCCCCGTTATCTATATATAAGTTGCTTTCGAAGTTATTAAAACTTAGAATTACTCTTGTGTTTGAAAAGCGCTAGTCGACTCGGCGAACCTTTCAGCAAAGTTGTTATTTTAGTAGAATTTAAGGAATATCAATAACCCAAGTGTCGAGTTCTACCAACAGGTTGATATCTCAACAATGTTATCCTCATGGAAAGTTTGCTGTAAGTAACACTAACAGTCGCCGAAATTTCTATAATTACCCTGGCCCCGAATGTTTGTACCTTCGCTGATTGTTAGGAGAGATCATGTTAACTTCGTTCTCGGAATATTTTCTAATGTTGTACAGAAAAAGTACCCATGAATTTAGTCGTTTTTTATCATCTCGAAACTCTGATGTGCCTTTGGAAAAGTTTCAAACTTGAGGTGCTTGCCTACGCAATTCCACCAGACCTAAAAACATTGGGAAAAAAGGTGCTATTAAGGTGCTCGCCTACCCAATTCCACCAGACCTAAAAACATTGGGAAAAAAGGTGCTATTAAGGTGCTTGCCTACCCAATTCCACCAGACCTGAAAACATTGGGAAAAAAGGTGCTATTAAGGTGCTTGCCTACCCAATTCCACCAGACCTGAAAACATTGGGAAAAAAGGTGCTATTAAATGGAATATCTCTGCCTGGGCACCAAAATCAATGAAACAAAATACGTCGCGCAATTCTATGTGCGACTCCGAACACGTAGGTCCCAAAAAATGTTTTTTTTACGCAAAAATAGAAAAGATATCCATGCAAAACGTTTCAAAACCGCTTCAAAACCGTTTTACATGGATATCTTCTCTATTTTCGCGTGAAAAAAACATTTTTTGGGCCGTACGTGTTCGGAGTTGCACATAGAATTGCGCGACGTATTTTGTTTCATTGATTTCGGTGCCTAGGCCAAAATATTCCGTTTAATGGCACCTTTTTTCAAATGTTTTCAGGTCTGGTGGAATTGCGTAGGCGAGCACCTTAAGTGCTTTTTATACTTTGATTCCATCTCTGAGATCTGATGAATCACAACTCTTAACTTTTACTTGATATACTTAAAAAATTGGCGAACAATAACGATAAAACTATAGATCGCATATTATGATCGTCGCTGGAAGTAGGTCAAACAGCTTATCATGAAAGATCATTCTTGATATGTTGTTGTCACATGTGACTTTATTTACGAAAAATTTCTACCCGGCATTACTACGTATCAATTATATCTTTGATATTATGGATGATTATGAATGTGAATGGTTTGTATACGGTTTGGTACGTAGTAGTACGTCTATCTCTACAATGTGACTTGTTCTAAATATCAGACATTACACACGTTGTTCATATGCGACACAAATCGGCACGTTGCGTTGCATTAAATGATTTGTAGCTGAATTTGTTTACTGGAAATTTGTTAATCGCCAATCGATGAACTCCAATTCAGCTAATCTTCATTGTTTCTTGAACAATGTTTCAACATACTACTGTCAAAAACTTTGCGCAGAAGCAGCCACCGAATGATCGCTTCTTGCGCCGCAGTATATCGGGTTGCCTATCGACCCGGCTTACCAACGTCATTGATAGAAACTATAAAATTATCAATGTTCTTGGTCACGTATCACGTTATATTGTGTCTTTCTCTAGGCTGATGCTCCTACCAAACTAAAACCTATGGCACTTAATATACTTAAGTTCATGCTTTCTTTTCCTTTGTATAATTCATTTCGTACCTATTACCAAGTTTCACCATATATTTTCAGGTACACGAGTGCCGCAACGATGGGTATTTGCGGTAATGGGATGCCTAGCGGTCCTCAATGCGTACACGATGCGAATCTCCTTGTCTCTAGCCATAACTGAAATGGTAGCCACGGCTGAGACATCTTCGAATGATACCAATTCAGACCAAAGTTGCCCGTCTACATCAGATTCGACATCCTCAAACTCCTCTACCGGCGGCACTTATGACTGGGATGAATATACACAGGTAAATTCAAGATTCGCAGATTAATATATGTTGAGCGCTATCTAGACAAAGATTCACGATCACGCACGGAACTCGTGATCGCTAAAGTCGCCCAGTCATCAATTTCGATGGTATCTAAGAAAATAATCATCACCTAAGTTCTGCATAGGTACACACATACGCACATAGCGAATCTCAATATTTCTAGAGAACCCCTTAAAAATCTTTGAGGTTTCGATAAGGTTTGTTACCTCGTCACCGCCATTCTCAACTACTTGCTGAAAACTTTCAAATTTAAATCACGTTACAGGGAGTAATTCTGTCGAGTTTCTACTGGGGCTACATCATCACTCAACTACCCGGAGGAATTCTGGCAGACAAATTCGGAGGAAAGTACACTCTAGGATTAGGAATTTTGTCAACATCGATATTCAGCATCCTGACGCCAATAATTGTCGAGACTTTCGACTCAACGGGAATAATAATTCTCCGTGTATTGATGGGATTCTGTGAAGGAACTACTTTCCCAGCAATTAGCGTCCTCATCGCTCAATGGGCGCCACCACTCGAACGATCGAAAATTACTGCCGTGGTGATGTCGGGAATAGCGTTAGGCACTGTGATAGGAAACGGAGCTTCCGGAGTCATGATTCAATATTCTTCAATCGGATGGCAGATAGTCTTCTACGTTTATGGAGCCGTAGGAGTCGTGTGGTTCTTAGCCTGGGTCGTGCTCTGCTATAGCCACCCTGATGTCCATCCGTTCATATCTGAAGAAGAAAGAAAGTACCTCCACGAATCTACCATAAAACATACCCACAAACATTCGCAAGCTATTCCATGGCGACATATGCTGACCTCAAGTCCATTCTGGGCTTTGGTAACGGCGAAGACCGGCTTCTCCTGGGGCTTCAATATAATGCTCGCTGATCTGCCAAAGTACATGAGCGACGTCCTCAAGTATCCGATACAGGCAAACGGATACTTATCAGCACTTCCCTACATCGTATTGGGGGTTACCGGAACCGCAGCATCCTGGCCTGCGGACTGGTTAATAAAGAACAAAAAACTGTCCAGGACAAACGTGCGGAAGATTTGCCACACTTTCGCTTCTGTATTTCCGGCGATCTTCATCATCGCGGCCTCTTTCGCCGGTTGTGATCGAACCATCGTTGTTGTCCTCTTCACAATTGGCGTGGGAACAATGGGTCCATATTACATCACCGTCATGATCAACCCTAACGACCTCAGCCCAAACCACACGGGAACCCTGATGGCTGTTGTTAACGCCGTTGGGGCTCTGACTGGGATACTAGCACCCTACGTGGTCGGCATACTAACACCGAATCAGACGCTCACGGAGTGGAGGCTAGTCTTCTGGATCACTTTTGCACTCTTCATTGGGACAGCTGTGGTTTTTCACATATGGGCAGACGGAGAGGTTCAATACTGGAATGACCTAGACTCTTGGAATGACCACCAAAACGGTGTTGAAAGCAACAGAAAAGCCAATAAAGATGTGGCTTCGCCAAAACTAGGAGGAAATACGTGAAGACTACTGTTCCAATTGCTTTAGGCAATAGCCGAACTGTACACATTCGTTCAGCTCATGTTATTTGTATATAACTCGGGGGGTTTACCCCTGCCAACTATTTTTGTGTTGCAAAGATTTCTAGATTTTCGAATAACTGACAGTTACTCTTGATTTGAGGCATTCCGAAAGATCCCACGCGTTCAGTAACTATTCAATGACATTTATCATAGTATTTCGTATTGATTCCTGAACCTTCATGAGGCTTTGATGAAGAGGTATTCACCAGATTTCAAGAAGTGTCAACTCCTGATTGGATAATGATACAAAGTCGATTGGATCTAGATTGAATGATTGTTCAATCCAGATTACTGCAATGTTGAAAACTTTCCGAATTTGCGCAGCCACTGTAACCTTGAGACATCAAGGCCTCATTGAATTTTTGATGGTCGAAAACGAAAGAAAAATAAAATGAACGTGAATTCCGCTATTTCCGGTTAGTAGTTATCTTGATTGCATTAAAAAATTCTTTGAATTAACATAGCGAATAATGTATGCGAATTGTTTTTCACATACTTTGAAATAGCCTGTGGATAAGACCTCTCAAACCCTATATTTCGAATTATGGAATATTTGACAAACACTGTTAAAAAATAATAGGTTTTTCCCTTATTCTTCGTTTTTCCATTACTACTGTTACCGACCGATACTTCATCCGCTTCAACAACTACCATAATGCAATAATCAATCCGCTCCTATACATATCATCCAATACTATGCCTTCTTCTACATGACCGGCAAACGGTTCAACTCATATAAGTCCGATTAGATTAATTCGGGGCCAAGGCTATCATTTATTCGAAAAGTTACTTACCATCAATTGTGCGAGTCGTCAGTACAAATGATCTTGTTGGTATGACATCGTGCTACATCGGTATGAATATGAGCCTCCAGCTGCTCCGAAAACACGTATTCTTTGTTAAGTATTGAAAGGGTCAACCTGCCCTATCTTCGGAACAACTGAAGATTTGATGAATGTGCGACACGAACACCAGATATACGTTCGGTTGTATATTTCAGGGGTAACAGTTTCCGGTAAGGTTTCCTTTTTCAACAAAAAAAAAAAAAATGGTACGAAAAATTGGCACTAAAGTCCGATGGGTAAACTTGGGTGTATCCGGTTGACTCTACGTGCAGGAGATTCCCAGATACCGATCATGACAAAGTGTTCATGCAGCCGCCTTATCCTTAGTGGGCCAATATATGGCTCACAGTGATGACTACCATCAGTATTGCTAAATTGATTACGTATCTGCACATCAATAGATGGATATCGCAATGATTTATGATTATATATTTCCATGATTGATACATAATCAAGTGAAGAAGGTAGTTTTTTTTACTTCCGTAAGCCCGCCCGAAAATTAGTAATCAATGCTGATCAATATGTAAAATTGTATTTTTTAAATAAAACAATGAACTCTGGTCGTAAAAGTGTAAGATAACTAATAATCCTAACGAGATATCCCTGTTTAATGATACTCTCAATCGTATGTAAGTAGCTTTTCTAATTATTCGATTGTAGAATAAGTCGAGTGCTCAGAAGACGCTAATCCATTCGACGAATCTTCTAAGTTCTAACGAAGTTGTTGTCTCGATAGAATTCGAGGAACTTCTTCAATGATGTCAATGATGTTATCTTCCTGGCGAGTTTGCTGTAAGTATCAGTTGCCAGAATCTCTGAAATTCTCTCTGAAAATTAAAGGCTTACTTGAAGCGTAGCCTAACATCCCTTGGCGTTGGACCCTTTTTATGACAATTATTCATTCGAATCTGGTTCAAAAATATATTCGAATGTCAGATGTAGAAGGTACTGACTTTTATTCGTCTTTATCGTATCACGGAATTCCGGTGTGCCTTGGAACTATTTCATCGACTCGATGACAGAGTTGTGATGAACGTGTGTTGCTTCCTCTTCGTTTTTTTCTTTTTTTTTTTCTCATTATCTCGAGTGGCTATCTTCTCTTCCCGTGGTAAATGTCAATGTACTTTATGATCGTCGGTATAAGATTAAAAAATATAAACAATCATTCGATTTCAGTAAAGGTGAAACAACACACCGATCAAAACATTGTAGCGTGTAGCCACGTATCGATTGTGTTATCGGTTCTCTGATTGTGAATGTGTCTGACGTATCGTCATCGCATATCGTCATAGAACAAACGGTTTATCCTACAAACAAACACTGGATGATAAATGTTAGCTAACCATATGATATAGCAGACTACGATTACGTCGAAATAGTTTTTGAGAATCTGCGAATAATGTTATGTTATATGTATCGTTAACATGACACATCGATACAATAAAAAAAAAAATTTACGAGTGATATCGAATCAAGACGTGATGAAGCTCACTCGTGTCAAAATTATATACAAGCTTACTACGGTTTTTTCATAAGCTCCGCAGTTCCTTTAACTTATTCGTAATCCCTCGCGTAACCTGTACCATGATTTCTGGCTTCTTTCAGGTGTGAGAGTACCGCAGCGATGGGTATTCGCAATGATGAGATGTTTGGCCCTCACGACTGCGTATGCGATGCGAATTTGCATGTCGTTGGTCATCACGGAAATGGTAGCCACGGCAAAGACATCTTCCAACAATACCAGTTCGGAAAACACTTGCGCTGCACCAACTGAATCAACATGGTCAAACTCGAGTAGTGGCGGAACTTATGATTGGGATGAATATACACAGGTGAATATGGTGTGATTTCCGCTACCTTGATCACGATTAACGGTCACGAGAATAACTCGTCATTGTTGGAGTTGCATGATCGTCAAGTTTCATTGTATCCTGCAACGAGGAGTTATAACCACCTGACTTTTCCCCTTAGTTTGAAAATAAAATTCCAACAGATTTTCCAAATTTCAAAAGATTTTCAAGACCTTAGAGATTGCAACAAAGGTCATAGAAGGCTAACGGTAAGAAACTTTTAACAAATTCAACATCCTACGAAGTGAACCATTGCGATTGAATCACCAAAATTATGTAGCATGCCCTTATCCTTCATATATAGTTACCCTGCTACGGCTTTTGAAACTAATCCACGGTGAGGTGTACCACGGACTTCAACCGTGGTAAAGCCTTTGACTTTAATGAGACTATAATGAATCACGTTGAAGGGAATTATTCTCTCGAGCTTCTACTGGGGGTACATCACCGTTATGGTCAACCCCAATGACTTGAGTTCAAACTACACCGGCACCTTGATGGCACTTCTAAATGCCATCGGGGCTCTCGCCGGAATACTAGTACCTTACGTGATCGGTTTACTCAGGCCAAATCAGACGCTTTCAGAGTGGAGGCTTGTGTTCTGGATAACTTTTGGTCTCTTCTTGGTTGGAGCTGTGATCTTTCACATATGGGCAGACGGCGAGGTCCAATACTGGAACGACGTGGACTCCGAAATCGATCAGCGAATCAATGTTGAAAGCAAAAGACAAGCCAATGAAGATGACATATTTTCACCCAAACGGCCGAACCAAGAACCAGTCCTGTCGTGAAGTCCGACTTCATCTTTTAATATCTACAATATCGGAATCTGTCACCCTCAAAATATGCAACCAAACAAATACTTGTTTTAAGTTGGCAATTCTGCAGGCAATACCTTGACTTGAAAGCCGTATATTCATCAAATTACCAGGCGATTCCTCGCTTACATCACAGTGATGTGGGTAGCGGACCGTCAGAGCACAGAGTTGTATATCTATATACAGAGAGATTATGGCTATGGTTTACACTCAGTCAAAGCCAACTCGACACACTCCAGGTTTTTCGTCTGTTTATTGCAGGCCGACCATCTGCATTTTTTCTCTGGTTGAATAGATTTGCTTTTGGAAGACATCGATTCGAAAAAAAAAAAAGAAAAGAGGATGGCCAGCCTGCAATAAACAGATGAAAAATCTGGAGTGTGCCGAGTTGGCTTTGACTGAGTGTAAACCATAGCCATAATCTCTCTGTATATAATCTTTAGCCGTATCTGATGAACTACTTTAAGTCGAAAAATCCACCTGGTATCAGGAGAGCCTACCCGATTAGGTGGTCGCGAATTTTTAGGTATCTGAAAGTGCATTCATTCTAATTTCCTACTGATTCTATGATTTGTAAGTTATTTTGCCTAACGCTTAATTGAAAAAAAAAGTCGTAGGAAGAAGAGAGTGAAAATTACGAAGCAATTGATTATTGGTATATGAAATAAATAATTGCTGCTGTATCGATACAATATTCATTGTTCAAGTTACGTATACAGTAATTTGTGATTGTTTCTAAAAAATTAATTTCTGTGATTGTAAAATTCTGAATAGGAGAAAAAATCATGAATAATTGAACAATATACGGCTAATATAGTTGTTTATCAGCTGCTCCATGTTCAGTGAATTCGTATTTTTATCCATTCTGTGTTTCAACAAAATTTATTTAAACTGCTTTATTTCTATTCGTTTAGATGCCTATAATGCACACATAAATACAATAAAATATCAGTAATTCCATTCAACTTCTTCGCATTATTTCCACGCGCCACTATCGTTCATTATATCAATGAATCTAACAAAGAGTTACTAGTTTTTTCTACTGCTTTTCAGAATTTCTAAAATGCGCTATTTGCCACGCCTCCAAGAATATGAAGAAAGGGTCGTAGTGTTTTTTGTCCGCATATTTGTGCAGCACCACTATATTTTCATTCATAGACGGGCGCTTCTCAGAAAAGGTAGTAATTTTTTATCCGCATATTTGTGCAGCACCACTATCTTACCATTCGTTCATTCATACGCGACCAGCGCTCTCTATGTATCAATAAAGTGGTTGCTGCGGGAGGGGGTATCAAAACTAGCGATGTGTACAAACGAACGAACAATTAAAAGAACAACTCAAAGTAAGAATTATTAGGCGTTATTCAGTTAGAAAAATTTTAATTCGAAAATCCACATGGTATGAGGAACCGAAAACATCTGACCCGAGGAGGCGTGTTGCAATTTTCAAATGGTTGAAAATGCAATAATTCCAATTTCCTACTATTCCCATGTGCCGTACGCTGTTTAAACTTTTGCTTGTTAAGAAAAAAAAAATAATAATAAATAAGTAATCGCAGGGAGGGGAAAGTGGGAAATAACAAAGCAATTGATTAAAATGAATGTACAGTAAGCCCGTTTGAATTCGAATGGATTAAATGAGGTTATGTTCGAAAAAACACTGCGCGAAATATCTATGGGATTGCGTATGTGTTCGAAATCACTGACACGAAGTTTCATAGTGTGAGTGTCGCTTTGAGCGCCATCTACTAGTCATTATGCAATAAACTGTGCCCGGGATCTCTCCATCCTCTCCATTTACGCTTGTAGGCCCTGGGCAATTCGGTAAACGCCTGCATACAGGCAACTCAACAGTCAAGCTATTTGAGTTTATAGTGATCTGTGATGCATGATCATATGCTTTCATGATTGGTCCGAAATCGTAGCTATGGGGAAGGTAGTTTCGTATGTTCTTTTCTCTTTGAATTTATTCGACATGCTCTTATGCACAGGTTCATCAAGTTCTAGATTGATTTCTATTATTCCCCAGAATGCTCTAAATGAGATTGTGGCCGACTCTGAGTTAAATTCACCAGGCTGATAAATACGTAGAATTGTATTTTTGAGATGAATCAATGAGCACTGGTCAAAAATAGAGCTGCGATGAGACACAACCATTCTTTTTCTTATTCTCCTTATCTCAGTGACTTTCTGATCGTTGGTAGATCAGAAATATAAACAATGATTCGATTAAGGTGAAGGTGAAACAACTGCAATCCAAACATTGTAGCATTGCGAATGTATTTGATGTATCGTCATTACATATACGATCATCAGTTTTGGTCCTTCAGAAGTTTGATCTACACCATATTTCAAGATTTCGAAAGATTCCACTAGATTTCGTGAAGAGGTAGGTTCATTTCAGATTTTTTAGGTCGTTTGCTAATCCCGCCTTGCTGAATGGTTGAAACACTACGATATCATTCAGTTAATAGTTGTTCTATTTATTCCACTAAAAGTTGCATGTACGTTGACATTGGCATAGTAAATAAAATATGAAACAACATTGTACAAGTGCTATAGAAAGCTGTATATAAATAATGTAGACATATTTGTTTGCTCTCGTTTTTTCAAATAATTTCGAATAGCAAATTCGACACAGGCTATTTCAGAACAATAGCTCTCATCTCCCATTCTCCATTAAATACTGAATTCAAATCCTGTTATGATTTTTCTTGGGTTTGAAAGGCTCGCTTTGATGATCCACCATTTCAAACGAATCGTGACCTTGCCGAAAACATGATGCACAATACAGATCACCGTCGCATCCTAAACACCTGAGCTGCGCATTTTCGTTGCAGATTGCACACCAAGGAAGCTCTTCGTCTTCTTCAGGCGTGGTTCCGATTGCAGTCTGAGAAATAAAAGGAGATTGAACCAGTTTATGCAGAATAAGTTCCAGAATAATTGATCTTTCTGTTCAATTTGCTCTTCGTCCATTATTATTATAATGAAACGAAAACCTACGAAGAAACTGGCTAACTAATTAACACAACATGGAACAGAGACTAACGTCAACATCCATAGGCTCCAATTCATCTATTTCAGAATATTTTGACTCCAAAGCCGCCTCGGCTAACGCCTTTTTTATTATCTTGGCAGTAGCTGCTTGTTCGTTTTCTTCGTCCTCGTTTGGTTTATTCTGAAGCAAAATAAGGACTGCTGTTTCAGGAGCTCTGGGACTCTGGGACACCATGAGTCGAATTCTCTATTCTATGTATACAAACATTGGAGAATTTCGTTGGATCTATTCCTCTAAGTCTGGCAAGTCTGTCCTCGATATTAGAGTCCGGATTCACGTCTGAGGATATCTCCAGCTCTTCCAAGTACTCGTTTATCAAATCCGCGGTCTTTTCCTCGTCAGTTCTCGCGTCCACTTCGTGTATCTGGAAAAACAGAAATTACAGAGAATATAATGTTTCATTGTCTTTTTGTTTTCGAAATCCGACACGGTTTTGTCAACTGATTATCTTTATACCTTGAACAGCAAATTTTCTCAGAAAGGAAACGAGATAGAGAAAACCCTTCGAAGGAATTTGTGTTTGAATTGCGATGAACACAAGTAATCACAACTGATTTCGCAATTATAAAATTTCTATGAATAAAAAAGCTGCATAATTGCTGTACATTGGTTTTTGGAACTGGTTTGTTCGGGTCCTGATCCTTGAGCAGAGCAAGCCGCCTCCTGATCTCTTCCAAGCTAGGTTGTGGAATGGGTTTATCTTCGTCTTTCAGTTTTTTCAATCGATCAACGATTTCCTGGTCCGCCAGGTCCAGTCCAGATTTGAGTCTGTCCCATCTGCGGCTTTCCTGTTTGTACACTACGATCGGTGGTTTCGCTGGGTTTTCCAACGAATCCAATCTGGGAATAAATTTGTCAGATATAGGAATGACAATTTTAGTTAAATGGTGAAGTGTCCTAAGAGCCTACATGCACCTTGTTTTTTGTTTATTATTTATCTGTCAGATGTCGTTTCGACAGTTTTCATAGGCAGACTCCTAATTAATTGATTACTCTGGCACTAATGATCCTAAATAAACTGAATTTCACGTGAATATTTTAGACATGTATGTCCACCGTGTGAACGACAGAAATTGCATTACGTTAATAGAGAGTATTTTTATTTCAGAAAATTTACTTCATTTTTCATAGTCATCGTGTTGACCGATCTCATTTTTGCATTTATCACAAGAGTGCAGTAGCCGAATTCAATGTCTCTAGTTCACACAGTGCGAAAATGCCTACTGAATAAATATGGTAAAGCTGAACCATGTAGTTGTGATAAGTTTCACATTATCTTGTTCACAAAGTACCAGCCTTACAGTCTTCATAGGCAAACTGAACAATTCGTACCAGATTACTCTGGCACTGATGATCCAAATTGAACCAAATTCAACATGATTATTTGAGACATGTATGTTCACCGTGTGAACTACAGAAATAGCATAATATTAATGGTAAGCATTCTCATTTGCAAAGATTTACTTAATTTTTTTCATAATCGTCAAGTTGACCAATCTCATTTTCGCATTTATCACAAAAGTTTAGTAGCCGGACTCAATATCTCTAGTTCACACAGTGCGAAAATGCGTACTGAATAAGTATGTTGAACTTGAATTATGAAAGTGCAATAAGTTTCATGTAATTCTGTACATAGCGACAGAAAATTTAATTTACGGAAAAATCCAATTTTTGTTACTGGGTGTTCAGAACAGAACAGATGAAGAAAGGACCCAAAAATGGATTCCAAGGTGTATGGAAGGCCTCAAGGACAATACTCTGACTATACTATATTAAAACGAAAATGAATCTGTATACTTTCGAGTAATATCTACCGGAGCTACTTGCTCCATGAAATCTCCCTCGAATGATTCGACCGGAGAATTATCGGAGCCAGAAATATCCTTCGGTGAACTCTCTTGTCTGTCTTTCAGCCTGAAGTAACATTTACCGCAAATTTTCTTCGTCCCGATATCGGGAAGGTTGAACTTGTACTTTAGGCACTTGGTACAGTACGAGAATTTGCAACTCGGACATCCATTCTAAAAGTAATCGCTACGTATTACGAATTTCAAGAGCTCATTAGTTATATGCACGATGACACTCGATGTGTTTAGATATTATATATTGAAGTGTTGTTAGCATCGTTCTTTAGTACATATTTAAGGATTTAGTAGTTGCCTACAATCATACATACCTCACGTGTAAAAAAGGTAAATTTAGCTTGGCATGTATTACACGACATGTTGTAAAGGAAGGATAAGTTTAATCAAACGTCAAATATGTCATGTGCAAGCAAGTGGCCTATGTGACTGTTATGTGAATAATGGTGAATAACGCGCAGATAATCAGCTGGGACCTTGGTCGACTGCACCGCGACTACAGTGGCGACTACGCACTGTCGACGACGTATTGTCGATTATCGAATGCTTCGATCTTGGACTAAAATTGTGGACAAAAGTTGCGGGGTATTCCCAACGTTGTCAATCGCAACACTGCATCTTCCAATTCCGCCTTACTCACGGTCAGCACGTTGGATATTATATTGCCTGTGTTGAATCTATTTTACCATCAATATGCGCTGCTTGAATATCTTTATCAATTGTTGTTTAATTATACTATACATGCGGGTCATAAAATATACTTATATGTACCATGATAAAGCAAATACAATACAATTTATTAGAGTTTTTATCAAAATAGATAGGATTAGGATAGATAGGATAGGATAGGACGCTTTGCGTGGCTAAAACCCCCATTTTCACACCTCCTGAAGTAAAATTTTGTATCGTACTCGACGGAAAAACTTTTTCTGATCTCGTGTGATTGCAAAACTCGCCTTCGGCTCGTGCTGCAACCTCACACTCGTATTGTATTGTAATGTACTATTTCATCATTCCTGAAGCTCTGCTTCAACAATTGCGCGAGCAATTTTGGCCTGCTGTTCCATCAACTCACGTATATGCCGCCTTTTTCGATTTTCTTTCTCTTTCTCCGTTTTTTCTTGCATCTCGTTTCGCTTCTCGAGCTTTAACTTTGGCTTGCCGTTCCTCCAACTCTTGTAAACGCCTTTCTTCATTTCTTCGATCTTCCTCCGTTTTTTTTTTTTTGCATCTTTATCGCTTTTTGATCTCTAATATCGCGAACAGCACGAGTCAGAGATTTTATTGTCGAAGGCTTGAAAATACCACCCGAAGCAGAAACGGCATCATAAGTGATCTTACTGGCCACCAGTGTCTCCTCTTGCATATTTTCCACCAGAAAATTCACGTCAACAGGGAATCCGCTGTCCTTGTAGGTGTTTCCGTGTGACAAAACCATCACCATCTTCATCACTTTAGCGATGGGTCGATCCTGATGGTGTTCACAGATTCTATCCCAGAAACAATCCAGCCGCTCTTCATTACTGCGATAATTCTGCAGCTGGTCCTTAACTTCTGGTGTTGAGCAGACGTCGAGATACTCGTTCTGACCTTCACAGAGACACTCTTTAGTGATGTAATTATATTCCCCAAGTATCTTAAGGAGATTCTAATAACGGTTGTTGACATCTACAGCGCCAGCACCAATGGATGGGTCAAAACAAGAAACTGCTTTGATGAGTTTAAAGTTAATGGGCGACCGTGTCCCCAGCTCGGCTGCTATCACTTTGAGGCAAGTTTTGCAGTTTCCTTTGAAAGTTTCCCGATTTTCAAGACGAATGTGCGGCCCCAATTTTCTCATTTCATTCCGTGTGGCGAAGTCCAAGACGATTTTATGTGTAGATAGAAGATTGTGTTTATGGTTCACATTCACTGATGCCAAAGATTGAGAGTGTTCTTCAAGAACTTGCGGCTTAACAAAACGCTTCAATAGTGAGCCAAGAACATTTGATAAGCGTGAATGGAGGGATGGTACCATAGGAGTATCCGTTTGAAACTCCGTGATGAACGATTTGAGTTCGAATGCCAATGTGGTGAAAAAAGCAAGTTTCGCAGGAAAAAAGTCATCTTCAATAACAGCTTCTCGAATAATGTCGAAGCTTTCTGCAGAAGGAAGAGCTACGTTTTCTCGGACGTCGTTCACAAACTGCCGCAAGTGCGGGAGAATTTTCAACGTCTTTTGCACCATTGAGACATTCTCTAACCACCTTACTTCACAAAACTTCTCAGGCAAAATTGTATGTAAAGTCAACCGTCTAAAGTGTTCACAGTTCACAGTGTGCGGGATTACTTCCGAAGAAGTCGTATAGGGCTCGCAAAAATTGGTCAATTTTCCAGCCGGTTTCATTGATTCCAGCCTTGAAAGTATAGTTTATAGTGTGTAAGACACAGCTCCCAACATCAAGATTAGCAACATTTTGCATTTCCCTGAAACGTTCGACATCTTCCCTGGGCTCATCCGTTGAAATTTGAAGTATCATACACAAAGGCAACTTCTGTGAACCTCCTTGTAGCTCCTTGGTAAAGACTGTCAACAAATCCGACCTGGTGTAATTTTGTGGAAAAACTGAGGACAAATAGCAAGTGCAGACTTTCTTCTCGTTATGATCCCAGAAGCGGATAGTCAGGTCCATTCGTTGTTTCTGGGACACCTCATTCAACGATTCATGAAAGTCCAAGATGAAACCGCGTTGCGGGAACACTTGGGCACGACACAATTCAACCCAGTCCTGGAACTTGATCCGATGCACTAAATGACTCTTCATGACATACAGACAATGAAAAACAATAAATTCATTAAAACAATTTTTTTTTCTTTTATATCTCGATTGTGGATCCAGCAAAACGGGCCTCGTGCTCACTTCGCCCGTATTGTTACGGATTCTTTGAATGAAAACTATCCACAACGTTGGATAGGCCGAAATGGTCACGTACGTTGGGCGTTCTCGCAACGCCGCTCTAGCCCAGCGCCCCGACAATCCCATCTTGCACAGCTTTTATCTCCGCAACAATTGACTTCAGATGATATGTATCCTTATGATTTTTTATGCAAGATTGAATGCCCTATTCGATTCCGCAACAAAAAATATAGAATTCCATTTAAAAGAACCAAGTTGACCTTGATTTTAGCTCGGCAAGGTCATCTGGAAAAACTCTGGTTTGGCTAAGTTTTTTCCCCCTCTGAACCCTACAACTTTTGTAGGAAAGATTTTTGTGTTTCTCTTTTCAGTTTCGAGATATCGCCCTGTATTAATTCAAACCAATTACCCTGTATATATCTATTTAGCATACATCTTGGCCTAGCCTCAAGAGGATAAGAATATTAAGTGGAGGAGCAAATGCCCCACAGCCCCCCTCCGTCTACAGGGGCTGGGCCCCTTCTTGAGATCGTCCCGTTTTCTCGGACCTTCTTTCCCGAGCACTCATCGTTGCGTCTGTTTTTATATCGTCTATCGCCCATCCATTTATGCATTCGCTGAATTCGATCCTCACGAAAGTTGGTTCGTGACAACATAAACAAATGCAAACGGATTTACACTTTTACTACCGCTCTACTTTACATTCCTTGGCCCCATTGTTGCGTGAAACAACAACATTTTTAGACAAAGATGTTCGGCATTGCATGTAGAGTAGGGGTACGTTGCTGCTATTTGCGTTTTTGACGCGTAGACTCTGATATTAGCCAGAATAAGCGACACGGCCACACTTGACGGACATAAAAAATTCATTTTTCTCGATTTCGACGAATCTCGCGTGCTGTATCGAACCTATTCGTCCCTAATCATCGAATAAATCTATTATATTTCATTTTTGACCATCGTTTCCGAGTTTTTGCCAATTTTTTTTTTTCGGTCGGTAAAGGTATAGGACTAGGACATGCTCTTAAGGCCCATCCCTAGTCGCCCACTTCCTTTTGATAAAATGTGACACATTTCAATTATTATCCGAGCCCAGGCGTCAAAAACGCAAAAAAGCCCAACTCTGCGTGAATTCAAATTCAATACCGAACACATACGTCCAAAAAAATGTTCGTTTCATGCGAAAATGGAGTCTACAGATGGTTTTTATATTTTTCGAATGTTCTCGAATTCGATTTCCTCGGCGAATAAAGTAAAAACCATCTGTAGGCTCTATTTTTGTATAAAACGAACATTTTTTTGGACGTATGTGTTCGAAATTGAAATAGAATTCGCGCGACGTTGGCTTTTTTTGCGTTTTCGACGCCTGGGCTCGGATAATAATCGAAATATGACACATTTCATCAAAAAGGAGGTGGGCGACTAGGGATGGGCCTTAAAGTGTTATGTAAATATAAACAAAAGTTCGAGGGGACGTTTAGCCCCTCATCTACAATTATTTCATATTATTCATTTGAATATCTAATTGGACTTTTATTCGAATATTAGCGCGCAAATAAAGTGGCGTCTCCTATCAAACTACCAGATTACTGCTGGTGACGTCACATCCCGTTTCAACATCGTTCCTAGTCAGCGTTGCCAACCGTACGGTCAGGACCGTATTTGTACGGTAATTGGGCCCTTTGTACGGTCGTACGGTCCACTCCCTTTACCGTACGCTGTATTTACGGTCCTGGGAGATTGGAGATGTTTTACGATACATTTTTTTATTCTATCATTTTTATTCAACTGTAGGCGTTCTGATGACGGCTGTACTCAGAATTTCTGCAAATAACAGTTACTATCCTGACTAACGATTTTCAAGAGATGGGTATCTTCGCTCCGCGTCAGTAACTGCGTCCGGCGCACCCCAGCGGGGAACTAACTGTTCAAAAGTTATTCGTACGGTATACCAATGGTACGGTCCTGACATCTCAAAATACGGTCCGTTTCCCCATTGAGTACAGTCGGTCTCAACTAGGGGGTTGGCAACGCTGTTCCTAGTGACAAAAGATGTCTATGAGTTAGCACCACTGATTATTGACAATGCCGCATGTAGCTATCGGTAATCATAATCCGCATACATAATAAGATTCTAAATACTCGAGCTAAATCTTCGGTAAATCAACTAATCCACAATAAATATCAAATGGACGACGAGGCAGAGACGTACAAGCTATGGAGGATAAGGAAGACCGTGATGCAATTGTGCCACGACAGAGGTTACCTAGTAACACAAGATGAGTTGGATCAAACATTGGAACAATTCAAAGAACAGTTCGGTGACAAACCGAGTGAAAAAAGACCCTCACGAAGCGACTTGATAGTTTTAGTTGCTCACAACGATGACCCGACCGATCAATTATTCGTTTTCTTTCCCGACGAGCCTAAGATCGGTATTAAAACTATAAAGACATATTGTCAGCGCATGCAGGAGGAAAAGATTCACAGGTTAGACAAAATTTCCGTTAACAATAAAAGAGTAACAATTATCTCCCCCTATTTTTACTTAATATCAAAACTTTCGTTCTTCTTTTCTACTTTTACCCTCTAGAGCAACAATCGTCGTACAACAGGGAATGACACCGTCTGCCAAACAGTCGCTAGTCGATATGGCGCCAAAATACATTCTAGAACAATTCCTCGAGTCTGAATTACTGATCAATATTACGGAACACGAACTTGTTCCTGAACACGTTGTTATGACGCCCGAAGAAAAACAGGAATTATTATGCAGGTATAAACTGAAGGAGAATATGCTGATGAGAATACAAGCCGGGGATCCTGTCGCAAGATACTTTGGCCTCAAAAGAGGACAGGTCGTCAAGATTATCAGACCGTCTGAAACTGCCGGCAGATATATTTCCTACAGGCTTGTTTGCTGAGATTTAATCTTATTTAAGAAATGATACATGTGTATGTTTTGAAACCAGTCTAAGGACTATCTTATCGATGTAAAAAAATCAATTCACAATGCAAAGAATAAAAAATAATGATAATGTTGTTTAATACCCGCATTCCCTGTTCTTACTGCAATTCAAACGTATATTTATTTATTTCTTTCCAATCGATTCTGAACTCTTTCTTACTCCTTATACATGAGATTACTAAGCCCTTTGTTTCCTATCGATAAAGCAGGCTTCTGTGACTTGAGAGAGTTTCGGAATAAGGAAACTATAGTGATCGACAATTATTTCGCAGGAGATGCGATTCTGCTGTAAACAAACATATCTCGATTTTCATTTTCTTGCATTCCGATCGGTAAAGAAGATAGAAGACCGCACTACCTCGTGACATAACCTGAAATATTTTCATTGTATATAACCTGAAATATCTTCGTGTATAAATATTAGTTGGAATTAACTTTATAGATACAATTATCGACCGTGCGAATAGAATTTTCAACTACTCAGAACAGAGCGCGAATATTCAGCAACGTAAGTTTTATTCGATGTTTCATATTCGGTACTTTGTAACCTCACTCTTTCGCTCCGTGTTTACATTCCTCAGTCTTACCAATACGTTTTCAAACCGAAATATTCACGTGAAATGAAATCAAATGAAGTAAACTAATGTGCATTTGTTTTTTTTTTTTCTAATTTATACCACCGTTAGATCTTGAAAATGTGAAAATAAACGCATATCCCGAAACAACTCTCTATTTGTTATTTCCGTACCAAAAATTTCGAGAATCTCATAATGTATCCAGCTAATCACAAAACTGTATTTGTACTCGACCATACACCGTACTTTGGTATATCGACCGAAAGTCCATTGGAATTTGACTGTCTAAAAAGCAGAGGTCAGAACCTTATTCCGTTAGCACCAATCTGCAAATCGCTATGGACCACAAGCGTAGAATCTTCAATGGAGTACTGCCGCATAGTCTGGGACTTGTTCCCTACTGGAAAACTGGTAAAACTATTCCTGAAACTCTGAGATTACATTTTCATACACAAACTAACTCGGATCGCTTATCCACGCCTTGTCCCCATAAAACAGGTCAGATTTGTCGTCAGCGACCAAGCCGCGCACATATTGAACACCTGGAATCCTTCTCAGCAAAATTTATCACACGTAAGGTCTCAGTCTAGGAGCTCTTTTCAATTACCACAAAATCCTACTTTTTTCTTCTCTTCCAGCTAATTTTACATTCCAACATACACAGGGATTCGCTTGTTCTTTTTTTTTTAAATTAGAGAGCAAAGAATTTCAAATCGTAGCAGTAGTTGATCTGACTCCTTATAGTATAGATACTTGGAAGAGGAAATGAAAAGTTCTTTTGTGCTTGAGAGTTCTGTTTTTTTCGTCTTTTGGATTGTGAAAAACAGTTTGATATCTTCTTGTTTCATTCAGGTGATGAATGGTATGGCTATAATGGGGGTTCCTCCTCCGGCTCGTCAATCTGGAATAGATTTCTCTGTAATACACGGCCTCAGAGTGGCGATAGAGGCGTTGACTGAGAGCTCTGAGATACAACACTTGAAGAGAACATCTCTAAGCGAAAATGCTAGCAAGCTTATAAACAGCGGAAGAGTAATCTGCGTTACTAGCGCTAGAGATAACGCGAACATGAAAAGTTTGGAGAATATATTTCTGAGCCAGCTTGTACAACAGAACAAAATTGCCGCCGCCTCAGACCACCTGATACCAATCCATAATTGCCATCTTGTTATTCTTAACATATTTCCTGTATCAACTTCAGAATGCCAAGTCACAAATCAGCCTCCGCGAGAAGTGAGCGTCTCAAGTTTACCTGGAGACCCTTTTACTCATTTCTACACTAAATAGACTATGAAATGTTATTCCCTCTACTTTAGGTATCGCCTCTACTAACTATGGAAGTCCACTCGATGAAGGCTCCTAAATTGCACTCGAAATTGTCCCATCTAATTTTATCGCACTATGATTTGGCCAGCACTACGGTAACGGGAATTCCGATGAAGGAAGAGCAGAATGCTAGTAGTTCTGCTAATTACGATGTAGAAATATTCCACGCCTCATCAGCTCACTCTGCTATAATGAAAGGTGGATTTAGATTCTAGCGTTGTTACTTAATCATCCAATAAATGGAATGAAACATCATTTTATTATCTTCTTAGGCAATCCGCAGGAGTCTGCATTGATAAAAACGTTCATGAAGTTAGACGAGGTCTCGGAGTATGAAACAGTCACTTTAAAATGGTGTACTCCTAGAGGCTGCAGTGCTTCTGAGATGCAGAACTGTACCGCTATGCACAGAATAACACCAGTCGATATAAACAGCAGACCTTCTTCCTGCCTGATCAATTTTTTGCTCAACGGTAGATCTGTTATGCTTGAAATGGCGAGAAAAAGCGGCGGTAAAACCATATCGCATCTCCTCGCTGCGCACGGGGGAGAAATATTCATCCATACTTTGTCAACGGCCAGAAGTGTCCTGGAGGATCCACCTTCCATTAGCGAAGGATGCGGTGGTCGAGTTACTGACTACAGAATCACGGTGAACACTAAAATGTTTGATGAAATGTTGAGATTGTTATTGCTTATAGTGTGTCATTGATTAATTTAGGATTTCGGTACCCTGATGCGCAACAACATGCTTGTACCTCTGAAGAGAAATTCTAGCGACGAAATGGAGAGTCCAGCAGCTAAAATGAGGTCCAGATTAGAACGACATACCAAATACTGGCCAATTACTATATCAAGCACTCTTATGTTCAATTTGAATCAGGTGGGACTAGGAAGAATGCTTATTATCCCTGAAAAAGTAACAGTAGTCGAGGATTTCATATTATTAACAGAAGTTCAATGCGCGTTTGATAGGAATTGATTTCCCTCTTTAAAACTGACAAAAAAACGGAACGAAAAGGTCAACTGATCCACCAGGATAATATGAATGAAATTCTCGTTTTCAGCTAACGGATCCGCTAGCAGAACTGATGGTTAAAGAAGAATTGACTACGGATGAAGTACTGCAGTGTAAGCAAGTCATTTTCGGACTTCTACAACTTGAAGCAAAACACGAGCCACTGCCTCTGCCTAGTATTGGCGGCGGCAGAGGAGGAAAGGGCGGCGTCAAACGCGAGGAACACTACAGACTTTTGTGGGGAGAATTAGAAACCTTTCTAAAAAGTCATTCCGGACAATCCGCGTCGCATACAGAGGTCCTAAATTGCCTGCTAGAAGTTCGCAACAAGGATGATAAGGACAAGGTCGAGCTTGATGAGGCTCTACGCGAACTCGACGGGTACTTCCTTTTTTTTTTTTTATTATTGTAATTCAATTCTATGGTCTTCAAAGAGCGTTTTGCTACCGTTTTTTGTTCTCATTTACGTTTTATTATTCACAGTCTTGGTAAGGAGGATGTTATGGCTCGTGCGAGTGTTATCCGGGCTACAACAGACTCGCCTATGTCACCGCCTCCGTGCACCAGTTCGTCTTTGGGTAAACAGGTGCACAAAGGCGCTTTCTACTCGCCAAAAACCCTGCTAGATATTTGGCTTCAGCGCAGCGCATCCAAGGAAAGAAAGCCAGATTTTCATGGCCGAGTAAACACCGACGGTTTCAAGGCGAAATTGTACCCTAATCTTAAAGAACCGGGGCGAGAACCACGCGAGGCAATACTAGAAGCGTAACACCAGATATTTTCGCGAGGATTTTAGAAATAATCAGTTTTTTTTCATTTAAATATGATGTAAATGTTTCTAAGTATGTAAGACAATAGTTTCGTATGAATGTTAGTATGCTACTTTTTCTTACGTAAGATTTGAATAAAATATTTCCTAACGGCCTGAAAGATTCGTTGTAACTTTGGGTGGTGATAAATGTGTGTTACATTGATCCGATCACCGTAAAATACCCTAAATCCGTGAAATGAATGCAGAAATTTTTCGGACTATACAACAAGCTATAGTATACTATACGAGACGTTCTATGCCTGGTCAAACTGCCTTGAGTCGAAGTATTGCGCCAATACAATACTCTTGCGGCAAGATTTATCAAGTTTCATTCAGTATAGTTTAGAAGATGACCGTATTTTCTTTGGCAGACGTGGGGTAAAGTACCTTTTGTCGCCACTGGGTTTAAATTAGTATGAAAAGCATTCCAAAAATTCTGTAACGTAGTAAATTATATTTATATAAAGATTGGGGGGGGGGGGGGGGGGGGCTCAACGGGGTACTCAAGGAAATACTAAGTTTTCGGGGACTGAAATATGCTAAATCTTCTTTTTTTAGTGTAATCAAAGTAAATAAAAAAAAAATTTCAGGTGTCATAGCAAAAATTTTTTTTGAATTTTTTCATTGAATTTAGAATCTCGTCATACATCGTTTAAAATCATTCGAAATATCCTATATCGACGGTAATGAAAATCTATCATCGGAAATCTTTTTTCCAAAAAAACTTTGTACGAAGATGGTATTTTTGGTGATATTTGAGTAAGCAAACTCAAACTCCAATTAGAACTCCAGAAGCAGTCTTAAACTCTTCTCACAATATTCGTTTCACCCTCGTTGACAGAAGAGACCCGTTGGTTATCCGACAGCGATAAGATCACGGGTCTTTAGTTTGGGTTAAACCTATCGACAGAAGTCCTCTACATATGAACAGCCAAGCTGTTTGGCTCGATCGTACCGCACACAATGATCATCTGGTTAGGTAGGTGTAGGTATACATACTACCTATATGTTACAGAATCTCGACCTGCTTATAGCTCGAGCCTGACTGTGTTGAGTAAGAGTGAGATGAAAGAACAACATTGCGGGGGCGTTGGGGGGCCGCGAGAGTAGGAGGCGAACGAGAATGAGAACGAGAACGACCTCGGCGACTGGGATTCCCACGTTTCGTCTCATGACACGTGTGCACTTTACGCACATAATTACATAGACAGACGCATACGAATCCAACCCAGTCGCGTAACTGACATACGTGATCGTTCACTTCACGTGACCTTTCAATTATCCTTCTCTCTTTCTATTTCTCTCTATCTCTGTCTCTAGTCTCTATATATCTACCTACCTCCCGCGCTTTCGTTCCTCGGGTGGAGAGGAACTTCTTACCCTTCTCCTCTCCACCTTCTTCGGGGAAACTCCACTGGTTCCTCTCCTCTCCTCTTCACTACTATGCTTTGCTTTGCTTTGTTTCTTCTCTCCTCTCCTCTCCGCGAGAGTTATGTCTGTGACGTAATAGAGACAGACCCGCAGCTAAGCAAGTGTGTAAGCATGCCGCACTGTTTACTCCTGCGCGAAGGTCGAGCCAGATATTACTGGGTCAATGATCCCTGCCTGCTGATGCTGTTGCTTTTCCTGTCTATACGCCGCTTTGCCACCCTCATGTATTATATCTATATATCAGTGCAGACTATAGTCATGGATGTATATCGTGTATTGTATATGGGTGAATTATCTAAGCAAGTTATATCGACATAATGAGCCCGTTAATTAGTAATACGTAAATACAGTCGTATTCGATTCGGATGATTTTCGACCGTTAGAGTAATGAGGCGCGTTGTTTAAAAAAACAAAAAATTAATTCCTTAAAAAAGAACGTTCGATTTGTACAAGAAATTTTAGTTTCAATTAATTGGTATATGTGTATAAACACGTTGCACACATACATATATTATATACCGGTATATATAATATACGGTGATAAAAAAACGTATACAGGTATCTGTATGTATATATATAATATATACTATATATAGTACGTTATACAGATGACTTTTCTCGCATATTTATTAGTTTGTGAACAATCGTCCATTACATTAATTAATTCATATACATATATTTATATTATATTCACTTTGATAATAATATACATGTATAATATGTATAGTAACTAAAAACACGGTAATTAGTGAATTTAACGATAGTCATGGTAGGTATATACCTACATAGGTATATATCAATAATAATAATAATAGGTAATACAATTGATAATTGATCATTTATAATTGTTTATATTTCGTAGAACCAGTTGTGGTAATATTATACGTATATGTATTTATGTATGTATGTATGTATATAAGTATATCTATATTGTTAAAAACTAATAAAATATCGGTTATAAATTAAATTGTGTCTAGTCGGTCTGAGCTGTATATAATATTTCGTTCATTAAGGCCATAAGTGAAATATCTAAATTTATAATAATATTCAGCGCTATAATATATTGTATTGTATATATAGTACGTATTATGTATAATATATATATATATATATGTATATATATATATATATATATATATATATATATACCTATGTGTATAATAAGGTAGTGTATATACTATTAATATTAATAATTGTTCCGGGTATATAGGTATGTTATGTATACGTTTTTATAGTATGCAGGTATACACAATATGCAGAAGTATCGAAACTTTTTCACCTTTTATTAACAACAATTCCCGTATAACTTATAAAAGCACTTTATTTTGTTTCGAATATTATTAGCTATTTTTTTATTTTCATTTATTTATTTATTTATTCTTCTTCTACCCTTTTACCTTATTTTTTCTTTTGTTATTTCCTAAAAATTCTGCATATTATACCTACCTGCTGCTACTTCATTGGATTATAATATACTATACTATATGAATGTATATAGGTATATCTATATTACTGTAATCATAAAGCGCGATCAGATATCAATCTCTTCGAGATCTCGAGCATACACATATATATCCCGGAGTATTCGTGGAAACGCTTCATAGGGAAGTGAAAACGCCTGCATACAGGCAACTCAGAAGTCAAGCGATTAGGTTTTGTTTCGCATATCGCGTGCCCATTGGCTACGCGGGAACAGAACTTAATCGCTTGATGTTTGAGTTGCCTATATGCAGGTTTACTATGGAGAGTTTCCACTAATACTCTCGGTATATGGGCAGGTATATTTGTGGCAGTGTGTTATTTTTTTCACGCCCTCTGCACCGATATTATAATTTCATTATATACCGTGAGGTTACGTGGAAAGAGCTGATTCCGAACGCGCAGGCACTGATTTATTTGAATATCATTGAGGGGCAGAATCGCGCTAGTAACTCCACCAACTTTTCAGTAATATCCCTAGTTCTATCGTCTGCTAGATTTACAACAATTCTAACCTATTCCTGCCACGGTCTGCCGCCATTTGTATTTGACAACAATCGGAAACAAATAGCAGATGGACTCTAGGGATATTTGTGGCAAGTCTGAAATTGGCGGCCCTCGTAATATTCAAATAAATCCGCGCCTGCGCGCTTGGAACCAGCTCTTTCCACGTAACCTCACGGTATAGTATATTATATACTTGGTATACCATATCATTAGATACTATATTGTATACAATATTCAAATAGTTCCGATGTACAATTAATATTTCAAATTCATTTATACTATTTCATTTGTGTTATACATATATATATATAACAATAATTATATCTATTGTTTTATTCTGGGACTAGGGTTATAGAAATAGACTATAGAAATCTATACTTTGGGGACCTTTGTATACTTTGAGGACGGTCCTCAAAGAATTGCATATCTAACTTATCGTTTGAGGACTTTTCCAAAAAATACGGCACTGGGGCCTCAAGTTACTTTATATACTGATCGCTCACTATAGAGACCATATCACACACACACAAATGCTAATACACAGCCGGTGGGCGTCACAGGGCCGTGATTAGGCTCCCAAAAAGTCGATGTCCCCAAAGTATATATTGTACATGTTTATATATATATATATATATATATATGTACTATAGGTATTATATACGTATATTATTATATATAATATAATATTAGTAATTTAATACGAATTGATTTACGTGCTATTGACATGATGTTATTAATCTATACTGTAATATAGATACATAGTACGTAGATCGGGGGAGGGGCAAACATTAAGTATTGAATGACAAATAAAGTATTAATAAAAATGTTTTGAAAGAAAATATAAAAATAGGATTATACGAATCCTACTATAGTATATACCATGAATTTTCCTAACGATAGCACGATCCGTACGCCTATGGGCAGGCAATTGGAATTACGTAATTTTCAAGTGACCGCCATATCTCTCCACGGCCACCCCCAAACTCAACGATTGTTTGTAAAAATAACCTAGTATTTAGGGTACTTTTACATACTGAAACCTAGTATTTAGGGTATTTGTACAAAAAATTGTTGAGGTTGGGGGTAGCCGTGGAGAGATGCGATAGTCACTTGGAAATTATTACGTAATCCCAATTGCCTGCCCATAGGCGCACGAATCGTGCCATCGTTAGGAAAATTCATGGTATGTATGTACGCAATAATTTCATTATATATTGTAATAGTTATGTTCACAGTATAGTATAATATGTATACATATACCTATTTGTAGATTTAACTAGATTTGTGAGAATTGTTTGTTTGTTTGTTTGTTTTTTTTCTTTTGTTCCTTGTTTTGTCACTTTTTTTCATATACAGAGAGATTATGGCTATGGTTTACACTCAGTCAAAGCCAACTCGGCATACTCCAGATTTTTCGTCTGTTTATTGCAGGCTGGCCATCCTCTTTTCTTTTTTTTTTTTCGAATCGATGTCTTCCGAAAGCAAATCTATTCAACCAGAGAAAAAATGCAGATGGTCGGCCTGCAATAAACAGACGAAAAACCTGGAGTGTGTCGAGTTGGCTTTGACTGAGTGTAAACCATAGCCATAATCTCTCTGTATTTTTATCTTCAATTTTTCAGTCTATTACACTATATTACATTTATAGGTATATAGGTATATTAAGTCATTATAATGGTATACTCGTTTATACAGGAAGAATCTTCCAACCTATTTCGCATCTGTACAGCGCACAATTATATTCATGATAATAATAATAATAATAATTAATATGATAGTATAACAGTTCTATATATCGCAATTAATTTAATCAATTAATTTGATACTGTATATATATTAGGATGGCAATATTTTTTCGATTTCAATGATGCTCACTATCAAAATTCATCCATTATACTATGAATTAGTAGTTGTGAAAAGATCAAGTCTTAATATTGAGATTTAAAGTTCGCTCAAGACTATTGAAGGCTTATAAAAATTTTTTTTTCCAATTATTGAGCGACCTTTAAACGTTAATAGTTTTACTTGATATTTCAGTATGTTTCTCTACATGATCTACCTAGAAAAGATTGAATTAGTGAGAAAGAGAAGAATATATATATAAAAAAAAAAATATCGATTTCTTTGAATTTTCACGTTTTCAAAATTCTTAAGCGACCTTTACAAAATTTGTAATTTAGCTAAAATTCGGAGAGGGCTCTTGAAATGCATTGAAACTATCAAATTATCATGTGAACTTGGGGAAAAGAAAAAAAAAATGGCGAAAAAATATTGACACCCTAATATATGTATATATATATGCATATATAAAATACACGAATCAATTAGTTACTTAATTAATTGATGTAAAACTTTTTTTTCATTCAAATTATATGTACGATAAGACAAACGATCGGCAGGATGCATAGCTGTACACTTATAAATGCACCGATTAGTGAAAAAAATTGATTGTTTTTTTTAGGGTATATAATAATAATATTGATAATATTAATAATAATAAAAATAGTAATAATAATAATAATAATAATAATAATAATAATAATAATAATAATAATACGAAGCGAAACGATCATATAAAAATTTCGGTAATTATAGTACCTGAAAGAGAAACAGAAAAAAAATCAGAAAGTAAAAAAACAAATAAAAATAAAATAGATTTACTTTAATTGTTTATTTATATTGTTGTTTCATTGTTATACATATAGGTGGTATAGGTAATATATGATCATGTATATATACGTATATGAATATAATGATCGTTACATTTTTTTTTTTTTTTTTGTGAAATAAAATTGTTATTATAATATAATATATAATAATTATATATAGGTACATATCTAATAAATTGAAAGTATATATTATATTCTTTCAATTTATAGTGATATAATATATAGGTATATGTATTAAATCCTGTTGAAAAAAAAAACCACAAATAGTTAATAAAAATCTGATAGTTTTTGCAGCAAAAGTTGCAGATAATGACATATAATGTGAATAAGAATGAGAATGAAATGAAACATCGAAAAAGTTGATACAGAATCAGTAAGGTTATCAATTTATATATTACATATCGTATATAAATTCAATATGGTATCGTTATGGTCTCTTGGATATCTTTTGATTTTCTAATTTCATTCCATATAGAATAATTTCATTAAACATATGTATTTGATTATTAATTCATCTATTCATTTCTTCATTTATTAATTTGTTTATTTATTTATTTATTTATTTATTTATGTATTTATTTATTCAGTACATATACACGAAGCTGCGGCGGCATATATAGAAGGAACAAAACTGTTCATTCAAAATTTATTCATTTATATAACGAATATTTCTGTAATAAAAAATGATAAAGTTTAAATTATATAAAGTGTTGTTGCTATACATATATTGTATGTTGGATTATGGATCACACCAATATTAATTATTATTTACAGTGAAAATTTGCTTCGACGTGATATGCTCTTTTCCTTTCTCTATGGTATATGAGGTATTCCATGCCGGCTCGACCAATGATTTTCCCTCGCTATTTTTTATTTGATTTATAATTTTCCATACGGTTACCTCTAACACCCACTCATAAATTGTTTCAGATCTTTTTTTTTCCGAAACGTTATTTATTCATGAATTTTCGAAACTTTCAACAGAGAGACACTTTTCATTTTTTTGAAAAGATATCTAAAAAATTCTTAAAAAAAGAAAAAAAATACGCTGCGCAAATTAAAATTCAATTGCGAACACACACGTACAAAAACATGTTCGTTTCATGCAGTGCCGGATCTAGGGGGGGACAAGCCGGGGCACTTGCCCCGGGCAGCAACTTCATGGGGCGGCGAAAAGGAAAAAAATCGAGTTGACAATTAGAATAAGTTGGTGGTAAAGGGCGGCAGCCGTAGGTCTTGCCCCCCCCCCCGCCTCGCCGCTCAAAAATATCCTGGATTCCGCGCTGGTTTCGTGCGAAAATAGAGTCTGCAAACCGATTTTACATTATTTGAAAGTAGAGTATTTGCGATCCACGCATGCGCGACAAAAGCGCTAGTGCGTAGAGTATTTGCGGTGTGCGCATGCGCTAACTCTTCGTTTCTTCACTCTTCGGAAATAAGGTATTTTACGCTCGCTACACAGACCTCGAAAATCAAACTTTCGAAGCAGGTGTTGCAGAATTTATTTGATCGTTGAAATGATATCTACAACGAAAAATTATTGATCGCGTTCCATAGTTGCAAATTCTAGTTTCGTCGTATTTCGAATTTTCATTCCTCGTGAAAATAACGGGCTTCTTCGTTTGGGCCCATAGGATTACGGATTCAGTGCACATCAGGAATGACACAGGCAAAGCTATATGGCGAGCGTTCGATTGAGCGATCAAAGAAACAGCTTTTTCAGAATTTATTTTGTTATCGATTTAATTATGCCGCGCAAATTTTCAAAGAAGATATATGAAAATGAAGAAATGAAGGAAGAAACGAAAAATGAAAGAAAAAAGAAATGTGGAATGTTGCGCTTAAATACCATCAATGCTGTAACATGTACACCAAGCGTATTTGATTCTGTCCGTATGAAGTTGGCCCCACAGTCATCTGTCTCTTTTCTTTTCTATGTAATCATGAAGGATAGAAGGAGACAGAAGACTGTAGTGTCAACTTCATATGAACAGAATCAAATACGCTAAGCGTACGTATTGTGTATTTTGATTGTGTAGAAGAGAGGACGATATAATAATGAATGATAGACGAAAAAAAAATATAGTATGAATTTTTCACGTTTTTCTTTTTGTTTACACTATATGTAATAATAAAAACAATTCATGATCACGATGAAAATCATAATAATCATTGTAATGCGTCGTAATAATAAAATCATTTGTTTTTAGTTTTCAATATTTGTTATGTAAATATAATAATAAATTGGAATAAATTATGTAGCAAATAAATATAGATTCTAATAAAATAATAAATTGTGTTATTATTAATAATTGGGTTTGTGTGTGTTTATTAAAAGACCAAAATAAGACATATTGTAATTATTATATGATATTATAATCCATACATACATATTAGTATATTAAGGTGATCAATTACTATACTGTATAATTTCGCAAACCAAACTAAACTAAACGGAACGGAACGAAACGAAACGAAACGCAACGTACGCAGGCGACATTTGATTATTTATGAATTACGAATATATACCTGCAGGGTTGATAAATTCTAAAGTAAATTCTAAATTTAAGTCTAGCTCAGCAGCTATTAGGTACTCATATCTTCCGAGCTAAACATCAGCGTCTTTTAATTTCGTTATACCATTATCATTCTCCTTCTTCGCCTTCTTTTTCTTCTTCTGCTCCTTCTCGTTCTTCTTTTCATCATTCTCTTCATTTTCTTTATAATAATTATGCAAAAATACTACTTAAATCCCTGTACATAAACATCGGACGTTCTGAAGAAGATCTGCCGCCACTGCAATCTCTCGTACTTAATTAATTACTTATTTACTTACTTTATCTTTCTGACTCACATATAATCAATCAATTCAAAAAAAGCGTTACTTTTATTTCATTCTAAAATTTAATTTAATTTAATTTAATTTTCTTTTCTTTTCTTTTATTTCATTTACTTTACTTACAATGTATTTGGTTTACTCCATGCATCCCTTTCACATGCAGTTTAAAGGTATGTATATAAATTATGGTAATGATTCAGTATTATTATTATTATTATTATTATTATTATTATTAATTATAATAATTATTATTATTACATATTAAGATAATATTATTATTATTATTAATCTTAACATTATCATTATTATTATTATTGGCGTACCGCTCTCTGTCTATTCGCTGCTCACGGGTCTTGCGTAGTATTTGGGTATAGGGTACAGGGTATATAGGTATAGTTGTTATGTATTATGGAGCGATCAGTTTCTTCAAAGACCATCAACTGAAATTCTTTATTAGATAGGTAGGTAGGTAGAGGTGGTATGTATGTAATTTTAAAATAAGAAAATAAAGAAAACCAAATCCTTGAATATCGTACAATGATTCTAATTTTTGAAACAATACGCATTTTCATTTTCATTCATTTTCATGTACTTATATGGGGTATAATTGTAGAAACTAATTGTTGTGTAAGTATATCGGCATCTAATCTCTTCTTTTTTTTTTTCATAGCTTCGGAGAACTGAAGTGCAATTATATTTCATTAATTAATTTAATCATAGGTATATAATATAGTAGACTTTTCGAAAAATGTTCACCGATCAATAATTTCAACTATATGTATATACACTATACATATACAGAGCGAATCTGAGGTAAGTGGTTTTCCTAATGGGTAGGCAATTCGTTTTCTCTTAAAACTGACGACCTATTTACTGATATCTTATATGTCTATGACTGATATCTACAGTTACCTTCACGTCATCTGTAGATATTTGACTACAAGCTCGCAAGGGCACTAAGTCCGTAAAGGAATGAAAGAAAGAAAGAGAGAGAGAGAGAGAGAGAGAGAGAGTCGTCTGTACATATCAGTCCTACATACAAGATATCGGTAAATAGGTCGTCAGTTTAACAAGAAAACGAATTGCCTACCCATTAGGATAACCACTTTCCTCAGATTCGCTCTGTATATAAAATAGCATATATAAACATCAATCATTTTCTCCGTGCTAATTATCTCGGTATTTATTATCTATTCATTTTTTATTTATTAATTATTTAATTAATTAATTAATTTATTTTTACCATTTTTTGTTTTTTTTCTCTCATTTTCTCTTCTTTTTCCTTCGTTTTTAGTTTATTTAACTCGCCCTTTCGTAATAATCGTACTGTAAAAAATATCTGAATCGCCTATAGAGAGAAGATTATTTCATGCCGAATAAATATCTTACTCTATAATAAGGTACCCCTGGCGGATGTAAGGATTTAAGGCAGTAGTTTTTTTTTTCTTTCTTTCTTTTTTTCAAAAAACAGCATTCATTCCGATTATCCAATCGGTTTTTATCAGTTATAGCTTGTTACTCTGACGGAGTTGGTATGGGGAGGAAGAAAAAGAAAAAGAAAAAATCAGAGCCTCAAGAATACCTCGCGCCCGGTTTGACCCCGTTCTTATAGAATAAAACTTTCGCGCGACATATTTAGAACTATTAAAGAAAAAAGAAAAAAAAATTAATAATAATAATAATAACAATAATGTGATGCGACGTTAATTCATTAAATCGATGTTGGTTTAAACGCGGTGTTCGCAATACCGTTATTTAAATCAATCAATCAATCAATTATTTATTTATTTACTTATTTATATATTCAATTAATTACGAGGTGTGAGTTATGGCAGGTGGTGTAGTTTAAAACCACCGATGAACACAACTCGATACCGCGTGTAGCGTCATAGAAAAAAAAAAAAAGAAAGAAAAAAAAAAGAAAAATGAACAAAAATAAACAACCCGTCAAGTTATGTAGAAATAATAATTACAACGCGTTGCTTATAGTATAGAGTTTTATTATTATACCTAATTAAGTTAGAAAAATTAAGATTCTTAAATTTTTGTTTTTATTTCTCTCTTCTTTCTTGCTTTTGCTAAGATACTTTTACCCTAAATATATTGAAGATAATGAGCCAGAAGAAAATGTTACATGCTTTTGGTAAGACTGCAAGAGAAGATGAAAACAAAAAAAAAAGAAAGAAAGAAAGAAGGAAAAAATTGATAGAATGTTACTGAACAGTAAGTGTAATTGATATAGATCGTTGAAAGAATTTTATATTCAATTTAATTTAATTCAATTTAATAAAAAAATTTAAAAAAAAAAAAAAAATGAGTCAAGGTCAACTTAGCAAGATAAATTTGAGGAACAAACGATGCACTGTCTTTGTAGAAACAGAGACTCTGTTCGAGCAACATTAACTTATAACTTGGAATAGTTAAGACGTAGGTGTGTATGTGTATGTGTGTGTTTCTAAAGTGAACCCGTAAAATCTCGGGAGCATTAGTACCGCCTAGCCACAATCAGCGTAGAATTACTAGCTGAAACGATGTGGCTAATGGGATGTGATTGGGATTGGGTAGGGGGTCACTTCTTGCTTTTTTTAGTCGGTGGCTCTTGGGTATCCTGGGAATCCTCCGTATCCTCGCTATCAGTTGGCCGAGTGTTGCTCTCATTTGTTGCTAGCGAGTCATTAGTGTCTTCGCTGGGCATTGTCGTCGTAGCAACTGTGATTGGAGTCGCTGGTTTGTCAAGTGAATCTTCGGTGAATGATGTTGTACTGTTTTCATCAATTGCGGCAGGGTCCATTGCCTCCTTTCCATTAGCCGTAACTACAACAGCTGTCTCCTGGTTACTGTCATCCGACGGCTCTGTTGTCTCCCCGTTTGTAGGATGAGAATTACCGTTCTCAGTTGTACCAGGAATTCCATCTAACAACTCAGGCTTCAGCTCTGAGGCTACGTAGTGAGTCCAGAGAGCCAATTCCACCTTGTGAGGGCTCCACGATTTACCATTTGATACTAAAATTTCAGGTTCTTTTATTAAATCAGCGAGTCCACTAAACAATTTCAGAGTTAGGATATTGTTAGAGTATAAAATTCGAGGACTAATATTATGAAATATAAGTAGCCTTAAGATTGGAGAAGTTCCCCTATAATGGGGCATGAGATGTAACATACTCTGTTTATTGAGCCTTTCAACGGTGGTCTGAATGTGCTGAACAAAGTTGAGGTATTCCTTGGTGGTGTAATCTATGCCTTCAATTTCTGGAATAGCCATGAGACATTCGTCGGCCATGAAAGGAGCGTTTTCTGGCGAAGCTGCAGCGAGTAGAGCAGAAGCCATGGTGGTACCGACACCCTTTAAGTTTGACAATGCTGTGATAGCTTGCTCCAAGTTTGGGAGCTTTTTAAACGCCCTTTTTGTCTCAGCCATTACTGCTCTAGGCGTATTTACCTTCACCAGGTAAGAAAGTTGCGGGTAAAACTTTCCACGCTGTAAAAAAAAAAGGAAAATATGATAACGTTCATAAAACAAGGGGGACAACAGAAGTTACTGTAACCAGAAAGGGTTTGATGCTCATCTTCCAGATCATTGGCCCAACAACCATTAATCACAATTCTGGACATTGTAAGATAGAGCTTAAATTATCACATAATTAAATATAATGCGTACCGTCTGTTTCCACTTCATGGTCTGCACTAGTTCTTCGTGATTAAGATGAGCGTCTTTACCTCTGGATTTTATCTTCTTGGGAAGTTCATTTTGGTACCTATGAAAAGTATCTTTTATAGCTAAATTTTATGGCTAATATTGATGTGAAAAAAAAAAAAATCTTTTTACTTTCCAGGTCTTTAATGCAAATTTTAATTAATTTACAGATCTAACAGCTTAATCAGACAGGAGCTATGGATAGATAGATGGATAAAAGCAACTGTGTTCGTCACAGTGCGTATTATTTCAGCTTTGATAATACACCGGGTTATCTGTTCTACTCTTTCTTGATTCTTCATTGTTTGAATAACGCGGCGAGATTATATATACTTAAAGGACAGACGACGATATTTCACATCTCTATTATCGAACAGGAATTTATATTCGATAGAAGAAATATTTCCCTTTCAAATAAAGATGAGAGTGAATTTCACATGGAACTATCGTACAAAATTAACTTTGTTTCATAAAAAATAAAATGATATTTATAATAAAGCTGCTGATGCATTTATGTTATTATTTATAAATATTTTTCCCCTATAGATGACAAAGGGAAACTCCACTCTTCATAAATTAATTGCGTATTTCGTATCTAGTTTAATGTTAAGATAAGTAAAATTCCTTCAATTGTCTAGAAAATAATTTAAAAATAATAAAAACAAAAATAAATAAATAAAGATTACATTAGGATATTGCATATTATGACAACAAAAATAAAAGAAAAAAAAAACGAGTGGATAATGAAATTTAATCTACACCCAGGTGTTTGTTTATTTATTTGTTCAATTCATTGATCGTAAATTATTTTTAATACGATCTGCCGCTACGATACGCTTCTGTGAGAGGGAAGGGTGGGGGGAATCGCGTGTTGATGTTGGGTTGAGTATACATTTGGTATTAAATAAGGCTCCTACTTATTGCAGAAAAAAAAGACAGCTGAATATCGAATTTTTAAATAATGGGATTGAAGAGAAAAGAAAAGAGAAGAAAAGAAAAAAGACACGTACAACATGAAACAAGCTATTCGTCTTTTTTGTAATAGCGCGATAATAAAAATGAACAGGAATTATCCCATGCCTATCGATAAAATTTCACTAAGCGCATTAAATACGGACATAAAAAAAAAAAAAAAGAATTCCATGTATTAGCTACCGGTCTGTCTCTTAGTCGATAAATGTAATCTAGTAAAATTTGTATTTTGTTATTAAAATAAAAACTGCATAGCGTTAAAAAGCTCGTCGAGTCTTTGTCAGTAAAGTCTCCATTTTGAGAGTCTCGCGGGCCTCTGGAGTCGGCATAATGCTCACAAGCCAAGGCAGGCAGGCAGCAAGCGTCAGAGAGAAAGAACGAGCCTTGAAATAAGCAAAATATCATATCGTACGGGATGTAAGATTGTTTATTATGATCGGATTGTTATAATTTGAAAACGACATGTATACATTGATAGATTAATCAGCTATCCAACGATCGAAACTATTCCGAAAAGCGAGTATTTGATAATGAATAAAATGAATTTAAAATCATAGTAGTTGACGAGGTGTTTTGTACAACGTAAAGTCAGACATGATGCGGAGTAGCCGAGCGAGCTTCAGTCGGGGCCGACTTGGTATGATCGTGACATCACTCCGTACCTAATATTCCCACACATGTATAATATGTATAGGTGTGTATAAAAGCAACTAAAAATCCGTCCCGAAGGCACTTGTCATCGGCGGACGGTGTCCCACGTGACAAGGTTGTTGGTATTTTAATGAGCGGCGCATAAGAGATCGCGGTAGCGGCTCCTACAATCGTTGATCACCGCAATGCGAGCAAATAGCTCCGAGAGAGCCAGCCAGCCTACAGTGTGCTACGTGCGATCATCAAGCGCGCTTCGAGTTCATTGTCCGCGGTAGGGGGTACCTTGGAAAGTTTATTTATGTAGTTAAATCGACTCACCAGTTATCCAACTTGATCAATTCTTCAGGCTTCTTAGTCTTCATATCCGCCTTGAGCTTCAAAGCTTGAGGATAAAGTTTAATAACGTGTTCAAATTGATTTGCAGTTCCCTCTGCGAAGAAAGTCGCTGTGTCTTTCACGGAAGCCATTGTGATAACTATGGTACGGCTAGTCGCCAACTGAGGGCACCACTCTACGGCCTCTATGTTCCCTTCGCACTTTGCCTGCCCTGCCTGCCTGCTTGCTTGCTTGCCTTCCTTTCCCCCGTAACGACTAACGACTGCCGACCGACTACTCTCTGTCCGCCTCTCACGGTCGTCCAACACGAGAGCACACAGCACCGACTCTATGTGTGCGTGTGTGTGTATGAGTGTGTGCTTAGGTGTGTATGTGTGTGTGTATGTATACGTGTACCGGAACGTTCCGCTCGCGGGTACGAAACAAGGCGATGATATTATACCTCTTAAACTCTATGTCGACAGTAGAATATAATCACGATTAAATCCACATCCACATTAATATATCGTAGTTTTATTTATTTAAACGTTCCCGGCTGCCGAGGAAGCCACTCGAAATTGAACGCGGGTAGCTGTAGGCTGGTAGGTAGGTACGGAGCGGAGATCGATGCTAGGCGAGGAACGGAGCAGAGCAGAGCAGAGCCAGAGCAGCGCAGCGAAGCCGACACTCTACACAGTGACATTCGTCTGTGTGTGTGCGCTATTTAGTTGTGTTAAGTTCATCCATAGCCATGGCGCCCTCTCTGTTCAGGTTAGGCAAGTCAGAGTGTGCCCACGCTTATACGTGTGTTAGTTTATCAACACAAACGCGCTTGTTTGGATCTACGTCAGCGTCGACCCGTCCCGTACCGATGTCGCGACTATCCCGGCCATAAGCTCAACGAGCGATACCCGCCTGCACTGCAACGTTCTTCGCTCGAATGCTGACGGTGTCGACTTCTAGTTATGGCTCGTGGGCTTACTCATGTAGACATCTCGAACCTCATTATGAAGCTCATAGATTAAAGAAAAATAAATCTATCATCGACGAAACAAATGATTATTCTTGCTAGGTATTATTATCATCATCATGAACCGTATTGTAGAACGTAATTAAGACAAGTAAAATAATATATTCGATTTATGCATGCCGTGTACGAGTATGGAAAAGTATCAGAAGTATTAAATGCCCAGGAATTTAATAAAAGGATAGAAAAAGGAGATTAATAATCAATGAAACTCTAGTATTATTATAGTCGAGTCAGCTCAAGTAGCGCAACAAAGTTGTTGTTGCAGTAAAAGAAAAAAACCAACGCACATGCCTAACTGGCGCGGCGTTGCGTTTTGTGACGAATAGAACTATTCTAACAATCTTAGGCGACCTTGAAGACCTCCTCTGTCGTAGCTCTCAGCTCTAGAGAAGGAGGTATATTTAGCTGGACATAGTGGGTATGTATCGTGCGTGCGAGGTGGTTTGCCCGAGGAATTCTGTTCGTATACGTACTGATGACGTGATTCTTGAGATTATCAGATCCCTAAGAGTAATAACAATGAGCCGGTATTTTTCTCACTCTTTTCATTTTTATACAATAAAATATATACCGTACGTATGGATAGCGTGTGATTTGCCGTTTGTCCAAATGACCTCTTTGGCAGAGGTATTGCGGCCGCTCAAAATACATTCGGGACGTCTACTCTGCCGCACCTTCTAGCGGGAACTACGATTTCTCCCTTTTTAGTACTATGCTTAATAGTAATATAACTTCGTAGATCATTCGATAACGGTATACATACGTATATAAGTATTCACGGTTTCACAACTTTTCGGAATCTACTAAACGGTCATAAAATTGTCTGAACATCGATCCAAGTATGCATCGCAACATTATTTGGAACACAAAACAGCTGATACAACGATATAAATCATTGTAAATCATATATGAAATAATTTGGAAAGAGATAAACAGACTCATTTCGTCTAATACGCCACGACACATGTTATAGCGAGTCGTATACACACGCGCGGTCACAAATAACGCATATATATGTATAATATGGGACTGATTATGAATCAGGGATTTATTTCCAGACGGATGAATGAAAGTGTGTACTATATAGTTATACCATTCTATGCCGTTGAGGTATGTATACATATACGTATATTCACCCAACGAGCCTCTGAGAGACGGACGAGAGACGTACGGAACGATATACATATTTCCCGATCCATGTGTTACACCTATAGGTATATATGCCATGCATAGACGATGCATGCCACGTGCCTTGTTGTTCGTTTGTGTTATACTTTACGCCTTATAGATGGATATACTACATGCAGTTTGAAACCTATGTATACATGTGTAGATGTATACGTAATTCCTCAATCCGAAGGATCATTGACATCTACGATGATCGGCTGTTTTTTCTTTCATTACTAATACCGCGTCTACTCAATACTTTATAGTTCAATATACAGATTGTGTATTCATTTGCAATATTAACCGCACAATACCGACCTGTGTATACGTATATGTATACTACGGTATACATTAGAGATAAAAATGTATCGAAGAAACGTATAGACAACCGTGGCTGATATGTTATGTAATAATTATGTATTATACCTATGTATATGTGTTCAGACACCTATACCACCTTGTCATAAATGACTCACTAATATTTACATATACTTAACGCACGAAGTGGCTGTAGGAAATTACTGTTATCTAAATTGGATTATCGTACGGGGTGACCTTGACCTAGGACAACTCGTATCTATTTGTAAATATACTGCAGCATTTGTGTCGATGTGCACGCACACGGAATACTCTACCCGACGATTCTTTCTACGCACTACGCCCTCTCTCACACACACACACACACACACACACACACACACACACACACACGCATAGTATATATGTATAAATTTAACGTTATACACCCACGCGACTGTAACACGATTATATACAAACACAGGTGCAGGTATAATGTATACAATCATGCATGTATCCTCCTTCTGTATACTCACTTACGTATATGTGCGTATATAGGTATATATGTGCTATCGATCGAGATAAGAACTATTTTATGAATGGAATTGATCTTTAAATACAAACAAACACACACACATGTATGTAACTTATATTCACTATACTTCATTATTTCATGCCAGGATAATTATACAATCGCATGTGTTTAACGGTTTTCAGTGTGAAAAATATACCAATTTTCGCAATGTTCTAGACCTTGTATACGTTACAGAATTCATATCTCCCACATTGTAATTTTACATTTTCGACTATATTATAAAAATTGTATATTATCTAGACAATAAATAATATCATATATTATTATTTGACTACATTAATTCGCTCAACTTTGGATATATGCGGATGCAAGGGTTAGATATGGGTGTAAATGGGTTGTACGATAGTGTAGAGCTGTAGCAGTACCTATAGTAAAAATGAAGAGAACGCATCAAGGTACAAAATTATTTCCCCGGGGCTGAAGAGCAGATGGGGATTTTACCCTTGGTAAAAAGTGGGGGGGAGGGGGTCTGGCCATGCAGGGTTTGGTGCCGGGTGTTCTGCCCCGGCACCGTTTCTGAATCCTCGACACTAAAGCCTGCGTTTGCTTAGATACTACACAGTATGCCGCAGGTATAGTTATACATAGGTAGAGGCTGAATTGCAGCGGGAGCCCCTAGAGGCGGTACGAAATATACGGTGGAAAAAAAAAAATTGCTGACAAATTTTTTTCTTCTATTATTTAGTCGTTTTAATATGTATTTTACACGTTATACTTGCACCGGTATGATACAGAGAAATAGGTATAATGTATACATCTACGGTAGGATGGAGGTATGTGCTACTACACAACGTGGGCACGAATTATTGCGGAATTAAAAAGCGTTGCTAGTTTCGTTTAAACCTCGAGAGACAAAAGCGTTGGGAATAATTAGTCGGTTTGCTGCTCGAGTCGTTGGTTTTATAAGCTTATCTACCCACGTACGGAAGTGTTATATTATATTATCGCTCCGCATGGGATAGGCGAGAATTTATTAGTGGCGTGAAACAGTTATACACAATAGATGTATACCGCGCGGGAGTATTTTTTCATAATTTTTCTTCGACTATCATTTAAACCACCTTCACATTGTAGACGGGTTTTCTCAATCCTAATTTTAATCAACATACGTTTGATTGATGATATTATATACTTACAGGTGTAACGTGATTTCATACATCCGATTCAGATTAATTGAAACACCGGAAAAATTGGCAGTAGACGATCTTACCGACTCTAAAAATATCCACAGTTATATTCCGAACAAATTACCTCAGAGGGCGACACCTTCTTGAGCAATCAGAGACTGTTGTATTAGTATTCAGATAGTATTTTTCGTACCTAGGCCGTTAAAATCTTACGGCCGAGATGCGAACAACATTTTTTGATCGAATATACGTGCAGTACACGGACACGTGTACGTAAAGTCGGACCTTACGGCCGCGAAACACAACCGTAAAGGCATACTTTACGGATACTCGATCAAAAAAGTAATTCATCCAAATATTATTCAACGAAGAGGTTCATTATCATTTGATGAGGAATTGCCATATTTATAGATGTTCTGCAATCTTGAATAACAAGCCGCCGGGGTCAATATCGGTACATGATCATCTATTGAATTATGCAATATACATCTTATCGACTGAGGTCGATTTATAGCTGATCGAAGCTGTATGTCCGAGCTGGAAGCGCGCCGATACTCAAACTGCACGCGTCACCGAATTACGTCAATCCCTCTCGACTGACGCAAGTCGCTTCTATACGGCGAGAATTTTTTTTTTTTTTGTTCTCCTCAGTTCGTCGCGTTCACATTGTTTATTGATTATAATATACCGCGAGCTCGTCGCGCTTCACATGCAATATACAAGATTTCAAATATCCATTGTCGACACTTATAACATACGTATCATTGTATTTAACGTGTCATCAAATCTACAAAATTATTGCATTCGAATGGATTGTTATAATATTACATCGATTGTAATGCGATTTAAACAGCTGGTTGCGTACTATGCAAGCAATAATTTGATACGTTAAAAACAGTATCCAGTTGAGCTTTGAGCTCGCGCCAAAAGGCTGCTCAGGAAGCAGCATGCAATTGTTTGTAGCCGCAGCTATAGCTGTGAGACAAAAACCTCCTCCTCTCTCTCCCTCACTTTGTATTTCCCTCGTCTCTATATCAGCTCTTGATCTCCGAGCTCAGGGTTTCCCCACGCCTTTCTCCCACTCAAAGCCAGAGTGCCTTACATCTTTATTCACATGTATACATACAATATACGTACGTACGATAGAACCGAGGGACGAGATTCCGAAGAATTTGCAAGAGCGTGAAGAAAAAATCGTCGAGTTTTCTCGCCTTTGGGCCTCAACACATATGGCTGTAAAAAAATCGCCAACTTCTCATAACTTATTGCGACGTAAGAACCGTAGAACTGTGGTAAATGTGGGTTCGCGTTTCCCGGATACACTATAGTAATTGTATGGCTATATCGTATTAGACTTCATCTGTAGCAACAACGGACGAATTTAAGCTGTAGACAATGTTTCAGTTACTTAATGAGTACAGGTTATGCTGTCGAAATGAAATTATGCCAAATGTAAAGTAGAAATTCGACGAATATTCGACTTTCAGATTTTTCGAAATCCATAGATAATGGCGATCAAGAAATTCAAAGGAAGTTATTCACTAGGATAATACAGCTATATGATGAGAGATGAAAGTTAACGGAAGAAGTGTATAAAGCGTAATTGAGTGCAGAATAAATGAGTACGTATATCAGTGATCGCGGTTGATATAGTTATCTTACGTTTATAGAATTTCTGGAATTTACATAATGACTCAATGGTATAATACTCGCATAGTCTAAGCGTATAAACTGATATTTTAAGAAACATTTTAATCTGTTATTTTGAAGATACTTTAATGAAACAACTATGCTGTAACTTAAGATGCTATTAGACGCGAAATTGGATCACATATCCCCACAGATCCCGTTCAAGCTCCTAGTAATACCCGATATTCAATATTCGCGGTATGTTCGGTTGTCTACCCACAGGCGTACGACTTTAAAACACATCCGCGACCCCCGGGCATTGCAGGATGATTCATATCCAAATATCTAGGAATACCCCACTAGTAGGTAGTACCTGTACCTGAGTAACGATGCTTCAGCTTGCGGCGATGAATAATCAATAAAACGATGATAAGAATTTACTTTCGAAATTTTTATTCATATACATTATAATCGCATAATTACATGTATGATGATGAAATCTGAAAAATTATCCTACACATATTATACACAACAAGTTATAATCTATTGGTAAAAATTCTAAAGACAACGAATTTGAATTATAATTTTCGAAAATATATCTCAGATTTTCCTTTCCTTTGGTAATAATAATAAGAATAATATTATTAATAATGATAATAACAACACGATTCCCTGAAGAGATCGAAACGTGCCTTCAAATGACGACAGCAGTCGACAGCCGCTTAGTTCAGCTATCCGACGAGCGAGGCTCTTGGGTAACAGAACTTGTTGCGGACTGCGCATGTCGTACATTACGCGCCCACAAAGTAGTCCAGTATGAAATGATATCTAGTTATTTTAGAGGAAGCAGTTAGCCTATGCGGTTTAATTGGGGGGTAGAAATATCGGGAAAACTCTTGTTTTTAAGTTTCGTAAATTGAAACACTGACGCAGTATGAAATTTTCTGATAATTTGTTCTCGAAAAATTGACTGGCGAAGGTAGTATAATTCGGTATGTAATGTGTCGTCGACCGGCGACATCATCAGCAGCAACAGCAGTAGCAGCAGCAGCAGCGACTGGCGGCTGATGTGATAAGCACAAGCTTCGCAATGGATTCCAGTGGTAGAGCTGTGTAATTGTTCCGTGGTATTGCTGACATTTTGTTAAATATCTCGTGTTAAAATAGGTGTTATTATACTCGTATAAAATGAAACTGGACGGGTTTTTATTAGCATAATATTGTATCGGACAGGATCGGTGTAGAATGAAATAGAGTGAGAGAGAAATAGTGGCGAATGCAAATACGTGTCTCTGTACGTAAAAGTGAAAGAAGAACTAGAAGAAGAAGAAGAATAAGGATAAGGAGGAGGAGACGTCGACGACGAAGTTAGGCACCTTATAGTTAGTTAGTTTATACCGTGTTTCTCGCATTCATTGTGCTACACTGCAGTGATTACACTTAAACTAAAGATAGCCGAGTGTAACACAGGTAACACCTACCCATCCATCCATCCACCCAATCAACTAATCTACATACATGTATATTCGCGGAGGTGAATAAATAAGACACATAGATACACCATCATCAAGGAGTAAAGACCAATCGTCGATATCACCAAGGCGTCGAACTCAATCCGTTGTGATTATAATAAAGACTAGATACTCCTTACCCACTTTACTCTCCATCTCGTTTCTCTTTGTTTTTTTTTTTCTTTTTTTTCCTTCTCCTTTTTCCTTCCTGTCTCTCTCTCTTTCTCGTCGACTATCGGGAAGAATCCTACCGCTGGGGAAATCCAGCGAAATAAATATCGTAGTTTCAAGGATAGACACAAAGTAAGATAACGATCACACTACCAAGAAGACTAACAGCTGAAGAACAAAATATTATAACATTAAGGAAAACAGCAGGGAATCACTGCTGAAACAAACGCGATGGAGGCGATAGCGAAACACGATTTTAACGCTACGGCCGATGACGAGCTGAGTTTTAGGAGGAGTCAAGTATTGAAGGTTCGTTCATATATCTATGTGTGCGTGTGTCAATTTTTCTCTCTTTTTTTTTTTTTCTTTACCGCGATTTATTTGTCCAGTAATATTTTTTTCGTCTGCATAGGTATGTGTACACATGCGCGACGAAGAATTAGCAAGACTCCTTGTTTTCTTGATTATTATTATTATTATTGTATTATTATTATTATTATTGTTATTATTATTATTATTATTATTATTATCATTATTATTATTTTTAATTCTTTTCCGTTTAGAGATGTACAGTACACATGTATATAACACGTGTATGTACACACCTATCCGACCTACCTATCAAGTTACCAATATTCATCCTAATGGTTCGAAAAATTTCCTAAGATATACCCCTCTGCCATTTCCCTGCCGCGCAATCGCCAAATATAGGAATACGTGGGGGGCTAGCACACAACCACCGTCACTACCACTACTACTACCACTTTGACCACTTTGGTGCACGGCATGGCAGAGCGTGTGGGGGGAGGTTCACGATTTGAAATTTAGCGATAGGATTGAAAATATATATTTGCTATTTTCACCGTATCAACACGCTTCTTCCCCCCCTTCTTGCCTCTCAAACCACCACTTCACTTCCCCAGGCACATATACATATTACGAGCCTGCATACATACGATACATATACAACACGTTTATTAATAAATCGAGAAAATTCTACTACTAATGTTTTTCCGTTTGCTGATCGGGTGTAATATATCGATGTGTAATAAGGGATCGTTCCACTCAATTGTTCGAAAGCCGAAAAACGAACGGGACAACATTTCTTCATATTATTTGTCTACGATTTTGTAAAGCTAATAAAAAATTAATAAAAAACACGCCTTTGTTTGTTTGTTTATTTATTTATTTATTTATTTATTTAATATCGAAGAAGAGCTGGAATTAATCATTTGATGACATGGTAATCGTTTATCTAGGGGGCGGGTTTATCGTGTTTTGAATATCCATACCGACACACTCGTACCATATAATTGTTCTGAAATAAGTTAACTGATTGACTGACACAAATCCGTTCAAGTTATGCCATGCCTATTTTCTGCTCGCTTGGGCTACAAAACCAACTCCTTCCTATTCATATTACTGGTTACTATTTATAATTCAATGAAACCATGAGATCAGATCATAAGATAAAGTGAAATACATGTCTAAAATATATACATACACGAAAAACAAAGATGGGTATGAAAAAAAATAATGTTGAAACTCTGTAGCGGCGTAATCAGCTTGCAGCCACTGATGATTGAAACATCGCTGTATACTTACTTCCTGACACTAATAATAATAACAATATTAACAGTCATCATTCTTTGGTCAGAGCCAGCTATCTAATAACTTTATACACGCACACACACACACATACTGTATGTATATTGTAAGAGTATTTTGAAATGATTCCTCTTTATTTATCATTTATTATTAACAACCAGGCTTTCTAAGTTTCTCATCTTTATTGTTAGTCAAATTTTCGACTACAATGATCCTAACTCAGAGCTTTCCAGAAACGTGGATATTATCTGGCCTTGGTCTGCCGTTCGCAGTTTGTTTATACTGTATACAGCTGGTTCTGGTATTAATAAATGATAAGTGATTATCATTTTTCATTTCTTCTGCTTTACTAATGTCTGGAATGATTATTGTTAGAATTTTGTGGATGTGTTTTTGCTTCGAATTGTGCTCCACTCCACTCCACTCCTCTCCTTTCCTCTCATCTCACCCCTGGATAATGAATCTTGAACCTTCTTCATTCACAATGATGTGTGTGAGCTAAATTCATGATTTTACAGATCCTCAACATGGAGGATGACATGAATTGGTACCGAGCCGAGTTGGACTCCAGGGAAGGACTTATACCTAGCAATTACATCGAGATGAAAAATCACGAGTTAGTAGATACTGTAATTTAGTATACATCACATGATCTACTCGAAAGCTTACATATCGTATTTTAAACTCGGTCAAAAGTTGCTAACTTGTTCTTATTTTTTTTTTGTTTCGGACCTCATTGTCTGCCTAAGGATTGGATGAATATTTGAAATATTGAATATAGTTGGGAGCCCTAATTAATCTTTAGATATGCTATGTGATCCCTCAAACAGATTACAATGTTTTCTTCAATAGAGAAGGCAGGAATACAATTCGTCATGTGCGAATAAAGTTGTTCAGATTTGAACAGGATCTGAATGAAATGAAATTTCTCTAGGTGAAGGTGCCTCAGAGATTTTGAGGTCATCTAGAGTTTTCTAAAATTGAATCACATGCTTATTCAGTCAGTTTTATAGCCGAATTTATTAGAACCCACTCCCAACGATCCATGATACAAGCCAATTCCATATTATTTTTTTTTTAATCTGGATCGCCTAAAAATTTTCTAGGGCAATTTAATCCAGAAAAACTTATCCTCATTTAAAACCAAGCAACTTTCAAATCAAACGCCTTTCTCTATCTTCAGTATTTCAAGGCATGTATCTCAATGGATTTATTGACGGGATTTAGCAAGTAGTTTTCTCCAGGACAATCACACAAGAGGAGTATTGACTAATAGGATAGATAGTTTTTTTCCTTAGTTCATTTTTTCTTCTTCTTTGATTACGATACATTATACACAATTGACGATATCTTGAGACCAAGCACTGAGTCTCGGAAGAGGCTCAAGTATTCGTAACACAAGATAATGATAGTCAAAAATTAATATTATCCATTTCTCTAACTAACAGCTGGTATTACGGGAGAATAACAAGAGCAGACGCAGAAAGACTCCTAATGAACAAACACGAGGGAGCTTTCCTTATCAGAATTAGCGAGAGTTCACCAGGGGATTTTTCGCTATCTGTTAAGTGAGTATAACCGACGGATAAAATAACAAACTTACCTAAATTCCAAATTTGTATTTTCTCAATTTTTCTTTGAACAATTTACAGATGTTCAGACGGCGTGCAGCATTTCAAAGTGCTCAGAGATGCACAGGGTAAATTTTTCCTCTGGGTTGTAAAGTTCAACAGCCTTAACGAACTCGTAGAATACCATCGTACCGCATCCGTTTCTCGTTCTCAGGACGTAAAATTACGCGACATGGTACCAGAAGAGGTGATTATTACATCATTACACAGGAAAAAGTGTATTTTTAGTCATTCCCCATCCCCATAATTATTAAATATTCAAGCTCTGATTATCATAAAAATTATGCAAGAGCGCTTGGTGCTAGACTTGTGACCAGTAATCCATTAGTCCAAGTAACGACCACAAAGATGGTCATTAAATATGACATTGTGCGAGTCTGCTAGTAAATAAGAACTTAATTATGTATTACTATTTGGTGTTAGCTACTTCCGTCTGTCTATTAAACGAATGCTGATCCAGCTATTGTTTCTGTTTCCTTACAGTGTTTGGTCCAAGCGCTATACGATTTTGCACCTCAAGAACCTGGAGAATTAGAGTTCAGAAGAGGCGATGTGATTACGGTCACGAATCGCACCGATCAACACTGGTGGCATGGAGAAATTGGTAATAGACGAGGCCTCTTCCCATCAACTTACGTCACGCAGTATCACTCCTAGGTGATTATTAACGGACTTTATTTATCCATTTCTTATCAAAACCACAGGCGAACTGGCACGATTGTCATTTTGATTATATTCAAGCGAACCATGATAAAGGGAAACAAATTTGAATAAATAATTTCCTACACTTTCATGTTTGTGATGTTGAAAATTACAGGCCACAGAGAGTGATCGAGGCATGCAAAGACCGCCATTATCTTATCCGACAACAATCACCTACAGAATACGGATAACTGCCGAAATGATAAACAACATTCTACAAACTCCACCGATAGAGTGGGCCTCCAGGATGTATTGGTGGTCTAGGCGGAGGGCTCTGTAGTTAATCTCTATTACATAGACGATTTTTTCAATCTGGTTCTTGTTCGTCTCTGGATTAAAAAATGGATTCAAGCAATCTTCCTATTCTGACAGAAAACTTGTGTCAGGTATCCTAGGGTCTTTTATAATTATTAAATCTCATTTCGTGGATAGAAACCGATAAAATTAAGTCAGTCAGTTATTTAACATCGCATTTCTACATCGCGGAAATTTGATGATAGGAGACGAGGAGATATCCTTGCCCTGATAATAACGAGTCTAACAAGATATCTGATTTATAATTACTTAGCTTAAAGTCTGGATCATTTAAGAATATATCTACCCTTAGCAATTCGCCGATAAATTATATACATAAATATATATACATATAACGAATACCCTAACTAATTGAGAAATAATCGGTTTTTCTTTTATATACAAATAACAAATTGATTATAACTTTATAAGGCGATAAATACAATAAATACGAGTCTATAGAGAGGTATATTAAATCGAGCATGCATACATACATACACACATACACATACATACATACATACATACAAATATATATATATATATTAGGGTGTCCGTTATTTCCCGAATTGACTCTTTCTACTTGGGTATGGGCCAAATCATTAGTTTATAGGGTAAAAACAATTATGAAATTTTTTTTTTTTTTTCAAGGGCCATTAACCCCTGCCTGTAGGACGATACTTGTCCCATTTGATTAACATGGGATTTTTGCCCTTTTTAATCTTTAATTTTTTTTTCGCCTACTACTTTCATGACCTCATCAAATATTGTTGATTCTACTACTGTTCTGACCTCTTTGGATGGACATATTCGTATATTGATGGAAAAAAAAATTTCAAGTTTCGAAGCGGTAAAATTTTTTTTTAACCATATTGTTTAATATCTTTCGAATATTTTTCAATTCAAACAAATAGCATTGAAAAGTCAATAAATTCAAAAATATTCAAAAATTACTGAAAAATACGGTACAAATAAATTTTGAAAAAAAACTTCAAAACTTATGGAATTTTTTTTTTTTTACCAATCTAAAAATATGTCCATCCAAAGAGGTCAAACCAGTAATAGAATCAACAATATTTGATGGGGTAATGAAAGTAGTAAGCGAAAAAAAAATTGAAGGATAAAAAGGGCAAAAATCCCATGTTAATCATACGGGACAAGTATCGTCCTACAAGCAGGGGTTAATGGTTCTTAAAAAAAAAAAAAAATAGCACAATTGTTTTTACCCTATAAACTGATAATTTGCCCCATAACCAAGTAGAAAGAGTCAATTTGGGAAATTACGGACACCCTAATATATATATATATATATATATATATATATATATATATATATCCAGGGTGGGCCGAAGAGAAAGAACAATACTACAAAACGTGGGCAATGAAAACTTTGTTATTTTTATTTATTTTTTTTATACTTTTTTTTTCTTACAAATTAGGAAGTCGTTTTCGAAACGTTAATTTTTTCTAGTTTACAATGAAAGAAAGAATGAGAGAAAAAAAAAAATACGAGATTTTTTTTCAATCCTCAGCTATACATATTTGATTTCGGATTCACCCCAAACATATAGTATAAACTACCCACTTTGAAATACCTAGTTTGTTAAATTATTATCCTGATATTATGATAATATAGGCGGGCGTTTGATTTATTTTATCATCGTCTTGATAATGCTTTTTTATTATCTAAATAATTGTTTCTTCCCCCCCCCGCCGCGCTTTTTCTGCTTTTTAATATGAGTTTGTCTCTGTCTCTCCGCACCTCGGTGGTAAATTTATACATTAATTTGGAGCGACAAGACTGACGATAATATTTCAATGATTAATTGTTATTTTTATTATTATTATTATTATTACTATTATTGGATACACTTTTTCAAACAAATTGCAGTGTGATGATGATGATGGTGATGATGATTATGATGATGATTATGATGATTATGATTATGATGATGATTACGATGATGATGATGATTACGATGATGATGATGATCATGATGATGATGGTGATCATGATGATGGCGATGATGGTGATTATAATTATGATGATGATGATGATGATGGTGATTATGGTCATTATAATTATGATGATGATGATGATGATGATGATGATGATGATGATACCCTTAATATCGTAGTAGCAGGGGAAATTATATTATATTACATAATATGGACATTTATGATATAATATAATACACTACGATAAGGACAACCCCCCCCCCCCCTCCCCAGGGTAAATTTAATTCACGATCCGTGCATCACAGACGGTAATATATTAATCAACAGTTTTCTTTATTCCCCCCCCCCCTTTCCGAACATCTTCGTATATTCATCCAGCCATATTAATTCAAGAACTAAATAAATGATAATATAACATAACTATAAACTAAACTAAACTAAACTAAACTAAACTAATTCATTGATTACTTTTTCGGCACGTATGCATCTGTTAATATATATATATATTTTTTCTCTCTTTTCTCTTTGTATAAAATTTGACTTAGATCTACCGATATCAGTGATAAAAGGAGTTATCATAGTTAATCACTGAGATTTAAATCCCGAATGAAACTATTGACACGTGATAAATAGGTATATGTATATTTATGGGTATTCGAAATTCTGTTCACTATAAATATTAATATTAAAATTTCAGTCCATGGTATTATAGCTTATTGAAAGATTCTCGTTAAATCCAACTTTTCAGATATGTATCATCACTCAGAGATGCGTGTGAATCAAAGATTCGTAGATTATTTTATAATAAGAAGCTAAGAAGTTGGCTTTTTGTTTTTTTTTTCCTTCTTAATAATACTAATGATTACTATCTATTTTATATCATTGACATTATTGATTATCGATATAGCTTTGTAATAAGAAAAAAAAATGTTTTTTTTCAATCACGACGGGGCGGGTAGAATGGGAAGGGAATCGATGAAGAGAAGGACACGAGACGAATATAAATATGTGACTTGATATTTAATCCAGTCGTAAGGAATGGAAAAAAAAAAACAAAAATAGAAAGAACAAACACGAAATAGAATCACGAGACCAACAACGATAATGAAAATTCATACAACAAATTGAAAAAAAAAAAACGGAAATAAAAAAAAGAAAAAAAAAACAAAACAAAATGAAAATGAAATAAATAAGTAAAATATAAAATTGTATGTATATTTTTTAAGAGTTATATAATTTTTCTAATGATCTTGAGTCTCAAGTCTCAATCCTCCTTTACCCTTGTTTTCTTTATAAACATTATTATTATCATTATGATTATTATGATTATTATTATGATTATTACTATTATTATCATTATTACTATTATCATTATTATTATTATTATTATTATTATTATTATTATTATTATTATTATTATCATTATTATTATTATCATTATTATTAGTATTATTATTATGGAGATGTCTAGCATTATATTGTGTAATTATTATTATTATTATTATTATTATTGCGTTATGTTACATTTTATTAATAACAATATATTATATTAATCGTATTTGCATGCCGTTTATTCGTCTACTTTTCATTAAATCTTTTCATTCATGTCCACGTACCAAATTCCTATTTTAAGCATAAATAACAACGTGTTATACCTATTAGACTATATACAGAGAGTATTCGTGGGTGCGGGTCACTTGTTGATGCTTGACAATGAATTCATAATGAATTGAGCACATTCAACAAGTGACCCGCATCCACGAATACTGCCGGTACCTACATATAAACAGTATATTAATATAATTATTAAAAAAAAAAATCGAAATTATCTTTTATGTTATTTTATTATTTATGAGCATTTATTTTTATTTTTATTTTTTTATTTTATTCAACCAAGGATTCCTATTGGTAAGTTGAAATCATTTTTTTTTTTTAAACTGCAAAGACTGGGGATTAATTCAAGTCAATTGTGAATAAATAAACTGTCGATTTTACTTTTTATGTTATTTAAAGATAAAGATATTCGGATTTTTTTTTATCGTTAAACATATTCGTAGGAAAGAAAAGAATTTCTTGATATTATTATTCATGGATTATCATCATTTTTTATTGTATATAGCTAGGGTATTCCACGTGTAACGAATCGGTTTTTGGCCGGAGGTTATTGAATTTGGCGCCAATGCAAATTCAGATTTCTTGTTACTATTCATAAGTATCAGATGCCTCCAATAGTTACAGAGAAAAATTAATTCGACACATTTTCAACTCCAAGTATCTCAGCTATGCATCAACGGAATCTTAACTTCCCACAGTGCATTTTACGCACATAAACGAGCTCTCTTATAATATGTCGCACTTGAATTTTTTTTGTCAAGTTTGGAGCAAGTAAAATTTGGGAAATATATGATTCATTTTTTTTTTTTTAAATTTATTCATAGGGTCACGCAAATCGCCTTGAAATTGTTAACGGAAGTACTTCGAAGATGCACAAAAAAAGTGATAAAATTTTCAGCTTGCTCTTTTTCGATGACCTCCGGCCAAAAACCGGTCCGTTTCATGTGGAACACCCCATATATATATATATATATATATACATACATATATACACACACATATATTTATATATAATATACAGTATATAATTTATCGGCATAATTGATAAACGAATATTCATTCTCTTTTGTAATTAGTGTTGTAGTAGTTATTAGTCTGTATATAGGTATAAAATGTATGAAACGTATCGATCATTCGAAATTTCGTAGATTCAAATAGGATTATTAGAAAAAGATACATATATATATATATATATATATATATACAATACATGTAGCTATACAGCTTTGGAATTAATTCGATGTGAAATTTGGTTTGATCAAAGTATTAGTAATTGTTACACCCACTATAATGTAATTCAAAGTTACATATATGAATCTATAATTAAAGTATAAATTGTCTGTAGTGCCAGGTATTTCACGATTCATTACATTGATAGAATCATAGAGGGACACTAATTATATAATATATATATACATACATAGGGTTTATAGTAATTGTTATTACTTGGCCTTAACATATACATATAATACGTTATCAATATACATATATGCTATATTAACATACAGGGTGATTGGTTTTAATCGATACAGGGCGATATCTCGAAACCGAATAGACAAACAGAAAAAATTTCTCCACAAAAGTTGTAGGGTTCGGAGGGGGAAAGAACTGAGTAAAATCAGATTTTCTCCAGATGACCTTGCCGAGCTAAAATCAAGGTCAACTTTTTTTTTTTAAATGGAACCCTATATTTTTCGTTGCGGAATCGAATAAAGCATTCAATTTTGAATAAAAAATCATACGGATACATATCATCTGCAGTCAATTGTTGCGGAGATGAGAGCTGTGCAAGATGGGAGTGTCGGGGCACTGGGCTAGTTCGGCGTTGAGCTCTTTTCAGACAATTTTCGGAAGCCTATTTCTCGTGAACGAGTGGCTCAAAATTTATCAGACGGATTTCAAATTAATCTTCGAATCTCGAACTAAAAACTCATTGAAACGATTTTAGATAAATTGTGTAATTCGACGGCTGCAGACTTTCTAAGGTGAAGTTGCGAGAGAACCATTCAATTTTCATCGAGATATGTTTTGAAAATGAAATATGCGATTGTATTCAAAATTTACAGGTGACATCATTAGACGTCCAGGAAAAGACTCATCGAGGGAATTTTTTGATCTCTGGTTTTTCCAGAAAAAAAAGGTGAAAATTTCGCAATTTTATTTCTGTCGAATCTAGACTCCGAAAATAATTCACACGCAAGCTGATGACTGGAGAATTGGATTAATCATTATGAGAAGAGCTATGCAAGATGGACAATTGGGGCGCTGGGCTAATGCGGCGTTGCGGGAACGCTTACGTACGAGACAATTTAACCTAATCCAGGAACTTGATCAGAAGTACTAAATGACTCTTTATGACATACAGGTAATGAAAAACAATAACTTTATTGAAGGAATTTAATGAATTTTATAATCTTTTTCTACAGTGTCTTCGCTTCTTCAATTACTTTTCAAATATTCCCCCGTTTGCATCGATGCACAATTGTAATCGTCGCTGAAATTCGTTGACTGTTTTTCTGAGCATTTCAGCGGGTATTTCATTACACGCCGCAGTGATGCGGTCCTTCATATCCTCGGGCGTTGTAGGTTTCTCAGCGAAGACGATCCCTTTCAGGTAACCCCACAAAAAAAAGTCCGGTGACGTTAAGTCCGGTGACCTTGCTGGCCAACGCACGTGGCCATTTCGGCCCATCCAACGTTGCGGATAATTTTCGTTCAGAAAATCCGTAACAATGCGGGCGTAGTGAGCACCAGCCCCGTCTTGCTGGATCCACAATCGATCCATAGTGTCTGGATCAACGCCTTCCATCAATTCTGGCAGTTCATTTTGTAAAAGATTTAGGTAATTAGCCCCGTTGACGTTACCCTCGAAAAAATAGGGTCCCACCAGGTGACCATCTACAATGCCACACCACGCGTTGACCTTCCAACGATGCTGATTTTCAATCTGTCGCATCCAGTGGGGATTCACATCTGAATAATAGTGACAATTATGCCGATTTAATTCGCCGGTGTTTTGAAATGTGGCCTCATCGCTGAACATAACGCGGTTGAAAAATGTCGGATCGCGTGCTAATTCTCCCTGTGCCCACCTACAGAATGCTACCCGCTGAACCTTATCATTGTCTGACAGCTCTTGGTGAAGTGAAATGTGATAAGGGTGAAAACGAAATTTTTTGAATATTTGGACCACTTTCCACTGTGATATATGCAATTCACGACTTATTTGCCTCTGGCTGATATGGGGGTCCATCGCAGCCATTCCTAATGCCGCATACGTTATTGGATCTTCGGCACGCGATTTTTTTGATCGTATTCTCTTAAGAGTTCCACCGCGTGATCTGGGTACTAGTCGCTGTATCGTAGAATGGTTGGGATGCCGCCGATTCGGGTAATTTTCTTGATAGGATCGCGCTGCTGCTCTCGCGTTTCCTCCAGAGGCACCATAAGCCATAATAATGTCTACAATTTCGTTTGGCTGATAATCTGACATTTTTTTGATTTTCGTTCCGTACTATTTGTCGAAGTAATCAATGATTTACATGATGACGAGAACATCTGTCATAAAATTTGGAAAATTGTTTTAATAAATTTATTGTTTTTTTCATTGTTTGTATGTCAATTATTTAGTCGTGAATTGCATATTTCACAGTGGAAATATTCAATTTTCGTTGTGTGAGGCTAGCTATTACTAAAACATCCGGACAAATAGTACGGAACGAAAATCAAAAAAATGTCAGATCTTTTACAAAATGAACTGCCAGAATTGATGGAAGGCGTTGATCCAGACACTATGGATCGATTGTGGATCCAGCAAGACGGGGCTGGTGCTCACTACGCCCGCATTGTTACGGATTTTCTGAACGAAAATTATCCGCAACGTTGGATGGGCCGAAATGGCCACGTGCGTTGGCCAGCAAGGTCACCGGACTTAACGTCACCGGACTTTTTTTTGTGGGGTTACCTGAAAGGGATCGTCTTCGCTGAGAAACCTACAACGCCCGAGGATATGAAGGACCGCATCACTGCGGCGTGTAATGAAATACCCGCTGAAATGCTCAGAAAAACAGTCAACGAATTTCAGCGACGATTACAATTGTGCATCGATGCAAACGGGGGAATATTTGAAAAGTAATTGAAGAAGCGAAGACACTGTAGAAAAAGATTATAAAATTCATTAAATTCCTTCAATAAAGTTATTGTTTTTCATTACCTGTATGTCATAAAGAGTCATTTAGTACTTCTGATCAAGTTCCTGGATTAGGTTAAATTGTCTCGTACGTAAGCGTTCCCGCAACGCCGCATTAGCCCAGCGCCCCAATTGTCCATCTTGCATAGCTCTTCTCATAATGATTAATCCAATTCTCCAGTCATCAGCTTGCGTGTGAATTATTTTCGGAGTCTAGATTCGACAGAAATAAAATTGCGAAATTTTCACCTTTTTTTTCTGGAAAAACCAGAGATCAAAAAATTCCCTCGATGAGTCTTTTCCTGGACGTCTAATGATGTCACCTGTAAATTTTGAATACAATCGCATATTTCATTTTCAAAACATATCTCGATGAAAATTGAATGGTTCTCTCGCAACTTCACCTTAGAAAGTCTGCAGCCGTCGAATTACACAATTTATCTAAAATCGTTTCAATGAGTTTTTAGTTCGAGATTCGAAGATTAATTTGAAATCCGTCTGATAAATTTTGAGCCACTCGTTCACGAGAAATAGGCTTCCGAAAATTGTCTGAAAAGAGCTCAACGCCGAACTAGCCCAGTGCCCCGACACTCCCATCTTGCACAGCTCTCATCTCCGCAACAATTGACTGCAGATGATATGTATCCGTATGATTTTTTATTCAAAATTGAATGCTTTATTCAATTCCGCAACGAAAAATATAGGGTTCCATTTAAAAAAAAAAAGTTGACCTTGATTTTAGCTCGGCAAGGTCATCTGGAGAAAATCTGATTCTACTCAGTTCTTTCCCCCTCCGAACCCTACAACTTTTGTGGAGAAATTTTTTCTGTTTGTCTATTCGGTTTCAAGATATCGCCCTGTATCGATTAAAACCAATCACCCTGTATATTTTTATGTCCTATAAAATAATAACAATACAATACCATGCGACGCTATTTTGAAACAATGAATTTTGCAGCATTGAAAATCAATTATACTCAGAATAATTGAATCCGGATTATTGGAATGGTGAATTGACGAATTCGTTTCACCATAGGAACGATAACCTCCTTTGTTCAATTATTATTTCAGTACATATTATATATATGGTATTTATTCGAAGGAAAAACAACAAAAAGAACAATAAAATTGGTTTATAAAATATAGTGCAACATAGGTATATAATCCGATATGATGATGATTTTCGGCATGATATATATAATGTATTCGATTTTTATTAATTTCTTTTCATTTTACTAAGGGCGCGCCTTATTCAACATTAGAGATTTAAGGCTTATGACGATGATCACCTGTGTTATTGCAGCAATATATTAATAGTATACATATTTTTCTTTATGCTATAATGATATATGATACTGAGTCGAAGATTTGCGTGTAAATATGAAATAGTGTCACTTTTATTTTCATCAACGTTTTTGTGTTTGTCTTTTCACATTTTTTTTTAGAATTTCACCACCTCGTTATAACGAATGATTATATAACAGTATAACAGTATAACACAATAACTATCTTACAATAATTTGTCGAGTAAACATACGTTATTGTCATATACATATATATTATCATAAAAATAAACTTGACTCGAGTTTGAATACTGGACCAAACGATCATAATATTACATTGCTTAGCCCTAGATCAACGTAATATATTCATCATTTGACCATATTAATTTTTGTATAAAATTTGCGAAAATTCATAATCATTATACATATATTATCGCATCATATATTTGCTGATCATTCATAGAAATTCCCATATATATATATATATATATACATATACCCTTTGAAAATGACCTATCTATAATAATACATAATCGCATATGAGATTATTATCAAACTCTTAATTCACTATGTATTATAGATTTAATAATGATAATGTATAATTATCGACGAAAGCACGTAAACGAACGTAAAATAATAATATCATGTATTAACAATAAAGTTGGTACTCTTTTGCAATCTCATAAATATAACGGCGATGGTTGATTCATATTACGGGTCACGTATTAATATTAACTTAATTAACAAATTAAATGAATAAAATACCACCTATTCTTGAAAACTGGTAATAATCGTTACAAAGTTCGAATTCCCGCGCGGTTTTGTTCACTTCCGTCACCTAACCAATTCCGCGACTATAAAACCGTTAATTTCTATTTACCGATTTGAAAACGAGTGAATATGACTGTGATAAATCATTAAGCGAATAAATTAATGGAGGTCTTCAATTTTACAACAGAAATTAACTAAACTAGGTAGAAAAAGTATCGATAAACAAGAGTTGGAATAATTTTGTCTAACTTCCGGCGTTCCCAAACCTGAGGCCTTCTTTCCTGTCTGGAAGTCTCCCAGTGGCATTGCCCAACGTGAGTTTACGCCAAAAAAATATCAAATTAAATGTCTTAAGGGTGTGAAAGTTGCTAAAAATCTGTCGGTTTCTCTCCCGCCGATGTGACTATAATATAAAATCGCGTTACTGACAAATACCGTATGCTTTAAACTAAAATATGAGAGCACTAACACCAAGCGCGGTGTTTATACCACGTGGCGTTCCTAGCCCCAGTAGTCATTCGCTCCGCGGTTTAACCTGAATTTATTAAAATCCACAATGTTCCCTTTCCTTCACAACGCGGTAATATTATCAGTTTATTTTACAGGTTGACTCGTAGTTCAACCACAACGTTAAAATGTCGGGAGGATTAGATGTGTTGGCTCTTAAGGAGGACGACGTTACCAAGATGTTGGCTGCCTGCACTCATCTCGGTAGCGAGAATGTAAACTATCAGATGGAACAGTACGTCTACAAGCGTCGCGCTGACGGTAAGTCTGGCAATAAAAAACAATCGAAGAATAAGATGGGGTCTCAATTCTATCTGCGAACATTATTTCGTTATTCTTCATTCACTCTCCTCGTCAGGTGTTAACATCATAAATCTCCGTCGTACTTGGGAGAAGCTTTTGCTCGCGGCTCGTGCCATAGTGGCGATTGAACACGCCAGTGAAGTTTTTGTCATAAGTTCTCGTCCCTACGGTCAAAGAGCTGTGCTTAAATTCGCCGCTCATACCGGAGCTACGCCAATAGCCGGTAGATTTACTCCCGGTGCATTTACCAATCAGATTCAGGTAAGCACATTGTGATAAAGGAGACAAATAGACTGTCAGTTATATCATGCCTTCGAATAACGTGATGATACCAATTATGTCCGGAATAATACCGTGTTGGTACATAAGGCTTAATCTTTTCTGACCGTATGTCTTCATACGATTGATTATTATTATCATTATTAACAATCGCAGGAACACCGTAGAGACTGATTATTGGTTTTTTTCGTTCAGGCTGCTTTCCGAGAACCTCGTCTACTGATTGTTACCGACCCGGTAACAGACCATCAGCCTATTACAGAAGCGAGCTATGTGAACATCCCTGTAATTGCTTTCTGCAATACTGACTCTCCGCTTAGATTCGTCGATATTTCTATACCATGCAACACCAAGAGTACGCACAGCATTGGTCTTATGTGGTGGTTTTTGGCTCGCGAAGTACTTCGGCTTCGTGGATCAATTCCTCGCGAAACCAAGTGGGAAGTTGTCGTCGATCTATTCTTCTACAGAGATCCGGAAGAGGTTTGTATACTTTTAATTCGAATATTAGCGAATGAAGGACCGCGCTAAAACCCCGAATCATATATCTTTGAAAGTTTGTATCAGTTCTTCGTCCGGATCTCCGAATATTGAAAATTGAGATGAACCTGAACATAAATGATGATAAGAAAATGTCGAGAATGAAAACATGTTCATATACATATGGCTTAATCTTTTCTGAAATCTAAACGGAATCGAATTAGTTGCGTTGAGTTTATCCCGTTTAAACTAAACTCTGGTTTTAAAACCGTGGTTTACAGGCTGAGAAAGAGGAGCAAGCAGCCAAGGAGATTGCTGCTCCGCCAAAGATGGACTTCATCAGCAGCGCCGAAGCTCCACCTGCCGCTGAGGCCGGATGGGCTAACGAAGTCGCGGCTGCTCCTGCGACCGAGAACTGGGCCGATGATACTGGTGCCACTCTTGCACCTGCTCCTGCTGCTGGTGCACCCGCTGCATTCGCTCCAAGCGAGGATTGGGCTTCACAAGTATTAAAAATTGAATACTTTATTTCAGGAATATCTCATACTTCCCTTTTTCTCTTCATATAATGTTGATCTTTTCATTCAGGTACAAGACGACTGGTCATCAACTACGCCTGCCGCTGCGGCAGCACCTGCGCCTGCACAGAGCTGGGGTGGTGCAACAGCCGAAAAATGGTAACGTGTGTTCTCCAGAGAGCTTTCACATCGGCATTTCACTTTGTAATACGATATTAATAAAGTGATTCAATAATACGTTGCGTTTAGTTGGTATTTATTAAATAGGCGATAGGTAAACATGGACACACGCTTTTCCCCTCTTTCAATAGTTTCTCAAATCATAGGACTGAGACGTTCTGATCATGGAGCTACTTTCCCTGGTCGATGTAATTTCCGCGGTAGTTTTCTTTGTCCGATAATTTGCCGTGGACTTTGAACCTATATATGCATGTGTAGTCCGGATGTCCCCAGTTTGATTGTACTTCAAGAAGAATTGTTTTGATCGGACACAGCTTGGTCTCTTCCTATAGTCGGAACATTTGGACAAGAAATTCTGGGCTTATTAAACTCTGCATTTACATTTTACTCTAGTCAATATTACCTTTACTTTGAATGTCCGTGAAGATGGGCCGTTCATATCATAGGTGAAGCTACCCAGTGTGAGGAACATCTGGTCAATCAGTCCCTGTTCGAATAACACATCTTGCTAAAGATCATTGCTCGGCTTATTTAGAAAGAAAATTAATTATCCACACTCACGTAAAGAATGAAGTCTTTTGGCGCAGAGTTTATTGATCCAGTTAGAGAAATGGACACAGGTATATGCTCGAGTGTTATTTGGTCGATTAGAGTAGGATAGGCTAATTCTATCACGATTTTTCCTCTCGATCCTTTGAATGCCCAACATTCTCCCGCTTGAGTCCAAGGCTGTGCACAGTGGGGAAATGAAAAATGGGAAAAATTATATTTTCATAAGAAAGAATCCGATCGTTTCAGTTTCTTTCGAAACCTGGAGACAAGTTTCAGTCACACCTGTATCACTTTGCGAGGCGTAAAGTAGTTTGCTTTCCAAATTGGAATCCCAAATAAAGTTGTCTGCTGATGCCAAGGCTCATAGTATGACTCTGTGTCCGGAGTGTCTAATACAGAGCCGCCAGCAGCCTCCGAAGCAAAGTCCGCCAATTCTTCGTCTAACACAAAATAACACATTGGTATTTCGAAATTCTCTCATTGATTCAGCAGATCGAAATTCGTATCTGGAGTCTTTTTCTGGCATACCTCTATAGTGACTGCGCATAATGTTCGATAGGTCTTTGTACTCGCTTTTCTGTGAACAGAGGTATTTCCATTTTTATATTCTCAGTCTATTGTCTTATGAAGAGAAAGAAGTTTGTATCGTAAAGATGCTTCCTATTCCAGAGATTTGAATCCAGCGATGCTTTAACAAACAGTTAATCAGAATCCTCTGAACTTATTCATAAAATATAGTTATCACATAACGGTTTTATTTCGTAAAACCTATAATTGAATATGTGTAACATTGCGATCTTAGTGAATATAATGACCATGAAAAGAACGGTCAATCATTCGTAACTCTAGAAGTCATATAACTGCATTAATCCAAAGCCTTATTTTTTCTGTCTCTGAAAAGAGTTTACAATACTAGAACTTGTGTTTGCTTATTGTGTGTCTAACTCTGTGGGGAAGTGTGATAGTCAGTTTCTTTGGTAAAGTAATATTAGCTAGTTTTTCTATGTTCATTGTGTTGCGTTTTGTGTAACCATTTTTTTCAAACTCAATTCAAGATTGAGCGCCTGGCTTCTGAGATTCTCAAGCTTTCGATCCAGTTCTGAAGACTCGACGATTGGTGCTGAGTCCATAGCGATGAGCCCATCTTTCATCGGTCTTGTTCTCGCATGAGAATACTCATCGGCATAAACTGGCATGTCGATTTCGTTGTGAGCCAAAGTATAGGTGAGAAATACACCTGCAGTTTTGAAATGAATTCCCATTAAGGAAGAAGAAGAGAGGGAGAGAGAAGAAGTAAAAGGTCGGCAGTATAAGATACGCATGAGATCCTTTCTTTTGTATTTTAATATTGATATAATAACATTTATAGCGACGATAAATTGATAATGTGTAATACCTGTGCCTAAAGCGAGCATGAAAACGACTTGTAATATTGAGCTTAGAAGTTTTGTAATAAATTTCGCGAAGCGACGAGCCTTGAGCAAAAGCCATATATCTATACTAACCAGTCTCATGGTTAGCCTGTATAAATAGGCAGCTGAAAATACGTAATTGTATATAATGAAAGAATTACAGTTGGGGTTTATAGACAATTATCGATTTTAATTACACATATTAAACTCTTCGTCTGAGCGGTAACATTCACAAGATTTAACTGTTTGAATAGTTTGAATGTTGTTCCGTTTCCGTTATTTCCCCGTCGCAAGCCCGTCCACAGCCCGTCTTTACCGTTTGAGTTCAAACGTCCACCACGGGTGCAAAGGATGTGAATCTAACAAAAGACGACAGACGTGACACAGGTTACCTCACCATCCGCAAGATGACTCTAGCGTGTGGTATATGTCGTGATTCACAATCTGACTCGATTCTCGAATTCTCGAACTAGTATCAACTACTGCATATGACAGGGAGAAAATCAAGATGGCGATCTACGTTGTGATTAGTTACTTTTTGACTACGTTGCCGTCATCCTCGTTGATCGCTGTTACCAGTTCATCTATATATTATTAAAAATATTTATTCCCATGTATAAAACCCGACCGAGTTTCACCACCAGTTTATCATTTTTTGATCAATAATCAACCATCGCTGTCGCACACAATCATGGAAAAAAGGTTAAGTATACTCGATCATTTCATACATAATCACTTATCTGTTATGTATCTAAATACTTATCACACTCCACGCTGCTTATCGAGTATTCATACATTCGCACATTCGTACGCTCAATCCTCATAACTTCGTTACAGCTGATAGATAGATAGATAGACGGATAGGTTGACCTTTTCTTGTTATTAAATTCTCTTCAATTATCTCTAGTCACGGTTTGTTTTCGTACAAATAATATCTGAACACACTGTTCTTGTCGTAAAACAGGATTCTGTCATTTCTAAGGATCAGTCGAGTTTTTTCACTCAGGATCATTCATTGGGGTAGTTTTCGCACTTGGATACCTTAAACTGTTCCACAGGGAACGGTTTCTCTTAGTTTATTTACTGATAGCTGCGTCTGATTTGAAACACCGGCTAAAAAGCTGAATAATATATCACAGCACAATATTATAGAACAATTACCAAAGACACGATACTTAAATGACAAAAATACTCATTTTTATCCTGTTTTTTGGTCCATCCTTACAATCTTCTCTATATTATTATCAGGCTTTTAACCCATAGGGGGTGGGAATTGACTTTGAATAGAATTTAAAGACTGAAATGTGTCTGGAAGGTGTAATGCGACTCGTACCCAGTTTGGGAACATGAATTTTTCACTACTCATCCTCACGGACCTCTAACTGCTTATTTCAAAGCAGACAATGATAATTTATCTAACAATCGAGCTCAATTTCACAGAGTAGATAATCCGCGCGAAGGTACAGCTCACAAGTCTAACAGTGCTAATAACAACTCTCGAAATAATCATGCCAAGAGGAACAAACGACGTGGTAGTAAAAAAGGGAATACAAACAATGTTGGGCAAAGTGGAAATGGGAATGGAATAGGAGGAGGAGGAGGAGGAGCTGAACATCAGCAGCACTTGAATTCTAAAAAAAACTTTCTACCCACGCAAGCTGCACCGACACAATCAGAGTACGGAAATGTTTTTTGGCAACAGCCACCGATCCAGCAGCAACAATTGCTAACACCAAACGGTCAGCGTTTATTTACCGCAGTATCAGATCCCACAGTATGCGGCTACTCTCCCATGCCCTTGACTTATGCCATGGAGCCTGTTTCCTTGCCGCCTATGTACCAGCTTTATCAGCAAGTCCCTAGGCCTAGTTACAGAAACTATAGAGGAAAGGCGAGGAGAAATCACGCCCAGATACAGGGAATGGTTGGTACTGGTGGAGCAAATATTAGGAATACTACTAGCTTAGTGAACAGCCAGATGAACGGTTACTCCAGTCTTCAAGAAAGTAATTTTCACTATTCAACAAGTATCGGATATCAGAATGGAGACTATGCCAGTCTACCTCCTGCCGCTAATATAGATAATGGCGCCGCTGCTGAAGAGCTAAGTTCGGAACACAGGAGGTACTCTGATCCTGGGCTTGGACCACCCCAGATACCTGCTACTCCCAGAAGCGATGATTCAGAAAGCACTGAGAGCCACAGTTCGGTCACTACAGTTGGGAGGAGTTCAAAATTGATCTTGAGTCTCATTGAACAGGTAGAACTTCCCTCTGTTGAACCTTTTTTCCCATTCGATTTCGTTATTTTGTTGTATATTTTAGTATTTCTGAAAATTTGCCAAGTTTCTAAACCCTGGCGGATCTTGCTTTCAGAATTTTTTCATTTGTTGAACAAAAATTATTGATTTTTTTCTCAAAGCTGAGGACTTTTCTTTACCAAGTATCAAAATTGTCAACTGACAGTGATTCGGGTTGGATAGGTCTCTAATCATTCATGTGTTTTGTGTATTTGGTCTGTTAGGTGACTGCATTGAAAGAGAGCAATAGCCAGCTATTCAAAGAACTTCATCAAACAAAGTCTGAACTCGAAACAGTGAAGCTGGAATTGAACAGACTAAAGCAAAGCAATTTTGCCGATTATCAACCCGGCATGTTGTCAGGTGAGTATATAGTGGGAGGAATTGAATACTGGAAAAAGAATATTCAAAACTGGAGCTTCATTACCAGACGGTAATCATTTCAGATATCGTTAGGGAGATAAGAGAGGGAGCTAAAGTCCGGGAGGAATCTCTAATTTCAAAGGTGAAATCTATGGTGAATGAAAAACAGCAGCAAAAACCAATGGCTGTAGATACATCGGAAAAAGAATTGGACGAATTGAAGGTGAGAATATCTGCACTATAGATCGCGAGGATCATTTATTTTTCACTTCTTTCATTTCCAAGGAAAAGCCTTTTTATGATATCGCGTACCCATAGGCAATTAATAGGTTCTTTCTCGTCTCGGAAGATTGCGATTTGCGGTGCCTTTGAACACTTTGTACATAGCGAGACCCTAAGTTTCCATAAGGGTCAATTCTCAGGTAGAAATTATACGGAGAAACGAAATAGGAGAGATTAAAAAGAACAGCAACTCTGTTTAGGTATACGTATAGATATTCTCGAAGTATTACGTCATAAGTTAAGGGAAAAAATCACTCTTACAGTTGCAGAACAGAAAAAAAAAAGAACGAATTAAAAAGATCGCGCGGTAGTAACGTTCGTTCAAAAATCGCCAGATAGATATCAGGATGAGATCTCACATTGTATTGATGTAGCCGTTGTGTCGTGTGTATATGTATGTGTGCGTGCCTTTGTGTGTTGTATATTACGCGCACGAGGCATACATATATATTATAAGGGATGAAAAATAAGAAGGTTTCGTGCTTTTAGCATTCATCCTCCCATGACACAACGCTGCGCCATAAGGCCAAAACGCTGAACAGTGAATTTAGTGTTTGCACAGTGGTCTGTCTCTCGGTGTTCATACCGACTGTTTGATTAGGACAACGGACGAGCCAGGTGGCGACTTGGCGAGGATGCGAGGCACACCGTGCCTCCTCTTCTTTCCCTTTACCGTGCCACATTACAAATTTCCCTTACGAGGACCAAACACCGCCTCTATACCATTCCCAAATCTCGTTGTGTTGTTTAGTTATTGTTTCCCTCTTTGTTCAATCGGAAACCATTGTTCATTATCATATTAGTAACCGGCTGATAAGATTGTATCTAGTTCTGCCCACGAAGTCGAGAAGCAGAGCTCTTACAACTATAGTTATTCGCGACACAATATCTCTCCACTGACTCATCACAATGTACCGTTCGATTTGTCTTGACACCCGCCAATTTTTTTCAGATGATAATGAATATCGGTTCTCACTCAAATAAATGTTCCGACATTCGATATCTCGGAAAGTTGGAATCTGAGAAAAAAAAAAAAAAAAACTGATCGGGTTATATTCTGCCCCTTTAAAACCGTAAAACTTTTGTCCGAACAATTTTTCTATATCTTTGCTAACTACGCGGATAATCGATATAATGAAACGCTTCGTATATGGGGCATCCCTCGTCAATTCGACGCGCGTTAACTCTCACCACTTTTTATTTTGATCTTAATTTTTTGTGTTAGAGTACCCATCGAAATAAGCAGTGGTTATTTTTTCTATATTTTTTTTCTCCAATTCTAACTGTGGTATGAATTTTTTGAAATTTTTCGTCCGATTAGTTTCAAACTCCTTTCAGCCATTTATATACTGAAACGTTTTATCATTTGCGATGTGACTCGAAGTCGATCATATGTGATCATCTGTCATACGGTCGAGAGCTACCAACGTACCGTACCTACCCACGATTTTTGACATTTGTCAGTCTACAATGACAGAGCAGACAGACCACGAGACGGTGTCGTGTGATACAGAAATAGCCTCGTGCAATGCAGGGGTGGGACAGGGACGGGCATCAGGGCGGGCAGCCACTTAGCGGCTGTCAGAGAAAAGGCAGGCCTTTTTCTCTCTCCTCTCTTCACTCCGAGTTCTCGTCTCTTCGAGCTTTAGGTTCTCGGGTTACAACCATCCATTAGCCTCATCAACCAAAAGCAATGGCTGCCCACGCCATCGCCATCGCCATTGCCATTGCCACCGTTGAGCCGTTGCCCGCGTCATCCGATGCAGTCCGTTCAATTTCCATGATCTTCGTAACTGAAGCGGTAAAATCTTAGCCGCTTTGCACCTCGCGTCGGCGAAGTTTTTTTTTTTTTTTTTATTCCTTGGTTTTTTTTTTTATTATTTAAAAAACTCATTCGCGGTCGAAGAAATCTGTTAATTACAAGCGAATGTGAAAAGGAAAGGCACGAGTAAGTCTTGCGATTGAAATAACTTGAAATATTGGAATGATCAAGTTTTGAGCAATTCTGCGGAAGGAGGGACTTAGATGGAAGTCACAAATTTTTTGGATCCATCCAAGTCACCGTATTCAACGAACAGTGAATATATCACTTAAAGAAAAAATGTATATTTTTCTTAGAGCCAATTAGCGCGGATTACAGACGAGAAGGCTGAGACAGAGACGCGGCTCGCTAAAGTGGAGCACGAACTTGCTACCCTTAAATCGAACGCTAAGTAAGTAATGATCACCAATATATCGATTCTTGTTGAATATACTTATACAGCAGAAAAAAAGTACCCACCATCAAATGCTGTGCTGAAAATATGACTTCCATGTAATTATTTGCGTCAGATTGAAAATAATCGGGGAATCGAGGAGGGTTTTATTCGCTGTATAATACTAGTTAGATATAATTCTGCTTTAGTTGGAAAAAAAAAAAAAAAAAAAAAAAAAACATTCTCTGCGACGCATGTGGGCCACTTTCGAAATCAAGTGTGGTCGATTTTGTGGAGAATAACATATCCCATAAAAGATCCGAGGCAAATTCATTCATCCGCATTGTACCCGAATGCTTTACCGACAGGGTCGAAATTTGGAGTTCATTTGTACGCGTTATTTTAGAAAAAAAGAATCGTCTAGTATTGCGAGTTTGTAAGGTATTGACAAATACCTTTTCTGAACGGCGAAATTTTGTGTAAATATGTAATTGTGGGAGATGATGAGGTCAGAATGAAAATACGTTTTGAGGGTCTGCCCTACGATGCATCACTCTTGATTTCGGGGGTGGCTCATGCTCGCAGATAACGCCTCATATAGATAGTTTCAAAAGTCAGAATTTGTTCGTCACGCGTGTCGCTATGATGGTTATCAATTCTGGTTTGACGTGTACGTGTAGCCACGAGGGCCAGGAGATCGTCGCCCTTGAAGAAGAGACGCTGGCACTTCGCCGGGAGCTCCAAGAAGCACGGGCGTCGCGAACCCTGGCTGAAAACCACGCAGCAAAGTGCGTAAACGCAGTAGCAAGACCTGTCACGCCTGCCACGCCTGTAACACCTGTTATTATCACAATCAGTACACCCCGCTGCAATATAAATGATAATCCCACGGTCCCGCAGCCATCAATCCTTCCAAAAGTCGAAAAAAAGGTCGATTCCTTGATCCCTATATCCTCGAGTTGTTTGTCGACGAAGAACGTCGGTGAAACGTTTTTAAAATCATCAAAATTTTCTAAAATATACGATAAAAGTAACTCCATCGAATTTCCGACTACTAGCTCGCCGAAAATCGGCAGTGTTGAGAAATTTGGAAACGATCTAAGCTCAATTTTTGATCATTTAATTATCGGCACCGAAAGAGAGGAGACAATTCCTAAGAACGAATTGATTATCGATACGTCTTTAACGTCGGATAATGATTCTGCTGCAGTGACGGTGCAGTCAAGTGCCTACAGCAATGCTTCCAGCAGCGATAGATTCAAGAATAATATGAAAAATTTTGAGGAAACGTCGCGGAGGAAATTGAAAAAGAATTCAATTCCCGACGTGGCAGTTGTTTCCGGGAAGTCTCTCTCTGTTCAAAAAAAACCCTGTTCCGTTAAGATCCTTAATTCCAAAGGCCTTAAACCTGCACCAACAAAATCGACTTATACCACAGCCTACATATAATAGGATATCTCACGTACGCTGGTGCAAACATTATGGGAAATCGCTCATCGTCAGATCAGATCACTACCAACAATGGGGTCTCACGGGCTTAAATACCGGCTACGGTTCTGTACATATGAACAAAAATAAGCACGTAGGTTTATCATCCATTCATGCTCATTTTCACGCATGCTTATACACCTTTTTACGCTGTCTTCTTGCGCAGCGTGTCGTTTTATATTTACATAACTCTACTATATTCCTATATATATACTTACGCACATTCAATAATTAGCTTGACTAAACGCATTAAGCTTCGCATTACCTCGTCTTCACACCTATTATTGTATTCATTTATCTCACGTTCGCTGTTTACCTTAGTTCCTACATGTATATGTCTAGCACGACTGTTGTTCTTTCTTTTGTTTTTTATTCAACATTTTATTTACATCACAACAAATTCCTGCCCGTAATTCCCGTAGATAAAGAAAAAAGAAAAAAGAAAAAAAAAAAAAATTAAACCCAGCCACCGTTTTCAACATTTTTTACACTCACGGATTTTTACGCTACTTTTATTTCGTTTTGGTCGATCTAAAGCACGAGGTTTGCTTGCGTAGCTTTTATACTTGATGATGTTATATCTCTGTGTTGGATCATAGAAATGATACTTTATCAGGTTCCGTTTGATCCGTATTGATAACCGCCGGAACCTCTGTACGGGTCAAAATATCGAATGTCATTTAAAAAGACTTCGACACGTTCCATATCTTTTGAATTTCAAGTCCGAGACCAAAATCAACCATGCCACAATTTGGCTCTTTTTAAACGGTGCAACTTTCACGCAAACAATTTTTCTCCATCTCAATTAACCACAGAGATAATCGAGAAAATGTGTCGCTACGGACATAGGGCATTCCTTGCCAATTCAACCAAGGTCGATTCTCACTCATTCATATATCGATTTCGATTCATCGTGGTATAGTACTACTCGATAGGAATACTCACGATTTTTTACAGACTATTACGTTGATCTGTGAGCTTGATATGATTTTTCAAGAGTTGCGTTCATCGATACGACACAATAAAGCTTCGCATTAGTTTAATAATTTTTTTCAAATATCGTCAAATTTTTAAAAGTCTTGTATCTCTACTACGGATGGGAGAACAAAAATCTAACAAAAAAACTACGGTCGGTTCTTTAAAAAAAAAAAAAAAAAAAAAAAAATAATCAAGATTAAAATTTGAATCGGGATTAATGATCGACCCTCGTCAAATTGGCACGGAATGTCCCATACATACGAATATCTTTTTGTTTTATCTCAAAGAATAATTATCCTACCCTGATTCGTTCGAGTTTTGAATTTTTGAAATGGCATCAACAACAATAATAATAATAATAATGATGATTTTCTAAACGCAATGATAATAATAATAATAATAATAATAATAATAATAATAATAATAACAACAATAACAATAATAATCAGAAATCTAATAATAATAATGGCAAGGGATTAAAGTGATGAAAAATAATAATGAAGACTGGTGTCGCCTGTGATTTGTTAGACTGGAAAAATTGATGGGAATACTTCGCAAGAAGATGAACGGATCGAGTACGGAGGAAACCGTTGCTGACATCCGGGGGCTCGTAGCATCCGGTCTTAAAGGTTCGACCTCGGCGTCTTCGCCGGTTGATAACGAGGCGCTTTCTAATAGCACCGATCCTAGGTCAAGGAGCACGAGTGGTTCAAGCGACGATTCGGATTCACGATCTAACGTTACTCCTTACCGAAATAATTCCATCGATAACGGCTGTAGCACAAGCCTACAAAGCCTCTCTGGCACTAGCTCTGGACTTTCTGGACCCGTTACTGATCTCTAATTATAATAAGCCTGTGGGACATTCCGCGGTCAGACAATCGGGGGAAAAAAAACTATTTAACATGTCTCCAATCGACGTGGAATATCCCACATGCACGACTGAGCATGGCCTGACCCAAACAGTCATCGTCAGTCGCTCCTATAACAATATCTTACATTTATCACACAGTAATTAAACCCGCGAGGAACGAAATAATTTCGTAGCTGATTGAGTCAGTAAATTCCTTTGTATCCACCTATCTGAGACCGTGATAGATACACATGGTATCACATCTGGACAGGGTGGGTGCGTAGAGAGTCAATTTTTGCCATCTCTTATCATAAGGACAAGTGGGGTCGATCAGAAGTTCGAAGAAGGTGATATTCCTTTCGAAGATACGAGATTTCCATCGAGTCAGTATTGGCGGTTGTAAATCGACTCCACTCGTCTTTTGAATTGATGAATTCTGATTGATCAAAAATATTTTCAAATGGACGTGTTTATGAATGAATCCCTTGGAATTAATTATAATTATTGTTATTTTCGCCTAGTTATGCACGATAATTACCCCCACGTGCATAATTGAGCATTGGAACTAAGTAGGCTTTTGTTTTATTAATTTATAACCGAATTCATCCGCTGCACTTCAAGTTATTTACGAATTTATCTGTATTTTAATATGTACAACTAATATCATAGTTCATCGTCGTTGATCAGTTCACACATTTAACATTTCATCTACTGTACCCAAAGAACAAGGTATGGAAAAACAATGAAAGAGAGAAACCGGAAAACAACAACAAATACCAAATTTAATAACTCTAGATTTTATTATAATCATTCATAATAATCTTACTCATTATGCATAGTGTGGAAGCCATATTTTATTATGGATGTAGGAATTCATATGTCGAATAAATAATTATACAGTAAAATAGCCGGTAAGTACCTCACCTAGTAGCTAGTATATAGGGTTCAATGAAACATGAGGTGTATTTTTTTATCGTAGTCGGAATTTGAACGAAAAACCGTCTTTTCTTTGTTTTTGTCTATCTTTAAGGAAGCAGATCTTTTTATGACGTTTCTATAGAATGTACGTATACGTATGGTGAACATGAAATTATTATTTTATTAAATAAGAATTTAACCGTTTAGATAATATGATTCTTGAATAATAATAATAATAATACTTAGGGTACTAATTGCTATTTTATACTCACGATTTTTCTCGAAAATGATAATTATAAGATATTTTATTTTCGACGACATATGTTATATGTATGTATATTTAAGTATAATATTTAAGGAGTTACAAGGATCATAGGGTATACGTATACTATAGATTCTCGAATCTCAAAGTGCCATTATTACACATATTAATTGTACGCTAGGGGTTTATATGTACTTACACATTTAATTAATAATAATAAAATCAAAAACGGGAGTAATCCTAATCGATAATCGCGATCCGTCACCCATAAATATATACATTATACATTATACATATATATGTATAACTATTATAATTACCCATAGTATTATTCCTCCAATTGTACTTAAATTAATAAATAAAGAAATAGAAAGAAAGAGATAGAGAGAAAGAGGGTGGATGTTGTGAATGAATCAACATATGGCTTTAATAAAATTTTAACCAACGTCATCCGCTTCAGCCTTTTTTTTTCTTCCTTTTTATTGTAACGATTTTTACTGAATTCGAAAACAATTACGACCCCATGGTGGGGACATGGCACATATACAGGTACACACCTACGAGTGAACTTTGTCCCATAAATTCTCGAGAGTAAAGACTTATTTCGAGAATCTGATGTGCGTGAAGTGTTCCTTGAATGAAAATGTTTTCGGTGAAATAATACGGAGGTTAGCCGTAAATGATTCTGAAGCTGTAATGAAATGTGATTAAAATCTGGTCACAACAGTTGATACACGGATGTACGCACTGATACAATAAACATGGCTGCCGCGCCAGACGCCTGGAACCACATTTTGGCGATATAACGATTTTTTGCACTCGCTGGTTGCTCAGGATTATTTTACGCACAACAGTATTACGGCACAAATAGTTTGGTCATGATCCCAAATTGAGAAGCAATCTGAATTCTGAGAACTCACGGGCGAAAGTTCGCAGCCGATACGAGCTTCGTGTTGGGATTCATAGCTGGCTGAGCATGTCCAAGGGCCCCGTCCATCTCACCCAAACGGTCACACGCATTCATTTCGAATACAAAGCATATGCGGATAAACAGGGATGCCCAGTTACAGTATCCTGAAATGTGGCCTAAACGATTGCTAGATTTAAGAACGAAAAACACCACATGTTCATTACCAAATTGGCCCTGTAGTTCGACGAATCAACGTACAGTGGCTCTAGTTGATCACCTCGGACAACCTCAAATAATTTGATAGAATGTCGAAAATATTTTGAAACCTTGCTTCTGAGAAATTGAAAGAACCGTAGAGAGGCGAATTGGTAAATATGCCTTGTGGATCTCAGCTACGGAAGACAGTGAATATTCTTACTAAATATAGTCTTATATAAATTAGGGGAAATTTTGATGTGATATTGGGATGTTATCATTTCCGTGAAGATATTTTTCTTGGCTATGGAGCTCTGTTGTCTCTGCCGGCACCGTCCCACGGAGATTGGGATTCTGTAAGTGAGAATAACGCGTCGACCAGTAAGTGTGGGCAAGGAGCAATTTACCTTTAATAACAACCATGATGGTGACTCACTTAAGTGCAGAGTGTCGTTTGTACTCTACATGATATATATATGTATGTATATAATATAATATATACCACGCGGAAGTTGGAGCGTGTGCAATTTGAGTAGATCCTGCAATTTGAAAAGGGTTAGAATTTTGACAACGAAGTTACGTGGCCCCCGCATTACCTATATATGCACTGTGACAAATGATAATCATCATTTTTTCTCACCTTTTAGGTGGTTTGTACAAGTCGACCCATAACGAGGGGTCATTCTGCACTCGTAAGTTTCGGTGTGGTCATATAAGTAATGGAATAGATATCAGATTTGGAGACTTCTAATGATTTCACGCGACCCTGTGGAACTCGAGTGTTTTTTTTTTTTATTCATTTATCATCAAGCCCAACAGGAGGATCCAATTAGGGTATACAGACAAAAAAGACCAAGAAGATGCGCAGAATGATGTCGTATTATTCGAAAGGATTTGAAATAATTCGACATTAGGTAATTCAAAAGATTTCACGAGGAGGTTTGAAGTTTGAGTTACCAAATCGTTCACGATAATTTCAAGGAAAGCAGAAATGTGTAATCCCTGTACCTGCGGCATGAATTGAAAAATTCTAATTGAAGTGGCATCGAGTATAGATAAATAATTCAGCTTTACGAAAGGGGAGAACACAATCAATTGCGATTTTATATATACCTATCTATATACCATTCATCCTTCATTGCCACGCTAGGTGTGGTGTCCGAACCAACATTACCACCGGGCAATACTCAGATCCCATTTGACGTTTCCGCTGACATTCTCATTGTTGGATAGTTTCCCATGTCTGCTACCGGAGCGAACGCGGTCAGCGACTCCTGATCGATATTAACGCGTGTAAGCATCGACTCACTGTACAACAAATTTAACAAGTCATCATTGCCTGCACTGCCACCGGTTGCAACCGTCAAAAACCGGGGCACGCGTCCCTCGAAAAAGCTCACTACGGTTGGTAAATCGCAGCCAATTTCACGCCTGTGGTCATTTCATTCGAATGGACGATTCATACAGGTTTTATATTGCTTGTGAATTCGTGATACCTTAAGGAGAATACAAATTTCCAACATCGGATAATTATGAAAAGCCATTTAGTTAAATAACATATCAGGATGATACATCAGCATCACTTTTTATTCTAGTCAAGCTATAGTGATTGTATAGTAAAGTGTTGCTGCTGTTTCGGTATTGTTAGCCAAGAATGAATTACGGTTGTATAAGGCATTAGCGAAATGGGTATATGTATATAGGTGTAGGTATTATGACGTGAAGAAGACCCGGCGAGTGTAAAGCCGCGCAGAAAATTTCACTCTCCAAGAGTTTGCTGTCGGCGTCGTAAACTCATAATCGATTTACAGCACCGGCTCTCTTTTGTACTGGATGTATACTTATGTATACCTTATACCTATACCACCGGCGCTTGGGCTAAGCGTTTTCTAGCACTTTGTACCCATAGCTCGACCAGCTGCAGGCGAGATATCTATTATTGTTTTCGGTTTTACAATTTTTTAAACGCGAAAATTTTAGCAATTTTTCGTCCGTCTATTCCCAGCGTATCCTTAACCCATCCCAGCCGTATTGCATGGCATGAAAATGTCCTGAAATCGATGACTTTTCAGGAAGTAAAACTATGTCCAGGCATCACATTTCTTCCCCTTCTCTTCTTTTTGGGTGGTATACTTTTCGAGGCACTGAACCTTCTGGCAAAACGTAGTGCGGTACTTGACAATCGAGTGCGTGAATCGTAGCCACCGGTACAAAAGTTCATTCCCGCAATCTGCTGCATATTTCTATAAAGAATTTTCTAAACTGGCCCAGTAAGACCACCGTTTGGGTTCTTGAAAGAGGATCGGCTTGAATTTTCCTCGAAATTTTCGACTCTGACTTATGCTTTTGCCGATCGAATTTGTCTCTCGATACGGAAGCGCAAAGACCCGATTCACAGATAATCGTATATCTCCAGCATAAGAATATAAACGGTGATGCTGCTGCGCCATAGAGCGAGATACCTACATAGGTAGATTCATGGCGCAATTTTAAGGGAGGAAATACTGCGAGAGGGTTAGAAGCTTCCAGGGTTGGGCAGTAGCGGAGGAGAGCAAAGAGAGGCTAGAGAGAAGGGGGTAAGGGGAAGAAGTGAGGGGGCGAGGGGTGCACAAATGGGAAAAGGGGAAAAGCGGAAAGGGGCCAAGGGGGCAAGGGGTAGCAACTCTTGTTTGCCCAATCGACCCGCCCATGGTATTAAATAACCGTCGGAGGTACCTACTACCACGATACATACATACATACATACATACATACATGCACGCATACACACACGCATATATGCTTATGTATATACACAGACCTAACATACCTACACACGTCAGATCTCACTCGGCGAATGTCAAACGCTCCGCCTTGCCGTTGGTTCACATTTTTAAAACCGAACTGTATACCTATATAGATATTTTAATGTTTATATTTGGATATTAGCAACTGCTGATCGCGATTCAATGATTCTTTTAACAAACATATTAGTGCGAGAGAGATTAGCTAATATAGATACAAGTTTATTTTTTATATTTTATTTCGATCGTCTCTATTTTCGTTTCATTTGTTATTTGTTATTCAATCGAATTTATCTGATGTCAGGGTCGTTAAAAATATGAAAAACCGGAAATAGCCGCGAGTTTTTTTTTTTTTTTCGAAATTAGAAATTTATATCGTCCTTGTAACACGCTTCGATTTCATTTTGCGTGTGTGCAAAGATGGTGCAGAAAAAATCATCCTGCGTCGTGTGGCTGTTCATAATATCAATTATTATCTTCAGTATATCTGTATAGTGATATAGTGATATCGTTGTTGCGTAGTGTTACTTATACGATTCCAACTCGAAAGATGAGTAATTTTTCGTTTTTGAATCAGCATGTCAGCAGGGTGGAGTCACCCCTAATTATATATGGTAGTGAAAATTGAGGATGACGAATTAGTAAATATTTTAAAAATACATATACGGGTGACTAATTTGTTTGTTCCGCTTTGGACATTGGAGGATATCGGACAAACAAGCGATAATCGAAGGACAATGCGAGTCCCTAACAACCCTCTACAGTCCCCCCCGCGCCCATACCTACCGGGTCGCAGTCATCCTTGCCTTTCTTTCAAAGATTTCTTATATACTGTATTATCATTATAAGAGGGTTAAAGTTGACTCATTTTAACACAAAACATCATCCTTAGTCCACCCCCGTAGCTCGGACTTTAACCTGATGATCATCGCTGTGTTTAACTTTCCAAACAAACTTTCACAAATTAGGTAACTCCAGCTAGCCAACTAACTCGAAAATACTTACGACCTTGTTTACACCGTCGTGTTTGATGAATACTTTACTGCATCGTTCACGCATCGTGATGCGGATATGCATAAGAATTAATGTGAGTTAAAGTTGGACTAGATTAAAGATTCGAACGAGCCTTCACTATAGTCTGAAAATTCTACTTTATCTCTGATCACGACAATCAAGAAGAACTGCGAAAACATCATTAAAAATATTTCCAAATATTGCGATAAAATTATTTTCAATCTTACCTGAAAATCGAAATAAGGTAAGTGTCACGAGGGCTGACACTTTCTAATCGATGACTCTGTATTCATATGGATATTGCACACGAGCCTTTCGTTGTCACTTCATCTTACGTCTTATTTGTATTTTTTTTCCCCAACATTCCGTTTCGAAAAACGGGAGACGTAGTGTCGATCACTCTGAGAATGAAAAGTTGAGTTTGCAGAGAATCAAGTACGACAATTTTCAGATTGACGACTGGGTGTGTGTCTGATTGATTTTTTGTCCGACGATATCTCGAAAACTAATCGATGGATTTCGTCCTTCTTTATGCCAATCGATGCGGTTCTTGGCATCTTGGAACCGATTAGATTTTGGATATCATCGGTCGAGTAGTTTTCGAGTTATTCCAAAAACAAAAGATTCGATTTGTTCCTCTTCACTGATTATATCTGGAGAACTAATCAACGGATTTTAATCACTTTGATCTCAATCGATGGGATTTGTTCTGTTGTTTTCTTCCAACTTTTTACCCATAGAATCATATTTTTCGAGCTTGAAGAATCTGACCGAGAAGATTCCTAGACTATAGGGACTGATCGATCGTGGTCAACCGACTTGTCCGATCGTTACATATTTCTGTTCATTTTTCTGTTTTTCTTTTTTTTCGATTGATTGATTGAACCTCGTATGTTCAACTTCATGCAAAAAAAAAAGAAAAAAAAATTAATATAGGCGATGATTAAATGTATCGGATCTCGAGGAATTTGATCGGGGTACTTAAAAACGGATGATTCGTTCTGTGCCCTATCTCTACGGGTCCCGTCCAGGCAGCCACGCTCTGCACGTGTGAGCTCCTCGCTCCGTGCCGTATTTTGGATTTCCCAGATTTGCAACCCTCGAATTATCGCCTGAGGTATAGCTGGCTGATGTAGGTACTGGATTTACAACAGTCGATATCTCTCCCATAAAGGGAGAAAGAGTGGTATAACTGTATACATAGATATTCCATATGTTACAGATCAATTCGCGTTTCGGTGTTTGGAATAAAAAGAAAACAAATATTTTGATCTCTTTGTTCTTTTTTCATAATTTCGTTATCCAAAGATGGGACGAAAACTATATGCGAACATTTTTCTGGAGAGAGAAAGAGAGAGAGGGAGAGAGAGTTGAATTTGGGATAAATCCGAGTCTTAACTTTCGCATCTGGTTAAGTTTAGAGTACCTAGCCGAAATTCTAGGTCGAAAATTGGTCCCCGGCGAGACCTAGATAAATATCCTATATTTTCGTCCTCGATTTAGGTGAGGAAAGAAAAATAGGTACCTGTCATATGCGATTACGCACGATCTCTTCTTATACCTGCAGAAGGTGAGAGCTGTCGGACAACAGCTCTGTAAACCGTATGAGAGGTAGAGGTGCCTCTGCTCCAGGCCAAAAGGCGAAAGACGAAAGGTGGACGGATTGTTGCTTTTACGTTAGGGACAACTCGAAATGTCCACGTCAAGAAGTCAATTTTTGAGAAAATCCTAACCCGAAAATCAGGTGCGCCCGTATTTTAGGCACGTCTGAAAACATCCGACAATATTCCGAGCGTTTGTCCCTTTTCCCTTTCCTCTCTCTTCTATTTTCATTTCATTTCTCCCTCAAATTTCGTATTTCTTGATGTAGGCTCATACTGCCTCTCCCATCATCTTTAGTGATTTCCGAAAAGTCGATAGATTTTAAAAAGAAGGAGAAAACAAAAGGCGAAATTTTGAAAAACAAAAACAAACTATTTCCATCATCTATCCCTCCAAGGGTTCAATTTGTTGCATACACATGTCAGATGGAGGTTAAAATAGGTATCAAACCTAAGGAGGGAATAAAGAAAGAAAGAAAGAAAGAAAGAAAGAAAAAAAAAAAGAAAATGACTTTGTTAATTTGTAAGACCAGAAAAGCGACACGTCTGCGTCTAGGGATAGGTGTGTTATTTTCCTAGTGTTAATTTTTGTGAGTTCGAGGTTGTAAAAATATCGTAATCAATTCATTATTCGAGGACAAACAGACGTGCGGTGGATACCCAGTCATGTATATAGGAAACCTAAGTATGTGTGTATATTATGACTAGCTGCAGACTACCTGCTGCAGCTCTACGCAGTTATCGTCAACTTTAGGTATATTAAGGGAGTTTGAGCCCACCCACGTAGTTCGGGTGTAGAAAAGCTCAGGTATAGCCCGCTGCAGTGCCTTGCTATACGGTCAATTTATTCCCATTATTTTTAGTCCCAATAAAAATTTCAATCACGCGATACTGTGATAAAAATTGTACAAAAGGAAAAAAAAAAAGAAAGTAACTAAGGTAAGTCCGAGAACTTCTATGATGACATGTTTATATGATGATCGATAAATGATATTGTGTGCTTTTGTATAATCGTAAATTTAGGGCAATCAACCTTGACGATGTGAAGGTATATGAACTAGTACTGCAGTTATTTGTTTTAAAGGCACCCTTCTGCACAGCAGGATCAACACGATTAAAGAATATGGTAGTAGTAGGGACATATTATTCATCCGTTTATGCACACTGTATTATATTATAAATATGTGTATAAATCTGTGTGTACGTGTGTTATACCTGCCTACATCCCTCAGCTGTTTACTACGGGAAAATATTTTCATTTCACAAACAAATTCGATCTCGAAGCAAACAATTAATTGCATATTAGTGTGCCATAGTATACAGGTATATAAAAATTCAACCTGTAATCAAAAAAAAAAAAGAAAAGAAAAGAAAAAAAAGAAACAAAAACTGTTCATAGTTCGCAGTGATAAAATTTTTCATTTCTGCCTATGAATTAAGGACCTAAAAAAATGTTCAATCTCTATGATACAAGAGCGGGTCTGAAGGTCTTTATTTTTTCTCTCCTTTTTCCTTTCTTTTAATTCTTCTTGTACCCGGACGCGTGAAGAGGCGGGGTAATTTCCGGTTTGAAAAATTTTACAACCGGCGCAAACAGCCAGGCGCCTCATGCTCATCGGTGTAATTATTATACAGGATTATACCGTCGTTGGTAGAGGTATACACGCATATATACATATATATATATATATTATATATACAACATATACACACAGATGAATAAAGATAAACTTATGTAATCATTACGTTGTACAATAGGGAAAAACCACAGCGTACATAATATTACGTCCCTACCTGTTATAGGTAGGACCTACATCCACGACCATAAGCGTTACCTATAATCCATACCGTACCTATGTACCCCCAACGTATACTATATTGGAATATCTGCTGCACCAGTATTTATAGTTTATGGAGGTGCGACGCCCCCCCATTGTTTTCACCAGGATCTAACGAGAAGGTAAGAAAAAGTTCGGGCTGTACAATAATCCTCGAAAATAATATTTGTCGAATAAACCGCAAGAATGAAAACATGAAAATATTCTTTCCGCATACACGGTTCGCAATAATCCGAGAAGAATTTATCGCGGATTAAAAATTCTCTATTACAGTATTGCGTAATACTCTAAGGAATACCCAACGGTGAAATGATTAGATCAAGTTTTTTTTTCCTTACCTACCGAATTTTCAAATTGAAAAACTCTAAAATATTCACTTTTATTCCATAAATATACTAAAACTGGTCGAAGTTTATGAAAATAAAAAAATCATAATCAATTTTTAGTCACAATCAGTTAGAGGGTTGTATAAATCGTCGTTTAATGACATTACATAACAGTCTAGCAGCTGATTACCTACCCTACAATATCTGATCCACTCATCAAAGCTAATCGAAGTAGCGTGTGTGCAGGGTATAGGTATAGTAGGTTTGTCATCAGTAAATACTCGAGCTCATTAGCTATTATTTCAAATGGTAATACAGCGCGAGAGTAGTACGTTTGTATTGATATTTGATAAGCGGTAGAATTGTACTTACCGAAGATAATTCCTGCAGGGATTACGATTGTTGTCTTTCGTGTCTGTTGCATTAATAAGACGTCGAGAATTCACGTAAATTAGTTTTATTTCGATCCATCCCTCCCTCCCTCTCCCCACCCCCCAGCTGTAACTTCAGTTGGTTATTATATAAGGAAAAAATATAACTGCCAAAACTTAACAGAAATTAATTCGATCTATTGCGAAAAACAGATATCATTACATTGTCGTGATTGTCACGAAAATAAGGTCCTATACAGTTAATTATTAGGCCTTTATTAACAGCCAAACGATGCTGGGCTACATTTACTTCGCTTCGGTTTCATTGAGATGAAAGATAAACAAATTATTTGCAGGGTACAATGTGAATCTTTTACTCATAAGGTAACACATTTCACAAATATCTTTCAAAATTTTTTATGAAAATAATTCCATAGCTGTATACCCCCCCACGACCCGAAAAAAAAAAGAAATCTTTCGAAACAGACATATATTTGTGTCATCTTGAATTGCCACAAACTAGTCAATAAATCCGTCTGTTAGTAACTAAATACCCTTATATCCACCAGTATGTGTAATTTTAAGATTTCTATTTGTATTCTTCGCATATGTTTTGTGATGTATCAATAATGATTATTATTGCAACAATATTAATGTACAATATTATTAAACCTCGATTTTTTTCAGTTTATACCTCTTCTCCTCTCTTTTCTTCTCTCTTTCTCTCTTTCTCTCTCTCTCTCGCCTTCTCTCTCTCCGTACGCGCGCACTTATATCATAGTAATATCATAATCGCAAGATGGTAATAACATAGAGACGTTGTACCAAACAAATGCGCGTTTCTTTTTTCTTCTATCTGTTATTGAAAATTTTGAAGTATAAAGTTGAACGAAAAGAAAGTTTTTTTCCGGTTCTTCCGTTTATAAAGAAGTACAACTAACCGCAGCTTCAGACTGCAGTCCCGAAGGTGTCAAATGTCTATCAGTTGACATGACACGCGGCCACGAGCTCCGAGGCTTCGCTAGGACGACTCCAGTTACGCAATAATGCGCGGCACTCAATGCGCCGAATTATCGCGCAGGCGCGAGATCTCCACATCCCTCTCCCCCTTTCTGGAACAGCTGTCTTGGGGTTGAAATCTGCCCAGCGAGGGGGGAGTGTGACGAGGGACTCAACTCCGCCTCCCCCCTCTGCCCCCCTGCCCCACAACCCGATTGGCGGTTCGAAGTGAACCTTGGTGAAACATCGAGCCCGGGCGAAAAGCTGGTTGGATGGTTACGGGTTCGTAGGCGTACCCATGACCCATGGAACAAGTTTCTTTGGGGTGGGGAGTGTTTGAACAAGACTCCTGGCTACGAGAGGGCCAGGGTACACTCGGCAACCGGACCTGGTCCACACTACACACTGAGAGTCGCTTAAACAGCAACGGAGATAAACTGTGAGAAAGCAAAGTAAAGACCGTGATAATAATATATATACGGCGTTGTTATTGGGACAACAATTAACTATACCCCATATCACACAACGTGTATGGGTGTACGTACGGCTCTGTTGTTGGCTGTCCGATACCGTTTACAAGTTCGTTTATAATCGGCGGTAACAATTCGGTGGAAGAGTACTATACATATAGTGTTAAGATTTTGTGATTGTTACGAATACCGTGGAGAGATTCGACACAAGAAAACTTATCGATCGTTTTCTTTTTTCATTATAAGTTTAATTGTTTCTGTGATTGTGTGATTAATAAGCGCGTGCGGGTGGAGGATAAATAAAACTTCCAACCTTGTCAAGGATACATCGTTGCAGTTGTGTGTGGTTTTTTTTTTTTTTTTTTCTATCCCATTTTTTTCATTTTCGAAAAAAGAGGACGTCGTTTCGTGCTGTTGGTTTTCCCGTCGATTTATTTATATTGTGTGCGATTTATAACAACGATGGACCTTATTGGCTGTCTTGTTTCCATTAATTTCTCTGAAACCTTGCGGATGTTCGGTTGAACAATACCGTGGCACAGTCACTCGAGACAGAGAGACAATGAACATCGAGTGAATCTCAAACTCATAGTCCATAAATTTATAATAATAAAAAGAAGAAGAAAAAAAAAAAAACTTGCGAATGTTCGATTGAACAGAACCGTGGAGTGGATGTAACAGACTGATGACGAACATCAAGTGAATATAATAAAAAAGAAAAACTAACTGAACACTATCATAGTGTGTCGGTTCCCAAACGTGACGTTGCCTTCGGGCAGTTATATTAATGTGCGTACCGATGTTCCTGAAACTTTACAGCGGTTAACAAACAGCGAAGATTAACTACATCTATGACAATGTTGCAGTCACAGAAACTTTACGGCGAGACTGGTTCCCTCGGCGGAGCTATGACCAGCTCTGCAATGTCCAGTATGGGTAGTATAGCACCAACTTATAGCTCAATTAATTCAATGGGCTGTGTGCCGATGGGAATGTCAATGGGGGTCGGCGTGGGATCAAGCTGCAGTCCTCAAGGCGCCAGTGGCTTCAACATGAGCTCAATGAGCTCCGCTATGGGCATGGCGTCAATGGGTGGCGGAGGAATGGGTGGATATGGTCCGGCTTCAATGGGCGGCGGTGCGGCTTGCATGAGTACCGGATATGGTCCTCTAACTCCTGGCGGAGGCTCGGGTGTAATTTCGAGGGATCCTCTCTCGCTCGCAGAGCCCGACTCGCCGAATTCTGCCCTCCAAAGAGCAAGGACCGACAAATCCTACCGGCGTAGTTACACCCATGCAAAACCACCGTACTCTTACATAAGCCTGATAACAATGGCGATACAAAACGCACCTACGAAGATGCTGACCCTATCCGAAATCTATCAGTTCATTATGGACCTATTCCCATTTTATCGACAGAATCAACAACGCTGGCAAAACTCCATCAGGCATTCTCTCAGTTTTAATGATTGCTTCGTCAAGGTACCTCGCACACCCGACAAACCGGGGAAGGGCTCATTCTGGACGCTCCATCCTGAAAGTGGTAACATGTTTGAAAACGGGTGCTACCTAAGGCGGCAAAAGAGGTTCAAAGACGAGAAAAAGGAGATATCAAGGCAGTCGAACAAGCACCAACAGCACCAACAACAGCCACATCACAACGGTGCAGGGCAGCATAGTCCGACCCACGAAATGAACCACGGGAAAAAGACGCCGCTGCATCATACCGGGCAGCCTCAGGAGGAGAAAGACCTTCACTCTCTGGTGTCGTCCCATCATCATCACCACCATCACGCCCCTCCAGGCATTCACCAGCATCATCCATCCCTGAAAACTGATGTCACAGACATTGGTGGATTACTGGGTGGCGACTTGGGCGCTGCTCATGACGAGCTCGCTGCTATGGTAGGCCGCAATCTCCATCCTCATCTCCTCGGCGATCCTGCGGCCGCGGCTCTTCACCATGGAATGTCTGGCAGCTTGAAACAGGAACCACCGTACACTGCGGCTAGCCATCCCTTCAGCATTACGAGGTTACTCCCCGGTGCGACAGCCGGAGGATCGCCTGGCAATCAGGACACTAAACCCCCTGAATTAAAGATGTACGAACAGCTTCACCAAAGCTATGCTAGTTACGGGTCATCCCCGCATCACACACATCATTCCGCACCGTCGGGTCATCACCACCATCACAACGGAATGCACGGGGGACCGAATGGTGCATCGGGTATGCACAATATGGGTAATCACCATCAGGATTATTACCAGAGTCCTTTGTACCACCACGCTAGTAGTGTAGCTACGTCGGTCGCACCTCCGCCACCTACTTCAGCCGCTGCACCAGGGTTGTGACATCACGCTACGCATCCCTACGCCCTCGCTTGAGCCGCTGCGGCTTTAGCCGCCAACGTTACGCGACGGCGTCGGGACGCCGACGTTCAAAACGATCATATTGTTAATCGGCAGGCCTGGGGCGACACAACTGTGCAAGAGGACCACAACGCGGAACGTCACGATCATAACATCACACCGTACGCGTGACCTCCTAATCTTCTCATTTCGCCGTTAAATGACATTTCTAAGTGCAACTTATTCACAAACTATTGGGTTCAAGGGTTGTAGACGTATTTTATCACCGAATCAAATCTTGGTGTTCATTTCTTTTACCTCGATAACTGCCAAGCAATGATGGTTCCGTTATTCTATACCATTGAAGTTTAGTTTTCGAATTGCCTTTTCGTCTATACCATGAAACGCCTTAGGCTGGAATTATTTCATACAAAAAATAAGCTTGTCCTTTGTTTCTTTCAACATATTTTTGGTGTAAGCATTTTTATTCCATATCAGCATCGCGGTTTTTTGTCCAAAACTTTGTCAGTTATTTTATACTCTTCGAGTTACTGATGAATCTCGATACATAATTGATAACTTTTACTGATGAAGTTGATTCTCTTTCATATTTTTTGAGCTTACAACGAAATTTCTGTAAGAAGCCGATCCAACGAATTCTTAAAATCCGTTTGCTTGATGGCCCCTCGAATTCTTGTCGGATAAATGACTAATCAGTTTATTCGGGTTAGATCGGTCAATAAAATTGGATCGGATCTTGAGAGGTTTTATCGCGATGCTACTAAACGGATTTTCAATGTCATCGTATACACACAGCCTAGAAAGATTCTCCATATCAAATTATATAACTATTATTGATGTGTCGTAGTGTATCGAGGAGATACCTATACTTCACTATGAAACGATATCATTGTTTGATCGATTCACAACCGTTATTCACAATGATTAAAATCCGACGATTATAGTTATCATTTCTGCATACGGTTTGAAAGTTTAACGAGTTTCATACATATATAACATGACTGCCCAAAAACTGTAATATATGTGTAATGGTTTTTTTTTTTTATATATCTTATTTTAATTTGTTGCCATTAAATAACATGAATACATTATCATTTAACACAATGAAGAGAATGTGAATATTTTACCTTAATTTCTGCAATAAAAAAGGTCAGTTTATTATAACGGCAGAATAAGATAATTGGAGGTGAAGATAACGCGAGGTTGGTGAAGTTCGGAAGAAGACGGTGCAGCTGCGTCCGACTATATTAAATAAATAAATAATTAAATAAATAATTAAATAAATAAATGAATAAATAATATACTAACGATAAATATAAAATATCTAACATAAAACAAAAAGTGAAAATGTGATAATTCGTGAGAACAAAAAAAAAAAAAACAATAGCAAACAACAAATATAATAATAATGATAAACAAATGAATGAGTGAATAAATAAATAAATAATCAACAAGAAATCCAAACAATTTAAGGACAACGACAACAAAAAATAAAAAAAAAAGTCGAAAAGAAAAAAAAAATCAAACATTTTTTAAACCGTTTCGTCGCTATATGTATATAGCCTAATATATCTCCTGCTGCAGGTTGTTTTTTTTTTCTCTCTTGTTCTTTTTGTATAATACAAACTAATATGTAGATATATAACTGCAGCAGAAAAAGAAACACTGCACCCTACACGAATGTATAATACCCTTATATGTTGCAAAAGATATGTGCATATGAGTAATATGTATATTTATATATACATATCTATATAAATATACATATATTTATATGTAATATGTATATAAATATACATATATTTATATATATATATATACATATATATGTATATACCAAGCACGCAAGAAGACACAAACAAATACACAAAAACACACACACACGCACTTACACACACGATAGATACATATTTTTACCCTTATATAAAATATATGAGCGTGTAAATATATATGTATATAAATAGATGGAATCTTTAAAGAAAAAATATTAAACGCTAGGATAATTATATATATAGGGTATACATAGTTATATAGAGATGGAGTCGATAGATTTGCCCGTTTCAAAAGTAAGTCGTTATGCCCGGGGAGTCGCAAAAGACATTTTATATTATTACCTACTATAAACACTATATGACGATGAGAGATAAAAAAGAGCTGTATATTTTTATCCCTTCAGAAAGAGAAGAAGATTTAAAAAATAAATAACGTGACTTTGAATATTTATTCGCATATTTTAACTATGTATTACTGTGTAAAAAAAAAAAAAAAAAAAAAAAAAACAAACAAAAACATAAAATATTTTTATTCAAATTCAATAAATTGTTGTTTCGTTAGAAAAAAAAAATATTATGCTTCTATTTTTAACGAATAATGATATCCATGTACGTACAATGTATGTTACATATACTTGAGTATGCATATTTAATATATCCGGTAAATTGTTCAATTAGTTCAATGATTCAATTTTTATAGATTATTTCGGTTTATCAGTATATCTACATTTAATATACATAAATATACAGAAGAGTGTACATATATACTATATGTATAGACAAGGGTGTGTTTTAATCCGTCGCGAAGTTACTTTTGGTATGGCAAATCGCATAAACAAACACACAAACGCATAAACATAATACACAAAAACAAAAGCAAAAAAAAAAAAAAACATAAACAAAACAAACGCAAACACAAAAGGACACATGAAAATTTTCTGTAAATAACGTGAATATTAGAATATTATAATGAATCACTATTATTACAATTATACAATATTATATATATTAATTTTGTGCTGTTTTTGGGTAAACGATTTTATTATCAATTCTTATACATAGTATATCAATATTATTATGATTTATTATTATTATCTCTAATAGTGCTATTCTTATTATTATTATTATTATTATTGTCTAATATTATATCATACCACACGAACGCTCGTAAATTTTGCTAATATTTTTTTGTTCGTTGTTCTTTTTTATTTTCTTCCTTTTTCTATCTCTTTCTTTTTTTCTTTCTTTCCCTCCCTCTTTCTCTTTTTTTTTTTTTTCTTTATCTCTGTATTCTTATTTCGATAGCAAAAAATGTTAATTAGGAATTGCGAAGATCTCGATATGTTTTACGGTATTTACGCGAAAATAATTGGTATCGCGGATTATGAATCCCTTACACACACTCACACACACACACACACACACATGTATATATAATATATATATATGTGTGATTGAAACTCGATATAAATCTCAGATCCATCCGCCGGATCTCTATTTCTATAATAGGTACCCCATTATTAGCAAAGAAAGAAGAATAAATAAGTAAATAAAAATAAAATTCGAAATCTCATATATTTTTTGGTTTTCCGCTTTCTCTGTTTCTATTGTTCGGTTTGTTTTCTGTTTTTATGTTTTTTTTTCTTCTTCTATTGCAATTTTCTTTCTTCTTCTCATTTTCCCCTTCTTAATTTTCTTATTTGATTGTCTTTTTTTTTCTTCTTTTCTTTTTTTTTTTTAGTTCAATATTATTGCGTTACCGCGCGGCTGGTCGTTCCGTACCAAACTGCACGAGCCTTGTTATGCGTTTGATCATTGATCGCGTTTTGTGGTCAGCTGTCTGTGTTAATGAAAAATGAAATTAAGAAACTAATAAAAAAAAAAAAAATTGCAGCAAAAAAAAAAAAAAGAATAAAGATGAAATAAAAATAATAAAATAAAAGTAAATAAATAAATGAATGAATAAATAAATAAATAAATGAATAAATGAATAGGAGATATGGATGCAGAAATTTATCATTAAACGAAAATTAGTATCGCCCTAAAATGTACATGTTTCAATAAACCCACGTATTTCTACGAAATTTTATTGCATTCAGTATACTAAATACCTCTACATACCTTTATCATCAACTCGTTCATTATCCCTTCCTTTGTATTTATAATACCTCGTTATTATAGCTAACTACATTATATTGTGCTGATTATTATATACTAGAAAAAAAATTCAATCAAATGTTAAAATCCCTCATAATAGTCTGAGGAAGAAGTGGACAATTTTTGACGAATGCACAATTTGAAATTGAGGGAATTCTTAAAAATTCACTGTATATGGATTGATGATTTGTATTAAACAGATTTTATCGGACTTAGATTCTCTATTATTCATCACAGCATTATATAAAAAAAAAAAAATCTGACAGTATTATTTATTCAAATGTTCTATAAATCACTGCGTTCCCAAGTAGAAACATATTTTCGGTTGCAAGAAAAAAAAAAAGGAAAAAAAAACAACAACAATTGGATATATATGTATTATCACCCTCGAGAACCTAACATTTTTTAATTGATATAAATTAACGTTCAAATGTGTTCGTTGATAGAAAAAAAAAAAAGAAAAATTAAATTTCTAGCTCTTTGAAGAAGGACTTTGTTCTTTACGTAACAGAACTCGTCACAGAATATCATTTTCTGTATATATGCGGTATGTGTTAGTTCCCTAGTAAACAATTTTCATTCTCGAATGTTTGAATACACTTAATTACAATTTTCCACTGTAGTTTATGACCATCAAAGTCTACGACGAGTACCTACACACATCTAAATCACATTAAGTTACACGTATACTATAGGTAGGTATAACGTACATGTAATGTAATGTAGTAGCATCAGACTAACTGAACTTCTCCACATCTCATGCCGGTTTGTTGCAGCAATGCGGTATACTATCCATATATCGTTAGATGGCATTGGATAGTGAAGCAAATGCCCACGTACCAGCTAATATAATTTCTACTACTGCAGTTGTCGCAGAAAGTAATTGTCATTCTGAACTGTAGGGGGTGCAGTATACCTACAACACTACACTACACCATACCAGTCGTATACGCCTGGATAAAACCCCTCTCTCAGCGAGAGAGAAAGAGAGAGAGGGAGAGGCTGCACTACAAAGCTGTGGATTTTGCAAATATTTGACTAAATCATGAACAGTGTTTGATCGCTCACTAACACCGCGGCATAAACGACAAACGTATGGTAGGTAGGAACACGATGCTCGTAAAATATTAGCTCTACAAGTTCAGACATTGTCATTCGATTCGGTTTGAGACGAATAAATAGAAATGAAGAGTATATGATCTGATTTCATTAATGGAAACAGGAAGTATTAATAAAATGATGACATTGGAATTGATCAAAGATTTCACTTATACTCATGTTAACTTATCGTATATACTGGACAATATAAATATACCTATATATGCAGAGTTGTACATGGAGTCACTTAATATACTTAGAAGGCGAGTCTCGTGTCTTGTCTTGCCTTTTTTCGTGCATCATATATGTCTGTACATGTAGAGCTGCCTAGCGAAGGGAATTCGCGCAAATCCAAACCAAGTCAAGTAAAATTAGCTAACCTAAGCCAAGATACCTATCTAAGCGAGCTGGTTGGTGGCGCTCAGAGTAGGTAGGTAGGTAGGTACAACACGTGAGGATCGATACCCGTGGTCGAGAAGGTTACCAGCTCACTCACTTGTGAGTCCTCCGTAGAGGGGACTTCTCTTCGCCGTTTCACTTACCTATTATATTCATAGGCATATGAGATACTCACGCTAAGTTAGTTTAGGCTAGGTTATAGGTTAAAGGTTATGTAAACTATTGAAACACTTGAATGAGATATTAGAAATGTTCATTGATCTTGATATTTCCATAATTATTTCCCTATTTTCATTAATAAATTGAAAAAAATTTTTTACAAGCAACAACAACATAATGATAATGATAATAACAGAGTTTCGAATTTTTAATAAGTGAAGAATATGTTACAGTAGTATAGGTATAAGTAAAAAGAGCTTAACGAACGAAGCGGCATAGCTCAAAGAGTGAAGAAAGAATATAGATATGATAGTTTTGAAAAGAGTTCTGAGTTTCACAGCGCTTAGTCAAATAGTAGAAGTGCACCGTTCGGGTGACTGCAGTACATAGGTATATATATATATATATATATATCTATGTATAAGTAAAGCGCGCGGCAAAAGCTGGGTGAAATATTAAAACATTTTGCGCGAACCCTCGAGAGATATATATATATCTGATGTCTTATGTATATTTATGTGTATTTCTATGTACAAATGAAAATGCTCACTTCTACCTTATACTCGTTGTATATTTCTGGCAAAACTATTTCACCTTTTTGCACAACGATATGGAATTATTCATAGTTTCTATGCATACCTACCTTGTGTTCTTCGGCCATGGGGTATATACTAATAAAATGTTAAGTAGGTATATAGCCGTTGAGATTTAACGCGGTTGCCTTATATACATGTATATTTATCTATGTGCCGAGTAGTACTAGGTTTTTCGGAGATAATTACTGAAATCTTGTGGTAAATGTGGTGCGCGAGGTTATTTCGTTCAGGCATTATATAATATATAACATACACACATATAAGGCCTAAGTACTTATACCTACCGCTTGAGCGCGGACGGTTACGGTAACCGCGCTTGAGGTTTGCTTAGGTCCAACCAGAAATTGAAATTTTGTTAAACGGATTAGCTCGCGGTTGTATACTGTGCATATGTATATGTATGTACATGTATATGTAACAAATGAAATTATAATTAGATTGTAAATCTGGGTAAACACCGACTACCCGCGATGTCCCGGGAGCGACTCTGCGGTGAAAAATTTCTTAAACTTAGTAAAAAGAAGAAGAAAAATAGAAATTTCTAAAATTTCTTTATAGTTTCTACAAAATTGTGTATTGGTGAGAAAAAAAAAAAAAAAAAAAAAACGGGACTCGTCGACGTAAATGAGAAAAAGTAGGTTATACTCTACACACAAAGCTTCGACAAAGTTTCTGTAGATACAAATTTCATCCACGGGACGGAGCATAACGTCGAAAAACAAAAACTACATTGAGCAAAAGTTTCTTTCACAGATTTCTCATTAAATTTTATTGTTTTCACTGTATATAGTAAGGGTACCACATGTTCAAGATAGAAGCTCTTCGGCTACCACTATTTCCTGGTCTTTCGAATAATTGAAGTCCTTTGTATCATAGATGTATACCGAAACAAGACCGGAAACAGATCCAAACACAAAATCGGTTTCAAACCAAAAGTTGAAGATTAAAATAAAAAGATAAAAAACAGTGAAAAAAGGTGGCGTGTTTTGATCATCAGAATTCTATACTATTTAAAATAACCTCAATATTCATATTAGCAGATGCGTCGACGTCAGCGCGGTGTGGCGTTTACGGATCGGGGGTACCAGTTCTCATTATCCCGCCTCGTCGCGTTGCGTCGGGTCTTGCCGTGGCAGACCCTCGTGCTAGAATTTTTCTTTATCGTAGTGTCTACCATGGTCGAGTGTACGCGCGCGAGCGCGCGCTTGCGCTGTTCGGTAAAAGAAACGAGTTAGATGAATGGAATTACAAAGAGAAAGACGGAGAGAACGTCGCGTTGCCATCGCTACGGCGAGGTATCACCTCGGATTTTGGTTGGCTGAACGGTGGAAGTTGGACGCTGAACATCGCGCTAGGGAGGGATGGATGACGGCGCTATGAGTCGAGAGGGGCGACCAGGAGGAGAAGGAGAGCGAGACGCAGAGGGGCAGGAGAGGATGAGGGAGAGGTCTCGCGGTATTGACTCGGACAAGAGAGGACGCCCTCTCACGCGCAGGCTCAAACATGGCCGCCGCATCATCGCGTACCTCGGCAACGAACTAACGTAGGAACGAACGAATAAAGGAGTGATCAGCGAACGAGCGAGCGAGTTACGAGGATGGTAGGGAAAACTGAACGTCGGAAAGGCGCTTGCCGTAGTACGAGAAACGCGCAACACACAATCACACATGCACACATGCACACAACAATATTCCGTCTTCTCTGGGATTGTACGCAAAGGCAGAGTAACATTGTGCAGGGTGATGATATCCATATCAACATCAATAGTTCTTTAACCTTACAGCCCAGTGCTTAGGAGCTTTGAGAATCAAGAATGCGGGACTGACATACAAAGCCGATGTATTGACGTCGAAATACCGAAGAAACTTAAATTAGATATTACGGCGTGATTTCATCTTCAAACTAAACATGAACCAAAATAATAATACTCGATAATCTTCTCTAATTCTGCTCTTGTAGATATAAACAATTTTTCGTTCTGGCTAATCAATTGTTCGACCAAATCTTGAACTTATGTATGAAAGATCCGAGGCACTGGGTCCAATGAGTAATGACTAATCAGTTGCGCGGTGCCCGCATGTTGATCTACTGAGAGAGCATTTTCTCATGCGAGAGAGACGCGCGCCTAGCGTAGAGAGTGGAACTGCACCTTGAATAAGGGCTCTCATTACAATGTATGTGAAACTTTGCAACATCTTTTTGTTCGGAAAGGATACTCTGTTGCCATTCTACAGAGTGTAGTTGGTGGATTGACGCACATAACATTTTTTTTTAATATTTAAAATTCCATGTCAAGATTTTTCCGCTCATCGGAAATCTCGTCAAGTCGACTGAGATGATTCCTTTCCAGAAATAGTGGTAAAATAGGCATCCAGACTTGTACACCACTGATCCTCAGGGTAAAAGTCACATTCGTGGTCAGACGCTCCCGATCAAATTTTGGATACGGACAGCCCAAAAACGGAATGAATTAAGATAGGTTGTACATTCGCACACGTGTCATTTCTCACTGCGGACAAGTGATCGAACATACACACCCATACATTTACATACCAACCGAAGTATTAGCAGAAGTTTTTACTCTTTCCGCTGCACAAACACGCACACGCACGCACGCACGCACATATGCATGTTTATCTATCAAATCTATGCTCCTGTAGGAACGGTATGTAGGGATTGCTAAGCTTTCAGCCGGGGCTAATTGTTCACCATTATTGGCCTAATAGGATCAGGATTAAGTTCGAACTTGTGTCAGATGTTACGGTCTTCCGGTGACAGGTTGTTGGAACTAATTTTTAAGCCGATTTTCCTTAAATCATCAGCTCCTATAAACAAAACATGTTATCGAAAAAGAAAAAAACGCGTTATAGATGCTTGAACTCAATTTTTTGATCTTTACTTTGCCTGTTTTTGTTGCGTGAACAGTGCGGTGCATTTCGTGCATCAGGTCACGGAGAACGATGAAATTATGTTATCGGATTGATCGCCATTAGGTATTGGAGAAACGTGGGCCCGAATAGTGACCTATGAGTAGCCAGGGCGAAGCTATGGTCATCGGTAAATCCTGTACTCGCCCGCCGTGCCCTACCCGAGATAGCCGGTCTCACCCAGAATAAATCCACCCGACGGTGTCCAAGGCACGTCGCACGTTCACCCTGCACCGAGTGAGTGTCTGACGAGTAGCCTGTCCCCCGGGGTGGTTCATTTCGCCGGACATAATGGTTACTAAACCGCATTAAGACTGTTGATATCAAAATAGTATCCATGCCGGGGTTTACTTTCTCTCATTTTATCCCTTCAACAATTTAACGAGAGAAAATTTTTCGAATACAACAAAAAAAGCTCCAGTTTTTAGCAACGATAGTATTCATGGTGAAAAAAACTAAAATAAAAAATACGTGGTCTATCAATCAGTATTTTTCGCACAATTTGCAGACCGATTTTGATCTATTTGAAATAAGACGTTATGGAAATATTGGTTACAGAATAAGTTTTACAAATCATGGCTCGAACCAGTCGCGAACCAGGGGATTCCTCTCGGATTTCAATTAGATTTTACAATTCTCTCATGGATTTCATGACATGCAACAGGATGTCAAAGATTTTTATACAAGATTTTACGGATTTTTTGATAATTTAATGATCTCTCCGGGATCTTACGTATCATTTTCGGAACTTCACAAATCTTATCAATTAGAATTAATTAGAATTTTCACTAATCTATTCGGAACTTAATAGTTTACACTATCCGATTTGGAAAATTTCACTCCAGTATTTCAAAAACTTCATGGATATATCACTGGGATTTCATGGATCGCTCTATAGGTGTCCATCTTATTTACATGAGATTTCACGTGATTCCAAGAAGTTTTGAAGACTGCTCCAGGATTGACGAATTTTATTCTCAAATTTTGCATAATTTTTTTGTCGTACTTCACTGGAATTCCATGGATTCTATTCAGATTTCATGAATTTCTCCATCGTTTCATAAATTTCACGAGATTGGATAAGATTGCAAAAATATCTCTGCAGGGATTCCCAAATTTTTCTTCGACTTCAATCTGCAACGAGAAGAATGCTGGGTAATACATACTCGACAATTGTGATATGTACCGCGAGTATCAGGTGAAACCGCAACTCCGCAACGCGCCAACTCTAGGGAAATTTTCGAGAGCTGGCTCCCCCTATAAGAACTCTAGTGAGTCGCTGGGTGGGCGGATGGACCATGCGGTTTCACCCGATCCTCACGGTATTTCCGTAATGCCCATCAACATCTTTCTGGTAGTAATTCAAGGGCACAACGTGAACTTCCTGAACAAAAATGACTGCATAGTTTCCATTCGACATGTACCCTTGTCCATCCATCCCATTTCGTATTTCCTGCACACGGTTTCAGTGTTAAGTAACGTAACAATCGTCCATATATTTTTCCGCGGGGGTCATATTATGAGTGTTACGTATACATGGCTGTCACTGGCTCACTTTACCAAATGAATACGTCACGCCGCATGTCTTCGGCCTGACCATGGGGTGGAGGGACTAAGGGAGAGCGTCCGCGCGGAGGAGGACATCGTATAATTAATCACGGCCATCCATCACGAGCCCGTGACGTGCGGTCAAGTCTTTGTATAATAGATTCGGATCATGATGGGTCGAAAACCACGTCCTCGAATATTCCGCACTCTCGAGCCTGGCTTCTATTATCTAGGCATGGCCATTTGTTTAATTTCTTTTTTGTCTTTGCCTCTCTTCTCCCATTTTTCTTCTTCTTTTCTTTTGCCTTCATCTTTTTCATCCGTCGTTTAACATCGCTCCACATGTTCCATCCACACTCTGGCCTTCAGTGCATGGTGCGGTCTGAGGAATTCGCAAAGCGATTCACCGAGCTGGTATAATGGCAGCTTTAAAGCTGCAGTGAGTAGATTATTAATTTCACGTTACTCGAGCGACTAATTGGTCCGGACTCTGGAAGCGATCAGTTTCACTTGATTGAATTTCATTTGAACGCTGATTTTACGGTGTAATTATCTCCGCTGCAGCGTCCTAACTTCTGTGACTAAAGTGAAGCTTGTATCCTTCATCGGTCTCCTTTGTATCGCGATTTCTCCGCAAACTCTCACTCACTCTATATCAAATTATACTTTATTCACTCAATCAATTATTTATGTAGTTGCGAATATCATCGACCGCGTATCCCCATGCGCAGGTTTAGCAGACATTATTTCCTGCACTAGATTTCTATGGGGTTAAAGATTTTCAAGAATTTCATAGGATTCGAAGATGTTTCGAAGGACTTTACATAGGACGTTGTACAAAAATGTATACGTTAGATTTGAAAAATGGTTAATTTCCAAGTAATGTGAAAGATTTCACATTATCGTAGAGATTTCATGCGATTTCGCAAGATTTCAAGCGCGCAGTCGAACCCGTCCGACCCACGCAGAGAGTAAACAGTATAAGCAACTCTTGTTTGTCTGTCCTTTAACAATAATGATTCGTCGTGAGTTTAGTAGTGCGTAAAACTGGAGTCCATCTCCATCTGGCAAACAACTGCATCAGTATAGGTATAATAACTGTACCTACTGCATATCGAGAATAATCGGGCTCTTTGTCACGTATTGCCAAACTAAATGCTCGACTATATTCGACGGCTAATCCATAGCTTAATTCGAATCTCACCCGCTCCTATCACACGCATGTTCCTCCTCCTCCTCCTTTCTGATCTCTCTCTCTCTTTCTCTCTTCGGCAACTTCGCCAGGACGAGCAATCACCCGCAACACAAAGGCATGTATGTAGCTAGTTGGCCTTTCATGGGGCCCATATAATACCTACGTCCTGCGTGAATATAGGGGGACGTGTTTCGCCAGTATCAAACAGGGCTGCCAACACCGTGGCACATAAGGACAGCTACTACCTCTAACCGGGGGTGGTACAGCAGCCTCACATACTAAGGGAGTGTTAAATGTCGCTGCGATTTTCTGTACATAAGCTTTAAGCTCTGCTAAACGGACGGGCACCGCGATAAGGGTGGATATCGGAGGGTATAAAAAGAAAGGGGGAACCACACACACACACTTAGATACAATTAAACTTATACGTATATGTACAGAGCATTATTACTCGGGTGAAAATCTCTGCTGTTGATGGAGCGGATGAAGAAGACCTTCTACTGCATTTTCGGTTGCTGAACGTCATGCTCTTTGTGCATTGTGTGAGAGGGCAGGACGTGTTCACACTGCACATTTGTTGGTACAACTACCACGTCTGATAACTTATATACGTGAAAATTTACCCCACTGGGTGAGGTACTTTGTATTAATTCCTGACACGCGACCGATTCGGCGCTACGAATTGACACTGCCTAAACTCTAAAGAGATCAGTTTCTACTCTATAGAAATCCCGTTTCACTTTGTACAATGGTGGGATGAACTTTTTGAATCCATTTTTAATCCTAGCACCATCATGTGCTGGAGTTAACGATACTCTTCATCCATTCTATGGAGTTTAGTTTTCACCTGATATTCCTGTAAGGTGTAATCTGTGGCAATAGTAAGCGAAGAAGTAGAATATGGATCCTTTAGGAGAATTATTGGTAATTTGTAACATGCGGTTAGTGATGTACATCACGAGCAAGAGTAGGAAGTGGTATCAGCTCTTGTCGAGAGTTGGGTGATCGTTAAGAGGTGTGACGATCGAAAGGAATGGCAAAAATCCTATGGGTGCAGCCGCGTGTATATTTCTCGTAGTGTGTAGGTAGATATATACGAGATTTATGTACAGGTATACTTATATACTTGGCAGTATAGGTAGATAGGTGCAGTGTAGATATATTGGTACTTGGATATACAATTCAGTTCAGTAAGTATTGTGTAACGTAGATAGATAAATAAAACAGGCGAAAAATAAAGAAATAAAATAAAAAATAAATAAAAAGGAAGAGAAATATATTATATAAATGAATGACTATTGCGATTCAAAATTATTCATTCCATTGAGAATATAACATATGAATAAATACGGTGTATTTATAATGCGGAAATAAATAAAGGATGGAAATAAAATGCGAATAAAACCTACTATTCGTGTATAAAAAGTTTATTGAACGGTTTCTATCCATTATTTATTATTTATTTCATAATAATTACCTAACTCTATATACCTAGATATTATGTGTGTATATATCTGTCTATGAGTATTGGAGTTGGTTATTTCAACTGTTGATCTGTTTATTCATTCGTTCATTCGTTTCTTTTTTTTTTTTTTTTATTCCGTTCTCTTTTGCTACACAGTTGAAGAGACAAAGAGGGCGTTTTATTCGGGTACAGACACTTCTTTCCCGAGGGATGACGGGGAGTGGAAAGTCGGGCGCCAGGTACCGGCAGCCAAGTCCGTCTTATCATTGTTCAAACAGTGACGATATCTCGTCTCGTATCGCACACGCTACACGCCGTATAATACATTATTATATTAGAAATATACATACACAACGATGAATTCATGTTCAAAGATTATTGTCCTGCCCTCGTGGCTATGATGGTCTCCGCCTATGTGCATTTATACCCTTGCCTGTCATAAACCAAAACTGCACTGCACCCGTGCATTGGAAAATATAAAGTACAAATGAATTATGTTCATCCGATTTCAGGTGATTTTTAAATATTCGCTAGAAGTTCTTCGAGACCTTGTCGGCATTTGAAAAAAAAAAAAAAAAAAGGAAAAAAAGCTGTAGCACATCGTTGTGCAAATTTCTTTCACGAATTTCTATAAGATGAAGCAGTAGCCAAAGAATCCGAGAATAATTTCGGTTCATTTTTAGACCGTACATTGGCAGGTGCGCGTCCGATGATGAAGGGCACTTTTACCTTCTGGAAGAAAAAACAGAAATGAGAAATCGTCAAGTGTTTGTGTTAGATCCTAGATGATCGTTCTCGAAGTGGAGGCAATTCGTCAGGTATACCCTTCATTTTGGACTGCATTTACCAAACTCACCCTTTGAGTTTAAGGGTGGATATAGGGCGGCATACGAGTGATGCCTTCTGAACTCGCAGGTTTGTCGGGTTTTTTTTGTTTTTTTTTTTTTTGTTTGAAAATGGACGACGTGGGTGGTGGATCCTTGCGTATTTCCATTTCCATTCTTATTTTGTCGATTCTTTTTTTTTTTTCCTTCCACCCCTCCACGAAATTTCATCCTCAGCTCTTTTTCATACATAGAAAATATTCTTAGCGTAGGCGGAACTACTTACGGTCCTTATACCTATACGTAAGATAGATAATACTGATTTGTCAAGATCAAGGCAGCACTTCCTTTGTTTTCGTAATTTCCGTGCCAATATTAGCCAGCCATGTTCAGCCGTGTTTTGTACCCGCGCCTCTACGTTCAGCCACGAAACTGGGCTTGTATTGGTTGTGTGTTCTCCGCAAACAGACCAATCAATACCAATCTCTTAACTCCAGGACACACCGACGCACAAACTTGCACACTGAACGTGAGCTAACTGGAGACGCGCGCAACTTGTATCCCATGTCTATACCCAAATATATATATATATATATATACATAAATATTTTCGGGATAATTTTCGCCCCGGCATTAACAGATCTCAGTTGTTATACTTTCTTAGCTCATTTGAATCGATCGATCGATTGGGTTATTTGAACCGTAAATTTCTATCTTTTCATTTGTTTTTATTTTTGTTGACGTGGATTGAAAAAAAATTTACTCAAATTACGATACTCTTATAGAATTTTTTTGTATTACATCAACAGCGAATATACTCTGTATGGATGTAATACGTGTATCAGCGACAAGCAAGGACTAATATTATACGATATATACATAAATTTCTTCCACCTGTCAAAACAAATTCTATTTTATTAGCACGCCGCGATATATACCTATATACCTATATCACCTTATACACCCACACCTTTACATAGGCGCGTCGATTTTTATCTGATAATAACATAAAATCAAACGATAGTTCGACTATACCGCACCTATCTAACTTCACGCTTTTGTCAGAATTTCATTTTCTCAGATCCATAATATTTTCTTATTGAAAGTCATTTTGCACCACACTTTTTTCGAAGATTACTTTACGTACACGTTGTTGTACCTAGAGTCGCAGGATTTTATCCTTACAGAAAATTGTGATTGAAAAATTGAACGAAAAGTATTTCATAGATATATCATAAAATCTGATTTACCGAAAAAAGAAGAAAAAAGAAAAAAAAATGTTGAAATCTATACGGAATATTTTTTCTTTCTTTGAAATTTTTTGTATTTTTAAACTAAAAAACTTTTGTAAGACAAAACAAAAAAAAAAAATGAAAAATCCCTTCGGCTTGTGGACTTCGCAGAGAGAGAGAGAGAGAGTTCGTTTCTGAATTTTGTGTCTTTGAGGATGCCGCAAGCCCATCTCGCAGGTATCCTATAGTCGCCTCGAGTTCTTCGGGTCCTTAAAAACTCAGGTACAACGAGTTCTTGCGCAGCATGGTGAGACACGCGGTACCAATCCTCGTGTTTGCCCCGTAGCTGGACAAATAGCGGCTCTTCTGAGTCTCCAAAAGGCCCAATACCTACTGCACTAGTCTCTGGTCTCTGGTTTCTTGCGCTCAACGTATATTTCCCCAGTTTTTAAGTTTCTCGACTTTAAAATTACGCTCGGGATCCTCGTCTCGCGGCACTCGAGATTCCCTCTCCCCCCCATCCGTGTTTTGACTCGAAAATGCCGAAAGAGGAGAAACCGAGTAAGGAAAGAGCAAGAACAACAAAAAGCGGGAAAAAAAATGAGAGGAAATAAGGATAAACTAAAAATAAAATGGAGAAAGAAGAACGCCAGTCATTCGCGGCCATATCGTGTTACGTGGGAGTGCAGCAGCCAGTGGAAATGGGAATGGAAATGGGAATGGGAATGGGAATGGGACGTGTAAGCGGCGACTCGACCCTCTTGTTTAACTTTCATTTGATAATGGCTCACGTATGTTTTACTCAGGATTAATTATTATTGGAGAATCCTGAGTGGCTTTGCCCATACGCTATATACAAAAAGCCGCGCGAACGCGCCTCAAGTGAAGGGATAGGTAAAAAAATTTGTAGCCAATCCAAAGCGAAACCGAATATCGGTAATTGTTTACGTTACTCTGAAAAAATAAATGAAATGAAGAAAATAAAAAGGAGGAACAAAACAAACGAATTCTCTGATCGAAATATCAAATGTTTTATATTTCGGGTTTAATGTTCCCGAAAGAGAATCATGGCTAGTATACCTACTATATCAACTTTGAGCTTATGCCGAATCGCTTGACTTTGGTAGAATCATAAGATGAACAATCGTTCTACAGATTTGGTCGTGGAGCTTGACGGTTGTGAGAGACGACACGCCGGCAAACATTTGAACATCTCAATGGGCGATATTCAATTGACTACTTCCGGGGCTAGACTACGCCCTGTTAACTTTGGGACAAAAGTATTCCGGGCTCGGGATACTAGGTCGATTCGATTCAACGATTCCAATGTTGGCACTACTGATTCTCGCGCATATTTATACAGGCCTTAGTTTTATTTGCTGGCATTAAAAATCGACCCGTACCTTCACTACCTACTATCTACTACCTACTATGGCCCGCGAAAAACACTCTCGCGACTCATTTTCTTTCTTTCTTCCTCCCCTCTCTTCTTCACCTTATTCTTATTTCTCTATTTTTACATTCTAGGCAACAATATTTCCGATTTGATTTTCCACCCCCACCCCCATCCCCATCCCCATCCCCAGCTCTACTCGGATCCCCGATTTTGTTTGCATCTCCCTCTTTTGTTTACACTTAACGAGGCAGGTACTCGAAGCTTGTTTATTAGCTTGTTTATGAACTCGAGGAAATACGAAGCAGGACGAAAATAGGAGGTTGAAAAATCGCCTCTTCTCGAGTCTCGAGAAAAACCGGGTACCGAGTAGCAGAATCATCATATGGAAGGAGATGGATCAAAATTTTGGAAACCATGGGTTACAAAAATCGAAAATTTCACCCCGATATAAAATTTGTGGTTTTCACAGACTCTCGCTTTCAAAAAATCGGGAAAAAACTTGGAACCGGTAATAGCACAGTTAGAAACACAGCACAGTCTCTAAGCCAACGATTTGGATAAACTCGCTTTTGGTTCACCTGGTAAACACGAATTCGCTGGATATAATCTTCGCGGGAAGTAACAGTGGGCACTTTATTTCAAAGACGAAGACCGTTCGATTGTCAAATTTTTGTTTCCGGTTTAGATTTTCCCTCGAAATCGATCGGCATTAATGTTAACACATTAGCTATACCAGCACTTGAGTTGTATACAGTTGTATTTTTGTTTGATAAGAGAGTGCGTCGAACTGTGTATACCAGCTACCTAGGTTAAATTCGTTAAGATATTATCGTAAAGTAATGTAGGTCAGTAACAAACAATTGAAATCAGTTTATCAATTAATCATTCTGTAATGATATCGATATAAATTATCTGCCTCAAATGTACATGTATAAACGTCTACCCTATACATCTAAATCAATTCTATGAATTGCGTGGTGTCTGGATCGCTGTAATCCAGATTGCGAGGTGCACCGATCTACCACACGATATCTTAAGAGGTCGAGGACCCAGGTTCGATTACCTTTATACTTTATACCCCCACAATTTTTATTTATTTTTTTTTCTCTCTGTCTCTCTCTCTCTCTCTCTCTCCACTCGCTGAAGCCAGATATAACGCTTATCAACGAGTGATTTTCCACAAACCAGCTGTACCATAGATGTATGATGTATATTACCATGTATCCGCTTTTTCTCACGATGAAGATATTCAAACCTGAAAACGCGTCATTCAAATAATTGGTATCATCATCTTAGATATAGAATAATTGCAAATCCAGATTTATTTTATTTATCTAATCAATGATTCCTCATTTTGCTGTGTGCAGTGATAGACCGTAAAGAGTCGAAGTGTATTGTACCTACTATTCGCTACGCGAACCGATATATGTACTTTTGTTTTTTTCCCTTTTTTCATTTGGTTTTATTTCACTTTTTTTTTTCTCCCATCCTTCTGGCCTCTCAGTTTCTTATCAAGAAAAGATCCTGAATTATTTGTCAGCAAACAGCGAAGGCTGTATTTATACACACACTTGCTTCTTCATTTATATCTGTGTGCGTTACGAGCTCGCTAGTACTATTGCTTTATATTATACGGTATGGTATAAGGTATACCTATGCTTGTACCGTTGAGTTTGCAGCGCCGTATGAGTAGAGGCGGATGCGTGGTGGTATTACTGCTACTGGCAACAATATTGCCAACAAAATCCAGTAAACCTCTGTTAAGAGTGTTACTCCAAATATTACCAACTCAAACAGCCAGGTGTAGACCTGCTTTTCACAGTGTGTATGTGTATGTATATAGATACTTATAAATGGTTAGATGGATACGTGGGTATATATTTATTCGTCCACATATATATATATATATATATACAGAGTGAGTTTTTTTTTTATGAGTGTACCAGCGAATATCTCGAGAACGGTTCGAGGTATTGAAAAAAATAATATACGAAAAATTAATGCCATGGAAGGGGGGGTCGGGGGCTTTACCTGGGCAATGTGAAATTTCAATGGATTGAGGCACCTCAGGGATAACGAGGAGATCGTAATTTCCTTGAATAGCGAAATAAACTGTTATTCGTTTGTATAAAACATAAAAAAAACACTCACCCTGTATGTGTACTAACTCAACGCGTACATACTAAGAGGCTTCCGTGAATTATCGCAGTCAGTCACAGCCAACTCGACACTACCCAAGTTTTTCGTCTGTTTCTCGCAGGCTGGCCATATCCATTTTAATTTTAAACTTTCAAAGGCCGTAAAATGATTAAATAAATGTATGAATGAATAAATAAATAATTAAATAATTGAATAAATAAAATAATAATAATAATTTATTTATTTAATTATTCAGTCATACATTTATTTATTTATTTAATTATTTATCCAATTATTTATTGATTTATTCATACATTTATTTAATCATGTTACGGCCTTTGAAAGTTCAAAATTGAAAAGGGGATATCCAGCCTGCGAGAAACAGCGAAAAACTTGACTAGTGTCGAGTTGGCTGTGGCTGACTGCGATGTTTCACGGAAGCCTCTTAGTATATGTCTTCAGCCTTAATAACAACTTATTTATGAACTACTTTCAAGCTCAACTTCCGAATTTACTGCAAAGATAATTTGTTCACGTAAAATTATAAATAATTCCTCATACTCAACCTCGTACTTCTCCTTATAGCCTGCAATATAGTTTATCAAAATGTTTGCACGTTTTACAGACGTTAAACATCAAGATTTTACTGTGATAAATTTATATTATATCAATTATTTTCCATTACGAAGTCATTTGAGAATTGTTTTCATTTTTTTTTCTTTATTTTTTCTTTTCCTCATTCGAGTTGAGTATATCCTCAACAACTCGATAATCGTCGCTTCGATGAGGTACAAAATTTCAAAAGAAATGCAAAAAAAAAAAACGCTTCGCGCACTATGATCAGAGCTTAGGGAATATCTGACGAAAACAATTCAGTATCACAAACGAAAAGAAAATTTGAACAAATTATTGAGTTGCGATAATTCAATTCAATCCTATACCGTGAGGTTACGTGGAAGGAACTGGTTCCAGGCGCGCAGGCGCTGATTCATTCGAATATTACGAGGGCCGCCAATTTCATACTTGCCAAGAATATCCCTAGAGTCCGTCCGCTATTTATTTCCGATTGTTGTCAAATACAAATGGCGGCATACCGTGGCAGGAATAGGTTGTGTTTGCTGTGAATCTAGCAGACGACAGAACTAGAGATATTACTGAAAAGTTGGTGGAGTTTTTAGCGCGATTCTGGCGGCCAATAATATTCGAATAAATCAGCGCCTGCGCGCTTGGAGCCAGCTCTTTCCACGTAACCTCACGTTACATGTGATTGTTATACGAGTGAAAAACTGGATGTACTGTTATATCTATACCTATGTGCAATATAATTCGCCCGCTGAATATAATCGTTTCAAATAATATTGAATAAATTTTTGATCGAGTTAATTAGCTAATGTGTGTATGCGTTGTACGTGCACACATACATAATATATCTATAAATAAACATCTAGATAGAGCTTGTGGGAGTAAGTATCTCTGATGGTGAATGAATTCGCCATGCGTATAAATCGTGTAATACCTACATATAGTTAATACAAATGTGTATTTCGAGGTAAATAAATAAATATTTGGACACGAGAGCAGAGCAACTCAAATATGTTCAACTAATGTCAGCAGCATCGCTCTCCCTCTCTCCCTCTCTCTCCCTCACTCTTTATGTATATTCCCTATGCACGTATGTATACCTCGGTACGCATATACCTGTATATATGTATTCTGCTGCTAAAGATCAGGTAGATGTATGCGTATGTGGTATTTATATTTATATACATGCATAGGTATATGTCTCTCTATATGTGTGTGTGTGTGTGTGTGTGTGTGCGCGTGAAGAGAAACGTATAACAAGTTACGGTCTCGGCATCTGCAGAGAGCAGGGGAGCTGCTAGTCGGCATGGCAGTTAGCTGGGCAAGTTTACTTGTATCAGGAATGTGTATTTGATACAATACGAGCATATATGTACGGAGTCAACCCCGCGACGTTGACTCTGGGTATTTGGTTCTTGAATCATTCCGTTTGTATGTATATATGTGTCTATATATATATGTACATACATGTATATGTATATGTATTTACGAAAGGCATTTAACCGCAGGCCAAATATTTTCAACCGGAAACACGGCCAATCTCATTAGAAGGTATATCACACACTTCAACGTTCACCCCCTACTCACGCGAGAAAATTATCTCATGGGTTCATGACCAATTCAGTTATATTTTCTTTTTTTCTTCGTCTTTTTTTTATTTTTCTTCGAATTTTTCTGTCTTTAGGTTCACAACCGTTCTTCATTGACTAATACTTTGACTCGCAAGAAAAATTACGAGTCTTGGAAAAATTCTGAATTTATTACTCAAACAATATACAGGTAAATCAGATAATTGTCTTGACCAACTTCTAGTAGCTGAGAAATCTGTCACGAACGTCACGATCTCAAGACTAATTTCTCTTTCGTTGATATTTTCACATCGAAAAAAAATCTAAGTCAAGGAATAAATTTCTCGGTGGTTGTGTATTTGGTTATTTCGCAAGAACGACGTTTTTCCGACATTGTTTCATTCATTGATGTTCTTATTTTTAGGAAAATGGATCGAGGAAAATTGTGAATTGACTCAAAGGTCATACGGATTCGAAGAAATTTTTGTTTTAGAAAAAAATTAGTCTAGAATGAAATTATCAGAATCATTTGAGGCGCGTTTTTCTTTGAGTTTGTTTGTTTTCTTTTTTTTTTTTTTCTGTTCAATAATTACGGGTCATGGAAAATTTCGAATCGGTTTGGACTAAAGCCGGTTCCAATAAGCATGACGTGACTTAATTGAATGTCGTGCGTATTTCGAACAAAACGAATTTCAACAAAACATTTACTTTATGCACCATTGAAACTGTTCAAAAGTCTCCTTGATATTCCTCGGTACACATTTATATACCGTGACATTTTGTGGATGCGGCACAGCAGGGTTACCAACCCAAAAAGGGTGCTATTTCATGGGCAATAACTCATGCAGTAAACTGCAGCAGCAATTTAGTAACTCATTAGATGTTTCTAGTAAAATCACTAGAAATCCAGTGATTTCAAGGAATCTAGTGATTTCTTGTGAGTTTACTAGGAACATCTAGTAATAGTTACCAAACTGCTGCTGCAGCTTACTGCTCATAAAATAGCACCCTTTATGGGTTGGTACCCCTGCTGTGCCGCATCCACAAAATATCACGGTATATATAAGTTACATACTTTATTTCACATCCGTCGAGTGACTAGTATTCTATCTTATCTCGAGCTAGCTAGCGCCTTATCAGCGCAATGTATTTATGGGGTCGCGTTCACGAGGAGCTCGAGCTGACATGACGTTCGGAATAAAAATCTCGCGCTTGACTAACTATGACGCTAATTTATTTCAAGTATTTGAAATAGGTATATCCATATTGAAAAGTGGAAGAAAAATGAAAATGTTTTTTTTTTTTTCAAGAACTTTTGTACCCTCATTGTTTTTTTTTTTTTAATTCTAATTGCTTTTTAGGATACATACTCACACATTTATATTATTTACCTGTATGTTCGCGGGCGTGTGTAAAAGATTGAACTTTATTATACAATGTACACAGGTAGGTACCTACATATAAGTGGGCACGTGAAACTTGGGGTACCGCCAGACCCAGACGTAGGTAGGTAGGTAGGTAGGTAGGTAGGTAGGTACGTACGTTCACGTCGCGTTTGCACAAGTGGTTCGCGGGCTTGTGGCTACAACTTCCATACTCGTACAGCACTATGTTTGATATTTAATTAGACGCCGTAAATTACGAATCGTCTCAATTTGTTATTATGGCAAATAATAAAGAGAAATAAAAGTAAATGAGAAGAGGAAAAAAAAAAAAAAAAATGGAAAACCACGGTGCATTACGCTGCACAGAGGCTTCAACAGGTTGAACGTAAAAAAAAAAAAAAACAAGATCAGAGCGTCAAGACCAAATTCAATCATTGCGAAACCGTGTCCTTGTTCGTTTTCTTTTTTTTCATTTTTGGTTATTTAGTTTTTTTTTGTTCTCTTCTTTTCCCAGGTTTCTCCTAAAAAGTAGAGCGATTATTATTTCAAATTTGTTTTTCCATCAACTTATCAATTTCAACGACTTTCTTGCAACTTTAGAGTTTTCCATGACTATTCTTTTTTACTCCTTATATTTGCATTTCCCACGACTTCGTATACCCCTGGAATTTTATTCCTACCTAAGTGAATCTTCCATTACTTTCTTTTGCTACCACAACGTTTTCCGCGACTTTCTTGTCACTCCAGAACTCTGGTCAGGACCATGATTCTACTTTTCTTGCTCTACTTTGTAATTTTCCACGATTTTATTTTATTCACGGTGTAATTTCCATTACTTTCAAGATACTTTAGAATTTTCCATCACCATTTTTTGTTCCCATTTTCGCATTTTCCGCGACTTCGTATCACCCTGAAATCTTTTCCATAATTTTTTTCCTACCTTAGATTTTTCAATTACTTTATTTTGCATCTACAGCGTTTTCCCTGACTTTCTTGTTACTCTGGAACTGTCCATGATTCCATTTTTCTTGCTATACTTCGGACTTCCCACGATTTTCTTTTGCTGACATTGCATTTTCCATCACTTTCAAGTCGCTTTAGAATTTTCGATGGTCAGTTTTTGTTCCCATTTTCGAATTTTCCGCGACTCCGTATCACCCCGGAATATTTTTCATAATTTTTTTGCTCCTCCAGAGTTTTCCATTACTTTATTTTGCATCCACAGCGTTTCTCCTGACTTTCTTGTTACTTCAGAACTTTCAATGATTCTACTTTTCTTGCTATACTTTTGAATTTTTCATTACTTTTTCTTTATTTTACTTGAGAACTTCCGAAGCTCTTGGTATTCTTCCTCTACTCTGGAATTTTTCACGACTTTCAATTACTTGATACCATTTTCCATGACTTTGTTATTGCTACAACGAGCTTTTAAATATTTTGCAATAAGGAAAGTGGATAAATCTTTGCTACGACTTTTTTTTTTCCTCCACTGCGATGACGCGCGGTAAAAATATTACACCTACCTACACGGTGATAAGATTTCGCAAGTTATTATAAATTACCGCGTAGATTCCTCCGCGGAATTTATCGCTCGCTGCAATCAGACTTTAGTATTTAATTCATTGCTAGTCACGTGCGATGACGCGCTGTTAGATATATTTCGCAAGGTTCTCAGAATCAGGAAAACCAAGATACCAACCAACCAACGACATAAAAAATGTTGAAAAAATATCAAAAAGGGCAAAATAGGAGGAGAGAAAATGAAAATAAAAAATTTCACGGACGAAGAAGAGAATACCTGCGCGACGAAACTGAACCCAATGTGGCTGTACTGGTTTTAGGCGGAGCTGGATACACATATATTCGTTGGCACCTCTTTGCCAGGTCGCGAAGGAGCAGTGAGTTCGTAAATTAGTCTAAGTGGGGAACAGGTTGGCCGAAACATCTGGTTAGATCTATTAGAACGAATTATAACTCCGGTTCTCTCGAAATAGGTGTATATCATCTTGGTATACCTACACCTGCAGTCCATCTAAAAGTTTCGTAAAATATCTCCCGTCTAAACTGGCCCAGATATTTTCACCGGGTCTCGTTATTTCGATCAGTGATAAAGTGAAAAACGAAAAGCATCAATTGCTGTCGAAAACTAGTGCAGGTATCGAGGGAAATCCTGAAAATTGAATAAATATAATTGAAAAAATGAGGAGTTGTCACCGAAATTTCATGCCGTTATTATTATGGGCAGGGTAGATTTATACTGGAAATTTATTAAATCATCAATTTCACTAATTGAACTTTTCAATTACAGTCTCTCCCGATATTAATCGATGCCAATGAATTATTTCGACCGAATAATTCTGGGGGTTGGGTAAAAAGAGGCAGGGGCCATGGGGTGAGGAGGGTCACCAAATGATTGGCAAATAATTGCGAATTAAATGAAAATAACTGCGACACGATTCTCGACCGTTGGTCTGTAGAGAGTGAAAAAGGCGGGAAATAGGGCGGTGGGAGTGATAAGAATAATGATGAAACGGTAGGCAGCGTTAATTTAAGAATCTCCCTCGTTAGTCAAATGATGTACGCCTCGTTGCTCCGTTGCCTCGTTGCTTCGTTGCCTCTTTCCTACTGCAAAGACAGTTTATACAATTAATTTAAATTACCGATTCACGAATCGCACTGCCTGGTACTGCAGTAGTGATCCGTACTAATGCGTAATCAAATAAAGGCTTACTTTTATTACGGCTGAAAGAACGCCGTTTATTCCGGATATAGATGACAATTAATTAATCAATTAATTAAGTAATTAGTCAACTAATCAATTCGACATTCGATTCCCTCACTTGTCTCACCTTTCTCGTCCCCTGACAAAATTTTTCTTATCATACATTCGGGGAAAAAGGAACCCCCGTTATGTGTCAAATGGCTTCGGAAATTTCGAAGACGATACTTATTTTTTTTTCAAACAATTACATCTGCACAAAAAATGGGAACTCGTCATTCCATAGAATCCAGTTTCATTTTTTGATTGACGATATTTCGGGAACGAATGAACGGATTTTTATGATTTTGGTTTTAATCGATGGGAGTTTTTCCATCTTGGATCTGGTTGAATTTTGGAATCGATAAATCCAGTAGTTTTCGTGTCGCGTGTATTTTTCTGTAAATTGAACATTCTACTCTTAGAGTACCGTTTTTGAACTGGAAAAATTTGGTGCATCGAGGTCAGCCGACTTACCAGCTTGTTCACAATGCTTTTCCTTATTTCTATTATTCCGAAGACATAACAAGTATTCCTGTACTTTGACTTTTGTCGTACACAGTATACGTCGCCTCTTATCATTCAGATGACTGACTACGAAGGAGTGATGATTAATATTCGTCGTGATGTGACGGTGAGGTACATACACATATGTATGTACATATATTCCGAGGCGTAAAGTTTCTTAGAAAATATCCATATAGTTATCCGTTTTCTTATCTGCCTGAGGCTAGTAAACCAACCGGATAACCAAACAGTGCTCGAGTCTTCAAAGCCGGGCCGCGCATTTCTCTTGCAGGAAGTTCATTTTTATTTTTCTTATACAGCTACGGAGGGAGTTAGGTAGGACGACGTGCCCACTACGTCCTCGTGTCATTGCATACAGGTTGATATGTATATGTAGGTGCCTACTTCAGCCTCACCTTTCCCATCCTGCAACCCCATTTTGCACAAAAATTATTCAAACTATAAAGTGGATGCTGGGCGGTGATATTCCATATCAGACACAGTGTCCGATTTTTCAGCTTAGGCTGCTCCAGCTAGAAAAACGAATTTCCGAGTCGTTGCAAAAGTTGCCCGCAGTTTGATTTTTCAAATTACCCCTCAGCGTTTCACCTCTGTAACGAAATCCGAGATACATGACACTCCATAAAACCCATTGCCACCTCCATGAAATATTCGAAAATTCGAGCAAAACTCCATCATCCGGTATTCTATCAGGTTTTCACGGATGTCTACAAACTTTTTTTCCAGATGTTGTCAAAGATTTTGCAAATTCTACTTGATTTCAGTATTTCAGGAACCAGAGCCTCCGGATTCCCTGCATTACTTTTTTCCCAAAGAACCGATCTTTACCTCTCCCTGTGCCTCGAGCAATTTTTTTCTCTTTCCCGTTCGAAAACGTCGCTTTCGGTGGGGGTATGAAAAAATTAATAAACTATCACACCATATAACGACGTGGCCTAAATATCTCCTGGAACACCCCCTACGTATAGGAGTAGCGCTTGCACATACACACATATGTAAGGTTGAAGGCGGATGTTTGGTTAAGGAGGGTATGGGGTGAACGCGCCGGGCCGCGATCTCAGTACAGCGTAAAATATTAAAACCTACCCCTGCTGACTCCTGAGGACGAGAGTCGTTCTTTGTGTTGGTAGTAGCTGGTATGAGCTGTTCGTACCCAGCTCGGCGCATTCTGTCGCCCCGTCCTTGTAGTCATGCCCGAGGAGTTAGTCGCCGAGAACGAGTGTGCATACACATATATACGTATGGATCTGCACATGTATCTCTGTGTGTACATATACTTTATGCACGCCCCTACCTACGGTCTCTATGCATACGGTATGAAAGTGAGAATTTCAACTCTCTTTATGAGAAAAACCGTGATAAAAATTGAATAAAAATAAGTAAAAGTAGATCGATCCGCACCTTTCTATGTCCCGAAAGTACGGTTGAGAAAAACCGCTTTTTCACCTACCTGTACCAACGCAATGCTCAACCACTTTGCACGCAATACCAGAATTAAGAAGAGGCCTCTAAGGGTCAACCGAGGCGAGAGATCAAGGCGGAAACTCGAGGCGAGAGACCGTTCAATGGTATATCTAATTACACGGGACTGGGATCAATTCCGCACGAGGATAATGAATTTTTTACGACTTTCTTCCAGCGAGATCGGACGGCCAAAGACGGGTTATGGGTTGGTAGGTATTCAGCCGAATCGCCCTGGATCGAGAAAGCCCGCGCAAGTTATGATTTCAGACTGTAGGGCCCAAGTGCCGCTGGTGCAGCGATATTGATGGATCTCAACGAATTGAAATTAATCACTTGTACAGAGAAATGTTATTACGACCATCCACCCGTGTATGCATATATATATAGTATACATATATGGGAGTCAAAATGGCGTAATGGCGACGAATTGCTTACCTGCTAATAAATGTAGTCGAATTTGGCCTTCGAATTCTGATATCGCCAGACTGGCGGCTGGCCACGGCGATCCCAGAACTCGAGGGAATTCAGGGTCCCTTCTGCGTTATAAGCGGGCTGTTTGCTCAATCCATACTACCCATCCTCCCTACCGCCCTGTCGACCTTATTCGCCCTTATATCGGTTCTTATATATCCACCCATCCTCCCATCCTGCGTCCTTCATCCTCCCATTCCCATTCACCGCGTCGATTATCGATCCCTTGTCGTCCATCGAATACAGTAGGTACCTCCGATGACAGAGCAGCAGCACCAGATAATATGTGGTTATATACGTGTGTCGCTGATTGTGATGTTTGATAGTGATCAAGAGAAGGAAAGAGATCTGTTCATGCAGTGATCACCGATCAACTGGATACGGTGAGTTTGTTGAATGAATTCCACAAATGGTCCCGGTAGGACTGCTGTCCGTGTGGATTAGGATGCAGGATCGAAAGACCCTGATCTCATGATTTCTCGAATGAGCAACTTCTGAACATTTTTCGACCCAAACATTTTTTTGATACCCAAAGAGGCGATGGTATTGCGAAATAAGAATCTGGAATATGTGTCTCTGTATGACCTTAATGTAGATAAGTACTAATTGGAAGGTCCATCGAACAAAAAATGTAAAAATAAGTCTCTTATAGAAGAATATGTAGACCAACTCAATTCAAGTAGTTACCCTGCACTTACGAGGTACACGATGTTGACAATTTTCCAGACAGTCGGAAATCGGTTCGATAGACTGCGTGTACATATATCTATAAGTATGCCGTTCAAGAGTATTCTGAATATCGAAATTTAATTAAGTTGGAAGATACGTAGTTTGGAGAAACTCTGTGCGTTCGTTATGTGGTTATGGGTTCAAAGTGTGATGTATTGGAGACAAATAAGCCCACGATACGGAATATTGCCGGAGAGATTTCTGGATTGTATATAATTGTTGGTTTTGGAGATAGATGCGTTTTGTAGCTAGCAAACCATGAACTGTGAACATTGAACTCTGGGCTTGTTCTCGGAGTTGAATTGTCAGCCGCTCAGTCATTGGCCATCAACTCGACGAAGTGACTAATGATACTTACAATTAGACACAAGTCAGCACGACAAACACACCGCGATTGTGATCGACCAGAGTCTGGACTCTGAACTCCAGCCCCGATATCCAGTGACGTGTTTTGACAATAACAAAGCAGAGGAAAGTCCCAGCAGATTGAAAAGAATTTTTAGTTATTGGAATAGATTCCTAATGCCATTTGCCAAACTGGGTCCTTACACGATTAGATTTCAGATCTTTTCAACCCGTTTCAGTCCACTAGAGATTCGTGATCAGTCAGAGACCGATTTTTGCTGAAAAAGCTCGATCGATCGACTGCAAATTCGAAGACATTCGCGTGTTTAGCTTGATGGGAATCGATTGGCTCAACAAACACTCGTTCTCGACGTGGCTGGAAAGTTTGTACATTATATCTGGGTGGATGTGAGTAATGAGTATACCATGCTGATGTATTATGTGCCAGACTAAAAATCTCTGAATAATTGAACGAGGTTTGAAGGTACTCGAAGCTTTAATTGGCGCACTTTAGTAGGCATATGGCGTGGCTTGGCCTGTGCATGGTCCGTGACCTGTCTACGGCTTGCTAGATACGAACCTGCGTAAGTAAATTGATATCACACGCAACCGTGAGGGAATCGTTCGTGTCGAACCTGTCCACTCGTTGCAGAGTTTAGGTAATGGCAGAGGTGCGATTCGTCGCTCGTAAGTCATGCTGGATTATACCACCCAGCAGTCGCAGCATATGTTCGAATGGCACCAGCTCACTGTGCCTTGTTACATGAACATACGACTCGTCCATATCGGGGCAAAAGGGGTTGTGGCAATTAAACGGCGCCGAAATCTAACACGAGATATACTATATATCGCGTGTTCCAAGCTACGAACCCGATTCATTTTTTTATCAAGCAGTATCAGAAAACCATGTACAATTGTGTAGAATTTTTGTATTATGGACTCCAACCAGGAGGAGATGAAATGAAAATTCCCTGATGAGTTTAAAAAGAAGAAAAACCGTCCTCCGCTCTCATTAGGTTGCATTGATAAATGACAGAGTGTCATCATAAAATATCAATCCAACGAAGTAAAGTAGCTGATACGTCACAGGTCAGAGATAATATCGCGATTGGTATCAGAACCGCGGTTCATTTATCTGTACGATTCGGTCTACCACGACGTGGAGGGTTAATCGGGGTCAGAACCCTTAGCCAGTGTTCATGATCAGTGCACTTCGTGGGTGGAAAATAAAATCATGTGTACGTATACACGAAGGTGAAAATCTGGCGGGCTTACCATATGTCGATTTTTTGGGAGTCGTGTATGTTATCATATCGTCATATGTTATATCGTGTAATAATTTATATTATTGTTAACAAAATAAAACTGCTTTTATAAAGTAATGCTCGTATCAATGTAGCTGCAGCAACGTATTATAGTCTTGATTTTTAATCGGTGTGGTATTCCTCGAGCCAGTGTCAATGTCCCAATGTACCTACCATCTTGTTTACTTGTTTACCGCGTTGTACTGAATGCGCAAACATTCGAGGCTCCATCTACTCAACAGAGACAAAGATTAGGTTCTATCGTCACACTTCAATCGGATACTTGCGTCATGTGAAATCGCAGTTTAATGAACAAGATTATGAAATGTGATTGAGAGTAATTGTTGCATTTTGAGTTTTTAACATCAGTTTATGAAACGAAAAGAGAATCGGTAGATTCAACAGATTTTTTATCAAAGAAGGTTACCTCTTGTTGTTGTTTTTTTCTTCTTTTATTTTTCTCGCTCACCGGTATAGAGAAATTAATTTCAATTAGATTATCGCGGGCTTATAACAAGTACTTGGGTAAACAGCGGAGCCTAACTTCCCTGCTTCGTTTGGAGCGGGGTGGGTGGATTGAAACGTCTAAATCTAAACTCGGATCGCAGCGTATAACAACAATACGATATCAATCTCAAACCCTCAAGCCGCAACAGCGGGACAATGGACGACGCCGCGTGCCTCGGCGTCGGCTAATGTCCGAGCAACAATGAGACCCGCTATGTTTTACAAACACGTTTCTCCACGTGGCTTCAGATCCACCCCCTATTGGCACGTGCCCTTTTCACCCTGTCAAAACATCCCAAGGTAGAGAGGTGCGTTTCCTCCTATCCTCCGTGCGAAAGGAAAAGAGAAGAGTTTTTGAGGCATACGTTAAGCGCATGGGAAATTGGGTTCGATTTATTTATCATGCACAGGAGTGGAGGAGCCACTGTCCCAGGCTCGAGAGATTCGCCTCAGGGAATTGGCACCGTTTACAACCTTCCAGAACTTGAGATAAAGGGAAAAATAAAAGTGCTTTAGACGCACCCTGCATATACTTGCAATTCTCTAGCTACTCTTCGACCCCTTGTGAGAGATTAACTCGGCTCGGTTACATAATTGCTTTTTAACTAGCCCTCGACGATTCAAGTATTGTGGGAAAAACTCCGTAGGAAATTGATCCTCTGATAAAATCACCGGCGAATGTTCATCCGCCAAAGATGTTCTTGCCAGCGAAGGATCATTCACACTATCATCTCTGTTTTTCGCGAGTAATCGATAATACTCGTTCAGCGCGTGGGCCTATTCTACACTTGGCGCTGCTTCTCCTGCGAGAGAGCGGCGCGCCTTGCGGCGAGCGCGGAACTACAGGGTATGAATTATCGCAAAACCGTAAAGTTTTTGACTGAGCCAATGATTGAATGACTTGTGGATATTTATCTTGCAGATAATGCGACAGCAAGGAGCTATAGTTTGAAAATAAAAACGCGCAGGATTCGCCACGGGGTTCGCATGATCCTGCGGAGTTTTCAAGTGTCCAATGAGGGGGCGGCGCGGCGCAGGGGCCCGTCGGCGTTTACACGGCACCCAGCTGTGCCTCACGGTTGCTCCCTGGTTTTCCCTTCCCTTTCTTCACTGCCCCTTAAGCCACACGTTCGCAGGGGGTTAGCCCAAGTTTCTATCGTATTCAACGTGGCTAACCACTGCGCCCGGGGTGCAAGCCGAACTGGCACGCGCCCCCTGCCCACACATACCTAACTACCTACCCTCGATCTAAAACTCGCCTGCCACCTGCTCTATTCAAAGGGTATATCATTCAATTACCTAATATAGGCTGCACCGACCACAACGCGATAGTAAGATAAGATTTATCTAATAAACTCATGGAGTGAGGAGAATAATCGGTCACTAAGTCTCCCGGTTTACATTTGAATTTGTTTTCCCCACCATAAAGGATCCGAATTATGGGGTTGAAACCGTTTCTCAGTACATTGAAGATCATTTTCACTAATGATTCGTGATCGATATACACACTCGACGTACAGAGGTTGGTGGTCTTTTCTATTTCGTAAGAAAAGAAAAAACGAATAGCGAAATTTTTCCGATATTAGTTTATGAAAAATCATAGTGTTTTTATGGTTTTATTGGGAGGGCGTTAATATCGTAATCATTAATTCAGCCGAAGATGGATTGGAGGAACTTGTTTAGGTTTCGGGTTTGGCGGGCGAGTGATTGCAGGTCATTCTGATAATCGCATTAGCACAGATCCTCGATAAATCGAATAATTAGCAGATTTAATCGCGTCGTAAATTCGCATTATCGTTATTGATGACCGTCGGGCTTCGGATTCTGCGTATTTAATCCTGCGGTGCAGGTTGAGCCGAAGAAGCTATACCTGCCGGTCAAAATTCATGTTCAACACGGTATGATAACGAGACGAACTTTTACTCACGACAAAAGTTGATATCCTTAAAAATCTTTCGAATAAAAGAAATCCCAACGGTCATCTTACGCAAGATTGTACGAGGAGAATGACCACCCCCCAAACATTCGGATTGATTAAACGACACTCTGTATGTCATGCAAAAAGCGCTTGAAGGGAAATCCTTTCGCTGTGATTGGATGATGGTAAAAACGTGCTTTTTCTAAGGGTGAAAATCAATAGATTGAGACATATGCTATCCTAGTTTAATACTTGAATTTGTCAATGTCAGGACTTTTTCTACAGAGAAATAATATTCCCTTACTCAAAGTTCCAGCGAATCTACGTTCTACTTCGGTCGATCGTCAATCCGTTAAGAGTATTCGGGTATTAACAGCGATAAGAAAATATTGCATCGGCGAAGGCGTGAGGGTTTGGACGTCCTAATATTAGGTAGATCCTGATGTATGTTGCGCGTAAAGTTACGCGGAGAAAACTGGCCCGTTTTAGTGATGGATGGATGGTATCGAGCGAACGGCTCCTACCGAACAATGTTTGGCCTGATCTAACAATATTGTACAATATATTATATTACCCATATACGACCATCGAATATTACCAACTCGCTAATCTGTGTACCAATATTCCGGCCACTTTATAGACATTGCTTGTTTCACGGTAGTGATTGATTGGCTAGTTTGTCCAAAAACTGTGCAGACCGGAGTGCCACGTGATTGAAACGCGAAACCGACTGTTTCGTTAGAATTTATTTCGAACTACATATCGAGTATTTTGGAATGGTTGATTCCCATTTTCGTAAAGAAGGCAAATTCGTTCCAAATTTTATCAGGAATTTTGCAATCCCATTTCTCCCTCTCTTCCTCTCTCTTTGTTTTTTTTTTAAATTTTTTCTCTCTTTTTCTCCATTTTCTCTCTCATTCTCTCTCTTGTGTTTCGAGTGTCTACTATACGGTGACCGCATTCACGCATAGAAGTTGGCGAGGTGCACGGCCATCCACATGTGGCCGGGGAAGGTCGAGTGACGTGGTTCAGTCCCGGCTGCGCAAATATTGGTCGACGTGTCGTCGTGTCGAAAAATACCATCGAATATGAATAAAATTTCGTTGCCATGCCACCATGCCGTATATTTATATTTATTACTAATCATAAACGCAATAAATATACAAAAGACAAGAATATAGAAAAAAAAAATTCAATTTCTTATTTCGATTTGAACCGTCAAGAAAGAAAAAAAAAAAAAAAAACATAACAATCTTGTCAAAATTCTCTGTTTTGTTTTCAGCCTCCTATCGCTTGTATGCCAGTCTCATTCGAATTTCGAAAATCATTCTGTATTATTGCACGGTTAATTGTTTCAGATGTTATAACGAACAATTTTTGAAACTCAATTTATATTTCAGTTTAACACGAGCAAACATTATACATATATATGTATACATATATAAATATATTACATATAAATATATATATATATAGAGAGAGAGAGAGAGATGGATGATCGTTTCTAAGAATAATTCCGATGACCTGAATAATTTCGCCTCGTTGTTTGCCAAGAGGTAATAATTATTATCGTTTATGGTAGGTTACAAGTATAAGGTATTATAAACGAAGAACATCACTTCGGTTAGATATAGGCGACAACTATGTTATTTTTTTTTTCTTACGTAACACATTCTGCCTAATGCATAAACATATTCAATTTTATTTTATGATTTGTTTTACGAAAACCTTCAAGGGTTGCTGTTATTTTCATTAACCAAAACTGGCCCCGTTCATATGCTCAAGTAATAGAAGAAAGAAGTGAACGAAAATGAATAAGGAAAGTAAAATAACGTATAATTTTGTAGGAATGAAGAAATAAAAAAGAAAAAAAAAAAAAAAAGGAAGAAAAACAAAGAAAAAAATGATCATGGAAAACGTCAAGTGTTTAGTAACTCGAGAATTAGACCTCGTTCAGAGTGTTGTGGCAATTGGTAGTTGAAACGTGTGAAAGAAAAATTCCAGATCACTTGCTAAACAGAACGGCCGATATATTTGCTCATTGTGTTATACCGGGGTAACGTTGAGCCAATGAAAATGTCCTGGCAATAGTGACTCGGTGTACCTCGTACGCACGCTAACAACATGTAATGACTGATTATCTTAGTTAGACTGGTTAACACTTAGCACCAAGGTAGAGCTGCACAAGTAGGTATATAAATAACATATATATAATACATTACCTGTCGCTCGATGGACTACCCGCTGAGCGACACGTGCCCCTGTATACCTATATACCTATGTACTTTTTTTTAAGAAATAAATCTATCTTTATATGAAGATAAGATTAAAGAAAATATGAAAGATGATTGGAAATTATCTGAATGAAATTCATCCACGTGGTTATTTGTTCGGTGAATTGGATTCGCGGATGATGTCGATAACAAATGATAATATGCCTGTGATAAAATTGTATCTAGATAAAATGAAGGATGATTTGAAAATCAGCTGAAATGATGAAAATTATGATGAAAGATGACCGGAAATTAACTGGATATAATGTAATATGATTTGAAAATTATCTGAAATGATGAAAGATAAGATGAAAGATGATTCGAAAATTATCTGAATAAGATTCATCCACGCGCTTATTTGTTTGGTGAATTAAATTCGTAGATGATGTCGATAACACATGATAATATATGCCTGTGACAAAATTGTATCTAGATATAATGAAAGATGATTTAAAAATTATCTGAAGTGATAAAATTATCTCGTATTTTGTTCTTTAAGATCTTATTTTTTTCCTTTCACATACGATTGATTGTGATCTGACAATATTTTCCAGATACTTCATAGACACATACTATATAGGTACATATAGATATTTACCTAAGGCATAGTGTGAACTTTCTTGACCCTTTTTCATACTCATTTCATTGGGTCAGGGTAAAATCGTAGGAGGAATCGAGTTCGCGATTCTGTAAACAAGGTTGAGGCAGGTCGTCCGAGCTAGGGCAACATTGAAGAGAGGATTTTATGCGGCACGGCAGGGTGGCTAAGCCAAGTTGAGTTAACCGGACGGACAACCGAGCGGCGACCGGGTAACCGGGTAACCCATAGCAAACCAACGACGAGACTTCCTCGGCTGTTTGAGCGACAAATATTTTCTCGTCAAACTTGTGTTGGTTCATTCGTTCGTTCGTTCGTTCGTTCATTGGTTCGTATAAACGAACGCAAGGCCACTATATAGGTAATACCACTGGTACCTTCATAGGTTCTATAATATATGTATGCATAAAACACAAATATACGAACAAACACATCTAAACTTGCCTACATTACATCTCTACAATCCATGCAATATGCAATACACTTGTTTTATAAGATTAGATGATTAGTGATTAGATTATTCCTATTTTTATTATTTTCGTTTGATATTTCACTAGGTATACCGTGAGGTTTCATGAAAAGAGCTGATTCCAAGCGCGCAGGCGCTTATTTATTCGAATATTTCAAGGGCCGCCAATTTCAGACTTGCCACAAATATCCCTAGAGTCCGTCTGCTATTTGTTTTCGATTGTTGTCAAATACAAATGGCGGTAGACAGTGGTAGGAGTCGGTTATATTCGTTGTGAATCTAGCAGACGACAGAACTAGGGATAATACTAAGCGAAGTTGGTGAAATTGTGAGCGTGATGCTGCCGATCAACGATATTCGAATAAATCAGCGCCTGCGCGCTTGGAAACAGCTCTTCCCACGAAACCTCACGGTATAAATATATATGGGGCATTCCATACCGAATTGACCTGGGCCTGGCCCTCGACCTCTCGGACTCGATTCACAATTTTTCATGTTATCGCCCCAACTTTAAAAAGGATTCGGTTTTTTTTCTCCACAATTTTTCAAAAATAGTCTGATTATTACCGCAAAAAAAAAAAAAAAATTATTTTCATCCAGCTGACACCCATCTAAAATCAATATTACTCTTATAACATGCTTTATCGCACAAAGTGAGTCTTGTGCGATGATTTTAAGACGTATCGCATAAATAAAACCCAATCCTTGATGTTTTAGCTGCTCAATGCAGGCGTCTCGCGCTTGCCTACCTTTTAGGCGCGTTACTTTCCAGAGAATCGCTCTGTATGTACTTGTATTGTGGAATATTGTTTCTATATAAAATATGATTAAAAACAAAAAGTTAATTTCCTTACAAGATTATTCAACTTCTAATATGTTTCACACTAGAAGAATGTTCTTTTTTTTTCTAATTCTATTTATTTTCGAACAGTTTTTGCGTATTTATAATGTTGTTCTCAGTAAAACGGAAGTTACAGAAGAGCGAGAGAAAGAGAGAGAATACAATAGACTAGAATTTTATTTATGCCTAAGGCAATATTAGACAATAATGACGAGTCGCAATGCATTACAAAAATCTGCGTTTTGACCATAACCGAGAGTATACAGGAGTACTTAAGCGGCTAGTGACAGTAAGACTAGATTAGGCTACAAAACTAACGTAGAGAGAGAGAGAAGAGTAGACGATTAGTCAATTGGCTAATAAGTTTACGTTGGTTGTATGGTTTGTTTGGACTTGTTAAATAACAATGTGAAGGCGTACTAATAGACGGAGGGGGGTTAGAAGGGGCGAGGAGTGGGTGGCAGGGGGGGGGGGGTGGGGGGTGGGTGGGTTAAATTTGACAATATATTAATAATCTTGTATAAATTTCAGTAAATATTTGTCTAACGTCAATCTTTGTCAACTCACATATCCTTTAGAAGTTGAAGTGTTTGAGTTAGAAAATAGTAACAAATTTACATTGCCAGGTGCGTATATATACGTGGTGTCTATATATATGTGATATTGTCAATAAAGTCTAAAGATAGGAAGCTGAAGGTATACCTATATACACAGACACACACACACGTATGTACCTGTAAATAAGTCTTTTTAGGAAAACCAAATAAATATAAACACATACACATATACATATATATATATATATATATATATATATACGACAAACAGAGTACATAAATATATATACACAATTCACTGATTTCAAAGAGTGCAACATCGCGTGTAAAGGGGGGGGGTCCAGAAATAGCTATAAACTATACATATATATCGTGCCTTATGTATCTCATTTATACGCATAATACCTACACTAGATTGACAATTGTTTTGCTTATGAATGAATTTTTTCGCTCTAATTACATGAATGGGTTACAAATAAATAAATATATATGGGGTATTCCACCTCAACTCGACGTGCCTCCAGACCTTGACAATTCCGATATCGCTCATTTCTTTTTTGTGTATGTTGCACCATAGCATACAACTACTCTTACCAAAGCTTTTGGGGATTGGTCTCATCGTTTTAATGAGGCAGAATATTGAAATATTTTTTCGATTAATAGAATTGGGCCTTCGAAAAAAAAAGGATCCATTGAAACATTCGAAAAACCAATACATATTATTCACATTGGAAAAGTAAGGGGTTGTCGGCACCCCTTAACCCTTCGTTGACACACTGGGTCGTTTTGATCCGGACTATTTTTTTTTTCTAGAGTACATCTCTGGTTATTATTCTCAAGATACGTTAAAAATTGAAAACATAATTTTTTTTTTTTACAGTAAAATGCCCACTTCTTCGAAAGCGAAAATTTTCAATAATTTTTTTTTTATACAATTTAATCTGATATTTTCATAATTTTGTCGATGCACACTGATTAGGAACTGTTCAAAGTGTGTTCATGATTTTTTGCAATAAAAATCGACTGATCCAATAAGAAACGTTACAGGTGAATAAAGTACGCTCTGGGTTGAATTGACCCAGTGTGTGAACGCCGTGGTAAAATTTAAGTGTGTCAACGAAGAGTTAATATAAAAATTAAGAGCTAAGATTTTGGAAATATTTTTTTTCTTTATTATTTGTTTATTTGGAACCCATTCATGTATTAAAGTTATTTACCAAAATCATTTCAGAATATTATACATATACCTGTATACCGTGGGATTATGTGGAAATTACAGGTTTTAATGCGCAGGCGCTGATTTATTCGAATATCATTGGCCGGCAGAATTGCGCTAGCAATTCCACCAACTTTTCGGTAATATCCCTAGTTCTGTCGTCTGCTAGATTCACAACAAACATGACCTGTTCCTGCCACCGCCTGCCGCCGTTTGTATTTGAAAACAATTGGAAACAAATAGCAGACGGACTCTAGGGATATTTGTGGCAAGTCTGAAATCGGCGTCCCCGTAATATTCGAATAAATCAGAGCCTGCGCGCTTGGAACCTGTAGTTTCCATATAATCGCACGGTATAATGCGAGGTATAATGTATATACATATAATGGCATGGTACAAGCAATGATACAATGCACACAAAATTTAACTTTCTTCCAGTTTCGAGACTTTTCTTCTTCTTTTTTCTCCGCGTATGTGTGTGTGTGTGTTTTTTTTTTTTTTTGGCATTCTTAAAAATCGGATGATTTTTGTGTATATAAGTATGTCATGATTGCTATTGCCTACTAATTGTAGCGTCGTATAGCTATATATATATATAATGAAATATCGTGAGGTACGCGGAGGATTAAAATGTTTAAGGTAAAAATGCGAAGTTGTAAAATAATATACCGGTTCGCGAGTTCGTGGGTAGCGGCCGTAGATGCATATATGTATATATATATATATACATATTAAAATGTCTACGTATAACCAATAATTATTTTTCATATTCTTGCGTGTTTCCTGGAATACGTGTTAAAGGCAAAAGCCAAAAGCAAAACGATGAAAAAGGAGAAAAAAAAAAGAAAAAATTATTAATGCGTCGTTCCACACCGGTGATTTTCAACGCTACCTCTCAAAGGTATATATAAGGTACGTAGTACGTATGCCTACCTACCTACTACGTACGTATAACTGCCTTATCGCCTCCAAGATGCGAGGCAGCTATATACTCGTCCGGGCGGTGGCAGTTAATTGAGTGCTAACAAGCCCCGAGTCCTATACGAAGTCTGGCTTACGCCAGTACATAAGTCAAATTGTACAGTCGCATGAGATAAATTTGTTCTTTTATAACTGAGAAATTCCTTTTTTTTTTCGCCCGTGTCATAGTCAATTGAACGTTTAGTTGAACTGTTCGAGAAAAGTTGAGAAATCGATTGAGGAATTTTTCTACGAATTTTTGAAAAAATTTTATTTCATTTATGACGAACCACCTATACAGGTAATTAATTTTCTTTGTGACACTTCATTCAACGTAGAATAACCTAACTCATTTACCGAACTTTTTTTTCCCACTGTACAGAGTTTAGTACTGCACGTAGGCAACACGGAGGAGCGGAAGGCCGCCCAGGAGTGGGCAGGTATTACGTGTGAAATCGTGAATTTATATGAGCTTGCCTTAGAGGCAGAGTGCTCGTCGTACTGTATGTCTGCTTTGCGACATCTACGCAATGATTATGCCCCTCGTATATGTCGATATGTATATCTCTGTCTCTTAGTATGTAATTGTCTTTTCCTCTGCAGTGAAATAAAAAAAATAAAAAATGTATATGCGAAAGATATGTTCTTAACATGTACTGATCAACTTTGCGATTTAACGGGATTCAGGAAAAGAAGGAAACAAGTTGCTTACTCTAGTGGCTAGACATATCGTTTTTCGATACACGCGAATCATCTCTTATGTAAAATCGCCACGAATTCCCTATCATTCTTTTTTGTTGTCAATTATTTGTGAATTACTGGAGCGTTTGACGTAATCTGTCTTTCAGTTTCACTGACTTCAAATAGAATCAGTGAGAATGGAACTGAACATAATGAAATTCACTGCAACATGATGAAATGTGCGATAACAGAAGCTGGAACACAGAAAAACGTTTTTAGATTTCTGCAGGTATGCTGAAACATGATCTAGCGTCAGCTGAACACGTTGGAATGTGCCTTCATTAGCTACAAAACTCTGAGACATGTGCTAAACCTGATAAAAATATACAGTGAAACATGTTTGAATTTGTGCAAAAATTCTAAGGCATGTGTGAATTTGATCTGATGCACGCTGAAACTTGTTTGAATCTGACCAAAAACTACGAGACAATTACTCAAACCGTAGGAACACAGGAGAACATATTGAAATTTGTTGAGAATGAACATGATCCGACGTACGCTGAAACGCATGTTTGAATCTGTTGAAAAACTATGGGGCAATAATTGAAACGGTCAGAACGTTGTAGAACATGTTGAATATTTTTTAGAGTGAAAATGATTTGACGTACGTTGAATCGCATGTTTAAATCTGTTGAAAGAGCAATGAGACGTGTGATGAGCATAATCGAAATACAGTATAACATGTTTGCATTTGTTAAAAAATTTTAAAGCATGTGCGAATTTAATCTGCCGCACATTGAGACATGTTTGAATTTGTTGAAAAACTACGAGACATTTACTGAAACTGCAGAAACACAATAGAACATGTCGAAATTTATTTAGAGTGAACATGATCTGACGCACGCTGGATCGCATGGTTAAATCTGTTGAAAAACGATGAGACATGTGCTAAGCATGATCAAGATGCGGGGAAACATGTCTCAATCTGTTAAAAATTTCTGAAACATGTGCAAACTTGATCTGACGTACACCGAAACATGTTTGAATCCGTTGAAAAACTGCGAGACATTTATTAAGACCGTAAAAACACAGTAGAAAATGTTGAAATTTGTTTAGAGTGAACATGATCTGACGCACGCTGGAACATTTTTGTATCCGTTGAAAAGCGACGGGACATGTGTGAATTCTGAGGCGATGCGAACACGCTTGAACACGGTTAAATCACTTGGCTAACACTTGAACATGCGATAGAATGGATTGAAAGACAACAAAACATGTATTCGAGCGAGTTGAAAAACGGTTGAACATGGGCTGAAATGAGTAAGAATATGTAAATATGTATAAATTAGCTGGGAATCGGTAAAACAGAAGCTAAAATGACTTGAAACGTACTAAGGGATGCCAAATGATTTCCATGACTTAAGATGACTATCGGTGATCTTCGACTTATCAGTCGGGAATTAATTTCAAATGATTTTTCGTGATAGTAAATAACTTTCAACGAATTTAAGAAAATAAGTTTCAATGACTTCGAATGAATTTCTGTGAGATTTTCGTTGACTTTTTACTGCCTACGGGTGATTACAAGAGATTTTCAGTTACTTAAAAATTTCGGAGACTGTCATCGACCTCGGACGACCAATTCTGATATAACTATGTACCAGTGACTTTTCTACGTGAATATAACAGCGCAGAGCAAAGCTTGCAGATAAAATTAAAATTCATGGATCTCAGAGCTTTGAGCGTCGCGGCGCGGCACGGCGGTATCTGGCGTAGGATTTAAAATTCATGAGAAAATTATCACTTGTTCTGTTCTTCGGAAAACAAAGGACGAAGCGTGGGTAGTCCAGGGAAAGGAAGGAAGGATGGAAGGTAGGAAAGAAGAAAGGGGTTTAGCCGACGGGAATGGCATGTTGGGCACTTTTCAACCCGAAAAGGGCTTCCTAAATTGGAATTAGTACAAACGCCGCGCTGCGCGCTGTTCCGATATTCAATTATTAACTAGAACTTTGTTGACTGAGGCCAAAGGCCAAAGCCAGAGTTGGAGCCGGAGTCCAGGCTACAGGCAAGTTACTAATAAAATTAACATTTCCCTTCCTGCAGCAAAATCAGTGCGATCAAACCAGACCAAAGTTCAAGGCTCAACCACTACCACGAGAAATGCGATATAGGCTAACAATTGGGGTTGAAATTTTGCGCAAAATCTTGGATTCAAGTCATTTTTCCTTAAACTTTTTTTCGTATATTTCATTTTAAACCATGGCGCCCAAACTAATAAGGGATGGGATATAGTTTCGCGTTGGACTCGGTGCGCAATCGAAGGACAAAACTATTTGTACAACATTTGCGGTTTCAGGATTTTTCGAGTGTTTGTCCTGTCGCTTTCAGGAGTTTTTCAGAGACCTTCTTGTCGCATGATGTCACGGAGCCCTGCTCTTCGCTTCTCATCCTCTCGTCTTCGACATGTGTATTTCGAACGTGCCAAGTACGTATCAGCCCTAAATAAATCATGGAGTAGACAGCCCGTTGTAAAGGCTGGTAGCATAGAGAAGGCTCCCTGATCCGGTGGTCTACCGGTCGCTGTGTCCTTGAAATAGGCTTACCGAGATTTAGGGATTTTGTAATAACAGAGGTGGAAAATAGGAACAAGATAGGAAATGGAAAAAGGAAATAAAAACACACTGCATAGAAAACGTAATCTCAAAATAGAATTACAAGACCACAGTTTGGAATGAAAATAAACAAAATCCATCCAGTGTGGGTCAACTGCTCACCTCATCACCTTCGAAACGAGAAACTGACCAGTTATTGAATTGTCCTCCCGATTCTAAATAGTTCTCGTGCGTTTCGTCGTTCAGCTAGAATTTCATATAGTGACTAAAAATCGTCAAAATTCTGTCCATTTCGTTAATATCTGTCATGTCTTAGTTATTCTATTCCCTCTTTCGGAAAAATGTCTAGTTCTTCGACTAAAATTTGTGGATAATACCAAAAGATAGAATGAATGTCATTTGTGGCTCATTGAATTCGTTAATCGTTTCATTAGTTCCTATATGTGGATGAAGTTATGGGCAAAGACTTAACCCGAGTTGACCCCAAACAACACGCCCCAATAATCAGCGTATCCCAAAACAATTCGTCGATTTAACCCCCAGGGTTGAATCTTGGGGGCCTAGGTTCGCGTGCATCAATGTATAATACACCCGTGTATACCCACATACGTCTACGTACAGTAGTAAAATAATGCGAGCAAATCAGGGGTAAGTCTGAGCGACAGGCGAGCTTATCGCCCCTCACACCCCAGGCGCTGAGGGGTTGCTGCGCTAAACGCGAGCCCTGCAGAACTCGCATTGTGGGTACCGTTTATGCGCCAGATTTTAGGGGAGAATTACCCAGGGTAAACGCTACATATTGCTCGGTTTGTCCTGAATTTGTCCACGGATTTGAATAACAATTTCATCTCTCTCCCATGTGTGGGGTGGGTGCAGACATTCTTATTTAGCTACTGTGCTTCCTTGCCATTACATACAGCCACATTTTATCGCAGCCTTGATTCTTGATGAACTTTAGGGTAAACAGTGCGTGGCTCGGTTTACCCTGGGTCTGAAAAACGACACAGAGACCCTCGCTCATATTCCGGTAATTTTATTTTTCCGGGACCTATGTCCTCGCCGTATTTTATCCCAGTGAAAAGATACAAACAAATACATATGTGGTATAAGCGAAAACTGTGTACTCTACGAACTGCAATCCTGACACGAAGGACCCTCGAGTGGCCACGTGGGGACACTTCCGTTTCACACATCGGAAACCGGCGAGTGTCTATCACAGCTGAAGAGTACTAGAAGTTATTTCGTGTCATACCCAAGCTGTGGTTTTCATATCGAACTCAAAATGTTTCAACGAATGCAGGGTAGTGGATTCTCTCTATCATTGCCGATCGGCCTGACAAGATAATTTCATATCCTCATACTTCCATCTGCTCTTACTTTCCATTCTTTTAATTAGTCGCATTGATCCTTCCTGGCTTTGTACAGAGTAGCTGTAGACTTACGCTCGAGAGTAATTGAAGAAAGGGGTTGGGCGTGGGGGGTTTCCTTCGGGAACTTTTATTAATTCCAAAAGTTTTGAAACTAATAATTAGAACCGAGGGACGTTGGATTTGGTCGAAAAGAAAGAGTCGAGATGCTCTTCAGAGTGTCCGAGGATTACGGAATATTAATTCTCATTCAAAGTTATCACTGCACTGCACTGTAGGTACGACGTCGAGAGGACTCGAGAAATTTTATCGATTCCTAATTATTACGATGGGCTGATCCAGTCGGCTGATCATCCACGCTTGTAGCGTTATATTTTTGAGTGTAACATCACACGGCTCGTGCCCGTCTCGGTAAGGTGTGCGCGAAACACACAATTTAAGCCTTGTTTGCGTGCACCGTTCTCTGCGACGTTGGGATAATATATCTATGATTGTCGAGGATCACGGTACTGAATGAGCCGACACAATATTTGAACCTCTCCTCCTTCCTGCCTCACCCCTGTATTTCCTCTTTACTCCACCACCCCCGCCCCAGCCCCTGCCCCAGCACCCCTTACACCTCCCCCGCATGCACCCTCACTTCTCTGTCGGTAGACAAATATACTCTGGGCCAACATTCACAATAGCGTCTCACTCTACCTCGGCACCAGTCGTTCCTGTTGTACATATCCTCTCTTGCCTTCCCCATCTCGCTCTATCATTTTATACATACATTTTTTCTTCTCCATCCTTCTCGTTTTCTCTTCATATAAAGACTGCTTTTCATACATACACACGAGTAGTGAACCCGACCTATTCACTCGTAATTTTATTGGGGGATTGAATTCGCTTACATCAAACGATGTACAGGCTTATTACTATCCTGAAGGATTTCAGCAGCAGACTATTGCTTAAAGTCATCATTTAGCGCAGGATTTCAAAGCAAATGACTTATTGATTTACCAAACGATTCTAATGGTACAAACACTTGGTGGTCTTTGACGATTCCATGACAATTCGGTATAGAAGCTGAAGTTCGTCGTGATATCATTCGACAATGCCTCAACTTAATCGAGGGGGTGGTTCTCACACGGTCTTGGTTTACCTGCGAGAGGAGACGCGGTGTATAGCGGTCACTACGCAACTACTATCAATCAAAGAGTTCAGTTCATCTCAAGCACTTCAAACTATTGGAGTTCGAGGTGGTTCTCGTTCACTACAGGATAAGTCACGGTGGGATTGCATCGATACATGACGAAGAGGGAACTCGGAGCCTTGGGGTTGAAACGGGACTCCGTTTTTCAGGTTCTGGTGAGGTCGTCCGGTGAAATGCGCCAGCCAGGATTACCGCAGCTGCAGAAGGCGGGGCGAATACCAGACCAATCACATCCTTGCCAAGGTCCATCCACGTCCACATCCTGACGAGAGGAAACGATACCTCACGGTCAACGCGGATTTTTCACGAGGGTCGTACGTTTTTTTCATCACGTCGTGAGTCGATTTCTAAGGTCGAATAATTCCGAGGAAAGAAGCCTCGAACATGGCATTTTGAACATTTTCGCCGCAATGCAAGGCCTCAATTCTTTCAGACAAGTTCTATCGCGGCGAAATTCCTCGAGCTTAGTGCCCGCCGAATAAAGACGTCTAATTAACATTGTAGGATGTGGAATGAAGGTAAATGCACACACAGTGTCGGAGCAGGAAGACTAGGCAAAGAGAAGATACAGGGGCACGTTCTATCTACTTGGTAACTCATGGAAGAGGAAGCGTGAAGATCTGTATACCGGGAGATACATTGAAGAGTAAATTTCCAGCATTCTTGAAAATACTTCAAAAGCGGTTTTCTACAATTGTCAGACTAGTTTTATTGATACGAAATCCCTGATGAAGTTGTGTACCGGGTTCAGTTCACTTTACATCGGAGTACCCGAAGAAGTCGACGTCTAAATGCAGATCGTAGGGTGCGGAATGAAGATAAATACACAAGCGGGAGCACAATGGAACAATATTTTTCATTTTCGAAAATTTTTTAGCTCCCTTTTCTCTCTATTCCTTTTTTTCTCTCTCGATGGGATTTGCCACAGAGATTCGTCCGTCCCTCAGGAGTAGGGCGGAAACGCGCGGCGGGACAATATCGAGTGGGTATTTCTGCTCGGCGAAGCGCTCTCCGCGGTTCGCTCCCCCGATTTTCACTCTCGGTTCTACGAGTCCCGCGGGATATTCTCTGCCTCGTCTTCTTGTCCCAGTTGATCCTCAGCCCTCTCTATTTCTCTCTCCACCAATTCCTCCCTCGCCTTACAGAGAGCAAGGCCACACGTCTTCGCACGAGATTCCAGCTCCAGCGAGGACTCATACATAGAGTGTAAAGTTTCGCCTGAATTTTCGAACATTTTTTTGGAATCGATGTGCGAGTGAGGGAGGCAAAGAAACAGAGAGAAAGGAGAAAGAGGAACAGGAAAAAGGGAAAGAGGGGAAAATGGCTTCAGGTGAAAAGGTGCTGCTGCTGTCGGGGTAAACTTTGGATCTTTCGAGTGTTCCTGGAGCAACGTTCAGGCTGCACACACGTAGGTACATACAAACCTACCAGGGCGACGAAGAGGCAGACAGCTGAGTGTACACAAAACCTCCGTTTGGTGTTTCTCTCTTGCTTTTGGCTTCTCTATGTTTCTCCTTCTCCCTCTATCTCTAGTTCTCCCTTTGCGCTATCTACCTTTGCGCGTTACTAACCTCTGCCACCCTTCCCCATCCATTGCACCTCGGGACCTATGCAAACACGATATATTCATTGCCCCTTTTCCCCTCACGTCCCTGTTTCACCTTCTACGAACCCCCGATCCCCTGCCCCGTGAAAACCAGACCAGGAAACACGGAGTTCGTATGATTTAATGGAAGGAATGAATGAACGTTGACATGTGCGCGTCCAAAAATCATGCAGAGCCAGAGTACAGCTTGGGAGATGTTGCCCGGGCGCCCAGCGCAATTTAAATTTCATCTGTTTCCAAAAATCGTCGATTTTCTCTGACTCCTCTGACGCGTAGTTTCCTAGCAAAATCTTTGATGAACATCAAAGAACTGCATTATTTTCGAGACATTACGATGGTGAAACTTTACTGAAGGCCGATTCTTGTCCAGCAGGTGTTATTCGTCATAATTTCATCAGCTAATAATCCAGCATCCGATTTCATCCCGTTTCGCGTCCTTCCGATTTTCTTACAACCTTGAAGCTGAGCCCGAAAGCCTGATAATACTTTACCAGTCGCCCCCAAAGCGCCTCCAGCGTAGGGATAAAGCCTTGTCAGTGGGCGAGAGAGAAGAAAAGGGGAATGGTGGTAGGGACAGGGACAGAGACAGAGGCAGGGAGAGAGAGTGAGAGGCGAGAGGGGCATAGCTTGTAAGTGAATTTTATTGCGCGATTATATTGAATCCCTTGGAGCCACCATCCGCCATCCGCCATCCACCATCCACCACCAGCCAACCCTCGTAGCTGAAATTCTCCGATTCTCACTCACGAACTCTTCCCTCAGGATCTAGTACCCCGCGCACACCGAGAGCTACACGGTGCTCAAACTGAAACTCGGTTCAATTAAAATCTTTACACGCCGATTGGCAGCTGTAGGCGAATTGATTTGTCGCCTTATTTAGTTCATTCTTATTCATTACCAACGCCAACCGTTCATCACTGTAATGGCAAGGAAAATGAACCCGAATCTATAAGATACAGTGTTTCTTTTTTCTTCCCAAATTCGCTTTGTCTTCGTCTCTTCTCCAAGGCACGATGATTCCGACTTGCGGAAATGCGGAAGAATCTTAAAGGTATTAGTATTCCAAGTTCGTAACTATGGATTGTGGAATGTAAATATTGCTTTCTTCGACTGCAGGTAAATATCTAGCACAGTGTCTACAGAAGGCTAGACTACGCGAGACGTGCAAATTTATTTCCTTTGCGCTGAAGTAACTCAAAAAAAAACAACAAAAAAAAAAAAAAGAGAAACAAAAAAACAACAAAAATGAGACTGCGACTAAAAGTTTCAGACGTTCTTGTATTCAAGGACACTAGACTCCTTGACCGGCATAACTTGATCAACATCTCGTCTCATATTATCATAAACGTTTCATAAACTTTACTCAATGATCTGACCCATTGGTCAAAGACAAAAGAGAAATTGAGCTGGCGAATTGGGAAACGAAAATCGAAACTGGCCACCGTCTCATGTCCACTCATACGTCTTGCATCTACTGAGCACCACTTAAAACCTCGGGCTATATGATTCTGTTGTTGGTTTAATTCGGCGGGTACCAGTTCGAAACTAGGGGGTTGTTTGCGTCCAGGATCACGCAACCCCTGTACAGGATAGCTGACAATGAAGGAGCCACGCATCGTCGCCGATAATTTCTACCGATTTTTAGGCGCACTGCAGTATCTCAAACAGTTTTTAACCGAAGAGGAACAAGAAGAAAATTATTGAAACGGGGGTTAATTAGTGTTTAAAGAAATAGTCATTACGAACTGTAAAAAGAACCATTGGAATTGTAATACGAGTGCGAATAAAAAAAAAAAATCCCTCTTCTTCTCTCGCGCCCTCTTTTTTTTTTGTAATGTGTAAAGGGCCCGTGCACGTGCATAGCCCCGAGTTATGCGGGTATTACATGAGGTTGAGGGTATAGTTCGTCGTTCCCAGCCCGAGGCGTAGCGGGTTTCGATTGCTTCGGTGTTTCATTTGGATTCTAGACGACCTTTTGTGCCCTTCAAATGCCCTGGAATCAATGGGGGTGGCCGTGACCGAAGTGTGGATAACCGATATATCTATCTGTAGCTTTTGTAGCGAAGTACAGCTGTTAACCAAAGGCTTCAGCAGTCGTGCGTCTACCGGATGTGTAGATATACATATAGTGAAATTTGATTAAAGCCAATACCGTGGAATGAAAAGTAGCTAATATACAGCTAATATACAGTTGAGTAAGAGCTACTGCGATAGCGTCAACAACATCTTTCCCTCGCGCCAGGGGTTAGCCGCCATCTTGTTAATCCCCTTCTGCTCCGTCTCTCTCTTTCTACTCCTCTATCGTCGCTCCTGTCTCTCCCCAGGGACAGGGAGGACTTGCTCTCCGAATTATCCTACGGTGGTTGATTTTCATGGCGGATAAATTCTTTGTACAAGCCATTTTTGATTCACCGCATCCGTAAATAGATTGATAAATGAATCGAAAATGAGAAAAATTTTCTTTGAACGGTTGTGTCGTGAAAAAAAAAAAAAAAAAATGAAAACAGATAAATGTGTCTATTGAATGTGCGACTCATGTTTTGTCGAATCAACATCACGCTTTAGAAAAGGTCGTTCATGTTCCAACTTCTGTAATAGATTCTCACCACGTTGTGCATGAAGTTCAACTTGACGCGCGTTGTGTTGAAAAACAGAGTCCGATAGATAGGCAAAAGGCGATTCTCGACTCGTGTGATTGTCACCCTTGCTTAGGTCGTGCGAAAAACTTCACACTCGTCCGAGAATCAACACTTTCGCACTAGTATATCGAAAAGCGATATTTCGAGCGATTTGGACTTTGTACGAATTTTTCCTGCTGTATTATCCCTCGTAGAAGTGAAAGAACTGATTGTTCTCTGCCATAGTAGCTTATTGAATCAACAAGACTAGTTTTGTAGCGATGTTCAATTGTCAGCATCAGATAATGACCAATAACTAATTCGTTTACATTGTCTATCGACCGCTCAATGTCAGGGTAATCATCTTGGGCTTGGACTACTTCAGTCGCGAGAAGCTGCGCCACCTAGCGGTGGGACGCGGGCAAGCTCATGAAGTTATGGAAAGTCAGTGAAGTAATCGTGATTTCGCTGGCTTCGGACGTAATTTGTTACGTTTATTAAATTTTTATCAAATTTTGAATAGGATTTTATATTTCTCTACGTATATCGAGGGCTTTGATCCCCTCTGCTCTTCACGGCGTCGTTGTAATTCCTCGTAATCCCCTTGGGATGTTTTGTATGATTTTTAATAAACGCCGATCAGACAGCCAGATGGGAGGCCCGCGGCACTTGACTCGCTCGTTGCAGAAGAGCTCTTGCGTTCGTTCGTACGCTGGTTCTGCAGGGGGCCGCGGCCCGGCCAAGCCACTCCATACACAAAACTGACTGACTGACTGGGGAATGGTCGGATTGACGGAAGACTACTTCCCTCTTATTGAGCATATAAAGCTCCGCGAGATCCATTGTTTTCCACCGAACTTAATCCTCCGTCCACTTGCTCCTGCTTCAACCGCATCTACCAAAGATATTTCGGACAAACGGGAGAAGGGAGGCGTCGTGATATACCCTTTGTTCTCGCAGATTTATTAGCGACGTTGGGCTGCGGAGAGAAATAGAAACTCGACTTTCTACCGTTTTATACAAAACACATTAAATTTTGAATAAAGTTTTTTTCATATTTCATGCGAACACGATTCTGGTAGATCGAAACACTTTGAAGATCTCAGAGATTTTATTAGATTCTATCTGGGTCTAAGCTCATGCAAGTTTTGTATCAAGTTATTTCCATCTTCGACCTCAAGATTTCGTATGATTTTACAGGTTTTAATAAATTTCAAGAATTTAAAGTGAGTCCAAGGATTGTGAAATATTCCAGAAGCCTTGAAATGATTCCCAGTCAAAAAAAATCCTCCAATATATCTACCAAGTTCGAAATTTCGAAAAACTGAAATATTTAATCTCAGGATATTCGTCGCTCGACAGAGACGACGTAAAATCCAGTCGTAAATCGTGAATCAAAATCCGCGCGTAGCTCATGTATACATATATATAATAGGGCCAGAAATTTAGGTCCGCATTAGTGCAGCCAGCCGAGTCTTCGTCTCTCGGCTGTGTATAGCATAGCCGAGTCGCGTCGGGACGGCGTGGCTGCGTCGTTTCTAAACCCCTCTGGCGTGCGCGTACAACGTCCCTCTCAGCAAACAAACCAGGAAGCAGGAGAATCGAGAATCCCGGGAATATTCCAAACGGGAAGCACACCGCCCAGAGCCCGGAACACGGTCTAACGTCACGGAGGAGATAATTGTACCCTGACAATTAAAACCCTCACCCCCTTCCGCCTCCACCGTGAAAAAAAAGTTTAAAAAATTTGTGTATACTAATTCCAGTTCCAGTTTTATCCCATTTCATGTTTCCTGTTTTTCCTTTATCATTTTCGCACACATGCGGTTCGACGGAAAATAAAAACGAAAAATGAGCGATAGTTCGATTTCAATAATATTTTCTCGTGTGACCAAATTCACACAACTGCATGGGATTCCTTTTCGAGTTGGCAGTTTTTCACGAAGATTTGATACAATGGTCAAGGGCAGTTCAAGCCGTTTTAAAAGGTTTAAAAAATCGAGAAATCTTAGATCAATGCTGGTTTATCGCTATTTACAGTCTAAATATCGCGAGTCTGGATGCAGCGAGGGATTTTCGGCGCGGGAAATTTTAAACGGTATTAGCGACGCTTTCAATCTGTCCGGTAGGCAGCTTCTCGGTAAAGAAGTAACAGCCGCCCTTCGGCGGGGCATTGATTTTGGAATTGTGAAGAAAAATAACAACAAATACAGGTACTATAGAATTATGATACCCGCGGATGAACAAATTCAAAGAGTAATACAAAATTTCTCTCTCCTATGTCTGCAACTAAATCCGAGATGCTCCATCCAGCTTTGACGCGGATTCCAGCGGCGTGTTAAATTGGAAAGAGGAAAGCAGTGGACGAGCTCGTAAAAAGTCGAGCAAAACGACGACCCCAAAACGCCAGCCCGTTCCGAGACCAAGGGTTCCTAAGCCACCCTCGTTCCAGCAGAGGAAAAGAAATTTGCGGGAGGAACCAATGCCCAGAATCCGGAAACACACGCGAGAAAATTTTCCCGAGGATTTGAACGGCCCGGAAAATTCTATCCTCGAATAATTTTGACATTATGATCACTGCCCTAGGGATTACGGACAGAAATCGGTCCACGATGTAGTTTACACAAATTTTGTAGCTCTCTTCTAACTCCGCCTGGGTTAAATTGTTTTTCGAAATTATTTATCGCCCGGTATTTTGGAAAAAATATTTTTCAATACAGCTGGTATTCGGTACCACTCCGAACTCTGTGAACTTCTTCGATATTTGTATTCGCCGTCGAAAGATCGACTATAAAATTGTGCAGCGTTTTTTAAAACTCAAATCATTGAATGCAGGGATCCTATTCTTCAGGTCTGTACTTTTCCCTACCAGAATGGGAATTGAGCTTGTTAATCGAGACAAATCTCAAACTGTGCCGTGAAGGGATGATCCGAGATCCAGGCCAGTGTAATATTGAAAGATGGGTTGGAGCCGCGCATCGGTTGTTGGGTGCGCGAATTGTATAGGACGTCGATTTTCTGGTACATTATCGGAGAAATTCACTGCGTGCGTGGGAGCTGACCCACAATGGCAGAGCTGTTCTCGGCGATGACCAACGATGCAGTAAGAACGCTGTCCTCGCCGGACAGACCGTGAAAATATAAAATTACCACGGCGAATTGGCGACTCGTAATCCTGGACATCCGGCACCTGTTAACTTGCGCATACTTTCCCACAGTTTCGCTGTTTTGTGTTGTGCGAGAATCATTTTTCACGTTTTTTCATAATTTTTTAAAGATCTCACGCGATTCGAAGGGATGTCATTCAAAATTATCTCCACGTGTTTGAAATACACAAGCCCATCATTTTTTGAAAATCTTCTAAAATATTCAAACTGATTCTGTAGCCGCAGAAATCCAGATTTCCAGATTTTTTTTTCAAGAATTTCACATAGAAAATGATGGACATAAAAATTTGCCATAACTCGTCCAACTTGAACGTTTGCTTCTTACGAGGAAAAATATCCCCTTTCGATTTCCTAATATTTTCAACGAAGGGAAAAAGAAAATTCCGAAATTCATTACAAGAGAAGATTTTTCTCCGATGAAAATATACAGGAGCAAAATTTAAATGTGGTGAAACCGGGTCTTTCAATGTATCGATTAGCCGTTGGGTAGTCGGTTGTGTAAGAGCACAGAATGTTCAGACGATGTGTTATGAATATTTGAGGAGAAAATTGGGTCGTAAAGCGAGCCTTGTTAGCGCAACAATACAGATGGCTGTTATCCGTGTACTGAAGTCGGCTTTTTCGTACCTGCGTACGAGTTGCACTTCCCCTGAATGTCTGTAAAGTCGTGTATGTCGTCATCCGACTAAATTGTACGTTGCACGACACAATGCACCCTCGGCTATCCCCGGGTACCTATTAGTCGGATTAAGCTGAAATCACCACCTTCTACTTCGACTGACCAACGTCAACTGGGTTATATTACTGCACTATACTGAAAGGGCCAATTATTCATTGACATATGTTTCTCACTCGCCATCGGCTGTACGCAACATCGAGCCACCCTCAATAAGCCAGAAAATTTTCAACCACGGCCAGTCAGATACTGCAATTTTCATTTCGAGGTGAACTCAGCAATAATTTAATCCAAAACTTAAAGTAGTACATTCGACTTTGATCAGCAGGCATTACCTTGGCCTGGAGTTCCCTATCGAAGAGCAAGAAAACTGCATAGTTTTATGGGTTCCTTTCCCTCTCATTTTGGTTTGACTTTTTAGGTTTTGAGGTGCAGTTGAGTTTAGGCGCGTTAAAAATGTCAGATGGTTATCGGCCGCCGCCTCATTCGCACCAGACATCCCAGTCTCCTCTGTATTCGGTTTTGACAATGTAGTTTATTCATGGACGTCGACCTCTGTCGCAACCTGGCCGGCTCCATTGTGCGCCAATCAACTACCATTAATATTCGTTTCCCCGTTTCCTTCTTTCCTCGTTTCTATGTGCTGCTCGTTCCTCGACTGCACGCACACAGGCCCAATCGACCAGGGCAGGTGCCTCCTTCACTCATTTACTGACAACTATACGATCGTACAACACACCTTCATCCACACATTGGATGATACAAACTGGTCACGTTTTTTATTCACCTTTGTCCCACCGCGGTACCTACTCGCGACTATTTTGACACACGCCAGGCCACGTGCCAGGACTCGCTTCCGGCTGAGCCACTTGAACCCGCAATTACCGCCGGCATAAAATCATCATTGCACAAGATACTCTCAGCCCTCAAACCACGAAGGGTCGTTACTTTTTTTGTTGGCATCGAAAAACGATGTGCAGAAGTTAGCTTCGGATACAGCTGAACTTAACGAAGAGTCGAAATGTGCTGCGGTAATGAATAACCTGAGGAGAGAACCGCTTCAATGGATGAAATAGGTTCAAAAGTTTTGTTATTGTTGCGTGGATACTACATGCGTTCATACACACCCACGGTGTGTGGATGAGAGACAGACGCATATACATATGTATATATGTGCTTCTTTGGGCTTCAGGGCAATCGAGGGTTCAAGGTGTGACACGAGCCCCTGCAGACAAAGACTTCCCTGGCGCCGACTCGTGTCGGACCAATTAGGAGGGTCATTGTGTCCCAGGGTTTGTTCGGAGACACGCTCGTCGCGTTCCTTTATCGCGACTGCAGAGTATCAACTGACACTGTACTGGCAGTATGTATGCACGATTCAGAGACCCGGTATTACATAAGTTTCATTGTCAACTAAGAGGAACGCTGCCCTGGAACACCCAAGACTTGCCGAAAGTATACTTTGATCGATAAAACTTCTCCATGAATAAAAGGTAGGATGTTCAAGCAAAAGGCAGGTGAAATTTGAGTCACGTATTTAGGGATCAAAATTTACATCATGTTTGAAAATAGACTGAGGAATATCATGGATCCATGAGAATCAGAATATTTGAAACAAGTCAGCGACCTTTAAACAATATTTGATTCAATATTTATTTTATCTCTTCTATCTGTACTAAATTTTAGTTATGTACGAACGTGGATCAAATAATCTGAACAAATATTACACAAATGAAAATATCAAACAGATACTAGCCAAAGCCAGCTCTCTACGAGACCTCGGAATATTATTTAATTACCTTTTGCATTGCAGTATGTCATTTTTACATCAAAAGGAACAAAGTAAACAGCCGAGTGTTATAAGTTGGACGGACAATTTTTTCCCCACATTATTTTTAACAGTTTTGATTTCTGTGAAATATCATTTCCAAAAAAATCTTTGTTTACATTCCACTGTATCAAAACTTGTCTGCAATTGATTGCATCATTGCTGGTTTATCAAAAATGAAATGCATTTTTTGATGGTCACAAGTATATTTTTGTGATAAAATTATGTAGGGAACTTTTGACCAGACTTCAATTCATAATGCAATCAAGTTTACCGAATGACATTCTCAACTTAGCTCATTTGTTGAAAAATTCTAGGGTATTTCATATCATGTTTAAAATTCAACTCCAATTATAGTTACGACCAAACACATATCACGTTCATCCTTATCCGTAAATTTTTCTCTGATAGTTTTGACTTCAAGTAACAGAAAATTAACGCCAGTTCACAATCTCTCTACTTGTGTATAGCTATGTTGAACGCTCTGGTACATGTTAATGTATGGTACCTACTTATAGCTTCCAACGTTCTAAGAGAACCCAGGTACAAGTCGTTGGTGTTCGGGGTCGTTATCTCGGTGTTATCACTCTGGAGATTAGTCCTATCCACATTTTGCTCCGTCGGTTTCGTCGGCTAAGGAAATCGTTGTGTACTTATCGCATACCTGCATCGGTCTGTGCTCAACTTTGCTTCGTCGTCTACAATGAGATATACAAGTGGCTGAACAGACCGTACATACACATGCTCGATTCAGATACGTGCTCAAAAAAGTCTATTTCATTTTCACGATATTCTTATTCCTCTTCTTCTTCAAATTTTACGAGCGAAACTCTAGATTCGGCAATGCAACGTGAGCCCCAGCCCGGGTGTCTCGCCAGACTATCTCATGTGGATTTCCTCGGCTACGGAGTGGGAAAAGACGATAATGTCTACCTAAATAAATATAATAGCCAAGATGGTGGTCGCGGTTTCAAAGTTCAGTCGATTTCTGGTTGAGGAAACAAGCCCAACACCTCTGGATTGCTGCACTGTAAAACCCGAATTTCTGTACGGGACACAATGTTCGGGGGTACTTTCTTTGATGAGAAAAATTTGCTTGTACCACATTACGGGACTTTATGCGGCATGGCCACAGCCACCAGTCCACAAAAGAGCATGACATGACATTTGGTACCTAGGGGCGCCTAGGGGCGCCAAGGGCTTCCTCACGCTCACCAGGGTGCCGTGGTAAGCCGCAATGGGGCTTCGTCCTTACCCAATCGTCTGGAAAATATGAACTCTAAACCTCAAACGCTTTTGGCGTTGTTCATGGGGTTGTAGGCTCCGTGACCCCAGATTTCAGAGTCAGAAGTGTCTTTTATCTCCTGCTTTAATCGTTGTTAACATAATCATCCGTGGCTTCGGAAACGAGGATATGTGGTGCTGATGTTTCAGCCGGGTTCCCGGACCTGGTAATATGTCTGTGGGGGTGTATATGACGTGATTAACTTCCCCTGCCTCGTTTACCTCCCTTCTCCACCCGCTGGTAGCCAACATGGCCGCCGCTAATTAGCGCCTAATTATTATTTATTGCGTCGAATGGGGGTGGCTGCCGCGGGAAATACGAGACCAGCCACTCCCGACACTCCCAGCCTCTCCCTGCAGCACTCCCAATAACGGCACGTCACAAGGACGCGCGTATCCTGCAAAGCACGGGGTCAGGTCCAGCGGCAATATGTTGTTACATTAATCGTCGTTCGATCATTTGTTCGTTAGGAAGGATGCGATTTCGATCCTGTGCAAACGACAAAAATTTTCTCGACTTTGACGTAATCTCCGATCAGAATATCAGACCGAGTTTTTAAGTGACCGATATTGACGAGATTTCGACTCATGAGAATAAAAACCTCTTTATTGCGACGACGTTGAATAACTCTTGATGAGGTGATTTCACTATTATGGGGGCCGAGTACACATACAGAAATGGCACAACGGGGCCGTACAAATGACGGCGAGTATACGTGAGCCCCGAGACCTCGGACGATTCCCAGAATGCAATGCGCGTTGCCGATACTCTACGCACGCGCAGCCAATCCTAATATTTGCAGAAACTTCGTTGACATATATGTATCTATGTATATATTCTATGTGTGCATGTATTGATGTATCGATGTGTGTATGGGCATGCATTAACGTCTCTAGAAATTCCCACAAAAGTACCATTCCTTTACCACATAGGTATCGATTCCCAGCAACCTTTACCTAGAATAATTATTAGTCATTAGCGGTTAGGACATCCGGAAGTTTCATCTCATTCTTTTCGTGAATGGGGATTGTGAAATACCTGTATAATGCACGTGCCTTACGGAAGATAAGAACGCGACGTATGCTTTCGACGCCATGATCACTTCTTTGATTTTTTTCCACTTTTTTTCTATTTCTCTACTCGTTAACGGATCTTCGGAGAATAGCCTTCGGCCATATTCCATACTGGGATTGAAGCATGCTAACTGCTGCTAGAGTAGATGATTCTTGTGTAGCCTCCAAGTATAACTACATCAAGATTAGAAACAATCCAGGGATTGCAGTTACATGCTCATTATAAACTTCAGCTCACTGATTTTGATCGGGTTTTTATTCCGATCAGTGCAATGATCGAAAAGACCGATGAAAAGGCAGGTCGAAATATGAACAAAGGTTGAGAGAAAACTTCGGAGAGTGAATGTGCACAGTTCAAATGAAGAACCTGATTGTGATCCGACTTAGTAGGCCTTATGTACCTTCTTGGAGAGACAGGTCTGGAAATTTGTTCTATGAAATGGTCTTTCTTGTGGCGTATGTCTTTGTGCTCCTACAGAACCGATTTTTGGCATTGGCTTCGCGTATTGCCGAAAATTTTTGGAAACATTAAATCTATAAGTAATAGTCAGTCTAGTAACAAACATGCGCGATTGGATGTAGATGATTGTGATGGACACATCGGAAGGTGATTTTTATGAAATGTGCTTCGGGAATGATAATAAAGATAATTTATGATTCAAGTTTAAAATGATTCAAGTGAGTGATGTTTTGTGTACCTTATCTGAGGGTAAGTTCAACTAATTTTAATCAATTTACTTCACTTCATATTGAGTAGGATAGACTAGAGGTTAAGGGAGATTGCCGGAGGCCCACACCCAGATCGACGTATCCTAAGATATGGAACATAACAATTATTGATTACTGTGTTATCTCAGCCCCACAATACCACCACCACCACCCCCCCCAAAAAATGTGTCATACATCCGTACACCTTAGTCTAGAATTAGAATGACATGGATCATTGGCGAGCGCTCAAAGAGCACCACGAAGGATTTTAACCTTGTAGAAGATTGTTCACTGGGGGGTGGCTAGGGGTACAGGATGAGCAGAGCTTCGAATCGCGAGTCGAGTCGTTCTGCAGGGTACCAACCGACAGGGCGGTCGCAAATATTGGTGTTTGGCAAAGACTACCCCCGATCTGTGTCTTTCTCTCTCTCTCTCTCACTTTCTCTCTCTCTCTTTCACTCTCATTTCCTATTCCCCTTACCCTCCCAGTATCTGTCTACGTCTATCTTACTCTCTCTTTTCTCTCATCGTGTAGCCAGCCTTGCCAATACCTGCACACATATCATACATCTATACGGACGTGGATATAATCTCTGTGAATGTAGTATACGTATGAGAATCAGACCAACGCTATACGTCACACCAGCTCCACACCCCTTCAAGTACCACGCCAGGTTATACCGGCACTGAATGTACTAACGGGACGACACGGATGTATACACTTGATGCACTGATACAAACCTCAAATAATTGTCCAAAGAACACAGATTTGAACCACCGGCACCACCGCCATATAACATATATACATGCATACGTGTGCGTGTGTGTATTCTGTGTATTTAATCACAAAACACCATCGTATTCATCCGCATGCAGTGTGTCTTTACCCTACATCATACTTACACCATGTATCAGTTTTGAACTTAGATCGTAATGGCCACTTTGACGAAAGACCATGTATCGCCCAGGGTTACAAAGGTAGAAAAATCCATACCCTATCAACATCAGAATGGACAATTTAGACAACTCCTTATCAGTCTGTGGACGTAACTTGGCATTATGTGTCAATTTTTAGAAATCATTTCTCATTCGTTTGTTGAAGCACAATATATGGGCTGGGATATTGTCGAAAGCCATTAGTCGACTGTTCGAGTAGGTGTTGAATAAAAAATTAGATGAAAAAGTGGCGAAAATATAAGGGAAGAAAGATCTGTATGCAAACAGCCAGTGAATAGCGCGGGAATAATGTGGTGGTTGTTATGAAATTGAAACACGGAAAATGTGGAAATATACACATTCATTTTATCCCACGTTGGATAGGGTGCCGGGTGTGTATATATATATGTGGGTACGTGGGACAAATTGCAGGCGGCTCCACTCGTGGGGATGATTTGAAATTATTTAAAAGCTCATTTGTTTAAATAATCGTGATTATCAGAATGAAATTAAAACATCGGTGGGCCACTGCCACTGCCACTATCATTGCCACTACCGTTGCTATCGCTGCACTGGCGTTTTCAAAACTGCGTATATAATGTTTGCATTTTCAACAGTGGGCATCTGTACGTACACATATATATGTATGTGTACATACATATTATATACGTGTATACCTCCGACGTTCGTTCTTGTTTACTTTACTGCAAATCTAACTAATCTAAATGGTAATGGTATTGAATTACGATACTGAATTCGCGTATGGGATAATGAATTCAAAACATTACATACACCTGTATACATGTACGTGTGTAAATTTAATCGCATATAACATACAATATTGTATATAATAGCTCAAATTTATACCTAAGATCGTTTAGTATTTTTGAACATTTTTTTTTTCTCCCTAATGAAAGGTGACGTTTAATGCGGATTAATAATTCCAACGATATTTCAGGGATAGAAAAGTTTTCTCGATTCTTTATCAATCACAAAAACGCGCATATTGAAATTCGCGATTCAGCTTTCTGAATGCATTGATCTAATTGACATATACTTATATTACAGAGTAAAGAGACGCCTCCTAAAATTATCGGTAAATAAAAATGATGAAATCCTCTAGCGAGCACCTCGCGCCCTGTACTCATGTATGTACATACGTATATACGTAGATGTAATACACATACAGCATATATAGTTATATATACCTATATAAGTATGCGCAAACCCAACGCGAGTTTCGCACACTCGTAATACAGATACACACACATACATTTATTTATATACATATATACATATATATATATACACAGATTCAACGAATAAATAAACAAATACTATGTTTGTCCACAAATATAATAATTGACTCCCACTCACATGTATACAGGTATATATATATTTTCTCGTTGTTATACCGCGGTTAATTTTATGCAAATATACATATAGGTACATGCATATTTATACTGATTGTCAGCTTTATGCCGCAGAAATGACAGATACTAGTCCAGTGGATATCTCATACGTAAACGCCCTTACGAATTACTTAAAAATACATGAAAAAAAGGAAAAAAAAAAAATTCAATTCGATGAACAAGTAAAACAATTTTTTTCCTTCAATTAAGGCGATGAGTACCGGGCCCTGAAGTTTGGGTCCGTTGGGACGATCCTTACTGCCCCGGTGCTGATTGATGTGCTCCGATGTTTGACTAGAGGGTTCCTCATGCGCGGGGATTCTCCGCGTTCATTTTCGTATACAGTATGTAGTCCCATTCCACGGCAGCATCCCTGTGGAACATCCAGCCCTATACTCTGGTGAAGGTGCCTCCTGCCTCCCCCGCAGCGTACAGGGTCTTTGATGATAATTTTCTGATCCTGTATGGTTACCGATTTCATATTTCTTTAAGTCGGAATACAAATCGACGCGAGTCTATATAAATCTGTGATTTTACTCATTTACCGCGAGTATTTGGAATCAATGTGAATGTTAGAATTTTTTTTTAAATACAAAAGGAAATTATTTTTCTTCTTTTTCAGCGCCAGCGTTCTGTTGTTCGAAAATTTCTCTAAACCACGTTCTTCTGGACTTTTTAATCCGACAAAATGTTTTTTCTCCATAAATTTCGGCTTCACCCTGTATCGCATGTAATATACGTATATTATACACTTACTTTGGACGCGGTGAAACGCGATTGTTGACATGAACGGAGAAGCCGTCTGTCGTTAAACACGATCCCCAGAGGGAGTCTTGGTTTAAATATACCTATGACGATTCGAAAACATACCACATGCAGTTTTACTCGCTTTCATTCGATAATGGCCAGAATTAATTATCAAAACTTTGGATTTTATTTTTCTCTTTCTTTCTTTTTCTTTTTTCCCGTCACATTTGATCAACGTAACATAATGAAATTGATTCTGAGCCGGATGTGTTTGAGAATTGAAGAAACAGCCAATCGGTGGTTTAAATTTTTGCAATCCAGAGCGCCGATTGGCTGTTTCTAGAATTTTCAAACACATCCGGCTCCGAATCAATTTCATTATGTCTACATGTAACGTTGTAACACGAAAAAAAAAGTGGAAAGTCTTCTTCATCGGAGTTTTCCGAAATCAACCCATCTCCCGGAAAAAAAAAGGTTTAGCTGGTGACGGCGGACTCATCCAGGAGCTGGTTGTATGGTTACGTAGGTATATGCATAATATATGCTTTTCGACACGGGCCGTTACCGGGTACCTGCCTTGGTACAAGGGGTAGCATTAATAATTAACTTTTATCGACTATCCCCTCCCCTGCTCTTCACCTCTGTAGAAAGCACAGGCTGATAACAATATTTGCCGAAAGCCGTCCATCCCTCGCTGACGCCCAACATTTCCCGTCGGTAAACAGTCAAATCGCAAACTTATCAAATATGAATAGTGTCGAGCAAACGGTTACCCAGTACCAGGCCACCCTCCCAGACTGAGTAAAAAGGTTAAAACTTATTCTACTTGAATTAGGGTTGAAGGGAAAATTATACCCATGCATCTAATAACGTTCGACGTATTTTTTCGGTATTATTGGTTTCATCTTTATGGGCCATAGCTCGGCCACTCATCCTCTTTTACTTTTTCTCCGCAAACTTTACAGCCAAGAAAAACAGAGGACATCTTTGCATCAGCTGAAGGAAAACATCGTCGAGTGCCCGATAGTCACGCACACATTTTCACACTGGTATAGAGTAAACTGAAAGACACGCGACGTTCAACTAAGGAGAGAAAGAGAAAGAAATGAACGAAGAAACAGAGAGTGAGAGAGTGAGAGAGAGAGAGTGAGAGAGAGAGAAAGAAGGGAGGCTTGGTAGGTACTGTTTTGCATAGCATTAGTGCCGGTATTATTGTAAGCCGACGTTTGTAATAGCTACTCTGCACACGCCAGGTTTCTCCGCTCCCTCAGGGTGTTAATTTAATTTAATCCCACGTCCTTCCCGGCATGTATATATACTATATGCTTGTACTTGTGTCCGTTGGTGTGAATACTAGCGGGGATCATACGAAGAAAATAATCTAAATAATGAAAATGGCTGATCATATCGTTTCGGTCAAAAAACGATGATAACATCCATAATCGTCCTCATAGCGTAAAATTTTTTCAGGAAATACTCCATACGTTTCCACGAAGAGAATTGGCGGATCAAGCCGTGGCGCCTGTACGCCTGGCACCCTTAGGTCCTTGCGTTAGTTCGGCAGGGTAACCCTGTTGTCGCAATGACTCAGTATTTGGACAAGGGCTCGATGCAACGTTGGTACTCGCTCCGTTGCGCCAAAACCACGCGGCACCACGCGCCGAGTCCTTCCCGAGTCTTGCCCTGCATTATTAATCAACCTTCAAGGGTCGAAAGCTTACGAGCTTTTGTCGAACGGCGGTATAATCATTCGACAATGGCTGATAGTTAGCTAATTTTCATGTATTTTTTATTTCTTTTTTTTTTTTGCTCCGGCTATTACAACGTCACGAATGTCCACGGAATCCATCTCGATCCTGAGTATGTCGAGAATTATATCCTTCTCGGCTATACCCAACCTAAGGCTATAATCTGCAACTCGCGCGTGCTTTTTCGTCCACATTGTCTAACATACATACGAAACAACTGTGCGCCAAGTAGATATAGGTATGTATAAAGTTATATGCCTAGATAACCATGTACAACGTAGGTATATGAGGAGGTAATGTCTATGCAGCCCATGTACCGCAACTATGTATCCACGTCTGCAAGTGCAGGCCTGATCCATATGTGCACATACCTATATAGAGGTGCAGGTATACCAACTACATTCGTCGATGTATTGTGCTATATATATTATACATACATTTATGTACGTACGTGGAGAGAGTATATACTCGCTAGGTTCGAGGGGGCAAAGAGAGGGAGGGGAGGAGGAATGAGGCGGGAGTGAATGAGGCGGAGGATAGTGTAATATAGAGAACGGCTAAAGGCGGACGTAATTTCCTGCCCGCCTGACAACGCTACAGACATGTTTGCCAACCTAACGCACACAACTACTTAAGTCTTACGCGAGGTCCACCTACGGCACACCAACCAACCAACACATTGGAAACTAGGTTTGTGATCTGCCGCGTCTATATTGCACCGGGGCCCAAGGCGCTTTGATCGGAGTAAACTGAGAGATGGTGGAAGGATACATATAGTTATATACGCCTATATAGTATACTACATGTGTGTATGTATACATATGTACATAATACACACATGCGAAGTGAGGAAAATTATTGGGAAGAAAGGAAGAGAAAGAAAAAATAATAATAATGATGATCGTAGAAGACAGTGTATTTTCTTTATTCATTTACTTATTTTTCATTTTATAATCTCCTATACACATCGTTATTATTATAATACGAATATAGTTGAAAAATCTGCTTAGCATACATGTATAGTATATAAATTTGTTTGATTTTAGAATATTTTGCCGCGTCGACCAAACACCTCGGCGGTCGTCCTAAAGAAACACATTTCCCTGCTGGCAAACAAGCCGGGGACAGTGTGCATCTCTGATATAGCATAGGTGTGTAGGTGAGACTGAAATCGGCCAAATATCTATCGTCCAGTGGTTCGAGGTCAGGACGATTTCCCGACAAGCTTTTCAACGGGGATAAAAAGAACGGGGGGGGAAAAAAAATGGGGGAAAACACTTTTCCACTAAAGTATACACTCGCGTGGTGTATACTATCGAATATAGCTTTGAATGCGCAGATACTCTAAGAATCCACGATTCACGCACGCGCAACGACCCCGATGAATAAAAATTTTGGGTACCTAGATGGAGCTGGCTTCGCATTCGACCTATCACAGCTTTATGTACGGTAGAGGCATTGTTCGGGATGTAAATTTTTTATGAAACAAGCCTGTCAGTATATCGGGATACAGTCCGTTCAGGCGTGATCCCAGAAGCAAACATATTGGCCTTTGAAATTTCTGATTTCGGATGTATTGCTGAGGGCGAATAGGAACGGTGAAGACTCTCTTTCCCATATCGCATCTACCCTCGGGTTATACCATTTTATTAGAATCTTGAACCCAGCCTCCGCACGGTCGGACAAACCATTGATCCTCAAAGTCTTTTTTATCTCTTTTGCGAGCCTGTCTTCAATCAGCAAACTATCGTCATCCACTGACAACCATTACGTCTTCTAATACCAATACTAGATAGTATAAGTCATCAGGTCAACCCGGAAATCGCCGCCTCACCATCCTTGAGTAAACTCTTTTCACGAAGCTGCGGGAATCCCAACGTACCCAATCTCTAACCATACGAGAACAGGATGGATTTTTCTGTTACTAACTTTCTCAAATTATGATCAATCCATGTAAATACTAGTGCATGGCCTTCGCGGGATCCAAATCGTGGTTCGAATCAAATGGCTATCTTGGAACTATAGGGTCTCTATCTTTTTCCCATCATCTTTATGTTCTTGCAGAAAGATACCTACATGTGTAAAACCTGCAGAGTTTGCAGGGCCATCCAGAGTCAGGGGTGTGATAAACGATTTCTGGTCTACCCTGGCCTTTATTTCTCTCTCTCTCTCTTCTCCTTCTCTCTTTGATTTCTGTGATAGGTACCGTGAACGGTCTGCAGGATGGGCCTGGCTCGGAGACGTCGTGGGTTGTCCCGGTCGACCAAGCGAGCGAGCGAGCGAACGAGCGACCGACTAGCGTCAATATTTGACTCAAACACGTTAAAACAATACCCGACTTGGACGAGTCCCAGTCCCGAGTATCACTGTGGTTCTGGGAATTTTATCTCGCGACAAAACGCCATAACGAGTCACCGCCGAAGCCAAACGTAGGTGGTACATACGTCACGATGAGGTCCTGTGATGTACATTTTTTCAAATGAGCTACTCGGCGACAATCATAGCATCGACTACTATTTGCATAACTAGGCTTCGAACCAGAGAAAAAAATCGGCACTTATATACCTCAAAAGGACAAAATTATCATGTTACAAAATGTTTGCAGCTTAAAAGAGAAATTTCTTTGCCTCTGACGCTGCACGCTCTGCAAATTTGGACTTTTGAAATCGTCGTTTCCGATTTGCTAAGTGCTATCGAGAACTCGACGAAATCGGTATAACAGAAGAAACCCGCTCTCCCTTGATCCAGGAGAAATGGTACAACGGGGAAAGGAGTTCGAAACACAAATGATAGCATAATACGTCTTAGTTCCCTAACGACGCAAAGATTTTGCTGCCAATTTGTCGAGCCTGTCCTCCCCTGGAAAAGCAATGAATAGCCAGTATTCCGCCCATGCAATTGACAGAAAACGATGCAGCATTTCGTGTTGTCTTCCTGACACACGCCCTAGCCAACCCCTAGATCGCCTCCTTTCACCGCCAATTGTTGTACACAGGTCTATGATTTAAACGATTTCATATGTCTACTGATGGGAAAAATGTGCCGAAAATAAATGACCGATCACAAAGAAATTGTGTAACCCCACAATTAGTAGAGAAGCTGTTTTGGCCAACCGATTGGACTCAAAGATTTGGATTAGATTAGAATGATATGGCGGGTCTGGACCTTCCGCAAATGGTAACATTTTTTTATCATGAGGTTGTAACGCTGCGTTTTATAACTTGGCATTGGTCATGTGATTCCACCGAACCATTCGGGAGTATTATTTTGGAAATCCAAGTTTAAACTAGCAGATATTTATCTTCTTCTTTTGATTTTTGCGGAGAATACTCTGCTGCGCTGCAGGGCCAGAAGCAGAGCAGCTTTCGTTGTCCATTGATTGAAATGCTGGCAACAATTGCCGGACGTTGGGGTGGCACTCTTTGACCATTTCTTGCTATTTCGTTGGTATTTAGGGGCAGGAGGAGTGAGAGGGTGAGGGATACCTTTAAAGTTTACCTTTGCATTTTACGGACTGAATGCCCGTGTATAACGTATTGCAAACATTTTACTGTCAGAGAAAACGAGGGGGGCGAGGGTTAGGGTAACGGCAGTCAGTCAGTCCTGACCGGTACTATACCCACTGTCCCGACATTGTCCTGAATGTTTGGACATGTGTTCCGCCCCGCAGTCACGCCTATTGTTGTCGCTTTCTATGCATGTTTGACCGTTTAAAATGTTGTTTTTGATGTTTACGTTGCGCCAAGGGTGTCATCTATTAAACGACAACACGTGCACCGACGAAATATCATCGGTAAAACATCATCGGATTGCGGAAACGGAACATCCCTTGTGTACCGTATACCGGAACATCGATGAACCAGTAAACGCAACTCTTCGTCGAACCCAGAATAACGATTCGCAGGTTGTTTCAACCTCATACATTGCAGTATCTTCACGATATTGCACCTTCAGTTACAGTGAAACAGAAAATAACGCACTGTCAGGTAGGTAGAAGCCTGCCGCCGGAAGCTGCACCGGCGACTATAGGACTTCTATAAAAGTCAAACACCCGGATGCGAAGACCATTATGTGAAGATCGGTGAGTTCAATTGGCGTAAAATCCGTGTTGTGCCTTTTTCAAAAAATCTCTTTTACTACCCTCACAATGGGCCTCTCCTTATGCGGAAATGAATATCACCAGAAAAACGAGACTCAACGATAGCCATTCCGGAATTCAACTGGTGGGCGGTTCTGGCGTGAAATTTTTTGATAGATCGTTTTGATAGACGATTTCCTTGATCCAGAAAAAACTCCCAGTACCAGCGTGGGATTCGGTGAAATTTGAAACTCCTATTATTTCCAAAAGTCAAATTCATCATATGACCCGGCTTAATTGTGTTTCAAGATCAGAGCAACGCTGAAAGTCGGTTTAAGGTCGTATCGTAGATCAGAACAAACAGTCTTGTGGCGCAGAGCGAGTTCTCTTCTTGGTTAAGATTGTCCCAGGTGTTTCGCGGTTTGGGTTCTTGGGATTAGGGAACTGGAGCTCAGGAGTTGCAGGGTACCGTTGGCCCGTGGCTCAAGAGGTACTTGGAAATTCGGGAGAAACACCGAGCGCAGACCACAGTCTTAAGTCCCGTAATCCCCTGATGCAAAGGCTGATTAATCTCGGATTAAACTATACCCCAACGTTCACAAACCCGACAAACTCACCCTGTTCGTCGAAGAACTATCCACTTATTTACGGTATTTGTACTCTTCCGCTTAGTCCTAGTTGCAGTTGTCAAAATTCTGTGCATACATTCTGTATGCATGGTTTGCTACATTCTGAAAGATGGGTGGGTCAATTTTCACCCGGAATCCAAACGCTGAAAGATTGTCAGAAACTTCGGTCCTTACCTTTGACCAATTACCTAATGAGGGATAGGAACTTTACTCGAAGAAGTGAAAGACGAGGAAGAAGAAGAAGTAATCTTGACCTACGGCACGGAATACATCCCGCTTGCAGACTCTTTCGCATTTGTGATCCCGACAGACGAGTTGATGTCACGTTTTCCGATTCTACCGACAAAACTGAAATCCCACGCTCAGTTACTTACTCGTTGGTATTACCCTGCCGCCAGAGAGTAGGTAGTAGGTTTGGAATCTATTGGGAAACTAAAAAACTCCTCATCAGTATTTGTACCGCTTATATTACAGAGTCCGTCGTTCCCGGTTCTTTATTTTTCTTCATTGACTACGTAATATGATTTTTTCACTCATATGAAGAGACCATATGGTCTGTTCAACGACTTATAAAAGTACACCAAAGGTGTTGAGATACTCGATAAAGGTTATCGTATTTGGGAAGAAAAGTTTAGGTGCTACAGGACTTCGAGATATATGATGATGCCAATGATGGAGAAGATGATCATGGTGATGGAGTTTCGTGTATCCCTATCTCTTTGAGTACGTGGTCCATGGTTTAATTAGTATTCTGTAGACTTGCGGCGCCTGTTTAAAAGTCACCTTCAACTCCTACCACCGCGATGTTTGGCTTTGCTGAGAAGCGAGTGTCTCGGTTTAGGCTCCTTGAACTTTCGCCTCAAATATACAACACGTACACATATGAGTATCTACATGCTATACTAGTGGTTTAAATAATAGAGGATGAAAAAAAAAAAAAACCAGCGCTTAGGAAAGAATTCATCGACCCATTCGGCCGTTAACCGGCACATGGGTACCAAAAGTCTTTTTGGAAATGGATGATGAATGCGCGGTGGCCACAGGATGCGCGGTCCATTTGCGGAATCGATTCCTTGTAAAAGAAGAAAAAACTATTCGCCGGCTAATCCCGACTATTATACGTATATCTAGGCGTAGGCCGTAGGGTATAGACGGATAGGAGCTTCCTATCCGTTACATTCCATCATTGAGCATTCAAAGTGATCCCTGCAGCGACCCCTCGAAAAGCTACAAGCATTAGACCCGCACACCGGCGCCAGAGGGGACCAAGAACGGTCTAAGGCTATACGTATGGAAGGTTACGGATTGGATTGGATTGGATCAGCTTAGCGCTGATTTAAGCCAATCAACAAACAGAAGCCACCAGCTACTACGAGCTGCTTCGTACGCTTAACTGATCTTGTTAGCGTTCAGAAATTCAATGTCCCTATACCTATGGGCTCAGCCTGCGGCAACGTGGACTATAATATTCGTATTGAAAAATAGGAAAAAGGCGGTAAAAAATGCCCCATTTTCTTATGATCTCGGTACCAACCGATAGGATTTGGCTGCAACTGAAACCTGGTCAAATTTTGGAATCGATTGATTCGGTGTTATTTGCGTTACAAAAATCATTCAACTGTTGGGTCTCTGATTACCAAAATGATGCTCGATGTTTTACACTTTAAAAAATCCGAAAATACGATTCTACGAACTTGAAAAATCCCGGCGAAAATTTCTATAACCAGCTCATTGGGGTCAACCAGATTACCGCCGAATTCTCAGCTATATTCTGTTTCCTAATACCGAACGATCGAAGCCCATGTCAATTATGAAAAAAGGGGGAAAAAAAAAAAAACCAACAACCTGGTCTGATGGTTGGATACGAAACGATTTGACTAAATTTGTAGTGTATACAGGATATTCGATGCTAATTACCGAGTGCATAGATAACATTTATCGGCGCTGGTTAGAATACTTGTTAAGTTTTCATTTTTCTAATGACTGGTCAACGTGTGTGGATATTAGGGCTCAGATGAGCGATTAGCTCAATGTAAGAGACCCCCGCGCAGCAAGTAAGCGAAGAAGAAGGTGGAGGTGGAGGATTCTAATGGCATAACTAAGCACACTTCTATAAAGTCATAGCACACACAATTCACAGTAGAATGAGGTAGATGTTAGTATTTTAAGCCTATTTAAGTGTGTTTGTCCTATAATATTGACACCGTACACAGCGGCAAAGAGCGCGCTTACACATACGAGGTAGGTACGAGGGAGCCCGAGCTGCGTCGAGCTATGAGCTAGTGAATCAAATCGCGGTGTGTGCTTGCGGCAAACGACGCTCGACGTCGCGACGCTCGTACAAAAACACAAAAATTTTCACTCCCCGTCTATTAACGCCACCACCTCCATTTCAAAGAGGACGGCGGAAGCGAGAGAGAGAGAGAGAGAGAGAGAGAGAGAGATAGAAAAAGCAAAAAAAAAAAATCACCCAGATCGTTATATCAGGAATACCAGAAATTGTAATCGCAGTCTTATTTTCTATTTTTTTTTGCAAAGAAATACAAAGAAAAAAGAAAAAGGAATCTGAACTGTGGCTAAGGTTGTGAGAGATGGGGTGACCGCGTTAGCGTGTGTTGCACAGTAGCAAAGATCTTGTCACTGAGGCTGGTAATCGCTTACTAATCGTGACAAATGGGGGTTCGAGAAGTTATTATGTATTATGGGTAGTGTCTGTATTGGTGATGGTGTTTGGGTGAGTTCTGTAGCCAGGTGGGGCGTGCCGACCCCATGCTGGCTCCCAACAATTGCATAAGACCATAGTCACGCCGTGGGTAACTTTAGCGGAACAACCCTTGTGAAAAAGATCCATCCGATCGATTGAAGCCTTGACTAATCGTATAAGAAGGTTCCTTGGAGTTCCCCCGGACGTCGTCACGTTTTTGGTCAATTTTAGCTTTCATTATTATTATCATAGGAATTTTAATGTAAAAATGTGTCGAAAAGTGGCGATGGAAATTCGGAAGGGTAATAATCCCGCGGGACTTACGGAATGAGGATTACTGTATTCTATATAATTTAATAATTTTCGTAATAGATTTTGACAGTGGTGTAAATATGGGTGTGGAGTGACAAGTGAATGTTGAAGGTGAAGACTCGTGTTTAGCCAAGATATTTGGCTTCGCAAATATTTGGAGATTGTCTACAACCCTTGCCGCTTCCTACTACTCTATCAGCTCTTGTTACACCTAATTAATAGTGCGCTTATACATCGCTACCGTCCGACCCCCCGCGACTTAAGATCCTTTGACACTCGACAGTTTCTACTTGGGAATACACTTACATACCGAAATGATGGATTTCAGTTCAATTTCATCCCTCAATAAGATGTGTGCACTGCGGTGTAGATCATGTGCTAATTGCGAAATACACCGTCAAACTTCGTCGAAATCCTTCCCAATGAATGGTGGTGATCAGGGAATATGAGTCTACAAATTTATGGAGAAAAAAAAGAATCAGGAATTATCTATTTATTAAAAAATTGAAACAAGGGAATAGAAAGAGCGTATTCAAATGCAATTTCATTCGTAATTAAAAGTATAAGACGTATAAAATAACTATAAACAATTTTAAAAGTTAAAGAAATCCTATGAATATCGCAATATTTTTAATAATTTTAATCCGTCGTGTGACAGATCCTTTTCAATTTACTTCGGTTAAAAAATCTCTGAGTGAGAGACTGACGCGACCTATTAGGTTCATATTGTTTTAGTAAGTCTTCCAGCTTGGCTCGGACAAATCAGAAAGAAGTATGCGTATTGCGCATGCGCGGAGACCTCAACGCCAAAGAATTTCGTCTTCTCGGTAGATGGCGTTCGCTTTTTCAAACCGACGAATCACAGCTTGAGATCAGAGTCTAAAGTCTAGAGTCTTGTAAATTGGACATGGATATTGTAGATTTAGCTCTTCAAATAATTTGCGGGAATAAACCTGCTATGCAAAACCGACAAATACGTGGAACAAGAATGAATAAATGACTAATTCGAAAACGGAATGATTTTTATTACTTCGATGTGATTACCGAAATTTAAAATGCCATAACTCTTTGGCAAAACAGCGGACGGAGGTAGACGCTTGTACATACATATAGGTACATCTACTTGCCATCATTCTCTGATCAAACAGCGAGGAAGCACCGCTCATAAAATATCTATAAAGGACTTGATGCTTTCCGTAGGCCCGTGCCACGCGCTCACGCAGCCCTTCCCACGTATACATATTTCTCCATATATATATATCTGGCCAGGTATTGGTATATAGATATGATATATATATATATATATATATATATGTTCAGTGAACATCGACGACCACTACGATGTTATAATGCTGCATAATGGTTATCGATGTATTTAGGGAAGGCTGGTCGGCTCGCGATGGATCGGAGGAGGACATGACGGGAACTAGCGGGGAGAGGAGACCCGCTGGTAACGAGTATTTGCTGGCCAGCTCGATGCATAGTTAATGATTTGTCAACTGAACCCGGTACTAGACTATGCCGAACCCAACTACTGAGCGATATATATTATAACCGGTAATCTACCGGGTGGCCTCGTTCAATCACGCCACATCTCGCCTCGGTCATTAGTTTTACATTATCGAGGTCAGAGGGTACCAAAAATGTCAACTAATATTCACGCGGTTTTTATATCCCACAATTAAATTCAACACTTTTTAAACTGAAAACAATTTTACCCGTCGTCTTTCTTGTACCCCAACTTGTCGGTATTTTTTTTCTTGTCGCAATTCGATATTAGAAAAAGTGAAGATGGAACTTCTCGCCATTTTCATTGGATTTACAAATTTGTCTGCCCATGTATTCAGGAAGCATATGTTCGATTGTGTCAAAACCACATGTGAAATTGAGATCAAAGGATGTCTTGTTGAAAGTAGCCATGCAAAATGATGATATGAAACGAAGAGTCTACTGAAAATAGATCGAACAGCATGCTACACCCTTTCTCGAGGAAATATACTGCACGTTTATATGTGGTTTGCGGTTTCTTAAGGGTGCCTTTAGGCAGTCCTCCCTTGACCCTTGGTAAAATGACCAAACGACGATTACCACACGCAAGTGAAAACTGCATAGTACAGGTATACTGTACTTCTAGGGTGACATTTGCAACATCGGAATAAAATTTTTCAATAAATATTTGAAAAGGATGAAAAAAATATAGGGTAGGAATGATTGTTGCAAGCTATGATGAAATGGTATAATGGATTTAAAAGAGCGAGGGATTTCGAGTCGATGAAAAGATGGTAGTAGATGTGGCGACGTATATGTATCTGGTATTCTACTGCACTGGAGTACGGGGTGGCAGCAAACAAATAGGTAGTACGTACGCTGGGTAAAATGAGGTTTGAACGACATTGGTTGGCAAATGAAAACAGAGCGTCGCTTTGCAGGTGAACCGTGAACTAGCGCCTCATCTAGCTAATTATTGGCAGCAATTTGGTAGCTAAAAACACAATCAACCGTTCGTGAAAAGCGCGTTAAAAATAAGAGTTAATTCCACCAGCTCTATCCCATTCAAAAGGGGTGAGAATCGTCCACCAAATGCCGATTACAAAGTGCGCTGCTGGTGCTAATGAACAACCCCCTCCTTCCCTAGCCATTCAGCCGTATGCATATACATGTATGTATAAATACCCGTGCAATAAAACAGTGTTGTTTACTCGTTCGACAAGGCACTGCAGTAGTGATTTTGGTTTACTCTTTGTTCCCTACTCTTTGCTCTTGGGCAAATCGTTTTGCGAGTCTGCGGGACGATGGTAGAAGGATATGAGGACATATGTGACGTGCGCGGGTGGACGTGGTCTTTTTACTTTAGTTTTTCATTCACACCACATAACACCGACAGCACGTCGACGAAAGAGATCATTTAAATATTACGGGAATCCGGCGAATCCTGAATTGATTCCAAAAACGCTTATGAGATTGCAGTAAGATCGATGAAATCTCTTAGGGAACCAGACTATTAGCACTATCGGCACTTGCATTATCGATTAGCACTAGAAAACAGTGATCTGCTGTTCCTTCAGGATAAAAGGCAAATGATCGCCTTTATTCTTGACGAATAGTTGCAAAATAGCACCAAGTCGATTAATCTATTAGTACGATTTTACATATCAATAGTATTCGGCATTTCACTGATGGAGCTGGGTGCACTCATCATCGATCGGGATCCCTGTCGGTTTTTCACTAGTGACACTGTACCAGTCAAGATCATTCGACTGCAATACTTATTGGTTCCAGTTCACGTGGTCTCTGGTACGTACACTCTCAAATAGTGGAAATTATTAGTTGGAAACAACAGCTAGACTATTGAATCCAATAGTATAGACGAGTAGACACCGCTTGGCTCTAACTGCAATTGATACTAGTATCCACCGGACTCCAATAGTCACTATTAGTATGCCAATAGTTATTTCCTGCAACAGATGATTGGAGTATCATGGGAAATCCTGCAGTACATTGCTCATGTGCTCTAGCAGCATGCAGTATTCCTTTCATATTTATACGAACTTTGATGCTTATGAGTTTTCTGAACAACGATTTTTCTTCTCAATTCCAGAAGAAGTGGACAATAAGCTGATCCCATGGCTGTCCCTCTTTCCATCGACTCAACCTCTCGAATACTTGATCTAGAGATGCATAGAAATGGTCGGCAGGTTGCAAAATGAGGTGGGTAGGTATGTATACGTGTGGGGAATGGTGGCGCGTCGGCTGGGGCGGTTCGCCGGGTAACATCGACCCAACAACTATAGGTTGGTGGCTGGCTGGTGCTGCGAAAGTTGTAGGTGGCTGCTGCTTGACTCGTAGATTCGTAGGTTGGATCCAGGATCATACTGAAATCCGTGATGTTGTTCCTATGTCGCCGAGAGATGAAATTTTTGATAGACAAACCGATATGTCTTCATGGCTCGATGGTAGGAAATAGCATAGGACAACGATCAGCACGAAACGGGTTTAAAATGGCCGTACTGAATCCGGGAAGAGAACCGTAACGGTATGGAGGGGTGGATATTTGAGAGAAGTTGCGAGAATATAATGGGCAAACACTTCCGAACCCGGCGTTCCTAATTCCAGGAGATTTTCTGTAATTTTCTGGGCGCTTTCGAGCGCTTTACCCGGCTCTGGGGCGTTCTTCACGTAGCGTGGTAGCGTTTCGTGAAATCGCTGTTGCCTTTCCCTTTCGCAAGAGTTTTCAACCCTTCCACTACCATCACTACCACTACCACGACCAGCACTCGGCTGGTATAATATTCAATTACATAGCTGCAAGTAAAGTCAAACAAGCCCTGAGGAAGGCAGCTGGGGTGGAAAGAGAAAAGAGGGCTGAGGGATACGGGGAGGAACGTTGAAGCTATGACGACGCGCGGGACGAGGGGAGACCCTCGGAATGGCGCCGGATACTACGACGCCGTGCGCCGGGACGCCGGGACGCCGAGATGCCGCGGCGACTGTTTGCAGAGACGCGAGCCATGATAATGAACAAGAGTGGTAATCTCGCTACGAAAATGAGTTACCCAAGAAACTACGCGAGATTGTAGATACCCACGCTGTACGGAACATCAGATTATCAAGGATCCTTCATTTGGTTCAAAATTTAGTCCTACACGTCATATACACAAGGCGCAATCAGAAAGAAACCAATGAAAGGTCGATTTCTCATTCGGCGGCAAATAATTTGCGGCTGGTTTTGAGAAACGTGTTGAACTGTTGAACACCGTTGGACTTGGAAGAACCATAAATACATATGTGAAGAGAAATCGTACCTGTGTGAATTTCGGTGAACCGTCCGCTAAAGGAAGACGTGCGTAATTATTTCTTCGTATAACTTTGACGAAATTATCTTCGCAGTTTGCCGGAATGCAAATTTCGCGGTGAGAGAAATCGGCACGAAGCAAAGCCTTAAGCGAGTTCTGGGTTACGTTTGGCGGTAGGTAGGTAGGTACGTGGTGTAAGTTGTGTGCGCCCGGGCCATTTGTAGTATAGCGCTGGTTGTTGCGGAGTCAGTGAATATATTTGTCGAGGAAACCGTCGGAGATGACGGTCTATCTCTAATGGCCCCATGTAAAACCGCGCTAGTCGTTCACCGACGGTTTTCCCTCTTCTGTTCCCACCCTCTTCATCGCGTCCTTGTCTTGGTCTCCTCGTCTTACTCTACGTTTTCCCTTAGCTACATCGTCTTTGAACTCTCGATTCAGAATTTCATCCTAGTAGCTCTTCTGCAGCCGGGCGAAGGTTGCTCTCCTTTGAGAGGACGCGCCGAGTCCTGAAACGCGGAGGATGAGACGTAGGCGAGGGTAGCTGAGTAAAAGTTTATTAATTAGCTGGAATTAAGAAATACTTCGTCAGTTTTACCTCCAGGTTATTCAGATTTTCTTATCCTCCTCGTCCTGGCCAATTCTGTGCAGCAGTCGATTCAAAATGGCGTTGATTACGAAGATCCACCAACATGTCAATGTTTGAACATCCACTTTTTAATAACAGTATTTTCATTAAAACGATCATCTCGTTGACCTCGTGCCCGCCATACTACAGGATGTTGATGAATTTCCGTGTAAAGGGTCTTTGCAATGGGACGTGGATTAATTAGCTAAGTCTGAGTTCATATTTGAGGTAAAAACACGTACGTAAAATTTTTACTATTCATAACCAATTCCCGCCGAGTTGAAACCCGCGGATTCGAAACTATCAAATTCATTAACCATTCATCAACGTCTCTATAAGCCTGCATTGTGGCAGCCCACCGTTCGATTGTTCGGTCTATTACTCTCCCCATTAATATTTAATTTGGCGTGCCTGTCAGCCAGGCATCAAAAGATAGTTACGGTCAGACGTCAGGCATTGCTTATAGGGGATGCCCTGCGCACATGCAAACGCATTTACCTATGTATATTAAATTTCGAGAGGGCGATGAGCGAGTGAGTTGCATAGGTTGATTCTTTGCCCGAAACGTTGTGCCGCATACATTCTACACATGTATGTGTAGTTCGGGGTATCGATAAAGGGGCGATTTTATTTCATGTTCATCATCCTTACTAATTCACCTAACCGCCGAATCATCCCCATTTGTTACGCTCCGGTAAGACTGCAGTGACGTTTTAATTGAAATGTTCCCTTTTTGTTTTGTGGCCAATTGCTATTCTCCAAGTTTTGTTGAACTAATTGAACTCCTTGTATAGGACCTAACGCATGTCCTATGCTAGGGACATTTCGCAAACCGTTCAACGCTGGTTGATTGTAGAATAAGGTAGGGTAAACACTGTTTCTTCCTCCGATAGTCCTTGGCCAAATGTAATTAGTCCCACTTTCCTAAATATTTTCTTCCTTTTTTTTTCTTCTTTATTTGCACATGCAAACGGTACACGATATTATGTACGTGCTATTTGCAGTGGCTTAGGCACAGCCATATATACCTACATTCTATAAGCACTGCTAAGCCGTCTTTGGATGCGTCGCTTTGCCTTGCCGATGGTTTAAATCATCTTTAAAAGCTCCGACGTTTGGCTCTGTCGTAAATTTTTGATATTTTTTATTTTTTTTTTCTTCTTTCATTCTTTTCTGCAGATATATGTATACATTCTATAGCTAGGTGGATAATTTATAAGGCTGTGGGTTCGGCCCGTAATCTAGCGACTGTTTCGTGGCCATGGCCCATGCGTTGGTTTGTTCAGAGACAACAGAGGTAACGGCCAACATAATACAACAGAAAACAGACAACAGAGGCACCGCTAACGAAAGATCTTGCGCTTACAATGTTTGCTCATATATTTCGCAATAATTTCCCACCACCTAGTTGTTTGCGGTAAAATATTATACACCAATAATATAAAACGGACTACTATATCTCTCATCGTTTCGGATTTTAGATACTTATAAACTACAACATCTCCGATTGGACTCCATCGGCCACTATTAGATTTGATAGTGCCGCTATGATAAATCAATATTCTTTGGCAGCGGGTGCTATGGCTATTAATCAGCACTATGTCGGAGTGTAGGTACCAGCAATCACCTCAGCTGGAAGTGACAACTATTGTAGTGAAATGATCTCCACCGGTATAGACTGTTGAAGAAAATGGTGAAAACACTGTTGCTAGTGAAGAACTGACGAATCATCCCTATCGATGATGGGGGCACCCAGCTCCATAAGTGGAACATCGAATCGTTCTGATAGATGACTAATTGATTTGGCACTATCTTGCAACTATTCGTCGTGCAATGAAAAGGATACGAAAAACTTCTCAATGGTATGAATTTTAATGGTAGCTGTATTGTATTTTTTTTTCCCACAGAAACGGACTGATCGCGATGAGTATGGGTGGGTTTATAAAAATTTATGAGGTGAAGTAATAAAGTTTGGTGGGCACGCGTGGGCGCCTTGATATACGACTGATAATGAGGGTAGTTCGCGATCATTTAACCCTGTCCCACTCCGTTCTGTTTGCGCATTGGGGCCAGCCACGCGACCGGAAGTCTACTGCCGGACATCGAGGGCGCATCAGACTGTCGGACAGTGTGAGAACAATGACAAGTAATTGTTATTACCAGATGATTATCGCGTGGATTATAATATAATTGTTAGTCCAACTATATCGGGTCGGGTTTTGAAAAACTATGAATTACATCCCTGTGTCACTGTTTCATAAGCTACTGATCTAACACCGCGTTTGTTCTCTTGCAGGCGAAATATCATTTTCACTACACCTGCATGGAAAGTACGACTTTCGGCCAGGGGGTGGTAAAAAATAGTATACGTCACACGGGAGTGAAAAAGGCCATCCTAAACTGCGTGTGAGATTGACACCCGAGCCGAAGGTTACTTTCCCTCCCGAGGTACGTAATATACTATTCTAACCCCGTGCGCGTGAAGCTCAAACTTTACGCACACGGGGTCAGAATACTAATTCTCGACATGCAGTGCGTAAAGTTAGATTTTTCGCCCGCTTAATGTGCATAAAATTTAACTCAACGCGTGTTGTGTTGAAAAACAAAGTCGGATACTCCTGCGAAAAGTGATTCTCGACTCGTGGGATCGCCCTTGCTTCGCTCGGGCGGGAAACTTCACCCTCGTACGAGAATCAACACTTTCCTACTAGTATCGTAAAGTGCTTACGCCCAAGTCGCACAAACTACTATTGCGAACTTTTGAAATTGCTTCACATTCGACTCTGCACTTTATCTGCACTTGAGCCAAACCTTTGCATTCAACATTGCCTTACGTGGCTTGAGACATGGCTTCACGTTACGTCATAAGCGACCAATACTCAAAACGCTTTTCACCATCGCGGTACTCAACGTCTCGTTAATTGACGTCCGTATATTATCCTGCCAGTGAGGTTACAGTATTATTTCCGCGGTTTTTTTTCACCAATAAAAATCTACCCTACAAAGAAAAGCGGGTTTTAAATTAATCGGCATCGCACTCGAAATTAATAGCCGTAAAACTGTGTGGATATAAGTATCTATGAATGTTATACGAGTGACCACATATAGGGTTAAAATACATGTGCAAGGATTCAAATACATCTACGTGTGTGACTGTGGTACAGCCACCAGTATACGTATACGTACATACGTAGGTACTAAACGAGTAGAGTAGATCTGTGTTTCGGAGAGGCCGTTATAACGGCAAGCGCTCGCTCAAATATTGTCTCATTAAATATTTGATCTGGTTTTTATTCCATTTATTAAAACCCACCGAGTTCTCTCTACGAAATCCGCTACCAATCTCTGCAAAGCACCGACCGCTTTTGCTCCGGAGTTACACGCGGTATCCACATCGTGTGCATATATACGTATACCGCTATACACCTACCCTATATCAACCTGAATCGCAGTTAGCTTTTTCAACAGCTTTTAAACTCTACATCGAGTTCGAGAGGGTGAAACTGTTTTTGTTCTAATAACCAAAGAAAATTTCTCACCTTCTAAGAATTTTATTTATTATTATTTTCAATCGCTTCTGCGCGCAAATTGGATCTCGTAAATGAAATCGTAAAAATTCTACGAATGAATTTTGTATTTTTTTTTTTTTTCGTAGCAGTACTTTCGCGTGTGATTTGTATTTACAACATATTGCATATGTACGGGGGAAACCGGACTCACATATTACCCAGATAATCTCGGTGGGGCCCGGGCATCGCATTGGGTGGATGGTCAGAGTCAGTCGATATATCCGCAGCATAGGGGTTCAGGGAGATTGGGGGTGGCAGATATCCGGGGTGAATCCGGGGCTGGGGGGAACCCAGGGGGTGCGGCGCAAACATTTGCCTGCCGCCCGGTAAATTAAAAGCACACAGAGAGACGAGAGAATAGGAGTGCGAGGAGTGAGAGAAGCGAGCTCCGCCCGTCCTATGGTGTTTCCTATAACCAGAAACTAACTTTATATACCCACCGTCGTAGGAGGCCCGTTTTGAAACCACGGGACCGGAAACGGCCCGTCTGAGGAACGGAGATATTTCTGAACTTCGGTACCGTCAAAATTTTCCATTCAATTTCCAAAGAACCCATAATCGTTTCTAAACTCCTTTGACAAGGATAACTTGGACGTAGTCTTTGCATAAACTTGTGGCCAATTTGATGAGATACCACCAGGCCCTTGGTCGATCATAGGTGTTTGTATAATTTTTAATGTAGCCACAAGGATGAGGCTGTTCTGGGTGAGGGAAGTCCGGGATAGCTGGTCCGGGGTTGCAGGGTGGTTTGGATGGCGGTGTATGCCGTCGCAAATATTTGCAGTCAACATAGAGCGAGGCTCCGGGCCGGTGGTACCATCCCCGCCACAAACGACATGCATAGCCAAGGGAATGCTCTTCGCGGTAGGAGCGAACACCGAGCACCGTGCATGGTAGGTATAGATGTGCGGGAATGAATCCACCCCGGGACAATAATTGGGTGTAGAAAAGTGCAGCAGATTCGAGAAACGGGATGATGGGATCGGTAACTCGATTTCGTTTCAGTTAAATAACCGAACCGTCCGGAAACTGGACTTCTCAATTCAAGATTAAACCTCCTCGACTACCAGCCACGGAACTAAGTTATAGCCTCATGATGGACGTCGGCCGCTGACGCTGTACAACCCTTTTCACCCCTTCGACAAACATTACAGTTATTGTAACAATAATATTATCGGGTTAGCTGAAAGTCGCGTGAAGAACCGCAAACATACCCATGCGTATACGTTGGTATACCCTGAAAGAGGCCAAACCAAAGACACGTCACCGGCCAAATGGAAAACCGAAGGTTGTCAGAAGCACTTTTCTTTCCACATGGTACAGCTGAGGAGTAAAGTGTATGTTCATCCGTTTATATCTCGAATGGCAGTTCCAGACCCCGTGCAGGATCCGGAAGGGGGTACATTGACATCGACATCGATCCTCTTAACAAATTTTTTGAAGCCCCTTTTCTGGAGTCAAATGTTGATCATGTGTTCTTCTTGCAGGATTTGATAATCCTACCGCGAGCTGCTATCCTATTTCTTTTCTTATCATTTTTTCTTCTCTTTTCTGTCCGGCGTCAGTTGCGAGATATCCTAGCGATGTTTCACGTTAAAACGTGTTACACAATACGGAAGCCTCTGAATTAATTATCACGTAATTAGGATCTCTGCAGACTGCAGGGCCCCGAAAATCAAGGAAAACTTTCGGGTCCCGCGAACCAGCTGCTGTACCTTCCATACATCTACATATTGGCGTTCATATGCCTTGAAGTAGATAACTTGAGAAACTCACAGTATCTTTTCTACGCGGCTAGCTGCGCGCAGGGTTAATGTAGGTAACGTACTCGAAGTGTGACTTACATACGTGCTCCTCGTGCTGATGGTCAGTTAGTTTGTACAAACATACATGCATACATATGCATACATACATACACGAGGGGGTAGATTTAAAGAGAGGGCATCAGGGAGAAAGTGAGAAAGTGTGAGAAGAGATGGATGGTAGGGAGTATAGGTAGCTGTAGAGCGCACGCCTGGTACTATTTGCAAAAACAAAGTTTGCACAGGACAAATAGGTGAGGCGCGCCTGCAGGATCGGTACTGACTGACCACCCGGGCCTATTACGTTCGGAGAAAAAGCGCAATCCCAACTTTACTATAGCCTTCAGTTAACCTTTCGGGTATCTATTCAGTTCGATTCTCTACTTCGATTCTCACCCATTTTTCTTTACTTTTTTTCTTCTTCCTTTTGTAAATGACTAATTCTCATATAATTGAAGAGAGTGGACATGTTATTTCGGAAAAACTGAGTGAGGATTCAGTCGAGGAAAATAAATCTAAATTGGGTGGCCCACCCTGCTGATAAGATTATGAATCCATCGAAGAGGTGGTCTGCTCTTTGAGAGTCTGTGTAATAAATTCCAAGTGATTTTAACTCCGCATTTGAAATTGAACAAAGGATTCCCTGCCTGGAAGTACGCTGTGTACGATATAATATATCCACGGTTAAATGCCGAAGGGAAATGAAGAAACATCGTAGGTGTCGAGACGCAGTGGCGAGGGGTTGGGGGGGATCGAGGTGCGGGGTTTATAAATGAAATAAAGCATGGTCTATGGCTCCAGGTTCGGGTAGGTGTATACTAATTGAAGGGCCGGTTGTGCCCGTTTGGCGCGGGTTCAACTTTGGGCTAGAGGATGAGGCCCCTCGTACAGGGTCCGCGGTATACGGTAGCGGATACCGGGTGATTAGCACCTCGGTAGACCGTAGGATGCGAACGGGAGATGAAGAGCGATGCGGGAAACTCGAGGACCGAGGACCACACACGACGAGATCAACCACGGACCCTGCGTTCTATGAACTCTGGGTCCAGGAACGCTTCTCACTCGTTACTCTATCAATTAAACTCACCGAAATGATGCGAAAATACCTTTATACCTGGCTCGAGGGATTGAACAGCGATAACTTCTTGTGTATACCGGATTCAGAGACCCAACAGTTTCGTGGGTCTGGATGATTCCATCGAGTCATAGAAATGGCAAAAATCGCATAAAGTTTTAGAAAATTTCAGGCCTGAGGCCGAAATCCACGTGGAACTAATTTTATCAAAATCCGTTTCGACCCGAAACTTTAAAAACATGAACTGACGATGGGATGGACTCGTCTTCTTCTGATATACCAAGTTGCGGTGGACTTTGGAGTGCGGAGGGTCGCGGAGACCGAAGTGCACGTCACAGTGTCATTCCACGTCCTGCTGTTCCGTGGTCCATTCTGATGGAGTGCCTTGGATGGTGGTAGGCGCTCGTACGCGCGAAGAGCACTCGAGAACAGAGTCGAGTGGACGCGAGGACTGCGGCCTGCGAGAACGGCTTCTACATGGGTGGTCCATTCTTCTCTGTGGTTATTCTTGCTGTCTTACGGTGCGGTACGGACGTGTTGAAGTTCGAGACGAAGCGAACGAACATCTCGCTCCTCGAAAGACGAAAGATGAAAGGGACATCCAATTCTTTGCACTGAAACAATGACCGAAGTACCTCATACCTGCCTACATCTACTTGATTCATACGACCCTCGTTCGCACTAGCACGTCCGAATCAAGAAGACACAATATTCTCTTGTACAATTTGAATAAACTACCTCAAGCCCGAAGTCAAAACTTCGAGATATCATAAAACGACATTTTTCTTACTCAGTATATTATGTTGTTTTTCGAAAAACGAAAAAAAAAACTACTCCACCGATTAAATCCAGAATCTGATCAGTTCTAAACGAGCAAGGACCGCATTGATTGATACAAGGAAGGTAGAATACCGTTCATTCGTTTTCGAGATATCATTGAACAAAAAATTAATCACATGCACATACACACGCCGAAACATCCATCTGAAGATGGTCAGAGTTGATTCTCTGGACCTCGAAACGTGGAGATGTGAAAAGGCAACTCTTCAGTTTCAGGGCTATCGCGTTAGCTTCCCTTTCTTCGAACGAAAAGGTGAAAATCACTGGACTGATACGTTTGGAGTAGAATTTAGGAAAAATTTCGACGATTCATAGATTTCCTAAACAATTTTCCGAACAAAGTTAATTTTCAGATATTTTCTCCGAGTTTGAGAATAGAATTTCTCGCCTACGTAATTTATGCAAGAAAATATATATTTGATAGTCATGGTCCTTGAAATTGATTCAAGGTTTGGATTCAAATCTATGAATGACTTTTACTTCGGTGTATTGCTAGTTGTTTTTTTTTCTTCTTTTTTTCTTATATTGCCACTGGGTTTTGTGTCTTATTTTAATCGAGTATCGTAATCCGAATAACGTAATTGATGTATAGTATAGTATAATATGACGAGTGCCAGTCTAGAGCTCGAAGGTTTCTGGATTTTGGGAATCCAGGTCACCTCAAGAGCGTAATGCGTTGCTGGTTACCAAAGACTCGCGCAAACACCTTTCGTCATTTCTGAGTAGAGTATAGCTTTCGTATGTGTATATTGTACATGTATAATAATATTATACATGAGCATACGTATATACCTTTTGCACAAAAATTACAATACCATGAAGAAAAGCGTTTGGAAAATGAGAAAGTAAAACCTCATTTCTTATTTTACAGCACGATTACATTTCCGAAAACTTTTTGCTAGTCGTTAGAAGTTTTATCTTGTGTAATGATCTCGCACGTAAGGTGAAATCAACTGCCAGAAATTTGAAGGATTTATGTACATATTTAAAGCTGCTGCAATCATGAGAATATGTTTCGATGATTCGATTCGAAAATGCAACACATGAAATTGATGCTCCATACTAAATTCTTGTCTACAATCAAAGTAAATTCGTCTTAAACTTGGCTCGACGGGTTCTTCACTTATGAAATCTAGTGTGCGTACACCCCGTCCGCGAATTTTTCTAAAATGTTTAAAATTTTCATAGAATCATTTGAAATTTGATTCGAAATCTTGTGAAATCTTGTCAGACGCTCTTGGGACCCTTGATGTTTTTGTAATCGCTTGAAATCTTTGGAGTGTCTTGAAATATTTTCTTAATATTTTGCATCCTTGTGTCATTTCGAAATGTTGAAATCTAGAAACCTTGTCTATGTAAAAATTGACGCGAGTGATTAACCTCCCGACTTGTCTTGAATCAAGAGTAGATGTTGTACAGGGTGAGATCTAGGTAGTACCTGCATTTTTCGGCAAGACAAAATCTTACATATTGTTTGAAAATTAGAAACAAAATAGTCGATAAGTATGTACATGTTATCCAATCCTGGTACCAACTATCTGAAACACTGAAACCAGGATTACAAAACAAATTTAATTTTCGAACTATTTCAGGAAAAAACAAAAAACTTAAGAACACAGGAGAAATTGACCGAGTAATAACCATAGGCGAGAATTGGAAGCCCAGAGCATATTTGCTGTATCAATTATATGCAATATTGTTATAAATCTCGCGAAGTGGACGCGGAGGCCAGATATTGTGGACGTAGACTATAAAATACGTATTATCGGTGGTGGGGCCGCGATGGGTGGGCGGGAAAATGGGAATATAAAACATATGAGGTTTTCTGCAGGGAATCCAGCCCGAGAATGTACCGTCACGCTCAGGAGTCACAGATAACAGTAGCTCTCATCCGCGCCTTCCGAACTTTTAGCTATCGCCCCAAAAAAATTTCGGAAAAGATCTTAGTGGCGTGAAATTAAATAATTTTCTTTAATTTTGCATCGGATTCATGATCACTTTCATATAAGAACTGCTGTTCCTCGTTTGGTGGGCTGCAGCTTATGCCACACTTTCACCACAGCTAATAACCAACTGCCGAGAGATTTTCCTACCCCCGTTTCAATTGGGGATGCGAGTTTGACGGGAGTGAAACGAAAACGGGATTTCATCCCCTGCTTCCGGGGATGAGGACAGTCAGGAGCAATATGGCCGATCCATCATGGCGCATCCGACTACCTAGTACTTGGTTCTATACTCGAGTCACCGCGGTCCCTGGTCGCGGACGTTAGGGGTGGCTGTGGGTGGGTGCCTGCTACTCTCAGATAAGGATGGACCCTATATCCTACGGTTGCCTGCCCCGTGTCTCCGTCCGGTACCCTTATGCTTGTCCCCGCGGCTGCCTTACGCAGCAAAAGGCACAAACGATCATCGAGCATGATCAAGAATTTTGTTTTCATGCCAACTAGGCGATGTTTTGATCATTTCGTGAACGAATCTCACTCCAAATTCATGTTTTCCACATTCCGCACGATCGTCCCTGATTTCCCACATTTGAAAAAAGTAAGGTAGGAAACAGGGGCAGAAGATTAGGTATATCGAATTTGCCATGCGAGTATCGTTTCACTTGATACAGATGACCCAATGATATGATAACAATGATAATGCAACTCCAGACTCTTGATTTCATTTGTTTGTGTATGTCGATTGGTTTAATCTTTCGTTGGGGATTCCCTTAGCTAGTGCGAACCGTGGCCGACACACCACTGAATAATAAAGATCCCTATCAGCGACTGGTATCCCACAGGTCGACCGCAAGGAATAATGCCTATTTAATTATTATCTAACCGCCGAGAGATACGGCATGAATTTATAATTGCCTAATGATTTATTTAGGGTCACCCAATGTGCTCTGCAGAGACAGGCTGTAACTGTGGGTTGATATCAGTCTGCAGTTTTTTTTTTTCACTCCATTTTTGCAGAATTTTCAATTTCAAAGTTATTTTATCTCAAACTTTGGACGCGAAAACTCTGCAGCTATAACTTATGCGAATTATTTATAAACAAACATAAACTTTTTTTCGTTCTCTCAACCAGTTATTGATTTTTTAATCACTGAAAGGGTTAAATTTATTTCATACACGAAAAAAACAGCATAGGGAGTCACTCTTCATAGACATTATTGAATCATGTGGAGTCTTCCGAGAATATGCATCTCTAAAATTTCTGAAAGTTACAATTGCGGCGTTTTCGTCAATTATTCACTATGAGCATTATAGAGTGGATCAAAAAAATCTCCTTTCCCAAATGAACTATGTCTAGTAGTTTTAAAAATTCGGGATTGACTCGGAACGGGAATCAGAAGAAAGCAGATCATAATCTGAAGTCATATATTGAGGTGCCCCATAAATTTCGGAATTTGAAAATGTTTACTCTGATACAACGGCTTTAAAGTCTATTGAAACTGTGTGATAACTTACTGTAAAAATGTAAGATTTTGTTTTTTCAATACACAGGCATTATTGATTTTGGAAAAATAGATTTTATCAAGCTGTTCTCATCGGGATACAAAATTTCTCTGATTTTCTGCAAAATTTAGATATCAACATAAACGGCCGCAGCATTTCACTATAAAACTCTTTGCTATATTCTCTGTATAAGCTCGTATTCTTCAAATTTCGCTGATATTCTGCTTAGATATGATCTATGTATAATAGATAATAGATAATTTTTAATTATTTTCTCTGAAGTTGGTTGATTTTCCCGTCAGATTTTTGCGAATTTATGAAAAAACAATTTTCTGAAAATTTTTCGAATGTACACATAGTTAAAGTTTGTTCGATACAGATGGTCGAATTCCCGCGGGGGGCAATCTTAGAACTTCGTTTTATAGCCTTATAGGTATGCATAAATCGTACATGAGTCAAATTAATGCGAAATGAATGATCCCGAGGATTGCAGACAATTAGCATATTACATTACATTTCTACACACAACTTTGTAAAAGTTTTATTACAGGGTAAAGCAAATGTTACAACAAATAGATATTTTTCCGTTAAGTACATTTTTTTATCTCTCACATTCACATTATATAATATTATAAAATAACGGTATTATTATGAGCGTATTTCGATCGCATACAACTATAGCCTCATCACAATCCCATTTATCACAACTTTAGGTCTCAATTGATTTGAATAGTTTTTCGACAATCGTCGGTGAACGTGATTTCAATTGTTTATCGGTCTTCCATAGGTCTCACAACAATGACGATATGAATTGCAAGACAGTTACCTACCTCGCTTTAGAGAATTTGAAATCCGCGGTGCCGCGCCATCTCTCAATATCCAACGGAACCCTGTTCGCTTTTTTTGACATGCGTTTAGGTACTGCCGTACTGGACTGTTTTCATTCACATTCATTATAAAAAGCAGCATGAAACAATTTGAATAGAAATAAGCCGTGTGATAAAAAAGCTGAAAATATTATTCCAACTATGCTAATTACTAGCCCATTCACTAAGCTGTTTAAACACTCTTCTCATCGTCGCGTGCCAAATTGTGTAAGTAAGTAATATCGGATCCTACTCATAACTACGCACCGTTTTCGAGGTTATGTTCTATAACCTAACCTAATCTAACCTGACTAACGAGCTTATTGACAACCCTTCATCAAGCCATCCTTTAAGCAAGAAATTAATCGTTATGTTTACAGCTGGTGCGAATTTACTCTACTGATCGTTGGAGAAGGGTCAAAATGGAGGACAACCCAGGTCCGAAATATCGGTCCGATCCTGTGATTGAGAAACTCGACTCTCCAGAATTTCACTCGATATTTACACCGGAGTTAAACACGCTCGCTAAACTTTTTGAACAGTATAATTATGAGATAAGAATTGCAGGAGGCGCTGTGAGGGATATTCTTATGAGAATAAAGCCCACGGATTTGGACTTTGCAACTACTGCTACCCCTGATGAGATGAAGGACATGTTCACCAAGGAAGAGATAAGGATGATTAACATGAACGGGGAAAAACATGGGACTATTACCTCCAGGATTAACGATGCTGCTAATTTTGAAATCACAACGCTTAGGATCGATGTTGTCACGGACGGACGACGTGCTGAAGTTCAATTTACCAAGGACTGGAGACTGGATGCTAATAGGAGAGATTTGACTATAAATTCCATGTTCCTTGGCTTGGATGGAACGGTTTATGACTATTTCTATGGACACGATGATCTGAAGAAAAGGAGAATAGCGTTTGTTGGTAACGCAGAGACCAGGATTCAAGAAGATTATTTGAGGATCTTGCGATACTTCAGATTCTATGGGAGGATTGCCGAAGAACCAGATTCTCATGATGAGTGTACCATCGAAGCTATAAAAAATAACGTTGACGGACTTGTGAGAATTGCTGGGGAAAGGATATGGTCAGAATGGCATAAGATTATAGAAGGCAAATTCGCTGCTGATCTTTTGAAGAAAATGATTGACTGTGGAATGGCACCGTATATCGGATTACCCGAGAATCCTAACGTTGAAGAATTCTTCAGGGTTTATAACCGGGCGAAGGATAATGGGATAAAATTAAGACCCATAAGCCTGGTATCAGCTCTCCTTGGAGATCAGGAAGAGGTGATGAAGCTTCATGCAAGGTTGAAGCTTTCTGCATTCGACAGGGACTTGGCTCTGTTTATTGTTCAACATCGGGGTGATAAACACTCTGTAAATCCTTTGAGGCCTTATCAACGTCTGGTTTTAATACCCAGAGGCAAGGTACACGGCCTTAAAGAATTCGTTTGCGAAGTACTCAGGTACACAGGGAAGGTTGAACTCCTGGAAGAATTCACTGAATGGCAACCTCCCAGGTTTCCCGTCAACGGCGATATGCTTAAGGCTCATGTGAAGCGTGGAAAATTGATTGGGACCGTTATGATCAAGCTCAAAGAGGACTGGCTCGAATCTGACTTTCAGTTGAATGGCGAAGAGCTTTTGAAACGTGTACCTCATATCTTAGGAGAGCTTACTGATTCCGCAAAATAAATAGATTGTAGTTTGATAATTAGGAGTTTGTCTTCCTGGTTATACGATATGTATCAATCAAAACCCATTTTACCCTGATATAGATAAGTGACTATACTCTGTATCTTTGTGAGAAAAAATGAATTCGCCGAAACCAGTTAGACGACAAATCCATAAGATATTACAGCATATTATAGAACATGGATCAAAACCACGATAGAATAAGACTGAAACGGGTATTTCAATCGTGTTTTCGGTTTTTATTCAACAATGGTCTGTAACGTTTTATGCGGTTTCTAAATAAAAAAAAGAAACTACGGCACGTTTTGCGAAAAGATGGTTTACTCATTAGCGCCATCTGCGATATCAGAAGGTTAGTACGCGTCCTGCAATCTCTATATGTCCGACTGACTCAACGCCTTATCGATTATGCTCAGTCGTGCTAGTTTCCATATCAACCGGATTATCTCTCTTCTCGTTGCGAGTTGTGAAGGATTGACGGTAGATAGCATACCGATGAAATGGGGGTTGACGCTGACCATCGAGGGGGTGATGACCGATGGTTAGTTTGCCTGTGAATTTATTATTCTTTAAAGATTCATATCCCGAACAATTGACCCTTGATTGCTCGTGATTGTTCAACTGATTTCGTTAATCATTCCAATCTTAGCCCAGTCAGGTTAGACGAAAAAAAAAACCGCTGAAATAGAAAAAAATTGAATCGTTGGGGGGGGGGGGTCTAAATCTCGATTTTCGAGAATCTACCCTGTTTACGTCAGCCGCCATCTTGAACTTGAGGGAGAATTTTTGTCTATTCGGTAACTCGTTCATTTTCAATTTCACACTGAAAATGATTATAACTAAAGTTGTTGGAAATCAAAATTTCCACAACTTTGGATCCTATCATTTCTTTCCTAAAATCGATATTTTTTTTAATTAGACCCGAAAGAAGGGGTACAATTGAATCATTGCATTATCTCGTTTGTTATTAGTTTTTACCTGTAAACGATAGTAAACAAAATTGTTGGGGATTAAATTTTCTATAACTTTTGTTCGAATCGCTTTTTCCAATGAATCTAATAAAGAGCTAGTAGTTTTTTCTACTGCTTTTCGGAATTTTTACAATGCGCTATTTGCCATGCCTTCAAGAATACGTACGTAGTTTTTTTGTCGCATATTACTCCGTGGCACCACTATGTTACCATTCGTTCATTCATACGCGACCAGCGCTCTCTATGTATCAATAGAGTAGTTGTTGCGGGAGAGGGTATCAAAACTAGCGTACAAACCAACGAACAATTAAAAAACAACTCAAAGTAAGAATTATTGAGCGTTATTCAGTTAGAAAAATTTTAATTTAAAAATCCACATGGTATGAGAAAAATATTCGACCCGAGGAGGTGTGCTGCAATTTTCAAGTGGCTGAAAATGCAATAATACCAATTTCCTACTATTCCCGTGTGCTGTACGCTGTTTAAACTTTTGTTTATGAAGAAAAAAAAAAAAAAATTATAATAAATAAATAATCGCAGAGAGGGGAAAGTAGAAAATAACAAAGCAATTGATTATTTGAGAAAATAATTGATTGAAACCTAGTTCTTTCACATATTTTCTTCGAATGGGGAAAATGTGTCGAGTCAAGGTAGTCGATTCATTCGGTTATCGAGAGCATTTGTTAATTGATAGATGTATAGGCTGGAACAGAATTGTTGGAAGATTCGAGTGTGTCTTCTAATCGATTCAAATTAATCAAATGTTTGATAGAATTTATACTGAAAAAACTAACTAGCTAGATTTTTGCCGCATATTACGTCTCTTTTGACATTTAACCCTGCGGTTATCTGTGGAGTGAGATATTGGCGTTGGAAATAAATTTACTCCGAATTCTATAATCACATGTAGGCACGTAGACATTTTCTTATCTTATCAAACATGCCCTCGAATTTCATTTTTCATTATATATATGTACAGTTCACAGTCCTTGCGATGCGTAGTTATATGAAATCTAAGATACTTAGAGAATAGGAAGCTTTATTTTCGACAATTAAAATTCATTCAAAACGAACAACATATGGTAATTAATTTTTAATTTACTTAATTTATTCCTGGCCTATATTTGGCCTGTGAATAATAACATAGGATTTTGGGGTAACAAAATCGAGCAAAAACAAGCGTTGTCCGAGGATGGGCCTGCGTAAGGGTAACGATCATGGCAAATTTTCAAGAAGGTGAGGACATCACTTAAATGTCCACTATAGGGTTACGGAACGGTGGTTGTCCGGCTGCATCTAGATCCGTAGAAAACTACGTAGCCACACGTAAATCCCTTGCAGCAAGGCTCGTTCTCGTTTCGGCACTGAAACATATCACAATGTCGAGAGCTGAGGATCAGAAGGGCGTAACCCACAAGAAACTGCGGCTGCTGCCAGAAGGGCTCACGTGTTAAATTTTCAGACACACGCCCTTACGGCAGCAAATTCAGCAAAGTCGAAAAAATGTGAGTTACGCCCTTCTGGTCTTTAGCCCTCGCTATATATGACAGACACTTCGTTGATGTTATATCGACAGAGGTTTTTCCGAGCGGGTCAAATGTGTCGAGTCAAATCAATCGATTCATTATTTTATTAAGATCATTCTCATTCGCAGATATTGAGCAGATCCTCATTATTATGGCTTATGGTTTGGCACTTATGCTGTCACCCGAGGTCCCACAATACGTCTGAAAGATGTCTGACCAATGTCCCGCGCTGGTTGTATCCACGAATAAAAGCATAACTCCAACGATGAGAAGAGCGAAGAAGAGAGATTTTACCATTGTGGAGCGCCTTTTTTGGAAAGTTGAAATCGAAATGAGAGCTTAGACATCTAATCGTTCGAGTAAAAGTACGAAAATTGAAAAGATGAGGCCTGTCTTCTACTTTAGTGAGCACGTAACACACTTTTGTGAAAATCTTACAACACCGAAATCTTACACATCAATCGAAAACGTAAGCAGAAAAATACTAACTGAACTCCGTTTTTGGTGACACAACCCCGAAATCAATTGGCTAATCGGTTTCAACTGACTCCGGGCTACGCGTTCAGATCGTTTATATAGCGACTTGTAACAGTCATTCGCTTATCTCTGTGTTTCGAATGGATAAGTCTCATCGAAAGTTTTGCAGATCTTTCGAAGCTTATTGCGTCGAATAAAAAATAATCAGAGAAGTACTCTGACCGAAACTAACATTTGTTCGATCCTGTAGCAACGCAATGAATGAGATCTTCAGAATTGCGTGATTCTTCATCAGATCAAGTCCAACGTTCACTGGTCACGAGATCTTTGAATTCATCACAGAAACGTGGTCCACAGAATTTTCAATGCTAATTGTAAGTGTACCTCTTTGGAGTACGAGAGTGCTTTTGATGTTTCCAAAAAAATCACTTGTCTGCACAGGGTTGATTCTCTGATTGAATTATCGTAGGGAATGGTGGATATTGGGAAAAAATTGAATCCGTAAGGTTTGATTCAACGATGAATTTCATTGTAACAAAAAATGGATGGAAAATTTGTGCTATTGGTCCAGTTTATCCTTGAGTGGGAATTCGGGATGTTTCTCGATTCTGAAAGAGTAAAATCATTCGTGAAACGATGCATAACTGCTTGTAAAATAATACGACATCAATTACAAAACTACCCGGTGATTGAAAAATAAAAACTGTTTCAGATCTGTCTTATTGTTACGAGTTACAGTCTCAATTATTCTCGAGTACTCTCACCCTCTAAAGAATAAGAAATCATAGATTTTTCCCTTTGCGCCTCGGTCCAAATTGTCCAGGGTGTCTATCTCTCCTTGAGTCAGCTCGAAGTCGAACAGTTGAAAATTTTCCTTGATTCTTTCAGGCTTCGCGCTTTTGGGTATCACGACGAATTCATTTTGTACCAAATGACGCAGCAAAATTTGTGCCGTTGTCTTACCATGGGCAGTAGCTATTTTTTGGACTACTGGGTGCCCAAGAAGGTCAGGAAATTTTGAACTATCCCAATTGAAGTGTAACTCAATGAATGCCTTGGCTCCGGGTGCAGCTAGCGAACTGTGAGCAGTAACTACAATATCGTACCTTTTGCATAACTGACGCAAAGGCTTCTTCTGAAGATAGGCGTGCAGCTCAACCTGTGGTGGACAAACGTTTGTTGTTAAACCTAAAAGTTTTTTTTTCGCAACACCTGCTTTGAAAGTTTCATTTTTGAGACCTGTGTAGCGTACGTAAGATATCTCATTTCCGAAGAGTGGAGAAAATAAGAGTTAGCGCATGCGCACATCGCAAATACTCTACTTTACCCACTAGTGATTTTTTCGCGCATGCGCAACCCAATTTTACGCACTGTGTCATGGCAGCGGGCAGTAGCGATGCGAGAGTATGTTGATTAATTATTCTGTTTCTCAAATTTAAATTAGGGAAATTTCTTCGCAGGGAGTTAGAAAAAATATCGTTTGACACAAGTGCGTCTCACATGTCATTGCGGCTCGTGCTGCAAACGACACTCGTTGGATAATGGCCTACCTTCCACACTTGTATCACAATATACTATTTTGTTCACAAGTATTGTTTTCATTCTAGAATTCGATAAAGTTTTACCTGCACGGTACTAGGTTTTATGACAGCGCTTTCCCACACCTCCGTTATCTGTCTCTCGTTGTAATTACTCAGTCCAATCGACCTTGTGTTACCATTTTTGACTTGTTTCTCCATTTCCTGCAAGCCAAAAGCAAGTGCTTCAGAGCATGACTCACTAGAATCAAACGATATACAGTAATGGCTTTCGAAGCTTTTCTGTAATGAATTGAACCGAAGTGTTGCCAAAGGTAAATGAACGTGAAGATTTTTCTTTGTGTAATTCGGTTTCGGCAGTGATGATGGCCGAAATGATTACTAATGACCGATTTAGAACGGATCTCTTACCTTCCACACGGAAACGAGGCTGGTGTTGAGTTCTAGTTTCAATGTGTCGTCCTCCTCCATCGCTGGGGCGAATTTTCCAGGCTCCTGGACTACTGAGAAAGGCATGTGAACCAAGTACATGTCCAAATAGTCAAGCTGAAGACTTTTCAATGACAATTTGATGAACCTTTCTACATCGCTTGGTCTATTTGCAAATACCGGTAGCTTTAAAATATTGAAAACAGCGTGATTACTATCCAACCAACTCACCAGTTTCACAAAAATGAACAGACCATGCAGTACTTTCATTCGTAACATTCGTTTCACAATGGTTAGACAAATTGAAAAATATTACAACTAAATACAGGCATACCTTTGATGTTACGAATAGTTCCTGGCGCTTTCCACCCTTGCCCAACCATTTTTTCAAAGCCCTCCCGACGGCTTCTTCGTTGTTGTAAACAAAAGCTGTGTCTATGTGCCTGTAGCCGCATTTGAGAGCAGTTTCGACAACTGTTTCAATGTCTCCATCAGCCCCGAACTGTTAAAGTTTTAAACGTTATTTAAGTCAGTGTATTTTTAGTATATGGTGCGGCAGTCCACGTTACTTCAAATTTTGATAAGCAGGGCACATGCTATCGGCAACGCCAATTTCCTTTTCATATTCTGGATACAAACCAGGATGTTAGGGAAAGCCTTATTTATGGAAATCAGAATTATCGGAAAGTTTTTTATCTTTAGTTTTTCAAAATTGTCGTTACGATTAACCGTTCCTGAGATATCACTGTTTGAATAAATAATCAAAGAACTTAACTATTCCGTTTTGATTTGTTGCAATTTTGGGATTTTTTTTTTTTTCAGTGGCTGAAGGGATGTGAATGACCCATATTTCGATTGGTCACGCGGTACGATACTGATAACATGTGAATGAACAATCACCTCTAATGTCCCCAATCCTGCCAAGGGCATTTTGTAGCCGGACGACAATCGTATGTATTGCATGGTTGTTATTTTTTCTATAGTGCTGCAATGCAGAAAGTTCGATCCTCGATCTGGAAATATTGCTAAATGTATTGCGCAACTCTGTGGTTTTTTTGAACTCTGTATCTGTGTAAAACTCTGGTTTGGCCCGAAAACTTATTGATTTGTTGAAATTGAGCAAAAGTCTCTTCTACCTGAACCAATATTTCTCGCATCATCATAAGGCGATGGAAAGCAAGAAACGAACTATACACATCAAATGGCCAAGTGTTCGTATCACGGAGTGATGAGTTTCCGAAGAGTTTTCCACTTACCAAAAGTTCGTCGTGATCTGGTGAAAGTACTTGGTGTAATTGCCGTATTATATTTTTATCCGAAATTTCGGGGAGCAAATTCTGGCTCAAAGTATTCACGCAAAAAGAAACCGTCAGAGAATCGACTCCGCAAGCTATGATACGGTTTCGGATAACCCTCACTCTTATATATCGGTTTGATGCACAATTAGGACCGTGACTGACACGGACTGACTTCGACGAGCCAACCAAAATTTTGTACCTGTTATCACTGGTGATAAAGAAAGGCGGTAAACATGCCCTGGAATAATCAGCGACAGTACTGGTTTAAGCTGAGGATTGGAACAGATACCATCTCGCGAAACGCGATATCCGATCATGCGCTTTCCACTAATTGTGAGCAAGATATCGAAAAACACCGCGAATTGAACATATAGAACTTTGAAGAGAAAAGAGCGTGCAGTGGGTGAAGGAGTCGAGCTGAGATGGAGGTAAACTTCGTTTTGGTTTTTTCAATGGAATCTACATCTGTTTCGTGGGGGCTAAAAAAATATCAAATTTTGCATAAATGAACATTCTCAGGTACACGATATGGTCTTTAATCGATAAGCGATCGGGTTGGCAAAACCTTAGCTGTGGTACAGATCAAAAAAATAATGAAACGCAGAATGAGAATAATCGACGAAACGATCAAAAAGGAAATAAAAACGACAAAAAAAAAAAATGACAACTTATCTGACTTTGACAGTTAGAAGTAAAAAGATACTTCGGATAGTCCCGATACTGTGGGGTTGAGTGACATAACTTGAGAATAAAACAGCCGCTTCCTTACAACCTAACTACTATTGCCCACTTATTATCACTTATCACTAGTTTTCCCTCTCGAAGTACTATAAGTTTCATCCAAATCGTTTGGCTTTTGTAACTTGGTTTATTTTGGAAATCTCTGCATGTGTAATTTGAAAAAGAAAAACCCTGTGTAGTACGCGGCTTAGTCAGCACTGCGTCATTAGCTGGTCTATGGAAATCCGGGTATTACGTAAGAGATTGTGGGTGTCCTGATATCATATCTTTCTTGATACATATCCGAAAATACTTCAAGTAAAGTTGTTGAAAAACGAGAACGAATATTTGATAATTAATAATGAATAATGATATGCGATTTCGTTCTTGTTTTTCGACAACGTCCCGCTGTTGATGGGGGTCATTCCCGATATTAATTGACCACGCATTTTAATCATTGAAACTTTCCCTTCAATAATCACTAACTTTTAGCCCTTGATTCAAAGTCTTTCGATGCGAAAAATCCCGATAAACGAAACCTCGCGCTCAGAAAGTACCTGGATCTCGTCTGCGAGGACAATTATCGCAATAACACTAAAGTGAGATCTGAGGGCGTATTAAAATACGACTTCACAACAAATTTCAGTGGAATCGAGCGAAGCGTTCCAGAATTATCGCCGATAAACGATTCTAACTTCCTGGACGCATAACTCCTCAACGAGTTATCCGACTGCAGCACATAGGGGGTGTTTTTTGCTCGTCAAGAGATGCCCTTTCAATTGGTATGAGGTACCAAGAGGTACGATAACATCTACTATCATTTTACGGGTCGTTCGCGAAACCCCGATTATTACCGATTCACGAAGTCCTCTGGCAATCGGCCAATTCTCAATCGATCGGGATAAAACTAGTCTCATTCGAAAGATTATTAAATTTCCTAGAATGTGATTCTTTGATTTTTCGGAATCGGTTCAATTTTCAATTGATTCTCATCATTTTCAATCCCATATCTTTCTACGACACCGACGTAGATTTGCTGACCCAAACTGTGCTTTTGAACTTGGCGGGTACGTCGGCTGTTTCAACGACGTGGAGATTGAAATATCGATGGAAATGGACAGTTGCCATCATGAAATGAAAATGTCGCGATATTAAATAGGACTTTAAAATTGTGTTCAGTACAGTGACCATCATTTTTATAACAGCTTCCTCATTGGTAATTGAAAAATCTTCACTCTATTGCTTTTTCCTGGAAAATGACGAATGGCTGGTTATGATATATTACGACACCCAGTGTATGGTGGACCAGCGATAATAATAAAGGTGACAAGAGACGAATATCAACTAAATTAGTAAATCATCAAATGTGATGTTACAATGAAAAAAGTCAGCATATTTTCTAAATTCAATTCAAACTTTGCCGATACCCGGTAGTCCCCGATTCCACACCGTGTGGGGCTACTCAGGAGCTCTAACAAAAGTGCCATCGTCAAGAATTTTCGTCAACTACTTCTGCTGCCTTTTATTACCCCACGTAGGGTTAGCTGGTGTGTGGACTGCCGTACCGGCGGTAGTGTGAGCTGCTACACCTACAGCAGCTTGACAATTTTAAGAAAAATTTTGGTCCTTTGAAGGTAAGATGTCTGTAGCTAACAATACCGGAATCTATCGCTCCTGAAATATGCAACCGAACATACATGTTGTTTCAAATTGGCAATACTCTGGGCAATACCTGACTGGAGAACCCGTATGATCATAGGTGTAGCGATACGAGCATACCTCGCGTCGCTACACTCGTCATATCGTAAAATCATGTACCTTCGAAAGGTACGATTGATTGCAAAAATTCGTTTGCTCCCAGGGTAACCCTTTACAAATTTTATCAAATCTTTGGTGATTTCAAAGAAAGACTAGACATTGAAGGCCTGATTATATGCAACTGGAAGCCAGGCGCGTACTTGAGGCTGCCTAATATCTGGCGTCCGGACGTTTTAACTGCAAATTTATTTGCCACACACGTTGATTGGTCTCTACCAATATAATACTGAGAGACAATTTTTTATTTAATTCTGAAGGAGTACCTTGCTTTTTACCGAATAACTATATTATGCATCACTGTAATCCGTGGCGATCAATTTTGGAAAAGGACCATTTTTTTTTATTCATTGGAATCCGACCATTTTTTCAAGCACGAAAATACCATTTTTTTGATCGAGTTGATGTATCGAGAAATAAAAGTGTCTTATGTTAATCTGAAGCGAGGAAATTGACGGTTGAATTTGTCCGATTATTCGATAGGTTCTACATAATCTACGGTGGAATTTTTCAGACCATATTCGACCCGCTGTTATATCAAATTTGATGACTCTCCTCTCTTCGTCTACCGGACAGTGTGGGATACCTTGAGCTCCGGCACTTTGACGTCAGTCCTCATTCTCCACCCTCTGGCCTTGGGCAGTAAAGATTTTGACGACCTTTCATCCAAGGCCTCTTCGAATCCTGTGAGCTACGACATGAAATAAAAAGCCTTGGGCTGAAGGGAGGGGCGAAGCGGGTGGGCAAAAGAGCTTGAAGATCGTAATTTTATTTGTATAAATAAAAGAGGATGATGCAGGGACGCGTTGCAGCCGATAAAGAGAAAAGGATTTCAAAGCTCATCATTCACTATGAAATTTTGATATCCTCTGGACAGCGCGTGTGTGTGTGTGACTACATAAATACATAAATACATACATACCAAATGCCCTCCTATTCTCTGTTTTATATTTCTCATGTGTTATTCCTCTCTACTTAATATTATATCCGTAGCTGTATATAGTTTCCCCGATTTTTGTACGGCTCTAAAAATTTATCGCCTCGTTATTGCAGGTGCTTTTTTTTCTTTATTTCTTTTTTTCTTGGTAGCTCCCCACTCGCGATGAACAGGAAATCGCTTTTTCATTAGAACCGATCGGCTTGGAGGCCTGGGATTTATCCGATTAAGATCAAGTTGTGTCTAAGTGTCCCCGAGCAAACCGTTGAACTCCGCCTCGAAGTTGAAGAATTCAATTCAATTCAGATCTAAAGGAGGTGAGGATAAATCGGCTTTTAGTGCCTAAAGCATCGTATAAGGGGCGTAAAAAATTCATCATCGATATTTAATCAGGGGTGCTAATTCCGCGCTTGCTCGCTTGCTACATCTCTCAAGTTATCAGTCATCGGTGGGGCGGTCTTCTCTCTTCAGGATACTCAAGTCTGAGGCTCGGTCCCCCATAAAAATTTCAATTATTATACCGGGCCGGAATCTTGAGTCTGTAGTCACTCTGCTCAGTAATTTCGACTTCGGCCCCTTCGCGAAATAAGAAATCTTGATGAATATTTTTATATTTAATGAGACGTTTTGAACGGGTCAAAGGACATGGCTTAAGCATTTAATATGGTATAATTAATTGCAAACACAAGGGCAGTGAGGGGGGGTGAAAGTCGAAAGCAAATGTTGACTGGTAAAAGAACAAACCAAGGCGGAGGGAGCCCGTCTGGGTTGGGGGTTGGAGACTGGAGACTGGGGTTGTGTACCAAAGGCATTAAGCCCAACTCTCTCTGTCTCTATTTCAAGCTTTCTCTACCCCGCCGTGAGGATCCGTGGCTGGTGGTTGCTTCATCTAACCGCAGCTGCAGGACCGAACCACTTTCAATCTGTGCTCCAGAACTGGCGCGACAACGCTGTCAGAAAGACATAGTATAACCCGAGGAATTTACCACTAATTAACATTGCGTACATTGGATTTCAAGAATTCAACAATTTCACACGGGATTACAAAGACCTCACAATAACGCCCCGCTAGTTCATCCAGAACTTCATCATGATCTTGGGTGTGGTCGACTCCCGGGTGTAAACTTCATCACCGAATCGTTGGCGAAGGATGTGGTCTCCCTTGCGAAAACTATTCAAGTTTTCTGCTTTTGGCTCTGAACTATTGATGCGACCATCGAAATCACGGAATTAAATTTCACGGATAAACATTGCATCGACAGGGGTAACCTGGTCGAAAAATTCATTGGAAATCGGCGAGATCGAGCCAGGTTCCACCGTTCGCTCAATTTCGGTGGAATTACTCTTTCCAACCTACTTTTATACGGTATTGTCCTTTTTCTTACCTTTTTCCCTTCGCCAGCGTCTTCTCACCCCTGCTACACCGATGCCGAACAATAAACAGACCACAACTCCTGTGCTTTGTTTCGCCATACTTTATGGCCTCCTTTCTCTTCGACTTCGAAAATTCTTATTCGCTATAGCCATGTATCCCTGATAAATGTTCACCGCCTGGCCGACTGAAACTTTGCAACAATTCACTATGCGAATGCATCCGTAGCTATTTTATCAGCCTTGTAGTAAATTCGACGATATACTTACCCACATCGGTATGGTAAACCGATAAACGTTCAGCGTTTCAAATAGTTATCATAGTTGTCGAGTTTAGATGGAGTGAGATGACGGCACCTTAGTTTGCATACTTCAGGGCCGACAGATTCCGGTATTGTGTGCATCTTCATGTCGTGGGCATGTAGATGAATTCGGCATTTAGCGAACTGCCGGCGAATAGAGGAATCAGCCATTGAAATTACCATTCTTCTAAATGCCGAGAGAAAATGAAAAGGGAAGTGTAATGGTATAAATTCCAATGGTGCTAATAGTCGTTGCATTCTTTTTTTTCACGAAGGTGAGAGAATCGTTTGGTTTTGAGACCGCGATAAATCGTAGATGTGACTGTACAGCGAGTTCCTTGAGGAATATCTGGGAATACTTTTTAAAGGAATCCAAGAAACCGCTCGACTATGCTTCCTTCAACTAGTAAGAGCTCCGCCGTAGAGCTACGGAGAAAACCCTCAAAGAGTTCCGCAAGTTCTGCACCGCTGTGCAGTGAAACCTCACCACATCACTAGTGCACGTGTATGTGTAGGTATAGCTACCACCGCATCTAGCGGGACACACGGAGCCCCTTTTCCATTCCAAAGAGCATAGCGACGGTACGTGGGTATGGGTTGAGTGTGTCGGGGTGCAGGAAAAGGAGATGGAGAACCGAGAGGAAAACCAAATGACTGAACTGGAGCCTGGAGCGTCGAGGAGAACGGAAGAAGTGCCAGATGGATAGATAAAGGCGAAGAAGTGGCGGTAATTTCTCGCTTGGTAAGGCAGACACGGTAGGAAGTATCTCGTTGGTGCAGAGCGCTGTCGCCATACTACAAAAAGCCAGTTCTGGAATCTAACTGTTTAATTTCTTGCTAGGTAATATGGCAAGGTGGGGGCGTGTGGGATAGAAGTTTTAGGGAACGAAATTAGTTAATTACACGCAACTTCTGCGCCACCAGCAAAAGCAAAGGAAACACGAACGCAGAAGTGTTGTATAGCACGTATAAGTTATATTCCAACGCGTATTCTCACATTTTATCAACTAACACCCTGATGGAACTGAATTGAACGATCCCTAAATTCGTAGCCTGCTCCCTGTATGCTCCATGCATTACCCTGGAACTATGTACTACCTATAAGGGATTGGATTTCACTCTGATCGAAACGGAAAAAAATTTCACGAAAAACAAAACTAAAAGAGAAGAAAAAAGGCAAAAACGATGCGGATACTCTGGCAATTTTCTCACCCATATTGAGCCTGGCAGTCAGGAGTCTGTTTAATTTCCATTAGTTCCATTAGGCTAACAGGCTATATCTCGGAGACTGATGTCCAAAAAATTTTTTATCATTACCTAGTCTTGTTGCAAACGCTCATTTGTCTTTTGAAACATAATGAGGTAAAAGCTGGGACTTCGATATGTCCAGAATTAAAGGACAGAATATTTGTCCAATCCTTACATTCTGAACACATGCAGGGTATATGTAGCACCCGAAGCCTTAGTTTCCAGCAAGTGTATGCATAGGTATATCTCGCTGTGGAACTGACAATAAAATAACTCGTGTCTGTACGAGCATGAGAAATGGTCTCGAGCTTTCATCTCGAAAACATACGTTTCGAAATATCGGTTAAAGAGAAATAAAGAAGTGTAAAGAAAAAGTAATACAGGCCCCCACAGGCTGTTGTACAGCTTCAAAAGATATTATGGGTATATTCGAGGTAGGCACGGTTTTTATTCGAGATTTTCACTGACAATGAATATGTGCTTTAATCTGCCTTCCTGCGCGTGGAAATATATATATATATATATATATTTTTTTTTCACCAAAATTCGAAAAAAATATTCCCCCTATCCGTATATGTTCTCAGATCTGAGCATATTCGGAGATGAAAATTTCTCTGTGTTAAATTCTGAGATTTTTTTCAACTCTCGGAAATTTTTTTATCACCGAATTCTATGCGTTCATTTCGCAATGCATGGTGTGCGAAATAAATTTCCACCGAATTCGTCAGAGACACGCAATTCGGTCGAATATTTTAGGCGAAGTAAGGACAATGGGAATTTTTAAATAGTTTCAAGGATCCCCTAAAGTTTTGTGGGAAAAATAAAAATCACTACAAATACTTTGTGATTTCATTGACCCGGTGAACCTCGCAGGTTTTTATGCGCGATGCACTATCGGTATAAATAAATTATAGTTTTGAACGATCAGATATACATAGCGTCGCAAAGCCTTCATCGAATATCCTGTCGACAAAGCGAAAGACCATTTACCAATTTCACGGGCTTTCCAACTGTATCGTGCCAATCAATCAAACGTAATGGATTCCTAGTATAGTCTAGGATCGCGGGTGCTACGGGTACGAGACGAGACGCGACAACGCAGTTATAACTCCATTATTGAACAAAGAGGGTGAACACTTTTTTCATTTTTCATTCGTTATTTTTTTTTTTTTTTGTCCACGATAGGGTATACGCTGCCAGAAACGTGCCGAGTTCGCTCGCTGTTCTCGCGTTACAGACCGACTACAATATCACAAACATCCGATTGAATCTGAAATTCAAATGACTCACGGGGCAGTAATTGACACGCAGCAAAACATGGCTACAGGGCATGTTACTGTACGTACTATACGTACTGAACGTATATACTATACGGTGACAGTCAACGAGGGGAAAACTCCGTCGTATATATATCCTAGGTGTATCTCTACACACGAACTTTGGTACGGTTTGAGGAAACAGCATGCAGCTCGATACAGCTGTCTATGAAGTGACGGATAGTCGATCCTTCATACAGGATCTTCACACAGTCCGCAGCCTCGATACTCCATGCTTTGGTATATGGGTACCTACTCCAGGGCTGAACGAACCCTACGAAGATTTTGACGTGTCCAAGACTTCCGGTTCGGACTGCGGTGATATTTTAAAAAATCAATATTTCACTCAATCCTTCGTCCAAGCACTTGATAATTCCACGGTTTCTCATCCTGCAACCCCATCTCTTGCTTCCACATCGAGGGTTCACTAAATCTTGAAATAGACTCACTTGCACATTTTCATTGACCGGTTTTCAACCTGTATAAAGCTCATTGAAGTACACGTGGCAAATCGTAAGTGAAATGTTTTTAAATCTTTTGAGATTCTTCAAAAAGCTCAATAGGATCGTGAGAAAAATATATTCTTTTGAATGTGGCGCAGAATGAGCTGAAACAATGTGAAATACCGAAAATCAAGTGAAGTCATGAGGGGCCATCCGCTCCCGCCATTCAGCGTAGAAATGTTCATGATTAAAATCGATTTCACGTGATTTCGAGTGATTTCAAGCGATTCGATTGACCTGATTTTCGATTTTATACAATACGCCAGAATGATTTTGTGAGCGAATAGCCCCTCGTAGAATCGGCGGAATATTGAGTCTTGAAAGAATATAAGGCGTGTAAAAAAAGCAGGCCTGCATGCACTCGTGACTTTTGACATCCCTCCCGAGTGCATGGAAAGTGATAAAACTGAGACAGCGAAATTCTGATGCTCGAAGAATCGCTCATCCTACACGATATAATATGCTCTTCACCTGTATTCCAACATACGTAGTAGTATTATATTACACAGATGAGCGCCTACTACAACGATCTGAGTTGGGTCCCAACGTGTCAAAGTGCACCAGGGAATCAGCTGCAGCTCATGTCGTCGCACGCTGTACTGGAGATGTTCTGAAACCACGACACAGCAGCGGTAGCAGCAGGTAGTGCATGTACGTATCCGTATATCTGACCCAGAATTCGATCTCTGATGTACAGTATACCTGCCACGCGGTCTACTACCTTGCTGAACTTTGGAAGTTTTTATTTTTTATTTATTTCTTTCTTTCTTATTTCGATTTTAGCTGCGACCAGGAATTTTGTAGCATAAATCCTCCCTGTCCGACGATATCTTTGAAAATAAAGTAGAAGAAAAATATGTAGATTTTTGTCAGTTATTTTTTGCCCCTCAGTTTCCAAGACCCGAGGTAACGTTTCCATGAATAGTTTTCTGCAGGTCGAAGGGTGAAAAGTGTTTTCTTACAATCTCACCTGGTGCGAAAAAGGGGGAGATGTATTCGAGGGGTGCAAAAAAGGCTAGGTACCTACCTACCTACGCGATTGAAAGGCAATTTCGTTTTTATCAAGCTATCACACCCCACCCCCTGCCGATTCTGACCTTGGTGCGAAGCTACGAGGGGTGAAAACGATGCTCCTTTGTACTACCTGCTGGTCGCCGGTGAACTAAAGGCTCAGCGACGACTATCGGGTTTAAGGGTAGCTAGGTGCTGGTAGCAGAAGTGGGGAAAACGCAAACACCGAACCGCTGCTGCATTTAAGTATAGTGTTACTAATGGACACCGGAGTACAAACAGGGATGGCTCTCGGCTCTGGCAACACCGATAACTCGATTCTCCCCCGTAACCAGTCACTTTGTTGAAAAACCGAGGGTAATTTGATTTCATCCTAAACTCATGATGGTTGGTTTGCCAAAATATTCTTACCAATACCTGGGTCGGTTTTTATTCTTCTTCTTCTTCCCCATCCTCTTTTTTTTTTTTTTTTTTTTATTTTTCTATTCTCTTTCACCTTTTCCTTTCATTTGTCTTTTATTTTCTTCTCTTTTCTTTCCTCTTTACTTTTCTTTGCCGATATGATGTATATAAGACTTTGAGGGGTTGCTAGTTCGGGCACGTATTCGAAAACGGCTATTCTATCGAAACTCCTTGAGCATAGAAAGCGGAATGGAAACGGAATATGAGGGATGGAGCGAATAGAAGAACACCGGTTTTTATATTTTTAGCGGAATGAATTCATCCCCGCAGTTACTTTGATTTCGAATTTTTATTTCACCACTATAAATCCCGGTGCTGGCCGATACTGCGTGTGCTCACTTTCTTCATTCTTACTTTTTTTTATTTTCTTCTCTTCCGCGGATCAGAATCACGTCTTATAAATGCAATTAGGTTTACGTTGAATATAAGCCGAGGCAATCCGATCTAACTCGATATAACTTCGCACTCAGTCACTTCGCAATGTCTTCCTCCTCGCTGCCCTTTCCTTATATGCAGGGTGATCCAGAATCCGGTACTTTACTTACGCCAGTCGATTCCTCGTCAAAATCTAAGACGAAAATTATCAATGCTAAAATGTCGAATGGGAGGCCGTTTCCAGGTAGGAGCCGTTTGAAGTTAGCTAATACGAGAGCAAATGCGAGACTAGCTCAGGGCCGCCACCGTCATTCTGTCAGTTGGCGAGGTCGCGGTAGCCGGTGGTGGCGGCCCTGAGACAGTCTCGCATTTACTCTCGTATTGGCTTACTTTAAACGGCTCCCATTTGAAAACGGCTTCCCGTCCGACATTTTGGCGTTGATAATTTTCGCCTTAGATTTTTACGAGGAATTCACTGGTGCGAGGTAAGTCCCGCATCCTGGCTCACCCTGTATAATATACCGCGTACGTACTTCTGCAGCTATCTCGTTAGTAACTTGATATTTTCTCGACAAGGTATACGTCATCTCCTGAATACATATTTTTTCTTCGTCGAATTTTAATTTTTTTTTTTTTTCTGTTCCATTTTTATATCATCGTCACATTTTAAATTACACAAGTGAAGGTACATAATAAAGTAGTTGAGCAAGAGTCGGGAGTGGTGATAGGAGCTGAAGGAAGATCTTGGTAACATGATGTCGCCCATTCGTTCTGCTACGTAACACTTTGCGTATCGCTTGTCACAGTATATAGCTACTCTCTCAGGTAATAATTAATAAAGTTTTATAGTCTCCAGGGGTGACTTACGAAAGTTATAATTGGCGATGTAGATGTACATCAACTATCGCGGGCTTCGGACGTATTTTATTCTGCAATTTTTTATGTTTGCGTTTCTTTTACGCATTTATTTCCGCGTCGAGGAATCGAGCAATGATCAATCTGATCAGCGGGGAAAGCTGGGTCTAGTAGCTCGTAGCGTAAATCGGTGCGGGTATAAGGATCGGGAAGCGCAGTTCTCCCTGGCCGTAAACTGTCCGTTGCGAGATCGGATCACTCCTGCAGGTCGTCGGTGGGATGGCCGGCGCCGGAAACCAACACGGTGCCGGAGTCCAGTCCGTATCCTTGCAGGATACAGACACGTCTCTGTCCCGACACACCCCTGACCTCAAATTCCTTCAATCCCATAAGATTTTACGAGTTGACGGGCGATCACCTCGCTCGTACCGGGGATAAACCTGATATACATTGGGGTGGATGAAATTTCCTTTCGCAAAAGCAAGCCTCTCAAGTCTTTGCTGAAAAAGGAGGAAAAAAATAAATAAATAAATAAAAAATAGCCACTGCTCGGGCATTTATTTTCGAGAAGGATTTTCATCCTGTGAAATGAGAGAAATTTTATTTTCAACTTCAACGATTCGCTGCTTCAGCTTTGGTGAAATTAGAAATTTGATTTGAAATCGTAGAGGAATGTACCTTCTCATCCAAGTCTGTAAACTTCTAGGACCGAGTTCATGAAACGGTACTAAGATTCTATGTTTACAGAAAACAGCCAAGTTTTCATAAGAGTATGAAAAAATACGAGATTTCAAACTTTTCAATTTTTTTTTTCTGCACAAAATACTCAACATTTTTCATTTTTCATTTGAACAATGTGATATCTCGGGAACGGTTGATTGATCGTAACGAGAATGTCAAAAAACGAGGATGGAATTTATTTAGATTTAACTGATGTTGAAAAATCCAATATTTTCGATGATTTTTCCCTTAAATGTGGGTCAGAATTTTTCATTTTTTTTTCCTATCAATTGAAGTGACGCGGAATGAATGGCCCATATATTATTTATGATTTTTGGAAATTGGTAAGAAATTAATCAGACGAATCCCGTCTCATTTGAACCTTCCTCTATAATTCGAAAAAGTTTTGGTTCAGTTTGAAATTCATGGGGCCTTCCTAGCGACGTTGCACTGTTGACAGAAGACCCTTGAATCTGATGCAGCACTCGCGTTTTCGCTTTAGATGGATACCAGGCACCTGCATGCATGCATGCATACATACACATATGTGTATATATCATAGCTATATGTGTGTGCATAGGTAAACTCGATGAATGCTTATACGTATGTGCATACATGTACATGTTCTGGTATACGCACGGGTGGATAAATAGGTCGTTCTCGGCTCTGGTTTATTCTCTGGAGGTAGCTGTAGGTAGTCACTTCGCCGGATAGAGCCAAACGAGCATTTGGCCTTTTACGTACGGAAAGCAGCTTGAACTTGCGTGACTGTCGAGCGATGTATGCAGCTTCAAGGCTCCGCTATTCAAACCTGCGAAGGTCTCACGTCGGAAGCTCGTCGTTTTTTATGCCTTTTAAAAATCTGGTCGAAGAAAAAACAAGACAACGAAAATAGATAAACGAATAAAAGATCGTTTAAACCACTAGGAAAATTGGATTGGAATTTCTGCCTCACCCAGGAAATTAGAAATTTAGTTTCTACAAGATCTCTCCGTTTTCAGCTCCAGAGACTCAGCTCTGACCATTTCCACATGGTGTGTGTGATTAATTCTTCGTCGAATGATATCTTGGTAAAAAATGAACGGCCCATATCATTCCTCATGTGAATCGATGCGGTTTCTCTTCGCTCAAGACTGACTAAATTTCGGGATTGAACGATCTACCGGATTATCCGTTTAATGACATTTTTTGAGTTCGAAAAATCCGGGTGTAAAGTTGCAGGGCTGATCCACGCGGTATATCTGCTTGTGTGATTATCAGCATTTGAGGATAGGTTGAAAGCTTTGCTCTAAGGACCTGCGATGACTTCATAATAACAATATAATTCGGAAGGCAGGAGGAGAATTACCCGGAAATATTTTTTGGGAATGGTTTTTATCGCGTTTCACGTCGACGTGGTCGAAGCATTTGTAGAAGTTCTGTATTTGACAGGTACCTAGGAATGGTAAAGAAATTTCGGAAATAAATATCTGCGCAGACATACCGCGGGCGGCTTCAATATTAATTCAGGATCATAGCGGTGGGGTTCGAAATACAAAACAAAAGGATCCGGGGATCCTGTGGGCCAGGGCGCGGTGTGAATAGGTGTCGATTCAAAACCGAACGTAAACCGCGGTCCTTGTCGATAAGTTACAAATACGCCCTGCGGAATCGGCCGATCGCTCCAGGGCGCAACGTACTGCCGCGGTTGGATTTTTCGAGCAATTTATCTGCGAGACTTCCATTCAATGTTCCGCGTTATTTACCGGCTTTGGATTTATCCACCATCCCCGAGCAACTTCCCTACGAAACTGGACGCTAACCGTTACCTCAAAGGCAGAGAGCTGGCATTGCAAACTTCCGCTCGACCGATTTCAAAAAGAACGAAAACAAATAAAGAAAAAAGAAAAAAAAACAAAAAAAACAAAATGGATGAGGAAAAAGGACAAAAAGTAGGACGACAATAATTGAAAAACTGAAATTCAGCCGAAGGACTATACGTGGCTAGATTAAACTTTTTCTTTTTTTTTTGTTTATCGAAATTAGGACCAATCTCTGTTCTTTGTTCTTTTAATTAGATATCCGGTACAAAGACTTCTCGCGGTGAAGGTGGTTTTTATTTTTCTCCAATTTTTTTTTTTTTTTTTTTTTTTTTTCCAGCACCCATAACGACGGGCTTCCCGGTGTAGTAACGCGGGAAAAAATGAGCGAATTCGTGGGTAACCCGGAGGTGATAATCATGTTCCTGCGGAATTGAAGCACGTCAGACTCGCGTGGGTGAAAAATACGCGGGTAGTTTTGTGCCGAAAACAGACTCCCCAACTTCCTTAGGAATTAAAGTTAATCTCTTTTCATACGGGGTTTTCCGGAAGATCACATACACGAGTACTCCGACAATCTGAAAACGAAAATTTGGAAATAAGAATTACGAGATTCGATAACACAGTCTTATAACTTTTTGTAAAAAAAAAAATATGCACCTATATTTCTTTGACAAACTTTGAACTAGGATTTTTCTTGGAGTTTCACTGTTTCCATATTTCAGCAAAGGTTTTCGGGCTGTACTTAGAATCGAGATAGGAACGTGGGGCTTTGACTACATTTTTTTGTATTTATTTGGAAACGTCCTGGTCCATGGGAGTATTGAAATTTGAACATGGCCGAATTAGGGGCCACCCTGATCGCTATAATATTTTTGCAGATTAACATTTTTCTTTAAAATTCCCGTCGGATTATTGTTGAAAAACTTTCAGGTTTAATTCCAGAGTTTTTCAAAAGTATTTTCGGGTAAAAGCACTGATTTCGCTGGCGAGATTGCGTTGATAAGCTCAGGAATTTCGTCGGAAACTCGTCGGAAAAGTCTGAGCCTCAGTTTCCGAGATTTTCGGTGAAGGATATTCACTTTTTCCCCGAGTCATGAATTCGATTTACAAGGTGCATCAATGTGTTTGGAAAAAACAAAAAAAAAATGATGCGATTCTGTGACACAATGGTAAAAGTCCGAAGGATTTAGGAAAAAATTCGAAGATAGATTTCCCTGAAGAAAAAAAAAAAAAAAAAGAAAAATGTAATAATTTTCAAAATTCATCGCGCGTGTACCTAAGCGTAATATTTGTCAACGTCATTGTCATTCACCGTCTAAACAAACATGTATACGTACAGAGGGGACCGTCATACTCCTCACCGCGAGTTCGTGAGGCTTGTCGAGGTACATAGTTCCCTTGAAAATGAATTTGACGTTTTAGAGGGAGGCATGGAATACCTACTACACGCCCGTACTATACCGCGTAGCGGGGCTTACAACGTGCGTATAATTACGAGGGATTCACGCGTAGTTGTGTCGTCGATATGCAAAGCGATATAGAGCGTGTGGTTTCCGTAGGGAAACGGTATATACCCTCTACCACTTATATCCAGTGTACATACCACCTAACACATACAGGGTGTTCCGTTAAATAAACCAAATCGCATTACTCCTAAGCTAATTTCAACGGCACAATGGAAAATTCGCGATGAAACTACGGCCAAAAGGCTCTTATTTCCACTCCCGAAATTCGATCCGCTAATTTTCCTTGCGAATGGTGCACAGATATGTTTTATCCCAACACCTGCATCGATGGTGGTCTGCAAAACACCCCGTACTTATGTACCCCCTATCAAAAGGGATGATGGTATGGGGTTGATATCAAGGTAGCGGGCAACCGAGCATAGAAGTCTTGGGTCTTGCAACAATAACAAAGTTGCTATCTTCGCGGAGCAGCCTCTTCTCCCCCTCTCGAGTTCGTCTTCCCCCTGGATTCTGTGGGAAGACCAGGACCAGTAAGTGAGAAATCGAGAGTGAGAAGGCGGACGGGGAAGTAGAAGAAGACACACAGCTGAGAGGAGGCAGAAGTTATCGCTTTATTATCTGGTCCACGCGATGAGCGTCCAATTTTCAACCAACTTCCTGATGATCTTTTCTCAGAACTTTAATAGTTGCAGTTCATCTTTTGAGCTGCGACTTTTTTACGACGGACGTAGATTAACGATTACGGTATCGGGTCAGGCTTCAACCCCGCTCTTCGGTTGATGGCGGAATCATTGTTTTGACAGCGGACATTTTGGCCGATGGTTAACGGTGATTAATTAGATGTCAAAAATTTCTTGTCTGACTCAGCAGCTTTGGAATTTACGAACTTTGATATTCGCCGCGCAGTGAGTATAAGATGAAAAAGGTCTCGGCGGAATAGAATATTTCTATACAAAGAAATTAGCTAGCTATCGCATAGTATGGAAGGTGCAAAAAGTATTCGGACGTCATGCGCAGGTATGTTACGGGGAAATTTTCGCGAACATCCACTACATTGGATACTCCATTGGACATCCGATAGATGTATTATTTTTTTCTTATTTGAACGTTGGACTCGTTGTGCGAAGGTTCAAGGCCTACTTTGCTGTCGCAGCGTTAAGCTACACGTGGGGGATACTCTTGGCAGAAATAATTCTGAAAACTAATTCCGCAAGAGCCCCCTGCAAGGCAACAATATCCTCGGTGGCACGCCGGTAATTCCGGCCTGGAAGTAAATGCTGGAGAGGGAGTTACACACCAGGCCACCAAAACTTTCCGAGTTTACAGCGGGTTCAGAGTCGAGAATCTTGTATTAAGGTACACAGCCAAACCTTACCCGCTCTCTATAACTGTCATCCACATGGTTCTCGACTTCATATTCCTTGGTCGTGTTCGCGATTGCTGATTAAATCCAAGACTAATGCGATTTTAAACCTGACGTCATCTTCATTCTCCGTCATTTTCTGATCACAGATACCCGGAAGACGTGCAGAATTTCATTGCACTTTTGGGGGGCTCTTAGAGTTTCGAAAATCTTGGAAGATAGGGTAGGTATCCACGCATACTAGCAATAAGATGTGTGAGTGCGGTGCGACAACAGTTGATCACATTTCTTGATGGGATTGTCGGCAGAGCTGTAGCGCTAATTTTCATCTGGTATTATTCCCGGAGTGTCTGTCGCCCCGACTCCCGCTCGAGTTTGGATTAGTTCAAGGTTTGGTTGTAATCAAGACCGCGTATACGAAATCTTAGTACGGTAATTTCTACCTCTAAGCAAAGGAGGAACACGGGTCTGTTTCAACTTTCAATGGTCTCACAGTGAAGCACATTGAGCACTCCGGCACGAAGATATTTGAGTGAATTCCGAGTCTTAAACACGGGTCCAGGATTCGTCGAAGATCTCAACGGCATTTATGGACAACTCGATCCCATCGCTAGATTGTTTTTCTAAGTTGACAGCGTGACCAGCACATGGCTGACCTGCAAAAACTAAGAAAGCTTTAAAAGCTCAAGAAGGAAATAATAATACCGAATGAACCCTGAGGCGACCAGTGGCGATGGCGGGAGCGAAGGAAATTCAGAGAGGGATAACGAAGAAGTTGAACATGTTCATTCAAGGCAGATTGACGATCCGGAAATTTCTGGTCAAGGCCAAGACGGCGTTGACGAGTACATGGAGCAAATATTCGATGGAGATGGTCTCGATGATGGCGAAACGGATTCAAGAAGTGAAACGTACTCCGGGAACGACGAAGAATATGAAGAGGAGGAGGAATACCCAGGGATTAGAGGTTGAGCAATTTCTAAAATATTTGCATGAGTTTTTTTTCTTGGGCAACAACTAAACTCTTGAATCAGACCCAGGCGAAGCCGGGACCGAAAAGTCGGTGAAGTATGCTCCGGCATCAAAGGCACCGTTGACAACTCGCAGCAGAAAATCTATCTACGAGCAAGATTCGTTCATCGGTTCGGTGCCCTCCTTCATAGAGGGTGACTCGTCAGAGTTTGAAGCAGGGGTGAAAAAGGGATACCGGAAGTCGACGGCCCTGGCAAGTTTTTCGTGGTGTTCCAATCGTCGGAATAATACTTCTCTAGCTTTCATATTCCAAAATTCCACAGGGTTTCGAGGGAATAGCAAGGATCAGTTTATCGCCCTTGACTCAAAGGATCGTAGGCTGTGTTATCGGCGAAAACGTGACGACTGAGTACCCATGGATCTACGTGAAGAAAGAAGTCATCGAAGACAACATTGACCTCCATGATCGGAGCAGTGATTTTCTCCCGATCAAAGACGCGGTCGTTGAGTTTCCCGGCACTAAAATGCTGATCGGTTATGCCCCGTCGAGTAATGCAGAGGGTCAATTCTACATCTGCGTAACGGAGGCCGGGCAGGATGCCGTCATTGAAAACATCGACGCTTTGAGAGCAGAACAAGAGAATCGGGTGAGGAACGCCGTATACAAAACCGTCGGCACTTGGACTTCACTGGGCAGTGAGATTGAGGTGAACTACGAGATCGAGAAGAACACACGACCGCTCTTAGAGATTGAGGTATCCATTTATAAAAGAACATTCCACTTGGTTCAGGGCGCTAATCCTGAGCAATTGATATCCGGTAGGTGCAAGCCACGTCGAATATGTTGAACCAAGAGATACATTTTTCGGATCGTGGTACCGATGACCAGAGAGACGGTTACGTAGAACTGAGGTCGGACAGGGAGCAATTTGAGATTGTTACCCGAACCGTAATCGGTCGTGGTGACCAGGGAAAACCGTCTGTCATTCATAAAGAGGCTCAAACTGATCCTTCGATGCCTAACAACATGTGGACTCAATACGAATACGACTGCCCGATGATCGTCCCTGAAGATTATGACGAAGAAAGGGCGGGTGTACTCGCTGACTTCGTGGACAAATACAAGGACGAAGTTTGCGACTATGTAAGGGTCAACGTTTCATGTTAATCGGTAATTTCACCTTGATGGTCGTGTCCAGGTTACTGTAAATGAGAACTGGGACGTTTACTATAACGACTATGTGAGCCTTGTGCGTAACGAGAGGGATACTCATCCTCCGGAGGTGATAAAGTACCTAGAGCATCAAAGCTACTCGGACGGTAGGTTGTGCAAAGACCGCGTGATCAACTGCCTGACCTGGCACCCTCTGTGGACCGGTACTGCGGCAGCTGCCTACACCCACCACAGCAAAGCGGAGACCTTTAGTGGACCGGAAGGCAAGGATGAGGTGAAACGACTCGATATTCTACTCATAATCAGCCACTACTCCGAATGAGAAATATCTCAACCCATAACCCGCGGGAATCTCAACAGGTTCGTCGTGCCTGCGAAGGAAACAACAAGGTGTTAATCTGGTCCTTCACGGATTGTCTCACTCCGAAGTTGGTCCTTGATTCTCCGCGCGAGGTGACGGCCGTCTCTTTTTGTCCGTTGGACGGAAACGTCATAGTCGGAGGATGTGCTAACGGGCAGGTGAGCAGCGTCGCAGTACATTCGGCAATGAGATATGCTTGAGGTATGATGAAAGCGAATTTCAGATCGCGATTTGGGACATCGCTGGAAAAATTGAGCAGATCGAAACAGTTGTAGTGCGAACCGCGGCTCAGATCAAGTATAGAGTTGCTATGCAAAGTCTGATGACATGGATGAACGAGACTACATCCTCGTCGGCAATCAGGCCAGCCGCGATGTCCAGTCTTCAACACAGCCAGGTGGCTGCGATAACTGGGATCGTTTGGGTTCCCCCGTACAATAAGTTGGACACAAACGGGAGGATTCAAAGCCTTCCGAAGGACACACCAACCGCTGACCTGTGCTGGCAGTTTGTCACGTCTAGCGAGGACGGGACGATCGCATTCTGGGATTTGAAGTTAATGAGTCTCGCGTTGAACCGGTTCCCCCAATCACCATCAAATAATCTGAACCTCAAACGATCTCAGGTGAATATTTCAGGTACACGCCTTTGGACTTGGATGAAGGTCAGACCAGGACGAAGATCAAGAAGAGAGGCCCACGGCCTGAGCCATTAATTCAGGCGATTTCTCCGTACAAACAACTAGACCGTATCTTCAGGCCAGACTACAAACTCGCAGTGAAGAGCTCTGACGAGATTTTCGTCCCACTGACTGCCATTGACATCTATGACACGAAGTTTCCCACGGTACAATTGACGGAGGAAGTAGGATGGATGAACATTACAACGCGGCGTTACCATGAACAAGTAATCGAAAAGCCGGACTACGAGATGGAGCCTTACATGGTCGTGGGTACATCGGAAGGAGATTTGATGCGGATAACTTGGGATGGATACGAGTTTTCGACTGGGATGCTCGTGAATACTGAGCCGGCATTGGTAATCGCGTGGAATAAAATTCACGACGGCCCCGTGACCGTCGTTGTTCGTTCAAAGTATGTGCGAAAAATCATCATCACGGTCGGTGGAAAGGTATTTGCACTGTGGCGAGATGACTCCATGAATCCAATTCTTTGGCGGAAGAGCACGATGAAGTAAGACGAAGCGAAGTACTAAACTGTGCAATTGTACAAACTGATAGGGTTTTTTATTAGGTACACTGCTTGCTGCTGGGGATCCTGCAGACCAACAGTATTCTTGTTGGCACGAAGTGACGGTACAGTTGAGATCTGGGACTTGATGACGAGAAGTGAAATGCCCACCTTTACCCAGAGTATTTCGGGTCGAACTATAACCAGCTTGGTGACACACGAGCTCTACTTGAATCCCCGATGCATCGCGTTTACAGACTATAACGGTACCTTAAGGGTTTTCACCGCTCCGGATGTGCTGATGTTATTTGAAGAGGGTGACATAAAATGGTTGGAGAAATTCGTCGATCGGGAAGTGGAGAGGATTGATCAGTTCCGAGAGTGGCAGTCGCAGTGGAATGCGACCAATTTGGAGAACATTGAGCGTAAGAGAATCCTCGGTGAGATCGATGAGGAAAAGCGTCGCGTGGCGGAAACGGAAAAGAAGAATCGTGAGATGGCTGAAGCGGCGTTACAAATATCTGAGAAACAAGCAAAGCAGACGCGTAGTAGACCAGAGGAGTTTTTAGCAAGAGCTGAGGAACGCTGGAAGAGCATGGAGCTGCGGCGTATGCAAACAGTGATACTGGACAAAAAAGGACTGCGGAAAGACGATCTTGAGAAGCAGCGTGCTCCGATGATGATGCTGAGGGAGGAGGTGCGCCGTAAGAAAAAGAAAATAAAGAAGATACTCCAGATGCAAGATAAGATCTTCGAGGACTCAATTGCGTTTCTCTTTCCTGATCAATATCGTGAACGAAAGGCGATTGAGTATTCCGGAGTGGCAATAACCAAGGCGAAATCTGGCGTGGAAGACGGTGACGACTTGGCTCAACTACTCCGAAATGAAGAGGGCCAAGTTCCGGTGGCTCACTCCCAAAGCCCCGAAGAGGAAATAATTCTACAATTTCTCGAGACCCAGGTTGAAGCTCTCGAAATGGTTCGCCGCAATCCTTACAAGCCCACATTCGTATGGAGGAAAGTTTTGACCGAGGGAAAATACAGGAGAAAAGTAATGGATCTACAACTCGCCCGACGCAACGGACACAGACGAGAATATATGGACATGAAGAGCGTTAAAGAAGCTGTCAAGACTCGTGCAAAGGGTGGCACCGTCTGGTTCACCCCAGTAGTCAAACAGTTTGACGTGGATGAGGAGGACCAAGGCCGGGAACCCGAAGGTCAGCCTGATTTATTTTCGGTCATTTTTCGAAAGCGTGTATCCTTGCCACCGTAAGAGATGACGCAAAGTCAAATATGCCAAAAGTGAACGAATTACTGCTTTTCAATTGACTGATACATTTTGGGCCACAAGTTGCGTCTGTTTTTTTCGCTTTCTAAAAGAACACGAAGAGGTAAAAGCGAGAGCGCTAAATCTGGAATTGCAATTGCGACGGTAATAGGTTATTTTCCGAGCTAAATAAATGCTTATACTTTTTCTTTCAGCGAGATAAATAGATGTGCCTCAAAGTGTGATTGAGTTACGGTTGTTTTTCAGTGCAATTCAGAGTGCTTGAGTGTACTATTTGACTCGCTTTAGTGCCGGTTGAGCTTGTTTCACTACTACGTTTCAGTTCATCCTGGTGCGAGTGCATTTTCCCTTATATGATTTGCTGCATTTTTTGTTCATTTTCACTCAAAGTAGGATGTAGGATGCAATTGTTGAGCCCCTCGATGCATAGAATGATAGTAACCCTTCCATAGTTTCACTATCTATCACAAGCCCCGATTGGTTTAATTATTTATTCATTCATTCATTCATTCATTTTTACTTTGATGAATGGGAAAGCATGCCGTAAGCCTTGAAAACGGGTCTCTGTAGAACGGACCCAATATTTTTTTTTTTGGCATTACGTATATCAATGAATGAATAGATACTCAGATACCGTTGGAAACGGCATAATGACGTATTGACGAGTTCTTGTCGCAGACGTCTGAGCGGTATCACGGTAATTCAAATTCAATTTCACTTTGACAGATGAAGAAGATGGAGGAAAAGAAGAAGACGATGACCGTCGGGAGGAGGCAGTTTCAGCAACCAATTCAGGCGATATACTGGATGCAGAAGTATAAGCTGTGTGTGTATGTTGGGGTGGCCCTTATTTGGAAGTCGGTGGAATTTCATCCGCGATGCCCCCCAGATTGGTTCGAAATGAATTTGAAAACACCCCTTTTGAGGGACACCCTGATACAGGTATACATGGGAAAGTGAGACGGCGAAGCGGAGAATTTCCTGAATTTATAAGGTGTTACGCAAGGCCACATGGGTGATAGTTTTTCATAATTAAAATGAATTAAAACTCCGAGACTCTGGTGTAAATGAATTTGAAATTTCCAACTAGCGCCATTTCGCTTTGCAAACCTCGGTGCTGTTTTCCTGTAATGCTGTTTTACTTTAGTACTATTATTGCTGCCAGTGCATTACCGCATTATTATCAACATGCTATATACTCCCACTGACTGCTGTAAAATATACGCCTCCTACACCCGCAAACGGCTCGGCTACCCACTGCCTTTCATTTCCCAGGAGTCACGTATTTCCCACAGATTCTAGACCGACTTATATATTAATATCTCTACTGGTTTGAAAGCCACATAACGCACCGATGAAAATTTCGTGACAAGTTTTTTTCCCCCACGGATTACAGCGTCTCAGAAAAATCGCTCATTGATTTTCATTAGGAATTCAAAAGATTTCGGAATTCCCAAAGATTTCAACAAATTTTGGAGAATTTTAAATGATTTTGAATGATCTCATAACGTTTAGAAGATTTCGAGGACTTCGAAAAATTCCACGAGATTCACGGCTGGTCAATTGTGTACCAGATTTCACAAGCGGTCAACCCTTTCTAATCCACGAAGTTATTTTTTCTTGAAATTATAATTCGACTGAGATGAAAGACTCGATTATTAGAAGGAGAAAATAAGTCAAATATCATGATTTATCGTTCAGTTATTATAAGTTGTCCGAGGTTTGTAAAGGGTATTATTTTTTTTTTTTTGGGGCTGAGGATATGTCGGAAATATCCCAATAAACAAAGAAAGTTTGGTGATCACGAACAGACGAACGTATAAGAAGGAGATACGGGTTACCGCGTAGCCACGGAAATACTGAACTCTGGAGGATATTTGCACACAAGGTGTTCGGGTCGAATCGGGGAGGTTTAATGCTAGGCTTTTATATCCAAGGGACACCCTGTGTGTTAGGGGTTCCTAGGGTATGGTGTTCGTAAAAGATACGAAATACAGAGGGCAGAGGTATAAGGATGTTTGAAACTTGGGCAATAATGCCCCAGTCAGTTCCAGGAGGCCAGGAGCCCAGGAGGGCTGCAGAAACAGAAACAGCACGAAGCGACGACTACTTTGAGAGGTAGAATTGCGAGACCGAGTTCTGCAACTTGTGTCGTTGTGTTTCGTACACCGAACGCGAGTTTTCTTTTATTTTATTTATTTTTTGTTATAACTCGTTTATTCTTTTATTACGTGGACTTCTGCAGTCCCTCGACCCGGCCAACATTCTCCCTTTTCGTGCGGAGCTTGCTAGACTGACGAAATTAATCTTGGGGTAAAATCCGGGCGATATTTAGAACCGTTACGTAAAATTGAGAAGAGTGTTACGTCCTACTCCACGTTCTTCTCGCCAACCCTGCTATCACATCCCCTTACATCCTGTCTTCCTACCTCGCTACCTTTCTCACGCTGACCTGCTGCATACGGCACTCACAAGTGCATCGGTTAGCAATCCTCTAATCCCCACCTTTACCTCAAGCCCTTACAACTAACGAATTACTATTACAATAACTCACTTCCAAGTCAACTCTCCAACTATCTACTTCTTTCCTAACATCTTCCTACACTCTTACCACTTTGTCATCTATCACGCTCTTCCTGTTCAACCCACACCTCTCGCCAAGTCTCATTTTCACCTATAACTTCGAATAAACTATCAAATCGATCTACATATATATCTGTGATTCGTTCACGTCTACCTCCCCACACCTTTCCCTTAGTAGCGTTATAAACCGACATAACAATTGGTGGCAGCGGTGGGAAAGAGAAAAAAAAAAAAATTACAAAAACGTACACTTGAAGATTTGAATTTTATACAATAAAGGCATCACAAGGTACTCAGCTCGAGGTATAATGAACGAATCATTTTGTGAGCTGTGAGCTGAAGGTATGAAGAGGTACTAGGTGAATAAAAATTTTACGATATATTCCATTGAAGATAAGGTTTCGTACCTATATCTGGTGCAGTGCTGAGCTGAATCTCACGGCACGGCCACAAAGAGGGTTGAAACGAATAGAGAGAGGGAATGAAAAAGGTGAAAAATGAAATCACATACGCAGCCTCCAGCCCTAAAAGCAACTCGGCTCGTTTGCGGGCGGCAGTTTTTTAAAACTTTTTCACTCTTTATACAGAAATGTACTCTGTTCGTGGTGCTAGCGGTGGACTGAAAAGGGTAGCTTTGATCGGGAGCGAGATCTTTCGTTTGCATTTAAATAAACCGAGCCAATCCCCACCTCTCGACCCACGTGTAGATAGGTGGTTAGCTAGGTGTGGGTGTAATCGTAATTTTCATCCCGGAAACGTAATTTTCCAGAAAGATAATTCAATTCCACTGAACCCATCCTCATACCTCGCTAATCATGCCCTAGAGCTATCGCCGATACTGCAATTCACGATCATATTACTAATGAAACGTAAAACTTTCAGAGAAACTATGTCTTATGTGTCTCTACTACGTAGGTATATGTGCGACTTTTCAGCCCGATAAAAGATCATATATGATCTTTACATATTTGTGTCTGTCCAGGTCAGACACAATAATTGAATATATTATAATCTGTGTGTGCATTCTGTGTTTTCATTAGAATTTTGTATTACTGTTACATTTGCCAAAAAAAAACAAAAATTATGAGAGCAGCTTCTGGCAAGCATACCTGATGTAAAATTAAAGTAGTAGTAAAATTACAAGATGAGAAGAGTGCCGAATTATTGATATCAACAATGATATAATTTCATTATTTTTCACCTATTTTACTATTCCCTGGATATTTCCGGTCTTTGCTGGGCAAAATAATTACAACTAAGGGAGGCCAATCGTGCCTCGGATAACAATAATCGTTACGCTGACGGGGGAAACGAATGCGACGGACGTGGGGCGGGATGGGGCGATGAGACAGTGAAAGGAGTCATTAAATAAAATCATTATAAACGAAGAAGAGGAGCCATAACCATTATGATAATTATAAATCGTCTGTCTGAGCTGGGAGCGGGACGCTTTTCTGCAAAAAGCTCGAAGAATGATAGCCCTTTATATATATACATATCTGTGCATAAACCAGATACTCACACCTATATAATATACAGAGTTATCAAGTTGTGTAAGTTACGTTTATCCTCAAGAGTTGGTTGATCTGTATATAGGGTGTACCAAACCAAACGAAATTTATTCACGATGAAAAACCGCGACGAAGTTTCATCAGCGAAAAAATTCAGGGTATCATAGTTTTCAAATGGGAGCCGATTCAAGCTCAACCAATCCCAGCTCACGGCGCAACCGTTATTTTTCGCCAGCGCCACGCCGTGATTGGCCAGCGTCAAATCGCTCCCATTCGAAAACGGCTAGGCCCATAACTTTTTATGTGGTATGAATCCGGTACAGTTTTCAACGAAGAATCCGCTGTCAAGACTTTAACAAAGTTTGGATAATTTTTTTACACATTGTCATTGACAACGAGTGTTTCGACGTTAGGCATTCTCCCTGTATACCCCTGACGGCAGCTATCAGGGAAAATATAATTGTGCAAAATGACGTCGCTTTATTTCAGCCCTCAGTTTCCCTTGTTTTACTTCTCTCGCCCTCCCTATTCCAGGGTAAAAGGATCCGCCTTAATACGCCTAATTCTCGCGTCGACCTAAGGCAACCTTATTCATCTTGGCTAGGTAGGCAGTTTGGGTATATAACCCGGATGATATTTACCATAAACATAAATAAGGTACGTGTAGGTACATTAATACACATAACTGCATAAAACCGGTTGAAATGGCCGATCGTATAAGTGATGTGGAGTTTCGGGCTTTAACGAGGTACCTACCTACCTTTTGCCCCTTTCCAGTTCAGCTGGGTGCCCGGAAGCCCAGTTTTCGGAAGCAGTTTCACGGATCAAAGGGAACTCTTTCGTCGTTTAAAACTTGAGTAAGATTTCCGCAAACTATTTTGCGACTGAAAGTAACGGCACGGAGTCTAACACGAGATGCTAGTACATAAAGCTCTCTCTGTTCACGAGAGGTGGTGCTGCAGTGGTGCAGCTACCAGGAAACTCTGGGTACCTCGGATTGCTCTCTCATATTGCACCCCAAAAGCTCTGCATTCAGGGCCGTATTTATACTGCCTATGGGTATATGTATGGGTTAAGCCGTGTAACCCAGAGATGAGAAGTCGGACCATAAGTCAGAGACGAGGCAAATAAATCCTGGTTCGGTAGTCGAGTCACGTTCAACGGCAACTCGCAACTCTAGAACCCCTCAAACCTCTACGTTCTCCTTTTCCTCTCTTCGGACTTCAGGGGGTTGCTACCACCCCTCCTCTTCCTGACAGCAGAAGTATTAATTCCTGGTCCACTTACCCGAAAAGTTTTTACTCTTGGGACCAATTCCAAACAAAAAAACCAAAAGATGTGTCTTACGTTTATGATTATTTCGGTTTTTGTGTTTTTCTTTCTTTTTTTTTTCACCTCTCGTCATTCTTGGGGGGATTCGGGGATTCATGATATATATTCATATATACAGAAGTTCGTGCTGCAGCCCTTGGCATAGTCGACGTAGACTTTAAACTCGTCAGGGTTTACGGAATTGGACAATCTATTTTCGACTTGACGCGGGTCAAGTGGAAATCTGGAATTTTCGATTCTCCTATACAGCAGGAGGTTTTCTATTCCTCACATTCCGTAGACAGGGTTGACGGAAGGGGGTATCGAATGCTTGGAATTTTCCAAAATGTTTTTTGCCCGTACGATACTAGTAGGCTTATCATTTTCCTTTTTCGAAAAAAATCATAGCTCCCTGAGGGATTGAATTTTTTATAAAAAAAAATAAGGGTAAGAAAATATGGTTTAAGAAATCTTATTTCAACCTGACGTTATTTCAAATGGAAACCGTGGACATTTCGAAAAATTCTACTTGTCAACTTGGAAGGGATATTAACGAAAGACTTGATATAGTTGAGGGGGAATGAATTCGGGATAACGACGGAGCCCCGTTAAACTGGACCTACCCTTAGCCAATTTGCGAAAATGCGAGGTTTAACGCGATATCTTAGATTCTATTACCATTTTTACAACGTAAGAAGGTATTACATTTAAAAAGATTTAAGCGATTGCCCGTAGCTCCTGCAGGGGGTGGTGGAAAATCGCGTTGGTTTCAAACCGCACACGTCGTCAGAATTAAAAAAAATTTTTTTTTTTTTAAATAAAGTGAAATAAAAGGAAGAGTGTAATTAAATTAGTTTCATGAAATAAAAAATAAGTATTTAATTAGTTTTTATTTCGTCAAACCGCGAAGCTTTATCATTATAATAGTATGAGTTTCGGAATTTACCTAAGGGGGTAAATGCGTTCTTGCATCGTTGCGTTTTCCGAAAGTTTTAATCAAGTTTAAGGGTCTCTTAGCTGGGGTGGAGTCTGCATTTACTTTCGAGCTCCTAATAAAGTAGGCCCAAGGTAGAGTCTCGGAGCTTTTGCTTGCGGGTGCAGGGTGGGTGATTGGAAATTTGCTTAAACCGATTCGCGGATGATCGCAGCGACCCGCATGGATTGGACAGAGCCAATCCAAAGACGAGGGAGTAATGGATGCCTCGAAGCACCGATTTCCATGGTAAGATGGGCGGTTGTTTGACTTCTCGAATTATACCTTAGTTTCAATTGATTCTTTAGCAAACGTCTCCTTTCATTCCCACTTCGTCGAATCGTGGTATATTTCACCTATATCTCACTACCGCACAGTTTCTCCGACGAGAGCAAATGCGCGAAAAACTCCTCTTTTTTTATAATTTTTGAGAAAATTCGCTAATTTTTTTCAAATAAAATTTCCCAGTGCTGTCCAAAGTCGATATGTGATATGTTGATTTTTCTGAACTACAGCTATCAGTCTTTTTCCTCAATTTTTCTGCGAATCAAATTTCACTCGACTAATCTTAAATTAATTTCCTTAGGGCTTATTGATTGATACCTTTTCGAATGATTCGGAATATTCAGTGGAATTAGTTCGAAATGTTCTGATTTTCAGTTACAGAAATTTACCCAAAAACTTTTCATATCTGGGTAAAGACTGCGGGTATAATTTCTCGGAAAGGAATTATGTTACGAACGCTAATTGTATTGAGTGAGTAAACATTCTGCGGTAAATTCTATAATTTCTTTGACCTGTTGTGAATTATTGATATCCTCACAGCTATATATAATTATTCACTTGTAACGGGTGTCTAATTTTCAGATTAAATATATTCGGTAGAATGACCGGAAGAGGGATGTAAGAGGTGTTTTCGGTCTGGAAAGTCTATGATCAGCAGATTTTTGGAAAATCGAATGATTACTTATTTCAGTGGGCGTTGGTGCTACTTAAAGGAGAAAAAAAATACGAAACACTAATCATTTTCATATTTAGATACTACGTTTTGTTGAATTGAAACAAAAAGTCAGATTCGGAGGGTATGCAATTCGTCTAGATTGCCTGATACGATGATGTGAATTCTTCATCAGATAGCACCACCAATGCCCATTGGAATCTCGCGGTTACAGATTTTTTTGGAAATTATTACTCTTGCAATAAAATATATACTAAGAAACAGCCGAAACACGTGTATTCCGAATGGGGAAATCCACCCTCTTGGCGGATGCAATAAAAATCTGAACAATTTAGGGAATTGTTTTTGAATAATTTGGAGCCGATTTGGGGGGCGCCTGATAACAAACTCGTCCGAGTCCTAAAGAAGGTCCACCCTAATATGCACCATGTGGCAAATATCGCAACTTTGTACATACAGCAAAACAATTAGTCGTTGAAGTTGGGAAAAATGATGATCACTGCATCATTTCGAAGTTCCCGCCTATCCGTCCAACCGTTACAAATGAAAAAAATGAAAAATAAAAAAAAAAGACTTAAAAATGATATCGCGAGTCTTTCAAGGTGCAGCTCTCTATACCGAGAGCTTACGGGGAAAGAGCTGGTTCCAAGCGCGCAGGCGCTGATTTATTCGAATATCGTTGGCCGGCAGAGTCGCGCTAGCAACTCCACCAACCTTTCAGCAATATCCCTAGTTCTGTCGTCTGATAGATTCACAACAAACATAACCTATTCTCGGCACGGTCTGCTGCCATTTGTATTTACAACAATCGGAAACAAATAGCGGACGGACTCTAGGGATATTCGTGGCGAGTCTGAAATTGGCGGCCCTTGTAATATTCGAATGCATCAAGGCCTGCGCGCTTGGAACCAGCTCTTTCCACGAAACCTCACGGTATACTACGCTGGTAGGATGAAAAAAAGTTTAAAAATTTCAAGACGCCGGTGCGTACGGGTATGGAATCGAGTTGTTGAAAAGAAAAGGAGACCGTTTCGAAGAGTTGACATTATATGTCGTAAAGATTCCCCGTCAGGGAAGAAAATCCTACGACTATTTTCACCCCTGGCCTCCGTCCTTCTACTCCTTTCGCGTCTTCTTTTTCTTCACCATTCTTTTTTTTTTTAACTTTTTTTTTCTCTCTCTCTTTCGTTTATTCTTGTCCACTTTGTTAGTTTACATCTATATACGTATGCGTATGCCTTATGCCCACGCCTCGAGCAAGAATAAAAAAAAATACTCGACTATCCCTATACTCCGAAAGTGCCAAGGTTTTTCCATCTTATCATCGCCCGACCATCTAAATAACGTCGACCACTTCCGTCAACTTTTTCGACATTTTACTTATATAGAAGGAGATCGCTATCTTTACACCGGTTATACGTGTGTCCATATAATAGCCACGTATGGGGTGTTCGAGTATTTACGATCGTTTGTAACATTTGGTAAACGATTATAAGCAGAAAAATTGTAAATTTGTCTTCTTGTTTTTTTTCTTTTCTCAATTCAACGATACGTCGACTTGGCAATTGGCACGTATATCGAAATTTCTGTGGTGCTCTTTCTTCGTTTCTATGATTTCTTACGACTTATTTATATTTTCCGGTAATCTTAAAACGCTGGATATTCGAGCTATATCCCATTAGCATTGAAGTTGAAATCGGTTCGGGTCGTTCCTTAGGGGGACGTTGACAATTAGGCGGAATTAAACGGGAGAACGAAAGCCGGTAATGGGGAAATCGTGTTGCTGTTTCCGGTCACTCTTGCGAACAACCCACTCTTCGGACGAAGTGACACTCTATTGACAGAATTAACCCACTTCAGTGGAGCCGTTTGGAATGGCAAACGGAAATACATTTTAATGAAAATGATAGAGAAAAAAAAAAAAAATATAGAAAAAACAAACAAACGTCCGGTCTTCGTTGGAATATTATTTTTTAAACTTCATTTCCGTTCAGTCGCAAATAAAACGTTTCATCGATCGGCGACGAGAGACAATCGCTCGAGCGTATAACGCGAGATGAAATTTCTCACTCCTGGATTCTGGATTCCGAATACTGGAGCCTGTGACCCTTTACATTTATTTTTACCGTGTTTCCTTCACTCGATATACCTATACCGCTTCGGGAAAATTCTTCTGCGATCGATTCAAGCCCGGAGAACCAACGCGCACCACCTCTAGCCCCTCACACCATCGACTGCAACCAGAATCTGAAGAAATATGAGAGAAATATGAAAGTATAAGTGCGAATCATCACCATCCCCCAATATTGTCGCCGACGATGCGTTTTACGAGTCGAATGTGAGAGGAGAATGATTATCGCTGAGGCGAGGGTGAGATTCCATAGTAATAGTGGGAATGGGAGTGGAGTCGATCTACGAAATTACTTTTCAAACTTACATGATTACATTTTATTTTCATTTCATACAATTCTTTTATAGGTCAGAACAAAATTTTGACGCGAAAAATATTGAAAATTTTAGTCCAGGACTGAGGGAATGGAATTTTTATTACAAACAGTATCCAGTGATTTGAAGAAAAAACACAATCTGTTAAATTTGTGGTTTTGTCATATTTCGTCAATTTTTAAGGGTGGTCCTTATTCAGGGTTCGGGCGATTTTTTTTTCAGCAGACGCCCCCAAATCGGATTCAAATAATTCCAAAACAATTCCCTAATTTGTTCAGATTTTTATCTCAGCTCTTACCCCCAACCACCAAGAGGGTTGATTTCCCCATCAAAAATACACGTGTTTCGGGTATATTCTCAGTATATACTTTATTGCAAGAGTGATAATTTTCAAAAAAATCTGTAACTGCGGGATTTCAGTGGGCATTGGTGGTGCTATCTGATGAAGAATCCACATCATCACATCAGGCAATCGAGACGAATTGCATACCCTCCGAATCTGACTTTTTGTTTCAATTCGACAAAACATAGTATCTAAATATGAAAATTTTTTTTCTCCTCTAAGTAGCACCAACGCCCACTGAAATAAGTAATCATTCGATTTTCCAAAAATCTGCTGATCATAGACTTTCCATACCGAAAACACCTCTTACATCCCTCTTCCGGTCATTCTACCGAATATATTTGATCTGAAAATTGAACACCCGTTACAAGTGAATAATTATATATAGCTGTGAGGATATCAATAATTCACAACAGGTCAAAGAAATTATATAATTTACCGCAGAATGTTTACTCACTCAATACAATTAGCGTTCGTAACATAATTCCTTTCCGAGAAATTATACCTGCAGTCTTTACCCAGATATGAAAAGTTTTTGGGTAAATTTCTGTAACTGAAAATCAGAACATTTCGAACTAATTCCACTGAATATTCCGAATCATTCGAAAAGGTATCAATCAATAAGCCCTAAGGAAATTAATTTAAGATTAGTCGAGTGAAATTTGATTCGCAGAAAAATTGAGGAAAAAGACTGATAGCTGTAGTTCAGAAAAATCAACATATCACATATCGACTTTGGACAGCACTGGGAAATTTTACTTGAAAAAAATTAGCGAATTTTCTGAAAAATTATAAAAAAAGAGGAGTTTTTCGCGCATTCAAAGAATTCTTTTTGAATTATTTGCAGCCAATTAGGGGTGCGCCTGATAAAAAAATCGTCCGAACCTTGAATAAATTTTCTTTCACCTGATGACCTTTTTGGAATCTGATTATTTGAAATAAAATAAAAGTGATCTTCGTATCACAGATTCCCAGGCTTTTGATTTAAGCTCGTTCATGGCTGATTTCAGGATAAAAATTTCGAGAGATTGACGTAGTTTCTTTGTAATCCCGAAGCTTCACGGTCGAGTAACTGATCGAAATTCGTTAGACTGCGAGATGGTTTCAAAATAAATTGTGAAAAATAGTTGCACAGGGCGTTGAATTTATCTTATAGTTTATCATTGAAACAACGTTGATAGATAGACGGGCACGGGTAGGTACAGTTAGTTTTCAAAGTTTTCTCGTTAGTTTAGATTCGAATGGTAGAATTTTATCCACCTGCGTTGTGGAAAGGTATGAAAAACAAAAATACACCTCGGGGTCTATTAATGCCGATGAACGAGTCGAACGAACGAACAAACAAACGAACGAAACAAATCAAAAAAGAAGAAAAAAAAGAAGAAAAGTTAAAACAATACCCCATAGCCGGTGATTGGAGTTTCTCGAAGACGAACAATATCCTCTTTATAACAACAGAAGGCGTAGTCGACTGTTACGGGATTAAAAATCGAGCAGCTTAATCTGGTCATGTTCTGCAGAGAAATCTTTCGGCTAAATCAGGATGAACTGAAGTCGTTTAAATGCTTGATGGAGAACGATATATTTTCTTGAGAGAATTTATACATTTACCAAGATTTAAAACAGGTGATTATCGGACGAATGAAAATAAATTCTAATATATATTAAATTTGTATTAATTGAAACAACTCTAGGTAGTATAGCAAACGCCATTTTTTTCCGAGGAAATTACCTTTCCTATGAATCAAACGGAACATCGAAAATTATCGAAAGGTCACACATGCACATCTTGGCGCTCTTATAAGACTGACTCCAAGAACATCACAATTTCAGAACCTTGATAGAAGACGTTTTAGTAGTTTCTCAAACACGGCGCGCAAAATTCGACTTTTCGTGGCTATTTTGCGTGTGCAAGGTGCTCGTTCTGCACTTTGGACTTTTCACACGAAGAATAGCCATGAAAAGTCGAATTTTTCGCACCGTTTCGAAAAACAGTAAGGTCAACTCCTGCCAGAATAATCGACTTGCCGCACTAGTCGCACAATGTACTATTATGCAACAAGGGCGTCAGGTAGCTCACGCCCGAGTCGCATAGAATATTTTTTTACCCCGTGTGCGTAAAGCTCAAACTTTATGGGGTCCGAAAATAGAATTTCTATTCAAAAGTAATACGTTCTCCGAATAGTTGAAGAAGGACCATGGAGAGGAACGCCGTCAATTTCGTGTTTGTTTTAATATTCATTCTCGGAACATACATTTCTACTTTATTTCGTGAGTTAGTTTAGAAGGTTTTTTATTTCCACTTAAAACTAATAGCCGTATTGCACATAAGGTCGAGGTAGTACATAGAGCAGAGTAGGTACATGCATTCGCGGGTAGACGGCATGGTTGATATACATTGCGGGCAAAGCCCAAGCAGGCACCAGTAACGTGTTTGTGTTTATGCTACCCAATGCCCTCAGGAGTGGTTTGCACGCGAGGCAACATGGCTGAGGCATCATGTCTGGTTGGAGCGAGGTCACCGGCCCGTGGAAAGACTGAACTGCAGCTTGAAAGGGGTTTAACCAGATACCTTAGTTGCGAAGAAGAAGAAGAAGAAGAAGAAGAAGAAGAAGAAGCCGCCGAAGAAGAAACAGGAGAAGATGCCCCTGCTAAGAGTGACGAGGACCTCAGGGAGCTCTTCTTCTTCATTCCGCACAAGGGAAGACTAATTTTAATTCTAATTCTGATTCTAATTCTAATTGAATTCCTCCCCAGGTCGTCCAGCTCCTCCAGGTCCCGTTTCGGCCCCTCCTATAGTGCCACCATTGTCGTGAACGTCGTCACTACTTGACTCTGTTTGCCCAGAATAATGGCCGCATTCCCTGCTTAGTCGACGTCCGGGTGATTTTACCTGGTTTGGACGCGGTTAGCGATTAAACTGGACCTTTGTATTCGACTTATATGATGATCGGTTATTAGTAGTTACCGAACCATCAGGCTGATCCGATTACACGGTGATACTAATAGCCTTTGATCAACATCAGCGATCCTTTGCACGGAGAAACCATTGAGTGCATTGAATTCTGGTATGACTTTAGTTAGAGCCTGATGGTATTTACTATCGAATTTAGCAGTATAGCTATTGGAGATCAATATCCTTTGGCAGTGCGTACCATGATTTTTGAGTTTCACTATCGGAGATCGTAGGTACCAATGACCACCTCAATTTGAAGTGATACCTATTGCAGTCGAATGATCTTCTACCGGTGAAAATAATGTGACTACTGAAAGACTGACCGGAATTCCCCTATTGATGATGAGTTCATCCAGCTCCATCAGCGAAACACCGGATACTATTAATATACAAAATCATACCGATAGACAAATTGACTTGGCATTATTTTTAAACTATTGGTCAAGAATGAGAACGATCATTTGCCGTTCATGTGCATAGATGGGAATGCCAAAAGATCACGAAAGTTTTGAGAACTGTGTGGATGGAATTTTTATTCATGTTTGAATCAGTGATGGTGAACAGAATGTCGATTGTACTGAACGAGATGATCAAGTAGTCTGAAATTGATGTTATCGCGTCAAGAAAGGTTGATTCATGTTAATCGGAAGAGGCATGATGATGCAGAAACCGGAGTATTTCACGTACCCCAATTTAAATACCAATTCCATTTTACACCCGGTGAAAGATTCTCAGGAATCTCTGCTGCCGCTTGGTTACATGGGTACACACCTATAAGATGTTCAGTAATTGGGTATATCAGGTTCTTTAGATTGCGTCGGTTAACTCAGTGTGCGATCGTGTTTTCGTCGGACTTAGAATGGGAGTCCCAAGTCGGTAGCTGGGAAAAGGATAAACTCTAGTCGAGCTGACAAACGACTGGATTAATCACGGCGCAGTGAACCGGGTCCGTTTCCTTAACGGAGGACTACGAATCCGCGAACGATAACGTTGTAGGATACGTTCACGACGTAATTGAGTCTCCGCAGCTCTCGCCTTACTCCCACTCCGATTTCTCTCCAACTTGAATCAAGGAAATTTGTTGCGAACAAAAAGTAGGTCGAATCACAATTTCTAGCTGCGTTTAGTCCCATCGAAACTCTGATGCGAAATGTGATTCGATTTTGTGTCGGAGCCACTCTTTTTCATTCCGCATTGATCACTGCGGTCACTGTAACAGGTGAATAGGACCGATGTCATTCATGGGATTCTACAGCTGTTTCAGTTTTGGTTCCAGATCAGATGGTTACCTTTTCATGCGTCCCTCGAAATCGAGCTAACTTTTTTCCGATTTCAGTTCAAGTATTTTCTGCCCATCGGCTGACAGCCATTGAAGGAACTGAATGGGGTTCGATTGATTTGCGGTTCTTTTGACAAACTCCGTTTTATCAGTGGTGACATATTCTCGGCAGTGGCTTGCTGGTAGAAAACGGATGCGGTTGCCTGAGGGATGGGAAGATGTCGAGCTTTAAGGAAATGTAAATCGCATTAGCAGTTACCAGCCTCGATAGAGAAGGAGAGAGAAAGAGAGAGAGAGAGAGAGAAAGAGAAATACGGAAACGGAGAAGGACCAAGGAGTTGAACCAGTTTCCTTCGTTAGTTAGCCGATGCGCTGAAGCCTCCTTCTCTCCCAGGAGTCCTACGAAGTCTGGAAGCTGTAGCCACCCCGGCGGCTGATTCAGTTGCAAATAAGATCGATTATATTGGACGCGCTTCGCCTCCCGATTGCAGGAATTAAAATGTTCCTCCTCCTTTCCGGCACGCTACGTTGAGTCTCCCGTTTACCATCGACGAAGACGGAATCCGTAAGCCTGGAGAATCCCCGCAGGAGTGAAATAGGAGCCGTGATCCAATCCTGGAAACTTTAAAGCTGCAGTCTGAATTTCAATAATGATATGAATAATTTTTTCCACTATTTCTTTCATTCTTTCTTACTTTTTGTTTCCTTGCCATCCTGAAAATCACGCAAAATCACGAACGGCACCCACGATCATTTCCGTTCTTCGAGGCACTCCGGGTAGTAGTATGACGCAGCAGCAATCTCCGTCCGTGGACATAAAATATCTTATTCCCTAGCAAAAGCTGACTTGTATCTTTCCGCGAATATAATAAAATTTCACCCTTACCTTTTCCCCAACGTTCAACCCCCCCTCATCCTCCCGTCCACGCGTCCCTCTGCCCCTCATCCCTCACTCCTCGCCCTCCGCCTCGCTGTGGCACTTGCAGAGAAAATATGGTCACTGTAATAACGATTTCTAAGGTTACGCTGTACGGTCTGTAATCGTAGGGTGGAAATTTATTTAGTGGCATATGCAGAACAGCCAAGGTATGGAAGATTGAAGAAGGGCGAAAATAGGGAAGAAAAACATATTCATGAATATGTATATCGTTCAGTTACACACATTTTGTTGATTCGCATGTCATACATACTGATCTCGTTGGTACGGGTCTAGTTCTAGTCCTATTCCGGCCGTAGTTGAATCCCTCTGCCTCTCTCTGCCTCCCTCTATCTCTCGGCCCATTTGCATCGCTCTGAATCTGAACTCAAACTGGAATTCGCTTTCAATTCGTTTCCAACTTTAACTTGACTCGTAAGTGCTCGAAAGGTATGTGTGCATGCATACCACTGCGCAGCTCCGAGCATTGGAATGAAAAGTTGAGAATATCCGCGGAAGATAGGGATCCAAGGCGAGCAGGAAGTGGAGGCAAAGAAAGCACTCTTTCTGGGGTAGAGGATAATTTTGGGAAAGAAAATTTCAACGAGGAACAAACTGCCGGAGGCGCCATTTTCCCCGATCAAAATACGATCAATAAATACTTGCAACAGCTCGCAGGTTGAAGGTTTAATTTGAGTATTAAAGTCCATTAAAGTCCATCGACCATGGGGTGGTTTTAGACAATAGGCATTACCGTGGTGTCGATGTTCGGTAAAATAGGGGAAAAATGGAAAAACGTTGTGGCTCCAAGACACGGAGGTCGCGGGCCGTTAATTACGACGATAGATTGGGGATAGATTAATTTGAGGGGGCTTCGAGTAATTACATTTCGCCCGGTATGACCTAGGTGAAAACGTGATCGTCGCACGGATAATTATCTGCATGAGGCAATTCATCAGTTATTCGAGCGAAAGTACCTCTACCTACACCACGAATGATCCCAATATACTACGGTCATCGCTGACCAAAGCTGATACACGCACGAGGTTGAGTTACGCGTCGATTTCACCCTGGTTACCTCTCAGGATAACGGTATACCGCTGTGGAATACTACAGTAATCGTCAGGTCGCGCCTACCCCGAGGCAGACTGGCTTATTCGCCTCTGAGATAATTGGAAATTAACCAACCGTTGGTCTGTGCGACCATCCCTCTGTAATCACAAATCGCCTCTCTGCACCCCTGTCATTAACACCATCGACGAATGTGCATCCCGCGGGTTACGTACTGCACGAGTCACTCGATTTATAGAATATGTTCCTGGCGACGTAGGGAAAGGGTAAATAACACGAAATTTAACGGGCTATTTCCGGAAGATTGATGGAGGTTTGTGAAACGCACTATCGGAAACCAAAAGGTTTGAAATCCACGCAGCGATCCACCTGGATCTTCGTGACATACGTGCTTTTCTCGTTTTCCTGCTTTTTTCTTCGTCAGTTTTGATCAGTTGCAGGGATGCAGGTGCCGTGGTGAGGCAACGATGATGTAGCTTGATGTAGGTGAGAGATAACCGAGTCAGGTCATCTGCAGAAGTTCGCCAAGACCGGGCACCGCTAATTCCCTTCAGCGTCCGACCCGTTATATCTTCATTTTCTGACGCTTCGAGCACAGAAAGGATGACAAATATTGTAGACACGTTCTCGTGTAGTTAGAGTTGATCTTCCCTCACGGGGAAAAAAGTCTTCTCCAACAGTGGGTATGGGTTGATGTTCGATATTTGCTATACTAATATTTGGGTACGTATATCGATACGGTAAAGGGCGAAGTGGCATATGATGAGTGCCATGGCGTTGCATGATGCAGGATGTTCTTGTTGACCTAGCCAGTCTGCTCTCCATCTCATCGCAGTTAGACTATCAGAAGGTATGGTCGAGCGAAAGCCTCCGTTCCCGACTTCTCAATTATATAATCATTCCTGGTTGTAGTTTTTGTGATCAAAAAGCGTCAGATTTAAGTGGCCTATTCCGCTTCATCGAATCGGCTGAACCGATTGCTCGAGGTAATGGAACAAGGTACATTGGCTTTCTCTGTTCACCTAGGCGGAGAATAGACTATCTATAAAAGACGCTGCTAGACATGATACCAATTTATCTGTTTTTCAACCCACGACAAGAATTTTCTTCGTCGAAGGATACTGCCTTTATTCAGTCGGGCGAACCCCTGCCGAAGAAATAGTGTTTCTCTATCTCAAGGGGTATTATTGTTTCTATTTTGCTTTCGTAAATGAATAAGGCCACTGTGAAGACTGAGGGAGGTATTTTGTTGGGATATCGACGTCAGATAGTTCCCCAAATTCAACCCTCGGATTGTGTAGCTGTCCTAAAAAATCAATACATGTTACAGTCGCGACAGAATCCTGATACCAAAGGCAGAGACAAGAGTCAATTATTTGATGTATAAAAAGATACGTTGGTCCCTCGGTCTCTCCGCTTTTTATATTTGCTCATTTTTCGAGGCCGTAATAATTGTGAAATCTTTCAAAAGGTCGCGAAGAAAGCGGAAAGGAAGAAAGCAATAACTTCGATTACAGAGATAAGCGGAGACAAAGGGAAGCTGATATAACGGAATGAATATTTCGGCTGTAAAACTTGACATAAAAGATAAGGCAGAACAATTCCTCTCGGCTACTGTGCCATGGGTCCTATCCAATCAATCAAACTCCCTTCCTGACTGTGTCTCTCGACAGTTTCCCGAGGATTCATTCGATAACACTCTTATTAACGCAACAAAAATCTGGCTCTCATTTCCATTTCTAAATCGAAAAACCTTCGGTATTGAGTATCACGAATGGATATGCCTCAACGAAATTTTATCCTTCCCTTTCATAAGGTTGATTATCTTACGTAATTCTGGAGGTTTTCGCGGTGGTAATTGAGAAACTGAGAAGAAAATTTGATTTTTTCCATGCACACATTGACATAGTATAATCAGGAAAAACTGGTTAGTGAATGATTATCGTGAGTTTCCTTTTGATCCTTACAGAGGAAACCAGTCGGAGCAGCAATACGAGAAGAGAGGTGTGGAGCAAAAAGGTAATTGCGTTCTCCTTCGGTAATTAAATTTACCTATTAGGTGGCAGCGGGTCAAAGTTTAATCGAACGACTAATGAGCTGAACGACTACTGAACGAGGCTAAATTACGTGGCTTTCGAGGGAGCGTATATCACGATTTTTATTCCTATGGGTATAAACTGGTATGTTTTTTGGGAATCGAAATATTTGCAGGACTTGATAAGTTGTGGCGAACCACCTTTGCGATTTGTGAAAAATAAGTATGCCCCTTTAATCCTTTAGGCCCAGGGCAGTTTGGTATACTGGAACAATAAACAAGCCTCTGAAAAATGGCACATACGTCCATCTGGTTTTTGGTCAGCTGTCAGGCAGACAGACCAGTGTCGAACAACATTTTTTCAGATTTGATGCGAGCTGTGACGGTCTCGAAGTTGATCTGGTTATTCGAAAACCTATTATCCAGAGTGCAATGTCTGTCGCATAAAGCCCTTCCCGACCGACTGTCACATCAGTTATGAAAAACACGCCCATTCTGTAACTCGTTATTTCAGTTTTATTGATTTGTTGTTATTGTCAGGGCTGTTGAAAAATGTTGATAGTCTCGTTTTTGTATGCAAAACAAACTTCCAGGTGGGTCCTTTTTCAGTAAACAGCCCCTATCACCTCCGATCATTACCTTTTCAATTTGGACTATGCTGTAGGTCCTTGAAGGTATTTCGATATTTTTTTCATCAACATTATAGCCACATATGAATAGATGATGGTGTCCCTAGAAATGGGATCCAGTATAGCCACGCGATGTGTTCTGCATTAATGGGGACGTGGTTAAACTTTTGAGTAGGCAAAAGTTGCTCGGCTTGGACTAGGAAATCGACCTTGATGGGGCCACGTAGTTGGACGACGAGACGGATCTCGGTCCCGAGGAGTTCGTGGAGGCAGGTCGTGCGCCGCTTACGAAAAACGCGCGTCGGTAGACCGTCGCTTATCGCCCATCACTCGCAATTTATAACCGGCTGAGATCTGACTCAATTTTAAGCTAGGACTGAGACAGGCTTGCTTGCACCATTTTTTTTTTTCCACCGTTATCTTTCTATTACTTTTGCAATCTCTGAAGAGGAAACGGTAGAGTCTTTCCATCCCCTCTACCTCTTGCCGCTCCAGAACATTAATATCACGCGTACACACCCATCCTCAAAGTTCATGAATCTAAGAGTGAAATGGTGTGTAGATAGTCTGCGGAAAGGAGTAGAAAACTTCGCTAATCAAAACTCTGTTAAAAACCAGTCGATTATCTCAGTCGAATTCAAAGGTTAATGATATTGCCTACTCCAAAAGCGCGGGCTTTTCGGCTCCCGGCGCTGACTGAGTCCCAAGTGGTGGGGAGACCTCATAGGCCCAGGCAGGCCGTGAATGGCACTTGTGCGCAGCTGCAACTGTGCGAAAATTGCCTGTCCAATGCTACTTGGATAATTTACGGATCATTTCTCAATCGTTCATTCGATTGCATCAATTTGGGTCTTTAATTGAAGATTATAAGAATGTCGCCAAGGAATCACTCCGGCATAATGTTGAATAGAAATTCACTCATCGCTGTGTCTCGTTGCGAAGATAGCCCACTTTCGAGACTGTTTTTTGCGAAACTAGAACTGAAATCTAAACTTCGGCGAAGGAGGCGACAGAGTACAACCTTTACCTGAAAAATGACTGCATAGAAACTTGATCTTTTTTGAAATGTAAGAAGAACCTGCAGTCAAGTGAATACAACATGAGTAAGGAAAGATAAACTCAGTATAATCGAAGCCTTGGTGAGCCTATCAGTTCTCCAGTATGATCATGCAGTATTCGTGAGTAAAAGTTATTAAGATGGGCATTATTAATCGTAAACTGAGTTGCCGCGAGGAAAAGTTATATCCCCTTTTCCCCATGAAATTTTCACGACGTAAACTTAATTAAGATTTGTGGGTAGAACTAAAAGGTTTTGTGACGAAATGGCAGTAACCTTTATTTATTACTGAACCCAGAACCGGTTATTAATTTTTTCCCGAACGATATAAACCGTTAAACGAAACATATATTTATATGAATAATATTCAACTCCAATCATCTTCGAGCTACAGACTCCACCGAGCCGCTTTTGGATCGCGATTAAATTTTACCGAAAGTCTATTAACTACGCTGTTAAAGCCTTCAGTTTACAGGTATACGAGTTAATCACGGATTGCCACTGAATACAGTTCCCCAAAAATCATTGCCGCATCCTTGGAAGCAAATCCAAGAACGTTTGTTTGTCGACGATTCATTCTTCTCTCCGAATTAGCGGATAGACAGAATAATTAATAATAAAATTGAATGAGTTAATTAATTTCACCTTAATTATGCTCGTCTCAAAGGGAGGAATTCCGCACGGTTGAAAAGGCTTTGATTTTGGCGAAAAAAAAAAGAACGAGGAGACACTCCTTTGATCCGCCACGGAGGGTTTGAATGAAAATTAATGGAAATACAAGAGCGCGCGCAGGACCCATCCAATCAGAAGTATATGCTTATAATTTTCCGTTTCTAAAAAGTGGGTTAACGAAGTGGCACACAGTCCCGACTCGAGCGTTGGTGTGAAAAGGAAAAAAAAAAAAAAAGTGAGGCGTACTGAAAAAACTGTCCAGCGTTGTAATTCCGCGAGTCGAACACTCCCCAATGAAATCGCAATTATATAAATTGGCGAGCACCGTTGCAGCCACTTTGCCTTCCTTTTTCCTGGAAATAAAATAATCGCGGGATTAGCGTATAAACGGGCGGAATGGACAGCCAACCAACTACATACCCATCGCGGATACAAAATGCCCGCCTCCACCTCCGCTTCGGGCAACGAAAACGTGGTCCGAATTTCCGAGCGGAAAAGTGAAAAACTTCCCTCTTTAAGCTACATCTAACCCGTGTCAGAGACCCGCGCGTGACAACTTATCCCCTTTACCTGCAGAGCACCATGGTGTATATATGTACATAAATTATACATAACATAGACGTACAGGTTTCAGGGTAAGATTATGTGTTAAGTAGAACTAATCTAGTGGAATATCTTACACAGCTATTCGGATGTATATATATACATTTTTCTTTGGTTTAGGTTCACCAGTTAGGAAAGAGTATGTATACCGACATTTAATGCCACTTCCGGCAAACGGGGATTGCCGTATGGGATTCATTCACAGCATGGTGACCACAGATGATCAAAACCTGTAGTCAACTGTCAAGAATCAGCGGTGCTTCAGAAAGAAAAAAAGGTTTGTCGTTTGAAAAATCATCGTCTCTTTTTCACACGCGGAACCATCTTTTAAACAAATTTTCGGTCCTAGTTGTTCTGGCTTATAGGTTTGACTTTTTCCAAAAATTGTTTCAATTTCAAGCTTTCTTTCATCCCCACAGAGGTGATCAGTTGATTGGTTTGTTTTTTATTAACAATATACAAAAATCCACCTCATGAGCGGAGAATTTTTTGAAGGTAACATTTGGTGGCTGCGGTGGGATGTTAAAATTTTTGAGGCATATCTCAAATCGCATAATTTGGTTCATTGAACTTCCAAATCTAGAGCCTCTAGGTATTCTTCGTGGGCTAATTCATGTTGCAAATGCAGGTCACTGAACAAAAAAGCGATTATCTTATACGTTTTGATTTTTGTTGATCGGTTTAAGAATTCCGTGAAGCTTTGAATTAATTTTTCCAGCTTTTGAAATATTTTACAAAGTTTATTTGCTATAAATTCTACCTATCGTCAGTGTTACGTGAGATATATACAACCACCATATGCCATGGTGACCTACTAGGTTGTTAAAAATTAATTGCGGAGCATATACAGCTGCATGATGAAATTACCGGTTATCAGACAGTCGTAGTTGCTGTTCCGAATTGCGTCTTTATAATTTATTCATAGTGGTAAAATTGATGGGCCAAAATCTCTATAATTCGAACCATGTGCCACCACGCAAGGACAGAAGCATGATGACACATCCGTTGTGAAAATCAATTACGCATCTGAGAATGACAAATCATTCAGTTCAAAGGAAGAAATAAATGAATAGAAATAATAACATAAGCTCGAGCATTAATAAAGTGTTTTGTTATCGGTCTATGTAATCGTTAGTTATTTACTGTCTCGATCGTTTTGCATATTTTTCAGCAAACCATAGTAGTCTAATTTTCACAATTTTACGTACCTAACGTAATGGATTAACAATTAAGACTAAAAACCGACAACATACGTTGCGACTAACGTTTGAAAACAACTTTGTCCGATAGCTGAGCCTGGATCAATAACAAAAACACAGTGATGTCTCGTGGAAGGTAGGTAGTTGGATAAACATCACGAATAAAAACGGCATGGTTAAAATTACAGAGCTGAAAGGCCCGGTCGCGGTGGCAGTCAGGACGAATAGCCATATCTAATCAAAACAAGGTTGATAAAACGCATTTCTGTACCTACTACGCGAGTGAACGTAAATGGCAAAAACAGTATAAACAGGGTAAAATGATTTAGCAAAATTTCCCCTCATAGAATGTAACATAATTGAGGTGTTATCTACTCGCTCGGTATAAGCGTGCAGGAAAACATAACCAGCATTAATGGGTTTTCTCTTCGCCTCTCTTTGTTCCTCGCCTTAATCTCTCTCCCTCTATTTTTTTCTTATTTGTTTGGTCTCTGCCCGTTGTTTTTATATTTCCTTTCTTATTTATTTTTATTCATTTATTTTTTCTTTATCTTTTTTTTCTTGTTTTCGTACAGGAGCTGAAATAGCTCGCATGGCAATAAATATCAGGCTGCATCCACACCGCTAGGATATAGTATCTCTATTCTGTTGCACGTGGAATTGCGCAGACGCAAACAGCCGCCGCGGCGCAAGACCAACCGCCTGCACAGATTGGACCAACCCAGGATGGTGTAACCCGTGAGATTTTACGATTAACGTACCAACATCTGCTTTCACGCTCAACTTCTGATTAATATTTATGACGCGCGCTACAACATCGCCTAATTACTCGCTCGAGTAATGTTATACTTCAGACTTTGGATTATCCTAAATTAGGCAAATAAACAAATAAGGCAGTCGGCGGATAAACGGTACACAACAGTGCGAGCCGTACAACACTGAAATTATTTTACAACACTGAGAGCTTTCATTGCGTTCGCAATCATTCAGAATAGTTTCACGTATCATTGTGGTATCTGGATAGCTGCAGAGATCCAAAGAATAGTAAAAAAAAAAAAAAAATATTCATTCACAAACAAACGTTCACGAGGTCAAACGCATGTGATAACAGGAAATAGTTTCAATGTGAAGTAGTAAAACGATTGATAATGAAACCGAATGATGAAGAGGGTACAAGCTGTGCTATCGCAAATATCGAAGATTCGTCAATTGTTCGGCAATCCATAATTTGGTGCTCAGATCGAGAATGAATGTGTGTTGGAAGAAATAGAGCAGACTGAGCAAATCAATTCATTACTTGTTAATATGTCTTCACGATCAACTACTTGCCCGGCTTTGGCCTGGATTAACTTTATTCCGATGAGATTTTTCAATTTCACTGCAACCTTAATTTACAACCTGACAGCTTGACAGAATTGCTAGCACCCGTCGCAAAATCCATTATTCTATATATAGGGGTCTTTTGCGAGGCTAGATTATGTGATAGTGACTGGTTGCCTGTTTCCAGGCACTGCATATGTTTACCGGAAATTATCCCTTAGTGTAATGCTTCTGTATCGAGACACCGATTGCAATCAGAAATTCTGTCGGCTACAACCCCCCATATCTGATTTTCTGGATTGTGGGATAGTGGGACAGTATTCTTACAGTTTCTTTACAGCGAAACGGTACCTACTCAGTGAAATAATTTTTGACGTCACAACCCGTGGGGCCTCTATGTTGGGGCGCGACTGATAGCTTCACTTCTAAGTACTCGAGCATCATAAAAGCTTTGGCTTTCGTATATAACCATTTGCGTGAAAGTTATTCGTATTCGGGATATCGTCTCTACGCTATTTTTCATACACAAGTTTTTCGCAACTTTTCTCTATTCAATTTGCGTTCGTGGCGAGCTCCGGATCTCGCTTCCCTCACTCCCTCCCGCTCTCGCTCTCTCTCATTCTCACTTCTCTCATCCAAGGCAGAGCCTCTTGATGGTAATAAGATGTAAAACGTATGCGACCCGCATTAACATAACTCGCTCGTGTACTACGGCCAATATACACTGCCGCCCCGAATCTCACACAAGATAATTCCGGGACACCCTTGCCTTGCATCTCGAGGCCAGGTCGAGTGTCTCGAGTGATGGATTATATATTTAGATATCCGTCTCACACTTCAAATTGGGAAAGTGCTTTTCCCTCTGACAGAGAATCTACAAGATATTTTCAGGTGCTAAATATACCGCAAGTTGGTACGAACCATTGCTAAATAGACTTAGCTCAAGTTCTTTTTTTTCATATCTACGTAGATCGGTCATTGGCGTTGGTCAGGCCTTGACCACTAGTGTCTCGTATCTATCTAAATTCGAATCTAACTGTCAGATGCGCTCAATCATTACTCAACTTCGCCACATGCTCGCCAGGTGGCTAGAGCCGAATTCCTCTCGCGCGAGAGAAGTAAGTTAAACAGTTCACATGATCAGCGAGTGGCATTTTGAATTACTTGAACATTGGCCGTAATTGTGTGTCAAGTCGATTCTTGAAGAAATGCATCAACCCGAAATTCATGTCCTTACGGAGATATGATGAGGCTTGGCAATTGTAATTGTCTTCTTTTAATTATGGAATATTACTTCAGTACGTCGAATGTTGCAAGACGTAGGACGATGAAATTTGTTCGCTATTCATTGGATGCAATCGAATGAATAGACTTAACGGCGTTTGGTCGATAACATCAGTAGATTTGGCTATCGATAATAAAATGTCTAATATATGTTTGAGTACAAATACATATTAGCTTCGGAACTTCGGTCAGACTCCCTCTCCATTATCCACAGCTTGCTGAAGTCTGCGCGCAACATATGCGTAGTGCATCTGGAAGTTCGGGAGCGCGGTTAATTCAAGTGTCTACGTGTAAATATTATGAACACGAAAGCCTTTCGGTTCTTCTTCTCCTGTTGCGCAGAGGAATTTTCATCAGCTATCCTTTTCTCTCAATTTCTCCGTGCTTAATTGGATACAGCTACTTTATGCGAGGATAAATTGGCGCACTTTTTCATTCGCGTGAAACCGTTGGAGGTATATAGCTGAAACCCAGGCGAGGATACGCTAACGCGGCAGATTCTCTCTGAAATGAAAATAATGTAAAGAGAGAAACGGAGAGAGGAATATAGAGAAGGGTAGAGAGATGGACATAAAAGAAGAGCGTGAGCTTGGACTCACCAGAGGACACCCAGCCCAGATACACCGAATCACGTGGCTTGTAGTAGGTATAGGTGTGCTTTAAAGGTATACGGTGCCAATTTGGCTTAGGCCTACCCCCCGTACGCTTGTTAAAATTAATTAATTCGTTCCGAGAGAGAGGAGAGCAAAGAAGAGAACCGGGAGTCGGCGAGACAGAGCAGCGAAAAATTCAGTCGAGAATATACATATAAAGATCGCAGAAAAAATAAGGAAAAAAGAAACGAAAAACGAGAAGAAATTACTTGACATATAAATAAGCACAAACGGGTGGTCATGTTATGATGACAATTCACTTGTATACGTGATTCACGTCCAAAGAAGAAATGTAAATTTCTTTTTATTGCCGTGTCGATGATGAAGTATATATTTTTTTATTTTTTTTTTTTTTAATTCTTGTTGATCATCGATTTTGATAATTCAAGAAGCTAAACGAAGAATGTTATTAATTTAACGGTTGCATTTTTTTGGGAGCTTAGCGCTAAAGCTCCTTTTAATTTCGACTTTTCGCGTGCTGCGGAGTGCCACTTTAAAATTCAATTACCGTGCAGTTTTACGGGCAGACGGATTCTCGATAGTTTTTAACAAGTTCAGGGCCATAGTAACTGCAACGGCAAGTTTAGAGTGGGGAAAATAAATTTTCCGCTATCAAAAAGATAAATGTGATGTATAGAAGAATATAAAGAGTGAATAAAGCGGGTGTATAAAAATTGCGAAAAAAGTAAACGAAAATGGAAATACAAAATGAAAATGGAAAATACAAGGAAGGCTCGTCTGCTGTAGGTACGTACACAAACACATGGCACACTGCTTTTTTAGATATATTATAATTACTGCTGTGCGCGTGTAAGACTCGAGCTGCACAAAGAATTCCATATTGTATAAGGTGCAGCGCAGCGTACGGTGTGAGGGCGCCGCGCAGTGGCTTTGAGATGGTCATAGCCAAGAAATTAGAGTTACAAAGCTGGCGAAACTTTTTAACTCACTATCGTCGTTGCCGATGAAACTTTTGCCGTTATTGTGCCTCTCGACTATAACTCGAATGAACGAGTATAGCGTCTAGCTACGAAAATCCTATAACATTTTATATGATATATATAGGGTGAGTTTCCTCTGGTATGGCATGGGGAGGGGCTTCTTATCATCGCAAACGCCCCGCCTCTTTTTATTCATAATTATTATCGTCGTATCGAGAAACCTTACTTTTATTCCCACGCGCCGTCAAAACTGATGATTTTAACTAGTATGCTTAGTAAGGGGCGGGGCGTTTGCGATGATCAGCCCCTCCTCCATGCCGTATCAGAGGTAACTCACCCTGTACATATTGGCTTGGTTCATAATTTGATCATATTCGAATTTCAATGCTCCCATGGGCCAGAACGGCTCCAAATGTATACAAAGAAATGTAGCGGAGACCCCAGGTCTCAAGGACCGCCCCAAAATTTTCGGATTTTCCCATTTCAATAAAACACGATTTGTGCCATTTCGCGGTTAATTATTTTTCTTCCCATTGCAGTCTAGCTCCGGAAAAATCTAAAACTTGGTACATTCCTTACCTGTTGTGGAGGTATTTTCCGAAAATTTTCAACCATATAATTCCCGAAGCTACGGCTCACAAAAAAAAAAAAAAAAAAATGTCTTATCCTCCAAATTGTGATAAATAAAATATTGTTGTTGAAAATCTGTAAATTCTTCACGGATATCTACCACTATAGGTGAGAGGTGTGCGGAGTTTCTAAATTGAATACGTACGTTTCATTATTTAGTCAATTGTTCAAGTTTCAGAGACCTGAGAAAGTCATTATGTCGTTGACAATAGCGTTGATTGTGGGCTTACATAATATTCCGGTAAACACACTTGGCTCATCTCTTCCACTGTGACATCACGCTGTGAAATCACTGGTACATATTTATGGTTACGTAAATGTTATGCGACTCTGGCGTCCCATTGTATCTTTGACGTATAAGACATGTGCCTGTTTCGTCACAGTGTAACTTTGCAAAGAAAGTATCTTGATACATAACATTGACACAGCGTGCGGGAAGAGCGCTTTTCCAGGCCCGTGGAAAGTGCGGAAAGTGATTGATTCCTGTGCTGAACCTTAATCAGTCACGAATTTTCATTTTTTTCATTATCTCGAAAGTTAACACCTAATCACAGCCAACTCGGCAGCACGCTCCAGGCTTTTAGTCTGTTTATTGCAAGCTGGTCATCCCCTTTTTTATTTCTTGAGCGTACTCACGATTGGAAATACTTTGTTACTATGTTATGTTATTGCTTATTCCCGCACCTTGTGTCAAAAAATAGTATACCTAACGATAGTGGGTTGGTGATCCCTGCATTTGTGCTTCTTGCAGGGATCACTAACTTGCCACCCTCGTTACGTAATGTACTATTATTTTTTATTGACTCGTGAACCCGCACCACTGGGATGTTGCCGTTACGTCACTGTTGCATGTAATATTGGATTGTTGCATTGCAATTTCAGAAAATGATTAAAATTTATGGCCGATAAGTTACTGAACCATCTCAGAAGTGAAGGACATTGTGGGAAGGCAGATATTGTCAACTTACGATAAAATATTTCGAAATGGCATGTCATTTTCTGAAGGATTCGGGGATTTTTGAAAAATCTGATGAATGATTATTATAATCATGTGAAATCCTTTGCAATTTTATAATCCTTACGCAGTAATCAGTATTGGAGTGTAATGAGAAATAAAAATGATGAATAAGGGAATATGGAAACGGTTATTATTATAATATCTTGGTTATTCCATGAATGAAACGTAGTGACTGTAATAATGAATACCGCTGGTTAGCCGATGGCCCGAGGCATAAGAGCTATATGAGGAGTTGAGTGGCGATATTTCGCGCGCGAGTTATCGCCGGGTGATATAAAGCGTGGGTAGAACAAGCCGCGTAAAGTTTTAATTATTTTAGGTAATATTTTAAGTTTCTTAATTACGCCGTATTAACTTAACACTGGCAAATTAGTTCGGCCCGGCCACCAGCCACCAGCCACCAGCTACGGGAAACTTTTGTCCGGTAGGTACCCACTAGCGCCAAGTTAGCATAGGCAAACAACACGATGCTGAAAAGGCGAGACCTTCCCATCCTTTCCCTTTCCCTTTCTCGTTCCCTTTCCCTTTCCCTTTCCCTTTCCCTTTCCCTTTCCCTCTCCCTCTCCCTTGCCCTTCCCTTTCCTTGTTGCAGAACAGGGGATGATGCTAGGCCAAGTTGTGACGGAGGCTGGTAAAAAAACCGAACTTTTTTACGAGCCAAAACGCGCGCCCTTCAGCTGGGTACAAGCTTCTGTACCCATTGTTCGAGGGTAAATCTGAAAAATGATTCGTAATAATTGCGTCCCGGCCGCGCAATTAATCGATTCAATTAAACAATTTTTTTTGTTTCTTCCCTTTGTAACTTATTTCTATTTTTATTTTCAGGACAAAATTAATTCAGTCCTCGTGAACAGTTCCTCTGTGATTTTATTATTGTTATTATTATTTTTTCCTTCAATTCGCTACATAATTATTCTTCCCCCGCACACAATTCTATAACGGGCAGGAATTAACCGGGACAGCTATAATGCCTGCGGGAAAAAAATGACTTCCTATATATATATATATATATATTACGTGTATATAGGTATATACACATAAATGTGGGTATAATTACTCAGATAATGCGGTATATAATGAGCAAAAAGCCCTCTGGTATGAAATTTTCAATAATCTTTTTAATTATGCCGCGAAACTTCTCTCGTATAAATTTTACGGACCTGCGCCACCGGAAATTCAAAATCTAAATGCGCGGTATGTTGCATGGAGATAAACAAACGTCATATTATTATTCACTCACAGTCAAGGAATTATTGCTTCACCTGAATCTCTGGAAAAAGAAATTCAAAAAAAAAAAAGCAAAAAATTAAAAACGAAAAACAAATTGCCTCTCCTTATAGATCGTAACCTGGTGAAATTGAAATCGTAAAAAATTAAGAAAAAATAATTCGAAAGAGGAAATTTCGGGCTCTGCGTTCATTATTGCCAAAAAAATTTTCTAAGTAAGTAAAAAATGATAGCAGACGAATCTTGAAGAGATGACCCTAGGAGTTGGAATTATATACTTCAAGATGATTTGTTTAAAATTTTTTTGTATATCTTTTTCGCTTGGTAATAGCATTTTGAAAAAAGGTATTTCTTCGGAGGGATTCAGCTGGATGGTTGATTAATTTGCCAAAAAGTGTACCTTCGTGTAATATATTGCAAAAAGCTTAATTGAATTTGTATAAATTGTTCAAAGTCTTTCCCAGTACTTATGGAATTCGAGTAAAATAAAAGAAGAAAATTCAATCAGGACTGAGCATATGAAAGTAATAAATTTGACAACATGATTAAGAGTCCCGATTCAACCCAATCAACATTTATCGATATGGACTGTAAATAAGCATTGAAAAGTATTTAAGATACCAATATGCACGCGCATTGTGTTTTAACATCTTTTATCATCCCTGTCGTCGATATACCGAATGTTAGGATGAATAAAAAATAGTCTATAATCTAAATATTTGGGGAAGCGAAAATGCGTATTTGATCAAAGTAGAGGTGAGCATCGGTATTTTTACGCGACCCTAGCGTGTCGAGGTCCGCTTTATTTCCTAACGATCGAAAGCGATGTTCATTATTGTTCAATTTATTAATACCCTCAGCAATTATTTTTGCTTGTATATCGACCTACAGGTATCCAGCTTGTAATCCGGTCGGGTACGCCTGCTGAAATTATTCCACTTTTTCCCCAACAGGCCATAATGGACGCATTGTATATAGCTGCTGTTGGGTATACAGCGGAACCGTATCAGCACCAAGAGTTTATCTAGTCATTAGCGTTCAAAGCCAGTAAAAATGGTTTATTAAATTTATTGTATAATCCTCGAGTCAATTCCGTTACGTTTGTACATACGAAAGCCTGCGGAATACCGTGTCAATTAAAACATTTCAACGCAGCTGAATTCCCGCGAACGCTTGTCCATCCTTTTTAATGGCATTGCCTATGGCTAGCTGAGCGTGGGCGTCCGGAAGCTCGTAGCTCTTCTTATCATTTTCGCGTTTTTGATGACAATTCAGTTTTTCGGCAGTCATTTCAGAGACGAATGATTATCCCTGCCGCCTCTTTCGCCGGATTTTAAATTCCACTTCTAGTATCGCAAATAACAGCCTTGAAAGTCGGACATCTTTCGAGGGGACGCACAGTGACGAGTCAATTTTTTTTCAACATTCTGCGAAAACCATGTCCGAAAGACATCCTTCACTTTTGATTGAGGACCTAAATCGATGCAATCGGAGGAACGCCTGAGGAGTAATCAGTAAAATAGCGAGGCATCGAACAAGCATTTGCAATTGCAGGTGCGCGCCGGCGCCATCCTGGGCCTACGCGCACTAAGACGTATGAGATACCCCCACCACTTGGGACTCAATTAGCGCGGGCAGCTTTCAAGCCCGCGCTTTTTGATTAGTCAACGTCTATATTTCGCCCCTGATGATGAGACTGAAAAATCAATTGGACAGCGAATGATTGATTCAATGTTATTTATAATGTCTGAAAAATATCTGATGAAATTGTTTCGAAAATAACGAATCACGTGTCAGTGTGTTAAGCTTGCAGGCAGTCGCCGGTGAAGAAACTTGTAAATAAGTTTCGCACGCAACTCTTAATACCTTTCTGGTCTGCAGGGATGAAAGTGGTAGCAGGTAAAACTTTCTGGAGAACCTAACTTTTTTTTTTATACACGTACCATCTCATATTTACTCTTTTATCCTTACTTACTCGAAGCGAACGAGCCGCTAGCTTCATTTACTCCGCGTACACCTAATCCATGAAGTTTTCTTTTTTCTACTTGTTTCGTCTACAAAATGATTAACTCGTCATGGCTTCGATTTGTTCTTCAGTTTCCTATTCTAAATGGTATGGAGACTCTTCAAAATTTCAGGATGTCCAATTTTATTGTCTCTTTGGATAAAATTTAACCGAACTTCATTAGGTAAGTACCTAATTGAAACTGTTTTCATATTAACTGATATCATTATATACATTGTATCCCACTACGTTCAATTTGCTCGTTGGTTAGAGTATAAATAATAGTATAGTCGTCGCAGTCTAATCCAAATACGTTCAAAACTTTGATGTATGTTCCATTATGACCGTTTGATTGCACTAAAGTCGAATTGAAACTAGAGCTGAAGCGGGCAGGTAAGTATATCGTCATAGAAATTTCTGAAGAGGCAGTGTACGATCATCTGTGGCTTAGCTGCTCCAGGATAAAGTTTCCCAAGCAGCGATAGAATAACCAACATTTCACAAGGGAGCTTGCAGCACGTTACTCCCGATCACATCTTATCTGCCAGACAACCGCTATTCCACTCACTTTATTTGAGCTCTTTGCACAGAAAATTACATAGCCTCATCTCCCCTGCAAGCTTGGTCTATTCACTCTCTCGGACAAAGCCATGGTTTTTTTTCATATCCCGGCCATTTTGATTGTGTATTATATAACATACCCGCCACCCAAGACTTTTAAATTCTTCGAACCTTTTATAGATGTTGTATAAGCGTTTAAAAGCTTGAATGCCTTGTTACGCTTCTGTGTTTGACGTAATTTGTAATTTATGTTACCACTTTGATGCGGGTGGTTTGATTGGTCAACAGAGACTAAATGTGGGGCCATCTCAAAGTCGGGAGAATGTCACACACTGACCTTTTCCCCATTGCTTAACGGGACTTCGTAGTCAACCGAGAAATGCCAGGCAGAAATTTTCATCATTCTGTTGGGAATGGGTAGGTTGCTACCTTAGCCAACAACCAGATAGCTGCATGCTACAAGAACAGAAGCCCTTCACGAGAGTAAAGCCTTCACCAACTGGAAATCACTTTTCCTTACCGACTCGTTTTGATCCGGTTGGGATTCTCTAGTTTTATATGAAAACTGTCTTCGTTTAACAAACATCACAAAGGACTGGAATCGATTTGAGGGCTAATACAAAATCTACCGTTCAACGTCATTCGGTCTTTCCTTACAATACGACGAAGGAAGAACAACTGTTTCAAAACCGCACCTTGAGAAAAAATTTTCGTCATCCTCAGGTTCAAAATGTTGGGCGTTATTCAAATGTACGGATACTTCAGATCAGCGGAAGAGTTAAAACAAAGTGTGGGATTCAGTATCTAATTGATATTTGACTTGGCTCTTGAGGACAACTCGTGTATACCTACGCGATATATCCTATGGGTATAGCAATATTTGGTACCTACTACGCGCTTAATACTCCCACCTGCATATAAAGGGGTGAATAAAAGCTTAGGGCCCTATTTGGGGGATGTTAGTTTGCCAGAGTAGTATCCTGCCAGCAGATATTCGGAGTCTGCAATAGGATTAACAGTTCTCAATTAGACTTTCACATTTCCACGATCATGAGCAAATCCCAGCGCTCGCAGACTTTTGACAATATGTTTATTCGCGTGTTTCAAAAGCTTTTCCCTGCACTGCGCGAGAAAGTGAAAAGTTTTATTCCATTAAACCCCTCGGCAAATGAGTGACTAACTAAAAAGAACGTGGGGTTTTGTTCTGAAAAAATACCAGAGTGGCCACGTTGACTGCAAAAAAAAAAAAAATAAATAAAAACAAATAAATAATAAACTCTTTTTTCCGTCTATTAGAAAGTATAGTCCTTCTCTTCACTTTGCTTGGGAGATATAGGGGATGAGATTCTTCACTAAGAAGGAAGCAGCAGCAGCATACGAAAAGAAAATAAGAAATATCGGGGAGTGAATAGAGGGAAGATACTCGGTGAAAGAGTTTTGTGCGTGGATAACGAACTAGCCTGTCCAGTTTACTGGCAACCGGAAGGCTAACAGCTTTTGCTGTTCTCTCAACTAAGTGCAGTGGCGAGTACCCGCCTACCACATAAAACTAAGTCACGACTTCAGACTAGGGTACGAGGAAAATATTTAGATGTACTTTATTTTTAATAGAAACTCCCAGCCAGAAAGCATCCTGCAATTTGAGTTTCATTTTTCCATCAGATTTTGATTCTTGTGCTAGAAAAACCATCCGCCAATAGTAATCAAGGGCGTTTTATAGTTGGCAGAATTTCTACAGAATTTTCCATCTTTCATTTTTCATTTTCCATTATCCATTCTTTTTCCGAGTGACTTCACCATGCTGACAATCTTTCAGTTGAAAATTTTTCCACATCTTTTGTTTTTATTTTTTCGCCGTACCACTGGTTCGTTGTGGTTTTTTTATTTTTTTTAATTTTTATTTATTCTTCCATTTTTCTTGCTTCTCAGACCCCAGGCTTCCGGTCACGCTTCAATGCTCGCGAAACAATGTTTTTCTCCGCTAACATAGCACACAGTAGAGTGCACTGGGCAAAGATGTCACTTGGATGGCTGCGAAGTACAATGCTGCGCGAGTAGGAACCCACATATTCGCTTTACCTCTTCTCTGTGAGCCGAAGACAACATCATGCGAGTACAGGATGGTTTTCCAGCAATTGATTAACCTCATTTCGGAATTTTCCATTCGTTATTCCTACTAGCCACCACATCGAAGAGCCAGGGAGTAGAAGTAGGGTTACACAAAAGTTCTGTGTATTCAACGATTTACTTACATGTACCCAGCTCAACTCCTATACTCGCATTTAGCGAAGACTCTGTTACTCCGTTCCCCTCGAAATGGAAAATCGAAAAACGAATGCAAAATGGCAAAAAGGATCCTTGTTACAGCCAGCATGTATTTGAATATAAACAGCCCGTGAAAACTGCTTGCTCTAACTTCGTAGATATTGTATTGTGGTTAGAGTAGGTAGGTATACAGAGCACCCATTTCCCCTTTAAGTACATACATATATACATACGAAATATCAGCACTGAGATGCAGCATACAGTGTGCCTTACTTTCCTCCATCATCATTCTCACCTTAAAATCATACCAGCGCTATGGCCCCATGAGTTTCATCCTTATTCCGAATTTTAATCAGCCAAGGGAGATGATCAATAATTAATTAATTTTAGTCATAGTTAAGTCAGGCACTACATCTCTACAGTGCAGTGTGCTCGTTTGGCGGTCGTGCAGACCCAGCAAAACGCGTCCATGCAATGTTCTGGTCGGGGTGTAGGTCGGAGCTTGAGACTATAAGAGCGCTTCTGAATTTCAATCAGTCACTTTCCCGGGGTAGACTGACGTCGCAGAGACGCCAAGCCGTTGCCTGCTCGTGAAGTAGAAGCACGAATACTGCACTGGATTTAAGGGCCTTCTGTCGACACATAATGGGCGACACAAATTTATCCGTGAATAGTTAAAACCAGGGCTCCACTGGTGGAGACTATCTATTTCCCTGGAGCACTTTTACATGAAAAGCTAGCGATCCTATTTGACCTTTATTTTCTCTTAGAAGATTTTGTCAACCTCATTTGATTATCGAGTTATTCTCAAGTGCGATTTTAATGCTGTAGTGACCATTCTCATAAGATGCTCGAAAAACATTTATGAAGTTATAGACTTCCCGATATCCTCTCTGCATTATTTTCGAACTCGCGACGTCCAAGGACCCTAAATATAAGTATTAGTAATTATTACGGATTAAATTCTGCGCTGTTGATCCCACCGTCGTCACCAGTTGTTACAGTCTTGCCAAGCTCATATTTCAGCAGGAGAAATTAAGCAGTTGATAAAATGAATTGAAATCAATAAGTGGGTCACGACGTGAAATTGGTTGATAATAGATTCTTTATTCATAATTTCTGCAGCTTATTATGTCATATCTAAGTTGTTAATAAATTATGGGTTGAAATATTCGCTGCGATAGTTTGAACCGAGTTTTATCGATTCCTTGGAGAATCAAGAGTTAAAGTTGATAGTTTGGTTGTCCATTATAAACTTTGTGTAATTTTTTTGGAGCTAGCAAGTAATGAAATCAATTAATTTCTGATTTATAGTCGAGGCAAAAAGTAATTTTCAAAGTTGTTGTCAGACGCAGTTAATTCGGAGGTAACTTTAAAGTTAGGAGAACGATGTTCATAAAATCTAAAAGCGTTTCCCAAAGTATTTAGACGAGATGTTTTCGCAGAATTGAAGTAATATGCCGTGGTTTTCACGATGGTATCTGACTTCGTTTCAGAGATATATAATTAAAAAGTCACTTTATAACGACGCGACGTCTCAGTCCAGGAGAATTTTGTGAAAAATTCTACGTGTCGGTTTCGACTTTCTCGTTGTTTGCGAGAGTGTCGCGCGAATTGGCTTGCAGGGGCGAGTGGAGGCGGGTGAAAGCTGGCTTATCGGAGTCCAATTTTGTAAAAAGCATTTCTTTATCTCGGCTAATGTTTCGGGACGAGTGATGCTGCCGGTTCTGATGGTTCTTCCCGTCTGTCTATCCAGTCCTTTCCTTCCGTATATACGTCAAAGCCACTCGATAAATTCGCTCAAAAGCAAAGGGGAGGTCGTATATTATTCGCACTGTACATCAGCACCTGGAAAAAAAAATTATCGGAATGAGAAACTGAACATATGAGTATCGATCCATGTCGAAGCCGTTAGTCGAACCGAGTCCTACTCACATTTTTTTCAGTCCTGAGAAACGCCCTATGTAAATATACCTTCACGTAGAGCACAAGTACGTACTATGATGTCATCATCATATTCTCCTAGATTGTATAATACAGAGTGAGTCAAGTGCTGGGTAAATTTAATGCTACTGAAACAGAGACTGGGTTATCCGCAGCCTACAGCCTGATGCGAAAAAAAAAAAAAAAAAAAAAAAATGCAGTAGCTGCTGCAGCCGAAGCGTTTGTTGGATCGAAAAATTTATGGGGCGTTTTGACCTTGGGGTTTCTTCTCCTTCTTCTTCTTCTTCTTTGATATTATCGGTCCATTCTTCGCCTAAAAATATTTTTCGCACATCGATAAAGGAAGATAGAAAATAATAAAACATAATAAAATGGAATACAGATATAGACAACTATGGCTTTGATCTTTGATCATTTGCGAGAGTTTTCTACGAAAGGGGGTTATTTAACGTTCATAAATTACATGCCTTTTACAGCATATCGGATATGGAACTCTATTCTCCTGCTGCTTCGGCGTTAGTTCAGTTCTTACAAAGAATAACGTGGAGTCATATAAGTACCACGGAGTTTACTCTCTTTCTAGATATGAGGACTCTTCGGTTTTTATATCTCCCGACGAATTAACGACTCACCTGGCTCCGTTCGTAATTAGTAAATGGCTAATTAATTAGTTAAATTACTTTAATATTCGTTATGCAGAGTGAAAACAAAATAATTAAATAATGCGTGAAATACCATGAAATATCGACACAGAGTTGGACTCCGCGCAATTAGTTAGGAGGAAAATTTGCCACAAGGAACAGACAATGATCAGCCCTTTCTAACAATGATAAGATATTATATCCCCGAACTTCTTTATTGCAGAAATTTCTCGTGAAAATTTTCAATTATTTAAAGAAAGAAAGAAAGAAAAAATACAAACCTAGCGAACTAAAATCACTCGCAGTTACTTTCTGGATACTATTTTCCAACGCTGCCTAGGAGGATACGGAAATACGCCGATGTTCAACCCATAGCTGTACAACATCAAGCGAGTTGGTGATTTTTACAGTATGGATCTACTGATTACATAAATAATTCAAAGCCTGTAGAATGCAGCTCGTTATCAACCGCCTAACGATTCCTGTCAATCAGTAATCAGATTTTACACTCCACATAACGATTTTCCATTTCAGCTATCGCGTTTATTAGTAGAATGAAAATTGCAAGTCGTTATGTATTATCTCCGGGGTGAAAATGAGTATAGATTTTATTTTGGATAAATGAGAATGAGAATCATGAGGTCCGTTGTCTTTTCTCCACTCTTCTCTTCTCCCTGTTTTTTCATAAAATCAGATGTTTTTTGTTTCAGCCATCTTTTGTAGTAACGCGATATTTCAAAAAGAGCCTTCCCTCCACTTCTGATGTTAATATACGTAGGTCCTCGTTTGTTTACGATTTAATTTGCTCTCGAGGATCAGCGACGAAAACTGAGTTGAGTGGATTCCTCCTTGAGATGGAGCAGAGCAAGTGAGAGAGAGAAATTGCCACTGGAGAATCAGAGGCTTTACGAGAAATTGGAGAAAGGCTGTCTTTCCTTCAAAGCATGATGTAATGAATTTTCGAGAATCTGACCAACGAATTCTTCGGCAACGACTTGTTTCATTCAATTCATCATAATATACGAAGGAATATACACGATTTTTGAACTGTTTTCTCGTTTTTCGCTAAGCTGAAACTTCGGATCATATCAGGACAGTAAGGAGTTCTCGAAGTTCTGTGAAGGTGTATTAAATCCGTGCTGTGTGGTTTGTCCTCTTGTTTTGAACTGTACCTTAGTAGTGACACATAACACACGCTTCGCGTACCGGCAGAACGCGACAGCTGTAAATGCGGTTTATAGCTGCGAAATTCGCAACTTTCTGAAACGAAGGAATCCCTGGCGACGTAGTTCTGCAATCAAGTCGTAAAACGGACGTTCCAGGATCGCCTGATATGATGTATAGCAACGCGACGAACCCATAACCGACATGTCATGCACGGCTACCATATACAAGTTGGACTTCAAAGTCGCCGTTATGTTTCTCAATCCACCTGAATACCTACCTTTGTATATAATAATACAAGTCACATCTTACCTTCGAACAATCGCAAAGGTGAGATTTCTCATCGACCGCCTTACTCGGAATACAAAAAGTACCATTGGATCGAAATGTATTCTTTTCTTTTCAGCTCTCAGAAGAATTAACACGGATCGCAATTTATTTTTTGTAATTTTTATTTCAGAAAAATATCCGAGAATCGTACTGTGGAGTTTTGTCTTCCTCTTGCAGTAGTTCGTCGAAGGATACTAAGTGGCTTTATAACGGTGAAAAACTATGAATTGAGGCCCATCCCTAGTCGCCCACCTTTTTTTGGCCTTAAGACATGTTTGTCTTCACTACCAATGTCCAATGTCATATTGTATACGACCGGTTCGACAAGTCTTCGTGCGATATTAAATCGTGTTTAAAATCTGAAAATAAGTGCACTTCCGCAGCTCAAACGACTGCGATAAATATTTTATTGAGTTAGGCACATCGACTTGGATCGAGAGGTAAAAATGGTACGTTACGTTCGTAACAGGCGAAGAAAGCGCGGGTACTTACCTAGAATAGTCTATTGGTGCTCAAATCGATGAAACAACGAAGGTTTATGTACACACGTACTAAATCCACGTGGTACTACATAACTAGGCTTTTTTTTATTGTTAAATAGACAGCTTCCTCAGGGTAAAAGAGAAAACAATCTTATTACTATTTGAATTTATACCATTGGAGCACTGACATTGCAGTATTTCTCTGGCAATATGTTGTTTTCTAAAACGCTAATGGCTTTTTTGTAGATTTAATTTCACGAGATTTTCATGCATTGGGTATCTCACTAGCATCATAGGCAAAAAATTGCCAAGTGAAAGATGAAATTCTGGCAAATCCATTGCATGAAAATCGCAAGTGGTCCGTAACACCTGTGCGATATGCCATGGTCTATATTTTAATTGAAATTTGTTGAATCTTACATTTTCCTCCTTATCCAATACTTCAGGATCAAAGGTTGCAGTCAGAGAGCTTGAACATAAATCCTTAATACTTATATATTCACGTGATTCATTGCGGAAGGCTGATGAAGAAAGAGATATATATAGTTTTGAAGTAACGTTTAATTGGGTCTTGTCGTTCGTTTGTGCAAAAGGACTCCACGTTTACTTTATTTGCAAATTAGCTTCATATTGTGTTTATAATATGCAACGTGTATGAATGTACTACATGCTCGAATATATCTTCAGCCTCAGTGTTCTAATGAATGATTTTGCTTTGAATAGACGTAATTTCTCTACTGTATGAAACTCTCTAGCTTGTGATTCTATTTCTAAGTGCATAAACAAGCCATAGACACACGTTCTACTCAAAGTAGGTACAAGCTCGGTGATAAATTAATCGGTTCTCTCTACGAACTGTATCAAAGAACACTCTTCTCCATAGAAAATTCGAGAGGAACTCTCGCAGGAACATACTGTCCAAACACGAGTACGTTACTACCAGTACGGTCAAAATTATCACACAGTTATACTTTCAATATTTATAATTACCAGCTGTATATCCTCAGCATTATTTCACTGAAATCATTGTATTTCGTTCAGGTGTTACTGCCTGTTGTAATGGGGAGCTTTTCAATTACCTTCAATTACCTTCAATTCTCAGGCACAGTGCTATGTTATTGGTGCGATCCAAAAGAACTGGCCAATACCACAGCTTTGTGCCGCACTATGCCCGAGAGCTGAAGTGATTGGAAAACCACCACAATTTCCATACATCCCGGAACATTTCATATATTTACTCATAGTCCAACCCAAGCCAACTCAGTAATGACGTTTATCCGGCATAGAAAATTCGAGTACCTTGTGCTTTGGGCTGCGTATTCGTACTTCCGAGAGAGCTGAACGGCGCACATCCACCTAGCGGTGAGCGCGGAACTACTTCGTGAGGGTAAGGCCATCCTTCTGCAATCGTTGCAGCTTGCAACGTATCGTCGTAGGTTCAGCATAGGTAAAAGTTATTTATCGGATATTAGAAAACGTCGTGAAACCTAAACGGTTAGGTAACGTTTCTGGTACATGACTGAAACATTCTGTGCCTTGCGGGCTGCAATAATGTACTAAGCTAGCAGTTCACTACGAATCAGTATCCGCTTTTAATAGTATTTTTGATGGAATAGTTATGTTCCTCGCAATGTTAAACTTCATGTGTTATTGGTATGTTGTCAGAAACTTGCACCACTCCAAGGGCGTCCGTGGCGTCTGCACGGGTCACGATACGGTGTTCATAGTTCACAGGATGGGTATACCCAAAGTTTGTGTTTACACGTGTTTATCTGTCAGCGATATTGTTCTCGAATAGCAAATGGCGTGTAATTCTAACCGCATGATGCTGTGCCAACGGTGTTTTTGGCATTCAGAATCGGTATAACATCGAGTACATATCCGAATGTACTTTCCGAATTGCAATTGCACTGGATGAACGTAGATTTACCCTCAAATCATGCAACATTTTTTGTCGCACATTTCTTAAGGTGCTTGCCTACGCAATTCCACCAGACCCGAAAACATTGGGAAAAAAGATGTTATTGAACGGAATATCTCGGCCTAGGCACCGAAATCAATGAAATAAAATACGTCGCGCAATTCTATGTGCGACTCCGAATACGTACGGCCCAAAAAATGTATCTTACGCAAAAATAGAGAAGATATCCATGTAAAACGGGTTTGAAACGTTTTACATGGATATCTTCTCTATTTTTGCGTAAAAAAAACATTTTTTGGGCCCAAGTGTTCGGAGTCGCACATAGAATTGCGCGACGTATTTTGTTTCATTGATTTCGGTGCCCAGGCAGAGATATGCCATTTGATAGCACTTTGTTCCGCAATGTTTTCAGGTCTGGTGGAATTGAGTAGGCAAGCACCTTAACAAAGGTTTGAGATCTCTAACCGAAAGGAAAAGAGAAGAGAAGAAAAAATCGAAATTCGGTTAAGTGGAAAATATTTTTTCTCAGGATGTAAAACTCCTCGCTACGATTTAGTTTTTCAGACTTCAGTCTGCAACGAGCCGTGAAAAATGTGATTTTCTGCTCTGTATAGTTACCTTAAAAGTTGCAGAGCTCCTTTCGTTGTGGGGCTTGAGTGGTTCATTAATTTTCTTGAAAAGCGTATTAAACAACTTAACGAACAGTTAATAGAGATCATTAGCTAGCTGAGGGACGGGTCCGTTTCTCAACGGCCTTCGAGAGCTGCTTGGTGAACGATGCGCAATTTCTTATCAGAACTTCATCTGCAGTTGAAAAAAAAAAAATGTATATATTTTCGTAAATATCTATATACCCACTCGATAAAAATTGCACTCATATTTTCATCACGTGCCTAGCCCAAAGTATATATACTCGGCAGAAAAATTTGCCGATTTTTCTCCGGCTTTTACACGTCCGGTGAACTCAATTCCTCAGATGCATACTGCAGTTTAACTTCGCAGTTCTCAAAGTAAATCACCTGCCAAAGGCATCGGGCTAAAAAAATTTCACTTTGCCAATATGTTCGCCTTTGACTACGAACTGCGATTAAAGTAGTAACGATGCGTTAAAGAGCTTGCGAATCAACACAAAAACAAAAAAATGTAAGCAAGAATATTATAAAGAGGCCTAGACAATCGGCAAGAATCTAATTTATTTCATCATTAGAATGTTGAAAATTTTATTTCGAAATTAAATCGGCCTGAGAGCTGGCTGTGTATGTCTGATTAAAGGTGTAGCAGGTTCGAGTTAAAAGTTGCTAATTTTTTAAATGTAATTTGAAGTTCTTACTTTAAGCTCGATATAAGTATGGAACAGGTAATATCACGGAGATTATACAACTATTAGATAAAGTCCGACCTTTCGAGTCTAGAGTCTAGAATCTGGATTCCAGTGTGTTCTTTTTCTCAGACATTTAAAACGCCGCTCTATAGCATATTGGCTTATGTTCTTTTAATTTTATAATTTTTATTGAGTCCGATATCGATTAAGCTTCACCGTTATTACCTTATTACGAGTAACAGTCCCACTCGCAAACGAAGTTTGATCGTGTACTACCCCACCGAAAATATATATCCATCCGTTTAAATGCAGGCGAAATTAATCTCTGAAATGGTCGTAATTCACTTAAGCGCAGCCAGTTTCAGGGATTTTTCAAGGGTCTATAAAACAGACTCGATAGCTTCCCCGCTAGATCCCACACCTTGGAAAACCCCTCCATTAGTATCTTCAAATTGAGTCTTGTAACAGCTCCCTAATTTTACGTACTCAACGAGATAACGGATGCACGTTATAAAACTGACATTACATCACCAGAAAATTTGTTCATAAGATTTTTACCTATTTAATGTCTCACACATTCTCGGCTCCAAAGCGCGAGCAAAAGAAAAAGCAATTACCAAAATTAACCAAGTTTTTCAATTTTCGTTATCAGCTATGGTATTATGCTATACACGCGTGAAGTAGAAACGATTGGCATGGCACTGAAAACAATGTCACTAGTTAAAAACTGACAAGGGTCCCTATATTGATGACTGATGCACCTGGTTCAATCGATGAGATGCCGCATCAACTTGGCAGTATTTTGCAACTATTTGTCAACAATAAAAACAACCATTCGCTTTCATTTTGCTGGAACAACAGTGTCAAAGATGGTAACTTTTGGAATAGTGCACTACTAGTGCTCGAGTAGTGTAAATTTCAATAGTGCTAATGGTTGTTTTCACCCAACGGTTGTTTCTCTTCGAAAGTGTAACGCAGACCTTAGTTTATCGAGCGTTGGCTGACAATATCGCAGAGTAAAGTGGACTTCCGGCCAGGTAGGGGGCCGCAATACTCTGGAATGGAATGTCCTGGCTCGCGTGATAGGGAGCCATAGCCAGCAGCGTCTATCACACGGCACCTACGGAAATGCCAAACTGTTTCCATAATCTGTTGAGCGCGAGAGAGGCCTTTCGGTTTTGACTGAGATTCAGGCCAATATCGAATCACACCGTGTGCGCATGAGGGAATCTTTTTTTTTCTTTCCCAACCGTTTTCACTGCAGATACTATGCAGTCATATTTGTTATCGAGGATAAGGTGATTCTTTACATTACCCAACTCACGATTTTCCGTGATGAGTTGTGTGCGTCCTTAGGCCACCTACCGCGTTCTTATTTTCTTGTTGCTTGGCGTGAATCGATGACCCCGTAAAATTGGTAATTGATTGGAGGAGCAGCAGGGGAGAAATGGAAGAGAGAGGAACGGTGTAAGTGTGTTAGCCTAGGTATCCTGGGCGTGGATAGCACGCCATCTCTTCAACCTGCTACTGCCATTTCGCTACAGTGTTACATATTCGCGTGTAAACAATTGCCATCGCATGGGTTTTCTCGAATCGATGTCTGCCTGGCCTCACCTTCTCTGTCCTCACCTCAACCACTTTACTGACTACTTTCAACATCGTACAACTCTGGGATTACGGACTTAACGATCGCCTTTGGTTCATTCCAAACCATTTAACCACGCCATTCAAGCATAAGCCTCATTGCCAATATGCCGATTCAACCTCCAACCCTTGTCTGGCCTCCGCACTGCACTTACTGCTAAATAAAAAGCTCTGAGATTATCTTATACCGTCAAACTTCAAAGAGAATCCTATTTCCTTGTTGAATTCCTACCAAGATTATAAATTTTCTGGCTGGAAGGTGGTGCTTGTTATTACCTTCGCCAGGGTCTCATAAGCTTTCATTTAGTAGCCATCTCATAACCGTACAAGATGTGGCCCGAAATGCTTATCCTCTTTTGTGTCGTAGTAACTGTTAGGTCTTGGAGTCGGAGAGTCGTGGATGTTGCTATTATTGTTAGTAAAGACGCATCAACTTCGCGACAGTCCATCTATTCTAACTGTTATTGCCAAGTTTTTACATCGGCCAAATTTCTTTGATATACTCCACGGTTACCTAAGTATTTTTCAAAATCAAATCGTCGATTTTCAGCTACAGTACCTGTTGTAATCAGAGTCGGGTGTGACCCTCGTCGATTCTGAGTTCAAGGTAGATTAGAAATTTTTTGTTGGTGCGATGCGTCCAACGATTTTTGTCCGAATAGATTTATGAGAGTCCTTCTGCCAGGTGGCAGAATAACACCTTTGCGTACTCACGTTTCGATGGTCTGTGCTGTCGTTTCATACTCCACGGTTTCATCAGCACTAAACTCTTTCGTTGGTTTCAACGTAGATATTTCACTGTTGTTGGATCTTCAATGTTTGAAAAACTTTTCTCCTATCATAAAATTCGGCAAAATATCGACATTTCATTGAAATTTCATTCAACGCTGACAGTGTAGAAAATGTGTATGATCTTATATTCAATTCTAGCATCAACCAGACGTGAAAAATGTAATAATTCATCAGCAACGTTGTCAGGAAACGAAAGAGCTCAATAAAAGAGTGCAAGATGTGACACTGGTAGGATTTTGACATTGTGAACACAGCTGTGGACAAGTAACTGCAAGACAGTGGGTTCCTCGTGATTTTCCACTATCCATCCTTCCATTCTTCCCTCTTTTCCTCTCTTTGTCTTTCTCCTCAGAAATGGGGTAAAGAAATGTGGTGAGAAAGAGTGGAAAAGAGAAAAAGCGAGAAAATGGAAGTATCGAGGACTTAGAGTTCCATTCGCATCGCGGAATAGACGTTATAAAGAGACTTAAGCTTCGTTAAGCTGCTTCTCCGAGCCTTTCCCTGATGGGGACATCCTTAATTCGTAGGTTCATATAGTTTGGTACGTTTTCTGTTGGCACGAGGATCCATTTATCTATTCGCATAATATTTGGCCTGGTTTACTGGGTGGTCTTGAAGGCACTCCAGGTGAAAATATTGGCTGCTAGCTCCGGGCTAGTGAACGTATATAGTATACCACAAGACTCCGCGTGTGAATAATTGGGGTTTGATTATGAAATGCAAATACAAAGGAACCAAGTTTGGGCTTGCTAAGCTGCCCCACTCGCCGCATAGCCTACTGCGACGTCTCCAGGCATATTAGATTATTAGCCCAAGAGCTCGTGCCTAATGAGCCTCATACATTACCGCAGGTTACGACGCCAGGCTAAGATCGATATTTGTTTTACCTACGTTTCTCACTATTCTCATACTGGTTTGTTACACTCATTCAATATTAAAGTCCGACGGAATTAGCCTCAGTATCCAGAATCGATGAAGAAAAAATAAATAAATAAATAGAGCACCTGTGAAGTCTGCCGAGGTAAAGGTACCTATCGTTTTTCACGATTGAAACCACGTAGTTTTCTTATGAAAACCATTACAGGCGAGGGGGTAACTACTCGTGAAATAGTTGGGACAATTAGGTATGAAATGATATGAAATTATCTTGAAATTATTGTAAAATGGTTTGAAATGGTTGGAAATGGTTGGAAATGGTCTGATATGGTTTGGAAAGATTGAAATGGTATGAAATACCTGTGAATGATATGAAATGCTTGTGAAATGGTATGAAATGGTATGGAATGGTATGAAATTGCATGCTTGTGAATTGTTATGGAATGGTATGAAATGGCATGCCTGTGAAATAGTATGAAATGCTTGTGAAATGCCTGTGAAATGATGTGAAATAGTTGTGAGATCATATGAAATGATTTTGAAATTTGAAATAGTTGGGACACACAAGTTCAAAGTGGTTACCTCTTCGATTACAGGCGATAGAATGGTTGACTAGAAATTTCTAAAAGTCTCCGAGGTCTCGCGATGTCGTGGATTCCTAATGATAATCGAATCCTCACATACCCCAATTGAACGCTCAAGAGCATCTGTACATGGCGGTGATTTTTATTCAAAAACCGCAATTCCTTCATTCAGTTCATCCACTAGGTACATGATTAATTTATTGGCAGTTCAATCCGCTGAGCAAGATTTATGGTCGAATCTAGTTTGGTGGTTCACAGCATGACTCTGCTCATGGTTTGGCGGTTTTTCAGGTATGTGTGGAGAGAAATTTGATAAAAATTGTTTCCGGGTATTACGGAAACACTTGCGTGATCGTACGTGTTTCAAGGTTCAAGGTGACACGTAAATCCTAGTTATTGTTTTTATCCATAAGCCATCGTGAAGATAATACTTATCGACGTGTTCCCGTCGCGTTTCAAGGTCGCCAAGAGCCGAGACCAAGACCAAGAGTTGGTGGACACTGCGTGACACGATACATTAGATTTGACACCGTTCATGCAAATGTATTGTTTCACGTAAGAGGATTAATGTTAGTTTCGGGGAAGTTTTATCAAAGCGGTTGCAAAATCAAAAAATCTAATACCCACTCTAGGCCTTAAGGTATGAAGAAAATTGCAATAATTACATTTTCAAGCAGCCCGTCGACATCGGACTTACCTTTATTGGATAATTAAGGATGTGCCAAAGTCGAGAAAACCCTGGTTCCTCTTTCTCCGTCTCGCAATACCAAAGCGCGCCAATCTGGCGTTCAGAGAATCAGAGTGGAGGGTGAAAAGGTCGCAAGATCTTAACGACGCGTCGTTAATACCGTGGGACAAGGCTATAACCTTTAAAGAGTTAATTGAGACCGAAATTGGTATATAGGACAGGTGCTGCCGAGGAGAACAAAAATCTGCGAAGTTACTCGTCCGTTCACAGTTTGGTACCGAAAGGTCATGTTGGGTCTTATTTTGGACTTGAACAGAACGTACGTTACTAGGACATTATGTCAACGTCAAAGTATGATGATCAAAGTAGTTCAGTCAAGTTCTGAATATGCAATGCAAATTTAGAGCACTATTGTTTACACATATATGCATGCAGTCTTGCGGAACAGTATATGACAGATGTCGCAGTAGGAATACAAAGCTCGGGAAACCTGGCGTGGGTGACGACACACAATTTCCGGTTGCACAAATCCACCGGAACCCCAGGCAACCTTCTTCTTATGGAATAGGAAACTGATGTCACTGTTGCAGCTCTTCAAGGATCCAGGGTATGCATTGCGTGAACCAACACATGAAGTCATGGTTGTGTTCCTCCGTTGGACCCGGAGAGGAAGAGAGTCAGAAAGAGGGAGCCAGATTACCCGGTTATCGGATGGTCTCTCCGTGTACTTCCTCGCGGGACCAACAGGCACGTACATACCTACATTGCAGGGACAACGAAACGGCGACAGGATAGAATAGAAGAGAAAGAGAGAGAAAGAGCTGGTAAGGGTTGATGGCAGGATTGCCCGCGAGGATGGCTCAAGATGTAGGGGACTTTGGAGAGTAGTACAGAGTATGGCGCTGGGAGCTAGGCAGGATCGCACTAGTGGGCTAGCGGGGGTTGAGGTTGACGGGTGTAAGAGGAACAGAACAGGAGCCACAGCTCCGAGCTCGGAACACAAGGATCAGTTATTTACGAGCCCTCCCTCGGGGACAACCCTGATTGCAACACGTCACAGATTAACTGCTCCGTTCTCTCAACCTCTTCAGTTTCATTCGCCATTCTCTCAACCTTCGTCCGTCGCAGCTGCTAGTCCAACTGCTTATTCTTCATCATGCATTCCCCTTTTTTCTATCATCCCTTGTACGAAGTGGAAGACAAGGTTACTCAGATTTTTTAAGGCCGCGACTTCAGCACCGTCGATGTTTCTCTTATTTTTCTTTTCCTTTTGGCTTGACCACGATCTACGCTATGGCGGCAAAACGGCTGTGCGCTAATTGTAAAACAGCCCACGTAATTCCGGCCGTGGAGATACATTTTCCCTGATCCAGATAGATAGAGGGTAGCTATTCGTGGGCCCTAGATCTCCATAGACAAGTCCGTATCTTTCCGCGTAAGCTGAGGCCTTGAGGCAAAGATAGAGACTACCCTTTGCGGTAATCCTGCCCATACGTTTCCCTATCCTTCCGTCCCGGTCCCCGTCCTCATCCATGTCCTGGTTCTACCTCAGCCCCGGCGTGATCTGATTCTTCTATATACCTTCTCGTATCAATCTTAGGAGAGAAGATCCGTTACCAGCGAGCACGTGCAGTCTTGCTGTGCCGTCGAAAACTTCGATTCCTTTAACCGGCCTAAACTTTTAACGATATTTTTAACGACTGGTGATTTGAATATACGTCTGTAATAGAGCCGCTGGTATATCATACCGTTCAATCAATACTCGCCTGTTACCAAACTGCAGGCCACACCGAAATGACAACTTGAGTTGACTGTTGTTCATGGAATTCTAGCTGCGATGTTTCGAATAATGAATAAAATTTGAATTCTGATCAACGAATATCTGAGAAAGAATGTTAAATTTCAATTGACGTTCAGAATGAAATCCTCCGTTATTATACGGTACACGATATAGTCGAGGAAAAGAAATTCCCTGGTCTCGTTCTAATCCCGTATACCAATCCAGGGTGACACGTCTTGAGCTGGGTGTATACGGGCGGGTGAAAAAGCGTCGGATATGACGTGATTCGCGGAATTACACAAGTTGGGGGGGACATACTGATGCTGGCTTTATTACCTCTACGACGACGAGGACGTACGTGGGGTGGCTGTGTCTACCGTGTGCTCGATGGTACCGTCAGCTACCCCGGTAACCCGGGTATCGTTGAACGGCCATATATTGTCCATGGGTAACGCAATGCCGTTGAATAATTTTACGACAAATCTTTAGCCGGTATAGAGAGATGATATTGTATTGCGCAAAATCTCCCTCAACTTGCCCGGCGTAACGAAAGACAATTTCAACCCAGTCGCTAGTTCATCGGAGATAAGCCTGGGCTTAAGGACGCCCAGGCTGCGGTATGAAATTGAATGAAGGTGAGATACAGATACGAGATATCAGAGCCGAAAATTATTATTTATTTACTTACCGTTGGTCCATGCTTAACATCTTCTTGCATCGGCCATGCAAGTTCCAAGGCTTTACGTCGTGCTTAAAAGTACTTTCAGAGGATTAGCTCTCGCTAGAATTTCCCTGGACGATTCACCGCCGCGAAGAGGCACATATGTTACGAATTCGAATTCCTGTAATTTAGTTTTATGAATTTTTCAGACCTTTCAGAGGAGAAAAAAAATAAAAAAACAATCAAAAGTCATTGATATTTTGTAGGGAAAAATTTTCATGCTTGGGAAATGAAAGTTGTAATCGATAAATCGAAGATATATAAATGTTTTGGAATTTTTCTTTTCTTTTCTGTTTTTTTTTTTATATCAACACGTTTATTTTGGTTATATATATTTATGTATATACATACATATATATCCCCATATATATATACATAATATTTCCATAATTATTGTAAATACACGTATATGGTCATCTTTAATTATCGTACAATTTATCTATCGGATGTTTCCCTTCGAGTGAAACTATATTTCCTACTCTCAGGGTATTCCCGAAAAGATATTATATACTATATTATTTATATACTATATTAATAATGAATATACAAAAGAGGCGCGTTAAAAAACTATCCAGTCCACGGCACAATCTTGACATAAAAAATAATACTGGCATCAATTTTCTTTTTTTTCCTTTTTTCAGATCAAATCCTTCACCGCTGATCAATCATTCCTCAGAATTTAATAAATAACTTATTTTCACCACGGCCTTATGCATACCGTGAGTATCGGTGTAAACGCTTTATAGGACGTCTGCATACAGGCAACTCAAACATCTAGCGATTAGGCTTTGTTTCCACGTAGCCAATGGGCACGCAATATGCGAAATAAAACTCAATCGATTCACTTCTGAGTTGCCTGTTTGCAGGCGTTTTCACTTCCCTATGAATCGTTCACACGAATACTCGCGGTATATTTATACATATAGTATATATGCCATTTCCTAATTCAAAATTGAGTGGCAGAAGTACGTTATAGGATATCCATATATATATATAGATATACATGAATATATATATATATATACATATATATATGTAATATGGATACATATATATATATATATATATATATATATATGTAAGAATCACAAGATGGAATTATCGTCCTGGGTAATAAAAAATGGAAACCAAATCTGGCCAGAGCACGTCTGAAGTTCCAGTCGACCTTTGGTCCTGTAAAAGTGGAATTAATTTCGTGGCTACGTGCCTAAAATAAAACTGAATTACGTAAAACGAATGAAAAAAATACGGAAGATATGAATACGAAGAGAAAGAAAGGAAGAATGAAAAAAATAAATAAATAAAAAGGAAATTAAAATTACGCTATGCCGATAATGGTAATAAATTATTTCAATTTTTTTACATCGTATATATTTTCATCTCTCTCTCTCTCTCTCTCTTTCCCTCTCTCTTTCTCTTTCTCTCGTTTGAGTAGAAAAAAAAAAAAGAAAAAAATAATCGTTATCTCTGACTTTAAATAAATATCAGGAGCCGAAGATACGACGCACATTCACATGAATAAGAATCATATTTTAGTAGATCATCATCATATGTGGAATAATTTTTTTTTTTTCTTCTTTTCTTCTTTTTTTTTTCATCAAGTGAAAATTTGAATTTATGGGGATCTTAAAATTAGGTACTTAGAAAAAATATTTATGCTGTACAACGGGGCGGGGCAGGGGCACGGGTAGGGGGGGGGGGGGTATATTTTACAATTTCAGTTATTTTTATTCGTTAATCACCTAATCCTATTTCGGGGGAATTTAAATTTTTCATATAATATGTACTTATAATTATATAAGACAAGCGAACCATTCAATGTACGTTTCACAATAAAATTTTCAATTATTTACAAATTTACACGGTATACCTAAATTCAAATTGTTCCTTTCAGACGATACAATTATATCAGTATATTATTATTATTATTATTATTATTATTATTCATTTCACTTACAGTTATATCAATGAAAAATTTTGTTTTTCATTTTGTTGTTTTTTTTTTCTTCTATTTTTTTTCTTTTTTTTCAATTATGCACAATTCAATTTCAATTCAATACCCCCGCGCGCTTCGTCGCGTCTTATTTATATTTACATTTTATACCAATAAATATATCATAGTTAATATATTATATCCAAAATCAAACTATATTTATATCTCATTGAAAAAACTTTAATACATATTATAATATATAATAATTTGGTTAGCCGCTTAATACACCGAAATCGAATCTGCACCTCGGGGATATTAGTGTTTAAGATTTTCGCCCTGCAGTTGAAACGACAGACAAATAAAAAAAAAAACTAAATAAATATATAATTACTTTTTACAGATTTTCACAATTGAAAAATTTTACCATATTATAACGGTGATATCATATAAATAGGTATAAGGGATTGTTTCAACCCCTTGATCGAATACTCATCCATCCATCAACATTCGCAATGAATCGCCTCGTAATAAAACAGATAATTATTTCAGAAAATAAAAATAGAGAGAAAAATAGAAGAAGACAAAGGAAAAAAAAAAATTGAAAAAAATATACCAAAAACCATTAGTGCCGAATAGTTTTTCGATTAATTTATTTACTGTGCGAAATCCGAAGAACCCATATCCCCGATGGTGATCGATAACCACTCATCGTTTCTCTCATTTGTCAGTGTTTCTTTTATGTTCATTTTTTATTTTTTCTATTTGTTCTCCTTGTTTGTTAGATATACCCATGTTATACGCATATATTGGTATATCAATCTGCACACGAACCTACGAAGTTGTATATCTTCGACACCCTCAAACGACGCACCCCATAGTGATTTTCCCAAATCTTAAATACCGGCGTGGCTATTTCCATCGCCGATTTTCATACGTAATACTCATTAACGTTGAGCGCGTCGCAGTCCTGCCCCTATACGCAGCTTTCCTGTGTAGAGATAAGGGGTGTGCGTACCGTGACCACCTCACGGGGGTGATGCTTTCCGGATAGAATTCCACTTCCGGGGGTTATCAGGCCCGCTTCTTGCTGCTGGAAACCAATGGGTGGTGGTGGTGGCCTTACGGTGTGGTCTATACAGGCATAAACCGTTGCCTCCTTTGTGTAAGGCTTACCACCAACGATAACACCCATTTTTGAATCCAGTCCTGATGTTGCCAGGGTGGTAGGTCGGGCTAGACACAATTCGGCGTACGTCACTTCACCGGAAAGCTGAAACAATCAAGGATGATCGCGGTTTGGTGTCTTTTCGCCTTACTGTGAAATTTTACTTCCTTATTTTGACAAGGTGCCAACGATAATCGAGCGTTCGAAACTGATGGAAAAAAAGCTATTTCAATTCCAATAGCTGAACCTTTCAAAACGAAATTCAAATAGCATAGAATTCGCTCTCGCTATTTATCAAAGACGCACACAACGAGCGAACGGGGATCGCACTAAACTGCACTGACGAATAAATCGAGTGGCCACACGGAGAAAATGTGCTGTTGAATTTACTATGTGAATGGTTGGTATATGGTCAGCACTTTATGCAGTAGAAATTGCCACAATTATAGTATTTGGTACATTGGAGCAAGCGGCCTTCAATGTCTTTGATGAGTAAATGTTACCACAATTGTTGTCGTTTCTACTGCAAAAAAGTGCTAACCATATACTGACCATTCACATAGTGAATTCAACAGCACGCCAGCACGCGACCCCTCAAATTTAAGAAACATTTTTTCTTCTGCCATGAGGTTGGTGGTCGAAAATTGTACGAATTTCTGATCTCGGTTAGCTCGCATATTAACTTTCTCGTAATTCAAAGCGCTGATTGGAAACAAAAATTGGAGATTATGATTTTAAGGAAGTTATGAGTATTAGCTGACAGAGTTCCTAATTAATGCTACTAAAAGGTTTGAATACGAAGTCAAGCCAAGTGCTGGTTGTTGATTGAGACCAGAAAGTTTAAGTCGACGGTTCGCAGCGCGTCAGAATCCTCGAATTTTGAATTCCACGAATTGTGTAATCTTGCAGGGGTGGAAAAGGCTGATACTCTCGGTTTCTGAAACGGATATCTGGTTTCCGAATAAACCGAGCAAGACTCTGTTAGGCACTGCTCGCTGGCACGAGGTTTTCTGGTCTATTAATTTTTAACGTTTCCTGCACGCAATCGGCGAAAGAGATATGTACGAGCAAAGGTTACTCAACAGTGAAATCAGGAATGCTGGGAATCTCCTCTCTTGACGATTTTTACGTAACATCACGTTTTTCTGCTTCTCCTCAATTCACCGCGAACTAGAAAATTTTATGCCTAGCCTGCTGCGAAGTTATTTCTCACACGGGTTCGTGCACACAGCGGAAGAATAAATTGACGCTGAAAAAAAAAATTAGAAAAAAAAAAAAACATAAACAAACCCTCGATCCGTAACCATTCTCTTCGTAAACCATAGTAGAAGTTTACCAATTTATAGAGGTGTAGTTGTTCTATGGGTGTACGGGTACACCTTGAGCATATGTAGGTATATGTACATGGGATTCACTCTGTTATATCAATTCTCTCCTCGTTGCAATAACTTTACAAATTCCGGTCTAATTTATGGCAACTGGGAATTCCCTCGTTAAATACCAGCTCGTCGACGCTATTGAACTTCACTAGGTTAGTGCAAGTTTTAACTATCTAAATATCTGACACCTCTAGCTGGTTAATATCGAGTTGGTCTATGTAGCTGCCAACGGATCCAATTCTCTAATCGGCCAAAGCAAAAGCTGAACCTCCCGTTAATCATCTCGGCAGGCATTAATTCATTCATCGGTTACAGTCACGCCTATATTATCCGATCTTATGCATCAATCCATTAAAAAATTCGGTCAATCATTTCCGAATTGTTCGTCAATCAAGGTACTGCATTTATTTGCCGTACCCTGATCATCGAGAAATTTACTTATCGATATATTTTATAAGAACCATTAGTGCATGTGCTGTCACTGTATCGTTAACGTAAATCAAGACGTCGTTATGATCTAAAAGTATTTATGAACGGGTGTATACAGCCATAGGGACATATGCATGGCGACATAAAATGATAAAAACGGGTGAAAGGGTCAGAAAAAAAGTGGCCAGAAAGTTTCGTTTCATGCAATTTCACGAGACCCAATTATCCCCTAACTAAATGGCTATACCCTCCTATATGACCGGGCAGTTGTACTCGCGCTATTTTATAGCTTTGGTATCGTTCGGGTCAGCTATCTGGGCAGATGATTAGGTGATTCGATTTGCTCGCAATTCTCTTTATGCGAATATTCACGATCGACACAATGAAAAGAAGATAACGATCCTCATTAAATAAAGGCATGAAAGAAGCTAATCGGCAGTGTGTTCATTTTTTCGAACAAATGTAGAAATTTAGTTTTTCTTCACTATAAATTTATAGAAAAGTAGCTGTTCTTCATTAGGGGAAACGCGGTTTCTTTTTCCAGCCGTTTTTATATGGGCACTGATTCGTTCGTCGTAAAAATGGCGGTTCAGAAAATTTTATTTTGGTTTGATATTCGGTGGTAAAAAAACCGACCTAGATTCGAAAATTCGGTAGTTCAAAACTGCTACTGGAATGTTTTACGTCATCGGGTCTTTTTTTTTTTTGATGCAGCAGGCCGCGGCCGCGGCCGCGTCCGCGTCGAATATGAAGATGTATGGAATAACGTGCGATAAACCGTAAGACTTTATGGCGACAATAAAGTTTGTCCGATAGGATAGCCGATAACAGGTGCCAGCCAATACCGCAACGTGTGGACTTTGGAATATAGAGAAGAGGGTAGGTAACCGTTGTCCAGGTAGAGCAACTCGATTACATATTGCGGTCCGGTACCGCCGTTATTTTTACAACGTCGATGCGCGCGGCTATAAGCTACGCCAAGGACGTGACAGCTTCTGAAAATTCCTCGTTTTATGTTTGATGCAGTACTTTTTTTTACAGCCCCATTCATCGCGTTTTACCTACCGTTACCCTGCATCCACGTCGTTTGACGTAACCCCGTTAATTGACGAAAAAGCCATCAACTATTACTCTTTCTCGGCATCCCGGAGGGTACTTTTTCTCAGTCCTTAAAACCCATAAATTCTGACATATACCCATGTGTCCCCTCAAGGCCGATGCATATAAGATTCCAAAAGCCATAAGCGGGGCATGGAAGCCGTGGCGCATGCATACACTGGTACACTGTACACTGGATTTCTGCAACGGTGCATGCGCCACGCCACTGGAACCTTGTGTGCATCGGTCTGTAAGCAAAGCCCAGAACCATCAGAGTCACAATGAGTGGAAATGGATAAATGACTCACCGGTAAAGTGGGATAATTGTTGTACTCATTGAGCTGATAGGTGGGAGGCAGTCCTTGAAGATGGTTGATCTGGTGTGCCGGAAGACTAGAGGATTGTCCATCAGGGGTAGTTTGTACAGCTAGTGGCGTGCCGGCGGTTGAACCGGTGAGCTGGTAATCTGAATCTTCAAGTTAGATGGTCGGTTCGCCTTTTTGACTTTTCAATAAGCATGGTACACGCAACGGGTAAGAGTGGGAAGTGCAGAGGTAGCATCTCGTCAATATGTGTTTCAATTGAAAGAAAAGTGGGAAGACTAAGAAACCCTCGGCACGATTGAAAGCAATAGCAAACCTGCAGGGGCGCCGATAATACTCGGACGAATACGAACTTAAATATAAGTGTCAAAACGTCAGACGCGAGTCCTTTGAGAGAGATCTAGTCTGATGCTTAAAACAGTTGAGAGGCTAGAGGGTGAGAGTTGGATAAAGTGTTGTCGGTTTCTGAGTGGAATGGATGGAATGGCGAGGAGTGGTGCAGGCATCGTTGAGTTGACTTAGGACGTGACATACCTGCCCCCTTGCCACCCTTGTCCCAACCTCATCTTCAACCCACCCCTGCACGGTGGCCCTTGAAACACAATGCCAAGGGTGACCGAGGGAGGATAGGGTGCTGGCCAAAGGTGGCCTAGGGGCTGACGGCATACGCACTCCGCCTCGCCTCCTAGACGTCTTCAAAGAACACTTGATATTTACTATATGGCTGGTAGGATGGTACATGGAATGTTGATGAACATCCGTGTACGTCGTAGGCGGTTCAAGGGTTCGCAAAGTAGCCGAAATATAATACCAGCCAGAGGTTTAAAATTTTTTTAAACCCATTTTTGCGGCGACCTCTTCAATTTGGAAGCGTCTAATCAAAGCCCGACGCTTTTGTATTTTATTCGCGTATGAAAACTTGCTTGTAGTGATTTTTTTTTTTTTTTTTCTCGCCCATACATACTTCACGACAAGTTTGCTCCTGCTTCCAATTACATTGCAGTGGTAGTCCTGGTGGGACTTCGTCGATAACATAAATAGTATACAGCAGTTGAAACAACAAAATCACAGTAAGGGAAACAAAAACATTGAGGAAAAAAAAAAGAAAAGAAAATAATCGTAGAACGAAACAGAAACACAATTGAAGAGCTGTTTTCTAACAAAATAAAAGAAGTGGAATAAAGAAAAAGGAAAAACTGAGGGGGTAGTCAGACAGAGAAACGAGTTGAAGTAGAAACACAATTGCACAGAGATTTTCTAGAGAAATCCTTTCACCCTACACCACATTGTAAAAATGTGGTTGGACAATTGAACAGTGATGTTCCAATCTTTTTTTTTTTAAATACATTTCAGAATCCCATCACCCCGCTGATTATTCTCAGTACTTCGATCATCGGCTCTCTTCGCTATGTGACCTGAGGGTAATACCTCGGAGAAAAAATATGCTGGAATATGCCGATCCGAAAATAATTTAAAAAAAACGGACGTTCATCCCTTTCGAAAATTTTGATAAATTCCTCTATACCTCCGAGTCATTTTGTGGTTTTTTTTTGTTTTATGACGATTTCTTGATCATCTTGTAAATTTCATACAGCTTAATGAATATTTTCATGAAGTTTTCTCACCTTTATTTGTAGGAACAACGTCTGGGTTTCGATCATCGGTGTCGTAGAGTTCCTCAGCACTGGGTGCGGCCGCTTTTTTCAAGGGTAGATCACCAGGCCTCTGTGCTCGCCGGTCACTCTTCAGTTTCAGTGCTCCAAGGATTACGAGGGTCACAAGGACCAGGGCAGTTATAACACCGATCAGAACACCCAACAACGGTGTAAATTCGAACGGTATCGGCGTTCCTGAGAACAGAACCCGCACTGCTCTCATGTTTTCCGCCGTATGTTTCCACTGGATTTTTATAACACGAAACTGAGTGCGACGGAGGGAAATATAAATAACATCTAATTTGTTAAGGGGGGTGCCAAGGTAAGAGAAGAAAAAAATGTTCATCGTATTCAATGTTTTATTACGGCGAGAACGACGGACGGAATGTAATTGTGAAGATAGCATTTGAAATCCATGAATTTCCGCTTCAAACTGAAAAAAAAAAAATCAAATATCACAAAAATGAAGTCCGCTGCGTCCATTTAAGTAAAGCTCTGCAAAAAACGATTTGCGAAACGGTGACCACGTTTAAATAGGCAAACGGAATATCTGAAACACAAAAACCAATACTTTTTGGAATCGTCAATGTACCCTCTAAGCTTCTATAGAATAGATTTTTGATCAACTCAAACGTGGTTAAGTTACGAATCTTTTTTGCATTTGATCGCGTTCTTTGGGATTTCCGTGAACGTTTTTATCAATTTTTCAAAAACGAGAGGTCGGATGAGAAATTCGATGCATAGAAGCTTAGAGGGTACATTGACGATTCCAAAAAGCATTGGTTCTTGTGTTTTAGATATTCCATTTGCCTATAAACGTGGTCACCGTTTCGGAAATCGTTTTTTCGCAGAGCTCTACTTGAATGAACGCAGCGGACTCGATTTTTGTGTTGTTGAATTTTTTTTTTTTTTTCAATTTAAAGCGGAAATTCGTAGATTTCAAACGCTGTTCTCGCAATTATTTTTCGTCATTCATTCTCGCCGTAATAAAACATCGAAAACGATGAACATTTTATTATTCTCTTACCTTGGCACCCCCCTTAAGACAACAAATTAGTTCACCGATATTTTTCCGTCTCTCTGGACCGCTATATTTCATCTACCGTCAGCTTTGAAATTTGAAAGGAACAGAAATAAATTAAAAAAAAAAAATCCAATACTCTGTTTATTCTGTGTGAATTTATACGCGATTAGCTCTCAAGTTTTATTGATCACCAAGGTGCTTTCAGGGTGAAGAGCGAGCACTTAACCATAGCTACGGCAAAGTACTGTCCGACGTTAATTTTTAATGGTGCACGTTACCGAGTCGGCGTTATAGCCGCATAATGTTTCTTCGATGTCCTTAAAACATTACAATAAACTAAATTTCCCTGATCGTTTTATCCTTCTCGGAACGTTTATCGTTTATATAATTATTATTATTCAAAAGATTTTCTCATTTCCTCTTACATTTCTATTTCTTCTTTTTATTTTAATTTTCATTCTCTTACTTGAGTGGGGATTTATCGCCTTTCGCAGGACTCTCAGAAACGAGGCTTTTAGCAGAGCAAAGGACTGAAGTCTATCACTTTCGCCGGAACTTTGGTACACGTATAAATTTTTGGACTCTTTGAAATTCAATATTCATTAAACCGCGTTGCTCGTCTTGATTACGAAAGTGCCTTGCAGATGCTGCCGGAGATTCTAGTTTCACCTTTACAAATCTCTAAGTTATACATCCACGGAGTACTTCCTGCGCGGATACGAGAACCAAGTAAATGTCATGATTCATTAATCGCAACAGCGATTCCGCTTCCTGTTTATTTTCCCTCATACTTGTCCTATAATACTGAAAAACTCGAAGTTCCTCGAAAGAAAGAGGCGGGGGGATAATAATAATTCGACTCGACTATTTCTGCGAATTTCAAGGACCTTCTTATCCCTCGTAATATTATACTTACCAGTCTGTTTTTCGGCCACTTTGAGCGTGAATCCTTCAAGTAGTGTAGGGTCGCTGCGTCCTTTAGAATTAGCAGCGTATAGTACCATCCTCAGGACTTTTCCGGGCTCCAAACCCTGGACAGTAAAGGCAGCGTCCTTTGCCGTTATGTTAGCCTGCTGGATTCCCGTGTGCTGGTCGAAAACCTCAAGCAGAAAGTGCTGTGGTTGACCGCCGTCAAACCCGGCGGCACACTCAACCGACAACGACTCCGTTGTCTGGTTTGTCAACGTACAGTTATACGGAGAATCCGGCTTTCCTGTAATTTTGATGAAAAAATAAAGACATCAAAAATGAAATTCATTCAAAAAATATTGGATACCATCTCTTATACCTGCAGGAATAATGTGAAAAACGCAAGCGTTCCTTTGTTGACCAGCCGTGTTGCTCGCCCAGCAAAATACCATTCCGTAATCCATTTCTGTGACCGGTCTGTAAGTAAGAGTGCTCTGGGTTCGTCGTGTTGAATTTTTATATCGAGCTTGCGGAACGTCGACCATTTCTTCAGTGTTGTTAAATGCCCAACGAAAACTATCCGGAGCTGGGTAAGCTTCTACCCGACAAATCACCCGCGCTTCTTCATGCCTTGCCACGCCGTAGACTCGCTTTTGGTCCGAAAGACAGATCGGCTTATCTGGAATTACAGAGTGATCGACTTTTTGTAGAGATGGGCGTCTTCCCTGCCTTGGAAAAGTTGAACATACTGTAAGTCCGGGGTGGGGCGAGTCAGACCATGTTTGTGTTTCAGTAAAATCTATTCCATACATTGAAAGAAGAAAAAATCGATCTATTGGTTTCAAACTTGAACCAGATTTAAGTTGGAGCTAAAATCCTACCGATTGAGACTAAGATGGTAAAAATCCGTTCATCCGGCATCGTCGGATCGAAAAATGATCACAAACACACCTGTGGATGTCCATCTTCTCAACTTTACAGATTTTAAAATGGGAATTTAGAAAGAACAGTCCATCTCACCATTTTCACACGAAATTATGAATTCCCTTGTCATAGACCAGCTGCCCCCATCTGCATGACGACATTAATCTTTGCTATTGAATAATCGCAGTACACCGTCGAGTGATCCAGTTTGAAGATATGACCGCTCTTGATATTCATCAAGTGACCAATTGCGTGGTTTCGAGTACTGATGTTTCCCGGAATAATACCGCTTGAAGAATTGAAGTTTTCTCGCAATTACATGAGTTTGGGAGAACTTTGGTGAAACGAAGAACCGAATCGCCTGACGTTGAGTGGGTATTGTTAAAATGGGTTCTCGTGTTAAGTAGGTAGGTAGGTAGTACATGCAAAGTAATCATGAGGTAATATTAACGTTCCATTTTCTCTCGCTCTGATTCCCAGAGAGTTGTTTTAATGCGGCCGTGAGTCTGTATTAAGGGGTTGTAGGCGGGTCGATTGCTAATTTAAAATTCAGAGAAACAAGGCTGCGTGGTATTCGTATTCGTATCCGTATCCGTATAGGTAACAAGCCAAGGCAATAGCCTGCATGGCTGGTGTGGCACCTCCAGTTCTGACCTACCTATAACATTTCCCCAATACCGTTGCACGCGAGGCGAAAATCCCCGGTCAGTTTAATTATTTCCACCACATGCATACACACGGTATATAACTACGTCCTAGAGGCATAAATACACACGCGTACCCATGCATACGTGTTTATCCCACTCGCATAAATACATACTATACTACAGAGTTCCGCACGGGAACACATTTGTCGACGAGGGAAGCCTGTAAATCTGTCTGACTCCAACTCATTGTTAAACCCACCAAAAGCGACAACAGCTGGAAAATTTTATAGCCTCCCATCCTCGCAAGCCGCTTATCTCCAATAGTTTTTTTTTTTTTAATTCATTCAAAACTGAACTCCGCGTGACCAAAAAATTATTTTTTTCAACTCTCGAATAATAATTCGCATATAATATGACTGTAGCTATGAATGCAATTTTTTGGTAAATATTTGGGTATCCCGCTTTTTTATCGCGGGAAACAAATCCTTCCGCAAGACCAACTCCGCATATCGATTCCAAGGGGTGGCGCCAGCCATTTTTCTATGGATTTTCAACTTTTTAAAGCCTACACTTTTCCTGACGTCTGATCTCCTCGAAACTAACTCAGGTGGGCTTTTCGGCATCGTTAATCCCGGACCTGAAGTCAAGAGAGAGAAAAGAAATCCAAAATAGCAATCGCAGGTTTTTCGGCTCGCTGGTTTCAAATTTGAATTGAAAAAAAAAAATCTCCAAATTTACATTCGTGGACACCAAACCCCTGCGCAGCAATTTTCTCCAACTTCGATATCCGGTATTTTGAATTCTCGTATCTCGACTTTATTCTCGATCGACGATTTCTGTATTTTGAATTTAGGTCTGGAATGAGTAGCCGAAAACACCCTTTGGGTGAGTTTGAAAAGAATTGCCATGCAAAAAGAATTGCATACTGCAAAAAGTTGAATAAACACAAAGAAATGGCTTATCGCCATATTTCTCTTGTGGGAGAATTTGTTCCGTGTCAAAAACTAACGTTTAGTGGTTGCAGTGAAAATGTAGAAAAGAAAATTTATACCATTGCAGACTGGTCGAGAAATATTATTCCGTACAAAATTGACGAGAATCTTTCGGCTTCTGTTATTTCTTTTTTTTTTTATCTCTTTTCTTCGCTTCTTCTCTGGAGAAAGAAGTTGGGATTTTTAAAGCAAACTTCAAGCGGTTTTAGGGGTAATGAAGCGAGGGTCTACCAACGTTTCTGTAAGCAAGATTTAAAGCTTCTTTACAGAGAAATTAGACCCGAGAAGTTTTGAATAAACCCCCAACGATGTATAATTACGGATTCCCGTGTATTTATTTTCACAAAAATAGAACAGAATTTGTTAAAAAAAAATTATCAAATACAAAAAAGAGAAGAAAAGAATTGAAATCGGTGGGATAGATCTCGGATATCATGTGTGAACCGGTGCTTCCGAAAATTCACAACCCACCATCCCCTTTAAGGTGGTGAACTTCCCAGCAAATATCTTGTCTTCATCCCCTATAGAAGACTCGTATAGGATATGAATGAGCTGATATTTACCAGCAGAACACCGTGTGGATATATTCCGCATGTTATGGGTGGTGAATAACACAGGGTAGACGGTTAATGGGATCGCTTACTCTTGGTGACGTTGTGTCCTATTTCTCCCCCTAGTTTGACGGTCTCCGAGGGTTTGTGGTGAAATAGTTTTGCTGGACTGCAGAACGATGCTATAGACTGGGCGAATGAACGAATGGACGAATGAACGAATGGACGAGTGAACGAATGAACGAACGAACAGGGGTTGTGCACCAAAAGCGGGGGAGATTTTGTTTCCGACGATAGTAATTGCCTGTAGAGTTTTGCCTAATTGCTGGCCATTCGTAATATCGTTCGTTTCACGGACACGCCCCGAAAAAAAAAAAAAAAAAAAAACACACAAAAAACGTACAAAAACGCAACAAAAAGCAGCTCGAGGAAAAAGAAATAAAAAATAACTCGGCAAGGCTTGATCTGACACCGAACACTCCCTGCATTACTGTATCAGTTACTAGCCAGCTACAACAGCCATTGTACATTTTTTCATTTAACGGAAATCTCGGACATTTCATCTCTTACATATAGGGTGGTGTGAAACTCCATTGTTTCGAAATTTACACCGTGGTACTAAACATACAGGCGAAAAATAAACGGCGTAACCCTTTTCCCAACGCATTAAATGAATAACGTTATTTCCGCAGCATAACTAACCGAATTTTCAAAATCATTTGTATTTTTAGAGGGTATACGATTTTTCGCAACACCTGCTTCGAAAGTTTGATTTTCGAGGCCTGTTCAGCGTGCGTGAGGTATCTTATTCCCAAAAAGTGGAGAAAGGAAAAGTTAGCGCATGCGCACATCGCAAATACTCTACTTTGAGCACTAGTGCTTTTTTCGCGCATGCGCACTTCAATATGCCGCAACTTCACGCATTGTGTCATGGTGGCGGGTAGGTAGCAATGTGTGGTTACGTTAAACAATCAATCCGCCTCTTGGATAACACTTTCTTCGCAGGAAGTTCCAAAAAAGATCCTGTGATACAAGCGCGGAAAGGCAATATCTGTCTCGTAGGATATTACCTATCTTCCATACTTGTATGACAATATACTATTTTATGTACTCTATATTACCCTAATTATTGAATTTCACCTGACATTATACATTACCTATCGTATGGGAGCTAGCTCTTTTTCATCATGGTTGAGAAATTAGAGACACAGATTCATAGAGAGGAATTATTCGCAACGTCAGACGTCGTCACGGTGGCTAATTACAATCAAGCTTCTACATTCAGAAGCTATTCCAGGTTGTGCCAGACGAGCAAATACCCAGGAGCAACCCGGGGGTCTCTACTGATGGTTTTTGTCCCGTGCCGTAGGCCCCTTTAGTTCATAACTCTGTTTTAGACAAGTATTTGTACCCCTAATATATGCATTGTTTTGTATTGTCGTTCAGACAGTTTACAGACGGTCCTATTTCGAAATTGCAATTATGGCACTAGGAGCGAGTTTGCAAGCCTTGAGTCTCTCTCTAGCCTGCATTGGAATTTAGTGACGCGATTGACACGCCGACGATTGGCTAGCTGATTTGCACTGCCATGTCCACTTTGTCACACTGAACCGAAATAACCAAATACAGCCATTGACCCGATACTCGACAGAGAAGAGGAATCGATTTGGAAATGAAGTATTTTCCTCACCTCTTTCTTCTTTCCTGTTCGTTCCCATGAAAGGAATTTATCGATCATTTTCTTGGCAAACAAAAAGCAGGGAAAAACGGTTATGGTTTATGATGTTATACGCGTTTGGCTCAACCTGGCCCGTGGAAGACACGCCCAAAATCGAGAGAAGAGCATAAGCACGGGAAATTAATTTTCCCATTTCCGCGGCAAATTAATAATTCGCAAGATCAACACGAGCTCCAAGGCGGTTCCGGGCATATCTCGCCCACCCCAATAGCAGATAGACCTACCCAATACTGACACTGTAACCACTATAGCCACCCTGGAATTAACTCATCAGACCTAAATCTGACGGAATACCCAAATAATTGTAATCAAAAGAAGAGGGCGTTATGTACAAATTTATTTTTCCTTCACATACCTAATTTTGAAGATCAGATATCGTAGTAACTTAACTAGAATTGTTGACATGGTTTTTCCAGTAGAAAAGTCCAATTCACTACTGCGGATTCATTTTTGGAAACAAAAACAGTAGAGTTTGGATCAATATGTGCCCAATTCCCGTTACACGTAAATCGTAAAGAATAATTGTTGATTCTTTGTGAAATAAGGTACTTACACATGATCTTCAGCTCCACACTGTTGCTCGTACCGTCACCCTCGACGTTGCTGGCCACACATGTGTAATTCCCAGCCTGGGATCGGTTCACAGTTCTGAGAGCAAGATCGTACCGTTGTACAATAACGCCATTCTTCGCATTGTTTTGTATCACGTTCCCCTATACCGGAAATAGCGAATAGACAAGAAATGGTGAATAAATTGACAAGGAAATAGACTCATTCATGCATCACGTATTTCTGTTATGTGTTAACTCACGTTGTGCTTCCAAACAACTTTGTACGCTCCGGGGTTGGCGTGAACCTTGCACTCGAAGTATACGTCATCGCCCTCCTCAATGTCCTCGGGGTTCATGTTCGAACCTAGTTCTAGACGCAGGACAGGAACGACTGCAGGGTATAGAGAAGAGAAAACAATGAAACTTGGGTCAGGACGATATTTATGTAGGTTTATGGCCGAAGGCCATCGATCGTCTAATACCTACATAAGACGTTCAGCTTCCATGTATCTTCCTCGACGCCTCCGTCCAGCAGGTCATTCTCCGCACGACAGGTCAAGACTTTATCATGGTCTTGTAAGGTTGCTTTAAACGCCAGCGACGATTCGGTCATGTTTGTATCCTCTGATATCTACGGAATAACATTAACAAAGTTCATTCAGTTCACGACCGACCTTTTCCTCGCTACTGGGGACCTTGGCTAGTCAAAAAGCGCGGGCTTCTCGGCCTCTTGCGCTGACCAAGTCCCAACTGGTGGGGGTACTTTCTACGCCAGAGCCGTTCGTGGGCCCTGGGCGGAGCCTGCGCGCAACTATATTTTATGCGAAATATATTGCCTTTGCAATTCTTCGTTACTTTACCGATCATTCCTCACTCGTTTAACCGATTGCATCGATTCTGGTCTTCAACTAAAGACAAGGGATGACGCCGCAGTATGGCCATGTAAAAAGTTGGAGAAAAAAATCACCTATCGTTGTGCCTCGTCGCAAAGATGGTCTAATTTCAAGACTGCTTTTTTGCAAAACTGAAGGTGAAATCAAAAAATGGGTAGACATACATGCTTTGGGTGTAGGAGGACTCCTTGAAACTTGATTGTCGTGAAAATTGAGGAAATCAGAAAAGAGATCTGCGCGTGCACGCCAAGCGAGCCATGAGAAACGCCATTAAAGAAAAAACTTGCCAGGGAAAGAACTGATGCAATTATTGACTCACATGCGAGTTGAATAATTCATAAATCGAGACTCGGCCGGTGGCAATTATACGGTGATCGATACCCAGCGGAGATTGATCGAGAGTTGAATATACAGGAGAAACAGGGATCAACCAAATTAATGAAACTATAGAACCCAGCTGTTGTGGATGAACGACAAAAGTATAAAGAGAAATTATACGCGAATTGCGAAAGGCCAATGTAGCAGGAAACCGGATCTTACAATCGGAAAGAAATTACTTCAGACTTTGGCCGATAAATCTCGAGATGAGCGTGTCTCGGCTTCATTTCACCGACTCATTACGACGCACTATAGTTACTGCGGTATATTTATGACTCTATAGTACTTTCACAATCTACCATCGTTCCGTCGTATAATAATTGCGACGAAACGTCAAATATTTTAATCCCCAAATTTACGATTCGACCCAAGAATCAAAATCCCTTCGTCTAGACATTTGTCTTCGCGAATGAGAGGGCAATTGCTATTGCCTGAATTACAGCTCGACTGATCTGTTAAGCTAACGTTTGTCGAGCCTGACGTTAAGATATATCTTTATTGGTTGGTGCGATACACTCGACGTCGACTTTGTACCGGGACAATTCCTTTCTTACACGCCAAAAGATTTATGGTTCGCCATCCAACGCCTCCTCTTTCTTGACGTTGCACCAGCATTTCGCCTGCACCCGGAGCCCCTTGTACATGTCCTCGTAGAAATAAAATTGAATGATTTTTTACCCGCTTCTATTCTCTCAATTATTTTTATTTTTTTCTTTCCATTCTCCGTCGAATCAGATTCCAACTTTCTGATAACGAACAAAAAAATTTATATCCATTCAATGCTGAGGAATAAATTTCCGATGGCACCTAATAGAGGCATGGCGTGTCGAGAGTGCAATGTATTTATTACCTGAGCGATAAATATCGATTGTACCAGATGGTGATTAGGTACTAAAGGAAGCCCGGAATTACCCAGGAGTATTATGAAATGAAAATTCTCACCTTTTCGGTAAAGTTGTCCAAGCTTTTTCCGTCCAAGTACCAAGTGATCTTCGCCGGCGGCCTCGACCCGAAGGTCATGCACTTTATGCTGTACTTTCTTTCAGCACTAAGAGGTGCTAGTTCGCTGACTAATACCTGGACACTGAGGGGTCTCACTGCAAGTAAATTTAACGGCGTGAATAAATTGGCTTCATTATAATTATTTCGAAATTTTTTAAACGTCAGCCTATCACTTTCCACAGTTTCACTTTCATCGATATCAAGAAAAGGGTGTGGGTAAAATTTTTGTATAAATTATTTAAACTTATTCGTAATTTGACGAACTTTCAGAAACCTCTCTAATGTAAAAACACATTTTCAAATCCTGGATGTGTTGGTAATTTATTTGGACTCTTCAAGTCTCTGAAGTCGTTTGAATCTTTGAAAATCGTTTCAAATCTTCAATTCTGTTGTACAAAGAAAGTTCTCTGTTCAATGGTTAACCCCTCGATTAAATAGAAATCGATGTTGTACCTTTGTGTATTTTTGAATAGAATTAGCAGCGTCTAAGAAGCTTTTACTTTCCATTATACTACTTGGGGCTGCAGGTTCCGTTGAACGAAGTCCGAGGACGTCTTCGAGGCTTGGAAGCGCGACAGTCTATTGTTTCTAAGTCAAAATTTTTATTCATTGTGAAATGGAAAACAAAATGAAAAAAAAAAAACAAGAAAAAAAAATGACCTTCCCATCATTCCGTTGATAACTGCAGACGTCGCAGTCAATGGAAGAGCTGTGAGCATCACGTCCCGTCGGGTGGATTCACCTCCCTTAATGAATAGTCCCATTATGAATATATTCATTCGTGCAGCTGCTCACTCCGCGCCCGAAGGACTAAGATTGCCCCGAGGAAAGGAAATAGTAATTCTCTCTATGAATTTCAAATTTCACGGAAAAGTTGAGCCGGTCTCGCCCCACGGACGAGAACCTTCTACTCTCGGATCTCCCTTCCCCACCAGCTTCCACCTCCTACGCGAACTCGGTTTATTTTAAGATTCAAGTATCTCGTTAAGCTAAAAGTCTAAAACCACTTGTCCTCTATAGGACGATCCATTTTTTACTCCCCTGCAGTTACAACAGACTAAAAAATCCTTGAAAACTCACTCCGGACCGCGAGCACTAAAGAAAAAAAAGTGACGTTCCCGCAGTAATGGATTTTCAAGAATTTAATACTGGTGTCCGGTATCATAATGTTCACCAACTCCTCTGAACGAGGTGAAAAGGCGTCGCGTTCTGCTCCTATCGCCCATCGATATAAAATACCCTCTGATTTCAATTGCCGGATGATAAAAAACGAGGAAATCCAATTGTCGGCTGACATATTGAAAGCTGCTTGTGAAAAAGTCGTCGTGGAATATATGCAGATCGATGTCGTCCGGCTCGACTTCAGTCCAGGTTAAGTGCCGACTCCTAGCGATGAGCCTCGAGGTCACATGGCGTTCACTCGACAAAGTCTGAGTGGGCTCTTGGCTTTCTGCTCCTTTCTCTCAGCTTTTTACTTCCCGTTCTACTCCTGTCTTCAAAAGCTCCGTACATACGTTTCTACGTCTACATCTACGGTCTGTTCCGGCCAACTTACGGCTCTCACCTACCTCTGAGTCACAGGAAAGAGCCACAATCTTGTGCATTTAATATCTCCGAATACGTTCCACGAAAACTTTGAGGACAGATGTCGCTGGCGTCGACCAGCACCATTGGCGCCACCAGAGGTCACAGAATTAGCTCTTGTCGCCTTTCCATGACCCCGTTGGCGAATTAACTGATGGGCTCGACTATTAAAGAGAACCGTCGCATTTTTAGGGTGCCCAATCAACCGGCTCGTAACTCTGCAGTTAGTGGAGTCGCCGTCGTTTCTTAGTAGGTATAAATCAGGCCCACTATATTATCCAATTTCACTGGGCTGACTCCATTACCAGCCAACTACCCTCTGATTAGTAAAGTCCCATTAGTCGCCAGTGGAATCCGTACTTCTTTCCTCTCTCTTTCTCTCTCTTTGGGCGCCACTGTCTCTCTGTCTCCCTGTGGTCTCATGAATAATATAGTATAACTGCGCGCCGGTATCATATTGCCACATAACTTATACCTCATAGTGCAGTGTCCAGGTGAGATAAGAGAGTTGAAATTTTCGTCCTGCCGTTCTCTTCTCCCTCCTCACTGTCCAAAATCCTAATGATATTTGTACTGAAACGATGCGAAGGACTCGGGGAATTCAAATTCTTTTTTGTCTTCTTTTTTTTTGTATCCCTGGATTTACGAGAAGCCGCGGTGATGTCTTGGAATTTGCGAACGCCTTCACAACGTTAACCTCGTTTGCTGCTTCTTTCTACGGAATTTAATATCAATCCAACAACTTGAAGAAGGCGAGCTTACGAATCTTGCGGAACTTGATAACAGCTTGAGAAGAATGAGGAACGACGTTAAACTATGGTCCCATATTTTCCTTTCATTTTTTCTTCCGCAGCTCGCACTTCCTACTTCCTCAACAGTTCAGGCATCGATGATCGAAGGGAAGCAAATCCACTTCTTGTCAGTCAGAGGATGACAGAACGGACCTTGAATACTTGGTGAAAATTTAGGGGGTCATTCTGTTTCGAGAAGTTCTATTTTATCTCAGATTAATTCTGCAGTCTGGTTTCAAGTTCGGCCACTTCAATCTCAAATCGATGCTATTTGGCGCTAATGACTCCTATCGGCTTGCAAATTTAGATATTGATCGCTCCACGCTTCTGATATCCGAATCTCAAAGGCTTGACTACTATTCGGCTACTGCCACCTAATCGATAGCTGATAATACCCTGCGGGCAGCTGGCAAGAGCCGTTCTTGACAGGCAAGAAATAATGAAATTCCAGTTACTCGACTGTGCAGAAGCCGTTTGAAAAATACACCCCCCATACCCAGAAAGTGAAACTATTTCATTTTGAAAGAAGCCAAATTAATGTTGCAGGACCGAGTCGAGTACTCACAGTGCATCTCGATTTTAACCGAAGATGAGAGAGGCTGGCTTATGTTGTTGTTCGATGCTTGGCAGGTGTATTCCGCATGAAAGTCTGCTCTGGAAAGCCTCGAGACTACTAATGTGTTTCTCCGAAGCGATGGAAAAGTCCCAGGCTCGTCTTTAGAGTCCAAAACCATTTCACCTCCTCGCCACCATCGCACCACTGGCTGTGGTCGACCTGAAAGCACAAAGGCAGACATAAAGGCTCATCAAAAATTCACTTGACTTGATGGTGAGTTCCATTGGCATATAAATCCAAACAATTTCCGGGAACAGGGCACACAAACAATTTGAAACCTTCTTTGAAAGGGGCGTTTCGAAGGTTTTGTTCGTGAATGAAAAGGAAACGGAATAGATCTATGGACCCGTTTTTGGAAAATAGCCTCAACTTGAGCGAGTGGGTCGTGTATCATGAAATTTTGTCTGGAAAAGCTTGGAATACATACTTTGATGTGAAAGACATGATCTTCGAAAGTATGGATGATAGAAAGACTATAACGATCGAGGAGATGAGTTTCGGTATCTATATACGGTACAACTGGCCGTAAATTCATTACAAGCGCGTAATACTCTTCGGGGTATAAAAATACTGTAATAAAAATCATGATTGATCTTGATTACGCGTTGGAGCGATGCTTTGCCGATGCACGATGCACCATATGCTGAGAAGGACGGGGTCTAGAGTGGGTCATGAAGCCCACTTAGCTACAAAGCCAGTAATTTCCGAGCGAGCTAAAGAGGCCTGGATTAAAGCTCCAAGATTACTTGGAATATTAACCACACGCGACAATCAGCACCGATTACTTTAACCACAACGAAAGTGAGAAAACAATTCAGAGTTACACGCAATGGAACTTTCGAATGGAACTATATGTATTACCGGGGCATTTTAAACGTCAGATTTTTCGTTCAGCCGAAATTAGTGTTGGAAATTGCTCACTGCGGCTAGCGCGGTTCTGGTAGAAACAAAAAGTAACAAAAAATAGCAAAACAAAAAAAAAAAAAAAAGAAATTGTCCAAAGGATGGCACTTCTTCCGCGGACGTCCTTAGCATTCGATAGTGCGCAATGAATATTGATGCTGTGCACTCCGGAGCGTGGCATAGTCGATGAGCACTCCGATACTTAACAGTTTACGAGATCCCTATTCCGCGATCAAGTTATTTACTTTAAATACATTTGAACGTCTTGAAATAACAAGCGTTGTGATCACTTTTCACTCAGAAGACGTCGTCTTCTCCCTCGCTATTCCATTAGAGCTTTTTAAAATCACAGCGGCAACAGCAGTCCAGAGTTTATTCGTTATGATTGCTTTGATGGAGAACTTGCATCTGCACTCACGCCAGTTCCATGTCTTATATTTCAGCGATATTTAAATTCAAATACAGATAGCAATAACCAGTGGATCTATACCGGAATTATTCGTGGAAACGCTCCACAGGGAAGTGAAAACGCCTGCATATAGGCAACGTAAGAACAACTAATCGCTGATGTTTCAGTTGCCTATATGCAAGCGTCCTATGGAGCGTTCCAACGAATACGCCAGGTATATTTAGAAGAACATTATAGAAATACGGTTTGTCTTGTTACTTTCAAAAGGTACCCAGGTTTGATTGAAAGGGCCAATTTATTTGCCTGGATTTCCATCACTACGATCAAGATAAACTAAAGAAAATGAAAAACGATTGAATCAGCCATAAGGCGACATCGAGATATGAAAAAGAAAATAATTATCATTTTCCATGACACGAGATGCACACCAAATTCGTTTTCATATAAAATAAAATATATTCTATCCGTTTGATGTTTTTGTTTTTTTTAATTTATTTTTTTTTTTATTTTTCACATCCCTTTTCAACGCTTGCAATGAATCTAATTGAATTTTATTCCCGGGATCAGACGAATTGGTGATCAATTTTTTTCTCACAAAATTAGAAACTAGGTTCAACGCTGCAGCGGCGGTTATACTCGTTGAAAGGGAAACAAAAATGATGTGCGAATGGCCTGACCGGAGTTTGTAAAACGCGCTTTTTTTTATAGCTGTACAGCGGAAGAGATTTAAAAAAAATGTTTATAACTCGTCCTTTGTACAAAAAAATTAAATAAAAAAATAAATAAAAGCGTTCGCGAGTGAAACTAAGCGGAATGAAAAACACATAATATGTGCTGCAGATATTGGTTTCACGCTAAAATAGAGAAGAAATTCATGTAAAACGGTTTTAAAAACATTTTACATGGATGTCTTCTCTATTTTAGCGTGAAACCAACATGTTTTGAATCACACATAGAGTTGCACGACAGATTTCGTTTTTTTGATTTCGTTGTCCAAGCAGAGATATTCCGCTTAATAGCACCTTCTGCACGCGTTCAATCCAATGTTTTCAGATCAGGTGGAATCGGGTAAGGAATCATCTTAAATATACATGAGGCATTCCGCGTCACTCCAGCAACTTAAAAATAGAAAAACCTCAATTTTTTACAATAAAATTGGGCTGTTATATATGATACGAACAAATTGACGAGATTTCGACATTTGTTTTTGACATTTTTTTCGACGGAATACTTGGGTTTTTTTATTTTTCAATTAAACAGTGATATTTCGGGAACGGTTAATCGTAACGACAATGTTAAAAAACGTAAACCTGCAGGTTTCCAAGGCCTACAAGAATAAAGTCTATTCTAAAATGAAAATTAGACACAGTACGAAGTAGACAAAACAAAAAAAAAAACGGGTTAAAAATTGGTAAAGCCTCGTAGTCGTCGTAGAACCAAGTCAAGTCAAACAAAATTGGCAGGCAACAAGCAGCATCTATACCGAGTACCGTGCGCATGGTGCGGTGGCGGCAATCTTCAAACGAGAACCGCGACCAGTTCTAACTGTTGACTTTGCGTTTGCGTGGGTCTCGAGGCCTGGCCACTCGGTGTTTGAGTCTTCCTCACTTTCAAACTTCGCCCAACCCCCGCGGTACGAGTTATCTAACAAGGTACCCACAGTATTAAAAGTCGAAACTAAAGTCTGAACTAGAGCCGAGTGAAACCTTGAGACTACCAAGTACGTATTATTCTCATACTATATCTACGACCATAAACCGAACCGACAGCATGCACAGCGAGATGAATAGCGATCATCAACCAACTTAAGTTGCTTCCCTACCCAATTCGACCAGACCTGAAAACATTAGGATAAACGCGTGCAGAAAGTGCTATTAAACGGAATATCTCTGCTTGGGCACCGAAATCAGAAAAACAAAATACGTCGCGCAATTCTATGTGCGATTCCGAACACGTACGGCCCAAAAATTGTTGGTTTCACGCTAAAATAGAGAAGAAATCCTTGTCAAACGATTTTACAAACATTTCGGAATCGCACGGAATTGCGCGGCGAATTTTGTTTTTTTGGTTACGGTGCCCAGGCAGAGATATTCCATTTAATAGCACCTTCTGCATGCGTTTATCCCGATGTTTCCAGGTCTGGTTAAATCGGGTAGGGAAGCATCTTAAGGCGGAGCTCTAGTCGATTTTTACCGACATAAACTATTATTCCGATTCTTTTTTCATAAAAGGTGCTATCGAACCGATTGTCCGTTCGGCTTCGAATTTGTGAGTGATAGGTGCGATCTTGAACCGAAAAGGTAATGGAATCGAGAAAAATTTACTTTTCATACATCGCGAAGTGCGGACGTGTTACCCATTTCGACTTATATGAAGCCTTGCGTATCGATAAAGCAAAAAAAAAAAAACGTTCCTGAGCTCGATTGTATATAGAAACCACTGGTGCGAAAAACATTTCGCCAAGTACAATAATGTGGTCACTGCTCCCAAAAAAATCTATCAACAAAAAACCCTCAATAAAAGTGGTACTTTAAAAATGTCTACTCACAAAAGGAATGGAATCAGATACAATTGACAAGTACATGTCTTCTGTATAATTATAAAACAGAACACATGAAAAAATAAAAATTTGGAGGTAGTGGTACTTGGCGGGCCAATATTTCATATCACCATAGGATTATTGACATAGTTCAATTGCTGTTTTCTCCTACTTATCTCCAAGAGGCCCGCCAAGTACCACTACCTCCGAATTTTCATTTTTTCATATTTTCTGTTTTATAATTATACAAAAGACATGTACTTGGGAATTGTGTCTGAATTTCATTCCTCTTGTGAGTAGACATTTTTAAAGTACCACTTTTATTGAGGATTTTTTGTTGATAGATTTTTTTGGGAGTAGTGACCACATTATTGTACTTGGCGAAATGTTTTTTCACCAGTGGTGCTTTTAGGGGTTGATATCACCACTTTTTGTACAATTTTGCTTAACCACCTAATAATTGTGCTCGCTCGCTACGCTCGCTCGTTTGGGTATTCCTATATCCTGGCTCGCTTGTCAAAATTTTACCAATTCCGTATATGAGTAGCTCGACGCGCATATGGTATACATTTCATACCATCCAAATTCCTTGATAAGCAGTAATGTTAAATGTGGCAGTATAATAAGAATTCTTTTTCTAAAATTTTGCTTGACTACGTACGGTGATGCGTTTCATGCTATCTGAATCCCTTGATAAGCAGTAATGTTAAATGTGGTAGTATAATATGAATACTTTGAGTAAAATTTTGCTTGACTACCTAATAATTGTGCTCGCTCGCTACGCTCGCATGATTGGGTTTTCCTATATCTTAGCTCGCTAGGCTCGCTTGGTTGTCAGCATTCTGCCAATTGTTTCTAGGAGCATCTCGATGCATGTATGTTGATGCATTTTATAACATCTAAATCCCTCGATAAGCAGTAATATCAAACGTGGTAGCATAATATAAATATGTTGGAGGCACAGAGGCCTGAAATAATGACACACGCTATCATTCGTTGCTCTCCAAGCCCTGTAAAGATATGTTCTTGTGTGCATGTACTAAATATGAAATATTTGACCCATTAAATATACGAAAATACTTGTAAATGAATGATAACATATTGAAGACCTGCCACGTTGAATGAAAGCTTGTCACTTATTAATTCATGTTCTAGACTAAACTTCATGCAATTCAATAACCGTATCTATAACCCAACCTCAAAATTGCGCGCTTTGTCATTTCATGAGAGATTGTTATCATTTCGCCCTCCACTTCAGATGTGAATTTTATCATAAAATAAGTGAGTATAGGAAGCGTAAAACAGAATGAAATTTGCAAAATATTCAGATGTACGAATATGAACAAAACTGACAGCTCTGTCTCGGGAGTCCGTCTGTCCGTACTCCGTGGTCTTGGGCAATCGATTCTCGATCATACGTCACAGCGTCGACAAGAGCGCCACCTGGCAACTGATGTCGAGTATTTAGTATATCTCTGCTGTCTAGTGGTGGCCACTCTTCCCTAATTGTCATCCGCATAGGTATAGTGGATATTTGGTCTGAAGAAGGAGACGAAAAATTTTTCAAACGAAACGGGTACTCGGAAACTCAAGCTAATCATATCTCAGCTTTACGTGCACTGATTCAATTGAAGTTGCACTCAAATGAAAGCTCTTTGTGTCTATATTCTGAGATAATTATTTCAATCCCCGGGATGTCGTGAAGCGGAAGAAATTAGAAAAATACTGTATCCCCACCACGCCGGTTAGCTTCCGTTCGGGTATATAGACTCCGTCGAGACTCGCGCGGCGTTTGACTTTTTTTTTTTATTGTACTCGGCCCGAGACTCTACCAAGTCTCTTGATTCCGGACACAATCAACATCTTCGTTTCCGACATCGATAAGGAAATGGCATCTAATCCACGAATTTGTGGCAATTAGTGATTGTCAACGATCGGGAGAGGCCATGATATTAGTTCCCCGAACGCATGTGAGATGGCTCTGGATGCGAATCTTCACCTTCTCCTTCTCGATGATTCGACGACTTACAAAATGTAGGTATATTTACAATATGTAATACTTTTCAATGGAATTAAATGCACAAAATACTCAATTATGGATCGATTCATTAATGTTGTTACCTAACGGTGGAAGGTTGTGGGTGGGTGAGGAACGTTTTGTTCTTAAGGTGATTCCCTACCCAATTCCACTTGACCTGAAAACATTGGGCTGAACGCGTGCAGAAGGTGCTTATTCAGGATTTTCAAGAGTTTCTCACTAATTTATCGAGTAATTGGTTACTCGATAATTCCAATATTCTAATTCTGATCCGGAGCCAATATCCATACTATAAATCGGGTAATTCATCTCGAACATTCTGCGGAGACAAAAAGCTTCGGAACTTTTTAGTTTTAATTACTAAAATACCGGCATATATACCCAAGCCCATTGCTATATGCCCAGAAATTTCTCTATTTGCATCGTTAGTAACACAATGTATTCAGTCACCTATTGTTGCTCTCTCCGTCCGTCAGGGTTTAATGAACGTTAGCACGCCCTTCTCTCTATCCCTTCGCCGTCCTCTGTCGCCCTATCCCTCTCTTCGGAGGGAGAGACGAAGAAAATTCAAAGAGTGAGAGAGAGAGAGAGATGGAGAGAGACGGATGGAATATCAGAGAACCTCCTACCCTCTTCCGTGTTTGCTAATTAACGTATCGAGATAAAAATCGGTGTCCAGTTCTGCGGTCATTTTTGTCCGAATTTCATTCAGTTCTGGAATTGACGGAATACACATCACGCGACTGATGGAGAAAGGTCGTAAGCGACAGGCGACAGCAGTTATTCAATTCGACTAGAAAACTTCTCAAGCAGGAGAACACGTCGATATTAAAAACTCGCAAAAAATTAAAAGCAAAAAAGTGCAAACCCCGCAAGTACGCCTCTAGCTGTTCAGAAAAATTGGATGAATCAAAGCCAAAAGGGTTTATCTGCCAAATAATTCAGTTCTTTCGTCGAAATTTCGTTTTGGTGGATAAGCCCCTTTGGTATTAATCCGAAAATTGGTTGATGGGAGAAAAGCGTATCGGTGACGATTACGCCCTTCTGATTTTGAATGTTTGTCTCGAAAAAAAAAACAGCGGCTTTCTTCGTTTTCAGAGTTTTCCTATCGAATAGCGAAAAGAAATATATATACGTATATTAGCGTGCTTCGTTTCGGACGAACTTTTTTTTTTCGATCCATCGACGGAATATTGTTGTTTGTACTCGAGAAGGAATTCCCTCCAAATTTTAGCCCTTAATTCCAATTCTGAGACCGATCTAAACCGTTCTGAAATTTTCCCATTCAAAAAGCATGTAAATCTATCGACTTTTTTTTTCAATTATCTAATGCTCAGCTGCGTTTTGTGACATCGTCTTATGATGAATATCCACATGTAGGAAATTGATCATTCTTCAAAAGTGCCCATTGTGATTTCAGTGGATTTCGCGTCGCTTCACCTGTAGCAACCTCAAGAGTAATTTTTTCAGTCTAACTCACACATTTTCGTTGATATCTGGAAAACGGCAAATCGAAGCACCCTAATATATATACGCCCCTTTGACATTTAAATGGCTCTTCCCCGTCTGAATAAAATGGTTTTTTGGTGTAATTTTGGTTATCATTTTTTTCTGCGCCTGCTGAGTGTTTGAAGAATCTGATGAGCACGGTAAAAATGATTTTTGGGATCAGTGGGTCCGAATTTGATAAAAGAATTTCAAAATTTTCAATGGCAGATCCAGTATGGCCGATAAGAACCTGCAAATGGGTACCCTCGGGTTTTGGGGGTCGTTGAATCCGAATTAAATAACAGAATTTCAAAATTCGAAATAGTGGACTTAATATGGGGGATAGAGAATTGAAGATAGTCAGATCCTCTGGGCGTTCTAGGGTCTTGAATTTTGATATCATCAATTTTCGAATTTTCAAGAAACAAAAAAAAAAAAACATTCAGTTTTTTGTACCAAAAAACTCAAATTGTTATCTGTTTCTCTGTCGGTAATGGTTCACGATAATTTGACTCACCTCCTGATACGAGACACGTCAGTCGCATCACTCCTCCCTCGACGTAGGGTCCGGCAACCATCGGTAAGGTCCTCCCGTTTTCATCAAGGATGTTGGGCTTGTGGGGTGGCACTAAGAGAACAAACCGAAATCAGGTCGAGTGGTTAGTTTTTTGGATCGTAAAATATTTTTCCAGTTTCAGTTTGCTTTTGCTGGCAGTTTTCCAGTCCTGAACAGTGCTTTCAAATTATACGTAGGTACATATGAAAATGAAAGTTCCGAAAGCTAGACTTCGACATATTCAAACTCAGTTTTTCATTCCTTTTTGAGTATATTCATATTTAAGTATACATATATCGTATAAATATCGCGGGCAAAAAAAATTCTTTTTTCTTCTCTTTTTTTCTCCCGTTCACATTTTCGTCCCTGTATTTCGCGATTTATTATATATTTACTACATTATTCGGGGCTTTGATGAATATTCTAGGGGAAATTCAGCAGAAATCTTTACTGAGCGGAAAAAAAGGACGTGCGATAAAAAAAAAAAAAAAAAAAAAAAAATACGTTGTCACCATCAAACTCTACGAAAATTGTTGTTTATTTTTTATTTTTTATTTGCTTCACGGTTTTTGTTTTCGCGAACGGAGAAGAAAAACGGGACAAACAAACACGGAATGTTTTCGCAAAACTCGACGAATGTCAATTATTGTGCGAAAACAATGAAGTAGCGTGAAACAACTCCGATACTTTGAGTTTTTGTTCAACAACTCCGAATCAACCAGTTCGAAAAATAAATCCGTTACGTTTTTAACAAAGTGAGTATTTTTCGCGTTTTAGATTTTTTTTGAATTTCAAATTTTCTGATTATTCAAACTAACGACGGTGTACAGGATTTAAATTCGCGACGACCGCTTAATGCGCAACTGAATTCGTTTGAATCCGTTCAAATATTTTGAGATTATATTTGTAACGTTTAATGTAATGAAACGGTGAATGCATTATTACTTTTCATCAAGTATTGGCTGCAGTCGAACATTGGCTTTGGCTGATTTCCACGAATCTTCACGCTTTCGACCCTCTAGAATCCGAAGAACAGGTTTTTATAAAAATGTCGGTTTGACATGATTCGAATTATGTAAACACAATTTGTAGACTCTATTTTCGCATGAAACGAACATGTTTTCGGACGCACGTGTTCGGAATCGAATTCGGATTGGCGCTGTGCATTTTGTTTTTACGTTTCGATGCCTGAGCCCGGATAACAATCGAAATGTGTAATCCCCCAACCTTTTTCGACTAAAAGGAGGTGTGCGACTAGAGGTGGGCCTTAAATAAGGAGTGAAATATTTCCTCAGAAGAATGAATCGGCATCTAAGACATTCGACACAAAGAACCATGTACAATTCGATAGAGTACTTGAAAATTTTCGTGAATTTTTGTTTTTTTTTTCGTTTCGAAAAAGAAAAATGAAAAAAACTGAAAGTTTTCGAAGTATTCGAACAAGCGTGACACTGAATCGTCCAAATTCCACCATTTGTATTGCCTCGGATATTTTCACCCTCATTTAATATATATGTGGTATATGTATATCGCCGAGTTTGTAGCTCGGCACTTCGCGTGACACGACGCTTTCTTTGATATCAGATCAAAGTAGCAACGCGTTAGGAAGGAGACTAGCCACCCACTGTTCGGTTTTAAACACGTAAACCGTGTGGCTTGAGTTTGCAAGCTTGTTTGAGATTTCAAATAACGTGTACCAATTAATTAAAAAATTTACTGTATAAATTGGGGGCTTCTTCGATGCCACATGTTGGTTTCTCTAATGTTTTCTTCAAGGGGACTCGAAACCACATTAAGGTACTACCCTACCCAATTCCACCTGACCTGAAAACATTGGGCTGAACGCGTGCAGAAGGTGCTATTAAACGGAATATCTCTGTTTGGGCACCGGATTCAAAAAAACAAAATTCGTCGCGAAATTCTATGTGCGATTCAAAACATGTTAGTTTCACGCTAAAATAGAGAAGAAATCCATGTAAAACGGTTTTGAAAACATTTAACATGGATTCCTTTTCTATTTTAGCGTAAATCGAACATGTTTTGGGCTGTACGTGTTCGGAATCGCACATAGAATTGCGCCGCGGAATTTGTTTTTTTGACTTCAGTGCCAGGCAAAGATATTCCGCTTAATAGCACCTTCTGCACGCGTTCAGCCCAATGTTTTCAGGTCAGGTGGAATTGGGTAGGGAATCACCTTAAGAGGCGGGGGCTCTAGGCGATTTGTTACCCGCGGCCTCTCTATTTTCTCGAATTTCTCCGAAACGGGACTATCAATCGGATTGTCCTTTTGGCAACCGATATTTGATGAGTAATGAGTTCAAACTGGTACGTTTGATCGAAAGGAATCGGATTTTTTTTAGGCGACCAGGGATGATGAGCCTTAAGTGTTGGTCAATAAATAATTGATTTCGATAAAAACGTCTCGGAAATTCTTCCGTTTCCAAAAACTTGTATTGCGCTGCTTTGAATGCATTTGTTTTTCCAATTTTTAAAGAAAAATAATACTGGTGCTTCTGATGTTCGGTTTCGAAAAATTTGAAAGATTTTGGAAAATATGAATATAAAAATAGAACAGCACTAGTTATGTTGTCAAATTTCAATTGAATTTTTTGGTTTTCAATGATCCAGGAAAAAAAAACCTTATTTTATATCGGAAAAGCATAAAATAACTTGAGCGATGACCAAGTTTTTTTTTTTGTCAATATTTTGAATTTTTGACAAAAATTTTATTGATTACTTTTCAAAATTCACTCAGATAAAAAATTTGTTTTATGTTTTATACATAATTTCATCTGAATTCTTACAAGTGTTTTTATTTTGATTCAAGTATGAGTATATCATGCTCCGAATAAGACTTGTTAAATTTTTTCAATAAAACAGGGAAATTGAATTTTTTTTTTTGGGATCCATCACATCAGTCTTTTGGATACAATATATTCAAGGGCGTATTCACCCCCCTCAAATTTGCGAGAATTCTCATATTTTGAAATTGCGAAGACCGAGTTTAAAAAAAAGTTATTGAAAAATCGTTGTGATTATAATTCACATCTTCGATAAACGGTATTCGTAGACATGTATCAATTAATGGTTAGGATTTAATTTGACTGGTAAAGGACGCGGACCGGCTTTCACCAACCACTTGTTAATTTAAATAATTCCCAACGGAAAAGCTGACGAGAATTTTTATCAGAAGTAAAATTGAATCTGTCGTTGCTGAGTTCGTAACGTAAAAGGTTGCTGAAAAATTTATTTATAAATCTTTTTTTTCCGCTCATTTTTTTTGCATACTTTTTTTTCCAATTTTTTTTTAATTTTTTTTTTCCACCGTCACTCATTAAGGTTCACATTCGTCAGGATTTCAATTTACCGAGTTCAAATTCACCGCGGATTCAGGCACGATTTCATTTCACCCTCTCATCTCGTTTAATATGTTAACGGTTTTTTAGCTAATATTCGGACCATAAGAGAGAATAATTTAAAATAATGAATGAAATAAAAAATGAAAGATAATAAATATGGAAAATTTGGAAGATTAATTTGTTTAGTCGATTTTTTTTCTTTTTTTTTCTCTTTATTTTTCATTTCTTTTCTTCTCTTCCTTTCGTTTTTTCTTTCCTTTTTCCTTTTATTTTTTCATGAATCGAGATCAGACTCGAGCGTGACCTTTGAGGTGAAATTTTTGACCATGAAACACGCCATTGTTAAATTTGGGTAATTTTATTTCCTCTCTTCAAGGCACGTGAGGAACGTTCGCTCTGGCACGAATGTGCTTCCCATTTGTGGCGATAGAGAGAAAGAGAGAGAGAGAGAGAGAGAGAGAAAAATAGAGCATGTACTACATGCGTACATAGCTAGTCCATATATATGGTATACCTACACTGTGAGCAGTACTTTCAGTTGGTTCTATACCATCGTAATACGAGGTGTATTTCTGGGTGTAATTCAGCTGGGAATCCCCGTTATTTCGTGGGTAGAGGTCGTAATTACGTGGGTCGTTCTTTGTCTCGTTACAACCAGTAACTCCCCAACTCTCCACCCTCTCCTGCTCCTGCCGTCACCCTACTTTACTTTATTTTTTACCTTCTCCTAATTATTTGGTCGCGAAAACGCGAGCCTCCAGTCTTTATACGGGCAAGAAAGAAAGAAAAAAAAAAAACAAAAAAAAAAAACAAAGAAAAAAAACAAAAACAAAAAAAAAAGAGGCACATATCCCATATCAACTTTTTGTTCCGTCAAAGACTCTGTTTGATTTTTTGGTTGTTTTTTTTTTACTCAACATTTTCGATTGTAGCAGACATTCAGGAGATAATTCAAAACCTTCAGAATCTGAAAAATTTCAGTACTTATTTCAAAATTTTTAACTCGAATGACGTTATTTCATACTATCTGTTGAAATTAATTGTCATACCTTTTATATTAAAATTTATTCATTTTATTTTTGAATTTTCGCAAAAAAATTAGAGGGGTGCTTTACATGGGGGTTGATGTATCTAATGAAAGATTCGATTTCGACAATTCAAAGGGATATTAATAGCACGAAAATTTTATTTCTGCAGTTATATATTTCATACGTATAGGTGATCGAAAAGTACTATCCGTTTTTGTGAGGGATTGTAATAAATTTTTTTTCAAACATGGTGAATTTTATTTTATTATTCCCCGGTTTTGTGTCTTTTTTGTTTCTTTGTTTTTTTTTTCTATTCAGAATGATTCGTAGTGTACAACAAAATGTTTTTCAGCCCCTATAGTGGTAGCTCTCGGGAGCCAATTGGTTCCACACGTAGAAGACCTCGTGCAGAGGTCTATTATACCCCGTTTCACCGTATAAAAATATTCGTATATTTTTTCTTCTGTTTGGCAAATTTTTATTTTCATCAATTGCTAGACTCAAAAACGTGCCTTTTATATTTCCATTCATTTTTCCTTATCTTTCTTTCACTTTCATTTTCCACCCCCTCGTATGGATACCTGCTACCCTATAACAGAGCATCTGGAAGTTACAATTAGTGGAGTTGCTCCATCTTCAGGTTTGAAACTGATAGGAACGAGCCTGAACCCGACCCAAACAGATATATAGATACGAAGTAGCTATAAGGATTACGGTCAAGTCGCTAACGAAGGAGCGGGTTGATTAAATGCTGGGAGCGAAGGTGTGCTAGAGAATTATAAGGGCTGAATTTGTCGTAAGATAAGGGTATGAGGCCTCCCTCGTCTGGGACGGTTAATTAAAAATAATTAAATCCCAGGAAGCAATCGATTCAACCCCTTATCTTATTCTTTTTCCCCGCGTATGACCGTGCCTCCAGCTATTTCATCCCCCAAGAAACCGTTTTTCATTATCTTCATTTAATTAGAAAAAAATCAAAAAAAAATAAATAATCGAAACCCCCAGATATTTAAAAAAGTTTTTCATTTTCGGTTTAATGGCCTGAAATTCTCGACAAATTTGGCAAGGCTCCTCAAACTTTTACGTTTTACCTACTACCCGTGAAAATCACAAAACGCATATGATAACTCACAGAGTTTTCGAAGTATTGAATTTTATAAATAAATCATTCAGAGTATCAAGCATTGAGAAAAATCTTTTTCAATTTTATTTCATCTCTTGGCAAACCCTGCGACATTTTCTTGAATCGCATGTACGTATAGGCACATACATATCTCGGAACTTCTACTTTGTGGCAAGAAGCGACCCGTGTATAAAAACGTGCAATAAAGTCACACCACTGTCAGTGGCAGAGAGTGATTTCCGATGTTGGTTAAACGATGAAAAAATACGATCAAATATCTGTCAGTAAATTGGCTTTGGGCAAATCTATGATTTTGACGGGATTTGACGTGTGGGGTGATTATTTTTGAGAGACCTTTGACTTGTGAAAAAGATTTCGAAGCGAGACGAAATGAAAGCTGGAAAATTCCTGAACAGTGATAAAATACTGAAAGATATTTTCAGCAAAGGGTCTACCCGAGCTGGATCAATATTTTGAAAAAAACGCGACAAAAATTTGTCCGATGAACTGTGATGGAAATTCAGGATCAGGCCGAATGAATCACGACGAATCAAGCCTCGATTGGCATCTGATGCTGAGAGTAGGATTTTTTATCACTGTTTACACATTTCGAAGTCCTGGATTCTCAATGAATCGTTCTAGGACGTCGAGCAGCTGACGTAAGTGCAAACATGCATTAGGAGGGTTCAACGCCAGATGATGCCCGGAAGTGTTAGAATGATCACGTGAGATAAAAGTCGTTTCCTTTTTTTTTCTTTCTGTTTTTTTTTATTTCTTTTTCTTATGCGCCATAGCCTTCCACGGTGTATATATAAAACATTATTTTATCGAATACACCTCTTTAAGAGCGATACCACCATACCGTTCCGGCATAGAAAGTTCTTGGCGCTTTCATACCGCGTGGAAAAGTAAGGAAAAAGGTAGAATGAAAAAGGAACCCAGCTCGCGCCTCAGCTTTCAGCAATCTTTTAAGTGCGTTTAAGCTCGGTGGTTTGATTGATCTGCAGACTGTGCGAACGGAAGCTGGTTATAACCAAACGGCTACGCCTCATAGGTATAGAAATACCCTCGACACAGACACACAGTGTGCAGGGTAAAACTTGGAAAGGCGAAAACTCCCAGTGCGCCGCGCCGGAGGCTATGTATGTATAGATGCACACTGTGTACGGGAACCGCCTGTGCCATGACTTAATGTGGTGGAAAAGTGGTAGAGCGTGCGCCCCAAACCCCAACCCCAACCCCGACCCCACACCCAATGCCCCACGCCCTACGCCCAACGCCCCATGCCCCATGCCCCATGCCCCACGCTTGGTGAACAGTATTCAGCGGAGCTCAGACCCAAGAGGAGAGAATGCTGTGTATGTATTATGCATACACAGCTATCCGAGTCCCGATGAGTAAACGTATCGAGAGTGAAAGCGGCAGAAAGTCTCTAAAAATTGAATTTACGCGAGTGGTGAAAAACACCAGAGCGTTCGAGCGGAATACGCGCAGATGGTTTACCACTGTTCGGGTGTATATTACAAGCGGATACAGTAGCAAGCAGACTCTATTAAGCCGTTAGACTAGCAGGCCAATTTTTCCTATTCGAATTTCGATAAATTACTGTAGACACGCGCCACAAAATTACTGCCTGGCAAACTATTCCGAAGAATTCAGATCATCGGTGATTACCAAATTTATTTCTCGCATGTTACATGTCGATTGAGTCATTATTCAAAGGAAGGTCCAACTGGACTTCAAAAGTTGATTGAACGGTGTTACGCCAAAATCGGCCAAGTATCAGAAGGAAATTGTTTCTGCGGGACATAAAACTGCGCCAATCTTTTGATTCTCAATGAATTATATCGCGAAAATTCATCAGTACATGATAGAACGCAGTGGTGTTCAGGGCACTGTGGTAAAGATATTCAAATATCAGATGTAGGATGGCATTCCTTATTTTTCTACATCAAACAAAAATGGACTTTTGGATAAAAAATGTTCAACAAAATTGATAATCGATTTTATGACTGTTTAGAGAACACGGCGTTCTATCCTAGATTAGATATTTGGATATCTCGACCGTAGTGTTCTGAAGACGATTCTTAAACGCGGAATGACCCGGAACTACTTTTGAGCCGAGAAATCATAAAAACGTTCCACTTGCAGCAGGGTCTCCCTTCAGATTCAATTTTTTGTTGTTTCGTCGAAGGATTTCTCTCCATTGAAATTGAATGAATGGTTGGTTTCTTTCCTGCTTCGCGAGTCCGAAACATTCGGATCCTGATTTCGTCGAGTGATCCAAGACGAAAAAAAAGACAAAAAGCCCTTGTCTCGTTCCACCCGAAGTAAGGCAGCATAGAATGACTTTTTGAAAAACTTTCCCGCTCTTTGATATGACTCTTGAATCGGGTCTGCCCGATTTTATATCATTCAGTTATTCGGGGGTGAACTCTTCGGTTCTGATCTTGACTTTTCTAAGAGGTGCTTACCTATGACCGTTAGCTGGATTCTCGAGTTTCTTGTAGGACTCTTCGTGAAGTCGACCCTGCACCTGTAATCACCCTCGTCCTTCGCCTCGACGTGGTCGATGTTAAGGGTTGCGGGCTCGGTAACTGTCCGAAACATCGCACGTTCGTTAAAGTAATCGGGGTCTTTCCAATGTGGTATGGGGACTCCTTCAGAATATTTCGACCTCATGTCGTAGCTGGAAGAAAAATGAGAAGAAAAAAATGATCGTTGGAGCTGAAGCTGGTGATAACGAATAATTTTAAGAAATATGGATAACCGAACGTTTTCGAACGTTTTTAACGCCAATTTTCAACCCTTAATTCCATTCGTCGGGTACGACAATTGAGGAAGTGTTTTCCTCCTGAATTTGTCACGCAGTCGTCACCCAGACAGTGTAGTTGGCGCCAGGTGTATTTTGACAATGTTTGCTCAAGCTGTTAATTGCTTTCCGCCCGTTCGCTCGATCGACATCACCCCGATATTAAATTGACGCGAATAACGACGCCAACTTTCGCCCGTACACCGGGTGGCGCGATAAATTAATAAATTTTATTTTCCACCTTCTCTACAATATACCTACGCCGTTATATTACGCTGCGACATTTTCGAACCCAGTTTTCACGTGGCATAGAATTTCGGAAAAAAGTAGCTGTCACAGGATATGGGTCGCATCGTTGATCGAAGCCTCTTCAAACTCGAAGGGGATATTCTACGTTGATGTAATTTCGGGGAAAACCAACGATATTCGACGAATTTCATTTTTGGATAAGAAATTTTTGTGACTTCGAGCCATTTTTCTTTGAACCGTTGAGAAAAAAGTTTTTTACGTGCTCATAGCGATAGCAGATTGGCCTTATCTCTATATATCATTGGCTTGCCCCGAAATGACATGATTTTATAATATGCCTTCCAAATTTCAAAAAGTTTCGATTAACGTGCCTCCTGTACCCTGAGACATTCAGTTTCTCTTCGGTAGACTCGATCTATCAAGGCCACAAAATTCCATAAGATTTCGAATAATTTCCAATTATATGTTACAAAATACAAGCAATCAGCGGTGGAGAAGCTGAGCCGATGGAATATTTCTTCAAAGCATACCCCGCGCTGAAACCACACCCGAGTCAAGACGTGGAAACAGAATTGGTCACATTACTTTTCATCACCCTAGTCTCCTGTGGTCATTACCAGAAATGATATTGAGTGTATTATCAGAATATTGGTTGGCAGTAAGAAAATGAAAAGTCAACATTTTCCCTCGTAGAAGAAAGTGATGTGATCGGGACATGGCAATTCTTCATGACCGTCATTCGAATGTAAGATCCTGTGAATTTGAAATTTTTTCGACGGCCACGTTTCGGACATCTTTCTAAAAACCTATTTCTCGCATACCAGATGTTCAAAAACTTATGGATTCGTCGAGATCAGCAAAAGTCAAAGTTTAATAACCCTGCGATCAGTGAATTCGGAAAATTAGACAATTGGCAAAAAATCATGGGAACAAGTTACTAAAAAACCTATAAATATCATAAAAACGCGAATTTAAATGTTTTGTCTCTTGTTCTTCTCTCGCCCTTCGTAGTTTGAAAGATTTTTTTTGTGTCATCCAATTCCCGCGGCGTAAATTTTCTAAAGGGAAAAGTTTTCCTCGATTGGAACTTGGGAGCATTTGTTAAAGTTAAAAAGACTCGTACGTGCATAAAGAAAATTTCCTTCATCTTTCACCTCGTTTTAAATTCAAATAGCCGTTAAAATAACTTTTACACAGGCAGTACTGCAGTTTTCAGAGGTGTTTTGTTGCTTAAAGAGTATCTGATAGCACACTACGGCCGAGTTCTCCAGTCGCTTTATACAGTAATCGTCAATTGAAGTGGGGCAAGGTATTTTTCGCGGATTTTTGCGAAAATTAAACCGATTTCGAAAAATAAAAAAATCATATTCTAGAAAATTTAGTAATCTTTCGAATGAAACTAGTTTCATCCTGATCGATTGAGAATTGCCCGATTGCCAGAGGACTTCGTAAATTGGTGATAATCGGGGTTTCGCGAACGACCCGTAAAATGATACTGGATGTTATTGTACCTCTTGGTACCTCATGCCAATTGAAAGGGCATTTCCTGACGAGCAAAAAACACCCCCTATATGCCACGGTCGGATAACTCGTTGAGGAGTTATGCATCCAGGAAGTTAGAATCGTTTATCAGCGATAACTCTGGAACGCTTCGCTCGATTCCACTGAAATTTGTTGTGGAGTCGTATTTTAATACGCCCTCAAATCTCACCTTAGTGTTATCGCGATGATTGTCCTCGCGGACGAGATCCAGGTACTTCCTGAGCGCGAGGTTTCGTTTATCGAGATTTTTCGCATCGAAAGACTTTGAATTAAGGGCTAAAAGCTAGTGATTATTGAAGGGGAAGTTTCAAGGATTAAAATGTGTGGTCATTCAATATCGGGAATGGCCCCCATCAACAGCGTGACGTTGTTGACAAACGAGAACGAATAATTGATAGTTAGTAATGAATAATGATACGCAATTTCGTTCTTGTTTTTCAACAACGTTCCGCTGTTGATGGGGGTCATTCCCGATATTGAATGACCACACATTTTAATCCTTGAAACTTCCCCTTCAATAATCACTAGCTTTTAGCCCTTAATTCAAAGTCTTTCGATGCGAAAAATCTCGATAAACGAAACCTCGCGCTCAGGAAGTACCTGGATTTCGTCTGCGAGGACAATTATCGCAATAACACTAAAGTGAGATCTGAGGGCGTATTAAAATACGACTCCACAACAAATTTCATGTCAGTGGAATCGAGCGAAGCGTTCCAGAGTTATCGCCGATAAACGATTCTAACTTCCCGGACGCATAACTCCTCAACGAGTTATCCGACTGCAGCACATAGGGGGTGTTTTTTGCTCGTCGAGAGATGCCCTTTCAATTGGTATGAGGTACCAAGAGGTACGATAACATCTAGTATCATTTTACGGGTCGTTCGCGAAACCCCGATTATCACCAATTTACGAAGTCCTCTGGCAATCGGGAAATTCTCAATCGATCAGGATAAAACTAGTCTCATTCGATGGATTATTAAATTTCCTGGAATGATATTTCTTGATTTTTCGAAATCGGTTCAATTTTTGCAAAAATCCGCGAAATGTACCTTGCCCCACTTCAATTGACGAGTACTGTATACTATAATACAGGAATCTCTTGTGTGAGGAAAACTATGCCGAGAATTTAGTTTCGGATTTTGGATGTTTCTAAAAGTCTGGCGACCACGGAGGCATCTGACTCACATAGATATATGTGTAAGCCGAGCTTTTCGCGTCAATGTCCTTTCCTCATGGAATCCTCTATCCACAGGAGACAGAATCACCGCACAGATGGTCCAGCTAGAGCCGAGATACTCCAGCTCCTCTAGTTTCCATTTATCTTTATACTGTAGAAATAGAAAACACGCGTAACAACCCCAGGATTCCCAGGAACCTTTTTATCCTTGTTGCAGTATATTAACGTGTTCCAAAAGGAAGAATTGTCACCCACCTACGACCCTTATAGGATCCGTCGTTCCTCATTCCCTATAAGATCTGTTCTGCAGCAAACAGAAAGTACAAAAGTCAATCGACGTCACTTCTGCAGGATTTCATATTCGAAATGTACTTTTCCTCTGTTTTTCGGTTCGATTAGAAATCGTTCGAAGGATCAATACCGAGTTAATTGAGTATGGTGTAAAATACGGAGTAATAAATGAGTGATGTGGAAATCTGTGATATAAATGAAGTTTTTAGGCAATATAGGCACCTACACATAAGTGTATAGGTTTAACGACCGGCATAAATCTGAAGCCTTTGTGTACACGCCATTCAGCTATTACTTACTTGAAGTCTCGGCGTATGCTCGATACGACCCCCATGCTCTTTTGGAATATGAAATCAGCTTGTTAATAGCTACTCCCCTTTTAATAACGCGGGTAGAAATCCCCGCGTATAGGGTTTACACAAGGTTATGGTTACGCAAAGACGTAGGAAAATGTGGGAAACTCGATTTTCCAGTGAAACAAAGAAATTCAGTGTTTTTTTTTTTTTTTATTTCTATGCAGTTATCATTTTCATGAGTTTCTTTTTTTTTTCTCTCGTGAGAAAAGTTCGCCAGTTGAGAAGGATTTTTATTAATATTGTAAAGATTTTTGTCGGTAAGATATCGACGCACGACGATCAAAAGTCAATGTTTCATTCTACTTTGAGAAAATCACGAGGTCCCTGTTCTTGAATTTTTGTTTTTTTTTTGTATCTTGTTCTTGTATTTGACGTAATCACTGAACTGACTGATAGAAATACGAGAAAAATTATTGTGACATTTATTGTAGTGTCGATATTTTTTTTTCTTTTTTTTTTTTATTTCACTTATCGTTTAATTGGAGGGGAAAAATCGTTCGATAAAATACATTTAATGTCACATGGTATTATCTCGGTGATAAACAAATGGAAGCCGATGATATTTGTCACAAAACATGTGTTTGTCGTCGTTTCCACCACGTCGCCATACTACTATGGCTTTGATCTATAAGCAGAGTGCGGCGGACACCTATTTCACCCTGTTTCATAACTGTTTTTATTTTTTCCCTGATATCGCTGATAGAACATAAAAGGTTTGACCTGAATGGATCATATTGTAAATATAATATTGAATCGTTAGGTGTGGGATAATTGGGCGATAAGTTGTACGTGGAAGAAGACGATACAGACATAGAATGTACATACATACATACAGAAAATATAGATTTGAAAAAAAAAGAACGAAACAGTTAGAAAAAATCTAGTCTGAACCGGTTTTTATTTTTTTCTTTCTTTTTACTCTTCAGTTTCCTTGGAAATTAATTTTTTTCTGAAAATCAACACGTCAAAAATTTGCCTGTTCATATGACAGAGGTTCGTTTCCCGTACAATTAGAGACGAATAAATGTAGAATGGAAGCAGCGGTTGAACTGCGTCCTCATTAAAACTGCCTCTCTCACTGCGGAGTCCATATCTGCGTGAAAGGCGATGGCTTATACAAATCCTGACTGTAACTAGATTATACTTCGAAGGACTCGGAGATTACTGGCGTAAAATAGTCCAGCCAATGGAATTTCTAGTATGAATTTCTTTTTACCAATTAATAAGATAAAGTGATAACTATAGAATAAGACTTTGGGGATTTGAAGTACTAGCAAGCATTGAAAAGTCATTTTCGTAATTCCTTTTATTGACAGGATTTTAGAAGATTTGGAATAGATTTAATGTGATTAAAAATGTCTGTCTACAATTTTTTCCTTATTTTTACCAAAGTTGATACAAAACTTGACATATTTTTTGTGGTCTTCATTCTATCGAGGATTCCCGAATACATTCTACACGGGGTATTGTCCAAGGAAGAGAAACCCTTAATCAACGGAATTGGTCTATCGATACTTTAGAAATCCTGCGGGAAGCGACCCTTAACTGTAATCCATCGAGGACATAGAGTAGTCAAAAAGCGCGGGCTCTACCTTCCTGCGCTGACTGAATCCCAAGTGGTGGGGGTACCTTGTGCGTCTATGCTGCTTCTGGGTCTGGAATGGCGCTCGCGCTTAACTACACTTCGCGCGAAATGTTGCCTCTCGAATTCTTTGCTATTTTACACATTATTCTGCAGTCGTTTATTCGGGTCTTAATTCAAAGGCAGAAACGGGGCTGAGAAAAATGGCTGTTACCGAATGTTGGAAGGAAATTTTTCCTTGTTACACCTCGCCGGAAATATGGCCCACCTTCAAGTTTGTTTTTCACAAACCTGGAAGTGGAATCTGACATTTTGTGCCAGAGCCCCATGGCGGGTGAAAATCTATAGATTGAGACATGCTTGTTCATACTTGGAATCGTCAATAGTATAACTTGATAATTATTACACAATGAATTAATTAGTACGAGAATTTCGGGAACAAAATGGCGATGCTAGCCCCCTAAACGACGTAATCGTTTACTGCAATCTTTTCCAGGAATTAAATCCCTGCTTTTCTACCCTTTGGTAGCTATACGCGACTCGTTAAATGTGTATCCTCATCCCTCCCAACCCCAAGGATGGATTAGTCGAGTGGGCGCACTTCAAAGACATTTATTCAATTATCTTAATGTCACAGGATCCCAGCAAACATAAGGCTCGGGAGCGGAAGGTGGGGAGTGTAGGTATAATATAATAGGTATAATGTCAAGGGTCCGATAGTGTCGAAGCGATTAGTAAGTTCAAAGGCAAGCAAGTAGGTGAAAGGTTTTTGGTTGTACTACCGCCGGTGTCCCACCCGTTAGATCGCAATATGGAACAAGCCTGTGCATTAGCTTGAGCCCCGTAGATCTGACCAATTAATAAATTAATCCCCAGTTAATTAGGCGGATCACCCGCATGCGATACCAGCCCAACCTCGTCCTCCTGGTGGATGGCAAGGACCGAATATTATCCCTACGGTTATATGCATTTCATAGCACTATAGCCTCTCCATGTACCCGCGGTGTGTCCATGAGCCAACGATTCAAGGATTAATTCCTGATGCCTCCCTTCGACTATTTTCCATTCCTTCGCAATCGAGGATCAAAATGAAAAGCTATCAGACTCCACGAACAGAAATGATCCCAATTTTTTATTCAAAGATGAGCGTTTGTGCATGGTTCTTGGTCAATTTAGTATCAGGTCTTTTAACTCCGTGTATACCATGATGCATGCACGTACAAAGAATTAGGCAATTCCGATGATCTCATTTCCCATTTTCCTTGACCTTTCACCTTTGAGCTGTCTGACCTCTTGGCATGGAACGGTGATACCCTAACCCGCGCTAGCCAACTTGTCAATATTTTAATATAGCAATACTTTCATGCTGCATACATGTATCCGCATATATGTCAAGGACATGGAGAAGCACTGGGTAGGGAACTAAGTGTTTCCATTTATAGAAATTTCGTAGCAACATAAAATAAAGATTTCACGATACATCGAGACTGTGAAGGATTTTTAATGTTTTCGGAAATTTTTCATTGAATTTCAAATGATGATAATAGATCTCGCACGGTTTTTCATAGATTTTGTAAAAGTTTAAATCTACAAAGACTCGATTAATTTATCGTTCAGACATTAGAATAATTTCATGCGATGGAGATTTGAAAAAATCCAGAGTTTTTCATACATTCAGTTATGTGAGCAAAGATAAATCAATCAATTCTTGATAATATTTGGGTTCGACTTTGATGCAATGACAGTTTACACACCCAATATTGGGAAGAGGTGATATTCATGGGCTATAATATCCGTTTGAAAGCTTCAAACAAATTCAAAAAGGTTTTGTTTGGATTAAAAATTATTTCGTGAATGTTTGAAAAAACTTCATTTATTTCATGGTTTGGAATCACTTAATGGGATTCCAAATACAAATTTAAATCCATTCAAAAACTGTTATGCAAAGGATTGTACAGCGTATTTTCGATGGGTTAACCTTCGGCGGGAAAAAATCTACACAGATCAATACTGACAAATTAATTCCGCGTTACAGTTGAAGAGTGGAGGGTCAAAAGCAGACAAATCCACCGATTTTACGGTACGATCGCCATTAAGTCCGTGCATTTGTTTTTATTTAATTGATAACGGGCAAATTTTATTCTTTCACGTTTCACCATGGATAAATATTCACATTTTTAGCTTATACTGCATGATTAAAAGAAGACATAGTGACATATTTATGACAAATCTGATCAAAGCCTGCAGACATTTCGAAGATAATTTTGTTTAAAGCATCAAAAATCTACCAATCTGGGCAGAATCTTCAAACTTTCAAACATCCAACAGAGACTAGGTTCACTACTCGTGATTGAGGAGTCAGATGCAATGGAGGCTCATAGTGAAATGCCTTGTTTCGAGATAATTGAGAAAAACGCATCAGTCACCCGGTCATGGATATGTCGACATGTCAACTGCAGAAGCAAATATCATCTATTGAGCTAAATAAATTGTTGAAATATGAGCTACGTACATACATACTGGTCAAAAAAATTGCACAGAAATACAACGTTCGGCATCCAATGTGTTGGAAAATGATAAAACTTCTACTAGCGACGAAAATGATGTGCTCTTTGTTTCATCCTGCACTAGTGCTAAACTTCGTATACTGACATTAACAGCTGGGCTGTATCCTCCAGTCAATCCTCTTCACGGCTACGAAGACAAATCAAAAAAACTAATAACACCTTTAATTTCAAAATGCTGGCCGAACGGCGACACCCCCAGTCCCGGAAACTGAGATTCACAGTCACGGCTGACCTCCCTACGAAGCCTAAAAGAAAAAATTGCTGCTTCCCAGAATGCACGGTTGTCTCCTTTTTACGCACGGTTTGACTGGACTATATAAGCAACAGTGTATCTGCAGTGATGTTGTGAATCTTGTGACGTCGGTTATGGAACTGATCCGCGCGTTGTCGTGTCATCTGAAGAAGAGGATGAAGTCCTGGACAAGTCGAATGTTGCTTTTAACAGTTTTCATTTCTCCCTCAGCTCCGAATCGAGTAAGTATAGTTTGTTAAGTATGATCGTTTGTCAGCGGCGTTACGACTTACAGCGGTACGATTTGCATATTCATTTAACAGCTGTAGAATATTACGTGGGGCCCGGGCGTACCCCTGGTAAGAACTAAGGACGTCTGCTGTTAACGACCAAAATTTAAGACAAATTTGCATTTTGACCGTTCTTTGCGCCGAATTCGCTACTTGATAACGACTCTGTTGCCCGCACGTCAGTCTCTACGTCTGTCTGTAATTAATTCCCAGCTTTCTCGACCGGCCTGTTATACATGTATTCCGTGGCGGGCAGTCGCTCCTTCGACAGAACCCGGCAGCAGCACGGCCTTCAGCTTCAAATTATGCATTTTCTTGTCACGCTGCCAGATAAGAGCTAACTGAATATTAATGCACGCTTTATAGTTAGCAAACCAGGCCTGCGAGTCAGCCACATTCTGCACTCTGCTCATTTATGCCTCTCAAGTCACGTGTTTAGCTTCATTTTTTCATCGACGAAAATTGACTATCATCAAAACACAACAAAACATCATAAACCAAGCAGATAAATCAGGGATTCCTGGTTTGTCAACTTTAAACGAAGTTCAACCAGACCAATTCTATCGATAGAGACCACAATCGTCGAGATCCGTTGATCAGTGATCGAGATATTACCTTGTATTTTGAATAAGTCGAAAACTACTCGATGGATCAAACCCAAAATCCCAGAAACTCTAAGATGAAAAGAACCGCATCGATTGATACAACGGAGCAGAAAATCCGTGCATTTGTTCTCGAGATATCGTTGGAGGAAGAAATTGTCGGAGGCCTCTCAAAGCGTGGAGATATGGTGAAAAGTAAACTTTTCATTTCCGGGGTGATTATAAAAACTTCCCTTCTTCTAAACAGGAAGTTCAAAGAGAAAATGTACGCGTAAATTGAAGACGTGAAATACGAGCTTTGGCGCTAACAGGGTTGACGTAGGGAAGGGTTGGGAATAGAAGATAGTGGAACATGATAACCTGACGGACTTGGTTGGGCGGGGAATAAGTAGATTCTTGCCATTGTATTCCGCGTCCATACCCTCTCATTTCAAGGCTCATTCTGAATTCTCTTAGATTGTTCCAAGGTGGGTATGTATACTATATATATATATATATGTATATATATATATATATGTGTGTGTGTGTGTGTGTAACCTATGGCCACCACCTAATCAGGTTCTATTTTATTCATAGACTTCGTGATGTTACAGCCGCCTATCATTTCGCCATATCGGTTACTGGATATTGAAAGTCCGCCTTCGAGTGTTCAATACTAATTGAGAAAAGGTGATTTTCTCAAACGAATAACTGGCCTCAAATATTAGTCCAGTCGAATTGGAGGGTTTCTTCGTCAAGTGGGCCACCCATTCAATTCAAAGTCTCCGAAAATTTCGTAATAATTTGTGCATGATGTTGGGGATGAAAAAAAATTTTGGAATTTTTTCGGATTATTTGGTCATTGCATTCCGGAAATATTTTTACTCAATCATTTTCACGTAGCGTGATAAATTGAAGAAGGAGAGAACAATTATTGGGATGAAGATTCTTCGGTTTTTTTTTCAAATTTAGAAAAAAAAAATTCGATCCGTTTAAACCCCTTTTATCAAAGGAACGAAACTCTGACCAAAATTCGTGTTTTGGTATCGAGGTGAAATAACGGCAGATTTTTTCCTCAACCTAATCCAGATGTAAGTTTCCGGTTAATTATAACAGGCCACGCTACTCTCGCGTCCAGGCAACTTACTGATTGGATTTAATTGGGATTAAGGGGCAATATGTAGAGCGAACTCCGGGCGGCTGGCTTGCGCTCAACACCATTTAGAAATGCATTAATCTTGGTTTAAACGCAAACTATAAGCCCGCAGAGTTCATCTCGCCCCTACAAACTCTGCATAATAAACTCTGGCTATAGACTTACTGGATTTTAGTACCTATAGGTAGTCGCTTATTAAATAAGTACCATCGTCCTTCGTCCTGATTCGGGCAGCTCGGAGCTCTGATCCTAATTGGCTACTCACATCGATCTTATTACAGTACTACGTCTCTTCCAGGAATAGCATAGTTCTGAGGGAAAAGGCATGTGATAAATTATATTACCAATCGTTATCTTGACTTGTATCAAAGCTATGTTCACCTGGTACCATTGTGCGGCTTTTTTCATACTTTAACATACGCAGAAATAGGTAATGTGTTTTCCTGATAAGTATGAGCAAGTACGGAGAAAATTAGTATATCATTACGCGATTGGAACAGACGGGGAAAATACTATTCTATTTCAATAACCGGAACCGGAAAACTTTGAAGAATCACGTTTTATCAGTTTCCACAGAACTCCGTAATTCCTTGTGTATCCTAATATTTGATTGCAATACGTTTTTTGAGAATTTCATTTGCTGTTTGTCGAAGCTGCGAAGTTCTTTCGACCCCAGATTATACGGAGCTTTTGTTTCCCATGGCCTCGGGGCCTAACGGGAACACATTGTACGACAAAGCAAAAGTTCTTGAACTTTGAGACACTGACTAACAGCCTGAACTCGAATTCATCGGAATTAACAATGCCAAAAGATGAGATATCGAAGGGGTCGGAATGGTCTGAGCAGATTGGAATTATGCGACGATATTGTGCTTTCCTAAAAAACTTTGATGTGAAATGTAAGTCCGTAGCTCAAATGGATTGAAAATTTCAAAGTCGCATGTTTTCGAAAACTTCAGGTGAATCTCATTTCGCATACATTGTGTGCACGAAGAAGAATGAAAATGAACCTTTGAAATTTGAAATTTCGAAATATACTGATGAGTACTTTCCTCCCAATCAAACATCAAGAGCCGAGGGAGTATTCCATGCTGAATATGACACAGCTGTTTCTTCCCTAGTTTTATGGTTACCACGTAACAAGCAAGACTTTGTAGACACTATTCGCTGGAGCTTGTTCAAAGCTCACACAAGTTCAACCGAAATTCCTACATTTCCATTACAGGGAGGGCTGCTGTGTGATCATAAACTGTGACTGCCTAGAAAATTACCCAGAGCTCGTGGTTTGTACATGATGGCAGGTCAACGGGGTCGTGACAAGGAGTACAAGGGTTGGGATGGACCAGAAACAGAGATAAGAAGACACGCACAGGCTCGGAGTCCACTCAGCATCTGTTTCCAAACAATAAAAATAAGTCGAAAAATCAAAATCAATAAAAATAAAAATTCTATGGAGTGTACTTGAATAAAAACGAAGAACGAAAATAATTAAACGAATTATGAAGACGGTGAATAGCTGCGCGATGGAATTGTTCAAGTCGTGAATTTCGATTTGAATAGCTAGTAAACGTGTCTCAATACTAAAGTCGGTCAAGGGGTTCGTTTAGCGCGACAAATGGAATAATTTCCTTTTCGTCGACGAGAACAATAGCCGGGTGGTTGAGTGGGTAGCGAAGGTGCAGAGGGGATGCTGTAGCACGGAAATAAAACGGGCGGGATCTGCTGCTGTAGTAAATTACTCCGAGTGAAAAAGCCCGCGAGTTTTTTTTCCTCGCCTTTTTTTTTTTAATTTTTTTGTTTCTCATTTTTTTTCTCCTCTCTCTCTCACTCACTCTCTCTCTCTCTCTCTCTCTCTTATTTGTTTACTTTGCATGCTAGTTGTAAACGCATTGTATTCTTATCCAATATTGCTGTGGATAAATAAACATATCTATCTATCTATCTATCTATCTATCTATCTATCTATCTATCTATCTATCTATCTCTCTCTCTCTGTCTCTCTCTCTCTCTGTGTTTATTTCGAAATAATCGAATTTCAGAGAGAGAGTCAAATTTCCACGGCACCCTACCTACCTATCTCTCCTGGTGAGATCAAGCTTGTTATTTTTCATCGTACAGTTTCAACGGGGCAGCTGGCTACAGATAATAATTAATCTCGACAAAACAAGTGAGAAATTTATATCCGAGTTTTTTATCACAAGTTTTATTTTATTTTTTATTTTATTGATACCTAATTTTCAACTTCGCTATTTCAACCTTCGCCAACAAGAAAGAGAAAAAGGTGTTGAAATTCATCGCCCCATCCAACGCATTAAATAAATAATCTTGACTTCTAATTACGTGAAAAAGAGTCGACAGTCTTGTTCTCTACCCTCCTGTCTACATCGCTTTCATTCTCATCCCTGTAGGCATTTGAATAAGACAAATTCACGCCAGTGGAGGTACGGGCTCCTTCCCTTTCCTCCTTTCTCTCGCGATCTACTTCCTCCCTAATCCCCTCCCTTACTTTAAACAAACTTCACTTTTTCCTACAAACCGTAATAAATCCTCTGCAAGCCATCCTCCGGCTTGAAATTTCACGGACGTTCCGATTATTCCTATCGATCTCGTTGTACAGATATACTGGCAAGGTCAATTTCACGCGGGCCTCGAACCCCCTTTAAGGATAGACAGACAGAAGGATCAGGAAGAGAGACCAAACCCAGATATGTGCAAGAGAAGCTATACCGGCAGGTACCTCATAATGAAAGCAATGTGTCTTCATTTACGTTTGGTGTTACGTTGAAACACACGCGATATTGTATATGTGCCTGTATATGTATAATGGAACCCAACTTAATAGTGTAGTGGGCGAGTGAGCCTGCGTAAGGGTATCTGCACATGTATACCTGCAGGATATATATTAATGAATACATAGAACTACAAGGAGTGTCGGGGTAAGGTGTCTGACTGGGTTGCCCGCCGTGCCGACTCCTGGCACAGGGAACCCCCTGTGTTAGCTATACAGAGGGTTCGTGGCAGCGGAGTTCAGGGGATGGAGGGACATGAGACAATGGTCTTGTTTCTACAATACTGGTCGTTTGTATCAACTAGCGACTCTCTTGTTTCAGAAACAGCCCAGAGCTCAGTTCCCTCCGTGTTGCGAGGCTGCCCGTTCGCGCGATCCTCGTCAACAACAATGGAACGGAGCTCGGGTATTCCGAGGAGGAATCTTCTCTCTGGAACAACCCACTCTGGTCAGCTTAGGGTGCCTCTGATTCCGGGATCATGGTTCTCAGACTTTCACGGTACTCCGAGTTGCCGTGGTAAAAACGTCCGGAATTACGGGAAAAAAATCCGAAAACACCTCCAAGCTTGAAAAGCATAAGGACGAACAGCTTGTTCCAATCTATAGATTCTCACTCTTCATTTTCGGGTATGCCTTTTGGAATTCTTGATGAAATCAAAACTACAACTATGCATCAAGTTTCGCAAGGAAAGAGGAAGTATACGTTTCCAAACATAGGAAATTTCACCGAATATCCTGTGACTGGAAAGAAATCCCACTGTGATTGTTCGCAAGTCCAAAGTCACTTGTCGAAGATGTACCGATCAATAGATTGAGAAACGCTCGTACGCCACCCCTTTTGAGGTGGAATTTTTTTTTTACGTCTGTATCCGATAAAATTAATGCCCGATAGTTATCAATCAATCTCACGCCTGTGGGTAATTCAAATATTCTTCTTATCCCACCGCTGTCACTAGGAATTGATGCTTTCTATTGGAAAACTATTTAATTCAATTTCACGGACGGAGGATATCGGGGCTTGATATTTATTTCAGGCGCTGTTTTTCACCCCGGATCAAGGCAACTTTATTAAACGAGTCTAGATTAAATATTAACCTTATGTGACCCGGCTCGGCTGAGCAGCCCGGTACTACAACGCCTCGTCGTCTGATAAGCGATAACGAATCAGTCATTCGTGCGACCTTGTGCCAAAAATTTAACCACGGAAGGACAGAGATATCGACCTTATTCTTACGCCGCCGATCACCCCCTCGAATATCGCTCCGCGATTGTTCGTGTGAATTTTTTCGAACGTGGAATAGCAAGAATTTCTCACTTTCATTCTTGACCGATTTAATCGTTTCAGGGGAAATGTCATTCTCGGTATCTCTCAGATTCTTCGCGAAAAGACATTGGCATGAGACTTATCTATCAGAAAATCGCATCAATCATTCGCCAGAGATTAGGCCCCGGGATTCGCGGACAATTTCAAAACCATGATCTTAAATTAGTTCGTTTCCGGACCCCGACGAGGGCATCTTGACTGTGTGAATGAAACCGAAAGTGACTGATGTACAGATTATAAACGTGATATATTTCAGGTATTACATGAGTACAGCCTATTACTGCAAAGCTTATTAACTCGTCATTCTCTTTTCTGCTTTTCTGATTACATTTCTCCTCTAAATCCAACCGATTGCGCAAACTCGAAGCTTGGGGTTCAGTCTTGATGGAGCAATTTTCCGGAGAGCAACAGCTCGGAAAATTGTTATTTTTTCAAGGTATTCGTTCAGTTATCTTTTTCGTTTTCGAGCCTGATATGCACAAAGTGAGTAAACACATTAAACTTTGCTGATGATTTTTTCTATCGTTCGGTTCGGTTCGTGCTCGTGGGGCGTTGCGGCGCTTCATGGCTGCCTTAAATGGCTTGTGGCTTGCGGCTTGCGGCCTCAGCTTCGGCTTTCGCTCTGGCTTTGGCTTTGGCTTTGGCTTTGGCTTTACAAGTCGGCGCTACTCGAGCGACCTATATTAGCTTGAAGGAGGCTTCACAGTTTAGGTATACCCGGGACATCCGTCCGATCTAGCAATACCAGATAGTGGTTAAAACTGCTCAGTCCAGATTACAACGTGTGAACTTCACTTAGCTTAACCTCGTGGCTGATGGTTGATCATTTATCCGAAAACTCGCAGCTAAAACAGTTAAACCGCAGCAACAACAAGCCGTGGTTAGGACGGGGCCTAGTAGGACAAAGATAGATCGCGATATCTCCACCGGCCGAAAAGGTTCTGACTAACTTTCCGATAAACTGAACCGCGGTATCGACGGTAGCGAAGTTTCAAAGGCTTCCTACTAGTAATTAGTTACCGGCTATTGAGTTATTTCGGTTGTGGAAATTATTAGGGCTGCTCTCATAACGAATCGGTGCGAGACTCAATTTCTAGTTTGTTAGGAAATCGCGTATCAGTTTCAATCGCCTCAAGCTTTCCCGTACAATCCGCGTACTGCAGCTCGATGATATCAGTGACGGTGGGAACAATGCTGGAACTAGAAAAATCCACTGCGCTTTGTTCTCTTGCCTTATGTGCCGGGCTACGGGTTAGCGTGTCGCATCCGTTTTTCTCGTTTCCCGTTTCCAGTCTACACCACTCTTCGAAGGAATTCCCACCCTGAATTCTGTAATACCGGTTGAAACTAGATCCAGGCAACCGACTATACGGAAAATGAATTGAAATATCTTTCATCCCACTGCTGTCACCAAACGACCCACCCACAGCTCAACTATCATAAATCGACTTGTGCTTGAGATCTGAAAGAGCAAAGAATCTTTCTCTGAAATTGTCGAATGAGAATAGAGAAACTATGCTGAATTTGAACTTCAGGGGGGCTGATGATTTTCATGAATGTTCAAAACGCAGAATTGAATTTCTGAATTCAGAAGAAAGTTCTCTCCAACTTCGGGATGCCAATTCAAGATGAATTCCATATCAGGTGGCGCCACTTGTTCAGAAATAAGGCACTACGCCATTTCTGAATACTCCGTATAGAAATTTGCGTCGAAATACTCCACCCAGACGCCGGCAGTCACTCTGCATTGGAATAAATGTAGAATTGTGAGGCTTCGAGTGTTCTTCTAGCGATGAGAGGCGAGTATCCGCTCAATTCGTTCCCCAATTCCGCGAGAGTGGACTAGGCGATTCTGTGTATAGGAAGAACCAGAAAACGCCTTTACGACGTTTTTCGCTCCTGCAGAGGATATCTGGAGGACGTGATTTAGCGACACCGTCGCGACGGCCTGTTTTTTTTATTCATTCATACATTGATTCATCCGTTCGTTCGTTCTATTCTTATCTCTCGTTCACCAGCGTGACATGTCTTAAAAAACCTAAAACCACCCCTACTTATATACCCCAACACAGCCGTTGGCCGTTCTCTCGCATGACTATGAGACAACAAAACGAAGACTGATTCGCACGTGTTGCACGGTGGAACTCGAGTATCAAATGCTTATAATCCTATTCCAAAGCCACCATAGGCTCCTTATCCAACATTCACGTCCGATAACGCAGTTCCATGTTTCTATTTCGCCATCTGACTATACGGAGCGCTTTTTTCTACTATCCCAGAAATTGAAACCGCCACTGATTATCCGTTGCGAAGAATAATCGTTTAAAACTATCGGCCACAGACATACCATTCTACCTTCATAAAATTTCGTTTGACAATTTCTAATCATCACTATATGCTATTGGCGAACCATAATCTTTTTTTTTTTAGCAATCGTTATCCCAACGATGATACAATAGCGAAATATTTGTGGTCTATAATAAATATAACGGTAATGTGAAACGTTTTTCAAATCGTTTTATATGATTGTGCGTGGAAAATAATTTGTTGGATTATTTGATATATACGAGCAACGGCAATGGTAGGTATGTACGAACAAATAAATCAGCAACCATTTCCCGTTTCATATTTCATAGAATTCAAACCATACTACCTCCTATCTCCCGTCCGCCCCCGTACCCCACTCAATTATGGTGAAGTAATTTTCCGTCACATGGGACATTTCCCTGACAAATTCCTCTTCTGGGGATACGCGGAGTATTGGACTTTGTTGAATAATAATTATTGAAATTGGGTACCGGGACATGCGGTTGCAGACATAAACATGACATACTAAATAAGTCCTGGCTGAATTGTACACGAATGATAATATCCACGGCGCGTTTTACTCAACTAATCAGACCACAGTGTCAAAGTCACCCAATTAACGGTGGTGAATGTAATTGGTAAGGTAATTAATTCCTTCATTAGATGCCTTAATAATTTCGTCACGTTTCGGGTAGGTGCCAAAATAGGAAGTTCAGCTATAGGTTCTGACGGCCGGTTGATAAATAGCACAAGTAAATACCTCTCTGTGTACATTATGTGTGCGTGTGTTACGTAGAATATCTATGTATATACCCACTGGTAGGTGGGTAATTATACTCGAGGATCCCGGGGGCAATAGCCACCGAGGATGACGGGCGAAATTTCACCAGTTACGCAGCTTCCACCGTTGCCTCTTAATAAAAGCGAACGTTCCACGACCCTCCTAACGTCTACCCTCCGGCTGCCCTCTACACATCATCTTACAATGCGCCCTAATAAACAGCACGGTTTGCGAGAGTTGGTTCATGCCCGTCTCGCTTCCGCCATCCTTTCTCTCCGTCTCTATCCTGCTCTATCCCGCTCTCTTTGTCTCTCTTTATATCTTTCTCTCTCGCCCGTTGGTCCTAGGCTATAACCTGTTGACACGCTCCTCTTATTACAACCTCTATCCCATTCAATCAACCCCATGTGCCCCGATTACTAACCAGACGATATACCCGCCGCCTTTACGAACCGCGATCATTGGCTCATTTTTTATCCTCTTTTATTCGGTCAGGATATAACCAATTAGCGAAAAGAAAGCCTTGGTTTCTATTCAACACTTCGGTATTGTTTCCATTTTATTTCACGAATGTCTCAATGGTTTTTTTTTTTTTTTTTTTTTTGTTTCATCATTTTATCACTTCATCGGAATATCACTCACCTGTATATTGGCGTTACGTCGTTCTTGTACCATACGACTAAGATCGCGTGATCATTATCCTGCGGAGGGGTAAGGTCGCAGGGAAGCACTGCTGTCCCGCCAAGAACCGCTCTGGTCTGCATCGGCGGGCCTGAAACAAGAAATAACGATCGATCACGGGCTCTCTTCCGTTCCCAATTAACAACAATTTTTTGACGCCTCTAATCGAATCAATGAACGTTCACTGATTATATAGATGCACGGATCATTATTAAATGGAGCAAAAAATCCGGTGGGTAGTAAACTTGTACGTTCTAACATCGCCGGATCAGATACATGCTCAAAGCGTTATCCAAAGTAACGGCGCCCAGTAAACTGAACTTTGTGCGCTACTCAATCGTCGAGTTTCCCCAACCCAGTTGATCGGATTGAACAGATAGACGATCAGAGTCACGTTTCAAAGGATTTTCAGAAGTTAAGGTGCTAGTGGTGGTTTCCCGCTTCACCATTTTCCTCTAAACGGACAAGGTAGGAGACAACCGGCTTCCAACTCGTTCGCAAGACAATTACTGGCATCTTACCGGCAGGCGGTCAGCCCCACGCAGTCTAGAAAATCGCACAATATCAAACTTTCGAATAGAATGAAAACTCTGGAGACATATTATTGCGACGCGTCCCCGTTCCAAGCTCCGCATCAAGCTACTCCTTTCAGCCGTTTTACCGTAGCGCAAAAATATTTCTAAGTCGAAACTCGAACTCGTTGAATAAACCCTTGCCAGTAAAGAAATCAATTTCAGCTTCACGAATTTTCCTGAACTTTTTGTTTAACCAACTTCTTTAGCACCGGCAGCTTTTGACGTATGAAGTCGTCAATCGGCGATAATCTTTATGGGGGAAAAAATGTAGGCAATTCATTTCGCCCCATAGCGAACAAAGGTAGGCATGTTTCCCTCTTTTAGTTTTTCATACGTATATTTTAGACAAAATTAGACGAGGTTTTCTCGCATAATTTTCAAATGCACGTGGTAACAAGCCGAAGCGTTGATTGCTGGGGTGACTAAAACGAATACCATCTACCGCCCGACGAGAATGAAAGACAATAAAAAAGACTCTAAATTCCATTGCCTTTCAATGATTCCTTTTGAATGAGAAGACTGGATCTGGTAGACAAGTCACAGTCAGCATACGGCGCATTGTCGATGAACTGGAGTAGTGGATTGTAAAAGTGATGACGATAGAAAGATCGTGAAGATTATAGCAATAGGCAACATCAATTACAATTTCTTCATTAATTATACGTTTCATGAAAAGACAAATTCATCGCAATTACGATTTGTAATTTGAAGAAATCAATCAGAAAATGAATTTGTCATTTGTCATTTAACTCAATGGATAAAAATTACATTTGCAATTAAAATGACAAATTACAGATGTATTTTTGTAATTGATACCAATCGCCAAGTACATTTGTATTTTCAGAATAAAAGGACAAGATCAATTACAATTTATACTTCGTAATTGATCTTGTTTTAATTCCAAATAAATCTCGAAATACTTTCCTAATTGACCGGAGACGTCAATTGAAAGATACATGTGTAATTTGTAAGGAAATCAATAAGAAAAAAAAAAAAAAGCCGATTGCAATTTGTAACTGAATTCAAACGAATGATCAAATCGCAAATATATATTTTTCATAACACGGGCATGAATGAGCCTCCTTTCATGCTTGTCGGGCGTGGAGGAAATCACGTGTTTCGACCGTGAGTCCCCAATATCCACTCAGCGGGAGGAAAAGTACTTTTCCTCCCGCCCCAGCGCCATTCCGAATTCGATCGACGCGCATCGGAGAAGGCCCATTTCGTGCCCTTATTATAAAAAATACAGTGTGTAACTAGGGGGAATGGCGATTTCTACCTCGGGTGAGACGTTTTTAGCACTCGTCTTCGTCTCGGGCGCCAAAGGGTCACCGTCAAACGTTTCACCCTCGCTCGAAATGCCCCCCCCCCCCCCCCCCCAGATGCACAATATACTATTTAATTGGTTCCGATTCCATTACAAATCACAAATGTATTTTGTTACTGCTTTCGGTTTACTAGAAAAATTACAAATTTACTTTGTAATTGGTTTCGGTTCTATTCACAAATTTCGAATATATTTTGCTGTTAATTCCGGGTTGAAGTCACGAATTTTTACAGTCCCGAACGGGGTTAAAATTCCAAGTTTTAATACATATTACAAACTCACAGTTTTCAGAAAGGGTATTTACCCAAAAGTCTATATAGCAGATTTCAGACTCGTTGAAGCGAGGAATACCTGAGGTTGAAAATTCCGAAACTTAGAGATCCGAAAGGCCAAATTTTTGGAACTTGAAATTCACGCGTGCATTCAGTGTTTAGTAACTCGGGCTATATTGATCGTATAATCCCCATATGACCCATAATTGGTCAAAATAATTTAAAGAAAAAAGTTTGAAAATTCTACCAATTATTTATGACATCGAACTCGATTAGCATAAAATATCTTTTGTTTTCACATCATGCGAATTTCGAACCGTCCGCAGAATTTCAATGTTCCAAACATCATCGTTTCTGAAAACCCGAAATCGTCTCGAAAAACTTTGAAACTTTTGAAAATCGGAACTTTGACCCAGCCCGGTCCCTTGATTTCTAATCAATCACAAATAATGAATGTACCTTGTAATTGGCCAATTGCAATTCTCACCAATACCAGTGGTATTAGACACCTCAGGACTTCCCTCGTCTCTTCAACGAATAAAAATAACAGTTCAGGTTATTTCGGCGGTTTGTGTGAATCAAGAAAAAAAAAAAAAAAAAAAAATGCGATGCATTTGGATCGTGAGAAATGTGTTCTAGACAACTGATAGAAACAGATAGACGTTCTCGCTCTCTTCGCAGTATTCGATCTCTATCCTGGCGCGAGCAGCGAGTACCTACAACGATTATATTGAATCCAGGGTGACGTGGATCTTTTATTTTCCGATATTTTCCCCCATTTTTCTCTAAGTTCAATATAGTTTTAGCACTTCCATCTATTCACCTGTTCCCAGCAGGTCCGGCTTGCTTGCACCTTGATGAAAACACCGGCGCGGGCGGAATAGAGGATACCGTAGATTTAAACGGTCCCCTTCAGCTCGCGCAAGGTTTTCCTTTTATTTTTCCGTTCCTTTTTTCCCCATCGTTGAGTTACGGTGCCGTCAACTTTCGTACAATAGAACCGACGCTACCCCGCCTGCTCGTCCCGATTTCAATATCTGATCCGATTCCATAACGCGTCCTCAGCACACGCGCACTCGCCTCGAAAATATATCTATATCCTAGGTCGTCGGAGCGCTATGAGTGGGAACCCAATCTACCCGTGTTTTTCAGATCTACAAGAAATTCTTAGACTTGATACAGCCCTTGATTCTTTTTTTCACGATTCCAGAGAAAAATTGTGTTGAGAGACCAGCGTGCAAAGAACACCGGAAACTGAGAGGGAGCTCGTAAAATCAACAAGTTAGAATTGTCAAAGCTCAAGAAATATCATATTACGAGTAAAAAATGAATTTCTGTTTTTTAGCACAAAAACTACTCGATCGATTGATTCCTAAATTCGACCAAATTCGAGCTGGAGCAGATCCTATTGATCGAAAACTAAATGGTTAAAACGCGTCGACCAGTTCTCGACATTTCATAGTATCAACATTTTATTCTCTGAATCACTCAAAAACTGGTGCAGGCGATTTTTCAGACTTGAAAATGTGGAGATTTCGCAAAAATTCAACTCCACTTTCTCGGGGTGATTCTAACAACTTTCATTTAAAAAAAATTGTGAGTTTGAAATCAAGGGGTCTTTGAAAAAATAACTGCAGGAACTAAAATTCTATGGTATTCGAAAATTTATTCGGAAATCTAGAGTCTTTCATACATTTTTCGAACTTTGATCAATTGGAATTACGTCTAAAAATCAGCGAGCAAAACTTTGAACTGAAAAACTTAATATCCGTGACGCGCGAGGAGCATTTTGATACCTCAATATTTGAAATCTAATCAAGATCCTCCTCGCGTCAGAGATATTGAGTTTTTCAATTGAAACTTTTCTGTTTCATTTCTAGATATAATTCGAAGAGATTCGCGGTAGCTTTTCTTCAAAATCCGACTTTTATTATTTCTATCGCACTATAGGGATTATCTATCCATCGAACATTTCGATGTTCGTACATGATCATGGTTCCTCTTTTGGATCATTTTTAGAGACCATAAAGAAGTGATTTTTTGGGAGCTAAAATCGGCTTCGAAATCTAGACCGTTATCCAGTTTACATTTAGAAGTCATTAATACCCAGCGATTAAGCTATTGAGATAAGTCATCACAATTTGATGGTACGTCTTTCCCATCGAACGATATATTTATCACACTTGAGGAATCGTACATCTTCTTGAAGATTGTCTCATTGCGTGTCGGATCGACTGATAGATTTCGTCCATGGACATGTGGGGGCCGACCTTCCTAGACCCTTGCTTGGTGTGCTTACATCGTAATTTTTCCCACATTAACGGCGGGCCGTTCGATCACGTCAGGGTCTATCAGAGCCGAAGAACTTCCTCGAGAGCAGCCCCAATCCCTGAAGCTCAGGTGAGCGTGTCACCTGCTACCAATCTAGGATTAAGCGGAAGCACGTTTCCCATAGTGAAACGTATGTACCACCGTTCCGCACGTGCCCCGAAGCCTCACTACATGACGTTTATTAGCAAATGTATGTGCACGATACCAATTTCTCTCTATATTCAGATGATAAAAGGTCATACGTATGTAGGTACCGCATATACATGCATGCAAACATGGCATACAATTAACGTATGCATATGCAGGGACCACAATGTAGGCATGTGTATATGTGTATCTATAGCATCAGTGGGTCTCGCTTATAGGCGTGTGGTTTAAGGGCGAAAAATCGAGGGGAAAAATAGGGAGGTGAATTCGAGCGCCGGGTGTCCACTGGTGGCCCTGGGGCACCAGTATTCGGGGGTTGGTACATGAGCCGATGTAGAGGCAGACGGGACGGGGACATCTAGGGAAGAAGAGCCAGGCAGTTTCCATTCGGAGGGCGTTGCGTGCCTGAAAAGAGTTACGGGGGGATGGATATCCGAGGGTTGTGGGGCTGTTTTCATAAAGATACCGGGAGGCTCGAGGATATCCGGACACGAGACCCTCCCGGCTCCTGCCTCCGCTCCGTACCATCCGACACCCAGCTCAAGCTCGACTCAAAATTTTATCCGGCTCCTTTTCTCTTCCCTAGAATATTGTCCCCTCTTTCTATGCGGCCCGGCTATACTCGATAAATCGATACTTGAATTCGCGGCCGTCTGAAGCCTCGATATTCACGACAAAGAATATTAGAACGACGACGACGAGGCACCGGAAAATCGAACGATACCCCAACCGTATCCACGACTACACCTCCATTGTGGAATAAAAAATGAAAAGTAAGCCATAACCTTGTCACTTGGAACGGCCCAATGAAAGACTAAAATGCAGTGAGTAGAAGTGGAAAGGAATACATCACCGATCTTCAACGCTAAATAAAAAATCTCTCAGACCTTGGTGAAGACCCGTTCCAAAACGTGAAGAATTTTAAGTTGGGCTATTATAGGAGCATTCGCAGAACGAAATACATGGAATTTTTCCTTTTCCCGTCTCAAACATTCACTATTTACATTCGTTTCGAACTAGTTATAAATAAACTTAGTTACTCACTTACTCAGTAAACTAACCAAGTTCGTTTAACTGATCAGCCAAGTTCGTAAACAACAACTTCCGAGCGAATGTAAAAGGTAAATATACCTGAAACGGTAACAAAATACTCTCATACAGAGCGTTATGAATCTCATTTCAAAAACAAGTACCTACGCCGGTTGTCCGTTCTGAATTTTTTCAGATTGATACCGATTGGTTTAACCACCCTTTATGAAATTTTCAGATTTTATAAAACAATCGGAATTCGCCGTTACTAACATTCGGGAGAAGACTATTGGCATTCTAATTGTAGTCCAGTGCAAGTGTAGCAGTTTCAATTTGCACTATTGGAGAGAGTAGGTACCAGTGACTACTTGAACTAGAAGTGATAACTATTGCGCAGTTAAATGACCTCCACCAGTACGGACTATCAAAGCCAATGGCGAAGGCAGTGTCACTAGTGAAATCCTGACAGGAATCTCTATCGATGATGGGTGTACCCAGCTCCATCGGTGAACCACTGAATACTGTTGATTTGTAGAATCGTACTGATGGAGTCATCGACTTGGCATTATTTTGCAACTATTCGCCAATCATGAGAACGATCGTTTGCCTTCCGAAATAACTTTCGGAATAGTGAATGAACAGTATACATTTAAATAGTCCTGATATTTTCTTTCCGTGAGAGCTGCAGAAGCAGTTGAAGCGAATCGATGAAATAGTAGCTACTCACGTCCGGGGGACGTTGAAAACGACTATTTGGTATTTTCTCATATTTTGTGTACCACAAAAATAACCTTGCATAGTATTCATCGGTAAATCCGTCACTCAATTCCGGGTGAGGCGACCATCCTGTATAATTGAATAATCTAATAGTCGTTCTCGGCAAGAATGACAGGAACGAGACAACCGGACAGATGATGCCTGGCCAAACCACGTTTATCACAGACCAACTAATTTTCCTCCTCCTAAAATAATCCTTTCGGCTAGTACCATACATCTACTTTCCACCTCTAGCGTTTCTACTCTCATAGCAGTCCGACGCAGCTATCCTTAGAAATTTCCCATGGGCAACGTTGCCGTGCTCGAGGTAATGGCAGGGTATCTAGGCCTGGCGAAGGGCGGACGGTATGTTTGCGATGTTATAAATATTCTGAACCATACGGTGAAAATCCACGCATCTACACAATAATGATATGTTGTGGTCAGGCGGGGTGCGCGAGGGTCGCTGAGACGGACATGGATACGTAGCGTCGTAGTAGTACCCCTAACAGGGGTTAGCGGCTAACTAAAGTTGTACGGCTTCTTGACGCTGTCTGACCTGCGGATCATTGGATCATCGGCTTAGCCGGCAGCGAGCTAACTCGGCACGAGGGACCCGGAACAGGGATTCTATGGGATACGAGCCAGTGCCGACGGGGAGCGGACGACGCCTCGACTAACTAACGTGGAACGTGCCTCCCCGTTATTTGCTTTACCATTTCACACTCAAGGTACGATGTAGCGTGTCTCAAAATGGCGAAAGTCTGCGGGGCAGATTCAACGACATCCGAATACGACAGACGTACCGATTTTTACAGCAATAATGACGCGTCATCAACTAGACTCATTGCCATTTTGACGACAGTCATAACTAGAAATCAAATACTGTTTTACAATTTTATGATTTTTTCAAAACAACGCTAAATCGTGGTTTCCCGGTCATTTATTTATCGAATAAAATAAGGAAGTTCTCAAAATGTGTGGTTTGCCACCGGCGAGTGGCTCAGTATTTCGTAAATTCAATAAATCCAGTGGATCTGTGGATAATTTTACGATTTCTCTTATGGTAATGGATCTGTAGAAAAAAAAATTCAATTTAAAAAAAACTGCATACTCATCCAATTTCTGCCGAAACGATGCAGTGATTCCCAAAGTTTCATTCCAATCTGTTGTCTGGTATGGGAGAAATGACGAATCGCGTTTTCGAGATGAACAGAGCGTGAATCGAAGCGCCATGAGCTCAGCCCACTCACTACTCAAACAAAGTTGAAGACTACTTTGGATGAGGTTTGATTTTTTGATATCATATAGCTGGATACGAATCCCATAGTAAGAGATTTTCTACGGACGACTGTCGAATGAATAAATGGTGAGAAATTCGCGATGACATAGAAGTCCACGAAGAGAGAGAGACCGATTTTTGAGACAATCCGAAAATCGGTACATTAGAAAGTGTAGGGTGTCTCGAATCACCGTTTATTCATGTTCAGCCAGTCAGGTAGCTCTGTGAATGTATGAATGTATAGAAAATAGTTCGTCCATCTTCCTCGGTTTCTTCGAGAATCTGGTTCTGCAAACTTTTCGAGCTTGAGCATTATGCAAGAATGTCTACAGGGAAGGTGGGATGCCAAGGGAGGGAACAGATATTCCGCGACTTTCACCGTTATTCACATATTGTGTCTGTGCCATTCCTCATTCCATATATTATTCCTGGGTCATGTATCTACGTGCTGATGTATAGAATCGTGCAATTGTTCGTCGTTCTTATTAAAAGGAAGGTGTATAGACATCTCTTGATAGATTTATATCTCTCTTTATTTTTCTCTTTCTCTCCCTCTCTGGGGGGAGAATTTAAATACCTCGAAAGCCAGGGGCGGTGGTTTGTCGGTGAACGCAAATAATGAAAGCGGTGAAAATCTCCTCGCTTATCGTTCCAGGAAATCTCCATGCTTTGGGTGGCACGTTGCGTTTCGTTCTACTGCGTGATGTCAGGTTACGTTACGTTACGTCGCGTTACGTTAGGTTACATTGCGTTGCGTAGCGTATTCAGTCTTTAGCCGGATGGGGAACAACATCCCGACGGAAGAACCGAGAGCAGGCGGATTACGAAAAAGCAAATAAAAATAATCCAATTCCGGGGAAAGGTTAATTATATTCTGGTAATAAAAAGAAGAAATCACCGCCCCCGTGGTTCCCTGCATTATCAGATTACATTTATTTTAACCACCAAGAACCAAGATACAAAAATAAGGGATAGGGAAAAATACGCCATGCCCTACCTTAACCCCCCCCCCCCCGCGACCTTATAGAGGGAAGAGGATTTCCATTTACCATAATTTCTTTTTAAACAACACTTTTTCTCGCTGCCTTCGTGCCCTCTGGCAACCCTTCTTTCCCTTCAAAAAGTCATCGTTAATCCTAGCGCACCATACCAGGGTTAGAAACGCCAGACGGAAATGTTGCCCCCGCCACTGCCCCTGCTTCTGGTCCTGCTCCTGCTCCCCTTACTTAGCTGCTCGACTAATTGATAAACAATTGAAACACTCCCCAAGTTATTTTTCACACGGTACACCATTTGCACCGCGCAACAAGATCCGGAACAAAAAATACAACGAATAATCATCGTGCCTAAACATTTTTTGGTAAAAAGCCTCGTTGGGGTGAACAACTGATCAACAGTATTGCAGTGTTCAGCTTAAACTAACAATAACGAGAATGGCCACTTTCAATGAGTCCAAACTCACCCTTCGTGGTATTGCCAGTCATTTTTTTTTACTTTTGTGTAAGTGCGGTCATTTTTTGATCTCCAACAACTTGCCAGGCCTTTTCTTTCAAACTATGTACGTTTATTTCGAAAATATTTATGGCATGGGTGGAGAGTGAGTACCAAAAGGCTTCCGGACGTATAGAGGTTGAATGGTAATGAAAAATAGCATTCATCAATCATTTCCGTGCCATTATTCTGTGATCGAAATTCACATTGCTGTCATAATTTGTTAGTTATTTATTGATCTCTATTCCATACCCAATTTACGGTTTCGATTTCAGTTACCGTTTCATAGAAATGTTCAATCAGCATTATCGTCTCGGCTTCGATCATTAGGCACCAGTTAAAATAAAGGGTTTGGTTTCAATTTCCGTCCAACAGAGATTCAGAATAAACATTTTTGTTTCGGTTACGGAGGTTCATCTTTCTACACTAATCACCAACTTCAAAGACAAGTAGATCACTCATCAGATCTGGAGCAGTAATTATCATCTGTCAGTGTTAATTAACCTGATCAAAGTGCTCGCTGCTAGCACATTTAACAGTTTAATATTTTCCATAACCCATCACCCAATGATTATGATCTTACTGTAATAGTCGCTATGGGATAAGACGGGGTAACACCGATGCCAATCGATTTTAAGGTTGCAAAAAAGTTTTGAAAAAAAAAAAAAAAAAACAAGATAGTTTAATTATCTGGATCTCAAAAGTGAATTTGGGTACTATAGGTACTTAGTTTATAATACAAAGATCATGATATGTTGTTGTGATTTTCATGACTCTTTTTAGCCAGGAAATTTCATCAGTAAATAAGGATTTCTATCAATTTTTCGTAAACTTATGCGGAGTTAATAATAATAAGAAAACGATTCGAAGGTTAACTTTGCGTTGATTAGGTTCAAAGTCAATTTTTAATATAACTCTAATGACGGTCTATGATATTTATTGAGTTAATTGTATTTTGGGGTAACGCCGATGAAACGTTAGTTCAACATGGTGGCGCTGCTGTATCGGTTTAGAATTAGGTTAGGACTGTAATACTGCGAAGATCATTTTACGCTCGGTATATGCTATTTTTCCAAAAAATTAGGTCATCAAATGCAACCACATTAAAAATACAACAAATAAACTATACAACAATATTGTCGTGACTGCAAATTGAATATTACTCAATACACACGTATATTTGAGAACATATTTATTTTTTCCTTATCTTTCCCTATTGACGCGGACCACTTTTAGCACGTGATCATGTTGCCACAAAATGTCGCCTCGGTAAGATGTCGGTATTTTTTTTTCAATAAGAAGCAAAACCGTAGTTTTACGATCATTTTTCTATCAAATAAGATGAGATAATGCTCAGATTGTGTGGCTTGCTACCTCCATGAGAGGCTAAGTATTTATAAAGTTAAATAAATCCATCAATAAATGCATCTGTGAATAATTCCACGATTTCTCTGACGATAATTGAATCTGTAAAAAAAAATCTCAACATTGTCAAAAATCGAAATACTCAGTCACTTTATGCCGAAATGAAGCAGTAATCCTCAAGGTTTCGCTTTGATCGGTTGTGTGATATGGGAGAAACTATGAATCGCGTTTTCGAGGTGATCAGAGCATGTATGTGAAAATTAGGAATCTTTTGTTTGTATTTTGCTGTTTTGAGCCGTGCTCAAACATCGGAGAGTAGTTAGCCAATAGCTGAAGCGGGTTACAACGTTTTGAATGATGAAACTCTGAAGTTATACTGCATGTCAAGGGTGTGGATGGGTGGTGGGTGAGCGGACACCTAATATCTTGAGCACTCTGAAGGTTTTTAGAGGTTTCGCAGCTGTGGCCTGCCAAATTGCAGATGAAACTGAAGCAGTTTCGTGAAATTCATACGATCATTTCGTTCTTTTATGTACAACGAAATTTTTATCTTCGATGCTCCAAGCCCCGTCGACACTTCACCTGATTCAATTACCTGCGTTTCCGTATTTGCATTTCAATCGTGTCTAGAATAATCTGACATTCAAGACCGTTGATTATAACTTGATGCATAAAAAAATACAGAAAATATTGCTGCAATCTCTTGACTATGTGAAACACCCTGTATATGGTTATGTGCATGGCTGTACATAATGTGCATATGCTGTTTGGCTTCTTGTGGATGAACTGCGCCGTCCATCATAGCTAAGGCTTGTCATAACGCGATTAGTCCGCTGCGATTGGCTATATCGTGAGATTGCCAAGCCGATTGTTCGTTTTGGGTTTCCCCAAGTTACCGTGATCGCAAAGCTTAGCCAGCCAGTGCACAATTATCCCTGAGCTGGTCAGAGTACTGTACGCCTCTCGCCTATTCGGATCATAGACAATACCGGAACTCTGTTTCGAAAATCGAATGCAGATCAGCTGTAACTCATTAGATTCAAGAAGCCGAATCAAAATTTAGGAGATTAGTTGGTAAGTCGATGGACCGCGATAAGCCACCCGTAGAACTTCAAGCCCGGAATCTTCATGCTGAGAAAATAGTATTCTAACAGTTCAGGTTCAGTTTTTTGATTAACTCGAGAACTATGCTGGACCGATTAAATCCAAATTGATTGATACGGTTGAAGATGAAATCTGTTCATTAGTTCCCGAGATGACGTCAAGCGAAAAATTGATCACACATACACACACAGAGGCGTCTGTCCAAAAATGGTTGGATGTGACTCTCTGGACCTTAAGACGTAAATGTCTGGTGAAAACTCTACGCTTTATTTTCGGGGTGGGTATTATGACTTCGCTCTTTCTAAAACAGCAAGATAATTAGGATAACAATGACTAACGTTGTGAGACATATTGATCAAATCCTGAAGAAACAAATTATAGATGATAGGTGAAAGTCAGAACCCTATTACTATTGGAACTTCGTCGATAGCAACGCCTCTCTACTGTTACACCAACGCACCAGAACGTGAAACCATAGCACTTGACTGGAGGTCTGAAATAGTAACTTGAAAGTTCAAACTTCACCTGGAGCTCCTCTACACTACTACACTACATCATCTAATTCGAGTCGAATGAGTCTGACTAATCTTAGATTTGACAATTGAACTTTCACGCCAGATGAAATCAGGGGTGAAAACGTCTCGACACAAACAGCGTATCAGACATAATGAGGTTTTGGAGATAGCGTGATGTGCTTATAGCAGCTATCTGATGAAAGTTGTGGGAAAATTTCGAACCGTGAAGTTTGTAATCGACAAAGTTAAAGAAAATTGAAGAAAAACGAACTGGAATTCGTCGGTCGAGTTTTGCCATAGCACGCCCTACCTATAGTCAGTTTCCTGGTTAGTGAAATCGGAGCTGCCTGGGCAGGGGCCCGGTTTGGCCATTAAAGGAAATTCTTCAAGTCGTATGGATTCGCCCTAAAAAAAAGATAGCAACCAGCTCAATGTGTTTGTGTGAAATAGTACGCCTAACAACTTTCAAAACTCTAGCGTCATCGATCCGAGAATTCCTTTAAGAAGCAAAGGACGAGGGTCCCAAAGGGTTTTTGTGGCCCACCTGTTTGAATTGAACCCTAATCATGCCACTTTGTTAGAAACTTTCTACATATTGTATCACAGAGACAACCACATGTGTCAGTAAACGTGCAGCGTTTGTATTTTGCGAGGGATATTTTGGAATAATTTATCCGTTCGGAGAGCCAGAAACAAGCGAAAATTATCATTTCCGCAGAAGTCAAATCACGTTGTCTGGTTCCGGCCAAAAGCTGCACTGTGCAAGGATAGCATTTTCATTCCGTCTGGTGCAATGGAATTTCTGAGAGAGACTCAGGGAGACTAAAATTTGCATCCTATTAGATTTTGACCCACCGAACCATACAGTCTTCTCTTCCAACCACCACGTCCGAGTCAGTTCCTGGGAAAAAGGATTGGCTCGAGAGTGCCCTAGCCTAGATTTCAAATGCGCAAGGATCAGGCGCGATATGGGAACTCGAGAAAATGACTAATGGTGCCTTCGCACGTGTTTCAGACACGGAAAATTTTATCGACCAAATTATTGGATCGTACTACAACGTGCATGGTACTACCTACCGGCTAAGTACACAAAGAAATTGTGAATTCAGACACCCCGCAAATTCCCTGATTCGTTGTACCATATTTTTGGAAAAATAACTCGGTAATGACCATGGATTAATAGCGTACGGGTGATATCGACGATATTGAGAATACGTCAAAATACTGATGGAATCTGCATTCACAATGTTTTTTCTTCTGTTAAATTCCTTTTCTGGACTTTGTATGCAAAATTCCGTCATGAAGTGCCTGTCCAAACGGACCAGCTCATAGATTTATGGCAGACCGTGTGAATTCGTCCACAGCGTATTTGAACAGTCTGTTTTACTGATACCTGGCAATTTTTATGACCCTATTTTTCACCTTTTAATACGGACGGGTTTTCATAGCGAAAAGCTGAAGTTTCCTCACTGTCTCAGGCCCGAATAACCTGAAGTTTATAAAAGCTCCCGAAAGTATTTAAGGATTCCGACCGACTTACCGCCTTTCTGATAACGTCTATATATTGATCTATTTCCTACTTCTGCCTGAAGTGGAATCGTATCTTGTGCTGCGAGTAGTAAAGATATACTCGTATCGACGCCGCTTCAACAAAGGGTATTTGTTTGAATGGACGGGTCAGTGTTCGGATAGATACCGCTTTCATGCGGCCCTTTGAACGATATGAACACTTTTGTGGGGAGAGCTTGCGTGTCTGTCACACAGTGATTCGATCTTCGTAGGCATACAGTAATTCGACAATTTTTTCCCTAACTTTCATGACTTTACCGATGAGTCGCACAGAGATAACATAATCATGTCTGTATTGAGTTATTTTTTCATACCCTTCGGGCAACCTGGCGCAAACAGGGTGGGGCGTTTCCACAAAGGATCCGGTTCCGTTTTCAGAGAACGTAACAAGTTATTAATCCTCGACTTAGAATATTTCAGAAACGAATTGATCCGGTACAGCTGCGCAGCTCGAATGCCACCTTCTGTAAGAGTTGGATCAGGGATTCTGAGCTCTGAGATATTTCTGTATTTGACCAACGGGGTTCAATTCACTCATCGTGTATCGCTTCACAAAGCAATTGACAGAAATCTCATAACCCATACGTAGTCTCAATCCTATCAGATCTCAAGTTATATCCTTTCGCTCTTGCCGGAAGTTTTTTAATCTCGCTAGTGATAAGTCCAGTTTCTGGCCAGACTAGGACTTTGCTTCGACCTCTGTTTGCAGTTTCTGCAATTGTTCTGCCAGAAGTGTTTCTTTTCTCCTGGAGCTTCGGGTCGAGTTGCTCGTTTTTTAGCATTTGTAATACTGGCGAGTTCTGCACAAAGAAAGATAATGAGGAGACGAGGCACGCGAAAACTGGCAATTCGAATGATTTGAAAAATTCCCGTGGCATCGTACTCGCTCTCTAGGGTTAATCGGTTCATATAAGAACAACCTTGCATCAGGGTGACACCTACGTCAACGAAAGGATCGCGAGGGATACGAAGAGGACAGAAATCAGCATTTCCTCCCGGGAAAGCTTAACGTTGATCGGGCGCCGGTAAGCGACGCGTGTCGCGTGTTTCCTGAATACAAATGGATTTCCTATCCGGGTTTTTCCGGGCTCCCCATTCCCGTTCAGAACGCGGTAGAAAAGACCCCGAAACGTCGGTTTCAGGGGTGGTTTCAGGGTGTCATGGGGTGACAATCCCCCACCACCCCAACCCACCTATCTCTCTGCTATGAAGAGGATTCAGGATTCTCTTTTTTTTCATTCTCATTCTCTCTTTTTTCGTCCCTCAGTTGACTTCGGATCTTGCTAAACGGGAAGGCGTGTCCATCTGGCGTAACGGCCGGGTTTTCGCACCCCCAAGAGTATTTTTTTGGTGGTTTCCTGAGTCCTGGAGTGAGCCAGAACGTTCCTTGGTATACGACGGATCGTAAAACATGACAGACTGGACGTGTTTACTTTTAGACTGGCCTGATTGTCATTCCGACTGCGACTGCAACTGCGGTTGTGATGCGGAAATGTCTGTATAGGTATATCCACGTATGCTACTGCGTATGTATTCGTGATCGGGAGGGATATATCGTTATTGCAAGATTAACTCACGGGCGAACTTCCGGTCGCGAAAGACTTCGGTTAGGGGAATTTCGAATTCGCATCACGCGATATGGGCTTTCCCCGTTCTAAACAATAACCCTGCCCGGTACGTGACGACCTTTGCAAGCCCAGTATGGTTATATAATACGGCTAACATGGCCAGTGGCTGGCCACTGCCCAAGAGAAATCATTTTTTCTCTTTCCTGCCGAGGATTTCCGACTGAGATATTATTTTCGTGTCTTGCCTGGCCGATGGGCCAATTGTCCGTCCCAACAACGCCGTTGCAAGACGGTTCGGAAGGTTTTTCTACGAAAGAAGTGAACTTTACCGCATGATTCCTCGAAAGATCTGCAGAAGTGGACTGATATTCATGAATCCGAACTTGATACCTGAAACAATTTCAATAGGGAAAAATGATCAAGTTCATTTTAGGAGGAACGAATTCCCGTCAGCCTCGGCGCTTGGAACTTACAAAGGACTAGTTTCTAAAAACCACTACCACGACCAAAGAAAGAGCTCAGTCCACGCGAGACATCGGGGTGCAGTATGAGACTCGTTACTTTGAATTGCATCGGTTGCTGCAACCAGCGTCGAGGCGAAATCTTACAGCTAAAGGTCGAGTCAGCTAACTTAGTTACTCTTTGCACCCGCGTAGCTAGAATACGTGCCAAGCACAATTTCCAGCCCTTGTTCCAGACTCGAAAATCCTTTTATGCTGTTCCTAGCTCTCCATAAACAGAATCAAACGCATATCCTTTTCACGGGTGTCGAGTACCATTCGGATTCTCTTTCACTCGTGCTACTGCATCGGGCATCTAAGCTAGCGAAGGGATAATGGATTATCAGAGTTTCGAGCATAACGAGAGAGAAAGAGGAGGGTTTTAGGTTGAAAAATAGAAACTGGCGAGGTGACGTTGTTCGGAAATCGATTCCTCCCGGTGTGAACAGCTCAGCCCAGAACCCCAACCCTCGTTGGGCATCCGGCCACCCTCTAACACCCGGTGAACGACCACCGCTATTTTCTCAGCCACTCAACGCTTCTCCACCAACTTGCAAGAACACCAACCACCGCTATTATTATCCACCCAACCCAGCACGACCCTGTGGCAGCAGCTTCCTTTCTACAACTATCTCAGACCCGAGCACCAAGCACCTCGACGAACCAGTCCGGTCGGTCTCTAAAGCAAACCAGCATTTATCGAACCCCCAGACACACCTCCGGCTTCCGTTCGTTCAGCACCTTTCGAATTCGCGATAAATAAAGGGAGGAAAAAAAAATCAGGATGGTCGTGTATTGAATCACACGGCGCGGTAGAATACAACAATTTTAATAACTGGTGAGTGATCTATGCCGGAGGGGTTCGGCGCCGGTGGTTCTGTCTGGTCCGTGCATTGGGGATGAAAATTACGAGGGCCAGTTTAGCATATCGCGAGTTGATAAAGGCCAGGATGATTTAGAATGCCGTTTATGCAAAGCTGCACGAGAACCGCGTAGACCATGCCGCGAGATAATACCTATTCTCGTGGCTGTACGGACCACGTATTAAATAAGGAACTACGATAGTGTAAATTGCGATTTTACGCGCGGCTTTTAATCGCCAACTATTACCACCGACCCAGATCTTTCCATATTCAGCGACAAGAAAATAGTACTACATAAATAAGAACAACAGGGGCTTTTCATTCCAAGTTTTTCTCATCGAACTGCGAAGTACAAAGTTACGCAAAAATACCAAAATCCATACCCTAAAACTGTTTTCGAATACATATATTTTTATCGATTTTTGCCAACTACTCTCGAAATTCGTACATCGAATTTCCTCCCCCTTTATAATTTGGCCTGCGAGTGAGATCGGAACTTCATTAACAGCCTGTTTGAAACGGGGGTGACGATACCAATAATGAATTTTCGGAAGAGATGAATTCTTGGTAATATGCAGAGGACGCGGCATCCGGACCTCAAATCAATACTCTAGCTCCAAATAAGGTTAGAAACCGAGAATCCGGGTATAGAACACTCCACGCAATTGTCAAATTTGCAATTATTCTGGATGACTAGAGTTTCATCAGCTTTCTCTGGATCAAGTTGCAGCATGTAGTATTTAATCTTCGGTTTCAGTATTCTCTGAAGAATTGGATTCTGGTTCAAATCCCTGAGCGACATCAGCAATGGCGATTGTACTCACATTTTGCGGGGGTGGAGAGTGGCGAGATTGAAAGAAGCTGCGCAAGATCTGGAAGTGAAATAGAAACCACGATGGAGAGACGTCTGTGTGCAGGTGGGGGCAGCGCGGAATCGGAAATGGAATGCCGCCGTGTCCCATTATAATATTCAGCCCGGTATGACAGGATATTAGTACGCAAGTACTTCAGCCCCAGCATTCTCTACCCGGTACCTCTCTTTTCGTTCGTCTCCTGCTCTCCGGGGATTCCGAGAAACGCGAATTATTATTTTTCCCTCTGCTCTCTCAGTCGGCTATAGAACTGTCGTTGTATCCTGGAGATCCGGGGAATATCTTTCAGGGAAATCTCAGACCAGGTCCACTGATGTATGTCCGCGCACTTCTCCGCAATACTACATCAAGGGAGTCACAAGTTCTCGTTAATAAAACACAATCAGGTTCGTATTTCGCGATGGATCAGGTTTGCCAGAGATACTTGGCGCAGAGCAGCTCTCCCATCGCAATTCAAGTGAATCGTTGCAATGTGGCTTTTCTCTTCGATTATCTGTCCTTTCGCATGCCCGTTATATTCCAAAGTCAACCTGGACCTCTGGCTGGCTGGACGCCAGCTCGGGTAGTACCGTCGTGATTGTTCTGTGGAAGGATAAGATGACCCTTCTGGCAATAAGACCCCTCTGTGCTACCTAAAACTCCCGCTAACAGGTGTAATTACGCCTTCTCCTCTTCAAATGTGGGTCTTCGTTGCTTTCCGCACTCATTTCACGAATCGAGACCTACCGTTAAAAAGTTGAAAAGACAAGACAACATCATGCCGATAAATCCCTGGCGGTTATACTTTTTTCCCATAATTCTGACGGTCAGCCGAAATGACCGGGGGATGGGTGGGATTCAGTTTAATAGCCCTGCAAAGGCGTGAATCCGTGCCATAGGTCATTGCGGCCTGAGTCTAAAGCCTGGCAGACAGTCTAGTCCCGAGTTCAGCTCTGAACGTGATGTGACTTAAGTCCTTAGCCGGAAAGCCAAACGACCTAGATGCTGGTCCCTCAGCTGTTGTTGCCATTCCATTGTCGGTCGCAAGACAGTTAGGTTTCAGAGCAGAGAATTATTACTCAAAGAAACCAGGACATGCAGGAACGGACTGATTCAAAGGAAACGTTTCTGTTCATAGATTTTCCGGCGGCTTTGAAGTCTTCTCCAATCGTCGATACCCGCAATTAATTTGTATCAATCAAAACTATGACCTGCAGGGAGCCGCGCTTACAGCCGTTGGTAAAACCGATTAATCACCCTTCCATATCATGAAACATCCACAATTGTTTCCTGCAGTCATGATATCGATCCCGTAATGAGCTCCAATTTCTAACAAGAAACTATCTAGTTGCCTACTACCGGGCCGTAAAATCGTCATCATTTTCAACATTTTTTGGATTTAAAACCGGCGACGTACGTATGAAAGTCTAAAGATTGTGTGTGAATCATTTCAAATTTTTACCAATATTATAAAAGAAATGTTGACGAGTTGAAGTAGAGCTACGGATATAAATACGCCAAGCTTACGTTTTCTGAACTTCAAATAGGGGTGTCCCTGCTTCGAAATGTTTTCCAATAATTATGCAAGGGACACCTCGACGTGGCAGACTCCATAGTTTCAGAAACTCCATTGCATGATACTCTGAGATTTTTTACCAAAGAGATATCGGAGTTTGAACCCTCGTGTTCCGATTCTACAGCCCAATAGGGATGATGTTCTATTCAAGAAATACATACTACCCCGCGGAGCTGATTCTACTAATCGTAATTCCTGGAAGATTGGCGTTTTCTTGGAAATATACACATCAGTGTTTATTCGGAGCTGATTCAGATTCGGGATAACATTGAAAAAAAGGTCTTGGAAATTAGCTTATGTAGTCTAGACGACCCTGGGTGAATAACAACCTTGTAAAACGGTTCACTTTCGTCGGAAACAGGATCTCAACTACTCTAGCCAGGAGGAAAGGGCTGGCTAACGCACGCTCTGCAAGGACTCGGAGACATCTATAGTACCGCTTGCCTTCCGGTTGCATCGCCAAGTGGTTCCGGTGGTGATATTTATTCAGTAGCCCGAGTGCAGTCAGTTCTGGGTAGTCGTGGACTCGGGAATCAAGACCCGGGACTGGGGCCGGGACTGGGAAGAGGAGCAAGAAGTAACGAGAAAGGAGAACGGAGAGATAGAAGGGCGGAGATCTTGTTCTAGAATCCTACATAGGAAGCTTCAGTGATTGAAACCAAGGAACACGCAAAGAGCTGTGGAGCGGAAGGAGTGGCAAGGGTTGGTCTTGGTTAGGTACTAGAACCGGAAGGACGTGACAAGGATGGGTTGTCCGCTACCCACTACCCGCTGCCCGCTGGCTAAGGGTTTTCCGAGGATTTCCGTTTGTTTTTCAACATAGCCTGAATCCCTTCCTCTCACGAGCTATCAGCCTTTCTAGGTCTGCCGTATTTTTTCTGAAACTTGTGGCAATGTGCACATGATCAATCCAGGCCTACGAGTCGAATGACAGAGCTCTGATTACGTTGGACGTCATTTAACGAGTTTCTTTTTTTTTTTTTTTTTGAGCGAAATTTAAAGGCTGAGAAATCCTGAAGCGCGAAAATTTCGGGCCCACTGAATCAAGAGTATATCGGAACAGTGTGACGGCGCAGCTTACACATAATTACGATAAACTCGCTGAGCTCGTGGCAAAGTACAACACGATACTTTGCGTGTTTAGCCGTAGACTGGCAGTACGATAGAGACAAAGCACTGGCTGAGCGAGGAGGCAGACCCAGCGATTCTGAATTCCTTGGTTTTTTATTGCCAGATTATGTAATGGTTTTTTCTTATGCTTTACGATCAAAATGCCAATCTCATTTCTTGGCGCGGGGTGAAATCGTAAAAAGTGTATACAAGCCGCGATCTTGACTGGATTATATCCCCCAGGGGGTTGGGACACGCGTCACTGAAGACTGGGGTGAAATCTGAAACTAGCACCGCGTCCCTTTCTGCCATGTCTCTCTTCCGCGTGCGAAATTCCAACAGAAACCCAATCCCATTGTCACCCAACCGATCGTCGAGTTCCTCTTTAATTTGTTACGAGGAGAAAAGTGAGCCACCATCACCCGCGTGGTTTCCACTTTGTCACTGAATTCCGATAAGAGCTGGAAACGGATCCGATTACAATGATTGCCACCTAAAAATCGTGACCACTCCACAGAATTCTTTTCACAAAAAGATTCGAGGACTCTCAAGTCCATGGTAAATTCAATGCATCAACGAAAATATCGCGTCATTCTTATACGCACTTGCGAAATTTGGTCTAAATTAGGGCACTCAACCTTTCCGAATAAAGCAGTGAGTCTTGGAATGACTACGTCCATAAAGGCAAGTTATGGCACCTTATTCTGCAATATGTGCTTCATGGAATCCCTGCATCACGTTTCATACAATTTCATTTAGGGAAGAGGTTTGCTCGGTCCTCGACTAAAGCGAACTTTTTATGATGTTAATTCATCGATAGACCGATGTAAGAAGACCGAAAAAAGTTCTCGCCGGAACAGGCAAACGCCGGTATCGAGAGCAACGAGATTCGTCATTCACATAGGCATTCGCTGGCATGCCTCCCAGTCAGATTGTACCCTGGCTTGTTAGCAACTCGCCGTAGCTTCGTGTGGCGTGTTGTGGGTCACTCTTGCCCATCGACGTGTCCCAAGCTTGTATGTTGACATGCACGCTCCACAATTGTTCTGTCACGATCGCGATTTCGGTCTCTGGAAAAGCTCTGTCCACGTTTGTAATATCAGAACTAGCCCATACCCCTATTTCTGTATAACTCCGACTGAACGGCGTAACGAAATCATTATGAGATTCGGTCTCATTGCCACCGAAAGTGAAAAGTGGTATACATATTAAGGAATTCAATGTGTCTCACGTTTTAGGTACCAAGACACGATTCTTTAGGAAGAGACACAGGCCTCACATCATTAGAACTGAAATTCAAGAAACTTCATGAATTACGGTCAACCATAAAGCTGATGCGATTTTTGTTCATGTCGTGAGGAAAAGATGAGAATAAATTGTCTGAGTTCCAAGTGGTACCTCTGTCATTTAGTTAGCAGGGACAGTTAGTCCTGTCATGGTCAGTTCTAACATGCTAGCGGAATGATCAGGCGTGAGTTAATTAAGAGAGTAAGGATCGTCAAGCTGGAGGGCTAATTCCATGAAATGGTACACGCTAGACTCTAGAGACTAGGCCCATGCATGCTCTCTGATACAAGGGTGGTTTATTTAAAATAGGTATTCTGAAGGAGCGGTACTATGCCCCGTGGACATGCCCGAGCCACAAATTAATTTAGAGAACAACAAACGGTGAGTGCTGCAAATTCATGGTTATGCTGTTCCGGAATACTTCATACCCTTGGCTGTGCGTGGACGTTGAAAAAATATAGATACACGTATGGACATTAGGGTGGTCTTTAAATACCAACTCGAGGAGGCACCTGTTAGAATTTTTCAAAAAATCTAATATTCTGGGACAATTTTTTTTTTGATTTTTTGACTGAAGGTTCCCATACTCCACTCGTCAAGTTGGTATTCAAGGACCACCCTAATGGACATACGCAGCCAATATTCACGGACCACCAAATGAAGATGCGTGGTGTACGCGGAACATTGGGGAGGGGGAAGTGAGATGCTCCATCGAGTGTGAAACAAGTAAGTTTGCAGGTCGGACTCCCTTCCTTCTTGCTTCTCTCGGCTTCATCCTAGTCCCGGAACTCCGAACTTTTAGCAAGCTAGGGTGCAAAGCCGAGCTCGGAAAGTTCGCACCCTACCAACATCCCCCAAGAAATCCCACGTGCCCTAGCGACATCTGCTTTTATCCTCGTACGAACAACCTTTGCTGTTGCGAATACTCCAGAGCGCTTTCATATGCTCACACGTGTATGTGTTGTGTATAATCCTACTGCCATACACACGCTTTGTGCTTTGCTCATGTAACTATATGTGTATGTGAATATTGAGACGAGCAAGGTTTGGGTGCATTCGGATTTCTTCAGCTTCTATCACACCACGAAACACTTGATATAATTGCCATTTTTCAGAAATACACATTGTATCATAGGACTTGTGATCAGGTAACATTATCACATGCTCGAAACGCTCATAATGCAACAGTCTCGGAATGAAGTTATAACGGGAATAGAAACGAAGAACGCTTTTGCACCAAAAATGTTGAAAACTCATCAGTTGGAAGTATTCCGATAATCATACGTATATTTGAATGTCGTGGTTCGCTGCGAATGCAGATGCACTCCGGGAAAAGCTCGATATTATAATTCAATAGTCGTTGTGCGGGGCGAAGACTGAAGGAAGGTTGGTTTCCACGTGGAGGGTCGTGAAATAATTGACTTCTAATGAGGCACTTGACCCTCCAACGACGACGACGACGACGACGACGACGACGACGACGACGACGATGCCATGTTATCCAGCTCCGTGGTAAAGGGTTTTACGGGCTGTCAAGTAATGGAAAACTCTTGTACCAACGCACAAGTCGCGGTGTAAGAACGAGCCGTCGAGCTTAAGCCGCACGGAGAAGCGTGGCACTCAAATTTTGACAAAACCATACACATCAAACGGAAAAGACTGGCGAAGAAACAGGAGACTCACGTTTTCATTTTACAATATGATCAAAATACACTTACAAAAAATTTGGCATCCCAGCGCTGTCGCCAATTTCAATACACGAGCGTTTGGTTCAACCCGTTGGAATTTTAATTACTTCCAAACGGTATCAGAGCATGAGAGCCCAGTGTTTTTCATAAGCTCGAACAAATTTTCATATTTTCAAAAAACAACAAAAATTGTGCGGTTCGAATGGAACGCCTGCATTACGTTGGAACAAGAGCTGCGTGAGCAGGAGGCGCGTGGCAAGATATATCGGCACGGTCTCGAGGGGTTGCCAAGACGCTATTCCCAGAGACGCTCATTAACAACCCTTATTTCATTAGGCTCCGTCCGTTACAGTCTACAGTCCTGCGGGTGTCGTGGATGGCACTGACTCAATATATATATATATATACATACATATACACCTACATATCTGCTATTTTCATTCGGCGAGAACTGTGTCCGAAAAATGTCTGATTTATTTCCCCAAGCTTCGCGAGTAATTTCTCTCGTTTGTTTCACTAATTATTTGTTCTCCCTCTGGCCTCGTGCAGCTCTACACCATCGGATCCAGCAAGACCACGACAAGGGACGATTTTTCATTATAAATTCCAGAGATCAGTAGAGCTTTTTTCCTTCACGTGAGAAAACCCATTTGTCACACAGAAATAAAGATGCGCCTGGCTGCATAAACTGACCGTTACCACTTTCAGCGGAACGAAAGGATTGTGATGTTAGTTTTCTTAAAATTCGCTTCTCCAAAAGTTGTGGCGAAAAGTATAATTTCTTTTTTCTCCTTACCGTGAATCAAGCTTGACACTTGAATCGACTGTCATTTTCACTTTTTAGAGAAGAAAATGGCGTTCGAATTTCAAACCCTCAACTGCACGAGCGATATACTGGTATAAAATAAAAGTCCGGTTGAGTTTGCACGTAAAAAAAATTCTCTGTATCGTTGTGTAGCGTTTTCTCACGCCCAGGTATAACGTGCGACTGCGAAGGTGTGGAAGGTTGAAAACCAGGGTAGGTGAGGCTCATAGTACTGAGATTACGGTACACCATTAATCAATGAGAATTTCGCACTTTGAAAAATGATCATTTTGATAAGTTTCCTTTCTTCTTAGCGCTAGAGGCTTTCACCGCGCCGTCGAGTAGATAAAGATTCGACATCAATTCAAGTTGTTATCAACCCTTTACTTTACATCCTTTATCGAAGATTTACTTTACTCACAACGGACTCGGTCTACTTACGTAGACCCTGTAGACCGTAAGGGATTCGCTCAGTTCCTTATCCGAAATCTCTTCTTTAACGGCTATGACCTCCCTATTTTCTCATTCTCCAAGACCAGGACCACCCGCGTCGTTGTCTCTGACGGGTGATTCGACCTTATCGTTTCCTTTACCTCCTCCTTTGTGTTCTTCTTCCTTTTTTTCTCCTTATTCTTTGCATTTTTTTTCCTCTCTGTTTGTTCCATCGCTTTCGACTAGTCACAGAAGCACTGAGGCATCCTTAGAAAAAGAACGTTGTGAAACGGCGAGTGTGACAAACGTTAGACTGCAAGATACAGAGTATTTAAAAAAAAAAAAAACAACATCAGCGATCTGTCAAAATCCCCATGAAGAAAGGGAAAAAGTCTGCGCACTCAATTTTATTGTCTTCGGAATGGTATGTTAGAAATCATTCTATTCCACATAGCACAGAAGAATCGCACAGTATGATTCCTCGAACACACGAAGTTGGAATTGACGTACAGAACGGCTATTCCTCCTCTCGAGAGATTCGAAGTTTCAGATAGAACGGGTTTTGAACGGGCAAAAATACGATTTTTATAAAAATGACAGCCGCCGAGCTATCCCAATCGGATTATTTTGATTGATCGTCCGTCCACCTGTTTCGTAGGAGAGTTACGTCGGGCGGTGAGTTTCAAACGGCAGACTTTATGCTCGAAGATATTTCCCGATTACCGGAGATGGATTAGTTTTTCAACAGACCTCGCTTAACCCGAGGACAGAAGAAGGGTGCGGGTTAAAAGGGTGGCGACACAGTGCGCCGTGAAAATATTGACAATAAGCCTATTGTTTTAGCTTCTGCCAAAGTATCGTCTCCATATAATAGCAAAAGGGTCGTGCTTTTTCTGTACGGGCTACTCGCGAGAGTGGACGTCAAGAATCGGCTTTGATCACTGGTGTGAATTTTCGTTGAAAGGTGTACTCACTCGTATCGATTTCACGATTCCTTTAACCATTAAATATACGAAATACCTTGACGATGACAGTTCCCTTTGAGGAGATGAAGCATTCTGATGCATGTGGAGGAAAATAAGCTCTAAAAAATTCGCATACTCAACCAGGACATCCGTGTAAGCTCATACCCACCGAATTCGATGAATAGAAAGGAATCGTAAACATTTCTGAATGATTGAAGGGAAAATTTTGTAGAAACCCAATTTCTACGTGATCATAAAACAACCATCTTCAGGGTGTTGCGGGAACGACTCGAGTTGGCAATTTTTTGTTCAGCCCGAAATTTGAAGCTGTTGAAAAGTTACGCTTCTAATTCAACGGAATGTATTTTATTTCGTGCGTGTATTTTAACCGGCTGAATTGTGAATAGGGGAAAAGACGATGATGCCATCCCACTAGTACTAGGCGACTACGGTTATTAAGTAACCACAAATTTTCTCTGAATTCACTCGCAGGTGTAGCCATTCGTGGATGAATGCGCATTGTTGAGAAAAGTGAGCAGTTACGTATAGAGCTTTTGGCACTTACGTCACATCGGGACTCTCTCAGGACGATATTCTCGCTATCCTCACTTTGGGTGTAATAAAGGCACTCACATACGTATTTCCACACGTACCGCGTAGTCGGTTCAATAATTGACACAAATAGAGGAATAAATTCAACTAGGATCGTAGCTGCAGCGACTGATGAAATTCAAAGTGACCAAAAATGTCCATATGATATACTGTCCGCCTCGCCACTCTGCAGATTGTCTCCACAATTTTTCGTCTATTTTTCTTCCTTTTCCATATTTCCTAATTTATGCCGTACAGTTTAAAATCACGGTAAGCTTTGCAGTGGGTTCTCCGCGTGTTGGTGTTTATGTTTACGTATTATTTTACATCATGATTGTTTAATTTGTTTTCCTTTTTCTTTTTTTCTTTTTTTCAGGACGGCATACTTTCGCGAACAATTTATTTCCCCCGATCTCATGCGAGTGTTTCGTTCTTTTTTTTCTCTGTTCCATTCGATTTTTATTTTTACTTTTTGTTGTAGGACCGCACACCGCACGTCACACTTCTGCCCCTGTATCATCGCGAAACTCGGTTGTCGGGTATTCGCGCTACACGGGATGGCACGAGGGGTCCATCGTGTTTCATAAATAGCCTGAAATTTTGATGGGTGCTACCCTCCTACCCAACCCCACCTCATACCCTATACTCTAACTAGCAGTTGCTGCTCGGTGTCCCAGTGGTGTGCTGTGCCCACCCTGAATGCGGGATAACCGGGAACATTTTTCACCGCCGTTTCATGATGCAAGCTCCGTTGTAAGGGAGAGAGAGAGAGAGAGAGAGAGAGAAAGGACGAGTAGAGAGTGCCAGAGTGCACCGAGTATAAAGAGAGACGGAGACCGCATACCGAGTCCCGGTAATATCGTATAGGGGATGGAGTTTGGGGAGAGCCAAAACAGAGGCTAACCAAGAGTAATGTCGCCTCACGGGGTAGGTGTACCGCACTGTGGCGCTAGACCGGGCTGAGGTATGGGTTTCTCGTCCTCTGGTTGTCCCCTATCCTCCCCTCGTTCAGGAAGGGTCACAAGGGTGATCGTGGACAGCGAGTCTGCGAGCTTGAAACTGCAGGTGTTCTGTTCACTTCTAGGATAGACGCTAAAGTTTCCATATCAAAATATGGAGCCGTCTTAGGAATACTCTAGTCGTTTCTGAGCACGCTTGTTTTCCCACGATTTACAGGAAATTAGATTATATCGCGTTCATAGACACCGGCGAGATACATGCATGCGCCAAATCCAAGATCGCTTCTCCGTTCGCCAGCCCTATCTATAATTCACGATATACATGCCAAATCGAGTGCTGATGGGATCGCAACCGGAAAGTCGCGATTCCACATCTGATCATGTCCGTTTTTCGACGACTGATGACTACCTTTAATCTAAACCAAGGAAAACCACTGTGCTCAAAGATTTGGGTGGATCGCTGCATGGTTTTTTCACTTTCTGGTAACACATGATCTAGAAAACAAATCCTCCATCGGGAGAACCATGAAACGTTTCGAAACACTGATTTTTCTTCTAGTAAATTGGAACTATTGTCAACGAAAATTGCTAGCTATAGAATATTGATGAAAAAACGGAGTGATGGCTCAAGTTATTTTGGTAGATATGTTTTCTGAACCATCCGAGACACGAAAGTATAAAAACCACCTGAATCCTCAGTGCATTTCTTTTTGACGCTAAAACTGCGCACAATCTTTGACGCGGTTCAGCATTCACCAATTTTTTTTGAAGCGTGTTGTGTTCTTCAACCGCCCTTACTGGCACTATGAAATCAAATACGGCGTCGCAGACAACTTGATAGGTAATTTTCTCGGTTGTTAAATGGCGAATCACGATGCGACCGGAAGCCAAGTGCAGCATAGGGGAACGAAAGTACTTTACACCGGAAGTCAGCGGACGGTAGCCAGTCGGAGAAGCGTTTTGTCGCGAGTTGAGTGTCCATCTACCATTTTCGTAGAAAGGACGAACTAGCGGAGACCAACGCTTGACCTGAAAGGCTTCCTGTTTTAGAAATATTCATTGTAGCTGTACGAGCTAACGTATAATAAATTTATGCTATCTACGGAGGAAAGCGCTCTAGAGAATCCGCAAGATAATTCTCCTGGCAAGTTTACCTGCACAAAACTCATAGTTCTATTATTTTTTAAAATTTTTTTTTAGAAAACAATGAACTAAAAAAATCTGGCAATGAGCCGCTCTTGCCCAGTCCTTCACTCCGCATTATCTTCACGGTCTATGATACACATTCGCAAAGCTCGCGTTCAAAGCGTGTAGCGAGGAAAAGCTTCTCCTATCGTACACGTTTGATGTTTCACGGAATATGCAATATAATAATACTTTCGCCGTGGACAAGACTAACATCATTTTAATTTCCAACTCGAAACCATTGGATTCTTTGAAGTTGTAGATTCGCGCATGTCTGTCAAGATGCATGTTCACTAATCGTACATATAAACTCCTGGATCCTCACACCATATGTATACTAATTTCTGTTTCGTCGTAACGAAAGTTTCGAGTGGTTCTGGCCCCGGTTTCAGTCCGGATTTAGATTTGACCAAAATTCGAAATAACTTTAGTTCCATTTGGTTTTTAATCAGGCTTTAAATCTCGGCCTTTCATTCCTGTATTTCAGTTACGAACTTTACCTTGCAGTTTCTGAACTGACGTAAGCCTCAGGCGGACCATTACCAAACCTGTATGTTAATCCTAACTTTTTACACTTGGGATTTTTCAACCCTGATTATAGCCTGTGGATCCATACGTGGATACTTGGTATTGAAACCGTGCGCGGTCTAAGCGCGGCAATAAGCTGAGCGAGGCTGTTAATTCCGGGACGAATTCTGGCCGCTCCCGCAGCTCGATAATTCGATTTTATACGATCGACCGGAGCGCCCTCTGCCCGTTTAACGCGAACGCCTATAAGTCGGGTAATAATTCGGAGACCTGCTAGTGGAACTCATGACGACTTCCGGTTCCGATGCGAGGACCACAACTGCGTCGAGGCATCGTCAATCGGACGGAACCGCCTGAAGCGATACGATACGAGAAGCTTTAAAGCGCTAATTGGACAATATTTTCGCGCTACGTGGACTTTTTTATCGGGGAACAACCGGCGAGGGCGTTTTCCCACCGTATGTGGATAGCGGGGGTTCCCGCAGATTGCTACCGAGCGGTTCGGCCTCGGCGAGCAACGCCAGAAAGTAGATAAATGCCCGGGCAGGCTTAACTCACACGAAGCTCGCGTAAGCGCCGATATTTAGAGCTTGTTTTTCCCCGAGGCCATTTTTTTTCTTTTTTTTTTTCCACGCTATTTTTCCACCACCCCGGCTTAAGGTCCTCGCTTAGTGGGAATGCCCTCTATCAGCCGGACGTTACGTCGACTGGCGAATATCCTCGTACAGCCACATCTAGACGCAAGCTCCTTTTCTCGTCACGGACAGTTTTCCAATTACGAACACGGGCGGGTGGGTCTGGGGGGGACTCGAGGGGGCGAAAAAAAGGCAAAATTTTCTGACAGGATCTTATTTGTTAAAAACATTCCTTAAGCCTTCCGGGTACCCAAATCTTCGATTTTTTTCCGGTAGACGTAAGATGATAGTAAAATAGACGACGAAACATAAAGGTAGGATTTTACTTATCGAGATCAATGACTCAATCCTTTGAGTCGGCGATTTATATACCGGTAAGAAAACCTAAGACTGAATAATGGATTGACATCTTGGTAGGAACATCCTGAATGATGTACCCACATATGACGACGAACTGAAACACTGGCTTAGGGAAACTTGAGATATAACGTTGGGATTTGACCGCGCGGTCAATTTGCAACCCTAATCAACCGGCGAGTGACACGCACTGCCCATTTCCGGGCTGATTTATACTTTGCCTCGGAATCTATTAGCAAGGGTTGCACCACCCCAGTCAAGCCAGATCTCGACCTGGAGCAGATGATCAGGGGTCGAGTTGAGTCGACATTTTTTCAAGAGGAAATACGTGACTGATCGTGGGGGAATTTCACACCGAAATGATCACTCTGAACACTCGATGTCGTGAGTTTTTATAACCATCAATTGCGGTTGTCCTCCATGAATGAAAACCAAATACCCCCATTTGCTTACTTCTATTTACCTCCATCGTTCATTTGCTGACCTTTGAAAGTAACGGGGTTTCGAAATTCGCGAAAGCTCACCGTTGGAAAATGATTACGGTGTGACTCACCCTGATACAGTAATTTCACGGAATCTTCGTCCCAATCAGTTTTCAACCTGTGCCCCTGATGGGTTCTCGTAAGTATTCGTGGAAACGCTCCATAGGGAAGTGAAAACGCCTGCATACAGGCAACTCAGAAGTGGGCGATCATGTTTTGTTTCGCATATTGCGTGCCCATTGGCTACGTGGGAACAAAACCTGATCATTTGGCTGTTGAGTAGCCTGTATGCAGGCGTTTTCACTTCTCCATAAAGCGTTTCCACGAGCACCCCCGGCGTACATATAGATGCGGTACGAATTATCTGACGCTGATATAGTTTGTCATACGCAAATATGTTGGCTGTCAAATTTCATACGAAAATAGGTAAACGTCGTGTTACCGTAACAGGGCATGTGTTAGTGCCGAGAAATTGCGATCGATGGTGAGCAATTGTGACTTCAGGAAACGTAGTGGAGGACAAGGTAGAATGTGATAACTTGAGCGAAACGGTATACCTCTAAACAAAAGTGAACATTTACAAACCATACAGGGTGGTCCATTTAAGTTAACACAGTAGAATATCTTTAGAACAACGTATTTTAGAGGAAGATGTTTCAAATAAAAGTTTCATGGTTTAGAGGGGGAAGAACACTGGGATATCATACTTTTTATTCGGCGGAGGTTTACAAAGTCATTTAGAGGTCAATATTGTTTTTTTATTTTAATGGGAACGTATAATTATTTTCACAGATTCGCATTTCACACAAAAAAATACAAAAATACAAAACTCCTATTCCAAGTTGGTTGGATTGATATCTACAATGTTCGATAATGACGCAAGTAACACGTTTACAGAGGACGTAGATTTGGCAAAACTGTGTGAATCTTTAAAAAAATTTTATTCGGTATATTTTGCTCGTGGTTACAAGTGATAAGTCGATTGTTTCGACACTTGACCCATGTGCTGTGACCCTGAGCTGAAATATTCAAATACGTGGAACAGGGAATCTCGGAACCGAGAGAGGTGCTTATTGAATTAAAAAATCCCACCCCATCCGCGTCGAGGGACAGGATCAGTAAGGGTCAGGGGGTTGAGAGCAGTAAGCACATCGCGGTGGCGCGAGGTAGTTGTCAAGCAGCTCTCATTCCTGCCACACGGGGCCCGCAACCCTTTTTGCACGAATTTTAAAACCCCTTTTTGTTCTACCACCCCGAGAGCCACACCCATTGTATAGTATCGCTAATTTTCGTAATATCTCTTAGCCACACTATTTAGATGCGGATCAAAGGAGAGAGAGAACGACTTGAGAGACTGGAGAGGGTTGGAGAATTCTACATTTACGAAACAGGACTTTTGGCATCTTGAGAATTCATACTATTCCAAAAGTCATTTCGTGCACTATTGGCATTTGCGTTATCCGTTAGTACTGCCGGGCAATCAGTCCACCCTGGGCTTACTGGATCTGTGGTTCCCGCAGAATAAGAGGCGAATGATCGTCTTCATTATTGATGAATATTGACACTATAGTTCAGTGCGTTCATCATTAATAGGGAACTCTGTCATTTTTCCACTAGCAACAGCGTCTTCATCATTGGTTTTGATAGTTTGTACCAGTGAAGACCATTTCATTGCCATAGTTGTCATTTCCAGTTTAGGTGATCACGGGGACCTACTCTCTTAGAAAATGAAAATTGATAGTCATAGTTCGTACTGTCGAATAATATTGATCTCCAACAGCTACATTATTGCATATAGGCCTAGCAAAAACTGCCTTGTACAAACATTGGCCTCGAAATTGATTGCAGGTATACGGTGAGGATTCATTAGCAGAATCCTGCAAGTAGAATTTTAAAGAAAAAGAAAAAGAAAAATCGCAGAATGAAATTATTCACGGTTTTGAATCTGGTGGTTTTCGAAGTTTCAATTTTTGCTCATAAAAACAGCTGCAAGAAGTTACGAACCATCATGAAAAAACCATGAAATTGCTGACAAATTTTTTTTTTTACAACTAGCAAGGATGAAAATATGTCCCAGGGTAATCACAAAAGGCTATTGTTCTTTACAAAACGCTGTGTAAACCGGAACAAACGAACGAAAAAAGAAATTCTTTCATTAATATATACACCCAATGTAGAATTTTTTAAATTCCCGCTACAATGTTGGATGAAATAAAATTAGAAAAAGATGAAAAAAAAAAAAAAAAAAAAACAACGTACTACATGGAAACGAATTTGACGGTAATTTTGTGGAACGTCGGTCGTCATTAAATGCCGTCATATTCGAAATATTTGCGAAATTAATATTATATGGGGAAATATTGCATAATTTTTAATTTCCTGAATAATGTAGAATATTAAGCTTTCACAAATGTAAAAACGATGAGGTGCGGGACGAGCAATAACGAAATTGAAGGTAATGTTTACTGTCACGTTATATCTCAGGTGAGGGTAGACGTAGAGGTACTACATTAAGTTTTAACATGTATGGTAACGTTAGAATGTGAAAATATGAACTGTTTCCAACATCATTACTTTTTAAGTATAGAGTCTCTGGCTTGCTTTTGTAACGGTATTACATTTTAATGTACCGTATGTCCCCATCACTTCGTAGCTACTAAAATAAAAATGAGATGGTGTTTTGTAGCGCGGTAAAAGTATACTACTGAATTTTCAACCCCTCATCCCCCCCCCCCCCCCCCCCCCCCCACGTAAGACGCCACGTGTATCAAAAAACTTTTTACCTTTAAAACAAAAAAAATAATAAAATAATATGCGTTCAAGAATCCACGGGGCTGATACTTGCTCCCATATCGAATCAGCTTAATCTCTGTGTACATATCTGGTTTTTGAGTCAAGTCGAATCTCCGGTAAATGCGAGGGTTGAAAATCCGTAGCAACCACGCGATGGCCATTAAAATATCGTTCGTTTCGTGTCGTATTTGTATTATACAGGGTGGATTATCTCCGCGGTTCGGATAGGGCGTGGGTAAATCCGCCTCCTGCATTCATACTCTATTATCAGGGGAATGATTGCTTTCAAATGATGAAAACAATCCATTCAGAAGGCAGGGCAAATAGTATAGTGTCTCTTTGTTTTGACGAGGCTTAAAAATTACAAGTATGAATAGAAGGAGGTGGAGTCTCCGCCGATTTAAGCCACACCCTCTCTAGACCTTGGAAAGAATTCACCCTGTATATGTATCGAGATATCGTGACGGAGATTTTTTTTTTTTTTTTTGAATTTTGCCAAGTTATTTTAGGCGGAGTTGTTACTTCTCACAACTTCTGTTATTCGACGTGTACATATAGCGGTGTAGGTAAACCAGTAGCTGCGTACGCGAGATATAATAATAAAGTCACCTAGGTGCCTCGCCCAGCCACCTACCTATATTACGAGATATTTAATATCAAAAGCCTGCAATATATCAAAAGAGGATTATTTTGCATTTTGCGATGGTAAGCCCGGCCGGAGTGAGCTTTTTCGCTTTGCAAGCATTCTCGGTTCCTCGCTCGCTGGCGCACGCCCTCCTTACGCCAAATTGGATTCATATTTGGGTAACCCTCGAGGCCTCCCTAAATTGTTCGAAAAATTCCTAAAATTCGAAAAGAAAGAAAAGAGAAGAAAAAGATGAAGAAGAAAAGGGAAAAATGAAAAATAAAAATAGAAACGGAAAAATAAAAAAGGAGAAGAAGAAAATCATCTCGTAAAACAGCAGGTGGGCCGCTAGACCTCTAACCTCGCTCTGCAACCCCTAAGACTAACGTGGTATAGAGTAGGTCGTAAATATCGCAGCTTTTTCCAGACTTCCCTTACCGTGCTTTTGTAGATTTAGATGTAGAACGGGGCGGGAAAGTTTTGTTACGAACTGGGGGGTCGGGGGGGGGGGGGGGGGGGGGGGGTGGGTATACGCGTGCCCACGCAGTTCCCTACAACGTTTGGGGAAAATCAAGTGAGGAATACGCGGCTGCGCGATGACGAAAACGCAAAAAGGAAAGAGGAAAAAAAGAAAAATGGAAGTAAAAATGAGAATAAAAATAAAAATAAAAATGAATGTAAAAGTAAAAATAAAAATGTGAATAAAAATAAAGGGGATGAATTCCCTCCTTTATTCTCGTCTCTTTCCCTCCCCTATTGCTGTTTATATTTCTCTCTTTATTTCACGCGGGTCCCTCGAGCTTGGGTTATATATTATTTGACAATTGTTTACCGGACGTATCAGGGCAAAGCTTATAGCAAACACACGCGTTCTCTAAACGGATCTGAACGGCTAAATTCACAATAATACATAATTCCTGAGCTCCTGTAGCGCAAAGATCCTACTAACGCAAATATGCGAAGTCCGGAAGCTCGGAGGTACTGCGCTCGGAGATCGGATAAAACATGAAAATTTAAACCGCAAATACCGACGGGAAACTGAGAACTACCCTTACGTCCGCTCCCGCCGTATCATCCAGCTTTTTAAGCTCTAGAGCTTTATGACAAACGATGACGCTCATTAAATCCCGGTAGGCACTCATTTTCTTTCCATTTACGTTTTTCACTTCTTCTTTTTGTTTTTGGTTTTTGTTTCTTTTTTAAAGGGAAGCTTGTATAATCACCCCGAAAATCTTCACGATCTTGAGATAAAAAAAAAGTTAATTGATGAACTTTTGTTGATCATAAAAAAGGGGGGGGGGGTAAAAAAGGGAAAGTCAGCCGATTTGCCTGTTTGATTGAAAAATAAATGTTATTCAGCACTTTGAGGGTATATATGCGTCTGTACAGCTAAGGTACTAATAGTCGAAGTATTCCCAGCTACGGGATAATTATTTACGAACGTTGCTTCAGGGGGTTACAAGTCGGTGAATTAAATGGCGAACAAGTTTTGAAACGATCCGCAGCGCGAACTCGCCGGGGAAATTATTAAAGCACGAATTTGTACTCGTCGAGTGAATTATTAACAGGCTTATTAATACGAGATTGTAATTGGCCCCGGAGATCCGGCTTTCTTACCTTGCACGGATGGGGGTTGATTAAAAATTGAAACTTCCCTCCGCGCCTCTTCCTGACAATCCTTGATAATGGATCCACCCTTCGTTAGGGACATTTGGAAATCGGGACTCGGTTAAATTAATCGAAAACCCTTCAAATTCGTTCATACTATACATACATACCTATGCATACATACCTATGTATCATAACCGTAATTAAAATCTGCGGATTGTTCGTTTTCTTTTTTTTTCTTTTTTTTTCTTTTTTTCTGGTTTAATCAAAAATTCATTCTGACTAGGAGAACAAAAAAAAAAAAAAAATAGGTCTATCCAAACCCGACATATTATAGAAGCCATGAAAATTTGGACAGTAAAAATACAAGCACTCGAAAGCAGAAATGATTTCGGTTCATTTTGCAATCTTCCTTCGAGATACCGGTCCTGATTTTTTACAGATTTTACCTTGAAAATTACCCACGATCTCTGAAATCGAGAGGAAAATTTTTATTCAACTATCTCAGGTCATTTGAAAATCGGTAATTTATTTTAGACTCGGAAAAATTGCGTTCATTGATTCATCCTATTACGTGAAATTCGAATTTGCAGAAGATTTATAGAAAATCCATGGGTCAGCAGTCTTAGGATTTCCAAATTATTCCTCGTTTGTGTTTTTTTTTTTTGTTTTCTTTTTTTAAGCTGTAAAACTGCCAGTGAAAATATTTGTATTTTCGAACGCTAAATTGAAGGAAAAAAAAAAACGATACATAGCATCCAGCAGAAAAATTTTATCCCTCCAAAAACGTTTCCGAAATTTTCGTATTTTTGATGGAAATGAAAATAAATACTCTATTCGTACTATGATAGATATTCTTGGTAGATTATTGAAATATTTACAGGGTATACACATACAGCAATATACGTTTTACCCTCCAAAAATCTGAAACAGCAGGGAATGATTTATTGAAAAGTAATGAATTAGCATTTATTACTCTTCATCAAAGCGAAAAACTTGTGATATTCAACAATTGCTCCAATACAAAAATACTCTCCAATAATTTGAGAATAATATAAAAAAATGTGATAGTTTTTATAATCCTAGTCCACGCTAGAATTAAAACAGTAATTAGTCGGTTCGCGGAAGCAGATCTGATTTTATTTGTCCCAACGACCCCCGAAACAGAAATTTTCGTCTTTTTTCGAAGGGATTTTTCTTGCGACCCGTTCCTAGTCGCCCACCTCCTTTTTCTCGAAAAAAGGACACATTTCGATCTTTATTCGAGCCCAGGCGTCGAAAACGCAAAAAGGCCAACGCTGCGCAAATTAAAATTCAATTCCGAACACATACGTCTAAAAACGTTTTCGTTCCATGCGAAAATAGAGTCTGAAAACCGATTTCACATTATACGAATGTGTTCGGAATTGAACTGAATTTGAATTTGAATTTGCGCTGCGCTGCGCATTTTCTTTTTCTGCGTTTTCTTCATTTTCACGGTTTATAGACCATGAGTTTTCATGGCAAACCCCCAAGCCTTTGGAGTGACGAATTTACCCCTTAAATTTGAGGTTTTTTTGTCAGTAAGAGAGAAAACCTCCCCCTGCAGAAAAAAATTGACGAAATTTACCTTTTCGCCATGTTGATCTGGCTTTCGAGCCCTTCTTCAAAATGCCCAATAGTTGAAGAAATTTATACAGCATTGGCGTATAAAGAGATAAAGCGGAATACGAATGGTTATTTTTTGTTCCTTTCGAGATTCTGAAAATTTTCCAGAAAAATCAGGTTTCTAGTTGCCACCAGAGTCTTTGTGCCGGATGACGAGCGGAGTTCTCTTATCAAATCTCGTAATCGCAAACGCGTGCGCTCGGTCCAGAAACCGCTGCTTTGCCTTCGTGGTCCTCGTCCTCGTCCTTGTAGTCGAAAATCTAATTCACCGGGGGTTGAAGAACCTTTCCAGAGAACGCAATCAGCGCATCCCCCGCAAGTCGCGACCCCCAAGAAGAGAGGAACGAGGAACAAGGAGCGAGGGACTCCGCGCGTGATTAGCCGCTCCATGATTACGACCGCGAACGCATTGCTCCACGTTTCGTAAATTCGTATAAAAATGAAAAACAGACAAAACTGCGCCACATTAAAGTACAGAGAAACACAAGATTAAAGTATGAAATTTTAAAAGATAGAGTACCTAATAGGGTGTCCCTTAAGAGGGGTGTTTGAGAATTTGGTTTTTCCCTGTTGCTCAATTGGTTGCGAATAAATTCGAAAGAAAGAAAAAAAAAAAAGGTTCAGCCGAAGGATTTTCCCTGATTTTGATTCTCAGTGGTTTTTAGCGTAAGTTAAGTTACTATTTTTTCCTGACCCCGTTGAGTGTTCGAAAAATCTGATGCGCGCGTTAAGAAGGCTTTTGGAATCGCCGAATCCAAATTTGATAACGAAATTTCAAATTTCTGGATAACAACTTGAAAATGGGTATTCTTGGGTTTTGGGAATTGCTGAATCCAAATTCAACTATAGAATTTCGAAATTCAAAATGACGGACTTTCCAGTCCCAGCACTCACATTTTCACGAAGGTCTGACCATTTTCAAATTTCTACCCGCCATATGACGACCGCCCATCTTGGAAACGCCATGATCAATTTTTGTGAGTGAAACATGGACATATTTGGTTTTCAAAATGAACAAATTTAATACGCTCTTGTCGTATCGATTATTTTGAATCGTATTTTCAATTTTTATAACGATGTATCTACTTAATCTTGAAATTGTATAAAAACCATGTGAAAATTGTATAAAAAAAAAAATACGATAAAAAGAACGTCCTTCCACGATTCTGGAGTTTGGGCGAAAATCTCCGATTTCAAAAAACTGATATTTTCATGTTTTAGTCATAAAAACCGTTGACCGCGTTTACGAGATGAGTTTGAACGTTGATAGGCAAAAATAAAGAATCTAAAAAAAAAAAAAAAAACGTCAGACTTCCGGGGATCGTGCTACCTCTGAAAAAAATGGTTATTGAAAATAAAAAACGCGAATTGTCGTTCCATATTTTATTTTTTCTCCAATCGCATGCCAACTACCATGATTCGAAATTCGTTGAAAGAATTTGAGGGAATCTAGTATGCCGTTTCGTATTTTGATATCTGATTAGAGTAATATGAGTTTGCCTCGACGGATGAATAACCGAGTGAATGAATGAAGAAAATTGTTTCTGAAAGTGAATAAAAAAAAGAAAGAAAAAAAGGGAAAAAAATAAATTGGAGGGCGAGATTTTTGAATCGTAACGTTAATTAACGCCGGATGAAGGGTGGGTAGGTAGAGGCAGCGAGCTCTCGCTCGGTGTTGTGCAGGGGTGACTACGTTTTGCCTTTTCTCGAGCGTTGGAGAGACATCGCTAAATTCTTAATTACTGCGCAAATGAGTTTTGCAACCTTCATGAGGCTCAGAATTTCAAAACGAACGAGGATTTCATACGCGGCCGCCGCCAATTTTCACGGTAAATAAACGCAGCCGGCACTAATTCGCACCGCATCATGTAGACGGGGGTTGGTAAACTGAGATTTAAACAAACTAAAAATCGGATATGGGTATCACATGTATTTTTCAACACACTGTGCGCAAAGTTCGATTTTGCGCACGCTTCGCGTGCATAAAATTAAACCTAACGCGCGTTCCGTTGAAAAACGAAGTCCGATACACGTGCGAAAGGTAATTATCGACTCGTGACGACTTCACACTCGTTCAAGAATTAATCAACATTTTCGCACTTGTAACGAAACGTACTATACCCCGTGCAGAAGCCGAATACAATCAAGACTAAAAGCAAGAGGAACAGTAATAAAGTTTCATAAAATATTGACGGAAATCATATACAACGACGTATATACCGTGAGGTTCTGTGGACGCGGAACGCCAGGGATACCAATCCAAAAGGGGTGCTATTTCATGGGCAGTAAGTCATGCAGCAGTTTAGTAACTTACTAGATGTTTCAAGTAAAATCACTATAAATCTATAGAAGTCACTAAATTTCTAGTGATTTTACTAGAAACATCTAGTAAGTGACTAAACTGCTGTTGCCGTTTACTGCATGACTTACCGCCCATGAAATAGCACCCTCTTTGGGTTGGTATCCCTAGCGTTCCACGTCCACAGAACCTCGCGGTATATAGGATCTCGGATACACCGAACCGTCTATATGCGGTTAAACATAGTTTAGGGAAGAAACCTGAAGAATTCCCGGTCACCGTAACGATGAAACCTGTGTACCCCAACTAACGGCGTTTGTATTCTTTAAAAAGTGTACTTTACCTACCTCCCTTGTAACGGTTGCGGTTACAGTGCCAAACTATGCGAGAGAAGTGGCAAAGTAGAAGCACACCGGGCTCTGATTATCACAAATTCTTGGCATACCCGCCGAACATAGCGCGTTTCTGTACACAAAGTGTTTCGGAACTCGGCACGGTACAACCGGAAAGCAATTATTCTATGCTGCGATTCATATACAAAGACCAAATACCGTTACTGAATTGGAAAGATACTTCCACGACGGGGTTGAATATCGGAATTCCACTTTATTCGAAACGTTGCGTTACCTACGAAAACAAAGTACACATTTTTTTCAAATCACTGCTGACCAGTATTCTCAGACACGATTCGAAATCAATTTAGATTTCGTAGAGGTCGCATCGTTGATCGAAACTTCTTCAAATTTCGAGGCAAGCCAACGATATTCGACGGAATTTCATTTTTGTATAAGATATTTTTGTGACTTCGATCCAGTTTTCTTTGAACCGTTGAGAAAAAATTTTTTTACGCGCTCACAGCGATAGAAGATTGGCCTTATATCTATATATCATTGGCTTGCCCCGAAATGACATGATTTTATAATATGCCTTCCAAATTTCAAAAAGTTTCGATTAACGTGCCTCCTGTACCCTGAGACATTCAGTTTTTCTTCGGTAAACTCGATCTATCAAGGCCACAAAATTCCATAAGATTTCGAATGATTTCCAATTATATGTTACAAAATACAAGCAATTAGCGGTGGAGAAGCTGAGCCGATGGAATATTTCTTCAAAGCATACCCCGCGCTGAAACCACACCCGAGTCAAGACGTGGAAACAGAATTGGTCACATTACTTTTCATCACCCTAGTCTCCTGTAGTCATTACCAGAAATGATATTGAGTGTATTATCAGAATATTGGTTGGCAGTAAGAAAATGAAAAGTCGAAATTTTCCTTCGTAGAAGAAAATGTTGTGATCAAACGGGATGTGGCAATTCTTCATGCCCGTCATTCGGATGTAAAATCCTGTGAATTTCAGACTTTATCGACAAGCCATTTTTCGGACATCTGTATGAAAACCTCATTTTCAAGAACTCAGGGATTCGTTGATATTAGGAAAATTTTCCTGCGGCAATCGGTTTTCTCTGAATGACTCGATCCACGCAAAGCGAAGCTCCATAGAATTTAAGAGAATTAAGATTCCTTATTGCGTCTCAAGACACAAGTGAAAAGTCTCAGTCCATAGATTGATTTTTTCGAAATGAACCAGTCATTCGAAAAAACTTGTTTCCAAGTTGCGTAAATATAGTATGGCTGCCAATTGCGTGAATTTTTATTCATTTCCGAGTGCGTGTATCCAGTTTTCTTCTCCTTCTTTCAGAGAATAAATTCTCGGTATAGCCGTATCAGTTCTTAGTTCCTTTTTCCTTATTTTTTCCGGTCACATTGCCGCGAGTTAAGAAATACTTTGAATACATCAGTCCGAATAGGTTTAGCATCAGCATTAGCTATGCTAATATCGTGACGTAAAATTAATGACTCTACTCATCCCGAAGTCTCGTTTTCTTTACATCGGGGTCACATCGATCGTAAAGTCTAGACCCAACGGCGGGGATTACAGAAGCATCGTTTTGGTAGCACCTCGTATTGAGAAGGACCGCCGGGCAGGCACGGTCACCCTGTTTCTTTGCTAGAAGACCACCATCACCGCAGAGGATAAAATCGAACCCAATCACTATATACCAATTCACTGAGGGGACTTATCTCACCTCGATGTTTGGTTTTTTCCGATCCTCGTCGACCACTCCGTCGTTCTTTGATAATAGCCGACATGGAACAAGACGGGTATCTCTTGCAGATGTCCGAAAATGAAAATGAATTATTATTATTATGATTATAATTACGTCAGCCAAAACTCGCTTGTTTTTTTTTTTTTTTTTTTTTACAAATAATGCCGATAATATTGCGACTAAGGAAACAAAAATTTATCGCTGTATCTCCATCTATCGCTTCGCAAGTCAGATTCCACAAACCCTGTTAGATGATTTTTGTAGATATTCTGGAAAGTGAATCATTGAAGAGAATAAGAGCCAATACGGAAGCAGTGACACGTTTTCAGGTCCATTTTTCATCATCTTCAAGAACAACGACTACGATCGGTAAATAATATGATTCCAATGAGAAATTGTTAAAATTTTTGGAAACGATTTGAGGAACTTGGATCCTGATTATCCTCGAAGCGTGAGTGAAAATTATATCGCATGTCTAGACACATAAATAACAATTTCATTTCTTCCACCCTGCCGGCTATATTGCAGATATAATTTTGAAATATGCGAAGTAAATCGATGTTTCATCGCCCTGAAGATGTGCGGTATACAATGTTCAATAACGACAGTGATACTAGCAATAATAATGAAGGTACTCTTTTCCCCAGCTATTGCAGCACCTGCATTTCATCCTCAATTAATCACGTCGCCCAGCTTACCTTCTATATTCATTCCTAGGTGTAATGAACAGCATTACAAGGCTGTAAGGGAGGCGACGAATGGAGGACCCAGATAGGAAGTTCGCCGATAAAGTATGGGGAATAAGGCGGATAACGAGGGAAAAGAGGTATTCCGAAAGAGAGTGAGAGAGAGAAAGAGAGAGAGGGAGAGAGAGAGAGAGAGAGAGTGAGACGAGGGAGCGACTGATCCAATGAAAGTTTAACGTGGCAAGCCTCATTAAAAGTTTTACAGTTCAGGAGGTTGCGTTTAAAGCTTCGTTTGTCGACCAAACAAGAGAGCGTGAACGGACTTAAGGATGAATCCGATTGTCAATGAGGTTGCAAAGGTCGCATGATCGTGGAAGGGTTCAGAGGGGTTCAATGCCCGTCGAATCGAATGAATTTCAAAGAGAGAAAAAATTGCTGATACTTTTTGAGAAAGGTGTTATAAAAATCTACACTTTTATCAACCCCCTGTCTCGAATACTTTATGAGTCACGTCCGATCCTGGTTTCCTAAAGAACGGATAAAAACTCTCAGGAAAGTACATCTTCGAACTTGTTTGATGTGCTGATGATGCCCTATAATTCCAATCTATGACTTTGAATTGGAAAGTAGAAAGACAAAATTTGAATGCCGACGAGAGTATAAGTGTCGAGATCTGTCAGCCCTATCAGGCTCACGAATAGGTCGTCTATCGAAGTGGTATCGTTCGATGAATAGCTACTAATTGCTAGGCCAGAGTCAAACAGCTCCACGATGGCGATCATTTGAAACTACTTGCGTTTGATGTCCGAGTTGTCCATGCAGGATTGATCGTGACTGACGAATGGACGGACGAAGTGTATTCACGGGTCCCAGTATTTTGAGACACCAAAATCAATCAGTCCTGAATCTTTTGGAAACGGAATAGGTGCGATTTCAATGGGTGAAGAGAACTCACCTGAAACAGAGAAATGGAAGAAAACGTTACTCGACATGTTGGGGTGTCGAACTTTCATAAAAAATGCTCAAGTACACCTGTGACTATTCGGTCATATCGATTTTCAATGCTCTCATGGGCCAGAAATTTATTTTCGGTTAGCTGTAGCTTCGAAAATTATATGGTCACAGATCGTGTTTTATTAGAATGGGAAAATTCGAAGGCTTTAGGGCTGTACTCAGGATTGACAGAGGAACCTGGAGTTTTGGCCTGATTTTCTTGCATATATTTGCAGATGCTTTGGCCCATGGGAGCATTGATATTCAAAAATGACCACCCTAATGTATATTATATGTATATATGTATATACCTATATCACTTGCAATTAGCAGTTAATTGGAAGTCGAACGGTAGTGTCATTAGAGGTTGAATTAAGCTCGGGGTAATTCATTTCGTAAATAGTTGAATACTTGGTGATCGTTGCGTAGTGGTAGTCATTAGTCAAATGAAATGCGGCGCGCAGTATGACTCGGAAAACTGACCTAGATCGAAGGTAGACTCGCCACGTTGGAGCTTTTTTTATCGCGTGCAAGGACTCAGTCGCCATATTGCCGACGCCAGCCTCTAGTCCCGAGACTCAACACTAGATTCTATAACCTGTAATAAAGTGTCGCAGAAATTGCGTGCGTGAGGACGCGTCGTCGGCATCGAATTTCTCGTTAGGTCAATCGGGTCAATTTGAAAAAAAATTGATATTTCTCCGACGAGACGTGAATGACGGTAAAAAACTGAGACGGAATTGTATCAGCGAAAACCTCGAGAGTCTAATGGTTTTCAAATGAGAGCGATTTGAATTTCGACCAATTACGGCTCGCCTGTAACGGATAATAACGGTCGCACGGCGAGCCGTGATTTGTCCAACTCGAACTCGCTCGGGTTTGAAAACTATAAGGCCCTCGATTTTTTTCACTGAAGAAATTTGTCTCGGTTTTCAACGAAGAAGCCGGCCCGCTAGATACGGTTATGAATTGTGCAAAAACTGGAGGTGATGATAGCAGAGTCGAAGAGTCTCGTTGGTAGCGTGTAACGCATGCGGTTTTTTTGTTCGAGGCAAGAAGATCGCGCGTACACGGCACAGCGGGTACCTGGGACGATATAATGTTGTTATATATTGTCGCAAGAACACGCGATGAAATTATTATTAACGGATCGATATGTAGCTGTGGTGTAGATGCGCCGTGTATACATATATAGAGCGTCAAACTTCCAGCGTATCATTCGCGTTTTTGACAGTCGATATAACCTGAGGAAATTATTACGGACGTTACGGTGCCGGAGCTCCGTGCCGATCGCATGGCGAATCCTATATAAAGGGGTGAATAAAGTATGAGTTTAACCCTTTGAGTGGCCGACAAAAGATTTATCGTAACAGGCCATAGTCGCAAGGAGCGAAAGAACCGGGAACGATATATCGCGCCGTATTACGGCAGCGATCGTTCCGGTAGCGTGCAGCGCTGTCACTTTAAACTTGAAATGAACGTAGATTACGTATCTACTTTGTCGGATTCTATTTTATAGTCACGCGCCACTATAATCTACGTTACTGACAATTTGGGAACGGATTCTTTGACGCTCAACTTTTGGATGGAATTATTTCTTCCTAAATTACCATAGTTATCTACTCATTTGCATCTTCGATCGACGACGAATCACTCCATAAATTCACTCCACGTAGCTTATAGACACCGAGTCTTTCACGGTATAACTCGAATCAAAATAGAAACTAACACATCTCGTGTCCAAACTGTTAGGCGCGCATGCGCGATATGCCTTTCCATCAGCGAGAGATAGGTTATGTTAAATTCGTGAAATGAATTCCCAGTTCTTCTTTTTATATCGCAGCTCATCAAGAATACCACAATTCATTATACGAGAGCTCTTTCATTACTTTTCTATGATCAAGTATATCGAATCATGGATGCAGCCGGCAGCAGCGCTGTGAACGCGAAAGCTCTTGCGAAATTGTCAAGAGGTGGCGTTCTCTTCGGCGTGTCTCCTTCGCATGCGCAGAAAATTAACAGGGAAGATGCTACTCTCTCGTATCAAAGGAAATTTGAAACTTAATTAGTTAAGGCAACGATCTTGTCAACAAGATTTCGTCGGTTATGATAAGATTATGATGAAACGAGATTAGGTAAATTGAGATTCGATACGTTGACTAAAAAATGAATTAGCTAACGTTCTCTTTAAACCTATTTTTCTTCATGGAAAGGCTGGGGTCTGTCGCATGTTGTTTGTGAATTTGCTCGAGGGGCACCTGTAGCCATTTTATCCAGAGTTTTAAGGAGGTAGAAGACAAACGTAGCTGAGAGCGAAAAGATACATGAGACAAAGGTGGGGAAAGAGTGGTGAAGACGGGATACAATGCCGAGCTGGCGAGATGTAATCTTGAATCTTTGAATGTCGCTGCGAGAGTCAACGGAGTTCCTTGATTTCCGAGATTGGTTTCACCGCCGCAAACCTTAAACCTTAAACCTTATTCTCAGTTCCTCGCTTGTCTGCCTCCTACCGCAGATATACCCTGCCTTCCTACCTCCCATCTATATGCCAGGACAACTTTTGTTCTCTGAAACTGAAACTTCCCTGCAAACAGAAGTTTGCGGGGTGGCTTCGGGCGGCGAGAAACTGGAACCGGAGCCCTTAAATCTCTGACGAGATCCAAGAAGGGGTGAATTTTGAAAATGATAATACCACGAGTAGTTTGGATCCTGATTTTATGGTTCTAAAATGTCCAGGTACCTATCTTAGGACGTTTTTATACAAATTAAGGACAATAATCCGCAGTCTTTGGAAATTTCTAATTGAACTAACCTCCGACCTGAAACTTATTAGACACACTATCGTCTATCGAAAATCTTGATAAGCGATTTAATAACATCTACGAGAACGCGGTGCTCCTCGTTGCTGAACTTTAATCACCCTGGGCGTCAGAGTTTCATCACGCAATCCGCCCTAACGAGGCTGGATCGAAGGCAGGAGTAAACTATTCAAAAATAAAAATGCAGTTACCATCGGACCCCGGTTGTAAAAATTTGAAAAAATCAACTTAAAATTACATTTGCTGCAGGTTCGGTTGCGGAACTTTTGAAAAAAAGGAAAAGATTCCAGTCTCCTTGATGAATTTTGATCATCTTCACCACGGGGTTACCAGTTTCTAAAAAATGACTCGGGTATCGTGTAAAGTTTGACGACATGATCGAAATTACTGCGTAGTTTTCATCTTGGATAAGTTTCTGGTCGCTTATTCATTTTTCTGTTGCCAAAAATTAATCGCATCGGATAAAACGCGGGCAGGTTAAACTCGGCGGTAAAATTTGGCCAGGCTAAAAATGGCGGGTTGATGGCTGTTGCCGAGGGCTCCTCAACTCTTCCACGCACGAACGGGACTCAACGAGCTGCGGGAAGTATAAATATTGGTAAACTGCTTCTCCCACTGTGTAAATAAGCTTCCCTTCTCTCTCTCTCTCTATTTTTCGAGTACCGCAATCGCATCGAATGCGGATTCAGGGCGGCGGAGGTCCGAAAGCATTTAATGGCTTCGTAAAATGATTTCGGTTTTTATTTCCCCGCTGTGTTGTCCGGTAACTTCCTTCTTTTCTTTTTACATAAACATAAACAAAAATGCGTATGAATTCGGCCTATATTCCTCCACTTAATGTTCATCCTTTCTCCATTTATTTATGAATAAGGGATGCTCGTCCCGCACCGATGTGTGTATAAGCCTGCACACAACTTCGTTCGAGGATTCACTCTGCAGGGTACCATATACCTACCTTATACCTACGTGGAGCAATCCATTTCAATGCGGCGTAAATTAATTATGATCGGGCAAAGGCTGCAGAGCGGCGACTCCCGCACCCATGAATATTCAAAAGCCAGCCTAACATCGTCGACGGTACCTACGTACGCCGGAGATAAGTTGTCGTTTGAGTGCCAGACCGTGATTGAATAATCCCTAAAAACAGCACGGCGATGCCGTGAACGCCTTTCAAAACACTACAGCTCAGGCTATAAACGGCTTTGTCTTTAAATTCAACTCTCTAAGTAGCTGCCACCGCGCCCGCTTCACTCGAGTGAGTAGATAATAGCATAACGCCATAGATCGCAACGCGCGTTTTGACCGTCTTCAATATTTGCTCAATCCTATTCTCTGTATAAACCTTTAAATCGGATGTGACAATTAGAGACCAAAATCTTTGTAATCCATGTCGTGGTTCGCCTGAATCGGTGAGTCTCACAGTGAGAAATCAATATTTTCAATCCAGTCCACTCGATATCTCCGGAACCACTTGGCGTAGGATCTTGAGATTTGAAGGACTCCTTCTCATCATGATTGAGGATTCATCGATCGACGGACAAGTGAACCCGACCTTGCAATCAATAGATAAAAAATAATTATATCCAAAAATTTCTATGGAAAGCACATTTGAGTGCTTCTTTTTTACGGTTCTTATAAGTTCTTCGTTTGCTATTCGAATCGTTCTATCCCAAGCACAGAAATTTCAACAGCATTAAGCACGTGAATAAGATCGAGATTTACGGTAACTCGATACGTTATATTATTGTAGGAGGTCCATTGAACAGCTGCGCAATATTACGCAGCATCGACACTCAATATTATCGAATTATATCGTCGCACTGTAGAAATATTGACTTCGGCTTCCCCCGTTTTCACTTCACCAAATGAAAACTCTATTTACACATAGAGCGAAGCGGAAATATTGCAGGTGTGGGGTAGGGCTACCTCGACGAATACTTTGGCAGGAGACTTCTATGACTTTTATTAGTTTGATTACTTTTTGCGATATCGAGTTCGAGCGGCACAATTCGTGAAGGATATGATACACAAGTCTGTCTGGATATCGGTTTTCCTGGTAATGGCTAAATGATTTGAGTGTTTTCGTAGCACGAAGTGCCAAGTCACTCGAGTGTGGAAAGGAAGTATTTCCCACCTACGCGTGTATAAATACATATTCTTATTCGTCGAATACCCACAGGGTAGGTTGAGTGTTTCCAAGGTGAGGAAGGAATCACACGCGTGAACGTAGCGTAACAGCACCGTCAATACAGCGAATAGTGAAGAGGAAAAGAGGAAGGGTAAGGGGAAGGGGAAAGGAAAAGGAAAAGGAAAAGGAAAAGGAAAAGGAAGAGGAAGAGGAAGAGGAAGAGGAAGAGGAAAAGGAAAAAGATAAAGAGGGAACGAGCAGCAAGATGAATTCTCGTGGCAGGGAAACGCTAGGGTTTCCAGATGTTTGAGACGGCCTCAAGGTATTTTCCTCTAGAAGCCATTTATTGATACTAAACAAATATTTCTCAACCTCTGCCTGCCTGCCTGCTACCCTCGCTATTGCCGCTTCGCTGCTCCTCGTTCATCTAATTCCAGGTTCAAGTCTTCGAAAACCACCTATGCCAGACGCAGAACTCACGATTCTGTCCCTCAAGTTCGATGGACGCCCCAAGGTTCTACGAAAACTTGAAGAAACGTCTCTAAGTCAATCGAACTCATAGGGAACTGTGATAAACAGAATCAAGAAGACTTTTCTTCAATTTATTCGCTGTGTCGAACAGAGCGGAAGTAGAATTTGATAAAAAATGACGTACGGGGTTGTTTTATGGGGTTCAAGATACGCCTATGAATATTAACGACTTTTTAATCTGGTATTAATATTTGTTCGCTCGCGTGGCCAGCCGTTATCTGATTGGCGATGCGAAATAACTACACGTTAAATTTTGTGGCTCCAAAGTACTTTCGAGGAAACCCCACACCCACCGAATATCTCCGGAAATCCGTTGTTAAATCATTCGTGAAACTGCGAAAAACAATAAACCGTTCCGCTGGAATATCTACGGGGACCCGTTGAACCATATCATTCATTCACCGCCCGAGACGAAAGGGTCAATCCGAAGGGATTTGTACCTCAGGGCAAAGAACCCAACGGGGGACGTTCCAAGGCAAGAAAAAACGATTTACATACGTGGATTCCCGCTGTGAAGGATAGCCATGACGTTGTTGTCCCTCTACCATCGACAACCGGGGTCAAACCATCACCCAAAAGGAATGAACGCCTAATTATCTCCGATTGGATTCGTCTTTTCCACGATGAACGTAGCCGGTAAGTTTGGAACCGAACGAAAAAATGTGACAAAGGCCGGAGTAAATTTGATTCCCTTTTTGTATTTTTCAACCCCTTTTCTCGCTAGGAAGTAGAAGTTCTTCACGAATCCCTGGACCGCAACCCCTGCAGGAAATTGAAGACTGTGGCTTAAAGCTTCGGGGTATGCGAGAAAGTTGAGCTCTGTTCTCGGAACAGATTTTTTCCATCCAGATTTTGGTCGCGATGTATATTCGTGTTAATTCGAAAATCTGCCTCTACCTCCCGGCTTGTTATGAATACTTCCTACCGTTCCAGACAAACTGTCAGGCACCGGAAGAGCGGCTGAATCTCGTGTGACGTCGTTAGCTTGGCCCGGTAGAAGCGCTACATTGCCGTCAGCAACGAGCTCTTTTCGGATAGCTCGTATCCAGGATTACCGCGATTTCCTTCCGCCCTGCTAGCTCGAGGGTGAAATTCTTCAGTTCTAATCCAAATGATGTTTAGCTTCCGCAGAACTGCTGCGAGGGTGTGTACCTCGGAAACTCATGTTCTTCGAGTTATATGTTACCTCCGACGCCTGAGGGCTACAGACGTTCGTCCTGCGCCGGAGCGGAGGCAGGAGCGGGAACCTTTGCCTCTTTAATCCAGACAAATGATCCGGCGCCCCCGTCATCCTAGGCAATCGATTCGTTCCTTTGCCTCGCGCCCGGCGAGCTCCCAGCTCCCTCGTTACACATAAACATCAGTCCGTCCATACATTTCTGTCCGCATGTGTCCTACAGGTTGTACGTTAACAGTGTGCGTCGTAGGTAAGCCGAACTGGCGTGTAGGCAGAGGTACGGGTAGCGCGGAATGCGGGGATGGGTGGGAACTATCATTCAAAGTCTAGGTATTGCTCCTCTAATAAATCTGGCATTAACTAATCCCTTCTCCTTTAATTTATCACATGATAGAATCCTTCCCGCCTCAGCTGCCATCATATTACCAACGCTCGCGCGTGAGGCGGTAGGCACCTGTTTCATGGTATAGCACCAATGTATTTGTCATATGGTATACGAATTCCTTGTCGAAAACTAGGTAGAATTTGTATAAGCGCGAAAGTCGTAGGTGTCGTGGTTTTCAAATAGGAGTCGTTTTAGTTTGGACCAATCGCGGGTCGCGCCGCGACCGTTACTAGACGCTGGCGCTAGACCCTAATTGGTCAAATTCAATTCGCTCTCATTTGAAAGCTATTAGGTCCTCGACAGCCGTTTTTTTTCCATTAATTGAAACGAATTTGTCCACCATCTTAATGATTGCTTTTCAATATGTTACAAGGATGATTTTCATCACAAACTTTTCACTATACGCACTGTTACATTATCCCTTGCCAAAGCACATACTAGAACCTGAATATTTGATACCTTTTGAGAAACGGGAATGAAATTTTTTTGTTTTTACGATAAAAACAAGACTTTAGCTGCTTTATAGCATTTGAAATGAAGAATTGATATCTTTTGGGCTAAAGTATCCTGAAAAATCACAAATAATTCAAGCAGGTTCCGTTGGAGAACAACTGTCAGATACAGTCAAAGTGGAAAAGGGTTTCAAGTTCGGTAAAAGGCCTGATATGTATAAACGAGCAAAGGGTAAAAATAAAGATTTGTACTACAGATGCTGAGCTCATTTTTTTTTTCCAGATTAAAGCGTGCGAAGGCGAACTTCTTCTACCTGCAAACTCGAGGTTTTTAATCATTTCGTGAATAGAAACGGAGTTTGATTCCCAAATTGTGCTGAGCTCCGTTCGACCGTACAAAGTCGTTTAAAGTTATTCGCTGCCCGGGGGCTTCGAGTCTCGACTTTCAAGCGAGCCCAGGCGAGCTTTGAAAGGTCCATGGATTGGTGGAAGACCGTGCTCAGATGGTGAGATTTTTTCATCAAAAAATTCTTCTCAAAAGCTATATTCAAAAACGGAGTCGAGTCGAGTCGCGTCCACGTCCGCACCGAGCACATTTCAGGGTCCTTTTCAAAGCCGTTTAAATTACAGTTGTCTGCACCCCCGCTACTGTTATGATCGATATTAAATTTGATAAATCGGCACCAACTCGAACGTGCCCATTGAATTCCTGGCCCTTTTACTTCTCTGAAGATGATCCCCTCATCAATTTTTTAAAGTCTGACGGGATCAGTGGAACACTTTAATGCTCGCATATAAAATACACGAACTGTTCGTATATTAACGTCGGTGGTCAGTGGATCTTTATTCCTGAAATAGTCAGCGAAGTAGAGCACAGTCGCTAGCTAGTACCTACTATTGAAATTTCAACGCTATGTTTGCTAGCTTCAAAACTAGAGTATTATAACAATGATTCTGCCGTTCCGATTATGCGCGACGAAAATGAGACAGATACAAGCATAAAGCACCATTTCGCTTTTCACTATCGCTATCCTGTAAATTTCAAATTCTGTATGCAGCGATAACAATATTCAAAACTATCTGCATGCTCCGAGTGCCGATGGAAACCATGCGGACGGAGTCTGCAGGTTCTGATTTTTTTTTTTTCTTTTCTACTTCCTGTTTGTGATTTTCATTATTTTGGAATTAATCAATCCAGTAGATTTGGCGTTGGGATAAAAAAGAACAACTTTCTGGTCGTATAAGGCACCTCTTTCTATTCTAACCAAACTTTTCACTAATAACATTTTTGATAAAATTAGTTTTAATTAGATTTCAAAACAACTTCCACAGCAGCATATCGGAGTTAAAATCAAGTCATTTTTCATCGACCAACCGATTCCGAGATAGATATCAATCAGTTTCGAACGACTTGACATGACTTCAAATCGCTTTTACGGTCTTGAATTACTTCGAACAAATTCTTCAGCCTCGAACCGCCAATTAACTCCGATTTTATTGCTCGAATTCACGTTTCTTAAACATTTTTAACGGACTACCTACACCCATGTTTCCGACTATCGACTGGACACGAAGAACGTCTGAGAAGCTATAAAACCGAAGGAGAAGGTGGTTGAGGTGGAGTCAAGGATCATCGAGCCCCGTGTATAGACATACAAATCTCTTTGTACATAGCTGTGGTTGTATATAACTTGATGTAGATAATATATATGTATGTACACATTATATAAGCTTGTCGTATCTCCTCGAACCAGCTATCTTCTTCATCTCCTTTTTCTTCATCTCGCTCTCTGGATCCTGATTTCCTGCCGCCACACCCGCGCCGTGCCGAATGCAGATAGAAAGATCTGGGGCCGGGTGGTCCAGAGCGAGACAGAGCCCATCTCGTTTGAATTTGAATACATTCCAATTTCATCGAAATCGTCAAAGTTTCGTCAAGGCCTTCCGATCAGAGATTTCCCTTGTTTTCCACGACGCTCAGATCTCTCTTCGTCACTCCCCAGCTCAGCCTTATTCCGTGGAGTGTGTTCTTATGAAACGGATACCCAATGACGAGTTAAAAATGTACAAAAAATTTCAATGGAAAGAAGGAAAAAAGAAAATGACTATTTTTTATAGAAATTTTATATGCCTGCTCCTCGTACATGGAACGACTTATTGTAAAGTCGGCGACTGTCTTTGTCCACGAGGAGAGGAAGTTGGTTCGAGGAGCAATCGGAAAAATAATTTCACCCTATTTTTTGGGGGTGCATTCAGATGATTTCAATTTACGGATTTCAGGGTAAAACGGATCACGGTCTGATTCCAGGTCTCAGGTTTACCGAAACGAGTTTGAGCGAGGGTCGTATTTTGAACGGCACTGAAACTCCATTCGAAATTTCTGATCCGGGTCTCGCTCAGACTCTGGAGCTATTCAAGTCTCCTTTTTCTTTTTGCTAATCACCGAATCACTGGAACTGACGTTCCATTAGTAGGTGGGTAGGTAGCTCTACCACCGCTTTCTCGTTTTGTGCTACAGACCGAAATATCTCAACTGTCGATGAAACGCGAAACGCGAAACGCGAAACGCGAAACACGAAACAAGTCTAAAATCAGCCTCAGAATAATTTCTATGTGTTCGTTTGGAATCCGATCGGCAAAAATCTGGGTTCATTACATAACGATTATCGAATACTCTCCCGCAATGCTGCCCGCTAAATGCCGTTGCGATAACGATTCAGTCGTGCAAAACCACATATGTATCGAAATAGCACGACACATCAGCTGATAGTATCGTGACAGTTTATTGTATGACCCCAGCTCCCTCGATCTCCACTAATTACCAGTGGCTGCGGTGGTAGTTCATCGGGTGATCACTGGTAGCAAGCAAATGTGATTGCGACAGCGTTTAATAACAGTGTTCTCGCGGAGCATGTGCCGATATTCCGAAGGCTTAATTTCGTTTTTTGATCCGCTGTTCCTGAGAGCTGAATCGACGTGACATACGGTAATAAATAGAAAGCGGGAGAGAGCGAGAGGGCGAGGGCGAGGAATGTTATGAGGAAAAAATAAAATGAAGAAAAGAATCCAGGAAAGCTTAAAGATTGCGAGGCTGAGTGGAAGGAACCGAGTGTCACTCGAAAGCACTTCGTAATGAAAGAGGGGAAAATCCATAATCCACTGTCAAAGTAGTTCGAAGATTTCATCTGCTGCCGAGGTGGTTTCCCTTTGCACACCAATTCCCGTATAGTTGATGCCGCCGTAGTACTCGATGTATAATTTTTGTTCCTCGAGTTACGCGGGAAAATGTCCCCGGAGGTTTTCTATACCGCGGTAAATTTCCGCATCAATCGATTGATTGACTGTATTATGAATCGCTCGCCATTGCGGAACGGAGCGGAAACGGAATTTAATTAAAAAATGTTCGATATCAAAGCAGTTATTTTATCTTTCTTTTTTCTTTTTTCTTTTTTTTTTTTTTGATTTTTCTAGAGAACGGGAAAACATCTCGGGTGTAAAGATAATTTAAATCGATAAAAAAAAAAAAAAGAATAAAATAAAAAAAGAAACGTATCATCATCAGAGTTTCGTATCATATTTCACGTTGCTTGTGTACAGTGTACCCATATACCTACCCGTTTACTAACTCATGACGCGATTTTAACGACGCAATTTATTCGCCTTCCGTCGATGTTTATATTTTATCGCATATATTAATTGCGAATGGGTATTGGTCTGACGATACTTTTATAACGGTGTGATATGATGTGTGCGATAATGTCCTCTTTAGAATATAGTCACGGTATTTACTCGTTCCGTGTTACATTGCATGCTCGGTGATTCAGAGAACGCTCCCTGATTTCATTATCAACTTGTACTAACGCTCGCTGCAGGGTATCGGATCGTGCAGCTTGATCACGCGTCTAATTATCGTTATCCACATTCCGCGTACCGAATGCCGCATCCATCGTGGCTAGTACATTTCCATGATTATGCAGGGGACAGTTAACTGAAATTTCGGAGTCCGACTAATATATTGATGAAACAAAGTGCCCTCTTACTCATTTGTGTAGCGAATACCCATCATTGTGTGCTTCGCTAAGGATCCCGAAGTTACGTGGTGCAGTGATATGACTTTGAAGTATTTTCAGTAGTTTCATGGTTTGTCAAGGGGGTCTCTTAGAATTTGAAGAAGTTAGAGAATTCTCTTCGAATTACGTCTCACGTGATTTAGAAGAGTTCGAATTGAACAACCCAATGGAGGATCTTGTCATCGTTACGTGATCGTGATGTCAAAGGTAATACTACTTGTCATCAAAATTTGATACACTTTCATTAAATGTCGAATTACGATTTGAATCAAGCCGAATCCACCGTTGACGAGCGTTGAAGAGCAGCCCTTAACGTAGCGGGTGTAGATTTGTGTTGAAGAATTTCGCAGCCAGTCCGAAAGGCAGATTTTCCCCCTTTCCCCCTTTCCACGTCGAGAGTGCTCAGCATCGTTTTGTAATTTATCGATTGCCCGTCTGTCGGCGGTGACCGTCGGTTCAATGTGGCCGTTAGAAGCCGGGCAAAAGCAGCGATTGGCGGGCAGGGTTCAAGCCACGATGTTCGCGTGCCGAAGGGCTGTTCAACCATGCCCGCATCCTTTAATTACAGACTCGTCCCCTGCCAAGGGCTGTGATCCGCTACGTCGTGACGCGAAGGTACGCGGGCATTGGCCTTACGTACCTCACCTACCACATCGGGCGAGAAATGGATGGTCAAAGTTGGCGTGCCCATCCTATATAATATCGTTTTCACACTCGACAGCCATGGCTCAGATTCGTGCGCGTGGTAGCACACTAATTGTTTCCTGAATTACCCTGCACACACCCCAAAAACACCCCAGCTGCCTCATGAATTCAGTCCATACTCGGTACGTGCGCCCTTCTACCGGGTAAGCTTTTCTCCTATCTTTAGCCACCCGAACCGTGTGGGAAAAAGCATGCGAAGTTCACTTGATCATGATCGGAAGCTGCGGAGTCGAAGATAGTTTAAAGGAAAGGTGGAGTATTAAAAAGAAAATAACGATCTTAGAAAATGTCTAGATGGAGTGATTTTTCCGAATTCAGGAATCAGAATTGTTCAGTTGATAAAGCCAGCACAGTTTTTCTCAGATTCTTGGAAGCGAAATAACTTCCATAAATTATCTTACAGAAGATTGCTCAACGAAGAAGACCACGTGTTAGATACTCGAATTAATGAAACGTTACTCTTCATATTCCGAGCAAAATGACCAGAGACGAATCTCTTCTCTGGGGTTTATGTCCGAAGTTGTAACTGACTTTTCTAATAGTGAGAATCGATGGGTTAAGCCAATCGCTTGCTCTTGCTCCGGATTTAGGATGTCATATTTTTTTGAACATGAAGGTAATTGATAAGCAGATTCTAGAAGGAAAATGATGACTTTACTTCCTCAACGTCGACGCGAAATGTCAGGAATTCAACGTGGGATTCTCGATTGAATCGAATTGTCCGATTGAAAATTGATCCATCAGAAATCGATAGCTTTATGGCCGTCACGAACTGTTGAATAAATTCATAAAGCTGGCTGTTAGCAAAACGGAATAAGAAAATATTCTGATCTTTGTCGAATGACGAAGACGCTTCGGAAGCATACGTGAATTAAATTTTACAGGGAAGAACACCGAACGACTGTGAGATATCGGAAGATTGTATTCATCAGCAGACGTATTATCCGAAAGCATATTTCAAATTGCCAGGAAATTGCAGCAACGTAATGACTCTTCGTTCTCCAGCTCCTCGGGGACCAGATCTTTGCGTGACCCTAGCACGATCTTTGATGGACTTTCAGGGCGTACATGGGCTTTTATCGAATTCCCACAACGCTTTGTCCAGAGCCACTGTATCTCGATAAAATTCACCCTTGATATGTATGGAGCCAAGAGTATCATGCGAGATGTGACGTTTCGTTCTTATCCCGAATATCGCCGGTTGGAACCTTGAAACTGAACTAGGAGTATAATGGGCATTTCCATACGGCACAGACCGATTTTGAATTTTCGAGAAGTTACATTCCAGTCTCATATTCAGTTCGTCATCAGCATAAAATGTTGCGCATAGTGACCTTCCGAAAATCGAGTAGTTCCGTGCTCGCCGCTAGGTGCAGGTTTGGCGCAACGGTCTCTCGGAAGTAGAAATACGCGGCCTTAGTACAAGATGCACTCAGCTGGGCTCAATCCATTTAGCAACACTTTTCAGTTCCGATCCGATCCGATTTCGAACAAAGTCTCATATTCAAGGGGGGAAAATGCGTCGAGTCGCGGAGTGGACTTTGTTGAAAGTTCTTCTATGATTGTTTGCCAATCTTTTGAGACCCGCGGTAAATTCCACGGTGAATAATTGCAACAACAACAGATGTAGCTTAGGGGTGAAAGAGTTCGTACGTTTGGTTCGAGGGTCGTTAATGTGTACGTTTTAAATGTCGTAGCTGCGGCTGAAGAGACCCTCGAGTTGGTGGTTCGCGCTTCAAAGTCTCGAGTGCAAAATCGTTATTCCTGGGACACAAAGGCAAGGCGGCGACCAACGGGGTATCGTAATTTCAGTGGCTAAACCGTGCCGGTCGAACCCGCGAACCTTCAGGTTTCGAGGGGAGGCCATGCGAAGCACAATACTCGATATCACGCCCAGCCGTGGTGCTCCTGGTGCTTTTGAAAGCACCGGGTACCTCTCGAAGGGTGGTGCGCACCGGGCGTTTTAACGTTTGACACTTGAACCCACCAAGAAATTAAACCCCGGCGTGTTGTTTCAATTAACGCGGCCCACGCTCGACAGTTTTGTTCAAGCCTTATGCAAATTCAATTAACTCGTAATCGGTCATTGTCGTCGGCTGTACTTGACGCACCTCGTATGTTCCGTTCCCGTATTCCGCATATGCAACCCATTGTAAAACAACTAGCCTCATTTTATACGTTGCTGCGATGTGTCGCCTCTGTAGGATGTAGGTTTTTTTTTTTTTTCAATGAGAAGAAAAATCGTAGTTTCTTGGTCATTTCTTGATGGTGCTCAAAAAGTGTGGCATGTCTTTGCCGGGTGGCTAACTGTTGCAAAAGTGCAATAAATCAAGTGCATCTGTGAATAATCGTAAAATTTCTCTGATGATAACTGAACATGTGAAAAATATTTGAAAATTTAAAACAACTGAAATACTTGACTAATTTCTGCCGACATGAAGAAGTAATTCGGAAAGTTTCGTTCCGATCGGTCAAGTGGTATGGGAGAAACTGGGAATCGCGTTTTCGAGGTGATCATCAGAGCCTCCATCAAAGCCTCTCGATGACAGTAGTGGCAAAATTTTGCGACTTGGGGCCGCCAGACATAAACATGAGCTTGCACCCAACCGAGAATAATAACGGCGGAGGAAAAATTGTTTGTCTGGTTATATATTATGGGCTCGAGTGTTATCGGGCAGTTTGGCGCACGCTAGTCACTGGGTCGAAGAGTAAAAAAGCACTCGGACCGGAAATCGAATTAGGCGCGACTCGGACGCGTGCTAATCCCGCCTCACGATACGGCGTCACATAAATCGGCCGTTCAACAATAATTACTTTTCCTTTGCTGGCTGTGTAGCCCAGGCAGTTTGGAATTCTCCATCTAATTTGCGTTTCCGCGGAATATAAGCACCCGCCTATACGATACAGACGAGATAAGTGTACGAGGAATAAAATTTCCACCGATCGTATCGCTAACGGTTAGTCGAGAAATCGATCGTCGCTATCTATCGTAGAATTCGTTCATGTATTCAGCACGTGGTCGAAATTGAATCGATATACCTATGAATCCTTAATGACTTTTATGGCCTTAGTTATTTATTCAAAGTGGATATACATGTATACTACTGCTGCTGCTGATGTCGTGAAGTATAAATAAAACGCCCGTTATCCGGAGTTGTATAAGCGCGGTTGGGTGTCTGTTGGGGACAATGGACAGCAGTCAAACAGTGGCTGAAACCGGTGGAAATCGTGTCCCGGGGTCCAGGATACAATGAAACTAAATTAGTCATCCTTCGGTGACAGAATCGCCGCTGCGCTGGACCCTCGGTCTTGAATTCTGGCATCTGTTCGGTCCAGTCGTGGCCACAGCGTGGGATGAACGGTTAACGTTCTTCGATTATGTCCGTGGATTATTTTCGAGAATCGGATACCTTCTGGATAATTTTTCGGAAATGTACTCGTCGACTTTTCTCCTCAATTTGCTATTTCAAAAATAGGGAACAGCTGCTACAATCAACCCTCGTATCAATCGATACGGTGCTTGCTAACAATCGGTTAACCGATTTCAACGATTTTGGTTCCCTAGTCGATAGGACTGGCGTCAATCAAGATTTGATTTAATTACAAAATTGATTGAGCTCGTGTTTTTTTTTTTTTTTTCTTTGGGTTCGAAAAAGAAGATTAACCTTCTGGTAGTAACACGATGTGTTTTCTTTCATAACTTTTCACTCATGAAACACAATTTTCTCAAGTTTGAAAAATCCAAATAGGACGTTCTAGGGTCAGCCCATCCAGGTCAGCTGACTCACCTGCTGGTTTTTGTGGTTTTTAATAACGTGAGCGGGGTCCTGGCCTGAGATATTTTTTCTCCAGTTTATTTTTCCGCCGCACCAAGTCTTATCCGTAACGTTGACATCGCGTTCAGCTTCCCACGTATTTTCCTTCTCATTTTCCTTTTCCGCTTTATTTTTTTCTCTCTTCCTTTCTTATTTACTACGCGCACTTTCGCGCACCCCCAAGATCCCAGCATCCAAGACTAGCTTTCTTTGCCCTGCGATCTATGGTGTGGAAAATTGCTAGGCTGGCAACGGCTTTCAAGATCGCATGTCCTTCTACTGAAATATTTAAATAACCCAAGCTTTCGGGCGCGTTTCTTTTCTTCAAGAAATCACCGGCTGGTAGATGACGATCCGATACACTCCGCGATGAAAAAACGAAAATGAAGAAGAAGAAGAAGAAGAAGAAGAAGAAGGAAAAGAAACAAGTCCATAGAATCCCTTTTCGATGAAAGGTCTCATCCGACTGAAAGTGAGAAAGATTTTCGTTATTTTTCCACGAATGGCGTCAATCATTGACATCAAAGTCGGATAATTTTGTGAATAGTTAAACCGCTGTATCATTGACCGATATTTTTTTTTATGTCAAATAGTACTTTTCCAATTATTTGCATTCAGCAATGCCCCGGTGCTGCAGCTTTTGTTTCGACAATCATAGATGTCCATTTATAACTCTACCGAAATTGCGAACGCTCCGCACGTTGTGTATAAAATAAACCGGGCTGGATCGCGACCCATTTCATTTCATGTCCCGGTATAATTATCATAATATCAAATCCTGCGGTGCTCATAATATAATTCCGCAGCTACGAAATTCATGCGGCAATGGAGAGATTCTGTGTGGGTGTATACACATAGGTATATACATACACATAGTTTACCGTTTATAACGTCATCGTTGTTATACCTACGTCGACGTCGTTGTTCCTGAAGCTACGTGTATTTCCCTGCTCGTCTATATGCACATGTGTTAATATATAATAAACGCTTATGCACAACGGGGACCATAAACACGGCAGTAAGAACCTAGCGAACACCATAGAACCCCAGACAAACCAACCCTGCCGTTTACGATCCTTTCCACAAAACGTGGATGATAACTGTTCCCGAAAATATGACAAGGAATCTCGAATTTGATCCGGAGTTATGTCTCTCTTCTTCGTCATCCTTATACTCGTTTGCCCTTATTTAATTCTCCTGCGGGATTCCTTGGTCAGAATTAGGCAGCAGCTGGTGCGACAGACTAAATTGTTGACTTCCGGTGAGGCGTCGACCACCAAGAAGGAATAAAGGGTGACCCTCGAATTAGTACAATTAACGTTATTATCATAGCGCAGTGCGGGCTCGAATTACGCGAAAATTAGCTGCCTTTGTAGGCACAGTTCCACGCAGCTGAAGCGATTCCAAAGGCTGCTTCTGCCGGCGATTGAATAGCTAAATAAGTGGAACGGATATTCCGCGGTAGAACTGCTCTCGTGTGCATATACATATGCACATGTGGTGTTCCGCATCGATTCCTGGATCTATCACCTCGTACTCGTCCGTTTCCATGAATTGACAAACAACGAATGGAGTTTACATGTTCAGGTCTTCAACTCGTCATGTTCAAAGGAGGAAAGTCATGATAATCACCGCTAAGAATGCAGAGAATCGTCTTCATCCTTCCTCGTATCGATCGACGAAGTTCTTCCCAACTTAGGATCGATCAGATTTTGGATCTGGTCGGAGCAGTCGTCTCCGAACTCGACATTCAGAGAATGATGTTTTGCAGGAAAAGCACTCCATTCATGAGATTCGGAGAGCTGATCAATCGGTTTCGATGATTTTCGCCTCAATCTGGTTTTTACCATTCGGTCATGATCGCTTCTGCAGATATTATTCGTTCCGATCAGATAGCCGGTGCAAGCTGCGAAAGCTGGCTGGGTATTATCCTCTGTAATCTAAGTGTACGTATAAATCAGAGGATGCATTGTAGGTATGGTACATTGTAGTTCTTCCCACATCACATCCTTCTTTTGAATATATCTCTAGCGTAGCTTATCCTGCCTATATTCGTCTTAGATTCTCCGTATCCGCGACACAGGTATAGGAAGTAAATCTTTTTGAGCTATTTCTGCGCCATAGTTTGCAACGGTCTCCCTCGTGGTGGAAGTAAAGCTCTAAACTCTGGTAGTGTCATCAGGATCATGGGAGAGTATAAGAACGAGAGTATGTTGCGTTGGTTGTACGACTCGCGCGTTCGTTGGAGGGTTTCTTTTGTCGCGTAACTTAAACCTCTAAGCGTCTTTTAGTCGAGATTTTGTCGAAGGAAATCCTCGGCGAACGGTTGTACCTCGACGAAGTCGTTTCTTCAGGTATCATAGGCACCTATATCGGTGGGCAGATAACTCTCGGAAAATCTTCCGAGATGACGCGTATAAAAGCGGACCGATTGTGTAAGCCTCGTACTTAGTCCGGTGACTCTTTTTGGTAAACACACATGGAAACTGAGCGAAAAAAATACACCGGAACTGGTCTGAAGGCTACGAGTGGTTTTTGGCGCCTACGGCGACCTCGAATCGCGGGGTTATTCAAATTCCGGATTTTCGCTTAGTCTGTGTGCTTTTATCAGAATCCCAGGCATCTCTGTCTGCTCAAGAAATTGTCTTTTAATATCGAAATACCAGTGCAGGACGCCCGGGGCGACGGCGTGGACTGCCTTTGGCACGAGGAATACATGCGAGACCCCATTCAGTCGCGAAACAAAGAGGTGGATTTGTGCTCGAGACCGGGAAAGTACGACTAGCCAAAGGCAATCAGAAAACGGTTTCTCATACAACGACCACGAAATTCTATTTGACGGAGCACAATATATTCCGATGATGAAATCTTATTCATTTTTTTCTTCCTCTTCTAGTTGTGCTTAGATTTCTCGTTCCATCGCGACATTCCGGAGATAAGTAACGGTTTCTTAAACTAACCGTATTCAAACTTAGATATATGGTATATACGTACGTTTTTATTCCTCCTCCTCTTCTTAACTTACTTCCGCAAGACTGCTCTGTAATTTACCCTTCAACCTGGCCTCCTTGATCCTTTACTCCGACCTCAGCTAAACCGAGGCCAGCAGAAGTTGGTGAGATGACCTCAATTACTGTACCTTCCGCGTAACTCTAGGCCCCATAAATTCCGATTATTCAAAACACCTTGAAATTACTTCTCGCCGTAGAGACCTCTGGATATAAATCGCTCGTGAATCCATTATGAGTGAAAAACTGAACGTGTACGATAATGGTCGCACGTTTATTCCCTACCAGGACCAGGAAGGAGGACTTTGGTCAATACTTCAGCTCCTCAAGGGTACATTTCCGTAATGACGAAGTGACACGATGCCTAATAATTTTCTCCGTCGGAAATCACCTTGGTACAATGTCTGACAACGATTGTCGTCGCAGAAAATCGACAGCCCCCATATAGACGGAATGAGATTCACCAAATTGTTCGCGATGGATAGGAGCCGGGGCAGACGAACGGGATAAAAGGGAAAAGAGGCATTATCGTTAGGTAGTCCCCTTCTAGTCCCTGCCACGTCTCGGGAAGAGGCCAAAAATCTCTCTCGGTTGTTGCTGCAGAGTGCTCTTGGGCATCGTTATCGCATTTCACCAGTTCGCTTAGTCACCGAGGGCCCCAGTGTGTGGTTGTCATAGTGCCACCGGGAATTGTCTAGTTCCATTTTAAAAACCACGTAGGTATAATCGCTGATCACCATAAAAATTCGCAATTCAACGCCGTCCCTGGGTCTTGCGGTACTCGGGGAAAAGGAGAAATTAAAGTAAGCGCACACTCCACCACCCTCGAGGGTACAGCTAGAACATTTGATGATCTTCTGAACTGTTATGTGCTTCATATTATTTCAAAACTACGAGCCATGTAATGCTAGGATAAGTTTCATGCTCCTTTTGAAGAGGGCATTGCGAATAATGCTCTGCATCCATTTGGCAATTGAATACCTCGTAGCCATCTTTCATGGAAACTCTTGGAAGCACAGTTCCAATTGCAATATGAAGAATACCTGTTACTCGGTGGAATTTGGTGCATCATAGGTTGGAGGATAATGAACCTTCTAACAGCTTGTAATGTGGACAAATTGCTCAGGATATGACAAGCCATGTTTTATGGAAGACCCGAGGAATCCTTTTCTGGGCGTATAATCAAGAGAAAGATCTTCTCCCTGTTGAAGAGGACTCGTGGGTTTCATCCGATTGAGTCATGGCGCCAGAAGATACTCTTCGTCCCAGGTGAACTGGGGAGCCGCAGAGTAGGATGAAAGTGCGCGAGTTGTCGGACTCGCTTGTGTCAGTCGAGGTGAAGGAGCGGGAATTCTCTTTCGTAAAAAATATTGCGACGTAGACGAAGGAAAGGGTAGGTTTCTAATCTGCGAGTGTTAGAAATACATCAACAACCGAAAAGGGGTACATTTGTCAGCCTTCCGTTTCCACTTCCTCCTCCTTTTCCTGTTCCTGTTTCCTTTTCTCTCCTTTTCTCTCCTTTACTTCCCTCACGCGTTCGCTACCACTTACCAAGAGGCTTGCTGGCTTACCGAGTCTGTCTGTCTGTCTGTCTGCCCATCCGCCTGTCCGCCTGTCTGCCCCCACCCGATTCAGGGCTGCGCGACACTCGTTATTGATCACCGAGTTAACATCCTAGCAATTGTCTCGTCTCCAGTTGCCCTTCGGAGGATGAAGACCGGAAAGAGACCGAGGAAGAACTCTGTCAAGACTTTCTGTCTGCCCAATTGTTCCACCTCTGGGGGTGTAAAAAGGGACTTTTTCTATCTCTTCGGGGCCCCTCCGGCGACCCGGGGGTTGAAACTACTTAATTAATTGATATCGATCCCTCGGAAGGACTAAAAAGTTCGTGTGCACCGATCGCGCAAACTCCTTAGGAGGAATTTCATTATTTCAAATCGCCGCAGGCTATTACCCAGCTAAAGCGAAGGACCTGCGAGCTACACACCCTGAAGACATACTGTGTTCCTCCAGAAACGATCCGAACTTCGACCAGATGAAGACGATTACCTCCGCCCATCGCTTTCGCAAAATCCTTTGATTAACGACTGGTAATTATTAAAATCCGCCGGTTTGGGGTGTTCGAAAATTGCACACGATCCAAAAAGTCGCTCTATGGGTCTGCCAGTGTTGTGCAAAACTAATCGAAAGACATACTGTTCCGAGGAACAACTTGAATCGCGAAACGATTCCTAAACTTTGAGCGTCTTTTTTTGCGGAACGAATAGTCTTCCGTAAGTTTTGTTCATTTATTTCTTTTGTTTTCTTTAATAGTTTCCAATAGTTTTATTTTCCTGATGGGGACGGCCGGAAGACCCCTCTGCTAACGCCGGTTCAACCGAGACACGCCCGTCTTCATAATAGTTTTCGTATTCATATCACGAAGAAGAGGAGCAGACGTAGCGAGGGAGTGAGGCGGTTAGAAGAGTCTTTCGCTTTTATGAGGCTCCGTAGTCGTCTTATTGAATGCTAAAATGAACATTGGGGGCGTCTGTTCCCACAAATGTGGCTATACGTATACAAAATTGTATAGGGAAATATGAAATGGACTGCAGTATCTATGTTCTGGTACGGATCGTGGATCTACACACGTTTCGAGACGCTCTTTAGGGTGAGATCTCTCGCGTTTAGGTAGCTGTGACTCGTCCCCAACAAAACGTAATAAATATAACAAAGTTTCCCCAGCTTAGTTGACTAGTCGTGCCCCCCAACCCCTGACGGTCTTCTCGCTGTCTGAATACCAAACGATTTCAGGTTTCGAATAAAATTTTGAAAATACTAACCCGAAGAAGCGGGAGGGAGACCCACTATCAAACTACCAAGTGCGAGAAAACAGGGGCGCGGACTCCACCCCAATTCTGAAGCATCTTATTCGTGCGAGTCAAACTTTTACCCGTAACCCCACAGCCCTTTATAATTTTTCATACCATCGTATCTCTCTTCTATCACCTTTCACCCATAATCGCATTTCGTACTTATCGTTTACACGAACATGACAACGGCTAAGAATAATTTTCTCCATTTGCGGGAGAATATCCACGGTGATCTCCAATCCTTATGAATGTCACTTGATGACTCTTGTCGATGATTGACTCCAATTTGCATGAAGGCGTGTCCTGGAGGCGAGGGAAGGCATCGAAGAAAAGATATCAAGCCGAGCCAACATGCGTTATGTCATACTTTGGGAAGATGATAGTCGACTTGAATCACAACTTATAGCATGATTGGTTCTAATTTATATCCTGGTTTGAATAGACTTCTGGTCTCTTTTTCATTTTCTTTCGCTTTTTATGCTGGTCTTGATACAGTGCGATGAATTTGATCTCGGTAACGATTATACATCCTGCGTGGTGATAAAAACAGCGAGGAAATAAATCGATCCTCGAGACGTTAAAGTAGTATTGAATATGTGTGAGAGACCGCGCGTGGTTGACGCATTGTCGGGGGTGGTTTCGGGTAATTTTTATCAAGTTAAGATTTAGGATACGGTCCGATAAGCAGGCGAAGTTTGAATCGCGCAGTGATCGATGAAGCTCGGGTGACCTTTGACGAGGCAGTTCCGTTCCCCGCTGTACCAGCCCGCCAATTACCGGCAGTTTGAGTTCGGGGGAGAGAGAAGAAGAAGAAGAAGAAGAAGAAGAAGAAGAAGAAGAAGAAGAAGAAAAGAATAAAAATAAATAAACAAAATAAAAAACGAAAGTTCCGCCACCAAGAAATATCCGATACCCGCTCCGGCATGGCAGTTTGGATAAAGTATTACCCTCTCCGACGATCTAATAAGCCGCACCGTAAACTAAGCTATTACCTGGTAAATGTTTTTGCCTAACCTAGTCTCGGAAAAGTTTGCAGTAACGTGCAGCCGATACTTTGCCGTGCGTGAGCCATATAATAAACCCCAACAAAAACAGCCCCCGACCCTGATCCGCTTTGTATCTTTGTCTGAAAACCTACCCGTAGATAAGTTCTTTCACGCAATTTACTATGCCAAGTTATTAAATCGGGAATTTTGGTCCGCCAAACATCAAGACTTATGTTTATTGAGTAAGTAACTCACGTCTGAATTTTTAAAGAATAAAAATCGTGTGAAGAACTCCCGACTTTCAGTTCGGTGAGTTATCCTGAATCATTCCAATACCGAAACCAGGAATCAGGTGTGAACTTATTGGTCAGTTTTGGGCGATATTAAGTCGCGCTACTGGACCATATGTCACATATACATACTCCGGAATTGACATTCGCGTGGTATTTGCGAAGGGAGTCCGGCATCTCTGTGTGTATGGGACGATGTTAACACTGAGTTTCAGTTAATAACGTGTGAATCAATATTATCAGACGGTAGATACATGTAGGTGAATATGTATACGAACCTCCATATAATAGGAGTTGTATATACTCATCCTCGGCCCTGCCTGAAATTGTACACTACTCGTCGACGGTGTCCATGTCGTAGTCCATATGGGTAGCTGCTGTACGATACCTATGTACCCTGAGGGTTGACGATGACCACGTGCCTATGGACCGCGAATTGTTCTTCCATAGCCGATCTCTGGGATTGGACAGTGACGGCGAGTTGTTGTTGAATTTAACGCGCCGATGGTCTCCGTGGAGGGATCGCGAAACTGGGCACCCAGGAGCCCGAAGTTTAGGGTCGACAATAAAGTCGTTTCCACGACGAGGGAGTGACAAGGATCGTGGCGAGCCGTCGACGGGTACAGACATACACATATTCATGTATTTGGGAAATTATTGCAGAGTCCAAAATCATGTGATTGGATTGATCTTGGAGACATTTCTTATTGCTATAAGAATATCAACCCCAAGTCCCCGTCTCGACGATGAAACACAGCGATATTCTTTTCGGCAAAGCCGAGCCTGACATTTAAATATCGACTCCACATATATGCCTATGGCGCAGAAAAAATGGGAATATAATTGACAGATCGTCCAGCATCGTTTCAGGCACTCTAGGCGGCATGGAGATACACGCATTTAGTATTAGAGAGGAGACATTTCGACAACTCAAGGCGTGGACATGTGGTACAATACTGCGAGCAATCCGTGATACTTGGGAAAGAGAGAAAATTTAATGTACCAGCCAAGTATGTAGCTCTGGGAATGATTCTTGTCAACTTTTGGAGGCTGTGACACGTAATGAAACTGAGAATACTCAGCCAAGTATATTTATTATTGCAATGCGTGGAAGTTGAAGATTTCTGTGAGATGAGTTTTAGTTTTTCCTGGAAACTATGAGCAGTTACAGGGAAACTATGTGCTCGTGGGTGTTCCCGTCAGCCACGTAGAGCGTAATATTCAGCATGAGCGCAGGAAGAATATGAATCGACTGGCTCGCTGCAGAGTGACGGTGGTGGAAAAGGAAGAATAAGTATAGAAGGCGGGTTGGATGTAAGAAAAATACTTGAAATTCAAGGAATGATACTCCCGTATGAAATATTCGATGTATTTCACCCTGGTGTCACGGGAATGAAATTTATATACGACTAAAGTGTTTCCTAAAGTCCTACAGCTTTTACCTAAGTACGAGTATATCTTGTGCGGGTGTATGCACGGTACATCTCCTGCCCCTCCATTCATTCCGCACCTTAAAATCTTAGGAATCTTAAGATCCGTTCAGTCTGAACGAAAAACATCTGGTGATTAAATGGATTAGTTTATATAAACACCGAGTGGAGTATAAAAACGTTTGACAAAACTAAAATCCAGACTTACTCTCGGAGATGAACGTGTATAGTGAAGAAAAACAGCGAGACTCGTTGCTGCTCCCAGGGATTGCTCCGCGCGTATAGCTCCGCGTCCGAGAGCCTCGGGGGAGATTGGGGGTAGTTTTTTTCAGAGAACAACTCTCCCGGAAAAGCCGAGAAAGACGCAAGAAAAGGAAAGAGAACTGAGGGGCGCGGAGACACTTAGCTGGAGGGCCTGAAATGACCCCGTTCCAACAAACGAAGAGGGGGTGCGAAAGGGGACCAGCCCTGGAAGAGCAGCCCAAAACTCTTAACTAAATGGTTGCAAAAATTTCCCGCCTTGTAATGAGAAAGTAAATTTAATGATACAGCCCTGATTGCTCGGCACTGCTCCACACTCATACACCTGACGACTTACAGGCATCACTGATTAAGCAGGTTTGAGGGGTACTTTTCATCCCTTCACAGAGTTTCTTAATGAGACTATTTACCGACTCCAAGAATTTTTCTCTTCTCGGGGATAGGTATATCGATAGTTTCGGTTCACCGGAATTTCATCTTTGATTCTATACCGGTTTTTCAGAAAAAGCGACCATCTAAAATTTTTACCAAGCCCTGATATTATACTAAAAATCTGTACGAATGAATAAAAGTAGAGGACAGAATAGGCGGAGGTAGCTGGAAATGCACGGTTGCCCGAGGGCTGGTTGTACAGTATAGCAGAATCCGCGGGTAGGGTAGCTAGCTGGTATATTGTGCCACATATCCACACAAAACTCTTGCTTCAATCAGTTTCACGCGCAAACCCCGCCGGCGTTCTACAATAAGCTCTCTACGCAACGTAGTATTATAACAATTCAGAAATCTCGCCCCTGCAATTCCGCCTTCAGACCTTGCTGCGTCCAAACTCATATGGTAATTGCAGACTTTTTTAATTTGTTTTTTCAAATAAATAGAAAACTGGGAACTGGAGAAAAAGAGTTGACTCAATCCCCTACCTCTTCTTCATTTCCCCGATTTGCCGCACATCTGAACCCGGCGTAATATTAAAGTCGTATTCGTTTTTTGCTCTGGGGCAGTCAGTTGGTCAGCTCGGTCTGACAGATAGCTCCCTGGACGGGTAATCCACTCACCGGGGCCTCATCCATTTTAAACAACTCTGTCCTATTTGTCTCTGCCTCCTGCCTCGATCTGCACCCGAGTTCTTCCCAGGCCTTCCTTACTCCTGCGGGATCGCCTTCTTGTAATCCCGACCATCCGCGACTGTATACATATATACATGTGCATAATGTGCACGGATCACGATCAGTTTAACTTTTTCAGTCACCATTAATCACATTTATATCGCTGATCCACTTTACATTGTCGGGGTGCATACACCTTGAATGCGAGTATTTTCTAGGGGCTGTTATGTGTCCGAATCATTAATTAACCGACCAGTTGTGTCACGGACGTTCACTAGTCTTTCGAATCAAAATCAAAATGCCATTGATCGGGGCTCAGAGTTAAATGCATTCGAAGTAGAAGCACCTGATGCTAGGACTTTGATCAACCACTGCTCAGATTCCAGATATTCGGGTCTCTTCTGATTGTTAGCTTTTTTTTTTTTGCTGAGAGAGAGAAAGTATAAAAAAAAAAAAAAAACAACACGAGTTGAGTAAAGAACAATTCGGACATTGCACATTGTACCTTGTTGTGCGTAATGAAAATGGTAATTATTTTCCTGAACTCCTTGTCGAGTCATGTTAAATACAGTATGGTAACTGTTATTGGATCGAGAAGATTTTTGATGGGTTGTAAGTGGAACGACACAAACGATATTTCAGCAGAAAGGGCTGAAGACGTTTTCTTTGAGTATTACGAGAATGAGGAGTAAGTATACATACAGAAGAGAAAGTGGGATGGGTTCGAGTATCGCATTCGATTCATGTTCAAGAAAGATGAAGTATCAGGACTTGCCAAGCGAGATGTCTGATGTTTCTCACAAGTCTTAAAGAGAGATAGAGAAAGAGAGAGAGAGAGAGAGAGAGAAGGAGAAAGAGCGCACAACACAAAGGCTCCGAGATGAATTACTCGTCATTGTCAAGCCTGCACCTCGCATCTATCTTTATCTTGTCACTCTCTTGCTCTCTCTTCCCTGAACTCTCGAAGACGCGAGGAAACTACGATTTCCTAATTTATGGTAATTCAGAAAATTCGCGCGCCTCGCAGAGAGATGAGAGGACATCATGGATACCTTGCTCCTAAACTCATATTGTAGTATACTGATAATAAACCTCCCCATGGATTTGAAAACTTACTTTTTACTCACCCTGATCGATTGCCCAAGAATTATAATTAGTGAATTTTACTGTGATATGGAATAATGGTCTTGTTAGAAAATCTCGCCATGTATTTGGGATGCTGTCCGGCTATACGTGCCGTCCATTTTCCGGTTGACGGACCCGCAAGATATTGCCACTTGGTTGTCACGCGAAACATTATATCATCTTAAAGTATCACTCCTGTACGAGATCATACAACCTGAAGAGAGTCTCGTGATGGGATACGGGTGTGTGGATATCAAATGTTCGGATTTTGTGTGGTCGACATTTTTCTACAATCAACACAGCAAGACTGGACTTGGGATTAATTTGTCATTGTTTTCCTACCGTCTAGAGGAGAATAATCACATGTCTTTATTCACCCCATTCTGCACCCTTCCAGCTCGGTTCTCGCTGGAAACAACCGGGGAGACGAGACACGCTGTGCAATAATGAATTTTATTCAACCCCTTCCGAATCGCGGCCCAATCGCGGCCCGGCCCCTCAGTTGGCCTAATTTCTGAGCCGTTACACGCTCCATTCAATTATACATTGGTTACTTCGGTATTCTTAGTTTGTCTCTGAATGATTAGTCCTCCTCCTTGAGGAGCGACGAACTGAACCGCGATCAGGCCGTCCGTGGCCCGATTTCCTTCGACACGGACCTGGAATAATTCCGACCTAAATTATCCCTAATTGAGTCGCTTCAGTCTTACACCGAGCTTCGAAATCCAGAAACAGTAAATTATCAATTAATTCTCCGTCGTTAAAGTATTCACACACACAGGTTCTACGTAAACGAACCGTGATATTAATTTTCCGCTGAGTGTATTCACCACGAAAAACCAAGACGAAATTGTCCGACGGAAAACTTTGAGAGTCTAATAGTTTTCAGTCGAGAGTGAATTTAAGTTGGCCAATCACGGCTCGCCGCCAACGAGGAGTAACGGTCACGCTGTGCGCCCTAATTGGTAGATTTCAACTTGCTCTCATTTCAAAACTATCTTACCCTCGAATTTATTGCTTAGAAAACTTCGTCTTGATTTTTCGCAAGGGATGTACGTAGGGTTTATTCGTTGCGATAAATAGTGGTGAAAATTCGGTTCGTGAGAAATTAGGGCTGTATAGATGTACGTGGATAGATGTGTACATTCACAAATCTGTCAAGTTCGTTTTTATCAGACTTTTGTTCGTTCCCGGTGGATGTTCATATCTTCATCTTAGAACCGGTGCGTCGCATCTCTGAGCTCAGGGGCGTCGCCGAGTAACTCCTCTCTCGGGAGAGAGGGAGAGAGCGTGCAGGAGCGAGCCACCCTCGTCCCTAGAAATGGAGTTTTTAGTTCGTCCTTGGGGACCTCTGAAGTATTAACTTTGTTCCAGGAGATGGTAACTCCATAAAAAAAATTTCACACACGGACATAACACACGTGTGAGTATTTTCGAAAATATTATACTTTTGGCACGCGAGTTGCGTGATACGAGTGTGAGGCGCCTATCGCGAGAACGGGAACCAAGTTTACATCGACGCCGAAGAAGATGGGTCATTAACTCGATACATGGAGAAGTTTTCCAACGGAAGATTAATCTCTGGCTCTTCTTCACCACGGATTTTCATCTAGAGTACCTTTGAAAACGGTACTTGAGCACAGATTGCCCCCAGTCAATCAGCCGGGGCGGCCACAAGCATCATTCATAAATAATAACACAGTGGATTATCCACGAAAAAAGTGAATTCAACTCAAATTCACGTCGGTGTTAACCTCGTATAACTTCATCTGAATTTCACCGAATTCGTCGAGGAATGTCTCAATCTGCGGACATGCTCGAAGTTTTCATTCAGGCGAAGCGAACATCAAACATTTTAGAGTTAACATTGAAACGCCATGAAATTAGACTTCATTCCATAGGTGGTCGATTTTGGAAAACTTATTAAACGGATAGCGAGAGAGGGAATTAATCATTTTGAACGAGTTCAATACATTTATCGCCACAAAGACGTTATTCCAGAAAATTACCTCTCCAACCTAATTAACCACCGGCATTTTGTGATCAAGGAAGATGGGGACGAACGACAGTAAACCCACCTCAAACGGACGCTATGTATCGTCTCGATTATTTTGGGTCATTTCTAGCCACCCTTATGCGTCCAGGTGGAGGTTATCCAATGTCCAGACGGGTATGGCCTCAGTAGTATTGTTCAAACAAAACGCCCCGACGGATTGGACTTGGCTCGGAGTCGGACGTATTCTAGTATATGAAGTTGACCACCGGTCATCCGGACTAGCACAGCGTAGAAAGTCCACCGGTATTCTAGCCAATTCAAGCCAATTCAAGCCAACCTCCTTCCCCATCTCTCTCTCGTTCCTTGTCGACTAGCTGACACAATTCGGGTTCCCCCTTTGGCAATCTTGAGAGACAACAGGCTCCCCGCGAATGGCATGTGCCCAGCTCAACCCCAGCCTCATATAACACAGGCTGGACCGAGACCCAAGATCCAGAGCTCTTGTTGACGGCATGGTAGTTGCCCACTGGTCTAGTACAATGGTACAATTCATGTGCATGTGTACGTAGGTATACGAGTATCGAGTACCACCGGAATAATCTACCTCCCTCACCCTGAGCTCCTGTTCCGAGTCGAGGGATGGCAAGGCAGGCATATTACACCCATTAATCATGCCTCTGTATTGAGTGGCACTTAACACCCAGCGGAATAGCGACGAATAAAGAAAATTTGAACCGGTGCCAATCCTCCCGTGGTATAGTTAGTCTTAGCGAATGTCTCATTGATTACCTGTACCTATCCTCTGTTTTCGGGTCTTATCCGCTTATCTACAAAGCATATTCATATGTGGAATGTAAAAAGAGAGGAGCCCCATCCCCGAGGTGATACACACGGATCCTTCAGCCCGTCATCAAGACTCACGCTCCCTTTCAGACGTGCGCTCAATACTCCCTGGGTGCATTAGTCGACGGGACCGTGGCCCTGGAGCCGAAAGTGCATCCTAAGTAAAATATGGAAAAGGTTCTTTGATTCCTGGTCTCCTGGGCGGAAGGAAAGGTCAGTAATAGATTTAGGGCGCAAATGGATGATGGTATATTGTATCACGTGAATGAGTCAGAGAGAAAGGTCTTCCCCGTCGACTCCTATATCACAATAATGCTTTTTCAAAAGTTTCCCATCCCTCACTCAGCCTTTACGTTCAGCGAAATTGGCTTCAAATTGAATTTGCCTTGCCACGTTGGCCTCCGGTCTATTTACCGGAGAGAACCTGGAGCTGGAGGCACCCAGCATCGTTCGGTTTTCTTAATCAGGCGTCCTTTTTAAACGACTTAATCTACTCTGTCCGCATTTACATCTTCATAAATTTCGGCACCAATCATCGTCATTGAATGCTGTATGCAGCTCTTTGTGACAAAAATAAAACGTCGACCAAGCGGAGCAATGAAGCAGTACAAGAACTAGTGAATAGTCTCTTCAGTCTGAAAGCAAATCCCATCTTCGAACTTATCGACGTTCTCACCAGACTGCTAGACCCTGGTGCGCCTGACCGCCGACCATGAGTCCTACTGTCAGGCAAAGGTCGCCAGGTTGGAAAGGTAGCCGGTGAAACAGAATTCCAGGTACAGTGTAAACTGAATACCTCTTCAGTCAAGGTGAGCACTCCATTACGTCACTGAGCACGATCCCGCTGATTTACAATTCTCAATGGTTCAAGTGTCACCTGTCAAAATATAAGTTAAGCTGACGCCGTTGTGAGGCAGAGAAGTTTTTCGAAAAATTTCAAGCCTTATTATGAGCCAGCCTCGAGGAATGTTACTGAAATATTTATCGTCCATGAGACTGTAACGATGAAACGATGTGGGGGGATTCCTCCTCTACTCGAAATATGTCATTGAACATTAGACGAGGAGAAGAGAGTTGCTGAATATTCACCTAGAGTTTTCTTTGAGGAAATCTCGAAGTGTTTTAACGAGGTGCTCAGAGCCCGTGTAGCCTTGTACCCCATTAAAGAAATTTTATATCAAGATA